>JAVGWX010000021.1:24481425-25751425 GCA_036924085.1 Ariolimax columbianus | reverse complement strand
ATTATATCAAAGACCTTCTTTAGCCTACTTTTATTTTGTCTACTTTCAAGACCACGGATCCTGTTTGTTCGTCCTTCGGTTTGTTTATTTGTCTATAATCTATTCCACCCGTTCAGGTAGACAGACGCCTGTACAAATAAATGTAATCTATTTTAGCCGAATATAGCACAGACTCCAATTGTCCAACTCTTCTATAAATATGACGACATAGTTCAACAACAGCGGTACACCTGGGGCTCCAATACCAGCGTTAGGATATCAGGATTCATCCACATATAGCCTACGTCACGCAATGTTTCGTCATTTAAAAAACAAACTACCCCCTCCACGCACTTCCTCCACCCCTCTCGTCCTTACATTGGTATTTTCATCTATTGATTTACAGAAACATCAACTTGTCATCTATTCCTTATCGATCTCCTTCTTGCTGTATTGCTCTGTCCTCCAAACATATGTTATACAACTGTCCATTCACACACTCTATACCCCTTGTTTCTGTAAATGGGTCATTTTAAAAATATACGACAGCTACTATGAATAGTTGTTTAGTTTCATCTAACAGGCAAATTAATGTTTTCTTATATAATAAACTGAGATTCCTCTGTGCTCGAAATAATTTAATTTAAAATACGAGACGTGTTCAAATTAAACCAGACCTAACTGCACCAAGTGAACATACGTACGATGCGCATGATCACGTCACTTGTGGTGTAAATTCAACACACCAACCGTTAAGTTTGCAAAATGTAATTATCCCCTGACTCATAGTTTCCTCAGCAGACCGTTGAAAACATACCATGTGTGATACGGAATCCGTCCAGAGTTGATCAGCGAGCGGTGATTCGGTTTCTAACAGCGTTATGATGTCGGCCAGTTGACATTCATCGCAGAATGCAGGCAGTGTATGATGACAAACGTATGTCGAACGTTAGCTCAGACGGCGGTCCACTCGGATTGCTGCATCAAATTGGCGGTGACATCTTCTGACTCAACAATATGCACTTGACCTGGTCTCGGAAAATCTTTCTTTCTTCAAACATCGTTGGCCAGTTCTTCACTGTTGTCTTCGATATATATTTGCTGGTCCGTGAGTTGGTACCAGCTCTGATCTCACAATATTTGCTGGTCCGTGAGTTGGTACCAGCTCTGATCTCACAATATTTGCTGGTCTGTGAACTGGGAATACACTAGCTCCGCTCTCGCTCTGAAGTTCCATCACACCACAAGTAAAGGCAAGACACGTATCGACGAAAGTGGAATGTTGATTCCACCGCTGATCAAGAAAGTTAACAATGTATTTGTGAAAACTCTCAATATACAACATCGTGACACTGCTGTTACGAAGATATGGTAACATCTCTGAAAGGTCATACGGGACCAAGATGCTGAGCAGCGCATGAGCTGCAGTGGTCAGCGACCCATAGCTGACTGCTAGCGTCAGGGCCAGCGAACCAAATGCTGCCAAGACTCTTCTACACCTCCACGCGGTGATCCTGGATAACAGGCTGCAGCAGGGCAGACTGGCTAAGGAAGTGTTGAAGTAGTTGAAGTCGGATGTGTTGGACCGAAAGGTGCAAATATCGCAGTTAAGCTGTAAACTACGACACAATGCATTCCGTTCTCTGGACTACATTCTGCTACTTAAGTTCTTTCAGAGTTTGGTAGTGGCAGATTGAGAACGAACTAAACCAAGCCACATGTCATCCATAGCACTTGGTACATTTGGAAGAGGAACTGTTAAATGAGATAACCTGGTTTGAAGCGACAGTGGCGGACTGGACACCCGTCATTAAGGCCAATAGCGCTGCTCTTATTAAATACAAGCATCTTTCAAATGCAGGATCATTATTGTACCAACTTCAGGTGCAGCAAACAGCGTGTCGTTGATCAAATAACAACTTAAATTACATTTTTAAATTTTGTGCTGATAGTCTGGATTTGGCAAAACAAGTTTTCTAAGACTTTTGAAGACCTCTAGGCAATGGTAAAGAGATGGACATTCACTTGGTGCGGACACATATCGAGATCAACCGGAAGGTGCAAGGCGGACTACGAAGAGGTCGTCCCAAAAAGTGGTGGGAAGACAACATTAACTAATGGACCAATCTCCGACCAGAGAAGGCACGCGCAGCAGCCGCTGACAGACATGGGTGGTGTTGGTTTGTGGAGGTGTATTTATGTGTGCCCCAACAACCTCATCAGTTGCGGGATGACTCGACTTGACTACCACCACTGGTAATCCCGGAATCCCACGCCCGTTATGGCTTCTATAATGGAATCGCTGACCTTGGTAATTGAGCAGCTTAAGAAAGTGGGCGTGGTCTGTGATCAGGGGAGATCAGCGTATTTCAGTATAGTTGTAAATTTTATTTATTCCATAGTGTTGTGGAATATTTAAATCTATTTCATCTCACAAACTAGTCGACCCAGTTGTAAATTAGTCCCTTTCGTACTGATATGGAAGGAAAGACAGACTAAATGAACTGGTCGCACCACCTTATACAAAATATGCAGCCTCGTTCAATGAAGTCTCTCACACTTTATCCCTTACAGAGGCGTCTGCTTTGGGACTACCTGTACAATTAGTTTGACAGGAGTTTTCTAGACCAGTCCTTCTTCTTCTTATTCGTTCGTTCTTAATCTCCCACTAACAAACCCTGAAGGGGCTTTAGCAGAATGTAGTCCAGAGAACGGAATGCGTTGTGTCGTAATTTACAGGTTCGCTGCGATATTTACACCTTTCGGTCCAACACATACGACTTCAGCAAGCATTTTTTTTTAGTACCGGGTTAGCATTCCGTCTTCGATCCCTTCTCCTTAGCCAGTCTGCCCTGCTGCAACCTGTTATCCGGGATCACCGCGTGGAGGTGTAGAAGGGTCTTGGCAGCTCTGGTTCGCTGGCCCTGACGCTAGCAGTCAGCTATGGGTCGCTGACCATTGCAGCTCATGCGCTGCTCTAGACCAGTCCAATACAGATACTTCTAGTTTCGTCAACCAGCACAATCATTGTGCTCCCCTCGGAATCCCTGCTACCGATGTCTGAAATGACTGGACACAGTATAGGCTGATAACGGTTATATACGGCTCATGTCTATAGGCGGAGTTTGTGGGGTCGTGTCAATGTCTGAGCAGGCATGTTGACTTCGACAGCATCCACGGTTGGGCCTTGAGAAGTGAATAATTAGACATTATGTATAGATGGGGGATCTTACGTGTAGGGGGGGGGGGGCATTAGATATAGAGGTGGGCACATTATGTATGGGGGGGGGGGGGCTAGATATAGAGGTGGGGACATTAGAAGAGGGGACCATAGATATAGAAGAAACGACATTAGATATAGAGACGGGGACATTATGTATAGAGGAGTGGACATTATAGGGGAGAGGCCATTATGTATAGAGGAGGGGACATTAGATATAGAAAAGAGGACATTTCACATAGAGGAGATGACATTATGTACGTATAAGCGTACATTAGATATGTGCAAAATGAAATTAGATATACGAGGAACATTATATGCATAAGGTGATAATACGTATGTATAAGAAAGTATTTGATGTACAGAATGGGGCATTTAATATAGATAAGATGGTATTTGATGTACAGAAGGTGACATTACGTATGTATAAGATGGTATTTGATGTACAAAAGGTGACATTACGTATATATAAGATGGTATTTGATGTACAGAAGGTGACATTACGTATGAATAAGATGGTATTTGATGTACAGAAGGTGACATTACGCATGTATAAGATGGTATTTGATGTACAAAACGTGACATTACGTATGTATAAGATGGTATTTGATGTACAGAAGCCATTAAATATAGATACGGTGACATTATATACAGAGAATGGGACATTAAATGTGTTTAATGTGACTTTAGAATTGGATAAGTTACGTGCTAATATCAATCAATGGTCGTCTGTAAATTGATAGCACTGCCATCGATGAATTGACGATCCACAGGTTACAGTTGTTTGACGTCAAGCGCGGGAGGAGTTGAAAACGGTGCGTTGGAGAACGGCACAGGAATATATATAAACAACGGGCTACTGAAACTATCAAGAGCCACACTTTTTTGCCATTTCTTGAGCACCTGTGGGTCTCACTCTAGTGTAGTCATATAACATAAGATACAATAAAAGTTATATGCTACTAAAAGTACCATATGCCACACCATGTGACACTCTTATAACACCATACACTGCTTGCATTCTGCGATGAATGTCAACTGGTCGTCGTCCTTCAGCTGTTGGAAACAGAATCACCGCTCGCTGTTCAACTCTAAACGGATTCCACATCACACCAGCCATGTTTTCATCGGTCTGTCGAGGAAACTATGAGTCGGAGGTTAATGAAATTTTGCAAACTTAACGGTTGGTATGTGATGTTTACATCAGAAGTGATATGTTCACTTGATGCCGTTAGGTCCGGTTTAATTTGAACACGCCTCGTAGATATGGCAACCCACAACAGAGATAGATAGATAGATAGATAGATAGATAGATAGATAGATAGATAGATAGATAGATAGATAGATAGATAGATAGATAGATAGGCCGACCTACCTACAGACAGTCAGAAGATGTGCAGACATATGAAAAGATCGACAAATAGGCCTGAAATGATATTCCCCAAAGTAATGTCGTCATCTCGTACGATCATTCTGTATTAGAACATAGAATTGCCCTCCCCCTCATCCCCCCAAACCTTTTCTGTCTGTAGTTTTACTTATAGGCCTGCGCGTGTTCCAGTTTGTGCCTTTACAAGTTGCCTATTTTTCTCTTGTCCTTCCACCCACACGATGCTATCAGTCGGAGGGACGAGTGTAGATCTCATTCCTCGTTCTTTACGCACGTTCACATTGGCTTTTATGGCCATGATGCGGAGGGGTACCTTACATAACGGAGGATGAAAGAAAGACGAAAAAAGCCGTAGATTATATCAATGACATTCCATTTTAGTTGTACATATATCAAGATTTCTAACCAGTGGTTCTCAAACTATAAAACAAAGTGGCTAGCGTAATTGAATTTTCTCTACATATATTTGTATTGTGCTGTTCGTTTAAACCACAATCAAAATTACAAAGTGTGCACGCTTGCATCTGATTAACATCAAACAGTCTGTGATTACTGCTGGTAACCTATCTATGGCAGAGGAGTCGCCAACTAGTTACATTGCTCAACCAGTTATTCGAAAGAGACATAAACAAAAGCGGGTTGATTGAGTACTAGCCATCTCGGCTCTAAAGAAAGCACTAGAAACATTACCACATTTCCGTAATATGATACATGGGTAGAGGAGTGACGGACGTATCCTCCAAGGGACCCTAGATGAAGAGGAAGATACTTTTGTCCACATTTGTAATTCTTTCAACATGTTTGAGAACAAATAATTCTTGAGCATGCATCTATTTTTTTTAGCTTTATATCGTCACAAACAGCTCCCAATCGGAAAGATACTTTTCATCTATTCTTAGAATGCATGTAACCATCAACTTTCATGTCCTGGTGTCTGTGGCTATCATTTCCAGCTGGAGCATGGACGTTTAGGACACGGGAGATTAGGCTGGCGACTCTGGGAACAAAGGTGGCCTGAATGCGTGCCAAGTTCAATCACCGTCTCGACACTAGGTCGACACAGCAAACGAGGGTTTAGGGGGGAAGAATTTAGTCTGGTACATGGAGAGGGGGGTGTTCGGGGCTGAGGTGCGGGTTCGTAGCTGACCACTCTGGCGTTCCGAAATTATCGTAGTTGGGGGGAGGGGGGACGGTTGGTGACAGTCAGATGCCACCACGACCGACTACGAGATTTAGAGTGACAGGGATTCGGGGATAATCATCCAATAACAATTAGTTGGGGGTAGTTCCAAATTAGAGTGATGGCTAAGTCAGACAACCAACAGGAGACCATTGGATAGCCATGATGTTGCTTTAGACTATTAGATACTCTGCAAAGGTGCACTCAAGGAGACTGGTTCGGAGAGTGACTGAGAGGCTGTCAGGAGTCTGTGAGGGTGTGTTTACAGGGTGACTGAAACAGCATTCACCTCGAGTTTTGGCTAGTTGCTCTATTAGTGTTTGGACACCCTGTGAACACTAAGAGATCTGAATGGGTGTTGCACATGTAGGACACGTGGTGAACGGCGCGTGATCTAATTACATATGAATGTACAGATTCGTGTGAATACGTGAAGTGATCTAAGAAATTGGGAATCTACATATGCGTGTGAATACGTGAAGTAATCTAACGGATGGAGCTAACGGATGGACCTAACAGATGTACCTAACGGATGGACCTAACGGATGGACCTAACGGATGGAACTAACGGATGTACCTAACGAATGGACCTAACGGAGGGAACTAACGGATGTACCTAACGGATGGACCTAACGAATGGACCTAACGGATGTACCTAACAGATGGACCTAACGAATAGACCTAACGGATGTACATAACGGATGAACCTAGCGGATGGACCTAATGGTGTCTCCTGTTCTTAGTTTGTTGAGTAAACCTCCGAAAGTGATCTAACCTTAAGCACGTACAACTTAGCCCCTTTATCTCAATGACCCTCTTAATAAAACTTCCATTAATTTTATATCTCATTCTCTCGTAATAATAGTTAAATAGATTGACTATAGCTTCCTCATCTAAGGTCCTGGCTGTGCCCACTTCCAGACATGTTTGGCTAGATGGTATCAGTTGTGGAATGTGTCAGGTCTGAGAATAGCAACTCCATTCTTTCAGACAGTGCCCATAACCATAACCATAGAACCCCTATTTATAATTTACAAATGCCCTTATCTAACCATCCGCCCACTAACATTTTCATTTCTCTTGTCTTCGAAACATAAACCGAGGCGTTTGATGTGTTTTATCGTTCTTGTTCTTGTCTAACTTGACTTGCGCTTCGCTAAGCATCACGAACGGGTTGGAGGGTTTCCAGACTTTTATGTTGAGAGATTGAGAATGGGTATCTAGACAAGCCACTTTTGCCTTAAGGTTATGGTCGTCCAGAGTTATAGCTGTGTACCTTAAACAACCAGGTTAGCGTGAACGTATTTGGTTGAGTCTTGCTTCTAGGCCAGGGGTAGGGGTATTGCTACGTATAACTGAGAATGAACAACAATTAAACTGCTATGTTCCCAAAATGATATTTTCTATTAATTCACAAACGCAGATGCGTATCTTTCATATTTGATATATGGAACTGTTTCTTCCTTTGGTAGCCACCCCTGCTCAGAAGATGCAACCGTTTTACGTTTAAGCACATAGACATTATGGCATATTTGCCAGTAGGGACTCACAGGGACAGAAACATAGGTTTATTGTCCTGTGGATTGTCACAGGGACAGAAGAATATATTTAGTGGTAGTGGATGACAGAGCAGAAAAATAGGTTTAGTGGTAGTGGAAGACAGGACAGAAGAATAGGTTTAGTGGTAGTGGATGACAGGACAGAAGAATAGGTTTAGTGGTAGTGGATGACAGGACAGAAGAATAGGTTTAGTGGTAGTGGATGACAGGACAGAAGCTTAGGTTTAGTGGTAGTGGATTGACAGGACAGAAGAATAGGTTTAGTGGTAGTGGAAGACAGGACAGAAGAATAGGTTTAGTGGTAGTGGAAGACAGGACAGAAGAATAGGTTTAGTGGTAGTGGATTGACAGGACAGAAGAATAGGTTTAGTGCTAGTGGATGACAGGGAAAAAGGAATTGGTCAATGTAACCTCCAAAGCACTGATGTGGGTTGTGCTTAGGGATTAGTAATCTCATTACGTAAAACAAATTGATTCATAAACCGCCACTGTTGGAGTACATATTGTGCAATAACGCAGTTTCTGTGAGGTATTGAGGAGGGAGGAGGAGGAAGGGAGAGAGGGGGTGTCTGTGTGGGGTAGTCGGGTAGAGCTTGGTTTACAAATTTGTTTAGGAACTAGGAGCCAGGTCCAAAATGTTGGAGCCAGAGAAAGTTCTGTTCTGGATGGCCAGCTATTCGTTAAGTTACGCACTGTGCCTGATGGCATGGACAGTGTGGCGAAATTGTTCTTGATCATTTTAATTGTAATTCCGGGGACGGCGTGGCCTAGTGGTTAAGTGGCACGGCTCACAACCGGAATGTGCTGGGTTCGATCCCCATCACAGCACCGGCCGTTACTCCGGGGAAGCAAACCCTTAGAAAATGCAGGAGGAAGCAGACCCTTACATAAAATGCATGCTGTAGTCAGATGCACTGGGCATACAGGCGCAAAATAAAAACAACAGTGCAACGCATACTGCCTTGGGAATTAAAGAAAATAAGGCGAACGCCCAAAAAATTGTATTTTAAATAAATAAAATTGTAAATCCTTTCAATGCTTTCTGTGTCAGTTGATCCATTAAACTCACATATTTAGGATTATTTAGGTCCCAGATAAGTTCATTTCTAATCACCCTGGCTATTACTGGCTAAGCTTCATTCGTTCTCAATCTCGCGCTACCAAGCCCTGAAATGGGCCTTGCAAGTAGCAGAATCTAGTCCAGAGAACGGAATGCGTTGTGTGGTAGTTTACAGCTTGACTGCGATATTTGCACCTTTCGGTCCGACACATCCGACTTCAGCAAGCATTTTTTGTAGTACTCGGCTTACATTCCCTCTTCGATCCCTTCTCCTTAGCCAGTCTGCCCTGCTGCAGCCTGTTATCGAGGATCACCACGTGGAGGTGTAGAAGGGTCTTGACAGCTCTGGCTCACTGGCCCTGACGCTAGCAGTCAGCTATGGGTCGCTGACCTCTACAGCTCATGCGCTGCTCAGAGTCTTGATCCCACCCACCTGGCTATCAGTGAGATAACGACCTCCAAAAATGTTTTTCTAATTATCCTATTCTCGTAGTCCAACCCTCAATTTTACAACCAACTGAAGTAGAGAATGGTTTGTAATTCTTGGTAACATAATAAACCACGTGAAAAATTACTTCCAAGGTATCGTCTTCACCTTCGTACGCAGTCAGACGTCGACTTGAATTTGTTCAAAGAACAGCGGTCATCCTGAGGCCATAGAACCTGTCTAGTGTTGCCACTCGTGATGAACACATGTGCCTTTCCTGGTTCTCGCATGTCGGACAATTTTGCAGCAAATGTTCAGGTATCATTTGCCCAGTACCACAGTTGCATTCGTCAATAGTACCTATCTTCATTTTATTGAATAGATGGTTCTTCGGTCTGTTGTGGCCTGTGCGGAGTCTGAAGACCACCACCTGCTCTCTTCTGTTCAGCTGGTAGTAGGCAGCATTTCTTGTGTAGCCAGTATGCCCTGTTTCCCATTTGGCCATGTATCTGGCCCTAACAAACCTTTTGGACTCTTCGTAGGTCACACTAGAATCTGGTTGTGGTAACCTTTCACCTTCTTTTGTCAGTCTGTCTGCCTCCTCGTTGCCTTGAATGTTACAGTGGATGAGACCCATTGTAGTACAACTCTTCTCGGTGTGGACTGCTGGCATAGCTGAAAGAGTACTGATCTGAGGTCATTTAGTTCTGTATTTCTCTGGTTGTTTACCTCTGTCACCATGTACAGTGTTTCTGTCAAAATGACTACCTACCGCTCATTGCTTTCATTTGTCTGCATAGCTTCCACTGCAGCTTTCAATGCTTCTGCCTCTGCTCTGAAATTACTTTCTCAAGGAATGAAACATTAAACTTCTATATTTTTCATGCAATTGGTTTCTAGGACCAACTGTGCCATATTTGTTGGTATGCATTATTGATGCTAAATTGATTAATCCTGCTTCTCTTAAAGCCCACTGAAACCTTGACCTATTTTTGAATTCTGGTCTGGCGTGTTTGGGAAAAGAGATACATACCCTTCAGTTTGCTACTTCTGTGTTCTAACTGAATGTAGGCCAAGTGAGTTTCGTTGTACCAGGTCTTGTCTAGCTTCCTTCTTCCTGATGGAGAGCGAATAGAGGATCTCTGGAGGGCAAGTAGGGCATTTCTGGAGGGCGAGTAGAGGATTTCTGGAGGGCGAGTAGAGCAATTCTGGAGAGTGAGTAGAGGATTTCTGTAGGGCGTGTAGAGGATTTCTGGAGGGCGAGTAAAGGATTTCAGGAGGGCGTGAATGAGATTTGCTGTTTGTTGCTTTCACTTCAGTTCTAATTTCCGATCCATTATCTACTTTCTCAAGGTCCCTTCCCAACAATTTGTCATTGTAACGCTGTAAAAGAGTTTATCAATACTGTCTGTCTTAACTGTTCTTAACTTAATGTCTTTATACTGGTTTAGAAGACTACAGAGTATGTATACAACCAGTTCCATTTTCATTTCTTTGTTCTAAAAGCTATGCGCATCCAATCTATTCTTAAATGCATTAATTGTCTATGCCTCCACTACTTCTTGTGCAATGCATTCCAAGTATTCCCCACTTTCAGACTACAAAAAGCATTTCCTAATATCTAATCTGAAACTTTCTTTAGTTAATTATCAACTATCTGTATTTTGGTTGTTTAATTTGTGTAATATTCAACATATCTTTAAATCAGAAAAGTGGTACTATAATTTAAACCGTTTTGTTTTTTTAAATTGAAGAGCACGCACCATTTTCAAAGAAGTTAAATTCTTTCACGACATTACGATTGTAGTCCCAGGTTCGCTCTGACCCCAAGTCCGTCCTAATCTGAGGTTCGTCCTGACTCCAAGTCCGTCCTAACCCCAAGTCCGTCCTAACCCCAAGTCCGTTCTAACCCCAAGTCCGTCCTAACCCCAAGTCCGTCCTGACCCCACTTCCGTCCTAGCCCGAGGTCCGTCCTAACCCCAAGTCCGTCCTAACCCCAAGTCCGTTCTAACCCCAAGTCCGTCCTAACCCCAAGTCCGTCCTGACCCCATTTGCGTCCTAGCCCGAGGTCCGTCCTAACCCCAAGTCCGTTCTAACCCCAAGTCCGTCCTAACCCCAAGTCCGTCCTGACCCCACTCCTAGCCCGAGGTCCGTCCTGACCCCAAGTCCGTCCTACCCCCAAGTCCGTCCTAACCGGAAGCCCGTCCTAACCCCAAGCCTGTCCTAACCCCAAGTCCGTCCTAATCCAAAGTCCGTCCTAACCCCCAGGGTACTGTGTGTGAATAGTCATTTTACAAACCGCACAGGTTATGTTAGAAATGCACCAACTACCCCCCCCCCTTTTTTTTTGGCCTTTTGGGCGCTTCTTTCCGAATCTTCCCCAATCGTGCCCTAAATGTTTGAATTCGAGTTTACATGTTCTGCTATATTTTCTACATCTCTTACAATCGACGAATGCACAAATTTTGTTCATAATTAATGTTGGACGTGGATTCGAACTCTCGAGAATATTCCAATGGGAATACATTAGTAAACCATTGAGCTTACATGCCTATAGCACTAGCATTGTAACCTTTGTAAGGTTTAATAGGCACAACACAAGTACCTTATTATAATGGAATCACACTTCATTACAATAATAAACTGAAAACACTCACGAAAAACATCACGCGCTAATAAATGATATACGAAATGGGAAAAACAGTTATCTGAAGTGGCGGGAAAGATCACAGTAAAAGCCAATCAGCAAGCTTTTCATCAACGAACACGCAAATTTGAACAACATTCATCATATCGCGAAAAAATAACGGTATATGTGCTGCATTAGTCAGTTGTTTTTAAACATATGATTGAATGGTTTGAACTTATACTTCCAAAACAATGATTAATGTTCGAAATTGTCAAACTAGCAACAATGACAATTTCTAATTACCGTATTATCTCTGATAATTGCTTCCCTTTATTCCTTGAATGTGCTGGCTTTTGCTTGAGTCAACAAATGGTTATTTGTCTCGACAATTGACAACTGATTCAACTGAAACACATCCGAAACTTTTCTTTAATAAAAACCTTTCCTTATTGCGATTTTAAAAGTGTGTGATATTTCATAGTACGGCCTGCAAACCACTAATCTAGCTTGTCTAGAAAGTTACAAATCCACTTTGGTAGATCCAATATTGAACATGATTACAGAATGGGTGGGAACAATATTAGAATGATAGAAAAGGAAAGGGACCTAGGGGTTAGAATAGATCACACAGGCAAGGGGAGTGAGCAAGTCCAGGTAGCAGATAAAAAGGCAAATGCAATGTTAGGTATGATACAACGAAATATTAAACCTAGGAGCAAGAAAGTGATAGTCAAACTGTATAAAGCATTAGTTAAAAGACCTAGATTGGAGTACTGTGTACAGGTGTGGAAACCTTATCTTAGAGGGGATATAAATATGCTGGAAAGGATAAAACAAACGACAAAGCTGATAGTGGGATTCCAGAATTACAGTTATGAGGAAAGACTCAGAAAAACCGGCTTACGGTGTCTAGAAGAGAGAAGAATTCGTGGTGATTAATACAGGTTCATAAGATGATCAGAGGAATTGATAAATTAGACTATAACAATTTTTTTTCAAAATACAACCACCTACAAGAACAAGAGGGGATAGTTATAAATGAACTAAAGAAAGGTATAGATTAGATAGTAGGACATATTTTGTTAGTCAGAGAGTGGTAAATGCTTGGAATGCATTGCCACAGGAAGTAGTGGAGGCAGAGACAATTAATGCTTTTAAGAATAGATTGGATGCATACATCTTTTAGAGAAAGGAAATGGAAAAGAAACTGGTTGTTTACAGACTTTGCAGCGTCTTCTAAATCAGTATAAAGATGTTAAGTTAATTTAAGTTATATAATAAATAAATACATTTAATATTTTACAAATAGTTGTAGTAATGAATTTTGACAACGTTATAATGGTGTCGATTATGCAAAATTCGAATTGCAATTACATTTTGTGTCTGGTCGATTGGTACAAGCATGACTTTTTAAAATTTTTTTTAATAATAAATTAATTTCTGTATTCTATAAAAGAACTGAAAATCTGTATAATAATAATAATAAAAATAATAATAATAATATCAATTAAAAAAAACAAAAAATACAACTGTCAGAACCGTTGTAGCAAATCTACCCGTCAGTCGAACTGCATAATCTGAAAGAAAGAAAAGCAGTTTAACAATGAAAGATCCTTACACTTTCTGGCACCCTTCCCCTGTCTTACATCCTTATTACACTCGTTCTCCACCTCCAACCCGTCAATCTATTCCGCTCTCAAAAAACGCACTCAGCTCCCTTCTCCCCCACCATCATCCCCTCCACAACCATCTGTATTCGTCCATGTTTGTTTCAGATTCAAAACTGTGTCTCATATTCCCAGTTGCATTGTTTGATAATTATCACAAGAAACGCCGCTTGTTATTCCAATGCCTTGCGCAGAGCTCTATTTTGACCCACGTATGGTGACATCACGTTATTCGACGAGTCAATCAAATTTCCCACGAAAATTTTGAAAATACAGAATAATGCACATTTGAGATAAATTATTAGGTACATTATTGATCTCCAACGTAATGTGTAGTCGATATCATGAAACACGGGTTGAAGGCTCGTTCGATTGCTTGAGCCCATTGATCGTACCTGCTTCTAGATCTTATCATTTCTAAAACGGGCCATTAATACTGAAGCAGTGAGACACTTACAAACGATGAAGCTTAATAAGTTAATTAGCCGAGTGCCGGGAACAGCTGCTGCGCAACATGATTCCGCCAGTTTGACTGTTTATGTATGTGAAATGAGAGAAAATTTCCTAGAAAAATATTATATTTTGTGTCCTTTACAAAGGAGGTGCCTATATGTGATCTGGTGA
Organism: Ariolimax columbianus; assembly: GCA_036924085.1. NCBI lineage: Eukaryota > Metazoa > Mollusca > Gastropoda > Stylommatophora > Arionidae > Ariolimax > Ariolimax columbianus. Next base: position 25,737,690 of record JAVGWX010000021.1, on the reverse strand, counting down.
GTGGGAAAGGGGGGGGGGGGGGGGGGGGGGAGATCACAATTGTACGAGTAAATATGACATTGCCACAACAAATGTTGTACCTCCCCAGCAACATGTATAGATACCATAGTGACCAGGCGCCCGGATTTGTTGTGCCCTGTTATAAGGCCTGCCAAAAGGGCTGCCCTCGTGCTTAGTAAGAAGTGTAAAGCAGACATGAAGTATGTCTGCGAACATTATAATATTTTCATGAGCATATGGTAAACAACATAAAACGAGGTATTTCATTATATGGGCGTTATTCGAATAGTGGACGGTTCTGCGGCGATTTACGATACAAATATATAAAAGGTAAAGGCTAGCTGTCCAGATTGCCCTCCCCCCCCCCCTTCCAATTCCACCACCCGCACTCCATCGCCTAGGGAGGACATCCGCTTCACCCCCCCCTCCCCCCCCCCACCTTTTATATGCCTTGCCCACACACAGCTGTAACATGTGGTCTTGCAGCAAGATCTGGTTGACCTTTCCTTTGGACACTTGGGAGTTGGGTTTTGTAAATACAAAAATATTTTCAGAAATGCAGGAAAGCAAAATGATGTTCGTGTTATGTAAGAGATCCGCAAGGAATGAAAAACATCGTCTCTCCCCAAGATGGTGTGTCAGTTCTGAAATAGGTTTACTGTTCAACGTATTGCTATTTATATCTCCCCTCAGATCATCTACTATTTCTATTAGTCTGCGCTGTTTTTCTATTTATTTATGTTCCTTCTGTGTTGTTCCTTCTTTCTCATCTGCTTTCTTTGCTTTTTTTTCTTCTTCTTCTTTCTTCTCCTTCTTCTTCGTCTTCTTTTTCTTCTTGTTCGTCGTCTTCTTCTTCTTCTTCTTCGTCTTCTTCCTCTCCTTTTTCTTTTTCTTCTTCTTCTTCTTCCCCTTCTCTTCTTTCTTTCTTCTTCTTCTTCTTCGTCTTCTTTTTCTTCTTCGTTTTCTTCTTCTTCTTTTTCTTTGTACAGTTATTTGTTTTCTTCTTTTTCTTCATTTTCTTGTTGTTTTTATCTTTCTTTCAACTTCAATTATTCTTCTTCTTCTTCGTTTTTGTGTTTCTTCCTAGAACTTTTTTCTTCTTCCTTTTCTTCTTGCTCTCTTTATCTTTCATCTTCATTTATTCTGCTTCTTTCTTTGTCTCCTTTATCTTCGTCATCGTCTTCTTCTTCCTTGTCGTCCTCTTTTTCTTATTATTCTCATCTTCTTATGTTTCCGAGACGTCCCGTCTAACTATCGTGTCTGCCTTTTCTATCCATATTGATGTTTATAGATGCTGTATTGTCACCAGTACGAAACTATCCCTTACTATCATCTTGTTTCCCGGGTATGCCCTATGTTGACATGGTGGCACCGCGCCACTAGATGGCATCGTTGCTCGTGTTATCTCACCTGATCCGTGAGGACATTGTCAATGTTATCAGAACGACCTCGCTTTCAATACATAGAATAACACAAATCAAAGAATTCTGTCAACTTATGAGAATACAATCTGAACAACTGGCAATGCATGGTGTTGTTGTAGATGATGTTGCTGCTGTTGTTGTTGATGCTGTTGATGCTGTTGTTGTTGATGATGTTGTTGATGCTGTTGTTGTTGATGATGTTGTTGATGCTGTTATTGCTGTTGTTGTTGCTGTTGTTGTTGCTGTTGTTGATGTTGCTGTTGTTGTTGCTGCTGTTGTTGTTGATGTTGTTGATGTTGATGTTGCTGCTGTTGTTGTTGATGTTGTTGCTGCTGTTGTTTCTGATGTTGCTGCTGTTGATGTTGTTGATGCTGTTTTTGTTACTGTTGTTGTTGTTGTTATTGTTGGTGTTATTGTTGTTGTTATTGTTGTTGTTATTGTTGTTGTTATTGTTGTTGTTGTTGTTCCATGCGACTCGGTCTGAGTTCTCTTGACGATGTTTTTTTAGCGGGTTCCCGTTGTTTTTCTTAAATTACCACGCACAGAAAGTGACTAGGCTGTTGTGGTACAGCTATAGGTTTATTTGGAGACCGTCTATGATGTGTGGTTCCATATGACAGGCCTGGGTCTACAGCTGACCCCGTGCGTGTTTATGGTGTGTGCTTCCTTACGACAGGCCTGAGTCTACAGCTGACCCCGTGCGTTTTTATGATGTGTGCTTCCTTACGACAGGCCTGGGTCTACAGCTGACCCCGTATTTGTCTATTACTTCAAGGACACATGTTGGACACGATGTGCATAATTGTCCGGCAAGCTGTTTGTTAGTGAGTCCGTCCTCTGTATCTCCAAGCGATGTTCTCCGAGTGGTCTGCCTGGATCCTTGTGTATGACAAGGATAAGAATAGCACCACTGTCTTACATAGAGCATGCCTAAGAGGCGACTAACTGTGTGATATGCCATAACACCGACCATGGTCAGATGGTTTATGGATAGCAGCATAGATGGCACCTAACAGGCTGTGGGTCTACTTTGCTCTAGTGTATGAGTCTATTAAGATAGACTTGCATATCGGTTAACCACCCTCCAAGAAACTGGTTGTATACAGACTCTGCAAAGTCTTCTAAACCAGTATAAATACATTACGTTTAGTTATTTCCTTTCTGACGTTATTTGTGCTCTCATGTGTTTCTTCTTCTTTTCCTTCCTCTTCTTCTTCTTCTACTTCGTTTTCTTCTTCTTCTTCTTCTTCTACTTCGTTTTCTTCTTCTTCTTTTCCTTCCTCTTCTTCTTCTTACTCTTCTTCTTGTTCTCATTGCTGTTCTTCTTCACGTTTTCACCTCAATAGATCTAGATGTGGAGACATGAAACGTGACTCCACCTGACGCCAACTTCGTAAACATGGAGTCAGGAACGAGCTGAAAATAGACGCAGTTGAAAGCTCTGTGATTTATTTGAGAGGGAAAGGTCTGTATATGTACGCGTGTTTCCTCATTGACCTACATTCGCTTTGGCTCGCGCTACTCCAGTCCAGTTAGAACTTGCTGACTGTTGACATCTCCTTTGATTGACCTCCAATCACCGTGGCTTTGCTCGCTCAGCCAGTCCTGTTAGACATGCTAGCTGTTGACATCTCTTCTCATTGACCTAAATTGCTCGCCATGGACTTAGCTCGCTCCTCCAGTCTAGACCATGCTGGTTGTTGCCATGTCTTCTCATTGACCCCCATGGACTTAGCTCGCTCCTCCAGTCTAGACCATGCTGGTTGTTGCCATGTCTTCTCATTGACCCCCATGGCCTTAGCTCGCTCCTCCAGTCTAGACCATGCTGGTTGTTGCCATGTCTTCTCATTGACCCCCATGGACTTAGCTCGCTCCTCCAGTCTAGACCATGCTGGTTGTTGCCATGTCTTCTCATTGACCCCCATGGCCTTAGCTCGCTCCTCCAGTCTAGACCATGCTGGGAGGTTGCGATGTTCGCTTCATCTACAAAACCCAGCTGTGCGCACGTTTTGGTCAAATTCTCCGTTATATCGTATTCATACGAGAAAAAAGTGACTGGCAGGACTTTCCCTGTGGGACTGTCTGCTCTAATGTCCTCTTTCTGCTAGTCTGTCCTTGAACTTGAACTCTAGCGATTCTATTTTGAAGATAGTGACTTCACCTCTACACAGGTTAACCTTCAGTCCCTCATTCCATGCCTTACTGACTGCTTTTTCTAAATCCCCCAAATCATCAACAGAAGTTTCTATTTTTGGAAGGCATCTTCAATTTCCTGGTCAATGTGGATGTTCTGTAGATCATTGCTGTTGGATGTTCCAGCTTGCTGTGGAATGGTGAGATATTCTTCTTCCAAGAGCTCAACGAGTCTATTATTTCTCATGCGTCCCATCAGCTTTCCCATACAACAAAGTAAACTGTTCGGCTTGCAGTATGTTGGATTTGTTGTCATGATCTTTCTTCAGAATGTGTATCTATGTGGCCTCCGTGTATGTGCAGTTTAGTACTGCAAGGAGCTCCTGTATATGCTTTTTGGGTTAAAACTTATTACTTCATTTGTTAACACATCTTTTCCTGGTGTTTTCTTTAGTGATCTCCCAACAACATTCCGTGCATTGTAAAATATGTTGAAATGTGTTCCTCTTGTAAAAATGTGTTTTGTTGTGTCATTTGTTGATCAATGATGGTCTTCTTGTGGTTCATTGTAACTTCAACGGCGTTTGAACTAGCACAGTCTGCCATAAGTGCAATTGTCTAGGCAGCGGAGGCCTTTCTTTGCTTTGTGTAGTATACTTCATTGTTCAAAAACTACAAAAAACTTTATCAATAATATAATATAAAACTAATAATAGTAATAAAAAGACTAACAATAATATAAATGAAGATCGTAGCAATGCTCACATAAGTCATTCAATAATAATAATAAAAATAATAATAATAATGCCACCGAGAGATACTGCAGCGATTTCAGTGCCGAAGCCAGTGCCTTAGACAAAGCAGCTGAAACCCTTATAGACCATATGGAACAGGCAGACAAGCAAGTGGCCATGCTCACAGACGCCCTGTCAGTGTTAGCAGTTCTCAAGAACGTGCAAACATGAACTCGGCGCAGACTCGCTTGAACGTCTGTTCCAGTTCAACAAACAAAAATCATAGCCCAGTCCAGAAAACATTCCAGGCAACGAGGAGGCAGACACACTCATCTGAGAGGGAGGAATGCTGCAGTAGAGTGATACAGTAGAGTGATACAGAAATCATATCCAATGGGACTAAAGCACAGTGAAAAATGGAAATTAGACCACACTCGTAATATTAAAAAACAACGATGTCTACCCTTAACTCTCGAGAGGGGACGAGGTGATCATTCTCCGGCGACGCATAGGTCACAACAGACTTAGATGTCATCTGTGCAACAAGTTCAAGATTAGCAGTACGGACCTTTGTGCCCTATGACGGCAGAACATATTTTGCAGTCCTGCTAACTGTATACCAACAAAAGAAGTAGCATTTAGCAACATCACTTATCCTTCCACGAGAAGCTGTACGGAAGTGTACGGAAGTGTACGGAGTCGAGTGCTGCCTTCGTAGAGTCATTGAAGTCGAGGTCTGAAGACGAACCAGGAAGAAGAAGAAAATGTTTGGTTTTTAAAATTGTTTTTCCTGTCGTTTGCCTTATTTACCATCCCCTAGGCGGTGTGCGTTGCACTATGTTTTATTTTGCGCCTGTCACCCCAGTGCATCCTTCTCCGGCATGCATTTTATATGGGTCTGCTGTCTCCTTCATTTTCTGAGGGTTTGCATCTACGGGATAACGGCCGGTGCTGGGATTGGTGAGCCGTGTCACTTAACCACTAGGCCACGCCGTCCCCATAATAATGAAATGAACACTAGTAATACGAATAAGCATAATAATAATAGCAATACTTTTAATAATATTACTAATAAAAAAACAATGCTAATAATAGTTGTTTAATACGCATAATAATAACAAAAAGACAGTTGTTTGCCATGAGACTGGTAGTACACACCTCAGAGATTCGGATGAAATTCCAATTTTCAAATGCGTCGATTTATCACTTGGCATGAGTGCAACCACTGTACGTATGTGGAGATGGCGGTGAGTCATGGCAGCGCAGGCTTGCCAAAACTGGTCAGCTGGTCAGTGGAGGGCGCAGTGAGGCAGGGAGCACAAGAGAATGGTGTGGGGTGTGGATGGGGACAGGATGTCTGCAGATGAACTGGTTGAGGAGTGAAGCGATGAATGTTGGAGACATAAACGGAACGTAGAGCGAGAGACTGAAGCAGAGAGTGAATTAGAGGAAAATAGAAGTTCACTCTGTTCAATCTCTTGTCTCTCTCTCTCTCTCTCTCTCTCTCTCTCTCTTTCTTTCTCTTTATTTCTCTCTGTCTCTCTCTCTCACACATACACACACACAAAGACAAACACTCTCTCTCATTCTCTCTCTCTCTCTTTCTCTTTCTCTCTCTCTCTCTCCAGTCTATTTCTTTCCCTCTTTCACGTTTCTTCTCTCTGTTGAACTCTTCCTTTATGTATGTCTGTCTCCGCCCCCCCCCCTCTGTGTCCTGCTTCCTGGGTCTCCGCCTCCCTCTCTGTGTCCTGTGCCATGGGTCTCCGTCCCCCTCTCTGTGTTCTGCTCCCTGGGTCTCCGCCCCCTCTCTGTGTCCTGCTCCCTGGGTCTCCGCCCCCTCTCTGTGTCCTGCTCCCTGGGTCTCTTCCCCATCTCTGTGTCCTACTCCATCAGTCTCCGCCCCCTCTCTGTGTCCTGCTCCCTGGGTCTCCGTCCCACTCTCCGCTTCTGTGTCCTACTCCATGGGTCTCCGTCCTCCTCTCCGCCTCTGTGTCCTAATCCCTGGGTCTCCGTCCCCCTCTACGCCTCTGTGTCCTACTCCCTGGGTCTCCGCTACCCTCTCCGCCTCTGTGTCCTACTCCCTGGGTCTCCGCCCCCCTCTCCGCCTCTGTGTCCTTCTCCTTGGGTCTCCGTCCCCCTCTCTGTGTCCTACTCCCTGGGTCTCCCTCCCCCTCTCCGCCTCTGTGTCCTACTCCATGATACCCCTTCTGGCTCTCTTGGACACTGTCCCTATATCCCTATCTTTCTTTCTGTGTCTATAACCCTCTCTATGTCTATCTAAATATATTTCTCTCGCTCTTTCTTTCTTTCTTTTCTTCTCCATCTTTTTCACTCTCTCTCTCTCTCTCTCTCTCTCTTTCTCTCCATGTCTGTCTTTGCCTCAATATTTATCCATCTTTCTATCACCTTTGACCTCTGCCGCTCATCATCTTTGTTTCTCTTTGTCTCTTGATTTGTCTCGCTCTTCCTCTGTCTCTCTCTCTCTGTCTCTCGCTTGCTCTTTCACTTTTCATGGCTCTATGTCACTCTCTTTCTCTGTCTTTCTTTTGATCTCGCCATCTGGTGGTGTCTCTCTCTCTCTGTCTCTCTGTCCCTTCTCTGTACCTCTGTTATCTCTCTGCTTCAATCTGTCTCTTGTTCCTCTCTCCGTCTCTCTTTGACTCCTTTATCTATATATTACTCAATGTGACTCACTCTCTCGCTGTCTCTCTTTCGATTACAGTCCTCTACTCCTCACCTCCCCCCCCACCCCCACCCGCCTCCCCCCCCCCCCGTTTAAAGAATAATGTCACATCTCTAAACTCACGTACCTCGAGAAGTGGATGGTCGGGCGGCTAGTGCACTGGTGTTGTGGTCTTCAAGTCACAAGTCGAACTACATTGGGGCCTAGGTGTTTATTGTTTCTGTTGGGGATGAATTACAAGCCTATGACGTGAACTACATGTGTGTGCTGTTGTAGATATCGTTGGTGTTGTTGGTGTTGTTAATGTTGTTGGTGTTGTTTGTGTTGTTGGTGTTGTTGGTGTTGTTTATGTTGTTGGTGTTGGTGATGGTGTTGTTGTTGTTGGTGTTGTTGGTGTTGTAAAAGTTTTTAATGATGTTGTTGGTGTTGTTGATGTTGATGTTGGTGATGTTGTTGTTGTTAATGTTGTTGTTGTTGATGGTGTTGTTGATGTTGTTAGTGTTGTTGGTGTTGTTGGTGTTGTTGATGTTGATGGTGTTGTTGGTGTTGTTATGTTGTTGGTGTTGTTTGTGTTGTTTGTGTTGTTCCCCAAACAAGAAAGATTAAGCAAGGAAATTAGGACAAGGTAAACAAGAAAACAAAAGAGCATATCGAATTGAAGAAATTAAAGAATCAAGATAAGCTGATAAAAGTTTCTACAAGACGTAGCTAAAGTTCAAGGCACGCGAATATTATTTTACATATCAGGTGTCAAAAAGAAATACCAAACGAGTAAAGAAAATCGCTGTAGAAAAATCGTCCATTTCAAAAATTGTAAAAATGAAAGTATGAAATTCAAAAGGTTAACAGATAAGAAATTAAATCCTACTTCAATCTTCAACGACAAAAAAATAGTCCATTGTACTGAACGAGCATATCAGGTACAACTGGGCACAAATTATTTGACATGGACAAAATAACTACAGAACCCAATGAATTGTAATAACAGAAGTAGAATGTGTGACTGAGAAATTGGGACTCGATTCTAGAAGGTCTCTGCTTGAACTTTTCAACAATTCTCATACTACACACCAAACATTAGCTTGGTCATAAAACAGGAACATGTTAACAGTGTATTTATACCACCTCTTTGCTGTCAGTATTAAACTTGATCTTTATCCAGGTCACAGGAGAGGGAAGTTGCGGCATGAGAAATGAAATGTCTTAGAAAATCCTTGAAGGTAAAACACATGAGAATACCGCCACTGCACTTTTACAGCCCATTAGAATACCGCCACTGCACTTTTACAGCCCATTAGAATACCGCCACTGCACTTTTACAGCCCATTAGAATACCACCACTGCACTTTTACAGCCCATTAGAATACCGCCACTGCACTTTTACAGCCCATTAGAATACCGCCACTGCACTTTTACAGCCCATTAGAATACCGCCACTGCACTTTTACAGCCCATTAGAATACCGCCACTGCACTTTTACAGCCCATTAGAATACCGCCACTGCACTTTTACAGCCCATTAGAATACCGCCACTGCACTTTTACAGCCCATTAGAACATCGTCATTGCACTCTTACAGCATAAGAGAATATGGCTACATGGCACGAGGTGCTTCTCGTGGCAGAGAGTTGGATGACATAACAGAACATCTACAACCAAACAGCTTAGATCAACCAAGACGGTGCACTCAGTCCAGAAGAGGCGATTTCAGCATCTATCGCAGCTTAACGGCGAAAGTGGAAAAAAAACAAAAGATTGAGTTAGTATTAATATATATATCATCACCATCATCATCTTGTTGATCAATCCTAAGACTGGTTTTAAGGTTGTCTGAGTATGTTCCTCCATTTGGCCCATTCCTCTGATTGTTAAGACCTAAGACTGTTTGTTAAATTGTCTAAGTATGTCTCTCCATGTGACCTTATCTTCTGGTTGTTTAAATATAAGACAAGTTGTAAGGCTGTCTGTGTACGTCTCTCCATTTTACCATATCCTCTGGTTGATAAATTAAAATACTGGTTGTTAAATTTGGATGGGTTTGTCTCTCCATTTGACCCTATCCTCTGCAGCTCTCTTCATTTCAGCATATGTTCGTACTTTAATGTCTCTGCATTCCTGAAATGTAAAGGTAAGTCTTTGTCGCCCCTTCCTTTTTTCTCCTGGATATTGCCCTCTAGTTTCTTCTGTAGAAGACTTTCATGTCTCGTATTGCGGGCCAGCCAACTCAATCGTGGGTTTTATATATTTTTCCATATTTGTCTTTGTGCGCCTCATTCTGCGAGCACGTTATCTTTGGATCGTCTTCCTGTCCAACTCACTATTCCCATTCTGCAATAGCGCTACATTTCAAACGCTTCCAAGCTTTTTCCATCCTTCTTTGTTAGAGTCCATCTTTCAGCCCTACGCAGTGGAATAAGTAGCGACTATTTGTGTCCTCTGTTCTAACCTGATATTCTATGCGGCTAGCAATCTGTAATATTCTCTAGAACTCTTGTTTGCTAATGCAATCTTTATCTTAATTTATGTTTCATTGCAGGCATTTTCTGTTAATGTTTGCCACAAATAAGTAAACCTCTGAAAGTATGTACTTGTGTGATTATTTCTCCATTCACGATTATATTCATTTGCCCATGTTGCCTGGCTATTACCAAAGTATCAGTATTCAACGAGTTTATTTTCATGCCAAACTCTTTGACTGTGCTATTAATTTTCCAAGCAGCAAATTTCTTGGCATTAACTTTCGTACCATTGAGTTTGACACCCATAGTACATCAAGAAACAACATTTTTACATCATCATCTCAGAACATGTGTTATAGAAACACTGTGAAAGCAAACAACTTTATGGCACATCCTGTCTTATCGAAACTGGGGCTCTTCTTTGAAAGAAATAATCTCCTCTTGGTTTCCATGCAGGTTCTGGAATACCATATTGAGTGGTCGCTCTATACCTATCTGTTGCAACATCTCGCAAAGTTTGCCCCAAGGGACTCGATCAAAGGTTTTCGCATAGTGAACAGCGCAGAAAAGATAAGCTTCTGCGAGAAGCCGCAATGATTTGATGACATCCTGTGTACATTTGGCCTTACGAAACCCATACTGGTTTTCTTTCAGCACCTCCGCAATCTTGCCATCGGTTCATTATATTAATTTCTTTGAAAATAATTTTAGATGCATGTGTTAGTAAGCTTATCGTTTAAAATTGACCGCATTCTAGCGCATTTGATTTTTTAGGGCAAAGGAATTTGTAATGATGTGTGATCGTTTAGCCATATTTATAGTGTTGTAATGTCATGAACATGTTGAAAAAGTAAATTTGGTAAAGTTCCCCATGCTGTTTTGAGTTGCTCGATAGATACCTCGTCTATCTCTGGATAACTCGTCTATCTCTGGATAACTCGTCTATCTCTGGATAACTCGTCTATCTCTGGATAACTCGTCTATCTATGGATAACTCGTCTATCTATGGATAACTCGTCTATCTATGGATAACTCGTCTATCTCTGGATAACTCGTCTATCTCTGGATAACTCGTCTATCTCTTGTTGTTTGTTGTTTGGGATTAAGGAAAATGCATTATTGATACCTACTCTCGTTTCAGGTAGTAAATCTTCTATAAAAAATATGACGTATATATATGAGTGTGTTATTCTTTTGAGGACCCCATGCTAGTACAGTTTCTTAACGTATTCTATTTCACTTGTTTGTTCTTGGGTCTTTTATTGGGTTCCCATTTTTATCATGAAACATCTTGTAGCTGCATGCTCTTATATATGCAATACGGTGCAATTACTCGGTTCAATGTTATTAGTGGAGAGCTGTCAAAGGAAGTGGCAGTGGACGAGTTTTGGCGAGGATCGGTGAATCCAGAAGCCATGCTCTAGAGTACAAAGTGGACCGGTCACAAAAACAGTTGCACGAATTGTCCATGCAGTAGGAACATTCAGGATCACGTGGTTAGCTGTCTCTCCAGCAACCAAGAAAGGATGTTGGATCTTAGGTGGGTAGCAGATAACAAGTAGAGTTGCAAAGTGGAGTCAGAGGTGATTCTCAGCAGGGGCAGACCCAAAGTGGAGTCAGAGGTGATTCTCAGCAGGGGCAGACCCAAAGTGGAGTCAGAGGTGATTCTCAGCAGGGGCAGACCCAAAGTGGAGTCAGAGGTGATTCTCAGCAGGGGCAAACCCAAAGTGGAGTCAGAGGTGATTCTCAGCAGGGGCAGACCCAAATTGGAGTCAGAGGTGATTCTCAGCAGGGGCAGACCCAAAGTGGAGTCAGAGGTGATTCTCAGCAGGGGCAGACCCAAATTGGAGTCAGAGGTGATTCTCAGCAGGGGCAGACCCAAATTGGAGTCAGAGGTGATTCTCAGCAGGGGCAGACCCAAAGTGGAGTCAGAGGTGATTCTCAGCAGGGGCAGACCCAAAGTTAGCTCTTCGAGTTCACGGATTTAACTCTAAATGGACAATTGAGAAACCTGACAGACGACATGGACAATTCAGAACATTAATTAAGCTGAGGCCTGGATACAATGGTTTCCAGCTGAGGCCTGGATACAACGGTTTCCAGCTGAGACCTGGATACAATGGTTTCCAGCTGAGGCCTGGATACAACGGTTTCCAGCTGAGACCTGGATACAACGGTTTCCAGCTGAGACCTGGATACAACGGTTTCCAGCTGAGACCTGGATACAACTGTTTCCAGCTGAGGCCTGGATACAATGGTTTCCAGCTGAGACCTGGATACAATGGTTTCCAGCTGAGACCTGGATACAATGGTTTCCAGCTAAGGCCTGGATACAATGCTTTCCAGCTAAGGCCTAGATAGAACGGTCTCCAGCTGAGGCCTGCATACAATGGTCTCCAGCTGAGACTGATCTCCTGATTCCAGCAAGTATCTGTTCCACACTCAGAGCGTCTTGAGGTCGGTCGTAAACAAGTTCAGAAAAGTATTGACAAGACACTATGGATCGTATCCCTGAGTCCCGTAACTGAAAAGTGTGAGCAAAACACTTGGGATGGCTTCATTGAGTATGAATTTCATGTCCTTTTAACCCACAGTGAGACCTGATCGAACGAAGCTGTCAGAACGTCAGAAGTCACAGATACGTTGCAAGAGACGAGAAACAAGAAGAGGGTTAACAATTAGATCATGTTGTTTGGGAGATAAATAAATCAGAATTGATCAAGACAATGTAACCTGGAGATCGATTACAGCAGAGACCTCATCTTGCTAGCTGCATTAATTCTCTGGGTTGTGTTGGTGTGATTGAATCAAGCTATGCAATAAAATACATTACTGTTTTTATATTCGGAAGAAATACGTTTTGGAGTTTAACTATTTGAGGTTAAGTAACTCAGAAGAAATGATTTAGTCTAACGGCGTTCCCCCGCTATCCTTTTTACAACTGTCAACCTATTTTGCTGTAATTAGTCATTTTATAAATGGGATATATATATATATATATATATATTGAAACTGAGAGTGACCCAGGCCTCCCTTGAGAGACGCTTGGTTGCAATCACTCTCCGGAACCAACGTATGCAAGGTCTCCACAATTCTGACACAAGACGAGTGTCCCTGGTTAAGGATGCAGTAATCCATGCAGACAAGGCAAAACATAGATGGGCCGGTCACATGTTGTAACGAAACGATGGTCGATGGAGCACGGCGACAGCAGTCTGGTGCCCTCGAGGTAAGAAGAGACCTAAGGAAAGACCTCCAATGTGTTGGCCTGACATCCTTCATGTACACTACAACATCCGAGATGCCTCTAGAGGAGAACTTACCATCCACTGAACTTCCATGGCTCAGACAGAGTCCGCTGGAGACGAATTTGGGACCTGCAGCTCCGCTGAGGAACGGATCATCAAGACCAATTTGAAGATATACATAACCCGAGTGCTCAGCCGGGGTCTTTGTGTATGACAAGGACAAGAATAGCACCACTGTCTCACAGAGACTAACTGTGTGACATGGCATAACACCGGCCATGGTTTGGTGGTTTGTTTAGAGCAGCATAGATGGCGCTTAACAGGCTGCAGGTTTACTTTGCTCTAGTGTCTGAGTCTATTAAGATGGACTTGCACATAGGTTAACCACCTAACGCAGCGGAGTATTAAGCTGTCCAAGCCTAGTCCACTAAGCAGGAAATCCTTCTCCCGTCTATATCCAGTTCATACCCCAGCTGGGACCTGCACGGGGTATCAGAAGTACAGGTCGACTAAGAACTATATATATATATATATATATATATATATATATATATATATATATATATATATATATATATATATATATATATATACTCACTAAGTATGATTCAAAATTATCCAGAATTGTATCATTATTCAGAAACGGTTGGACACAGTTGGATGTTGCAGAGGTTGTCCCTGGACCTAATGTGTATGTAGCCCGAGTCGCGTCAGTCTTACTCGTCTGGTGTGTTTGATTTGTTAGCAGTATTTTAGGTGCATGAACCGCTTTCGTCGCATTATAAAGGCGGGAAAAATCTTTCAACGAATTTGCGTCGGATTTTGCAAAAAACTTGGCACAGTATGAAAAGACACATACTTAAAGTTGGAGATAGCTTAGTGTGAGTAGAACACACATGAACGAGTGAATACACATGAACGAGTGAACACACATGAACGAGTGAACACATGAACGAGTGAACACACATGAACGAGTGGTATGAGACACATCCTTAAAGTTGGAGATAGCCTAGTGTGAGTAGAACACACATGAACGAGTGAATACACATGAACGAGTGAACACACATGAACGAGTGAACACACACGAACGAGTGAACACACATGAACGAGTGAATACACATGAACGAGTTGAACCCACATGAAAAGCAAAGATGCACGAAGATCCCATAAACGCACTAACAACACCAAAACCCATCACTACTGTACGAAAACCTACTTGGAGGCAGGATATATTTCCAGAGGTGGTAGAAAATATACCAGGTATTGCAAACAAAAACTGCCAGACCGAAAAAGAAAGGAGAGACACTACCCTAAGCTTCATAACGAAAAGCTACCCAAGCATGGACTGGACCCATGCATACACCGACGGTTCTGTAACAAACACTACACAGAACGGAGGGGCAGGAGCATTCCTGAACCTACCAAATGGCAGAAAAATAACACTGTCATTCGCTACTGGTAAGTACACGAGCAATTTCAGAGCAGAGGCAGAGGCACTGAGGGCGGCAGTGGAAGAAATGGTAACACACAGTGAAAATGAGAGCCATATAGTCCTGCTGACAGATGCTCTCGAAGTAGTCACAGCACTAAAAAGCCAGAAAAACACTGAGCTTAATGACTTAAGAGCAGCACTCTGCAAACTGTGCCAACAGTCCGCACCAAAAAGGGTAGTGGTACAGTGGGTTCCGTCACACTGCAACATCCAAGGCAACGAGGAGGCAGACAGACTGGCAAAAGAAGGTGCAAGGCTACCACAAATAGATACCAGTATGACGTACGAAGAGTCAAAACGGCTTATCAAAGCCAGGTACATGTCCAAATGGGAAACCGAACATACTGGTTACACCAAAAACGATGCCTATTACCAGTTGAACCGAAGAGAGCAGGTCGTTGTCTTCAGACTTCGCACTGGCCACAACAGACTGAGGTACCACCTCTTCAACAAATTGAAGATAGGGTGTACCGACGAATGCCCGTGCGGTACTGGTAAAATGACCACTGAACATCTGCTGCAGAACTGCCCGACATACGAGGATCAGAGAGAGCAGATGTGGCCATTGCCAGTGGAACTGCAAGACAAGCTCTATGGTAGTGGCGAGAGTCTCAGGATGACCGCCGCTTTTTTCGAGAAAATAATGGTTACTGTCTGACTGTGTACGCAGAAGAAGAAGAAGAACCCACATGAATGAGTGGTATGAGCGTTTTAAAAATACTCGTGAAATGCTGAGTCCGTAAGCAGAAAAAACAATAAAAACATGTCGAACTTGTGCAGGCAGCTGTGCTGGGAAATCGTTTAATCACATTTCGGGATTCGTTTGGAGACTAACACATCAGTTTTGGTTCAATTAAAGGCTATTATTAGTAAGGACGATTTGAACATGCGCTGCGTCTCTCTTAAATGTGGGACCTAATGGCTCTAACTCTACTGGCCAACGTTTCAGCAGCCCATTACCTATTTGGTTGCATCAGACATCATGAATACTTTGTAAGAACAGTCAAAACTGTGGAAACCCAGAAACTAAGAACCAATCTTCTCGGTGGAAGACCATTAGCTGTACCAGAATAAAACACTCGCGACAGAGCGACAGCAACGTGTCGACATGTCAAGATGGTGGTGGCTGTTTCTTTATTTTATATCAGAAGGCAAATGTGCATCTTGAATACGCTCCATCAGACTATCATAAATACTGTCCATCAGACCATCATAAAAACGCTACATCAGACCATCTTAAAAACGCAGCATCAGACCATCATAAAAACTTCCATCAGACCATCATAAAAACGCTACATCAGACCATCATAAAAACGCTACATCAGACCATCATAAAAACGCAAAATCAGACCATCATAAAAACGCTACATCAGACCATCATACAAACGCTACATCAGACCATCATAAAACTGTCCATCAGACCATCATAAAAACGCTACATCAGACCATCATAAAAACTCTCCATCAAACTATCATAAAAACGCTACGTCAAACCATCATAAAAACTATCCATCAGACCATCATGACCACGATCTCCATAAGAATATCATGAATACGCTCAATCAGACCATCGCGAATAAGCTCCATCAATAAAGAGTACTGTTCTCAGACGTTTGAGAGACCGACTTCGGCGACATTGCATTAGAGTGGAGAGTGGCAACTTCATTATGCCAGAACGCCTATACCAGCATCGCAGCACGTGCAGTAGTTTCGTGTTAAGCGTCCGTTTGTGCCCCCAGATCTTGCACTCTGGGACTTTTTTCAAGTCCTAAAAATAAAACAAACATCACTTGAAAGGAGAGATATTTGAAGATGTTGACAAGATACGACAGACTATGGTAAGGCAGCTGCGCGCTATTTCAGAAGATGACTTCAAAACACGCTTAAGGCAGTGGACACAGTGCAAGGAAAGGGTGTGTCTCTGGATGGGGACTACTTCGAAGAGAGTAAACATACAGATAGATAACTATTGTATTTTTCGATCATAAATTCAGTTTGAATACTTTTTTTAATCCTACCTCGTGCGTGTGTGTATACGTGTATAAATATTAATGTGTGTGTGTGTATGTATTTATGTATGCATGCATGCATGTATGTGTGTATGTATGTGTGTATGTATGTGTGCATGTATGTGTGTATGTATGTGTGTATGTATGTGTGTATGTATGTGTGCATGTATGTGTGTATGTATGTGTGTATGTATGTGTGTATGTATGTGTATGTATGTGTGTATGTATGTATGTATGTATGTGTGCATGTATGTGTGTATGTATGTGTGTATGTATGTGTGTATGTATGTGTACAGACAGACGCAAAGAGCGACAAGGATAGAAAGGTTTATGTTAGAGGATTGACGGATGTGTGCACATATAGGAAGGATTATGCTAGAGGATAGATGGATAGTTGCACAGATAGATAGGTTTATGTTAGGGTTAGATGGATGGGTGGACTGATAGATAGGTTTATGTTAGGGTTAGATGGATGGGTGCACTTATAGATAGGTTTATGTTAGGGTTAGATGGATGGGTGGACTGAAAGATAGGTTTATGTTAGGGTTAGATGGATGGGTGCACTTATAGATAGGTTTATGTTAGGGTTAGATGGATGGGTGGACTGATAGATAGGTTTTTGTTAGGGCTAGATGGATGGGTGCACTTATAGATAGGTTTATGTTAGGGTTAGATGGATGGGTGCACAAATAGATAGGTTTATGTTAGGGTTAGATGGATGGGTGCACTTATAGATATGTTTATGTTAGGGTTAGATGGATGGGTGCACTTATAGATAGGTTTATGTTAGGGTTAGATGGATGGGTGCACTTATAGATAGCTTTATGTTAGGGTTAGATGGATGGGTGCACTTATAGATAGGTTTATGTTAGGGTTAGATGGATGGGTGCACTTATAGATCGGTTTACGTTAGGGTTAGATGGATGGGTGCACTTATAGATAGGTTTATGTTAGGGTTAGATGGATGGGTGCACTTATAGATAGGTTTATGTTAGGGTTAGATGGATGGGTGCACAAATAGATAGGTTTATGTTAGGGTTAGATGGATGGGTGCACTTATAGATAGGTTTATGTTAGGGTTAGATGGATGGGTGGACGGATAGATAGGTTTATGTTAGGGTTAGATGGATGGGTGCACTTATAGATAGGTTTATGTTAGGGTTAGATGGATGGGTGCACTTATAGATAGGTTTATGTTAGGGTTAGATGGATGGGTGGACTGATAGATAGGTTTATGTTAGGGTTAGATGGATGGGTGGACGGATAGATAGGTTTATGTTAGGGTTAGATGGATGGGTGCACTTATAGATAGGTTTATGTTAGGGTTAGATGGATGGGTGCACTTATAGATAGGTTTATGTTAGGGTTAGATGGATGGGTGGACTGATAGATAGGTTTATGTTAGGGTTAGATGGATGGGTGGACTGATAGATAGGTTTATGTTAGGGTTAGATGGATGGGTGGACGGATAGATATGTTTATGTTAGGGTTAGATGGATGGGTGCACTTATAGATAGGTTTATGTTAGGGTTAGATGGATGGGTGCACTTATAGATAGGTTTATGTTAGGGTTAGATGGATGGGTGGACTGATAGATAAGTTTAAGTTAGAGGCTAAATGGATAGGTGCACTGAAAGAAAGGTTTATGTTAAAAGCTAGATGCATGGGTGCACAAATAGGTTAGTCTATTGATGAGCAGGTGCACATAATCGCAGACCAACAGGAACCGGAAGACGGGACTTAGCCGGAATGATGATGACTCACGCTGATTGACTAAATCCAGAAACGATTTGTGGGACAACTCAACCCACGTTTTAATTCTGCAATGCTATTGACATTACCACACATTTCTACTTCGTTTCATTGCAGACTGTTCCGATTCCGAATGTATTTGGGGCTATTTTAGCTGACAGGCGCGGCCTGCACTATTTGCGCTCATTAATATTTCATAGCATCGCCGACCACGCATTAATCTCCTCCCATACCGCCCACGTATCTGTCCGATCAACCGTAGTGCACGCACACTCACGCTATTGCAAACACATACATCACACACACAGAGTCTAGACTGGTGATACTTTAGTTTTTTCTAACAGAAGATAAATATTTTCTGATTTTTCGTCAAAAAGATAAGAGAACAAGAAGCAGTGCTTAAGTTACGTCTAAGCTAAATAAGCAACATCTTGAAGATCACAATTCACATCTGCCTCGCAAAGTTTCATGTGAAAATTAATTGTTTTTTTTTGTTCCAACGTTTTACAGCTTAATAATTAAAACCCACAGCAGTATATATTTTCACTTCTTGTGAGACTTTCTGGTGTTAATTTGTTAACAAATGGTCTCTAAGTTATACATAGCTCAGGGTCTCACAAGTCTCAATATGTCACTGACAAGAGGAGAATTAACAAAGAAAAGAAAATTAAATGGTGAGCGTATTAAATGGAACAACTGAATTATGAAATCGGATCAAAACATGTTTAAATAAGTTGAGAAAAGTAGACAATGAAATAAATGTCATGAAACCACAAAGTGTTTGTTATTAATCAGTTTTATTATGTGTATATCTCATTCATAATTCGTGTCTTTAAGTTGACATTTACTGCTCAGTCCGGGTGTCTTTTTAAATAGATTTGATTCACCTCAATAAATAGTTATGCTGATTCGAACTGGACACATTATAACAAGTGTACTGCATCTGCGAGCGCTCGTTTGAGTAATATAGATGATGAGTTCTCATTTCTCATCAGAAAGGTACTAGGTTATTACTGAAACGTTGTAATTAACCCGGCTGTAAATGGGTACCGAGTTCACTGTTAGGAAGGAAAGGTAACAATGAAAGGTAAATGATTATCCCACCTCCTAAATTGAGGGTCCATTACGATCAAGTATTTAACACATCATCAACGACAACAGTTTTTAGCGGTTGATACATTCTACGCCAATTATCTTTTAGGAAACTACTGCATTGAAACAAATGCATTGTTTTCATTTGGACTTTCGTGAACGTCAAAGTGAAACGGTTTGTGACGTCATCGACAACCTTGAACTTGTTTGTTTGCGAATCCATGAAGCAGTAGATTGTGCCCCTATAAAAAGTAAATCATTTTTTGTTCAGTCCCTGCTAAAGTCGTTTGTCCACTTTACTGTAGATAGCAAAGAAAACAACAACAATAAAATTAATCAATTCCAGTTTCTTTTTTTAATTAGAATATAAAATACGAATCCTGACATATCTTACTTCTGTTTTCAAATCAACTTGATGCACTTTTATAAGTGACAATTCAGGACAGATCCGGCTCAAGCCGGACATCTGTCACCCCAACATAGACACTAGGAAGGATGCTGACGGGGGTTTCCGTCTTCTTGTGCCCGCTTCATGCATCTCAGCCCCCCCCCTCGCTCCCACCCCTTCTCCTCCTCCAAACCATGTCCGCCCCCGTCATATCCTTGTCACAAAAATCAAATGAAAAACACAACAATAAAAATATGCATATAACAGATTTAGCAACAGCGTAATCAGACAACCAACGGGTCAGTACACTTGCACAATGAATATCCTCGTCCAGAACATGGTAGACTATTGTATTTCAATTCTTCAATTCATTGCATTGTTATCCCAAACAAAGCAATGTTGTTGTTTTTTTGGGTTGTTGCTATTTTAATATTTAAAACAATACATTTTCAGAACTAATGCTGAATAACATCAACAGATGATAAAATATTAATTCAGTTCTGATTGTTGGACAGATTTAGAACTGAGGAAAGACTCCTTGACATTAATGTCCTATTTCAAATCATATTTTGTTTCTCCTTGAAAAACAATAATATGCCGCTATCATTTCCTCTAAAAATAGCTATTTCAACAAACAAAAATTTAAAAATATTCTTTTTTTTGGGGGAGGGGGGGAATAACTGGGCTTCAAGCTCTTATGGGACGATTTTATTAATTGAAATCAGTCTGGGAGATGTTGAGAGTGTGTGTGTGGGGGTGGGGGAGGGGGGGTGAGGGAGGGAGGTTTGGAGAGGAAGGAATACGATACAATGCTGCCAAACGATAAACACGTTTTTTTCTTAACTATGACATCTGATTCATCGTCGGAATACTATTCAAGTGTCTGTATATAATGCACATTGTCGAAATTAGATTTAACAGTGTCTGTATATAAGGCACATTGTCGAAATTAGATTTAACAGTGTATGTATATGTGACACATTGTCGAAATTAGATTTAACAGTATGAGTATATATATGACACATTGTCGAAATTAGATTTAACAGTGTCTGTATATGTGACACATTGTCGAAATTAGATTTAACAGTATGAGTATATATATAACACATTGTCGAAATTAGATTCAACAGTGTCTGTATATGTGACACATTGTCGAAATTAGATTTAACAGTATGAGTATATATAGGACACATTGTCGAAATAAGATTGAAGAAAGTTTCCTTTGCAGCTCTCTGCTCGTGTGGAATACGTTAGGAAAGCGAGTCAGTCAGTCAATAAGTTTTGAGTGGAGTATGAACTAATTGACTGAGCTACTATATTTACAAGTTAGTGAATGAAAAACTGAAAGGGTGATATATATATATATATATCTTGAAAAAATTAATGCATAATGATTGAAAGAAAAAATTAATGATTCATTGAATGAAAGAATAAATGAAAGAATAAATGAAAGAATAAATGAGTAATTGAAGGAATGAAATACTGGACGATATGCGCGCGCTAAAGGGAGCTGCTGAATTCGTTCATTCGTAATTGATTAATGAATAGTCTTTATACTGGTTTAGAAGACTCTGCAGAGTTTGTATACAACCAGTTTCACTTACATTACTTTGCTCTAAAAGCTATGCGCATCCAATCTATCCGTAAATGTATTAATTGTCCCTGCCACCACTACTTCATGTGGCAATGTATTCCAAGCATTCACCACTCTGTTACTAAAAAAATATTTGCTAATATTTCCTTTCTTTAGTTAATTTGTAGCTATGCCCTTTTGTTCTTCTGGGTGGTTTTATTTTAAACAAAACTTGTTATAGTCTAATTTATCCGTTCCTCTTATCATCTTAGCACTACAACATACTATAGCATACTCCAATCACTGTTTTTTTCTCTCCATACACTTTCTATTTCTCCCCATACACTTTCTATTTCTCCCATACATATTAACTTTTGTTACCACACGGTAAATCATCTTTTATCGTTATATTAACATAATTTATACAGTATAATAAAACACCCTCTCCCTTAGCCTTGTCTCCAACTATCCTATCTTTCCTTAACATTGTATATCAGTCTATTTCAAGTTCACTATCTGCAATCCCCTCCTATGTCCATGATTCCGTTAACCATATTATATCTGGTTCTTCTTCTTCTACATAGAGTTCCAATTCTTCACTTTTATTTACTATGCTTCTCACATTTGCATACAAACATTTGAGCTTGAAATTTTGTTTTTTTCCCATTTTTGCTTGTGCTTTATCATTTTTATTTTTGCTTTTCCACTATTTATTTCACACTTCCATGTCCCCAACTCTCCCCTTTGACTGCATCCTCTATAGCACCCTATTGTATGCCTATCTTTAGTCTCATACTTCATAGGCCATACTAATTTAAATTTGTAGCACAATTATTAAACACATACTTTGCTACAACATGTTGTCCTATTTCATTTAGATGTAAACCTCTCCTGTCTAGCATTTTACTTTTGTCTACTTTCACATCAATAAATTCTATACCCCTGTCTGCACACATCACCTGTAACCTAAGGTTGATACCTTTTATTTTACTATCTAAATAGTCTGACCCATCTACTCTATCTAAATAGTCTGACCCATCTACTCTATCTAAATAGTCTGACCCATCTACTCTATCTAAATAGTCTGACCCATCTACTCTATCTAAATAGTCTGACCCATGTTCTCTATCTAAATAGTCTGACCCATCTGCTCTATCTAAATAGTCTGCTCTGTCTAAAATGCCCATCATTGTGACCGTACTGAGCGTACTTTCCTTAAGTGACCTTTTTCCTTATAAGACTCTTGTATCTTTGCATAATTAGTTGTGTATCATCTCTCGGCATATTATTAGTTCCTACCACAACTTGATTGTTTTCTTTATTTTCCCCTTTAAAACCTCAATTTGTGTTTCCCCAATATCCATGTTTTCAAACATGTTGTGTTCTTTAGACAAATGTCTCTCAACCTCCCTCACCATTGAATCCCCTACAACCAATACTGAACCCTCACCTATATTTGCAAACTTCTGTGTAAAGCCCTCTGCCATGTGAACTGTTTCCTCACTAGAATCTCCCTTACTTCCAATGCCCGTGTCCTTCTCCAACCCATACCTAACTGACAGTGGTTTGATTTTATCACCTTGACTACACCTTGATTGCAGCTTCTTTAAAACGTCCTCAATTTTATCTTGTTTCCCTTCTATTTTGATCTGCCTCTTTCCTATCTCCTCCACTCTTCACATTTGTCCTAATATCACTCCATTCGAGCCTGCCTCTCTTCTACTCCAAATACCCTACATAAAACCTTTCCTTCATCATTAGTAAACGTTTGACGAGTTAGCTAAACGTTGCGCAACTTGGCCGTTTTATGGGGGGTTTTAAGTAAGCCTCCGCCTACTTCTTGGCAAAGTCACAGCAATTTTCTATAGGCCATTATTATAACTGATTGGTCCAGACCTGCACTCTTAGAAAACAGTATTCTTCCGGGAATACAAGGTACGGTTGTTTCTCACTATGTGTCTTGCTGTAATGGTACGACAACATGGCTTCAAACTTATTATATGTGTTCTACTGAAATGGCATGACAACATGGCTTCTAACTAATAGCATCCCATCCTGTCTGGGCACCTTTTTCCTTTTTTTTTCTTTATGCTTCTTGGGAATCATGAGAGTACTACTGCAGGTGGCTTTCGGGAAGCCTGTGACAAAGTACTTGCTTTCGTCTTACCAAGATTATTTCTGTAACCATGTGCTTTCAAATGTGAGATCTAATGATTTAAGAGCAGTACTCTGTCAACTATGCCAGCAGTCCGCACCAAAAAGAGTAGTGGCAACGAGGAGGCAGACAGACTGGCAAAAGAAGGTGCAAGACTACCACAACCAGATACTAGTGTGACATACGAAGAGTCAAAACGGCTTATTAGAGCCAGATACATGACCAAATGGGAAACAGAACATACTGGCTACACAAAAAACGATGCCTATTACCAGTTGAACAGAAGAGAGCAGGTCGTGGTCTTCAGACTCCGCACAGGCCACAATAGACTGAGGTACCACCTATTCAATAAACTGAAGATAGGTGGCACTGACGAATGCACATGCGGTACCGGGAAAATGACCGCTGAACATCTGCTGCAAAACTGCCCGACATACGAGGACCAGAGAGAGCAGATGTGGTCATCACCAGTGGCAACACTAGACAAGCTCTATGGCAGTGTCGACAGTCTTTTCGAAAACATAAATGTTGACGTCTGACAGCGTACGAAGAAGAAGAAGAAGAAGAAGAAGAAGAAGAAGAAGAAGAAGAAGAAGAAGAAGAAGAAGAAATGTGAGATCGCTAACCCCATGCACAACTCTCTTTAGTCATCTTTTGAGGCATTCAGATTCATTTACTTTCAGTACATTGGATTTTTTCTTTTCTCCAAAAAAAGGGTTCGGAGACATCTACACACAGACACATGTCTCCCCTGAAGTGGTCGGAGACCTCTACACACAGACACATGTCTCCCCTGAAGTGGTCGAACATCTCTACACACAGACACATGTCTCCCCTGCAGTGGTAGGAGTTCTCTACACACAGACACGTGTCTCCCCTGAAGTGGTCGGAGACCTCTACACACAGACACGTGTCTCCCCTGAAGTGGTCGGAGACCTCTACACAGACACGTGTCTCCCCTGAAGTGGTAGGAGACCTCTACACATAGACACATGACTCCCCTGAATTGGTAAGAGACCTCTACACACAGACACGTGTCTCCCCAGAAGTGGTAGGAGACCTCTACACACAGACACATGCCCCTCCCCCCCTGAAGTGGTCGGAGACCTCTACATACAGACACATGTCTCCCCTGAAGTGGTCGAAGACCTCTACACACAGACACGTGTCTCCCCTGAAGTGGTCGGAGACCTCTACACACATACACATGTCTCCCCTGAAGTGGTCGGACATCTCTCCACACAGACAAATGTCTCCCCTGAAGTGGTCGGACATCTCTCCACACAGACACATGTCTCCCGTGAAGTGGTTGACACATGTCTCCCCTGAAGTGGTCGGACACATGTCTCCCCTGAAGTGGTCGGACACATGTCTCCCCTGAAGTGACCGGACACATGTCTCCCCTGAAGTGCCCGGACACATGTCTCCCCTGAAGTGGTCGGACACATGTCTCCCCTGAAGTGACCGGACACATGTCTCCCCTGAAGTGACCGGATGTGACACAATCCGTGGAAGCGAACATGGCCAATCGCAATATACACCAAGACAAGAGGTAAACTGTGGATCAGGATTGTTGATGTTGTGCCTGCTGTTGTTGTGTGTGCTGTTGTTGTTGCTAGTGCGGTTGTTGTGTGTGCTGTTGTTGTTTGTGCTATTGTTGCTAGGGTTGTTGCTGTTTGTGTTGTTGTTGTTCGAAGCTACCTTCGCTGATTTCATCTTACTCTTGCCAAAGTCTGTTTTGTTTGTCAAGTAACTGGTATATTTCTGTCACCTTACTCTTGCCGAAGTCTGTTTTGTTCGTCAAGTAACTGGTATATTTCTGTCACCTTACTCTTGCCGAAGTCTGTTTTGTTTGTCAAGTAACTGGTATATTTCTTTCATCTTACTCTTGCCAAAGTCTGTTTTGTTTGTCAAGTAACTGGTATATTTCTTTCATCTTACTCTTGCCAAAGTCTGTTTTGTTTGTCAAGTAACTGGTATATTTCTTTCACCTTACTCTTGCCGAAGTTTGTTTTGTTTGTCAAGTAATTGGTATATTCCTTTCGCAAAGATTCACTTTACAACCACACATTTGTGTGCATGTGATGTCGTGTTTCGACCATTTGCCGATAGAATGTTCTTGGCTCTTGAGACCACAGAAAGGGTCATTTAGGGCACACCTTTGCAGACGTCCTGTTCTCGGTTCTACTGTAGTGCAACTTTGCAGACGTCCATTATGTGTTGTATTGATTCACTTATAGCGCTAGCTGCTTTTTTGCACCTTTTGATCTTGGTTCTCTCAGGGTGCAACTTTGTAGACCACTGTTTTTTTTTCCTTTTAGGGACAACTTTGCAGACCCCTTGTTCTTCGTTCTGTCAAGAACAACTTTGAAGACCCCTGCTTTTGACTCCTTTAAGAAACATCTTTGCAGACCCCTTGTTCTTCATTCTGTCAAGAACAACTTTGCAGACCCTTTGGTCTTCATTCTGTCAAGAACAACTTTGCAGACCCCTTGTTCTTCATTCTGTCAAGAACAACTTTGCAGACCCCTTGTTCTTCATTCTGTCAAGAACAACTTTGCAGACCCCTTGTTCTTCATTCTGTCAAGAACAACTTTGCAGACCCTTTGTTCTTCATTCTGTCAAGAACAACTTTGCAGACCCCTTGTTCTTCATTCTGTCAAGAACAACTTTGCAGACCCCTTGTTCTTCATTCTGTCAATAACAACTTTGCAGACCCTTTGTTCTTCATTCTGTCAAGAACAACTTTGCAGACCCCTTGTTCTTCATTCTGTCAAGAACAACTTTGCATACCCCTGTTCCTGGCTCCTTTAAGGAACAACTTTGCAGACCCCTGTTCCTGGCTCCTTTAAGGAACAAATCTGTGGACACCCGGATTCTCGACTTTAATCACTCCCGAACTGAATTCTGAAGCACGCCCCTCCTCAATGAGACCACAACTTTGTCCAACGATCACGTTTGTCTAATGACTGCCCGACAAAAAATGTCCCGTTATAGGAAACCACAGGTAACGACATTTTCACAGTTTTACCTGGATAAAAAGGTGCCAACCATGGGTGTGGCGAGATAATGGTGACTTTGTTGGTTTTCGTTCTCAGACACCAAGGGCCGCGCGCCTGAGCGTTGAGCCCTTAATAAAATATAAAAATGGGCTTTTCACTAGGACTCTTGTCAGTCTTCAGTAATCGTTTGGAAACCTGTACGGTTGAAGTGCTGGGAAACAAGACTATCAGGTTCCAGAATTGCCTGAGAACTTTCCATTGACCGCGGGGGTTGCGAAAGGAAATCCCACCCCTGGATCCTGTACTTGTTTGTATTGTGGATAAACTAGGATTGTTTGTGGGTACATTAAAAGCTTACAATGCCGTTTTTTTTCCTGTCTAAACTAGAGTCCGTTTAAACAACACGTTAATGTTACGTTCAACGCTTACAAAGAATGTATCTACGTGTATGTATATAAGTACTAGAGTCGTATGGGAGTGAAATGAGTATTACAGCTGTATCCTACCAGGCATATCGTTAAAGACGAATACATATGGATGTGCATAGAGTTAGCAACATCATCATATAAGACACATTTCTAAAGAAACTACCACTCCAAAAGTGGCCCAAAGTGCTTTGGTTCAGATTTCCAGTTCGAAGGCAGCTATAGTGGGGGCCCTATGATTCACACAGAGTCAATAGGAGATTGTGGAGATCGATGGAAGACACAGTGGCAGGGAGACTAGACGGATAAATGTAAGACTTTCAGCGGGGACTAGACAGATTGATAGATGACGCACAGCGGGGACTAGACAGATTGATGTAAGACTTTCAGCGGGGACTAGACAGATTGATAGATGACACACAGCGGGGACTAGACAGATTGATATAAGACTTTCAGCGGGGACTAGACAGATTCGTGGAAGACTTTCAGCGGGGACTAGACAGATTCGTGGAAGACTTTCAGTGGGGACTAGACGTATTGATGGACGACTTTCAGCGGGGACTAGACAGATTGGCGGACGACTTACAGCGAGGATTAGACAGATTAATTAATGACTTTCAGCGGGGTCTAGACAGATTGATGTAAGACTTACAGCGAGGACTAGACAGATTGATGGACGACTTACAGGGGGGACTAGACAGATTGATGTAAGACTTTCAGCGAGGACTAGACAGACTGATGTAAGACTTTCAGCGGGGACTAGACAGATTGATGGACGACTTACAACAGGGACTAGACAGATTGATGGACGTCTTACAGCGGGGACTAGACAGATTGATGTAATATATGCAGGGCTACAGTAAACACAAACGCTACATACGAAAGTGGCAGACATGAATAATTCAGATTTGGGAATACATAAATAGATCATATGAATGTTAATAATTCAATAATTGAAAACGTGCAGTGTTTTAGCCACGTGACAATGATTGACTGATTTTCACAGAATGCGGAAGGAAGTCACCAGAAGAAAACATCTCACGAGAATATAACCTGATCATCAACCATTCTGCGCCTATATCATTAGTAGGTCTGGTCAAATTATAAGCAGAGAACCACATTGCAAATATACGAGTACTGTCAATCGTTAAATAAGACATGCTTACTGACAACCAGCACACGTGACCCAACGAAGGAAATTTGTGGTAGCACAAGGGGACGGAGAAAACACTTCATCTCTGACATCAGAGTCTGCTATGAAATTTCATAACGGTAAAGACAGATCTGTAGTAATCACTGTTGGGGGGGGGATAGACTGGTAGATAATTCACGGCATCCTCTTAGTAAAATAAGGGAGTACTGTCATGAATCACTTCTTTTACTACGTCAGTAATGGTTGTTAAAATAACAATTTAGAAATTTGAAAGGTTTTTAATCATACAAATTTAAAGGAAAATAATTTCCCACCAGGCGGATTCGAGCCGGCCGACTGTGAAATTCTAAATTTGCTGCTATAGTTCTCCGCTCTAGCGTTCTATCGCGGGTCATACGAATGTTTCTGGATTTTCTGTACTCGCTGGTATTGTGACCGTTGTTCACACGGCGATAATTATATGTATTAATAATTGATTTGATTCACCCTGTAATCTTGTCGTATCCAGAGTACCTGTTAATACGTTTTACAATAAGGAGATCATTTCAGAGACCTGAAGTCGCCTAGACTTGAGGCTCTTATCTTATATTTTGTTAACCCAATATCCTGCCTTTCTGGCAGATCCATAGGTTCTCGGTCTATTTTACGAAGGGTGTATGTGCTGACGGTTTTTGTAGCTCGCTGGTTGTAGACATTTCTGATCTTGTAACGAGAGGATGAAGAGTTGGAAGTACTTTCATTGTCTTATTGTTACAAGGACCCGGAATCGAAGAAAAGAATTCTACCATTGTAACATGCCAGGCATATTGTAAGAGGCGACTAACTTGGTTGGAAGTGTGTCGGTTATCTCATGTATAAACTGTATGCCAAGAGAGCAGTGGAAGAAGACGAATATACGCCATGGACGAACGACCACGACTAAGTGTGACCTTCATTCATAACAAAAGGTACATGCTCCCATGAGTATGCAGCAATAATTTATTTCATACTTTTGATTTGCACGATGAACTTGCTAGCCCCATTCACGATCTTCTTATGTCGTTGTTATCAATTTGCGTTAAAGGTTACAGTGGCGTTATCGGATCGACCTCGCCATGTCGTGGGCACGTGAAACACTGTCAGACTATTACATTCCAAGGGAGTTGGGTGGGATGTGTTCCCGATCCTTGGAGCAGACAAGAATCCCAACAACTTATCAGTGAACTGAATCCAAGGTAACGGAGATGTCAAGTGATTGAAGTCACCCAAAACATGTAAAGCCATTGTTATTTACGTACTCATGTGACGTGTATACATCTCTGCAGAGAGCCAACCGACAGAAGCGCAATGTCAATGGACGGTTCATATCACACACACACAGACACAGACACACACACACAGAAACACACAGACACACACACACAGACACAGACACACACCCACAGACACACACAGACACACGCACACAGACACACTCATACAGACACACACACACAGACACACACAGATACACACACAGACACACACACACAGACACCCACAGACACACACAGACACACAGACACAGAGACACACACACACACACACACACACAGACACACACACAGACACACACAGACACACACACAGACACACACACACAGACACACACAGACACACACACAGACACACACATACACACACAGACACATACACACACACACAGACACACACACAGACACAGACACACACAGACACACACACAGACACACACACACATACACACACACAGACACACACACAGACACACACACACAGACACAGACACACACACAGACACACACAGACACACACACAGACACAGACACAAACAGACACACACACAGACACACACAGACACACACAGACACACACAGACACAGACACACACAGACACACACACAGACACACACACAGACACACACACACAGACACAGAAACACACAGACACACACACACACAGACACACACATACACACACACAGACACAGACACACACAGACACACACAGAGACACATACACACACAGACACACACACAGAGACACATACACACACAGACACACACAGAGTCTATTCTTCTATCATATTTCATTAAAGGTTTAACGACCGTGCTGTCTTGGAAGTTTCGGAGAAAGATAGGTAGAGCTTATCCACCGAAACCTGCAGATCATGTCAAAAGAGGCGACTCAGTAGGGGTGTGCTTGGGGACGTTTCGCGTATAAACTGTCAGCACACACACAATTTAAAAATGTTCAAAGTTAGACAGACACGACATATGCAATTCCTCTTCTTCGTACGCTGTCAAACGTCAACTTGAATTTTTTTCTTAGAAATCAGCGGTCATCCAGAGGCTGTCGACACTGCCATAGAGCTTGTCTAGTGTTGCCACTGGTGATGGCCACGTGTGCTTTCTCTGGCCCTCGTATGTCGGGCAATTTTGCAGCAGATGTTCAGCGGGCATTTTCCCTGTACCACACGAGCATTCGTCATTGCCACCTATCTTCAGTTTATTGAATAGGTGGTACCTCAGTCTGTTGTGGCCTGTGAGAAGTCTGAAGACCACGACCTGCTCTCTTCTGTTCAACTGGTAATACGCATCATTTTTTGTGTAGCCAGTATGCTCTGTTTCCCATTTGGCCGTGTATCTGGCCCTAATAAACCTTTTGGACTCTTCGTAGGTCACACTAGAATCTGGTTGTGGTAACCTTGCACCTTCTTTTACCAGTCTGTCTGCCTCCTCGTTGCCTTGGATGTTACAGTGGGATGGAACCCACTGTACCACTACTCTTTTGGGTGTTGACTGCATGCATAGTTGACAGAGTACTGCTCTTAAGTCATTAAGTTCTGTATTTTTCTGGCTTTTTAGTGCTGTAACCAAGGACAGGGCATCTGTTAACAAGATATGCAATTCAAACATTCCAGACAGACGGAGTTCTCCTGTCAGAATAGGTAACTGACACGTGCAGGGACGTTAACTACCATGTATGTCCATCAATCATAATTTACTTAGACTGTATGTCCAACAATCATAGTTTACAGAGACCGTATGTCCCTCTCTCATGGTTTACAGAGACCGTATGTCCCTCACTCATGGTTTACAGAGACTGTATGTCCCTCACTCATGGTTTACAGAGACTTTATGTCATTCACTCATGGTTTACAGAGACTGTATGTCCCTCACTCATGGTTTACAGAGACCGTATGTCCCTCACTTCACTCATGGTTTACAGAGACTGTATGTCCCTCACTCATGGTTTACAGTAACTGAATGTCCCTCACTCGTGGTTTACAGTGACTGAATGTCCCTCACTCGTGGTTTACAGTGACTGAATGTCCCTCACTCGTGGTTTACAGTGACTGAATGTCCCTCACTCGTGGTTTACAGTGACTGAATGTCCCTCACTCGTGGTTTACAGTGACTGAATGTCCCTCACTCATGGTTTACAGTGACTGAATGTCCCTCACTCATGGTTTACAGTGACTGAATGTCCCTCACTCATGGTTTACAGAGACCGTTGGAAGAGAAGTTAGAACACGCAACGATCTAACTGCCGCTGCAGATCGGGTCGTCCAGTAATCCAGTAATCCAGTAATGCAGTAATCCGGTAATCCAGTAATCCAGTAATCCAGTAATCCAGTAATCCGGTAATCCGGTAATCCAGTAATCCAGTAATCCAGTAATGCAGTAATCCGGTAATCCAGTAATCCAGTAATCCAGTAATCCAGTAATGCAGTAATCCAGTAATCCAGTAATCCAGTAATCCGGTAATCCAGTAATCCAGTAATGCATCTGTTTTCTTCTTGGAAAAACTCAAGAAGGGATAAGACAGTCGTTGTTCTGGAACCCCCAGTCAGGAGAAAAAGTGGCAGATCGAAAAGCACACGGAGAGGAAATAGGGAAGAAATGGTCAGAGCTGAAGAGGATGGCTCAGTGCGGAGAACTGTGTTTGGTCAAGTCTGATGCTCCACGTGAATTAGGTTTGGATGATAATGATGAAGTCTCGGCGTTTAGTGGCGTCAGGTCGACAAATCTCCTTCCTCGCTGCCTTACTCTCCCTTACAGTAAGTTTGGTACCCGTGTACAATTGGATAGGCTGAAGTGTGTCGAGGTCGGGAATCGAACCAGGCCCGTGTGCCGTTATAGTAAAGTAAAGTAAAGTATCCCATAGCATTACT
The DNA here is from genome assembly GCA_036924085.1 of Ariolimax columbianus. NCBI lineage: Eukaryota > Metazoa > Mollusca > Gastropoda > Stylommatophora > Arionidae > Ariolimax > Ariolimax columbianus. Next base: position 25,705,794 of record JAVGWX010000021.1, on the reverse strand, counting down.
GCCGTTGGGGTGTGAGGTGTTAGCGATCTCACATTTCAAAGGCTCGGCTATATGAGGGCGGTAGCCATCTCCTCTCCCTTGCCGATTTTACTTCCCGGACTGAACCGGTACCCATTTAAGGCTGGGTCGACCCGGGAGCCATTGCGGTCTGAGAAAAACATTACCGCCTCAACTGGGGAATGAACCCAGGACCACTCAGATGCAGCCAGCGCGCTAACCACTGCGCTGCGCTCTAATACTGACACGCTATTCGAGACAACGGCCGCCCATGAATTATAATTATTCTGGACTGCAGATGTGCACACACACACACTCATTTTGTTTCATATAAAAGCTGTAAGAGTGCATGTCTGTCCAAGCAAATACACATAGATCAATTCTCGGATGCGGAACGTTTCTGTCTATCCAGTTGGAAATGGTTGCTTGACTATCAGGAGGGGGGGGGGGCACTGGTACAACGAAGGCCCCAACACTTTATCCTCCACGGCAGTTGTCGCGAAATGTCTCCCTAAGAGAAGAAATTGTTACGGAGCAGAAGAACCGGGTTTGTTCAACACACAAAGGCCACTTGTTATTGTGGTGTGGACGAAGGGGGACTACTCTCTGTTGATATTCTGTTAGTTCATGTTCCGGTCCTGTGTTACTAGATACCAGTCTAGAAGTGGTCATAATAGTCACCTGACCTGGCGCGTGTCGCTGGCCAAGACTTGACCTGCTCCATCTGTTTCCTTTCTGGCTAGGGTCAAACGTCTCAACCCTTCCCGACCCCGGGTGCAGATGCCGAAGCGAACACAATGATCGGCAGATGAGGGTTTGATTGAGGCCGACGGTCATAAAGGGTGCAGGGTAAAGCTACGCGGTTACTTCATAACTTGACAGGAAATCTGACTGCAGCCAGTGGTTGTCTTCGTCTGTATCGTTTCCCTTTGGTAGATGTTATCTTTGTCCCTCTGGTAGATGTTATCTTTGTCCCTCTGGTAGATGTTATCTTTGTCCCTCTGGTAGATGTTATCTTTGTCCCTCTGGTAGATGTTATCTTTGTCCCTCTATTAGATGTTATCTTTGTCCCTCTGGTAGATGTTATCTTTGTCCCTCTGGTAGATGTTATCTTTGTCCCTCTGGTAGATGTTATCTTTGTCCCTCTGGTAGATGTTATCTTTGTCCCTCTGGTAAATGTTATCTTTGTCCCTCTGGTAGATGTTATCTTTGTTCCTCTGGTAGATGTTATCTTTGTCCCTCTGGTAGATGTTATCTTTGTCCCTATGGTAGATGTTATCTTTGTCCCTCTGGTAGATGATATCTTTGTCCCTCTATTAGATGTTATCTTTGTCCCTCTGGTAGATGTTATCTTTGTCCCTCTGGTAGATGTTATCTTTGTCCCTCTGGTAGATGATATCTTTGTCCCTCTGGTAGATGTTATCTTTGTCCCTCTGGTAGATGTTATCTTTGTCCCTCTGGTAGATGTTATCTGTGTCCCTCTGGTAGATGTTATCTTTGTTCCTCTGGTAGATGTTATCTTTGTCCCTCTGGTAGATGTTATCTTTGTCCCTCTGGTAGATGTTATCTTTGTCCCTCTGGTAGATGTTATCTGTGTCCCTCTGGTAGATGTTATCTTTGTCCCTCTGGTAGATGTTATCTTTGTCCCTCTGGTAGATGTTATCTTTGTCCCTCTGGTAGATGTTACCTGCATTCTTTTGGTTGTTGTTGTTGTTTCCAATGCCCACAATGAGTAAGTGTACTCTAAGTGGCAAGTTGCAGTAGCTTTCCTTACTTACCTGAGCGTGCTGATGAAGGTGGACCGGGGACCTCCGACGGTTGTGCTATGCTTGGCTTCATCTGCGTGCGGGTCACTACTACGGGGATTTCGTCGATCCCTCACCCTGTTAGACAAGCTGCCATGAAAACAGCCCGTTTCCAGGAAAGGCTACTAAGAAGCCGAGGTGAGGGTCTTGGCCATTATAATTTTCCTGACAATGACTAACATGTCTGAGCTGCATGTAGTCCCTGGCCAGACGTTAGTCTCCCTCCCCCATCGCTCTGGTAGATTATATCTTCATCAAGACAGCAGAATAGTTATATCAGGAAATGAAGATGTTCCCATAGATAAAGGAAAGGAGATTCATTAAAATGCGAAAATAAGAAATAACAAAATGCTGGGGTAGTCGAGGGGTTATTAGGAAGAGGAATACAGGTCTATTCGCTACTGATGTCGCCACGTCGTTGCTGGCTAATGTCAGAATGCCGGGGTAGTCGAGGGGTTTTTAGGCAGAGGAATACAGGCCGATTCGCCACGAATGTCGCCACGTCGTGTGCTGGCTGTGTTTGTGTATTTTCCCACAACAACAAACAACAATATATGCATTAACGAGGATTCGATCCTCTGCCATCCTTGTCAGAAGGCAGGCATTGTAATATATCGGTCACACGTTCCATTGTTGTTAACCTTTTCTTACTTCTGCAATATTGTGCAGTTGTGGGTTTCAGGCAGATGTTCGGCACAGGTTCGATAGCATTCAATATTCTTTCTATGATATATCCCCTTCGTGGATATTTGAATCTCATACATTGGAGGGGTGAATAGGGGCGCTGTGTGGGTCGTTGGTCTCATACTTGGGAGGGGTGAATAGGGGCGCTGTGTGGGTCGTGGGTATCATACTTGGGAGGGGTGAATAGGGGCGCTGTGTGGGTCGTGGGTCTCATACTTGGGAGGGATGAATAGGGGCGCTGTGTGGGTCGTGGGTCTCATACTTGGGAGGGATGAATAGGGGCGCTGTGTGGGTCGTGGGTCTCATACTTGGGAGGGATGAATAGGGGCGCTGTGTGGGTCGTGGGTCTCATACTGGGGAGGGGTGAATAGGGGCGCTGTGTGGGTCGTGGGTCTCATACTCGGGAGGGGTGAATAGAGGCGCTGTGTGGGTCGTAGGTCTCATACTTGGGAGGGGTGAATAAGGGCGCTGTGTGGGTCGTGGGTATCATACTTGAGAGGGGTGAATAGGGGCGCTGTGTGGGTCGTGGGTCTCATACTTGGGAGGGGTGAATGGGGGCGCTGAATGAATCCTTGACCCCATACTTGGGAGGGTTGGAGAGGGACACTGCGTGGGTCCTTGTGAGGGTGGGAGGTGGGGGGGGGGGCACACAAAGAATAGACTGAATGTACCTTCAGAGTTGACAAAATAGGGCTGTGCATGAGAATGGCATAAAATGTGTAGTCCACTACAAGAGTACACAAAGGTTTTGGCACAGACTTCCTGAATCGGAGCCAACTATACCCATGGTCACAAGTTCCTAAGCTAGAAAAGATGAAAGTGGACTTACATCTCTCAAAGAATTAACTGCCATCGGAGATGAAGTGTTCAGAAAATTTTCATTATACTTGGTCTCAGTATTTGTCAAAAGTGGAAGAAACAGTTTCTTCCTCTCTGCCTTTCGTTATCTAACTGCATGTCAGGTACCCATTTCCGTCGATTGAGGATTGAACCCGGCACGTTACTCGCGAGGTATGCGCTCTAACCAATGTGATATTTATATGCTCTGTGTGCTGCTATTGAAGCGAACATTGGATGAAGTGAATGGTTGAATACATGATTGTGTGACTACCTGCATGAATGAATATATGCCGATTTAATGAATGAATGATTGAATGATGATCGAAAGAATCAATGGTTGAATGGATGGATGTACGCTAGAATTGATGCCTAGGTGGATGAAGGAATTAATGAATGGATGGATGGAAGGATGAATAGATTAATGAATGGAAGGATGAATGAATGAAAGCATGCATGTATGGATGTATGAATGATAGATGCATGGATGGATGGAGGATTGATGCATGGATGGATGGATGATGGATGCATGGATGGATGGAGGATTGATGCATGGATAGATGGATGATGGATGCATGGATGGATGGAGGATTGATGAATGAATGATTGATGGATCGGTGCATGGATGGGTGTACAAATGGATGGATGGATGAATAAACCGATGAAAGGGATGAATGAATGGAAAATTACATGAATGATTTCATTCATTCAATATATCCACTATATAGTAAAATTCATACTATTATGTATGCACATTATTACTGCACAATACACCCCCACCATTATAGCACAATAGCTGCATGACTGGCACGAACAGGGGCAGCTGAGCTACGACCAGGTCAGTCGACCCTCCGTGACCAGACAGGTCACGCATCCGACCCAGCAATAACAATGGTCATTATGGAACAGAGAACTGCACGAACAGCCAAGACAGGCTAGCCAATACTGACAGCGATTACTCTTACCTGTTGCCACGTGCTAGGACAGGTGTTTATGAGGAAAGAGCGTTTTGTTGTGTGGAATCATTTATTGTGGTGACAATAAACCGAACTCTGGGCTTTGTTTACAGCAAGACACCCCTGTCACCATGGAGGTCCCATGTTTCGAATCGGAATTGTCTATTACTGCACTTTATGGTCTGTTGTCTAGTGTATATGTTTTCTGTTGTCTGGTGTATATGTTTTTTGTTGTCTGATGTGTATGTTTTCTGTTGTAAATGTTTTCTGTTGTCTGATGTGTATGTTTTCTGTTGTCTAGTGTATCTGTTTCCTGTTACCTGGTCCAAATGTTTTCTGTTGTTTAGTCAATATGTTTTCTGATAATTTGTAATTTACCTGCCTTCAGTAGTTGCTTTAATAAATGTTTATATAGTGGTCCCGAAGTTATCTTTCTTCTTATTGGTCACTTTGTTATGTTTCATGGCTTTCTTTCTTTTTTTTGTTCCGTCTTTCTCTCTTTCTTTCTTTCTTCCCTTTTTTTCTCTCTTTCTATCTGTCTTTCTGCCCTTCCTGCTTTCTTTTACTTTTACTTTTTTTCTTTCATACTTCCATTCTATTTGTCTGTATTTGAGATCTTAGCTGCTTATGTGCTGGCCAGAAATAGATTGAGAACGCGAGAAAGGGGTGAGTAAATTGAGTGGGATCAAGTGGGATAGTGGAACGACAGAAATTGAAACAAAACAGAGATTTAAGGAAATGTAGAGACGATGACGCTCAAGTGAATACAAGAAAAGCTACGAGATAAGGAAGCAATGAGAGATTATCTCGTAACGGCTTCAAGCAATGAGAGATTATCTCGTAACGGCTTCAAGCAATGAGAGATTATCTCGTAACGGCTTCAAGCAATGAGAGATTATCTCGTAACAGCTTCATGCAATGAGAGATTATCTCGTAACGGCTTCAAGCAATGAGAGATTATCTCGTAACAGCTTCATGCAATGAGAGATTATCTCGTAACGGCTTCAAGCAATGAGAGATTATCTCGTAACGGCTTCAAGCAATGAGAGGTTACAGACAAAAATATGGCGCATGTCAGTCGTCTAGTTTTAGCTATCTGCTGGGAAATTTAAAAAGAACATAAACTTGTACAGCGTTTGGGGACTGCCGGAAGAAGCGGCCTTTGTTCCTTTGTCCCAGTTATTGTATACCTCAGAACTGAGTATACACACCATGATGATTAGGGTATGAAAACAGAGAGAAGTGGAGTCTGGGTTAAAGAGAGAAGTGGAGTCTGGGTTAAAGAGAGAAGTGGAGTCTGGGTTAGAGAAGTGGAGTCTGGGTTAGAGAAGTGGAGTCTGGGTTAAAGAGAGAAGTGGAGTCTGGGTTAGAGAAGTGGAGTCTGGGTTAGAGAAGTGGAGTCTGGGTTAGAGAAGTGGAGTCTGGGTTAAAGAGAGAAGTGTAGTCTGGGTTAGAGAAGTGTAGTCTGGGTTAGAGAAGTGTAGTCTGGGTTAGAGAAGTGTAGTCTGGGTTAGAGAAGTGGAGTCTGGGTTAGAGAAGTGTAGTCTGGGTTAGAGAAGTGTAGTCTGGGTTAAAGAGAGAAGTGTAGTCTGGGTTAGAGAAGTGTAGTCTGGGTTAGAGAAGTGGAGTCTGGGTTAGAGAAGTGTAGTCTGGGTTAGAGAAGTGTAGTCTGGGTTAGAGAAGTGTAGTCTGGGTTAGAGAAGTGGAGTCTGGGTTAGAGAAGTGTAGTCTGGGTTAAAGATAGAAGTGTAGTCTGGTTTAGAGAAGTGGAGTCTGGGTTAAAGAGAGAAGTGTAGTCTAGGTTAAAGAGAGAAGTGTAGTCTGGGTTAAAGAGAGAAGTGCAGTCTAGGTTAAAGAGAGAAGTGTAGTCTGGGTTAAAGAGAGAAGTGCAGTCTAGGTTAAAGAGAGAAGTGTAGTCTGGGTTAGAGAGAGAAGTGCAGTCTGGGTTAAAGAGAGAAGTGTAGTCTGGGTTAAAGAGAGAAGTGCAGTCTAGGTTAAAGAGAGAAGTGTAGTCTGGGTTAAAGAGAGAAGTGCAGTCTAGGTTAAAGAGAGAAGTACAGTCTGGGTTAAAGAGAGAAGTGTAGTCTGGGTTAAAGAGAGAAGTGTAGTCTGGGTTAGAGAAGCGGAGTCTGGGTTAAAGAGAGAAGTGTAGTCTGGGTTAAAGAGAGAAGTGTAGTCTGGGTTAGAGAAGTGGAGTCTGGGTTAAAGAGAGAAGTGTAGTCTGGGTTAAAGAGGGAAGTGTAGTCTGGGTTAAAGAGAGAAGTGTAGTCTGGGTTAGAGAAGTGGAGTCTGGGTTAAAGAGAGAAGTGTAGTCTGGGTTAAAGAGAGAAGTGTAGTCTGGGTTAGAGAAGTGTAGTCTGGATTAGAGAAGTGTAGTCTGTTTTAAAGAGAGAAGTGTAGTCTGGGTTAGAGAAGTGTAGTCTGTTTTAAAGAGAGAAATGTAGTCTGGGTTAAAGAGAGAAGTGTAGTCTGGGTTAAAGAGAGAAGTGTAGTCTGGGTTAAAGAGAGAAGTGTAGTCTGGGTTAGAGAAGTGTAGTCTGGGTTAGAGAAGTGTAGTCTGGGTTAGAGAAGTGGAGTCTGGGTTAGAGAAGTGTAGTCTGGGTTAGAGAAGTGTAGTCTGGGTTAGAGAAGTGGAGTCTGGGTTAGAGAAGGGTAGTCTGGGTTAAAGAGAGAAGTGTAGTCTGGGTTAGAGAAGTGGAGTCTGGGTTAAAGAGAGAAGTGTAGTCTAGGTTAAAGAGAGAAGTGTAGTCTGGGTTAAAGAGAGAAGTGCAGTCTAGGTTAAAGAGAGAAGTGTAGTCTGGGTTAGAGAGAGAAGTGCAGTCTGGGTTAAAGAGAGAAGTGTAGTCTGGGTTAAAGAGAGAAGTGCAGTCTAGGTTAAAGAGAGAAGTGTAGTCTGGGTTAAAGAGAGAAGTGCAGTCTAGGTTAAAGAGAGAAGTACAGTCTGGGTTAAAGAGAGAAGTGTAGTCAGGGTTAAAGAGAGAAGTGTAGTCTGGGTTAGAGAAGCGGAGTCTGGGTTAAAGAGAGAAGTGTAGTCTGGGTTGAAGAGAGATGTGTAGTCTGGGTTAGAGAAGTGGAGTCTGGGTTAAAGAGAGAAGTGTAGTCTGGGTTAAAGAGAGAAGTGTAGTCTGGGTTAGAGAAGTGGAGTCTGGGTTAGAGAAGTGGAGTCTGGGTTAAAGAGAGAAGTGTAGTCTGGGTTAAAGAGAGAAGTGTAGTCTGGGTTAGAGAAGTGTAGTCTGGGTTAGAGAAGTGTAGTCTGTTTTAAAGAGAGAAGTGTAGTCTGGGTTAGAGAAGTGTAGTCTGTTTTAAAGAGAGAAGTGTAGTCTGGGTTAAAGAGATAAGTGTAGTCTGGGTTAAAGAGAGAAGTGTAGTCTGGGTTAAAGAGAGAAGTGTAGTCTGGGTTAAAGAGAGAAGTGTAGTCTTGGTTAAAGAGAGAAGTGTAGTCTGGGTTAAAGAGAGAAGTGTAGTCTGGGTTAAAGAGAGAAGTGTAGTCTGGGTTAAAGAGAGAAGTGTAGTCTGGGTTTAAGAGAGAAGCGTAGTCTGGGTTAAAGAGAGAAGTGTAGTCTGGGTTAAAGAGAGAAGTGTAGTCTGGGTTAAAGAGAGAAGTGTAGTCTGGGTTAAAGAGAGAAGTGTAGTCTGGGTTAAAGAGAGAAGTGCAGTCTGGGTTAAAGAGAGAAGTGTAGTCTGGGTTAAAGAGCAATAACGAACCGATCTGACGGTTTAAATATTAAAGAGCTGTAAAGAACTGATGTTAAGCTATAAAGATTAAAGGTCAAATTTGAAGACACAAATAAAGAAACGTTTAGGGGACGCATGCAGCCGGAACAGGTGGCAGTTTATCAAGGGTGAAGAGACAAGAGCAGAATTCTGTTACCGAAGTCCTTTGATATTCGTAAGTGACCTTGAACCCTTTGAACTGGAGACTGGCGCAAAGTTCGTGACCTGTTTAGCATCAAGGTGTTTCTTTGATTAAACCAGAGGTGACACTGTGGCTCTTGTGCCGGATAGATTTACTGAAACACTACATGGAAACACACACTGACGATACAGTTCTTATAAGGACTAAACTACGGCCAGACAGTGGACTATATGACATCATTCAACCAAAAGGACTGTATGTCTGCAAACGGTGCGTTTTTTCAGTTAAAGAAAGGTAAACTGGTAGTGAGGGTGGTGAGGGTCGTGATGGTTGTCATGATGGTGATGATGGTGGTGATGATGATGATGATGGTGGGGATGGTGGTGATGGTGGTGATGGTGGTGATGATGATGACGATGGTGGTGATGGTGGTGATGATGGCGGTGAAGGTGGTGATGGTGATGATGGTGGTGATGGCGGTGGTGATGGTTGTGATGGCGGTGATGGTGGTGATGGTGGGGATGGTGGTGATGGTGATGGTGATGGTGGTGATGATGGTGATGGTGGTGAAGGTGTTATGATGGTGATGGCAGTGATGGTGATGGTGGTGATAGTGGTGATGGTGATGGCGGTGATGGTGGTGATGGTGGTGCTTATGGTGACGGTGGTTGTGGTGGTGATGGTAGTGATGGTGATGGTGATGAGGGTGGTGATGATGGTGATGGTGGTGATGGTGATGGCGGTGATGGTGGTGATGGTGGTGCTTATGGTGACGGTGGTTGTGGTGGTGATGGTAGTGATGGTGATGGTGATGAGGGTGGTGATGATGGTGATGGTGGTGAAGGTGATGGTGGTGATGGTGATGACGATGATGGTGGTGATGGTGATGGTGGTGATGGTGGTGATGGCGGTGGTGATGGTTGTGATGGTGGTGGTGGTGATGGCGGTGGTGATAGTCGGTGTGGTGATGATGGTGATGGTTCTGGTGATGGTGGTGGTGATGTGGTGGTGGTGGTGGTGATGGTGGTGGTGGCGATGATGTTGATGGTGATGGTGATGGTGGTGGTGGTGGTGATGATGATGATGGTGGTGATGTGGTGGTGGTTGTGGTGGTGGTGGCGATGATGTTTATGGTGATGGTGATGGTGGGGATGATGATGATGGTGGTGATGTGGTGGTGGTGGTGGTGGTGATTATGGTGATGATGATGATGGTTGTGATGATGGTGATGATGGTGGTGATGGTGGCGGTGATGATGATGATGGTGGTGATGTGGTGCTGGTGGTGGTGGTGATTATGGTGATGATGATGATGGTTGTGATGATGGTGATGATGGTGATGGTTCTGGTGATGGGGTGGTGGTGATGATGGTTGTGATGATGGTGATTATGATGGTTCTGGTGATGGTGATGGTGATGGTGGTGGTGGTGGTGATGATGGTGGTGGTGGTGATGGTGGTGGTAATGGTGGTGGTGGTGGTGATGAAGGTGATGGTTCTGGTGATGTGGTGGTGGTGATGATTGTTGTGATGATGGTGATGATGATGGTTCTGGTGATGGGGATGGTGATGGTGGTGTTGGTGGTGATGATGGGGATGGTTCTGGTGATGTGGTGGTGGTAAGGGTGATGATGGTTGTGGTGATGGTGGTGATGGTGATGGTGGTGGTGATGATGATGGTGATGGTGGTGATGGTGATTCCCCTTTTCGCTCCAGATGATGCATACATTCACCACTACAGCTGATCCCATACATGAAGCCTGTGTGCGATAATTTGCAGTTACCGTTTGATATAAAAGGTTTTACTTGATGAAGTTGCTATCCCCATTCACAACCCACTTAGCACCCATTTAGACCCGGTTTTGAAGTTTAATGCATTACTATTCACTTCGACCTGAGTGCAAGTCTGGCGTTATCAAAGGGTGAGGATATAATTAACTACAACGAACAAATTTCGCTTCTTCTTCGTCGTTCGTTCTCTCCCACCCACTACCAAGTGCTGAACGTTCTCAATCTCCCGCTACCAAGCCCTGAACGTTCTCAATCTTCCGCTACCAAGCCCTGAACGTTCTCAATCTCCCGCTACCAAGTCCTGAACGCTCTCAATGTTCCGCTACCAAGTGCTGAACGTTCTCAATCTCCCGCTACCAAGCCCTGAACGTTCTCAATCTCCCGCTACCAAGTCCTGAACGCTCTCAATGTTCCGCTACCAAGTGCTGAACGTTCTCAATCTCCAGCTACCAAGCCCTGAACGTTCTCAATCTCCAGCTACCAAGCCCTGAAAAGGGCTTTGCAAGTAGCAGGATTTTGTCAGAAGAAAGGAATGCGTTATGTCTGACTACAGCCTGCTACTTACAAGCCCTTTTCAGGACTTGGATTGATTCTTAGAGTTACCGATATCGCTTTTCAGTCTACCGGCTAAGATCAAAGTGTAACTACACTTCGGCATAGATCACTGCCGCATGAAGCAGAGACTACTGCAACGCAGACTCATACCTCGCGCTTATCGGCCGAACGAACAAAATTGACCAGCAGATTGACAACTGGAACATGAGCCAATTTTAGCAATAAAATAGTTAGCTTCCTCAGTTAGGGCTGAGATCAACACAGAAAAACAAAACAACAACAACAATTAGAGTATTCAATTGAATTATATAATAGCCTTTTTAACTAAATGACAAAAGAACACAAATACAAATGTATTTACGTGAAAGTTAAATTTTTACCAATTCATTCATGATAATATGGCTTGGTTTCGTTCGTTCTCAATCTCCCGCTACCACGCCATGAAAAGATCTTTGCAAGTAGCAGAACGTAGACTAGAGAACGGAATGCGTTGTGTCGTAATTTACAACTTGACTTCGTTAATTGCATCTTTCGGTCCAACATCCGACTTCAGCAGATATTTTTTGAGTACCGGGTTAGCCATCCCTCTTGATCCCTTCTCCTTAGCCAGTCTGTCCTGTTGCAGCCTGTTATCCAGGATCATCGCGTGGAGGTTGGCAGCCCTAGCTTGCTGGCCCTGACGCTAGCAGTCAGCTTTGGGTCGCTGACCGTTGCAGCTCATGCGCTGCCATTTGTGATAATATTAACATGCATCCTTTTGTGGCAGGAAGCTAACGTCTGGTCAAGCAAAAACATACTGCTCGGACATTGTTAGTCAGGGTCAGGCAAAACATACTGATAGGACATTGTTATGGACAGGCAAAACATACGGATCGGACATTGTTAGTCAGGGTCAGACATGTTAGTCAAGGTCAGGCATGTTAGTCAGGGTCAGGCTGACCAAGACTTCCACTCAGTTCTCCCTGGAAACACGCTGTTTCAAGGCTGTCTGGCTAGCGAGATGGGTTATCAATGTGAACCCCGTAGTAGTGAGCGACATTTATAATCGACGTATATGAAATCAAGCATAGCACAACCGCCTGGAGGACCACAGTCCATCTTCATCAGCGCGCTCGAGATGTGAGAAAACTACTGCAACCCACCGCCCGAGCCCATCCCCCCTCCCCCCATTTCAAGGCCTACAGAAAACTTACTCACATGAAAACTCTGTAAGGCTCTGAAAACTTAATTAGGTCACATTGTAACATTTATTAATAATGAAGGAATTATCACAAGTTAAAATACTATTAATAGAATCACAAGAAAGGCGGAGAGAAAAAAGAATAGGAAGAAAAAGATCCTGTCCCAAGTAACAGCCTTGATAGAGCTCAGCGGAGAGCCACTTCTGACTCGTCTGCTCTGACACTTGCAACTTTCCGTTTTAATTGGATCAGATCTGTCAGATCTACTTAAACCTGAACTTTCTTTTCGTTGCCAGACTCCGGCAGATTTAGAGTTGATAACTTCAGAAAGTATGTCTACATCACAGCTGCCGCTAGCAGAGAGTATGTCTGTATCAGGTGAAGTGCTGCGTGTTGGTTGGAAGTTAGTGTGGACAGTGTGTTTGATGACATCATCGGCTCGGTTTGGGGCAATGACGACACGTTCGTCACTGCTTGCGTCACAAGTCCGGCCATTGTTGGAGGCCCTCTGTCCCTCCTCGTGTTTCGTCTCCACAAATATGGTACAGATCAGGACCACTATACTTTGGATTATAGCCACCAGAAGTGTTCGAACAAATATGGGCATTTCCTCAATCCCTCTTGGCATCGTCTCCCTGCAGGGTGGCGAGAAGACAAGAGAGTGTCAATATTCTTCAAGTGCCTGCAAGTATTCTAGTACATTAGAATTTGTGTTGTCATTAAGCGCTGACGACAACATTCTAATTGTAGTGTATGTTCTTTGTGTATGTTCACAAGAAACCAAAACAGTGTTATGTTAGTACGTGTATGTGATCAACCATATCCACCGACTAGCCTTTCCGTCGCCTCATATAAGTGGTTCACCATCTAACACCACATTTACTGGTTCCACGGGAAAAGGGGGGAAGGGTACGTTTCTCATATCTGGCATCATGGCACTTATATCTGTCAGGGAGACTTTCATATTTGCTACGAAGGGTTTGGAAGGGGAAGGGGCGGTTATTATATCTGGCATCAGGGCACTTATATCTGTCAGGGATACTCTCATATTTGCTACGGGTAGTGGGGCCGCGATTCTTATATTTGGCATCAGGGAACTTATCTCTGCTAAGGGGGTGGCGGCTCCTTATATCTACCATATGTGTCTTCATTCTCTCCCGTAGAGGCTCGGCTATGTGCGATCAGGGTTGTCACAGAAGGAGGCCCTGAGCGTCATGAGGTGTGGTGTATCTGTAGGTAGGTAAATGTGAGCGGCTGAGTAGCGATGGAGTTACTACTAACGGCAAGGGTACGGTGTATCTGTAGGTAGGTAAATGTGAGCGGCTGAGTAGCGATGGAATCACTACTAACGGCAAGGGTACTATGTTCAACCACAACCTTCTGACTCACGGAGAAATCAGTTTAAAGCGTCACATTCCACGGCTGACTAAATAACGGAACTTGCATTTTTGTCAACTATCAGTGCAGCTATTAATAGCGCGTTCGGCAAACAAAGATGGATGTACAGTTTGTTTCTGTGAAAGGGTCACTCCCAGCAGTGATTTGTGTGTACCATGAATTTGTTTTATTTCTCTGTATGGAGCAAGGATTGATTTTAGACCTTGGCACAATATAATTTCCGTTATTTAGTTGGCTGTTCAATGTGACGTTGCAAGGGGATTTTCCCGGTGAGTTAGACGGCCTATCTAAAGTAGACAACGGTTTATTATTGGGATGCTCCAGTTGGTCTTGGTGTTAATGTGTATCTGGATTAGCGCAAAGGAAGGAAAAACAGCGAGGAAGGTAACTGGTCACAGCACCTTATCGAACCTCAAATACTTCATTCACGACATCAATACCTACATCGGGACTATTGTTAAATTTAAATATAATATAATACAGCACAACATAATATAATATAACATAACATAATATAATATAATGTAATGAGTTGTAATGCGATATAATGTAATGTGATGTGATGTAATGCAATGTAGTATAAAATGGCTGAGCGCGTGTAACCAGAGTCCCAATGTGGATTCAGATCTGGAAGATCAACAATCGACATGATCTTCTCTCTACGACAGCTACAAGAATAATCACGCGAGCAGAACAAGCCTCTTTATGTCACTTTCATCGAATTGACAAAAGCATTCGATTTTTGAACAAGGCTGGACAAATAAACTGTCCTAACAAACTGCTGCAGCTTATATATTGTCCTTTGGCTTGACTTGGCTTGGCCTGGCTTGGCCTGGCTTGGCTTGGCTTAGCTTGGCTTGGCTTGGCTTGGCTTGGCTTAGCTTGGCTTGACTTGGCTTGGCTTGGCTTGGCTTGGCCTGGCTTGACTTGGCTTGGCCTGGCTTGGCTTGGCTTGGCTTGGCTTAGCTTGGCTTGGCTTGGCTTGGCTTAGCTTGGCTTGACTTGGCTTGGCTTGACTTGGCTTGGCTTGGCTTGGCTTGGCTTGACTTGGCTTGGCTTGGCTTGGCTTGGCTTGGCTTGGCTTTGCTTGGCTTCGTTCGTTCTCAATCTCCCGCTACCGAACCTGAAAGATTTTAAGTAGCAGAATGTTGTCCAGAGAACGGAATGCGTTGTGTCGTAGTTTACAGCTTGACTGCGATATTTGCAACTTTCGGTCCAACACATCCGACTTCAGCAAGCATTTTTTGAGTACTGGGTTAGCATTCCCTCTTCGATCCATTCTCCTTAGCCAGTCTGCGCTGCTACAACCTGTTATCCAGGATCACTGCGCGGAGGTGTAGAAGGGTCTTTGCAGCTCTGGTTCGCTGGCCCTGACGCTAGCAGTCAGATATTAAACGCTGACCGCTGAAGCTCATGCGCTGCTCAGCATCATGATAGTGTCATTTCATGAGAAAATGAAAGGAACAGTCCAATTCAATGGTAATACATCACCTGCATTTAATATTCAATGTGGTGTTAAACAAGGCTGTGTCCTGGCCCCAACACTATTTGGAATCTTCTTTGTACTGTTACTGAATAACGCATTTGGTAATGCAACAGAAGGGAGTTGCCTTCACTAGATCAGATGGCCGTCTGTTTAATCTTGCGAGACTCAAAGCTTAATCCAAGATCAGGGAAGTTACTGTCAGGGACTTTTTAATTTGCTTTTGGTGCTGCAATTGTCACTCACAGTGTGCATGAACTCCCGAGATTGATAGATCGCTTCTCCCAGGCGTGCAAAGATTTCGGCCTTACAAAAAAGCCTGAATAAAACAAATGTACTGGGACAAGACGTAGACACCACCCCCCCCCCCCCCCCCCAACCATCACTATCGACAACTATAAACTGGTAACTGTGGACCAGTTCACTTACCTAGGATCCCTCATCAATGATACGTTCTACCTATACTCCGAATTGGGTAATCCCATTGGCAGAGCTACTACCATATTTTCTCGTCTTACAACACGTGTCTGGGAAAACCCAAAAAAATGCAGCCAAGAACAAGGTCATGGTCTACAATGCATGTGTCGTCAGAACGCTTCTATATGGCAGCGAAACGGGGACAACATATGCCAAACAAGAGCATAGGCTCAACACCTGTCACCAATGGCGCATGAGATCCATCCTTGGCATCTCATGGAGAGACAAGTTGACAAATGCGGAAGTGCATTCTCACACCGGTCTTCCAAGTATGTACACCATCCGTCGCTAACGAAGGCTACGATGGCTTGCTCATGTTTGTCGCATCCCCAAAGATATTCTCTATGGACAGCTGGCGTGTGGTAAAAGAACAGCTGACCGACCACAGCTGCGGTTCAAAGACGCATGTAAGCAAGACATGATGGCTCTGGGCGTGGATCTGACATCTTGGGAAAACATAGCTGCAGACCGATCCAAATGAAGATGTAACCTGAAGAGCCAACTTATGCTGGACGAAAATAAGCTCACGCAACAAAGAATCATAAAAAGACAACGCCGATCGGAAAAGGAAAACCAAAAACTCAGTAGAAAGTTGCTACTCCAAGGTCGCATCAAGCAATAGTCAGACATGACTGAAATGGGGCTATTTCTACTACTATAGTTTAATGTAATGTAACATGATGTAATGTAATGTAATTGTAATTTGTCATAGTAACAGTTTTATATTAAACAGTTTTAGTGCAAGGTTTTTGCAATAGGGGGGGGGGGGGGGTGTAGCATCTGGGGGTTGGGGATTGGGAAGGGTTGGGGGATGGTGGTGACGGTGGTTGTGGGCAGGATAGAGGATGTGGTGGTGGTAGGCAGGATAGAGAGGGGTGGTGGTCGAACGCCGTAGTAAACACCAGGAATAAAGTGAAGAAAACAACAAGACAACGAGTATTTGACTGACCCAATAACATGTGACTGACCCAATAACATGTGACTGACCCAATAACATGTGACTGACCCAATAACATATGACTGACCCATTAACATATGACTGACTAAATAACATATGACTGACCCAATTACATATGACTGACCCAATAACATATGACTGACCCATTAACATATGACTGATCCAATAACATATGACTGGCCCACTAACATATGACTGACCCAATAACATATGACTGATCCAATAACATATGACTGACCCAATAACATATGACTAACCCAATAACATATGACTGACACAATAACATATGACTGATCCAATAACATGTGACTGACCCAGTAACATGTGACTGACCCAATAACATATGACTGATCCAATAACATATGACTGACCCAGTAACATGTGACTGACCCAATAACATATGACTGACCCAATAACATATGACTGATCCAATAACATATGCCTGACCCAATAACATGTGACTGATTCAATAACAAATGACTGATCCAATAACATATGACTGATCCAATAACATATGACTGATCCAATAACATATGACTGACCCAATAACATGTGACTGACCCAATGACATGGGACGGACTCAACATTACGTTACTTACCAAACAATTTCTGACTGACCCAAGAATATGTGACTGACTCACCCAAGAATATGTGACTAAGTCACCCAACAATATATGACTGAGTCACCCAACAATATGTGACTGACTCACTCAACAATAATTGACTCACCCAACAGTATTTAACGTCATGGCGTTGGTCAGAAACAAAGACACAACGAAGGACACCCTCTCTCCTGATCTCGGAGGGAGGCAGAAGACGAACAGGACCAGAAAGGATGTGACGGCCAATGGCGTCAAGATGCAGACTATGTAGTAGAGTTGTTTCCGCTTGAGCATTAGATGAACGTCAACCACACTGTAACCATCCACGCTAGTCATAGTCACATACTTCTGGCTGACATCCCATTCTCCTGTAAGTGACCTGGACTACACAAACATTTTAAAAACAAATATAAAACAAGAAGTCAGCAATAATTAATTGTTGTAACAAAGTGAACAAACATATTTATACGGGCCTGGTTATCTTTGTAGATCATTTATTATTAAAGTCAGAGATATGAAGTGCATGATCGCGTTATTGACACGCTCAAGTCTACCAGGCTGTAAATAGTTAACTCGCTTATCGTTACAGAAGAAATGGCAGCGAGGACAGGAACTGGTTTTATCGTTATGATATCTGTTGGTGGCGTGATATCTGTTGGTAGCGTGATATCTGTTGGTAGCGTGATATCTGTTGGTAGCGTGAAATCTGTTGGTAGCGTGATATCTGTTGGTAGCGTGATATCTGTTGGTCGTGTGATATAATTTGGTGGTGTGATATCTGTTGGTCGTGTGATATCTGTTGGTAGCGTGATATCTGTTGGTAGCGTGATATCTGTTGGTAGCGTGATATCTGTTGGTAGCGTGATATCTGTTGGTAGCGTGATATCTGTTGGTCGTGTGATATAATTTGGTGGTGTGATATCTGTTGGTCGTGTGATATCTGTTGGTAGCGTGATATCTGTTGGTCGTGTGATATCTGTTGGTCGTGTGATATAATTTGGTGGTGTGATATCTGTTGGTCGTGTGATATCTGTTGGTGGTGTGATATAATTTGGTGATGTGATATAATTTGGTGGTGTGATATAATTTGGTGGTGTGAAATAATTTGGTGGTGTGATATCTGTTGGTGGTGTGATATCTGTTGGTTGTGTGATATAATTTGGTGGTGTGATATCTGTTGGTGGTGTGATATCTGTTGGTGGTGTGATATCTGTTGGTGGTGTGATATAATTTGGTGGTGTGATATAATTTGGTGGTGTGATATAATTTGGTGGTGTGATATCTGTTTGTGGTGTGATATCTGTTGGCAGTGTGATATCTGTTGGTGGTGTGATATAATTTGGTGGTGTGATATAATTTGGTGGTGTGATATCTGTTTGTGGTGTGATATCTGTTGGCAGTGTGATATCTGTTGGTGGTGTGATATAATTTGGTAGTGTGATATCTGTTTGTGGTGTGATATAATTTGGTGGTGTGATATCTGTTGGCAGTGTGATATCTGTTGGGGGTGTGATTTAATTTGCTGGTATAATATCTTTCGTACAATATACCATGATTGACAGCTATTATCACTCGAAGGTTAGCCGGGGTAATAAAGGAATGAAACCACTGCAACCTCCACGCATTGTGTAAATGGGAAGTCATGAGGATATGTATGTACGACATTGTAACTCGTTATTTAAAGAAAGGTTCAGATAGACAGATAGATAGATAGATAGATAGATAGATAGATAGATAGATAGATAGATAGATAGATAGATAGATAGATAGATAGATAGACAGATAGATAGATAGATAGATAGATAGATAGATAGATAGATAGATAGATAGATAGATAGATAGATAGATAGATGGATGGATGGATGGATAGATGGATGAATGGATGGATGGATGGACGGATGGATCGATGGATGGACGGATGGATGGATGGGCGGATTGATGGCTGAATAGTTAGATATATAATGTAATGTAGTGTAGTGGAGTGTAGTGTAGTAAGCAGCAATGATGGCGCCGTATATGCTGCGGGTCTCCATTGCTCTGCTGTTTCTGTTGATTATAGAGTCCGTTAGACCACGAATTTGCCTGGAATTCACACCAGTCGACGACTTACACTTGTGTTCGCATAAACGTGTTGGTTTCCATTTGGACTGGTTAATTCGTTCGATTCTTCCGTCCGATTATCCTGGAATGGATATCGGCTATATTAATAGCACTACGCTTAAGCATGTGTCGTATTTCACGATCTAGTTCACCCGGCTGAACTTCACGAGATTGGTGCCCTTCGTCCTAGCTGCAAACAGTGAAGGTTTTGGTGTGTGCAATTTAGACACGACTACAATAGACTAGAATATAGGTCAGAAGAGATGTCAAACTCACTCACACGTTGAGTGATGACCGTGCGACCTCTTTCGGTAATGGGAAGAGCACGCCACAAAACATGAGGTGCCATCCGCTCCCCCTCCACTGAATTGCAGAATACCTGTTGACGGGAAAGGCTTCAGGAGTAAACCCTGTGGAAAAATCTACATCTAGTGCTTTCTCCAGTCTGGATAAATATCTAGCCAGGGTAGCTCAGGACGAGAAAGTGAGGTTGACAAAACGCGCAGTTTCTTCCTCACTTTAAGCCAAATCATCGCGCAGGTGACCCATTTCAGCGGACACAGCAAGAGAAAAATAAAGACTGTCCACACGGCTGAACAAAGAGAGTGGTCTTCACAAGTGATGAACGAACATCATCATCAGTGTAGTGTAGTGTAGTGTAATGTAATGTAGTGTGTTCCGTGTCGCATGACAGATATTAAAGTAGGCAACACGTACATTCTGTACTTCCGACATGCTCGCACTGATAATCTGGACTTCCGGTGTGATAGTGACTGCTGGGATGAAGGAGATGAGGCACTGCTGGGTGTCCAGCGGGTAGTAGTTCAGGTCAAGTCTGCAGCTGGACTTGACAAACTTGGGAGTGGTGTACCTAGCTGTACCGTTGGCGAACAGACGGACTCCCTTGTCAGCCTCCACCCAAATCGAGTCAAGATCTCCAGGGTTGTTCAAGTTCAATATAGGAGACCACATTCTGAAATTACAAACGGAAATCGCGTGGGAACATATTATTGTGATTCTGCAGATTAGATTTTTACAAAATGTTTCGTTTCTGCAGTTTTCTAAGATTTAAGTTTCAACCATCTATCCCCGTACACAGATATTCTAGGCGGTTCGAAGAAAGATATGCATTTACGGATACACAAGTCTAGAGGGTTTTAATTGTTCTACAGATCTTATGAAAATTCTATAATATTAAACCAACAAAGCTGAGAATCCTCAACTCCAATGTAAAGTCCAATCTGATGTTTGACTCTGAAACATGGCGACCGACAAGACAAGTCAAAAGAAGCAATTACAGACTGCTATAAATAAGTGCCTGCGCAAATTGACTGGTTGTGATTGTAGGTCAAGGCTACACGTGTGGAGCTGCTGAAGATGGCCGGGCTGACATCAGTGGAATGTGACGTGCGTATCATGCGATACTGTTAACAGGCCATAAATTGCTGAGGCAGTCTCTGTTCTAGAATCCAAGAGACAAATTGGAAGAGGCAGACCGAGGCACACATAGAGAAAGGTGTTATCAACAAATATAAATGGCACAGGAAAGGTTTTGTTAGACTTACAAATGATGGTCTAATACAGAAAGGTTTTGTTAGACCTGTAAGGGAAGGTTTTGTTAGACGTTTAAGGGACCTGCTAAGACAGAAAGGTTTTGTTAGACTTGTAAGGGATGGTGTAAGACAAAAAGGTTTTGTTAGACTTGTAAGGGATGGTGTAAGACAGAAAGGTTTTGTTAGACTTGTAAGGGATGGTGTAAGACAGAAAGGTTTTGTTAGACTTGTAAGGGATGGTGTAAGACAGAAAGGTTTTGTTAGACTTGTAAGGGATGGTCAAAGACATAAAGGTTTTGTTAGACTTGTAAATGTTCGTGTAAGTATATATGTTGAAGACCTGTGCTACTTTGAGAGTTGAAACGTTTTCATTGATTTGGTGTTTTATTCTTGCTTCAGAAATGTACACACACACACACACACACACACTCTCACACACAAACACACACATACACACACACACACACAAACACTCACACACACACTCACACAAACACATACACAAGAAAACAAACACATACACACACACACACTAACTTAGCATCCACCCACACTAACACTGAAGCCATACACATTAACATAACAACCATCTATAAACATATAATCCACCTACACTAACATAAAATCCATTTTTACACATAGCATCCATCTACACGAATATAGCATCCACCTAGAAACCACCTACACTAGCAAAGCATCCATCTACACGAACATAACATCTAGCCACACTAACATAACATCTAATTCCAATAACATATCTTCCACCAATACTAACAAAACATCCACCAATACTAACATAACATCCACCAATACTAACATAACATCCACCAATACTAACATAACATCCACCAATACTAACATAACATTCACTCACACTAACATAACATTCACCCAAACTAACATAACATCCACGAACACTAACATAACATCCACCCACACTAACATGACATTCCCCAACACTAAAATAACACGCACCCACGCCAACATAACATCCACGAACAATAACATAACATCCACCCACACTAACATAACATCCACCCACTAACATAACATCCATCCACTAATATAACATGCTTCAACACTTACATAACATCCATCCACACCAACATAACATCCACCCACTAACATAACATCCACCCATTAACATAACATGCTTCAACACTTACGTAACATCCACCCACACCAACATAACATCCATCGAAACTATCATAGCGTCCACCCACTAACATAACATCTACCTACACCAACATAACATCCACCCACACCAACATAACATTCATCGACACTGTCATAGCGTCCAGCCACACTAACATAATATGTACCCACACCAACATAACATCCACCCACACCAACATAACATCCACCCACACCAACATAACATCCCCCACACCAACATAACATCCCCCCCCTCACATCAGCATAACATCCACCACACCAACATAACATCCACCAACACCAACATGACATTCCCCACACCAACATAACATCCCCCCACACCAACATAAGATCCACCCACACCAACATAACATCCACTTCAATCATCATTCACAGAAACACCGACATGGTCAGTTGGGACTATATCTCTACTATAGGTTCACCTCGTTCACATGGGAAAAGCCTGCATGTTTTACAACAGCCTGGTTTCCGGGGTGGGGATTGACACATTGAACCTCGTAGTGCTGAGACAGCCGAGAAGCCTTGCATTACACTACATCGAGAAGGCGACAGGTTTACATTCTTCAGTACGCCATAGGAACTGCATGCCTGCTTCCTGTAAAATGTTGTGAGAAGTGAAGACCTCATCAGGTGAAGCTTGGAACAGAAGACCATCAGCAGCATGGTTAACAGTCAAAGTCCTGGCCAGGCTGGTAGAAGAGGTTAGGGTCAGCCCGATGACGATTTCCACATTGTTGACCTGCAGGGACAGGTCACCATTGTCTGTCTGAGGACAGGCCATAACAGACTAAGAGAGCATGAGTACAAGTACCATCTTTCTGCTTCCTTCCCGAGGAAGACTCGCTGGTCAACTGCCTCAAATGTCCACCTAGCTAGAGATGACCTAGCTAAAGAGGACCTAGCTAAAGAGCACCTAGCTAAAGAGGATCTCCTCCAGACAATTGTCGAGCTCACAGCGGAGACTCGTCTGACAGCAAATATAAATGAGCGAGTAGAATAAGAAGAAGAAGAAGGGTGTGGTGACTGAGGGGTAGGAGGAGGTGAAGGAGAGATGTGGAGGAGGAGGTGGAGGCGAGGAGGAGGTGATGGCAGAGGAGGAGGTGGTGATAGAAGCAGAGGAGGTGAAGGCGAAGGAGGTGAAAGGGGAAGAGGGGGTGAAGGGGGAGGAGGAGGTGAAGGGGATGAGGAGGAGAAGGGAGAGGAGGGGGAGAAGGGAGAGGAGGAGGAGGAGAGAGAGGAGGAGGTGGAGGGGAAGAGAGTGGAGGAGGTGGTGAAGGGGGAGGAGGTGGAGAGGAGGAGTAGGTGAAGGGGGAGGAGGAGGTGAAGGGGAGGAGGAGGTGGAGGAGGAGGAGTAGGAGAAGGGCGAGGAGGAGGTGGTGAAGGAATTAGAGGAAGTGAAGGGGAAGGAGGAGGTGAAGGGCGAGGAGGAGGTAAAGGGGAGGAGGAGGTGAAGGGGAGGAGGAGGTGGAGGAGGAGGAGTAGGAGAAGGGAGAGGAGGAGGTGGAGGGGAAGGGGTGGAGAAGGTGGTGGAGAGGAGGAGTAGGTGAAGGGGGAGGAGGAGGTGGTGAAGGAAGTAGAGGAGGTGAAGGGGATGGAGGAGGTGAAGGGGAGGAGGAGGTGAAGGCGAGGAGGAGAAGGGAGAGGAGGAGGAAGTGAAGACGAGGAGGAGGTGAAGGGAGAGGAAGAGGAGAAGGGAGAGGAGGAGGAAGTGAAGACGAGGAGGAGGTGAAGTGAGAGGAGGAGGAGAAGGGAGAGGAGGAGGATTAGAAGAAGAACAAGAAAAAGAAGAGAAAAAAGAAGAACAAGAAGAAAAGAAAAAGAAGAACAAATAGAAGAACAAATAGAAGAACAAATAGAAGAACAAATAGAAGAACAAATAGAAGAACAAGAACAAGAAGAACAAGAAGAACAAGAAGAACAAGAAGAACAAGAAGAACAAGAAAAAAGAAGGAGACCTACCGTTCTTTATCTAGAAGAACATCATCAATGTTTCCGTATTGACCTGGGTCCCATGACAGGTCTAGGTCGTCCCAGGTCACCACAAAGGAGATGTAGGAACTTAACGTCTGAGTCTCTTCATCCAAGTCAAATATCTGCTTAAGGATGTCATGAGATGTCAGTACAGCTGTCACGGTGTGTGATACAGAATTGTGAGATATCACGGTGTGTTATTCAGAATTGTGAGATGTCATGGTGTGTGATACAGAATTGTGATATGCCATGGTGTGTTATACAGAATTGTGAGGTGTAATGGTGTGTTATACAGAATTGTGAGATGTCATGGTGTGTTATACAGAATTGTGAGATGTCATGGTGTGTGATACAGAATTGTGATATGTCATGGTGTGTTATACAGAATTGTGAGGTGTCATGGTGTGTGATACAGAATTGTGATATGTCATGGTGTGTTATACAGAATTGTGAGGTGTAATGGTGTGTAATACAGAATTGTGAGGTGTAATGTTGTGTTATACAGAATTGTGAGGTGTAATGGGGTGTTATACAGATTTGTGAGATGCCATGGTGTGTTATACAGAATTGTGAGGTGTCATGGTGTGTGATACAGAATTGTGATATGTCATAGTGTGTGATACAGAATTGTGATATGTCATGGTGTGGTATACAGAATTGTGAGGTGTAATGGTGTGTTATACGGAATTGTGAAATGTCATGGTGTGTTATACAGAATTGTGATGTCATCGTGAGTTTAACAGAATTGTTATATGTCATGGTGTGTAATACAGAATTGTGAGGTGTAATGGTGTGTTATACAGAATTGTGAGGTGTAATGGTGTGTTATACAGAATTGTGAGGTGTAATGGTGTGTTATACAGAATTGTGAGACGTCAAACGAGTAGAGAAACCACGAGATGGAGATTGAGAGAAAACATGCCTGACCTGACCAAACACGATGATGACTGTTATGTTGATCTGCCAGTCTCGATCCCCAGGCTTCAGACGGTCATTAAGAGCTCTGTGCTCGTAAAGTTTGTCCAGCAGCCGTGCCATATCTTGTCTCGTCTTCCTCATTGGCCCATCAATGGCAGAACTTGCAAAGTTTTGAGCAGACATGTACATAAGTACAATCGCTATACCGGCAACATGACGTAAAACCTTTTTCATGATGATTGTGTGGGACGCCACGATTATTGCACTGTCTTGTGTGGGACGCCACGATCACTGCACTGTCTTGTGTGGGACGCCACGATCACTGCACTGTCTTGTGGGGGACGCCACGATCACTGCACTGTCTTGTGTGGGACGCCACGATCACTGCACTGTCTTGTGTGGGACGCCACGATCACTGCACTGTCTTGTGTGGCGACACGGTAGTCCACAATCAAATATGTCATATGGGATAAAAATGCGGAGCAGCGCATGAGCTGTAGTGGTCAGCGACCCATAGCTGACTGCTGGAGTCAAGGCCAGCGAACCAGAGCTGCCAAGACCCTTCTACACTCCCACGCGGTGATCCTGGATAACAGGCTGCAGCAGGACAGACTGGCTAATGAGAAGGGATCGAAGAGGGAATGCTAATCCGGTACTAATAAAATGCTTGCTGAAGTGTTGGACCAAAAGGTACAAATATCACAGTCAATCTGTAAACTACGACACAGTGCAGTCCTTTCTCTGGACTACATTCTGCTACTTAATCCCTTTCAGGGTTTTGCTAGCGAGAGATTTACAAAGAACGAAGCCAAGCCAAGTCAAATATGTAATACAATTGGAAGTGAAGATCTTTATTTGCGCTGACCTATCTCCCAGTCTTCTTCTTCTTCTTCTTCATCTTCTTCTTCTTCTTCTTCTTCTTCGTTCTCAATCTCCCGCTACCAAATCCTAGAATGGACTTTGCAAGAAGCAAGATGTCCGGAAAACGGAATGCGTTGTGTCGTAGTTTAAAGCAACAGGACCGGACTCCATAAACATTGACATGATAGAGGAGTTTGGTACAGATATACTTACTGATCTGTATAATGGTAGAAGTCCTTTAGGAGTTTGGTGTAGATATACTTACTGATCTGTGTAATGGTATATACAATACTGGATGCATACCAACAGACCTGAAAACAACTACATTTATAACGTTCCCGAAAAAACCTCATGCAACAAAATGTTCAGACTGTAGAAGAATAAGTCTAAAGAGTTACACAATTAAAATACTACTCAAGATTATTCAAGAGAGAATAAGAGGTAAAATAGAGAGAGAAGTTTCAGAAGAACAATTTGGTTTTCGAAAGTTTAATGGAACAATGGAAGCAATTTTCTGTTTGCGAACTTTGACAGAGAGATATATAGAAATACATAATGAGATTAATATTTGTTTTATAGACTACCAGAAGGCTTTTGACAAAGTCCAACGTGACAAATTAATTAAATGTCTCCAAGAAATAGGTCTAGATGGTAAAGACATAAGACTGCTCAGTAATCTCTACTGGGAACAAACTGCTACAGTAAAATCAGGAAAGTTATGCTGTCCAAGTATAGATGTAAAAAGAGGAGTGAGACAGGGATGTGTATTATCCCTTTGTCTTTTGAATATCTACACAGAACAAATATCCAAACAGATAGAGGGGATGCCAGGACTTGTCATTGGAGGAGTGGCAATGAACAATCTAAGATGTACGGATCATACAGTTTTGATTGCAAAAATTGAGCAAGAATTACAGGAGCTTGTGACAACAATATACACAATAAGTCAAGAGTTTGGATTAGACATAAACATAAAGACAACAAAGACTATGATAATTGGGGAAAGTGACAAGAAACCATGTCTGCTGATAAAAATAAAAGAACTACTTGAACAGGTACAGAGTTTCTCCTATCTAGGTCATATAATAACGGAAGATGGCAGCTGTGAAAAAGAAATCAGAAAGAGAACAGGTATGGGCAAGATGGTGTTCGACAACATGCGACACATACAGACATCCAAACAGGTAAAGCAGAATTTAAAAATGAGAATTGTCAGGTGTTATGTACACTCGTCACTACTTTATGGGGCAAAAACATGGACAATAAATAACAAGTTGGAAAAGAGTATTGAAGCCTTCGAAATGTGGGTATATCGAAGATTGGTTCGTATTTCTTGGAAAGAGAAGAAAACAAATTTGGAGGTATTGTAAAAGTTGGGAGTGAAAAGAGAATTAATGACCAAAATAAGGGTTAGACAGTTACGTTAGTTTAGTCATATAACAAGCCATACCTCCTTGTTGAAGACCATGCTGGAGGGTAGCGTGGAAGGCAGTCGTTCAAGAGGCAGACAACGCTTTAAGTGGATGGATAACATCAGGAGTTGGACTGGGAAAAGCCTCTCAGATTGAACAATTACGGCAAGAGATAGAGTGCACTGGAGATCCATTGCATCCTATGCAGAGATGTCACCTGAACCGAACTGAAGTGAACATTACCAAACTTATTAACATAAAAAGGCTCTTGAAAAGCCCTGCTGTGTTTCACATATGGCAGGTTCACAGGAGGCAGGTTCACATATGGCAGGTACACAGATGGCAGTTTCACAGATGGCAGGTTCACAGATGGCAGGTTCACAGATGGCATGCCATTTATTAAAGTGTATACTGCAGTAGCTATACGTAGTGGCAACTATGACCATGGCTGCAGCTAAACTTGGTAAGTATGGCACTATATGATTTACCCTTTACACTTCGTCTGACATGACTCGTAGGCTTGCTCGGTCTGTGTCTGCAACTGTACACGAGCTCATTTTATTTGATTCAATCGGACTCTCTCGTGTAACTTGTACACGTCACTCATGGAACTCCAGACGACACTCATAGAACTCCCAGACATCACTCATAGAACTCCCAGACGTCACTCATATAACTCCCAGACGTCACTTATGGAACTCCCAGACGTCACTCATAGAACTCCTAGACGTCACTTATGGAACTCCCAGACGTCACTCATGGAACTCCCAGACGTCACTTATAGAACTCCCAGACGTCAATCATAGAACTCCCAGACGTCACTTATAGAACTCCCAGACGTCACTTATAGAACTCCCAGATATCACTTATGGAACTCCCAGACGTCACTTATAGAACTCCCACACATCACTTATAGAACTCCCAGACATCACTTATGGAACTCTCAGACGTCACTCATAGAACTCCCAGACGTCACTCATAGAGCTCTCATACGTCACTTATAGAACTCCCAGACGTCACTCATAGAACTCTCAGACGTCACTCATGGAACTCCCAGACATCACTCATAGAACTCCCAGACGTCACTCATATAACTCCCAGACGTCACTTATGGAACTCCCAGACGTCACTCATAGAACATCCAGACGTCACTCATGGAACTCCCAGACGTCACTCATGGAACTCCCAGACATCCATCATAGAACTCCCAGAAGTCACTCATAGAACTCCCAGACGTCACGCATAGAACTCCCAGACGCCACTTATAGAACTCCCAGACATCACTTATGGAACTTCCAGACGTCACTCATGGAACTCCCAGACGTCACTTATAGAACTCCCAGACATCACTTATGGAACTCCCAAACGTCACTCATGGAACTCCCAGACGTCACTTATAGAACTCCCAGACATCACTTATGGAACTCCCAGACGTCACTTATAGAACTCCCAGACATCACTTATAGAGCTCCCAGACGTCACTTATAGAACTCCCAGACGTCACTTATAGAACTCCCAGACATCACTTATGGAACTCTCAGACGTCACTCATGGAACTCCCAGACATCACTTATAGAACTCACAGACATAACTTATGGATCTCCCAGACGTCACTCATAGAACTCTTAGACGTCACTCATAGAACTCCCAGACGTCTCTCGCTGAACCACTAAACCTCTCTAATTGAACTCCCAGACGTCACTCGCTGATTCACTAAACCTCTCTAATTGAACTCCCAGACATCTCTCGCTGAACCACTAAACCTCTCTAATTGAACTCCCAGACATCTCTCGCTGAACCACTAAACCTCTCTAACTGAACTCCAAGACATCTCTCGCTGAACCATTAAACCTCTCTAATTGAATTCCCAGACATCTCTCGCTGAACCATTAAACCTCTCTAACTGAACTCCAAGACATCTCTCGCTGAACCACTAAACCTCTCTAACTGAACTCCCAGACATCTCTCGCTGAACCACTAAACCTCTCTAACTGAACTCCCGGACATCTCTCGCTGAACCACTAAGCATCTCTTGCTGAACCCCTAAACATCTCTCACGGAACCCCTAAACATATCTCTCGAAACTTCTAAACATCCCTCACGGAATCCCTAAGCATAACTTCTAGAGTTCTAGGGAACACTGCTTGAAAAAATCCTTATTGATGAGAAGTAGATTTAAACATGCTCTCCAAAAGAAAGCAGCAGCATGCGATATGATCGGTCAACTGTACCCCAGAGAAGCATAGATCCAGGTATGTACTGATGGATCAGAAACAAGAGCATTGAACTGTACCCCAGAAAAGCAAGGGTCCAGGTATATACTGATGGATCAGCAACAAGAGCAGTGAAAAATGTGTGTGCAGGAATCTACGTTGACTACCTAGATTTTTAAAATTGAGACCACTAGTTCATCCACTGGAAAATTGTGTTCAAACTACTCGGCTCAAGTACAGGCACTAATTATAGCTGCAGAAATGGTTAGCAACACAACAAGCCACTGTCAGCCACAACAAGCCAATGTCAGCCACAACAAGCCAATGTCAGCCACAACAAGCCAATGTCAGCCACAACAAGCCAATGTCAGCCACAACAAGCCAATGTCAGCTACAACAAGCCAATGTCAGCCACAACAAGCCAATGTCAGCCACAACAAGCCAATGTCAGCCACAATAAGCCAATGTCAGCCACAACAAGCCAATGTCAGCCACAAAAAGCCAATGTCAGCCACAACAAGCTAATGTCAGCCACAACAAGCCAATGTCAGCCACAACAAGCCAAGGTTGTATTCCTTACATATGTCATGTCACTTTTGCAAGCTCTCAAACATGATAAACTGACAGAGCTTAAGAAAGCTTACGGCGAACTAAAAGCGGAAAGAATGGTAGGGCTACAGTGGATACCATCAAGCTGTGGCATGCCAGGACACAAGAGAAGGGTAGGGCTACAGTGGATACCATCAAACTTTGGCATGCCAGGACACAAGAGAAGGGTAGGGCTACAGTGGATACCATCAAACTGTAGCATGCCAGGACACAAGAGAAGGGTAGGGCTACAGTGGATACCATCAAACTGTGGCATGCCAGGACACAAGAGAAGGGTAGGGCTACAGTGGATACCATCAAACTGTGGCATGCCAGGACACAAGCGAAGGGTAGGGCTACAGTGGATACCATCAAACTGTGGCATGCCAGGACACAAGAGATGGGTAGGGCTACAGTGGATACCATCAAACTGTGGCATGCCAGGACACAAGAGAAGGGTAGTGCTACAGTGGATACCATCAAACTGTGGCATGCCAGGACACAAGAGAAGGGTAGGGCTACAGTGGATACCATCAAACTGTGGCATGCCAGGACACAAGAGAAGGGTAGGGCTACAGTGGATACCATCACACTGTGGGATGCCAGGACACAAGAGAAGGGTAGAGCTACAGTGGATACCATCAAACTGTGGGATGCCAGGACACAAGAGAGGGGTAGTGCTACAGTGGATACCATCAAACTGTGGGATGCCAGGACACAAGAGAAGGGTAGTGCTACAGTGGATACCATCAAACTGTGGGATGCCAGGACACAAGAGAAGGGTAGTGCTACAGTGGATACCATCAAACTGTGGGATGCCAGGACACAAGAGAAGGGTAGGGCTACAGTGGATACCGTCAAACTGTGGGATGCCAGGACACAAGAGAAGGGTAGTGCTACAGTGGATACCATCAAACTGTGGGATGCCAGGACACAAGAGAAGGGTAGTGCTACAGTGGATACCATCAAACTGTGGGATGTCAGGACACAAGAGAAGGGTAGTGCTACAGTGGAAATCATCAAACTGTGGGATGCCAGGACACAAGAGAAGGGTAGTGCTACAGTGGATACCATCACACTGTGGGATGCCAGGACACAAGAGAAGGGTAGGGCTACAGTGGATACCATCACACTGTGGGATGCCAGGACACAAGAGAAGGGTAGGGCTACAGTGGATACCATCACACTGTGGGATGCCAGGACACAATAGAAGGGTAGGGCTACAGTGGATTCCATCAAACTGTGGGATGCCAGGACAAAAGAGAAGGGTAGGGCTACAGTGGATACCATCACACTGTGGCATGCCAGGACACAAGAGAAGGGTAGGGCTAACGTGGATACCATCACACTGTGGCATGCCAGGATACAAGAGAAGGGTAGTGCTACAGCGGATACCATCACAATGTGGCTTGCCAGGACAAAAGAGAAGGGTAGGGCTACAGTGGATACCAGGACACAAGAGAAGGGTAGGGCTACAGTGGATACCATCACACTGTGGCATACGTGGACACAAGAGAAGGGTAGTGCTACAGTGGATACCATCACACTGTGGCATACCTGGACACAATAGAAGGGTAGTGCTACAGTGGATACCATCATACTGTGGCATACCTTGACACAAGAGAAGGGTAGGGCTACAGTGGATACCATCACACTGTGGGATGCCAGGACACAAGAGAAGGGTAGAGCTACAGTGGATACCATCAAACTGTGGGATGCCAGGACACAAGAGAGGGGTAGTGCTACAGTGGATACCATCAAACTGTGGGATGCCAGGACACAAGAGAAGGGTAGTGCTACAGTGGATACCATCAAACTGTGGGATGCCAGGACACAAGAGAAGGGTAGTGCTACAGTGGATACCATCAAACTGTGGGATGCCAGGACACAAGAGAAGGGTAGGGCTACAGTGGATACCATCACACTGTGGCATACGTGGACACAAGCGAAGGGTAGGGCTACAGTGGATACCATCAAACTGTGGCATGCCAGGACACAAGAGATGGGTAGGGCTACAGTGGATACCATCAAACTGTGGCATGCCAGGACACAAGAGAAGGGTAGTGCTACAGTGGATACCATCAAACTGTGGCATGCCAGGACACAAGAGAAGGGTAGGGCTACAGTGGATACCATCAAACTGTGGCATGCCAGGACACAAGAGAAGGGTAGGGCTACAGTGGATACCATCACACTGTGGGATGCCAGGACACAAGAGAAGGGTAGAGCTACAGTGGATACCATCAAACTGTGGGATGCCAGGACACAAGAGAGGGGTAGTGCTACAGTGGATACCATCAAACTGTGGGATGCCAGGACACAAGAGAAGGGTAGTGCTACAGTGGATACCATCAAACTGTGGGATGCCAGGACACAAGAGAAGGGTAGTGCTACAGTGGATACCATCAAACTGTGGGATGCCAGGACACAAGAGAAGGGTAGGGCTACAGTGGATACCGTCAAACTGTGGGATGCCAGGACACAAGAGAAGGGTAGTGCTACAGTGGATACCATCAAACTGTGGGATGCCAGGACACAAGAGAAGGGTAGTGCTACAGTGGATACCATCAAACTGTGGGATGTCAGGACACAAGAGAAGGGTAGTGCTACAGTGGAAATCATCAAACTGTGGGATGCCAGGACACAAGAGAAGGGTAGTGCTACAGTGGATACCATCACACTGTGGGATGCCAGGACACAAGAGAAGGGTAGGGCTACAGTGGATACCATCACACTGTGGGATGCCAGGACACAAGAGAAGGGTAGGGCTACAGTGGATACCATCACACTGTGGGATGCCAGGACACAATAGAAGGGTAGGGCTACAGTGGATTCCATCAAACTGTGGGATGCCAGGACAAAAGAGAAGGGTAGGGCTACAGTGGATACCATCACACTGTGGCATGCCAGGACACAAGAGAAGGGTAGGGCTAACGTGGATACCATCACACTGTGGCATGCCAGGATACAAGAGAAGGGTAGTGCTACAGCGGATACCATCACAATGTGGCTTGCCAGGACAAAAGAGAAGGGTAGGGCTACAGTGGATACCAGGACACAAGAGAAGGGTAGGGCTACAGTGGATACCATCACACTGTGGCATACGTGGACACAAGAGAAGGGTAGTGCTACAGTGGATACCATCACACTGTGGCATACCTGGACACAATAGAAGGGTAGTGCTACAGTGGATACCATCATACTGTGGCATACCTTGACACAAGAGAAGGGTAGGGCTACAGTGGATACCATCACACTGTGGCATACCTGGACAAAAGAGAAGGGTAGGGCTACAGTGGATACCATCACACTGTGGCATGCCAGAACACAAGAGAATGGTAGGGCTACAGTGGATACCATCACACTGTGGGATGCCAGGACACAAGAGAAGGGTAGTGCTACAGTTTATACCATCAAACTGTGGGATGCCAGGACACAAGAGAAGGGTAGTGCTACAGTGGATACCATCAAACTGTGGGATGCCAGGACACAAGAGAAGGGTAGGGCTACAGTGGATACCATCACACTGTGGCATGCCAGGACACAAGAGAAGGGTAGGGCTACAGTGGATACCATCACACTGTGGCATGCCAGGATACAAGAGAAGGGTAGTGCTACAGCGGATACCATCACAATGTGGCCTGCCAGGACAAAAGAGAAGGGTAGGGCTACAGTGGATACCAGGACACAAGAGAAGGGTAGGGCTACAGTGGATACCATCACACTGTGGCATACGTGGACACAAGAGAAGGGTAGTGCTACAGTGGATACCATCACACTGTGGCATACCTGGACACAATAGAAGGGTAGTGCTACAGTGGATACCATCATACTGTGGCATACCTTGACACAAGAGAAGGGTAGTCCTACAGTGGATACCATCACACTGTGGCATACCTGGACACAAGAGAAGGGTAGGGCTACAGTGGATACCATCACACTGTGGCATGCCAGAACACAAGAGAAGGGTAGTGCTACAGTTTATACCATCAAACTGTGGGATGCCAGGACACAAGAGAAGGGTAGTGCTACAGTTTATACCATCAAACTGTGGGATGCCAGGACACAAGAGAAGGGTAGTGCTACAGTGGATACCATCAAACTGTGGGATGCCAGGACACAAGAGAAGGGTAGTGCTACAGTGGATACCATCAAACTGTGGGATGCCAGGACACAAGAGAAGGGTAGTGCTACAGTGGATACCATCACACTGTGGGATGCCAGGACACAAGAGAAGGGTAGTGCTACAGTGGATACCATCACACTGTGGCATGCTAGGACACAAGAGAAGGGTAGTGCTACAGTGTATACCATCAAACTGTGGGATGCCAGGACACAAGAGAAGGGTAATGCTACAGTGGATACCATCACACTGTGGGATGCCAGGACACAAGAGAAGGGTAGGGCTACAGTGGATACCATCACACTGTGGGATGCCAGGACACAAGAGAAGGGTAGGGCTACAGTGGATACCATCACACTGTGGGATGCCAGGACACAAGAGAAGGGTAGGGCTACAGTGGATACCATCACACTGTGGCATGCCAGGACACAAGAGAAGGGTAGGGCTACAGTGGATACCATCACACTGTGGCATGCCAGGACACAAGTGAAGGGTAGGGCTACAGTGGATACCATCACATTGTGGCATGCCAGGACACAATAGAAGGGTACGGCTACAGTGGATACCATCAAACTGTGGCATGCCAGGACACAAGAGAAGGGTAGGGCTACAGTGGATACCATCACATTGTGGCATGCCAGGACACAATAGAAGGGTAGGGCTACAGCGGATACCATCACAATGTGGCCTGCCAGGACAAAAGAGAAGGGTAGGGCTACAGTGGATACCAGGACACAAGAGAAGGGTAGGGCTACAGTGGATACCATCACACTGTGGCATACGTGGACACAAGAGAAGGGTTGTGCTACAGTGGATTCCATCACACTGTGGCATACCTGGACACAATAGAAGGGTAGTGCTACAGTGGATACCATCACACTGTGGCATACCTTGACACAAGAGAAGGGTAGTGCTACAGTGGATACCATCACACTTTGGCATACCTGGACACAAGAGAAGGGTAGGGCTACAGTGGATACCATCACACTGTGGCATACCTGGACACAAGAGAAGGGTAGGGCTACAGTGGATACCATCACACTGTGGCATGCCAGAACACAAGAGAATGGTAGGGCTACAGTGGATACCATCACACTGTGGCATACCTGGACACAAGAGAAGGGTAGTGCCACAGTGGATACCATTACACTGGGGCCTACCTGGACAGAATAGAAGGGTAGGGCTACAGTGGATACCAGGACACAAGAGAAGGGTAGGGCTACAGTGGATACCAGGACACAAGAGAAGGGTAGGGCTACAGTGGATACAATCAAACTGTGGCATGCCAGGACACAATAGAAGGGTAGGGCTACAGTGATACCAGGACACAAGAGAAAGGTAGGGCTACAGTTGATACCATCACACGGTGACATACCTGGACACAAGAGAAGGGTAGGGCTACAGTGGATACCATCACACTGCGGCATGCCAGGACACAAGAGAAGGGTAGGGCTACAGTGGATACCATCACAATGTGGAATACCAGGAAATGAGACACCAGACAGGTTGGGAAATGAGGAAGCAACACAAGAACAAAACGAACAAATAGTCACCTTCCAAGAAAAGAAGATAATTATCCAAGCAATAAGGAAAGTTGACCAAACGAAAGACAACTATCACTGTCTTGATCGAGCAGAACAAGTGATCCTGTTCCGCTTGAGAATGGGACACAACAGATTGACCGGCCACTTACACCGGCTAAAATTGGCTCCATCGCCCAGGTGTATGTGTGGGCAGGCAAGCACAGACATCTGAACATACTCTCCAAGACTGTTATATGCTTGCCCAATTGCTTACTGAGCACTGTCTCCGGAGGCGAATATACAAACAAAGCTGTTTGGAAGCCCCGAAGAACTATCCAGACTTTATCCAGAGAACTGGACGTAACGGGGACAAAGCATGGCGAACGAGAGGAAGAAGAAGAAGAAGAAGAAGAAGAAGAAGAAGAAGAAGAAGAAGAAGAAGAAGAAGAAGAAGAAGAACACTTATGCCAATCGTTAACAACAAGAAGAACACTTATCCCTATCACTAACAACAACAAAAAGAACACTTATCTCTATCACTAACAACAAGAAGAACACTTATCTCTATCACTAACAACAAGAAGAACACTTATCTCTATCACTAACAACAAGAAGAACACTTATGCCAATCGTTAACAAGAAGAAGAACACTTATCTCTATCACTAACAACAAGAAGAACACTTATCTCTATCACTAACAACAAGAAGAACACTTATGCCAATCGTTAACAAGAAGAAGAACACTTATCTCTATCACTAACAACAAGAAGAACACTTATCCCTATCACTAACACTGCTTAATAAACCGCAGGTTTAAACACGTGTCATCTCTATCATTAGCACTGGTGTGTTCACAATTTGGCTTGACTCGTGTTTTCTCATGGCCCCTCTATTTAGATTGGCAGGTCAAGATGAGATCGGGGAATTACTTTTCTGATTCCGGTAGAAATAGCTGCTGTCTCGAATAATTTCTTCCTGTGTGGTGTCGGCCAATAGCCAATGGCTCAAAGAAATCACAAGCGTTTGAAATCACATACTAACTGATGGAACGGGGAAAGACTTGATATCAATATCAGTCCGTGTCTGCTGCGTGATCCGTGAACTGTACTTTGGCATCGCGTCTAAAATTGACAAAACCGGGGGTTTTATTGAGCATGTACGGCTTCAGATAACCTCCAGCTATGATATCACTCATGCTACCAATTCTAATTGTTGTATCCGCTTATCATGATACAATGAAACGTTTTATTTTTGTTTACAAGCCTCTCAAACGCGTTTCACCTGTCAGGGAATTTCGGTTGAAATCGATTGAACACAAATGATTAAGTAATTGTGTGTGTGTTACTTTAAAAAATCATGTGATTTGTTTCCATTAGTGGCAGTTTGGTAGCAACAATACATTCCAGTCACCGGTGATAAAATGTATCAGTAAATGATGAAAGGTCCACAGTTCTCCTACGTTTATCTGCATCATTCAGGCAGGCTCTAACGGGTTGGAAGGTGCTCGGTAATCTGGTAGTATACATGCTCTAGGATGCAAACAGTCTAGGTTTGGAGCAAGGTGTTGAGCTGTGCATGAGGTGCAGCTGTCAGCGACCCATAGCTGACTGCTAGCGTCAGGGACAGCAAACCAGAGCTGTAAAGACCCTTCTACACTTCCAAGCGGTGATCCTGGATAACAGGCTGTATCAGGGCAGACTGGCTAAGGAGAGGAGATCGAAGAGGGTAGGCTAACCCAGTACTCAAAAACACCTGCTGAAGTCAGATGTGTTGGATCGGAAGGTACACATATCGCAGTCAAGCTGTAAACTACGACACAACGTATTCCATTCTCCGGACAACATCCTGCTACTTGCAAAGTCCTTTTCAGGGCTTGGTAGCGAGAGATTGAGAACCAAGAAGAAGAAGAAGAAGAAGAAGAAGAAGAAGAAGAAGAAGAAGAAGAAGAAGAAGAAGTAAGCCGAGTTGTGTAACTGGTAACTTCGAGAAAGTGTGTGAATCGTCTGTCCTGGTCATGCTGAGGTTTGAGGGAAGGAAAGATCTGACACTCGCTTCAGAGGCACACGCAGTTTTGGGTAGGTAATGTAAAGAGCTGATATTTTGAAGTTGACTGGTGACCACCTTTCTAGGCGAAGACGGGGCAGTCGATGCTCCAACGAGGTCCAGGGTGTAGGGTATGGAAATCACAGGCTGGTCCAGCAGAGGGGGGCACTTGGGAGGACGGAATATCAGTGTGTACTATCAGCGAGCTACATGAACCATCCGTATTTACATTCTTTGCCATTTGCTGAGAGGGACTTTGCACCTATGGGTCTGCCAAGCTTGCAATAACAGAACATCCAAGATTCTCTAGGAGAGGCAACTCTGACAATAAACAACTGATTCTTGCAGGTAGACCCGGGACAGCCAAACATGAGTAAATTGCATATGCGGAAGACGGATGCATTAGCCTCTCTAGCGCAAAACACAGTATAATGAAACCAGCCTCATCACAAAGGCAGCCACAGACATGACTTTTGTTGGAGCTACTGATGTGAATGTGGATATCGAATGGCCAACAAGAAATAAGTAAATGGTTGTATACACGCACCAGTTGACACAGCTGTAAATAGGATGTTTGCTTATTGAAAGGGAAGGTCGCGAGAAATTGAGCTGCTCATTCTACCCCATAACAAGTTTCTAACACATTTTTTCCCCTAATCTTGTTTCTGTTAGCATAGTTACAATCATACACAGACCCACACACACACACACATGTAAAATGTGTGTGTTGTTCGTCCATCGTAATCAATGAGGACCAACCACTCTGTCTGCAATCACTGTTCACATGTTCGAAGAGGGCTAAATAAGCCAATCTGAGCCTTGAATTGTCTGTTGCACTTAATAAAGGTAAATAAGACACCTCCTTCCAGCGGGGTTGAAGAAGGGTTGATGTGAGTTGACTTGTGGAGCGGTCGTCTCTGGATGGTCTCATCTATTCTTGACGCCTCATGTCTGGAAAGTCTCATCTATTCTTGACGCCTCATGTCTGGATAGTCTCATCTATTCTTGACGCCTCATGTCTCTGGATGGTCTCATTTATTCTTGACGCCTCATGTCTCTCGATAGCCTCATCTATTCTTGACGCCTCATGTCTCTGGATAGCCTCATCTATTTTTGACGCCTCATGTCTCTGGATGGTCTCATCTATTCTTGATTCCTCATGTCTCTGAACACCCTCAGCAGTAGTACTGGGCCAGTCTGTGCGATTGGTCTGTGCAGTCTGTGCACCAGTCATCGTGGTTAATACCGCACCTGGATCAGTGATCCCTTAAGTGAGTCCTTGTATTATCAGTAGTTTTTAGGCAGAAAATGTATACAATACAATACAGTACAATGCAATACAGTACAGTACAATACAATACAGTACAATACAATACAATACAATAAAGTACAGTACAATACAGTACGATACAATACAGTACAGTACAATACAATACAGTACAATACAATACAGTACAATACAGTACAATACAATACAATTCAGTATAATACAATACAATACAGTACAATACAGTACAATACAATACAATATCCTCGACTACAGTCAGGCATATGTGCCGTATGCGAGGTAGCCAACAATGTCCTGTATGCACTCCGATCTGTCACCGTGTCGTACCATTTCAGACCTAGGTCTCTCAACAGACCATCTCGCCATTGTACGGGTGGGCGACTGCGTGGTCGTGTAAAATCATAGGGCCAATCTGAGTGTCCATCTGTTATCTGACATGCGCCCCACGTGACCAGCCCAGGGGTATTTGCGAGACAACGCATCCTCCGCGACGTCTCGACATATAGTGCTTTCCCTTATTTCAGTATTGTGGATTCGATCTCTGATCCAGATCCCAAGGACGCGTCTTTCCATCGATGGCTGGGTAACTCGTAGCTTTTCTGCATCTGCTCTGAGTAAATTTCATACTTCACATACGTAGATCATGGCTGGCTTGACCACCGAATGGAAAAGATGCACCCTTGCCATGGTGTCTTTCAGCTGCAGGAGTTAAGGTTTTATGGTATTGAAGCTAGACCAGGCTGCGGCTCTTCCTTTGCAGATGTCTCGGTCTTGGTTGTGGGTGGCATTTATTTCTTGCCCTAAGTACAAGTATATGTAGGAGCTGACGTGGGATTTTTCGGTCTAGGGTGTGAGTGGCATTTATTTCTTGCCCTAAGTATATGTAGGAGCTGACATCTTCGATAGGTTCATTTCCCAGCTTAGTTTAGAGCATGGGGAAGTGGTTAAATTACCCGACATGGCGACTACAGACGGTCCAGGTCTCACACGCTTATAAGAGGGTAGGTAGAACAATTACAGGGTAGACCTTTATTTTTGTTTGAGTCCTGATCGCTCGCCTATCTCACACCTTAGTATGAAGTCTACCACATGTTTGAGTCATGATCGCTCGCCTATCCCACACCTTAGTATGAAGTCTACCACATGTTTGAGTCCTGATCGCTCGCCTATCCCACACCTTAGTATGAAGTCTACCGCATGCTCTAGCTATTTTTATATTCACTTCATCATCTATGTGAATAACGTGAGATAGAGTACTGCCAAGTTGCGTGAATCTGTTAACAACATCGTTTTAACAGTGGCCGTGTATCTTGATTGAAGGCTCTGAATAAGCAATATCTGGAGCCAGTTGCTGTAAAACCTCTTTTGTGATAGAGATAGTGAGGCCTAAGTTTTCACAATCCGACACATGTAAACACACACCTGGTCAATCCCACATTCATCCATCTTACCCTGGCTTCCGTCACAATATTCTCGGTAGGATTCATCCATTATTCATAGCATTCTGAACATTTACTCGTACAACCATACCTAGGTGTCCTCCATCCGTTGATCCTACCCTCTTCACTTGCTCTCCACTATTGACTTGTATGGGGCAGGATTGATTCAGTGTTACACTAACGTGTTGCTTTTCCTCTCATGTATCCATTAGCGCAGTTTTCATAAATAATAAAAGGACAACAACAAAAGCAGACAGAAGTTATAAAAACAAGTTTTCTTGTCTCTGATTTCTATTTCTGTTATCAAATTGTAAAGGAATGTCATTTTCTGTCTCTTCGTTAATTTGTCAAATAAATTCTTGTATTCCTTTATATTTCTTTTATTAATTTCGCTTGCCAGTCCTTGATAAGGAAGTTATAGTTGGAAACGTCTTTACACGTGGGCCATTGTCCTCGCCACTTGAACATTTCAATTACAAGACAGATCTGAAATAAAAAGGACGTAACGATGGCGTTGCTGGCTCTGGCCTGTAGCTAGTAATTACCTCATCCGGTTACCTGACAACACAACTGATGCATTCTCTTTTAAATGTAAATACTGATATAGCAGAACCGGTACTTAAGTGAGACCTTGACCCGACTGTCAGTCGTAGCAAATTGTTTCCTGGTGAGAACTGGGTCAAGCTGGGAGGCAATGTAAATTAATTTCATGTTCGGCGAACAACATGGTCCTTGATGTATTCCTACGCCGTTTAGGTCAGGGATCTCAAGTGGTCCCAGATGTGTTCCTACGCCGTTTAGGTCAAGAATATCAAACGATGCTAGAAGTATTCCTACACGTTAAAGAAAATTGATCTCAAATCGAAACAAGTGACAGATCCATACGAGTATTACGTTAAATGCCACTCGAGCCCTAGAGTAGTAATGTCTTGATTAGTTCACCTCTTTTCCCCGTACCATAGCTAATCACTGGGACACCAAATCTCACTGTATGATGAATCGCGCGTGATTAATATTCGCGGACACATTTCGTTTCTTGACAAATCGCTTGTTTTGGCTTCAGAATTGTTCCCTCTCCCATGCTCCTATTATTGCAGCAAGTCCCATCATCCCATCCTATCTTAGAGATGCCTAACACTATACTTTATTTATGCCGATTTTATGCCAAACATGGCCTCTGTCAAGGGCGTACGAGAGCAGAATTTCGACTTGTGAAATGAAGTGTTTGAGGAAAGTCATCGGTGTTACCAGAAGAGACAATGCGGAATGACGACGTTCGAAGTATGGTCGGCACTACGTCTTGTGTCGAATACATTTCCAGGCAGAAAATAAGTTGGTTTGGTCATCTCATGAGAATGCACCCTCACCATCTTCCACTGATGGCTTACAATGCTGGTAGATCTGGCTACAGAGCAAGAGGGCGGCCGCGAGGTAGATGGATAGATGACATTAGAGTGATTGAGCAACCACAAGGGCTCACATTGATCGACGCAGGATAGGCGACTCAAGCTCCCCACGTCGCTACACGGCCCAAGTGGAAAAATAACTAACTGACTAACTAACTATACTTTATTAGTACACCTTTATTTTTAAAGATAACTTTAGTATCGAACTTCAACATTGAACTGCTCCTTAGAATGATAAATCCTTACATTTATTCAGTATTAAAAATGTGTTTTCTTCAACAAGTTTTCACATTTTTTTTTAAATTTTAATTAATTTTTTTTGGGAGTGGAGGAGTCTAATTTAAAAATACTGATCAATACTTCTTCAAACTAAATCTATGATTACACCCCAGAAAGAACAAAAACTAATTTAGTCCCTACAAAATGTCAGTTTTCATTAAACATTAAGAACATTTAGTAAAGTAGTGCTCAATCAATCATCTAGACTGCCCTAATAAAACGTTACCAGGTTCCTGAATGAACAGAACGCATTAAGTGTGTTAATCTGTCAGTAACCAACACAGCAAAGAAAGGTCTAGATTAAGTGTGTTAATCTGTCAGTAACCAACACAGCAAAGAAAGGTCTACATTACGTGTGTTAATCTGTCAGTAACCAACACAGCAAAGAAAGGTTTAGATTGTGTGTTTACTGTGGTCTTTCTGAGAAACGTGAGATGTTTAGCTGGGCATGATAAAACGAAAGATTTCACATAAGCAAATAATAGTCAAACTATATAAATCAATGGCGTGACCTAACTTCGAGTTCTGTTTTCAGGTGTGAAGTCAGTATTGTAGAGTTGATATAAACATACTACAGGGGATACAAAGAAGAGCTACAAAAATGATCGCAGGGTTTCAGAATTATAGTTATTAAAAAACTGATCTGCAGTTTCTCGAACAAGGAAGAATTTGTTTATAAACTAATAAATTTAAAGGATAAATTAGATTTTACAAAGTTCAACTGGCTACAAGAACAAGGAGGCACAGCTTGAAATTGTTTAAAGACAGGTCCAGATTAGATATTGAGTAATATTTTTTGGGGAAGAGTGGTGAATTCCTGGAATGTATTGCCGCAGGATGTAGTGGAGGTAGAGTCAGTTAATGCATTCAAAAATAGATTGGAAGCTCACGTTATATTTAGTATCGGTGGAATGGAATAAACTGGTTGTATACAAACTATGTGGAACCTTCTAAACCAGTATAAGGAAGTTGAGATGTTTTGACGAAAACCTGTGCAAGGGAATGTTAGTTGAACTGGTTAAGACTTCACGGATTGTTCTTGTGCTTAGTCGGTTGGTCAGGATAAGTACCAATAGGGCAGTTTTCTCTCTTAATATAGTTTATTTTTATAAAAGTCCTGTTCCTGATATCGTCTAACACGTTTATACTTTGTGTTACTCGAGTTGTCAATTGTTTTAACATTTCTGCTTGATGTCAAATGTTCATGTTTCAAGTTCGATCGATTATCTACATTATTGTCTAATTCGTATTTTTCAACATCATACACTTAAATGATAAACACGTCGCGGGCCATAGGAAAACGAGTAGTCCCCTGATTTAGACAAACTTATGTTCTCAGACTGCAAGAGCACCTTATTTTAGACATACCTATCTTGGTGGACTGCATGGCGGCAAAGGCAAAGGCAGCCGTCCATCGTAGACGATGATGGCATAATTAATTTTGCTAGCGCTATTTT
This sequence comes from Ariolimax columbianus, assembly GCA_036924085.1. Taxonomy (NCBI): domain Eukaryota; kingdom Metazoa; phylum Mollusca; class Gastropoda; order Stylommatophora; family Arionidae; genus Ariolimax; species Ariolimax columbianus. Next base: position 25,662,866 of record JAVGWX010000021.1, on the reverse strand, counting down.
TAGTAAGGATTAACTACGCTACTTTCTATCCTCACTCTGTCGTCTCGAGCCGCCCGACCCCAGTGGAAAGTCAAGGACAAGACGACTAGGGGGCGACTACGAGATGCAGCGGACTCCGCATTAAGCACCCGTGAAAAAGACGCCGGAGTCCGGAGTCGAACCCACACAACCTGATCACGAGGCCGATGGCTAAACAACTTCGCCACGGAATCCCCATGACTGCATGAAGACCTTGTTTTAAACATACCTATCTTGGTGGGCCACATGAGGACCTTGATTGAAACATACCTATCTTGGTGGGCCACATGAGGACCTTGATTGAAACATACCTATCTTGGTGGGCCACATGAGGACCTTGATTGAAACATACCTATCTTGGTGGGCCGCATGAGGACCTTGTTTTAAACATACATATCTTGGTGGGCCATATGAGGACCTTGATTGAAACATACCTATCTTGGTGGGCCGCATGAGGACCTTGATTGAAATATGCCTATCTTGGTGGGCCAAATGAGGACATTGATTAAAACATACCTATCTTGGTGGGCCGCATGAGGACCTTGTTTTAAACATACCTATCGGGGAAGATTGTGGAAGAAATGGTGACAGGTAAAAGGAATTAAAGCCACATAGTCCTGCTTACAGATGCCCTGGCCGTAGTCACAGCACTAAAAAGCCAGAAAAATACTGAACTTAATGATTTAAGAGCAGTACTCTATCAACTATGCCAGCAGTCCCCACCCAAAAGAGTAGTGGTACAGTGGGTTCCATCCCACTGCAACATCCAAGGCAACGAGGAGGCAGACAGACTGGCAAAAGAAGATGCAAGACTACCACAACCAGATACCAGTGTGACATACGAAGAGTAAAAACGGCTTATTAGAGCTAGATACATGACCAAATGGGAAACAGAACATACTGGCTACACAAAAAACGATGCCTATTACCAGTTGAACAGAAGAGAGCAGGTCGTGGTCTTCAGATTTCGCACTGGCCACAATAGACTGAGGTACCACCTATTCAACAAATTGAAGATAGGTGGCACTGACGAATGCTCGTGTGGTACAGGGAAAATGACCGCTGAACATTTGCTGCAAAACTACCCGACATACGAGGACCAGAGAGAGCAGATGTGGCCATCACCAGTGGCAACACTAGACAAGCTCTATGGCAGTGTCGACAGCTTCAGGATGACCGCTGCTTTTTTTCGAAAAAATAAAGGTCGACGTCTGACAGCGTACGAAGAAGAAGAAGGAATCCAGACATAGCTTCCTTAAATCAACAACGCCGAGACAGACAATCCCTGACATGCGCCGTTCGAGAAATGGCCCGAATTGGTACAGGTCCCAGAAATGGAACTCGGGAGGAACCTGCCCCAGAACATCATCTACCATACATTACATGGACGTCGCTGGAAAGACTCGGAACTGGTGTATCACGGTGCAAGAGGAGTTTGATTAGGATACACAGATGATGACAGGACCACCTGATGCCATTCTCCAACCTCCAGGAAACATGTATTAGGTGCGACATTCTAGAGTGACAGGGCCAACCTTGTCGCTGGATGCTGGATGCTGGATGCTGGATGCTGGATGCTGGATGCTGGATGCTGGATGCTGGATGCTGGATGCATACTGTATGTCGTGGTGCTTGGACCGGGGAAGTAAGTAAGTATGTTGTTTTATGTAGATATATTCACAATCACGTATGAGAGTGTATGAAGTAGAGAAGGTATAACTGAGAGGAGCAAGGAGGTATGAAGGAGTGAAGGTGTAACTTTGAGAGGCAAGAACGCATGAAGGGGTGAATGTATAACTGAGAGGTGTAATGACGTATGTAGGAGTGAACGTATAACTGAGAGGATTTGATGAGGTATGAAGAAGGGAAGGTATAACTTGGAGGATTTAATGAGGTATGAAGGAGTGAACGTATAACTTAGAGGTCTAATGACGAATATAGGGGTCAAGGTATAGCTGAGAGGTGTAATGACGTATGTAGGAGCGAAGGTATACCTGAGAGGTGTAATGACGTATGTAGGGGTGAAGGTATAACTGAGAGGATTTGATTAGGCGTGAAGCTATAACTGAGAGGGGCAAGGACGTTTGAGGAAATGAAAATTCAAACAGACTTTCCTTTTCAATTGATGCAAGAAAATCAACTTAAAATATATAGAATATACTATCTGGCAAAACCTTCAGACAAGAAAGATATGAGGCGAAATGAGCAGAACAGATCAGAAATGAGCAGAACAGATCAGAAATAAACTAGAAAATTACAAATTCAAAACATCAACAATATTTTGGTATGAGCCTGGTAATAAATACATTTATCAATCTTAAACTAATAGATGTGGATCAATGTGATCCCTGTAGTAGTGAGCGCCACGCGGATGAAGTCAAGCATAGCACAACCGCCTGGAGGACCACGGTCCACCTTAATCAGCACGCTCGGGATGTGAGGAAAGCGACTACAACCTGCCACGTACGTCCGTTTCAGGGCGCACAAAAGAGTAAACTTACTCATTATGGGCATTAAACAACAACAACAACAACATACACGCAACATCTTTAACCCCCCAATGAAGAAGTGAGAATATCGCTGAGACGTTAGCAGCGATCGAAGAAGTGAAGGTATACCTGGGAGGAGTAAGTGTGTTTGAATAAGTGAAGGTATACCTGAGAGGAGTAAGTGTGTTTGAAGAAGTGAAGGTATACCTGAGATGGGGAGGATGGTGTGGGAGTTGGGGGGACGACGACTAGTGATCAAAGATCGGGCACACTCAAACGCCATAAATAACCCAGCAATTCCTGACAACCTCACAAAATGTCTCGAGCGATTCAACTTATCAACTGAGATTAATTTCAACAGTACGGTTTACACTATCCCACCACGTCTATTCAGTAAACAATAATATCACAGATATCCTGGCGACCATGAATAGAAGTGATACGTCCTTGAACTTGACGCGCCTCTTGTCTGGACAGGGAAAGTACGGTACCAATTAACTTCGGGGAAACGGAAACAGGAATGTTCTGATGGATGTGCTTATCTGTAAGGTCTGCCACCCAGCATTTGGGACTTCTCAGACCTGGTCCAAATAAGACCGCAGCAAACTTGACAGTTTCACAGCCCAGAGGAGTTGGCTTTCTTTATTTCGCTTGTGACCTATTTTGAGGTCAGAGAGATATATTGGGATAGATCTACATTCCACACTGTTGAATCAGCAGTATCCATTTAGCCAGCATAGCACCATTATCATCACAGGTCGTGACATCGGGTATCAGTTGGCAGGGCGGAAAGGCTGCCACCATTATAAGGAAGATGGCGTCCCTACCATCAATAAAAAGGGCGTTTCTGATGTTAATATCGGGGACAATGTGATTATTAGGGGATCGGTTTCTGTTCTGGTGAGGGTTCAGAGTAAGGGTTCAGGTTCAGAGTAAGGGTTCAGGTACAGAGTAAGGGTTCAGGTTCAGAGTAAGGGTTCAGGTTCAGAGTAAGGGTTCAGAGTAAGGGTTAGGCTTAGTTGAGGTACCAGGTAGAGTTAGTGTTAGTAAGTGTTAACAATTTGGACAAGGCCCATTACGGACATCAGGCCCTCTTATAGCCGGCGAAAGAACAGGGCCACCGCATACCCATGCATGTCGTTTAAGGCGTGTGGTTAGCAGCCTCATCATGTAAATAAATTGGTACAGAAACCATCTCCGCAAGAGTAAACAAATTGGTTTGAGCTTTCGGGTAGGGAGGGGGGGGGCGTGTATTTTATTTAAGGAGCCTTCTGCTATGGGGGCAGGGGAGGGCTGCATCCTGTGTAAGAGCAAAACGAGGGTGAGAATATAGCCAAGGCTAGGACCAAGACTATTTTCGAGCTAACTTTGCGATTTGGACTACCGTTTGGGTCTAAGGTTAGGACGAGGGTTCGTATCACAGTTAAGGCTACAGTTAGGGATACAGTTAGGGCTACAGTTAGTGCTACAGTTAGTGCTACAGTTAGGGATACAGGTAGGGCTACAGTTAGTGCTACAGTTAGGGATACAGGTAGGGCTACAGTTAGTGCTACAGTTAGGGATACATGTAGGGCTACAGTTAGTGCTACAGTTAGGGCTACAGATAGGGATACAGTTAGGGATACAGTTAGTGCTACAGTTAGGGATACAGTTAGGGCTACAGTTAGTGATACAGTTAGGGATACAGTTAGTGCTACAGTTAGTGCTACAGTTAGGGCTACAGTTAGGATACAGTTAGTGCTACAGTTAGTGCTACAGTTAGGGCTACAGTTAGGGCTACAGTTAGGGATACAGTTAGGAAGAAAAGAGTTTTCGCGATAGCTAAGATTTACTCAGATGTCCGGTTAATGTGGATTAGGGTCGGGTAAGCACTAGTTGGACCGATGGCTAGGGTTAGGGGTGGAATGGAGCAAGAGCTAGCGTTGGACCCAGGATTAGGATAAAGTTCGAGTCTCGGGTGCATTGAGATCAGAATGCTGGTTGTGAGGACGGAAACCCTAAATCAAAGGTGGTAATGCATGTGAAGACAGGAAATCGAAACTTGAACTTAAAACAGACTTGGCCATTACAGATGCTAGAAAAAGTTGGCCGTACAGAAAGATTTTCTGTAAGCGGATGTTCCAGACGGAAAGGCGCAGAAACATTACTCTGACAGAACAATATAAATTGATATTGAAAAGGAAGGCGCAAAATGATGAGAAAGAAAAGATAGAGAAGAAGACGAATTACTGTGGCTACAACCACTGTAAGTGGAGTTAGCTGTATCAGACATGTACATCTGAACGTCTTAGTTTGGTACATCTTCTCGCGGAATGATCCCTTAAATGTATTTGCCAAGATACATTCAGATTCCTCATTTCGTACAAAACGGACATTCTCTTCAAGAATCACGGATAAGTCCAGGCTGACGTCACCTCGACTATTTATAAACGGGCATGGAGATATCATCTCTATTTTCAGTTTGTACAAGCTCTCGCCCCCGTCTAGAAAATCTGGCCAAAACGAATGATTTTGGGCTTTTCAGCACGACCTGGCCTTTAGGATCACGTAGGCCGGTTGTTGGTAGGTGTTTTCGCTTCCATGTGTACGAGCGTTTATGTGCATGTGTTTGTGAGTGCATGTGTTTGTGAGTATGCATGTGTTTGCGTATAAACTTTGTGTATGTGTGTGTAAATTCTGTCTAAGAGCATGTGTTTGTGGGTTTGCATGTGTGTGTGTGTGTTCGTGTGTGCGATATGTGTGTGTGTGTGTGTGCGATGTGTGATGTGTGTGTGTGTGTTCGTGTGTGAGATGTGTTGTGTGTGTGTGTGTTATCGTGTGTGCGATATGTGTGTGTTCGTGTGTGAGATGTGTTGTTTGTGTGTGTGCGATGTGTGTGTGTTCGTGTGTGAGATGTGGTGTATGTGTGTGTGTGTTCGTGTGTGAGATGTGATGTGTGTGTGTGTGTTCGTGTGTGCGATGTGTGTGTTTGTGCATGAGCATGTGAATGTGAATGTGTCTGCGTGTATGTGCGTGCTCTCGTGTGTTTGTGTGGTTGTGTGTGTGTGCGCGCGCTCTCGTGTGTATGCGCGTTCTAACGTGTGTGTGCGCGCGCTCTTGTGTGTGTTAGTGTGTGTGCGGTCTCATGTGTGTGTGTGAGCACTTGTGCATGAGCATGTGAATGTGTATGTATGTGTGTGTGCGCTCTCGTGTATGTGTGTGTGTGTGCGGGCTCTCGTGTGTGTGCGGGTTCTCGTGTGTGTGTGTGAGTGTGGGTGTGCGAGTTCTCGTGTATGTGTGTGCGGGTTCTCGTGTGTGTGTGTGTGTGCGGGTTCTCGTTTATGTGTGTGTGTGTGCGAGTTCTCGTGTGTGTGTGTGTGCGGGTTCTCGTGTGTGTGTGTGTGAGTGTGTGTGTGTGTGCGAGTTCTCGTGTGTGTGTGTGCGGGTTCTCGTGTGTGTGTGTGTGTGTGTGTGCGGGTTCTCGTGTATGTGTGTGTGTGTGTGTGTGTGTGTGTGTGCGAGTTCTCGTGTGTGTGTGTGCGGGTTCTCGTGTGTGTGTGTGTGTGCGGGCTCTCGTGTGTGTGTGTTTGTGTGTGTGTGCTCTCATGTGTGTGTGTGTGTGGATGTTTATTGGACACCCGACGCGTGTAAAGGAACATTCCTCGGATTCGGCGACCAATAATTGAAAAGAAAGAACAAGGCCACTACACTTTTCAAACTTGAAGCAACTAAAGAGAGTTGTGCATGCCAGCAAAATTGTTGCGTATAAAAGATTTTAAAGCGGAAATGCTATGCGGAAATCAAACTAAGATCGGAGAAGTATGTCTACAATCTTCACTACATTGTCCACCAACATTTCGCGTATGTCTACGATCTCCACCAACATTTCTCCTTTATCTACAATCTCCACCAACATTTCTCCTTTATCTACAATCTCCACCAACATTTCTCCTTTGTCTACAATCTCCACCAACATTTCTCCTTTGTCTACAATCTCCACCAACATTTCTCCTTTGTCTACAATCTCCACCAACATTTCTCCTTTGTCTACAATCTCCACCAACATTTCTCCTTTGTCTACAATCTCCACCAACATTTCTCCTTTGTCTACAACCTCCACCAACATTTCTCCTTTGTCTACAATCTCCACCAACATTTCTCCTTTGTCTACAATCTCCACCAACATTTCTCCTTTATCTACAATCTCCACCAACATTTCTAATGACCCAGGAACACTATGAATGCTTCTATAAACAAGTGTGTAGCTGGAAAACAATAATATATGTGAACCTTCGATAACCAAGTATCTGTTTATTCCCTTGATGATCTGCGTCTGCTGTCACATAAACATGTAACAGAAGGACAGATGTATGTGAGCGGCCACAACAAGGCTGGAGATCAAAGTTAACAAAGCAATGGAAATGAGAATAAATAACAAACAAAAGGACTTCATGAAAAATAATAGCCAGATAATTGAAGAAGTGCACAGTTTTATCGATTTGGGAAATAACAATGGACAAAAATCAAAGAACAAACAAAGACGTTAATGTCATGATTGGATAAAATGGTTGATCGAACTCTTCTCCACCACTCTGATTGAGATCGAACTCTTCTCCACCACTCTGATTGAGATCGAACTCTTCTCCACCACTCTGATTGAGATCGAACTCCTCTCCGCCACTCTGATTGAGATCGAACTCTTCTCCACCACTCTGATTGAGATCGAACTCTTCTCCACCACTCTGACTGAGATCGAACTCTTCTCCACCACTCTGATTGAGATCGAACTCTTCTCCACCACTCTGATTGAGATCGAACTCTTCTCCACCACTCTGATTGAGATCGAACTCTTCTCCACCACTCTGATTGAGATCGAACTCTTCTCCACCACTCTGATTGAGATCGAACTCTTCTCCACCACTCTGATTCAGATCGAACTCTTCGATCACTGATTCAGATCGAATTCTCCTCGATCACTATGACACTCGCCAACTTCTCTTTGGAAATCAAGATTAGGCATTTCAACACAAATGTACAAGCAGATGTACTAGATGTGCACATCCAGACTCTAGACCTTTACCAACTGATGTCTCCGTCACATCCAGACTCTAGACCTTTACCAACTGATGTCTCCGTCACATCCAGACTCTAGATCTTTACCAACTGATGTCTCCGTCACATCCAGACTGTAGACCTTCACCAACTGATATTCCCGTCACATCTAGACTGCAGACCTTCACCAGCAGATGTCTCCGTCACATGTAACTAAGAGTATCACATCCAGACCGTAGACCTTCACTAAGGGATTGAAGAAGGAAGGCTAACCCGTTACCCAAAAATGTCTGCTGAAGTCGGATGTGTCGGACTGGAAGGTGCAAATTTCGTAGTCAAAATTGTAAACTACGACACAACGCATTCCGTTCTCCGGACTGCATATTGTTACTTGCTAAGGCATTTTCAGAGCCTGGCTTTGGTAAGGGGAGGTTTAGAACGAACGAAGAAGGAGAAAAAGTATTACAGATGGACTTTCTACTCGAAGTCTGCGCCTTAACATTTGCACAATCGTACATTAGCAGTTTATGCAAGTATTTATTTTAAATTAAAAGGTTCTTGAACCGCAGTTTATTACATGCTTATAAAGATGGAGTGGAGAAGGCCTAATAAAGGACTCCGGGACAGACGCGAATGACGACTGTGCATGTATTTATCTGTTTATAACGTAAACTAATTTATACAAAGATAAATGCGCTCGAATGCAGTCATTTAGTATTTATGACTCAAGAAAAAAAATAGGCTTCGCAAATTTCTCACCAGCAAGGTAGCAATAGATCACATAAATTCCTCGCCAACAGAAATCGTCTCAAATTACAAAGAACAGACAGGGTTATTATACTCGGCTTTTTATTTCTATTTGTTGGCACCGTCCTTTAAATCAGCCATTTTAGAATTGGGCCGAACAAGTAATGAATGCTCTGGTGCACACTCCCCCGCTGTTTGCTTCTTTGGTGGCAAGTTCTTAAACTGACAAAATAAATAAAATTCATTCATGAACACGTTTCACGAAACATGATTAAATATTCCTCCAATCGCAGACTTGGAGGCTTGGTCCATTCATTTTGTATTACATTCATATGTCCTCACTGAATCGTGAATTCATTGAAACTTTGCACAAGACATCAACATCTTGCAGACGAAAACGGTTTTACTCTGTCTCATTCATATCATGTGCAGGACACGTGACTAGAGACCACCTTTGAAATAAAAATTGAAAAGCGTTATGACGACTGCCGGTTTGGATTGGGTTCACGGCGTCTCTTCCCTGGCCCTCATGTAACACAGCCTGACATAGGCAACCATATCTCTCTACGACTTTTATGTTTATGGACCTACATGTTAGTTTTGCTCTTAACTTTCCTTCACCTTGTGTTACTTTCATTTTTTTGACGAGTATATTTTTAACACAACTCCATCACCTGCCATCTGCCTTGGATGTGTCCCATAACACGAATCTCTATCAAGAAACAACATAACTGCGAAATTCTGGTGTATGTCAAATATGTATTGTGCACATTGACTCCTCTCAGCCCGTCCTCCAATAATTGTTTTTGCTGTTCAACTATGTTGATGTGATCTAAAGTGATCTTCATTGTTTGTTCGTTGTCCATGGTTCTTCTCCATATTGCAAGATTGAAGTCACCAAAATGCGTCACAGAAACAAATCTTCCGTTTATTGACTATAAATTCCAGTATAAAGCTATTTATGCGTGCCATTCACTTCTTATGTCTTTATGTGAAGCCGAACATTTCAAGTCTAAAGTGTTTTACAAATAGTTCTTCATCCATTCACATAGATTATCAGCAACAATGATTCTCACAGATAACAGCCCTCTAGCCATTTCAAATGAGAACTTCATTTAACGTTCAACCAACACACAAAAACTAATCAACCAACACCATATCAACAAAAATCATATCAACCAACACCATATCAGCGAACACCATATTAACCTCCCCCATATCAACAAATACCATATCCAAAATCACCTCATCAAGTCGTAGCTTCACTGTGGCTTTCAGCTGTTCGTAGTTCTGGCAATTCGGTGGCTGTTAGCTGTTCGTAGTCCTAGCATCTATGTGGCTGTCAGCTGTTCGTAATTCTGACATCTATATGGCTGTCAGCTGTTCGTAGTTCTGACATCTATTTGGCTTTCAGCTGTTCGTAGTCCTAGCATCAATTTGGCTGTCAGTTGTTCGTAATCCTTGCATCTATGTGGCTGTCAGTTATTCGTAGTTCTGACATCTATATGGCTGTCAGCTGTTCGTAGTCATGTCCTCTCTGTGGCTGTCAGCTGTTCGTATTGCTGACTTCTCTGTGGCTGTCAGCTTTTCGTAGTCTCGGCTTCTCTGTAGCTTTCAGCTGGTCATAGTCTTGGCTTCTCTGTGGCTCTCAATCGTTCGTAGTCCTGGCTTCTCTGTGGATGTCAGCTGTTCGTAGTCCTGGCTTCTCCATGGCTGTCAGCTGCTCAAAGTCCTGGTGTCTCTGTAGCTGTCAGTAGTGTATGTCCGTAACTTGTTCACCCCTAGTAAGAGCTAAGTTTTGTCTATATGAAACGGGAATGGGGAGAGTGGTATGAACATTATATATACACTGCGCAGACAAGCGATGTTTATCTCTCAGCTACATAGATAACTGTCGACTGGCTTTTCAATCGGGGTAAAGCTAGGTCATCAATTGTTTTAAATGTTCATATTCTTTTTTCATCTGCTATTACTTGTTGTCAGCATTTTCATTTTTTTTTTTTTTGCGGCATACTGACGTTAAACATACACACACACACACACACATACACACACACACATACACACACACACACACACACACAAGCACAGAGTGTGAGAGAGAGAAGGCGGGGGAGGAGAAGGAAACCATACACACTCTCACACAATTCATGCGCAACATACAAACGCCTAATCAAAGCAGCTATCACATCCTATCTGGACCACGTTCCAATGTAAAGCGAGCTATCGACTAACAATGGCTTCCAGACTTTGTTTTTATTTACTAAATATTAAGCAAAACTGACTAGGCTCGTATCTTTCACATTCCGAAACAGCGCAAATCCATCAAATTGTCAAATTAAAGGCAAGCACAAAGAAGATACGCTCAGCAGGCAGCATGCTGCTATTCCAAGTTGAAATCTCTGTGTTTAAGCCTTTCTGAGTTCCTTTTGTCCAGTACATGTGTTCCGGAACCGGGCCAAGTAAGGTAACGTAAATATTCTATTGTTGTTATGTGACTTGAACAAGGCAAGGAAATGTAATAGCCGGGGCACCGTTATCGAGAAGCACATTACCGGTGTCAAAGGAGTTTCTGCACACATAATATTATTCGACTAGATTACCAGTAAATACACTAAACATTTTAAAGACGTGATGTATTGGAGGAATCTTTTAAAGCGGGGTAGTGCAGTCTACGGTGTCGCTATTGTGAATAGCCTCATCATTATACTGGCTTCATTGAGTCTAGAGGAAGATATGGAGGAAGAAAAATGGGCACAAGGTTTCATACAAGCTGAGACCCCATACCATGAATGTAATAACAATGCATCTCCCCAGCGGCGACAGTATCTCATGTCGGACTAGCTCTAACTTTTTATTATCAACTATATTATCGATAAGGTCACTTAACGTCTATTATACTAGTTTAGAAAACAACCAGTTTCTTCTATATTCACTTGGTTGAATAATGCTTATGCGCGTCCAATCTATTCTTAAATGCACTAACTGACCCTGCCTCAACTATTTGCTGTGTCAATGCATTCCAAGCATTCATCACTCTCTGACTATAAAAATATGTCCTGGTATCTAATCTGGACAATTCTTTAATTAATTTGTGGCTGTTCTGTCCTATTCTTGAAGGTGGTTGTGGCTGTTCTGTCCTATTCTTGAAGGTGGTTGTGGCTGTTCTGTCCTATTCTTGAAGGTGGTTGTGGCTGTTCTGTCCTATTCTTGAAGGTGGTTGTGGCTGTTCTGTCCTATTCTTGAAGGTGGTTGTGGCTGTTCTGTCCTATTCTTGAAGGTGGTTGTGGCTGTTCTGTCCTATTCTTGAAGGTGGTTGTGGCTGTTCTGTCCTATTCTTGAAGGTGGTTGTGGCTGTTCTCTCCTATTCTTGAAGGTGGTTGTGGCTGTTCTCTCCTATTCTTGAAGGTGGTTGTGGCTGTTCTCTCCTATTCTTGAAGGTGGTTGTGGCTGTTCTCTCCTATTCTTGAAGGTGGTTGGGTCTGTTCTCTCCTATTCTTGAAGGTGGTTGTATTTTGGAGAACTAAAAATTGTGAAAGTCTAATTTATCCTTTCCGTTGATTTTCTTATAAACAAGTATTAAATGACCTGGAATTCTTCTCTTTTCTAGACACTGTAGGCCAGCTATTCATCAACGTTTATCGTCACCAACATTCTTACCGTCATCAGCGGTGCCCTCACAATCCTCACCATCCTTTAACGACACAAACTCGATCAAACGTATCATCATCAACATCATCGACATCATCGACATCATCGACATCATCGACATCATCAACATCATCAACATCATCAACATCCTCAACATCATCAACATCATCGACATCCTCAACATCATCAACATCCTCAACATCCTCAACATCATCAACATCATCAACATCATCAACATCTTCAACATCCTCAACATCATCAACATCCTCAACATCCTCAACATCCTCAACATCCTCAACATCATCAACATCCTCAACATCCTCAACATCATCAACATCATCAACATCATCAACATCATCAACATCTTCAACATCCTCAACATCATCAACATCATCAACATCATCAACATCATCAACATCATCAACATCTTCAACATCCTCAACATCATCAACATCCTCAACATCCTCAACATCCTCAACATCCTCAACATCATCAACATCCTCAACATCCTCAACATTATCAACATTATCAAAACAAATGACAACATCTGGTCTCATTCCACTTTACCTACTCTTTTTTCTGAATTGTGGTTTGCATTTTTCCGTACGGCAGTGTTACGCTGTACTGAGTTTAGCGCACAATGACACAGTGCATCCGACGTTAGCATCTATTTTTTCCGTTTACTTTCCATATGAGTGAAATTATGATGTTTGGAAGATATGGTTAAGTTTTTCTGTAGTCAAGGAGAAAAATCAAACAACTAGAGCCTGCTCATCAAATTGGGTAAATGAATGTATGACACGTGATGAATTCAGTTGATATGTTTCATGAGTCAAGTATGTGTACTCGATGTTGATCTCAATTCTAACACATGTGTGCTGTGTAAACTTGTGAATTCTGCAAGGTAAAGCAAGTAAAGGTTATTTGAGGTGATGCTGACGTGGCAAGAAACACCAATCAAAACCATTCAACGATTTTTTTAAATATACGTATGAATCACAGTCGTCCATAATTGTCAGTATTGAAATGAGCGACTTATAAAAATATATTACACGAGTGTAATTATCTTGAACTATCTAGATCTATTGCTGCACATTGAGACTTATCATATTTGTTTTAATTTTGGTATCATTGTGTCGGCTCTCTACACAATAACGATGATGGTACCGAGGAAAGCCACAGTGGCTGTAGTGTATTGAAATAGATGTGCACCAATACTGAGCACAGCCACAGTGGCTGTAGTGTATTGAAATAGATGTGGACCAATACTGAGGAAAGCCACAGTGGCTGTAGTGTATTGAAATAGATGTGGACCAATACTGAGCACAGCCACAGTGGCTGTAGTGTATTGAAATAGATGTGGACCAATACTGAGGACAGCCACAGTGGCTGTAGTGTATTGAAATAGATGTGGACCAATACTGAGGACAGCCACAGTGGATGTAGTGTATTGAAATAGATGTGGACCAATACTGAGGACAGCCACAGTGGCTGTAGTGTATTGAAATAGAATTCCCAATAATTACGTTTTTGTCATGAAGAAGAAAACCTACTGGCGTTTTTTGGCTTGAAACTAGTTATGCTCTGTAGAACTTTCATATAATGTAAGTGACATGTCCTGTGCAGAAAGTCTCTTCTTTCAGCAGTCAACCTATTTGGCTTTTTAAGTTTCTTGGTAGATGTACAGTACGGTAGGTAGCCATTACTTTCCGTACGGGAAACAGTGGTCATACTGAGACAAAAAAACCATGCTTACAAAACTGGACACAGCCAGATTCGAACTGAATACATTGGGATTGGGAATCTGACGTTTCACAACCTAGGTCATTCTGTCTCTTCTGAAGGAGTACAGCATACAACGGCATTATAATATTGGGAATGCACATTACAATTATTCCCAAGGTTATTTGAGTAAAGATAAGATATCATATTAGACAACAATTGTTATATCTTCTAAACAACTGTTTTTCCACAAACGAAAGAAATGAAGACGTCAGTATTGATCTGGCACGCGTTATTGTCAGTGTTATTGTCGGTGTTATTGTCAGTGTTATTGTCAGTGTTATTGTCGGTGTTATTGTCAGTGAACAATTGCAGTCATATTCTGAAAGAGAATTTTTTTTCAAAGTAGGTCCTGAGTGCTGATATTATTACATTGTGTAGTGATAAAAGCAAGAGCATTGAATAAAACAGTCGCGTTCGTTGGACTGTGACGAGACATATTGACAGAATGACCGATGATATCACGCTGAACTTCCATGTTATTGTGTCACAACTGACAACATTTTCAGCTGTTCTAGATGAGAGCACAGACTCCACAGATACCGCTGGCTATACTTGTCCGTGAAGGCAATGCTAAATTAAATTGTAGGGAGAAATTGTTTGCTTCTCAACCAATGAAAAATACCACAAAAGAAGCATACATTTTCCAGGAAACAAAATATGTTTGGAATAAATTCTACCTTAGGTAGGAAAAGCTAAACGCGATGTCCACCGATAGAACTCTGGCAATGAATTGGTCAAATTTGGTCCTTATCCCTAAAATGAGATAAGATTTATCTGGTATGAACATGGAAATGGAAGATGTATGCTTGTGTTACTGATTTTTACACCAACAAATCACGTCAGAAAAATCAATCAGGTAGGATGTGCAGGTGGGATGTTCAGGTAAGGATGTTCATGGGGGATGTTCAGGTGGGAGGTTCAGGTCGTAGATTCAGGTAGGATGTTCATGTGGAATATGCATGTAGAGATGTTTAGGTGGAATGTTCAGGTGGGATGTTCAGGTGGAACGTTCAGGTGGGATGTTCAGGTGAGATGTTCAGGTAGGATGTTCAGGTGGGATGTGCAGATAGAGATGTTCAGGTGGGATGCTCAGGTGGGATGTGCAGATAGAGATGTTCAGGTGGGATGTTCAGCTGGGATGTGCAGATAGAGATGTTCAGGTAGATATGTTTAGGTGGAGATATTTGTACTTGTAATATGTGGAAAGGGGAGTAAGTAGAGCTCGATTTTATCAGCTACATTGGACAGATTTGTTTCCCTTGAATATCAAAGAAGATTTGGTGTGAGTCTTGGACAATGCTAAAGAAAGACATCAACCAATGTTTGGATCAGCTAATATTGTATCCTGGTGCAAATGTCAGTTGACATAAGCTGGAGAGCTAGGAACTCAAATAATGGAGGACACGGTAGAGGTTTAAAATTCTACTGACACAGCGATATTATTCTTTCTAATGGTAGGGTGTGATGTTATGTTGTGTTTTGGTATTTATGTAATGTTATTCTGGGTTATGTTATGTTATGCTTGCTATGTTGTGTTATGACAATGCTGTACAGATGCAATATATACAGAGCCAAGGGCCACCAACGCAAACGTTTTAAAGCAGAAATAACAGAATCGTTGAAACTCTTCATGCACGAAGCATATTCGATGGCCATTGTCAAAAAACATTTTCACGACCTGGCGTTGAAACAAAATTAGTAACTACCATTTCAAAAACATGCAAAGTTCTTTGGTGCAGACTTCCTAAGTGGAGGCACTACATTATAATTCGATGCCATATATTCTGACTGGATGCCCTATATTCTGACTGGAGGTTCTAAATTCTGACTGGAGGCCCTATATTCTGACTGAAGGCCCTATATTCTGACTGGAGGCCCTATATTCTGACTGGAGGTTCTATATTCTGACTGGAGGCCCTATATTCTGACTGAAGGCTCTATATTCTGACTGGAGGCCCTATATTCTGACTGGAGGTTCTATATTCTGAATGGAGGCCCGAATATTCTGACTGGACGCCCTATATTCTGACTGAAGGCCCTATATTCTGACTGGAGGCCTATATTCTGACTAGAGGTTCTATATTCTGACTGGAGGCCCTATATTCTGACAAGAGGCCCTATATTCTGACTGGAGGCCCTATATTCTGACTGAAGGCCCTATATTCTGACTGGAGGTTCTATATTCTGACTGAAGGTCCTATATTCTGACTGAAGGCCCTATATTCTGACTGGAGGCCATATATTCGGACTGGAGGCCCTATATTCTGACAGGAGGTTCTATATTCTGACTGGAAGCCTATATTCTGAAAGGAGGTTCTATATTCTGACTGAAGGCCCTATATTCTGACTGGAGGCCATATATTCTGACTGGATGCCATATATTCTGAATAGAGGCCCTATATTCTGACTGCAGACCCTATATTTTGTTCACAGGCTCTAAATTCTTAGTAGAGGCCCTATATTCTGACTTCAGGCCCTATAATCTGACAGCAGGCCCTATATTCTGACTGCATACCCTATATTCTGACTGCAGGCCCTATATTATGACTGGAGGCCCTATATTCTTATTGCAGACCCTATATTCTGACTGCAGTTCCTATGTTCTGACTGGTGTCCCTACATTCTGATTTCAGACCCTATTTTCTGACTGGAGTCCTAATATTATTACGGCAGACCCTTTATTTTGACAGGAGGCACTATATTCTAACAGGAGGCCCTATATTCTGACAGGAGGCCCTATATTCTAACAGGAGGCCCTATATTCTAACAGGAGGCCCTATATTCTGACAGGAGGCCGTGCATAGGACGTGGGAAACTGAGAGAAGAACAAACATGGATTCTGGGCAGGAATCTATATATTTATATATATATATATATATACTGTCGTATAAGCAACAGGACACACAAGAAAAGATAGACAGACTCACATATGAAGCAGCGAAGATAGACAGACTCACATATGAAGCAGCGAAGATAGACAGACTCACATATGAAGCAGCGAAGATAGACAGACTCACATATGAAGCAGCGAAGATAGACAGACTCACATATGAAGCAGCAAAGATAGACAGACTCACATATGAAGCAGCAAAGATAGACAGACTCACATATGAAGCAGCGAAGATAGACAGACTCACATATGAAGCAGATCAATGTGAACAGAATATGTTGAAAATGAAAGACAAAAAAAATAACAAGTAGAGCAACCTCAATGGTCAGAAATCTGAACATGGCAAAAATGGTATCTATCTGTGAAGATTGGTGAAGACGGAGGAACGAACCAAGATGTTAACGCTAGATTTGCAAGGCCAGGATTAGCAAGGCCAGGATTAGCAAGGCCAGGATTAGCAAGACCAGATTAGCAAGTCCAGATTAGCAAGGCCAGATTAGCAAGACCAGATTAGCAAGGCCAGGATTAGCAAGGTCAGGATTAGCAAGGCCAGGATTAGCAAGGCCAGGATTAGCAAGACCAGAATTGGCAAAGCAGATTAGCAAGGCCAGAATAGCAAAACCAGATTAGCTTTCAACCTCTCTCGCCCAATATAGAACTGGGCAGAATCCCCTATGACAGACACGATCAGGCCGTATCCCTTGACTGTAAAGCCAGTCCTGCTGTATGGCTCTGAGACATGGCATGTGACTAAGGGTCTGACATCGTCAGTGCAGACATCCATCAATTAAGTTGTTCGGATGACACTGTTTGATAGATGACCAGAGATAATGACAAGCTGAGGTTCTGTGGGAGAGAACACGATAACAGGCAACAGAGTGGGAGATTGGGGAGAGAAAGAGGAGATGGATAGCAGACAATCTCGTAAAGAGGCAGGACAGCATAACCAGACGTTTGCAGGCTTGAAACCCACATGGAAATAGGAGAGTGGGAAGGTCAAGAAGCACCTGAGACGAACAGTCGAGGAGGAAGTCAGTTCAGTTGAGGTTTCGCGGGTGGGACTCAGGAAGGAAGTACAAACTGTGAACAGATGGAGAACATCTGTGGCGACCCTATGCTCTAACGGGAATCAGTTGGATAAATGATTGTGATTGGTCAGTCTCTTTCAGCAGGTGGCTAAGGGTTTGTTTACTGACCACGTGTGTAGTCTTGCGCGCTAATGGTAAGCGACTCTAGATGATGGACGTCGATGGACCTTCTGTAGACCTGACCCTGGCTGGTCTGTGTGGAGATGACCTAGACCTTACCTTTTCTCCATCATCAAGCGAAGGACAGAAGAACATAAAATTCACAACTCTAGTATATTCTTTGTTTGGTGTTTGTGTTTGTGTTTGGTGTTTGTGTTAGTGTTTTCTTTGTTTGGTGTTTGTGTTTTCTTTGTTTGGTGTTTGTGTTTTCTTTGTTTGGTGTTTGTGTTTTCTTTGTTTGGTGTTTGTGTTTTCTTTGTTTGGTGTTTGTGTTAGTGTTTTCTTTGTTTGGTGTTTGTGTTAGTGTTTTCTTTGTTTGGGTTTTTTTATTTTTTATTGCACATTAGGAATGTTAACAATTTTCAAAGAAAGGTGTGTGTGAAGTGAGGTGAAAGGTGTGTGTGAAGTGAGGTGAAAGGTGTGTGTGAAGTGAGGTGAAAGGTGTGTGTGAAGTGAGGTGAAAGGTGTGTGTGAAGTGAAAGGTGTGTGTGAAGTAGGTGAAAGGTGTGTGTGAAGTGAGGTGAAAGGTGTGTGTGAAGTGAGGTGAAAGGTGTGTGTGGAAGTGAAGTGAAAGGTGTGTGTGAAGTGAGGTGAAAGGTGTGTGTGAAGTGAAAGGTGTGTGTGAAGTGAGGTGAAAGGTGTGTGTGAAGTGAAGTGAAAGGTGTGTGTGAAGTGAGGTGAAAGGTGTGTGTGAAGTGAAGTGAAAGGTGTGTGTGAAGTGAGGTGAAAGGTGTGTGTGAAGTGAAGTGAAAGGTGTGTGTGAAGTGAGGTGAAAGGTGTGTGTGAAGTGAGGTGAAATGAAGTGGAAATTTTCCATGAGATGTTTGGCGTTGCATTATGTGAAATGTATTTTAACATCAATTGAATTTATTTAACTCTAAAACCTCTTCTGCAACCATCTCACACTGTCAAACCTGGAAAGAGGGAGGGGGGGTGTCTTGGGCCACATCAGTCCTCATGGTTGTGGGGTTAAGGGCATACCCAGACACCATGGTTGTGGGATAAAGGGCACACCATACCAAGAACTCTTTTTCTCATCAATTTGTGTGGTGTTATCGTGGAGGGATTACAATAAATGGAAGTGATATGAAAATAATGTATGTCCTTTTGTCAACAAGGCTCCTCCTGTACGTGATGTTAGAGGCATTATCGCCAAAGTGTTTGAATCAGGTTGGGAGGTTGGGAGGTGGGAGGGGTGGGAGGGAATATTTTCTGTCCGTGTAGCCAATGCCTTTCCTCTTCTCTGAGCAGTGGTGATATTTCAACTGTACTATAGTGATATCCAATTGGTGTTTAAACTTGAAAATGCTACCCTGGCGGTATTCATTCCAGAGTTGACTGCATTCATCTGTTTGTCCAGTTATTGGTCCACGATATCATAACAGCGGCCCTACAGTTGGCTCATCATATAAAGGCCGTGATGGTTTCTGAATCAAATTAGTTTACATAATGAGGTTGCTAACTCCGTTCACAACATTCTTTAGTCATAGTTTACTGCAAACCTGTAAGGTCAGTTGACCCGATCATATCTTGATTATCACCACTTGTGTTACATTATGTGTCATACAATAACGGAAGTTGCTGAACTTGGCTTCTTACAACCGTCAACCTATTTGGCTGTTGTAAGTTTCTTGGCAAGTGTGCAGTGCGGTAGGTTACCATAAGTTTCCGTACGTGGAGGAGAGAGACAAGAGACTATGCCTGCCAAACTGGACACAAGCGTGGTTCGGACCCGGTGTGTTGTGACTGTGAAACAGACGCCTAAATCCTTTGCCACTCTGCGACTCTCTCTCTATCTCTGTCTCTCTCTCCCTCACTCCCTCTCTCTCTCTCTCTCTCTCTCTCTCTCAAATATTCAAAGCCCTTTCAAATTGCAAGTAAGAGATACAACTCCGCTTAACATGTCTTTGTTTGTATAATTTGTGTTACTTCCCTTTAAAAACTGAGACAAAGGTATGGTCAGATACCGACCGCACTGAGAGGAAGGTATGGTCAGATACCGCACTGAGACGAAGGTATGGTCAGATACCGCACTGAGACGAAGGTATGGTCAGATACCGCACTGAGACGAAACACACACGAAACCTACGTTACGACCAATAGGCCTTCATTAGGGACAACTGGCAATAAGGACCGAACGAATCATAGAAGAATGGAAGAATACATAATTGCCGATATCAATCTGTAAGAAGAAAATAGTGCACGTATCGAAGAAAAGGTCCCATTACTCCTTCTCATGTAAAATTCCAAATGACAGACAAAGGTGAGATGAAGTAGCCAGGTATACGCAAAAAGTGAGATACGGAGGATAAGCCAGTGGCGGCCAAATACGAAAAGATGAAAAGGTGATATAGGTAGAGGGAAGAGAGAGGGGTGGATGGAAGCCGGTATCAATAGTTCCCTTAGGCGACCGGGCCCGTAGTGTTGAGTGACCATGTCCATGACCACGTATGATGGCCCTTCCCAGGCGCCTGCGGTTCTTTTGGGCAGGTGGCGATCTGTTTTAGCCAGGTGTTGCGAGGGCGGCCTGCAGTTCTTTTGGGGAGGTGGCGATCTGTTTTAGCCAGGTGTTGCGAGGGCGGTCTCCAGGACGTCTCCAGTATGAGCGCGGCTTCTTCCCGTAACTCGTCCTCACAGCCTGTCGGAGCACCTCGTGGGCTGGGACTTTCCAGGTAAGATGAGCAACGTGACCGAAGAGGGAGAGGCGACAGCGATCAACCATTGAGACAATGCATTCAAGTTGAGTACTTCGAACTACTTCACTGTTGGAAACCATGTCATGCCAGACGATCCCGAGGATGCACCGCTGGTTGCGCAGGTGGAAGACCTAAAGACGCTGCCGGTCCTGCTGTAGAAGTGTCCAGGTGGAAGGCCTCAAGACGCTGTCGGTCCTGCTGTAGTAGTGTCCAGATGGAAGGCCTCAAGACGCTGCCGGTCCTGCTGTAGAAGTGTCCAGGTGGAAGTCCTCAAGACGCTGCCGGTCCTGCTGTAGAAGTGTCCATGACTCGGAGCCGTACAGGAGAATGGGGACAATGCAGGAGGAGTAAATACGAAGCCTGGTCTCTAGGGAGAGCCTTCGCTGAAACCGGACTCTGCGGAGTCAGTGGATGGATGAATCCGCTAAGCCCATCCTACGGGTGATGAAGCCGCTAAGCCCATCTTACGGATGATGAAGCCGCTAAGCCCATCCTACGGGTGATGAAGCCGTTAAGCCCATCCTATGGATGATGAAGCCGTTAAGCCCATCCTATGGGTGATGAAGCCGCTAAGCCCATCCTACGGGTGATGAAGCCGCTAAGCCCATCCTACGGGTGATGTCGTGGCTGTTGCGTGCCTCAGAGGATTGTCTGCTGCTGAGGTAGACGAAGTACTCGGGGGCTGTAATAGGGTTGCCCGCAGATGCTAGTTACTACAGGCATCCGATAATACTCTCATCGTCCCAAGAGCCAGCACTTTCTGGGACTCTGGTATACTTCTACGCGTGTGAAACTTGGACTCTGACGGCTTTCCTAGAACGTAAAATGCGCGCAATGGAAATGAGATGCTTGCGAAGAATTCTTGACGTTTCATATTTGTATCGCGTTACAAACGACAGAGTTGATGAAATCGTTAGGAGGGAGTTAGGTCAATATAAAAACATATTGACTATATTAAAACACAAAAAATGGCATTGTATGGACATATATCACGAGGGGCTGACCGAGACCATCCTGCACGGCCCTGTGCCTGGGAAGCGTGGGAGAGGGAGACACAAAAAGAGATGGGAGGACAATATCAAAGAGTGGACGGGAACGTCTATAGCTGAAACTAATACCCTGGCGAAAAATCGAGATCTATGGCCGGAACTGGTTCGACAAACTGCAATAACGGTGCCTCAACGACCTTCTAGGTTACAGGACTGATGATGATGAAGATGTTTTATATATATATATATATATATATATATATATATATATATATATATATATATATAGAGAGAGAGAGAGAGAGAGAGAGATGTGTGTGTGTGTGTGTATATATATATATATATATATGCATCTCACGATGGCGTTGTGTTGATCCTAGCTTTTTTATCCACCATGGCCAACACCTCCCTAGTACTTTTTTGGCCCCAGAGAATAGGTCCCCGGCCCTAATCTCTTTTGCGTTTTTTTTTACACCGATGTACTTGCTATTTTTGTAAATTGTATGTGTTTGCCTCACTGGTTTCAACTGGCGGAGCACGTCTATTCCACCCTATACCGTAGTCAACTGGGCAATATTAAGACGCATAAACCAGTGCTTGGATGCACGTGTGTGTATGTATGCACCAATGCTAGGTTTGTGCGCTCTCATAAGCCAGCCCAAAAAAGTGCTAATGAAGGGTCTCACCCTGACGGAGCTTGTGAAAGTTGTGCAATAGTGTGATTGTAGGACAGTCAAATGAAACAGAGTGAGGTAAAGTAAGAGAGAGGAACGGAAGAGAGTCTCTTCCCTAGAGTCTTTACACTTGCTCACACAACGTGTAACTACATATGGAACGCACCGAAGGCTGACGTAACTGTTCAAAACCCGTGCACTTTGGTTTAAACTCAACAGATTTCGCAAAACGCGAGGAACGTTATTTCTAAAAATACTCACTGTCATGAAAGGGGTAATCATTTCAAAAGAACGGTTTTATTAGGACCGTTGGTTCTTGTATTCCGTAAATAAATAAAAGAAGATGGGTATTCAGTTTGTTTGAGGGCAGGATTCTGTGAATAGATCACTCTCAACAGTGACTTGTGTTTTGTACCGTTATTTGTTTTATTTCTCTGTGTGGATGATGTATGGATTGATTATAAAACTTGGCACAATATGGGTACTAATGAGTTCTGTAATTTAGTTGGCCTATACATGTGACGTTTCGTGGGTATTTTCCCAATGATTCCGATGATTGAAGTGACTGGCAATTGGAAAATATTTCATCTGATCTAGATACTTGTACGTTCTTTTTCTTGGGATATATCTGACCTAGATACTTGTACTTTCTTTTACCTGGGATATATCTGACCTAGATACTTGGACTTTCTTTTACCTGGGATATATCTGACCTAGATACTTGTACTTTCTTTTACCTGGGATATATCTGACCTAGATACTTGGACTTTCTTTTACCTGGGATATATCTGACCTAGATACTTGGACTTTCTTTTACCTGGGATATATCTGACCTAGATACTTGTACTTTCGTTTACCTGGGATATATCTGACCTAGATACTTGGACTTTCTTTTACCTGGGATATATCTGACCTAGATACTTGGACTTTCTTTTACCTGGGAAATATCTGACCTAGATACTTGGACTTTCTTTTACCTAGGATATATCTGACCTAGATACTTGGACTTTCTTTTACCTGGGATATATCTGACCTAGATACTTGGACTTTCTTTTACCTGGGATATATCTGACCTAGATACTTGTACTTTCTTTTACCTGGGATATATCTGACCTAGATACTTGTACTTTCTTTTACCTGGGATATATCTGACCTAGATACTTGGACTTTCTTTTACCTGGGATATATCTGACCTAGATACTTGGACTTTCTTTTACCTGGGATATATCTGACCTAGATACTTGGACTTTCTTTTACCTGGGATATATCTGACCTAGATACTTGTACTTTCGTTTACCTGGGATATATCTGACCTAGATACTTGGACTTTCTTTTACCTGGGATATATCTGACCTAGATACTTGGACTTTCTTTTACCTGGGAAATATCTGACCTAGATACTTGGACTTTCTTTTACCTAGGATATATCTGACCTAGATACTTGTACTTTCTTTTACCTGGGATATATCTGACCTAGATACTTGGACTTTCTTTTACCTGGGATATATCTGACCTAGATACTTGTACTTTCTTTTACCTGGGATATATCTGACCTAGATACTTGTACTTTCTTTTACCTGGGATATATCTGACCTAGATACTTGGACTTTCTTTTACCTGGGATATATCTGACCTAGATACTTGGACTTTCTTTTACCTGGGATATATCTGACCTAGATACTTGGACTTTCTTTTACCTGGGATATATCTGACCTAGATACTTTCTTTTACCTGGGATATATCTGACCTAGATACTTGTACTTTCTTTTACCTGGGATATATCTGACCTAGATACTTGGACTTTCTTTTACCTGGGATATATCTGACCTAGATACTTGGACTTTCTTTTACCTGGGATATATCTGACCTAGATACTTGTACTTTCTTTTACCTGGGATATATCTGACCTAGATACTTGTACTTTCTTTTACCTGGGATATATCTGACCTAGATACTTTCTTTTACCTGGGATATATCTGACCTAGATACTTGTACTTTCTTTTACCTGGGATATATCTGACCTAGATACTTGGACTTTCTTTTACCTGGGAAATATCTGACCTAGATACTTGGACTTTCTTTTACCTAGGATATATCTGACCTAGATACTTGGACTTTCTTTTACCTGGGATATATCTGACCTAGATACTTGGACTTTCTTTTACCTGGGATATATCTGACCTAGATACTTGTACTTTCTTTTACCTGGGATATATCTGACCTAGATACTTGGACTTTCTTTTACCTGGGATATATCTGACCTAGATACTTGGACTTTCTTTTACCTGGGATATATCTGACCTAGATACTTGGACTTTCTTTTACCTGGGATATATCTGACCTAGATACTTGTACTTTCTTTTACTTGGGATATATCTGACCTAGATACTTGGACTTTCTTTTACCTGGGATATATCTGACCTAGATACTTGGACTTTCTTTTACCTGGGATATATCTGACCTAGATACTTGGACTTTCTTTTACCTGGGATATATCTGACCTAGATACTTGTACTTTCTTTTACCTGGGATATATCTGACCTAGATACTTGGACTTTCTTTTACCTGGGATATATCTGACCTAGATACTTGGACTTTCTTTTACCTGGGATATATCTGACCTAGATACTTGTACTTTCTTTTACCTGGGATATATCTGACCTGGATACTTTCTTTTACCTGGGATATATCTGACCTAGATACTTGTACTTTCTTTTACCTGGGATATATCTGACCTAGATACTTGGACTTTCTTTTACCTGGGATATATCTGACCTAGATACTTGGACTTTCTTTTACCTGGGATATATCTGACCTAGATACTTGTACTTTCTTTTACCTGGGATATATCTGACCTAGATACTTGGACTTTCTTTTACCTGGGATATTTTTGGACGATGTGACCTGTTCCATTCCTTGCTGCCTTGTCTTCCATAATTAAAAGTCTGGTCCATAATTTCTGCTGAGAAGGATTCAGCTTGGCGATGCAGCATAGCGAACACAGTGCCTTTGCCACGAGAAGCAGGCACTTTAATCACTCAACCACGCAGACACAAACAATAGAAAAAGTAAACATTTTAGAGTGTTGTTGTTTTTTTTTTGTTTTTTTTTGTGAAAGTGGTGTCTGTATGAGTTTAACTTAGCGTCTTTATGATGGTTTAGATAACTCTCCAGAGTCTGAATTCAACCAGTTTCATTTACATTTCCTTGCTCTAAAAGACATGCACATTCAATCTATTCTTAAAGACATTAATTTATCCCTGCCTCCACTACTTCCTGTGGCAATGCATTCCAAGTATTCCCCACTCTCTGACTAAAAATGTATTTCCTTATATCTAATCTGGACCATTCTTTAGTTAATTTGTAGCTATGACCTCTTGTTCTTAACTTAACTTAACGTCTTTATACTGGTTTAGAAGACTATGCAGAGTCTGTATACAACCAGTTACATTTACATCACTTTGCTCTAAAAGCTATTCGCATCCAATTTATTCTTAAATGCATTAACTGTCCCTGTGTCCACTACCTCCCCTGGCAATGCATTCCAAGCATTCACCACCCTCTGACTAAAAAAATATTACCTAATATCAAATCTGGACCTCTCTTTAGTCAGCTTGTAGCTATGCCCTCGTGTTATTGTGAGTGACTGTATTTTTAAAAACTTGTCATAATCTAATTTATCCATTCCTCTAATCATCTTATAAACCTGTATTAAATCACCACGAATTCTTCTTTCTTCTAGACACTGTAGGCCGGTTTTTCTAAGTCTTTCCTCATAACTGTAATTCTGGAATCCCACTATCATCTTTGTCGCTCTTTTTTGTATTCTTTCCAGCATGTTTATATCCCCTCTATGATAAGGACTCCACCCCTGTACACAGTACTCCAATCTAGGTCTAACTAAAGCTTTATACAGTTTAACGATCACTTCCTTGCTTCTATGTGCACCAGAGGAGCACATGATGGCAAAACTAACAATGAATGAAATGGACAAGGCCATGAGAACTTTAAAGAAAAATAAATCGCCCGGAAAAGATGGGGTAACAAACGAAATGCTGATGTGGCTGGGCCAAACAGCAAAGAGGAAGTTACTATTAGTCCTGAACCAAAGCTGGAAAAGGTGAATTGTACCCCAGGCATGGAAAGATGCTGTAATTATACCAGTACCAAAGAAAGAAAAAGATAGAGCAGATCCAAATGGATACAGGCCTATCAGTCTACTGAGCTGTGTAGGCAAACTGATGGAGCGTATGATAAATACCAGACTGATGTGGCATTTGGAAGAAAAACACATACTAATCCCACAGCAAGCAGGCTTTAGACAGCACAGATCCACTGAGGACCAGATCACTCTCATAGCCCAGGAAATAGAGGATACTTACCAGGAGAAAAAGCATACAGTAGCGGTTTGGGTGGATTTAGAGAAGGCATTTGACAAGGTGTGGAAAGAGGCACTTAAAGTCAAGCTACGAAGAAGTGAAGTTTATGGGAAAATGCACATATGGAACAGCCACTACCTCGAAAACAGAACAGCCAGAGTTCAAGTACAAGGGAAGATGAGCAAAAAGGTGACACTTGAGCAGGGAGTACCCCAAGGGGGAGTATTGTCACCCACACTTTTCCTGGTGTATATAAACAATATCACAGAGAATATACCACGAAGAGTCCACAGCTCCATGTTTGCAGACGATCTGGCTATGTGGACCTCTGAGAAAAATCTCACCACAGCAAGAAATCGGATGCAGCAGGCCCTAACATCGCTGGAGAAGTGGGCGAACTCATGGCTGGTCAAAATAAATCAGGAAAAAACAACATGTACGATATTCTCGCTTTCAAACAAACCCCATAACACCAAAATAAGTCTTAACGGCAAATATCTGCCGCCAAACGATAACCCAAACTACCTGGGAGTCACATTTGATCTGCGCATGCCATATATATGTCCTTGTCATACTTTACAAAGAGATACTTTACAAACATATACTTTACAAACATATACTTTACAAAGAGATACTTTACAAACAGATACTTTACAAAGATATACTTTACAGACATATAATTTACAAAGAGATACTTTACAAACATATACTTTACAAACAGATACTTTACAAAGAGATACTTTACAAACATATACTTTACAAACATATACTTTACAAAGAGATACTTTACAAACATATACTTTACAAACAGATACTTTACAAACAGATACTTTACAAAGAGATACTTCACAAACATATACTTTACAAAGAGATACTTTACAAACAGATACTTTACAAAGAGATACTTCACAAAGATACTTTACAAAGAGATACTTTACAAACATATACTTTACAAACAGATCCTTTACAAACATATACTTTACAAAGAGATACTTTACAAACATATACTTTACAAACATATACTTTACAAAGAGATACTTAACACTACTGCTTGGGCTTCCTGTTTTAGATCCTTTCCGAATAACCACTTCCGCCTTTGTCTCTCACGTCTGGCTCCGAGTTGTTGGAGAGACCTGGAAATCAAACTTTCGTTTGTTGTTGACCAACTTGTTTAGTTATCATGTAGCACGTCCTTTGCAGAAAGTCGCTCCTATCACAGTCTGAAAATAGCTTGATCTCACAGAGTCATGCCCAAGCATTTCTTGACATCCTGGTGCCATCGCCCTCTTAGTCTGTCCCAGCCTCTCTTGTCTGGACATCCTGGTGCCATCACCTTCTTAGTCTGCATCAGCCTCTCTTGTCCGGATATCTTGGTGCCATCGTCTCATTGGTCTGTCCCAGCCTCTCTCGCCCTACACCATACCTTCCACTACCGTTCTCCCAAGACCGTTGTGCCTTTTGATCTGGCCCAAGTATTTCAATTTCATAGTTTAATCTATAAACCAGTTCTCCTCTATATTTCCTGTTCCTGGTTGAATCTATAAACCAGTTCTCCTCTATATTTCCTGTTCCTGGTTGAATCTATAAACCAGTTCTCCTCTATGCTCAACTCTTGTCGAATATCTCCATTCTTCCTTTTTTGGTCCACAGTATTCTGAGGACATGAAGGACTCAAGGATATGGTAGCTGTCCATGTTTCACAGTCGCATGCTGCCACAAGAAAAACACAGGTTTTTAAATGTGCACTTTGGGGGGGGGGGGGGGGGTTTTGCTGATATTCTGCGATAATTGCTCAGCCTGTGTAGCCTCTGGTAGCCACACTTTCCTCAGGCTGTGTAGCCTCTGGTAGCCACACTTTCCGCAGGCTGTGTAGCCTCTGGTAGCTACACTTTCCTCAGGCTGTGTAGCCTCTGGTAGCCACACTTTCCTCAGGCTGTGTAGCCTCTGGTAGCCACACTTTCCTCAGGCTGTGTAGCCTCTGGTAGCCACACTTTCCTCAGGCTGTGTTATTAATACAGCGTGTCATTATTCTGCTACTGCCCACCTTGGCAGCTAAAATTGGTCGCTAGCTCTCAGGTTGAAGAGCTCTGCTCTAAAGTGACAGCCAAATAAATATCGTGTCTCTGACAGGCAGACTCGCGCAGCTCCAAAATAGAGTAAGACCTTGCCAAGGATACAGTGACGTGCCATAGTATCAGCACATTTTACTGGGGTCTTGTGAGATTCTGTAGGGTGGTGGACAAATAGGGATTATATAGTGACAAGCCGTCATAGGGTTGCCTGTGTGCACAGTTGTCGTACTGGATATTATGGACAACCATAGCTCTCGCTTGTGTGACACGTTCGTCACAACATTATATGGGCAACCATAGCTCTCGCTTGTGTGACACGTTCGTCACAACATTATATGGGCAACCATAACTCTCGCTTGTGTGACACGTTCGTCACAACATGATATGGGCAACCATAACTCTCGCTCGTGTGACACGTTCGTCACAACACGCGTTGCCGATAATGATGATGATGATAGAGCTGATGAGGATGGACGTGGTAATGGAGGTGAGGATAACCACGGTGATAGAAGTCACCAAGATTTATATTGATCCTTCTTCTTCTTCTTCTGCGTACACAGTCAGACAGTAACCATTATTTTTTCGAAAAAAGCGGCGGTCATCCTGAGGCTCTCGCCAATTGAATAATCTTATCGAAAATAGAATTCAATGTCTGTCTCCCTTTCTCTTCTTAATTCAAATCATATCTATGTGTCTACCATCTGGTAACATGTCAGCCAACATGTCTCACTATCTATCTATCTATCTACCTGTCTGTCTGTTCATCCGTCCGTCCGACTGTCTATCTATCCATTTATACATCTATTTATCGATCTTTCTGTCTGTCTATCTATCGGTCTGACTAGCCCCGTGTCACGTCTTCTCCGACATATCGCCTCTCCTCTCTTAAATAACGTCACCGGAAGTTGTTACCGGATGTTGCTGTTCTACGAATCTACACGCCAATAGCGCTTCACTTTTACCGCACAATCCCTGGCAGCAGTGGGGTCATCATTGGGGTCATCCCTCTGGGTGAAGGTCATCTCCTGGTAATACAAGTCATCTTAGTGGGCTCACTACTACTGCGATTACAGTTTTGATCCCCCACCTCGTTGACCAGGCTACTGAAACACAACCTGTTTCCATGCACACCTTATCCGGAGTCACATTACATTGAATTCCAGCGGGGATAAGAGAGACTACTGTCCTCACCATCTCAAGCAGATTATGGCTCCTTCAGTCATGTACACGCGTCTTTTCCTGATCACACACGTTGAGGGTACACGCGCCTCCCGTGTAAGCTCGCGATAACACTCGTTCACAGTTCACACAGACCGCGGCCTTCATTACTGCACACGCGACAAGTTTGATGGCTCGTACAGGGTTACCGCCCGAAGGGTTATCGGCTCAGGTCAAAGGCTCTTATCACACAGAGAGTAGCAGTGGAATGAACAACGGGCATTTTTGCCCGGTTTGTATGTGTGTTACTGTGGGTATGTGTGTGAGTGAGAGAGAGAGACAGAGAGAGAGAGAGGGTAGGGAAAGAAACTGAGTGCGTGTGTGTGCAGTACAACAGAGGGAAAGGAAAGATAAATAGTGGGTCTCTATGCGCTGGGTTGATTACGCCATAGAAGTCCTTGATTATCTGCCTGATCTGTACCCGACACACACACCGTCCACTTGCAACAGCTGGGAAGCCTGCGTCATAGCACTTGATGTTGGTTTGTTTTACATTATGATGAGTTTGTTAGACATACACAACTCTCCACAGCTGCCTTATGGATTACTTACATACTTTCCGTGTGCAAGCACCACGTCATCCAGTATCCAGCCACATGGATTACTTACATACTTTCCGTGTCCAAGCCCCACGTCAGCCAGTATCCAGCCACATGGATTACTTACATACTTTCCGTGTCCAAGCCCCACGTCAGCCAGTATCCAGCCACATGGATTACTTACATACTTTCCGTGTCCAAGCCCCACGTCAGCCAGTATCCAGCCACATGGATTACTTACATACTTTCCGTGTCCAAGCCCCACGTCAGCCAGTATCCAGCCACGTGGATGTCTTGTCATTTGTCTCCAGTATGTCGCACCTATTGCATGTTTTCTGGAGGTTGGGGCAGGTCATCAGGTGGTCTGGGTCTTGTATTGCGTCAGTCACATGTGTCATCATGTGTGCATTACCATCGTTATACACTTAAATAAAGAAATGCCAGATCAGACCAGAAGATGCCAGATCAGACCAGAAGATGTCAGATCAGACCAGAAGATGTCAGATCAGACCAGAAGATGTCAGATCAGACCAGAAGGCGCCAAAGATTGTATATATGTTAATAATTATTATCAAAACCATATGCATGTGAGTGACTAGATCAGAGTTCTTGCTATTGTCTATAATAGTTCCGTGTTCATCATCATCAGTCCCATAACCTAGAAGGTCGTTGAGGCACCGTTATTACAGTTTGTAGTACCAGCTCCAGCCATACAACAACGGTGTGTCTTGGGCCGCTACACACCTGACGGGGCCCATCTATCTCCAGGTGGCAGTTCATTATAACTGTGTCTAAATTTCATACAACAAAGCTGACACTGTCTTCAGCTAGGGCGAAGGGCACCAACCCAATCTCGTGAAGTTCAGCCGGGTGAACTAGACCGTGAAATATGACACATGTTTAAGCGTAGTGCTATTCATATAGCCGATGTCCAGGGCAGGATAATCGGAAGGAAGAAAACACACAAAACGAACTAGTCCAAATGGAAAACAACAACACATTTCCGTGAACACAAGTGTAAGTCGCCGACTAGTGGGAATTCCCGGCAAATCAGTGGTCTGTCGACATCTATAATGAACTAAAACAGAAGAGAAATATAGACACGTAGCTAGTTATGGCGCCATATTTGCTGTTCCGTGTTCACTTCTCGTTATATGCACACCAGTCTACCCAGCCGTAAACAGTTACTTGATTGACTGTATGTTTTAGATTTCATCCTGTGGAGAAAGCAACGAGTCACATCATGTCACACACAAAGTCTCCAACACTTCCTCCCCGGCGGGATATAATGCTACATTGAATGTAACCGTTAAGAGAATGATTGGCCCCTTACCTACATCAGACGAACTGCCGCTCGTCCTCAATAGTTTACTGAGAACGTGGGACAACACTTCCTCACATGACCAAGCGGATCATGTATGTGGTTGAAATAATAAATGTGATCGATTTATTTAAATGTATCTGTGACATAAAGCATGTATTAATAATGTTTAAAAGGAAAAGAAATGTATTTTTTAAATCATACATATAAAACATAAGATTAGAACATAGATTCTTACGCGCCGACAGGCATGGCTGGTCTGTTTATGCCCGTAACTACCAACTCGGTTTTTATAAAAAAGAATATTTTAATTTGATTTGGTCCCGATCTGCTACAGGGCCTCTTTGATCGTTCGAGCAACACTAGGTTTTGGCGGGATACAGGTTGACTGGCTAACCCAGGGGTTGTCGAGCATGGGGGTCGGGGCTCATCTACAGGTTGGCTGGCTAACCCAGGGGTTGTCGAGCATGGGGGTCGGGGCTCATCTACAGGTTGGCTGGCTAACCCAGGGGTTGTCGAGCATGGCGGTCGGGGCTCATCTACAGGTTGACTGGCTAACCCAGGGGTTGTCGGGCATGGGTCGGGGCTCATCTACAGGGGTGTTACAGGTTGACTGGCTAACCCAGGGGTTGTCGAGCATGGGGGTCGGGGCTCATCTACAGGGGTGCTACAGGTTGACTGGCTAACCCAGGGGTTGTCGGGCATGGGGTCCGGGGCTCATCTACAGGGGTGCTGCGAAACATTCCAATAAATGACACTTAGGCAAACTGCAACTGTTAAGTAGACGTATTTTCTGATTTGAGGTGCGTGGAGACGTACTGGCACAGTAAGGGTGGTGGGGAGACGTATTGGTACAGTAAAGATAATGGGGAGACAGACTGGTACAGTAATGGTGGTGTGGAGACGTATTGGTACAGTAAGGGTGGTGGGGGCCCTGATCAGTATGTGTCACCTGACCCTGACGTGTGGTGGGGGTCCTGATCAGTATATTTCACCTGACGTGTGGTGGGGGCCGTGATCAGTATGTGTCACCTGACCCTGACGTGTGGTGGGAGCCCTGATCAGTATATTTCACCTGACGTGTGGTGGGGGCCCTGATCAGTATATTTCACCTGACGTGTGGTGGGTGCCCTGATCAGTATGTGTCACCTGACCCTAACGTGTAGTGGGGGCCCTGATCAGTATGTGTCACCTAACGTGTAGTGGGGGCCCTTATCAGTATGTGTCACCTGACCAAACTTTCAATAACATGTTACATTTGTTAACCTCAATATTGACGTCCGTCTGTTCGTCTCTTGTAATATGAGAACATTAATTGACATGCACAAACAAATTCAGCAGACGCCACTGACCCGAGGAACATAACTGAATTCAATAACTGACAGTTATATTACGCATGGTCGCTGCACATTTGCTTATACCGAAATGATTTTCCTCAGCAAACTAAGGAGAGAGAGAGAGAGAGAGAGAGAGAGAGAGAGAGAGAGAGAGAGAGAGTTGATATGCATACCAATTTAAGAGCACAAATAGTGCCGGCATGAGAAGAATAGCTACACTCTTCTATGCATGACGTCAATGCGAAAAGGGAACGTTTTGTATGGGGCAATGGCGACATGAGAGGGCGCAGATGTAGTTGACAAAAGTCGGTGACACTATCTGAGGGGATCACAAAAGTGGGTGACACTATCTGCGGTGATCACACCTTGCACACCTATCATTTGACATATTTTTAAAGCAATTTTTTTCTTTATTGATTTTCTATCTAATCATAAACAGTAAAAAATATTGACATTCATAGCTGAATGGAACTTTCTAGAATCTCTCACAACCCTTTCATCAATCACATTCACAATAGTATCGGCGTCAGTCCGGCAGATGTGAAGAATGCATGTTGCTAAGCCTACAATTATTTCGGACCATCTGCAGGTCTGTGGCCCCGAGAAGAGGGGTTAAAGTGTGTTTTGTCTGGAGAGATCCTAAGAACATGAAATCAACACCTGACTGGAACCTGAGTAGATATTCGCTTGGCTGGATACTTTGGTGGAGAACCGAGCACTTATGGGAATGTCCCCTATGCTACAGCACTGTGAATGGGTTGACAGCAGACAGAGACTCATAGCTACAGCACTGTGAATGGGTTGACAGCAGACAGAGACTCATAGCTACAGCACTGTGAATGGGTTGACAGCAGACAGAGACTCA
Organism: Ariolimax columbianus; assembly: GCA_036924085.1. Lineage (NCBI taxonomy): Eukaryota > Metazoa > Mollusca > Gastropoda > Stylommatophora > Arionidae > Ariolimax > Ariolimax columbianus. The sequence continues at coordinate 25,628,918 of JAVGWX010000021.1, read as the reverse complement.
TAGCTACAGCACTGTGAATGGGTTGACAGCAGACAGACTCATAGCTACAGCACTGTGAATGGGTTGACAGCAGACAGAGACTCATAGCTACAGCACTGTGAATGGGTTGACAGCAGACAGAGACTCATAGCTACAGCACTGTGAATGGGTTGACAGCAGCCAGAGACTAATAGCTGTCTGCTAACATCAGGGCCAACAAACCAGAGCTGACCAAGACCCGTCTCCAAGCGGCGGCCCTGAAAACAGACTGAAGTAGTGCAGTCTGACTAAAAGAATAGGATTCGCAGTGAGAACCAATTTCTGTACCAAGAAAAGCCAGCTGAAGCAAGAAGTGTTGGGCCGAAAGGTGAAGATATCGTTGTAAACTACCAAGTTAACGTAGTGTTGGGCCGAAAGGTGAAAATATCGTGGTAAACTACCAAGTAACGTCCATTTAAGAACGAACGTCTAAGAAGACAGGCATTTAGATAGTCGAGGTAGAATCAAAACAAGGCAGACAGGTGTGTCTCATATAAGACACTGCCGTCGGGAAGAGAGTATTTGATCTTCATTGAACTAGTAATTAGCTTTTATGTGAGGTTGAATGACCGAACACATCCCACCCTGCTCGACTTCTCTATAACTAGTTGTCAGGTACCCATTTACAGCTGGAAAGACGAAAGTGAGGATTGAACTTTTTTTTTGGGAAGGCGTAGCTCTATAAACATGATACATTCTTCTCTTCCTCATATCGCATCCCATGTATCCAGACATGCAATCTTTCCCCGACTTATTCCTGTAAATTCATTCCTAGCACTCCTGGGTCAACGTCCGGGGTCTGATATTAGACCCACTCCTATTTATTGAGACTGGCCATGCGGACTTGGGACTCAGCAAATTAGAAACCGGACACGCAAACATGTTCACTTGTTCTGATGGCTGACAAACGGGGTCATCAGGTTGTCGACTCCCAGAGGGGAGCAGAATGACCGTCTATAACATGGCTGATGGTTGTTCTGTAGGATCGAGAGAAAAGTCGGAGAGTTCGCTAGTTTCTGAGGGAAATGACGAGGTTATTTGAGGGTTAAACTGTGTGATGACGAGAGAAGATTGACCAGAGAACTAAATTTGAAGGGCATGTCACTGTGGCCGAGAGGGAATGCCCTCGCCTCTCAAAGCGATGGACGATAGAAGTTTCAAGCGACATCTGGTCTCGATGGAGATGGGATCAGAGTGCTTGCATTCTGAGTTACCTCCAGTCGGCTTGTCACTGGTACAAGGTAGCCTGGGACCAGAGTGTGAGGCTGATGACCAGTGTAGCCTCTTCCTAACTTTATTCAAAATACAGCGGAAGTTACATCATTAAGATGATGTCGACGTCATCGCCTGCGATAAGCAACTACATTTTTGTTTCACGGAAGTGGTTACTTGAGGGTTAAACTGTACCAGAAGAGAGAAGTTTGTCCAGGGACAGGGAGCTAAGTTTGTGAGTGATGTGGTTACTTGAGGGTTAAACTGTACCAGAAGAGAGAAGTTTCTCCATGGACAGGGAGCTAAGTTTGTGAGTGATGTGGTTACTTTAGGGTTAAACTGTACCAGAAAGGAGATGATTGTCCAGGGACATGGAGCTAAGTGTGTGAGGATGTGGTTATTTGAGGGTTAAACTGCACCAGAAGAGAGAAGCAGGGACAGGGAGCAAAGTGTGTGAGGGATGTGGTTATTTGAGGGTTAAACTGTACCAGAAGAGAAAAACGTGTCCAGGGACATGGAGTTTGTGATGTGGTTATTTGAGGGTTAAACTGTACCAGAAGAGAGAAACTTGTCCAGGGACAGGGAGCTAAGTGTGTGATGGATGTAGTTATTTAAGGGTTAAACTCTACCAGAAAAGAGACGCTTGTCCAGGTAGCTAAGTGTGTGATGGATGTGGTTATTTGAAAATAATAAGTAAGAGAAGTCTAAGAACGACAGTTTTTGCTAATCGATCCCGAAAAGAATGATTTGTTCTCACTATTAAACCGTGTCGTATATGTATTGTTTCTAGAACTTTATATCAAACCTGGAAGGCTACTCTAACACTACGCATTTCAGACTCTGACCTCTCTAAATGGCGAGCGATGTTTGCACTACTATGAGCCGGGAAGTCTTCTACCATAAAGGGTTGAAGGTGCAGACTGTGACGTCGGCGAATGTAATGCACGAAATATCCGGCTCTTCAGGATTCTTGAAACCTGTCACCTGATAGGGGGGGGGGGGGGAGAGGGGGGGGCACAATCATGGCGTGTATGACAGCTCAGAGTGACGCAGTGAATCTAATTTGGGATTTATTGATCCGCCCATGAAATATTGTCTTCTTTTTCTTGGTCGTTCACTCTCAAATAATGGCAGCCATTTCCCTTATTAACCTGGCGGTGGTCCATCAGACCACGGGTATCTCGTGATTGTGTTAGAGAGGGTGATCAAAGTAGAAAGTTGTCGTTATATTATTATGGCATCTACTGTCCTGATTTGAACAATGTATCCGCTCTTGACGATTGACGTAGTGGTTGGACTGCTTGCTCCTCGAGGCAAAGAGACGGGGTTCGATATAGGTCTAAGCCAGTATTTCCCAATATTTTGACAGTCGAGGAAAACCACTGTTCACTGACAGGTGAAAATATAAATGTTTTGCAGACCGCTCAGACAGAAATTAAAATCCCATATATATTTATATATATACACACGAGGCGTGTTCGAATGAAACCGGGCGAAACTGCAACAAGTACGATGCGCATGATGACGTAAACTGCTGATGTAAACAGCACATATCAACCGCCAAGTTGCAAAATGTCATTATCCTCCGACTTATAGTTGCCTCAGCAGACCGCTGAAAACATGGCGGGTGTAATGCGGAATCCGTCGAGAGTTGATCAACGAGCGGTGATTCGGTTTCTAACAGCTGGAGGATGTCGACCAGTTAACATTTATCGCAGAATGCAAGAAGTGTATGGTGACAAAAAGTGTGTCGAAGACAACAGTGAAGAACTGGACAACGATGATTAAAGAAGGACATGAGTTAACGCAACACTATGCCCCTGACCTGGTCTCGGACGTGAGTTAACGCAACAATATGTGCATGACCTGTTCTCGGACGTGAGTTAACGCAACAATATGCGCCTGACCTGGTCTCTGAAGATCTTTCGTTAACTCTTAGTTAACTTCTTCCCGGGGGTTCCGTGGCGAAGTGGTTAAGCCGTCGACTCCGTGATCAGGTGGTGTGGGTTCGACTCCGGACTCCGTTGTCTTTTTCACGGGTACTTGATGCGTAGTCGCCCCCTAATCGTCTTGCCCTTGACTTGCCACTGGGGTGGGGCGGCTCGAGACGAGAGAGTGAGGATAAAAAGTAGCGCAGTTAATCCTTACTAAAAATAGCGCTAGCAAAATTAATTATGCCATCATCGTCTACGATGGACGGCGGCCTTTGTCTTTCATTCCATCTTCTCCCCGCAGATATAGAGGTTTGTCAAAAAGAGCCCCACATTATTATAGCCGGTGACTTCCTCTTGGTCTAATTCCAGTCCAACCGTCGGTCTATTTCAGATTGCCTTATGTTACCATCCCAGTGAACATGGGTTCGAATCCTTGGCTTTTTGCTTCCGATGATGCCGTGGTGGTCGATCTTCTTTCAAGTTAAAGCTAAACCCTCGAAGTAGAGGTTGCTCCACTGGAGTCTGCAAGTCTTGGCTTCAAGAACTCATGTTGGCTGATTGTGAACATTGTCTCTCCTTGTTGCTTCACAAACATCCTCATATATCTCACGCCATAGGCAATTGTGGTCATTGGCCATGCACCCTAAGCCAACAACGGGCGGTGTCATCTTGGTTGTCCTACTTATTTTTATTTATGGCATGAACAGTTGACCACCTGCTGATCTACGAGAAAACATATCATAATTCTTGTGTATATTATTGTACACACACATGGATACATGAATGAATCTATAAATAGAGAGTGAATGAGAAAAAGAAACTGTACAACAGATATTACTTCAACACCGCGTTTGAAGGCATTCCATAAAGAAGATTAATGTACACATTTGTGAAAATCCTATATTTATATCAGCAATATAAGTAGCCAGGGACGAGCTGAGTTGACAGGTTTGAGAGCACCACTGATAGAGGCACCAGTAGGTTCGTGGATGAAGTATAACGCCAAGTCATCATAGAGGTTGGTGACAAGCCCAGCCTTATCAGATATTCATTGGGGATCATTAAGGAATATTTTACAACAGAGGTAACAGCAGATCCAGATCACAACGCCAGGTGTGGATTCAATAAAACAGTGGCACAATCAATACTGATATATGAGAGGCCATGGCGAGGCTAAAGATGTCTCTGAGTCATGATGGCGGGTGTGGTAGTCAAATATGGCGGGTGAATGAGCGGCGGAGACAAGGGGGAAACAGTCGGGTGAATGAGTGGTGGAAACAAGGGGGAAACAGTCGGGTGCACGTTCAACGATACCACAATCTGACCTGGTGCTCCATACGGGCTGAAACTAATACATGGGGAGGGGGGAGGAAGAGAAAGAAAGAGATAATGGTGTGGCCACTCAAAAAGTTGTGGATACAGAACAAGGACAAACTGAATAGACATTATATCACAAGCAGATATTCTCCAGCAAGAGGAAGCAACCAACTGTTGTACGTCAGACAGTGTGGATATGGATATGTCCAGCACGAAAATAACCAAACAAAATCGCCAGACAGGCACTGTATTGTGATCCACACGGGATAGAGGACAGAAGGGACATCAAATAACCCTTACAGAGGGATGCAAGAGTTTCATACACATCAAACAACCCTTACAGAGGGATGCAAGAGTTTCATACACATCAAATTGATTGAGAATAAAACCCCAAATAGTGGCATTTTAGTTCCACGTTCAGAAGTACCAGGTAACCAAAAGGCAGACAAGGGCTTGCATGTGGAACACATAAATATATGCATCAGTAGTACAAAGATGGAACCTCACCTCAACAACAATACTATTTTCTAGATAAAAAGAACTATAACAAGAGAACTAGTTTTTCTTAAACTTTATTATTAACTTTTGTCATGATGGCCCCAGTTAGCTTCACTGTCCATCATCTGTGTGTGTGCTAACATGAACAGAAAGGCATGCATATCTGAAAGCTTGCATCAACTATTAGCCAACAAAACCATGACTAAATGTACCAAACATCAATTCATGAATCACACACTTTTCATACTGACAGCAGCAGCAACAGTAAGTCATAGAATACATGCATTGAAAATCAAAAAGAGAAAACAAAAATGGATATAAGAAAACAAATGCCAAGAAAGTGATATGTATAGAACATCCAACCCTTACTGCAATGATGGTATAAACATTGCATAACAAGAAGACATTTCTGTGAGTAGAACATGATGTTTAGTCAATCATTGAAACTGGCCAGTTAGAGATAGCTGCTAGGAGCTAACAGACAGACATGAGACACCACTTCAGTAGCACCCTCGCCAGCAGTTCTGACCACTCACAGGCATGCACAGTATGATTTACTATAACCAAAATGACTGTCCAAGGTCAGAGTGTAGGTCATTAATGGCTGAAAAACTTGGATGGAATGACTGACATATCCTCAATGTATTGACCTCTACATGGGATGAATATAACACACATATACACCTAGCTCCAGAGTTGCTAGGCAACTGGTCACTGTCCAACTGACGTACACTTATGATGATGTATACAGCATCACCTCCAAATGCTAGTCTAGCACTTGTAAATGGGTACCCAACTAAGTTTACAGAAGACGAGGAATGTTGCAAAAAGTTGGACAGGCACAGTCTACAAAACCCGCTACCACTGGTCCGTATCACGAAGGAGGCACCCTTTCATTCCAAAGGACAATAACTCCTATCTCTACAGCACACAGAACAGAAACTGCTACACTTACTGAAATGGTCAGATCTGAGGGAATCAGAAAACATTCACAGCCCAAAATAGAGTTTCAGAGGCAAACAAGATAAAACTAAGATCAACTCTTGCAATCTGCCTATAACTGATTGCACTACAACTTCACAAGATCGTGTGTCACGTGTCCGCCCTTGTTACAAAAACATCTGTCCATACAGACTTCTAGCTAACACATGTGTACCTGACACAAAGCCAACAAACTTGGTGATCATCTTACCAGACAAGAGGACATGACAGAAGGTAGCATGCATGACCACTGACTGACCACATGCTAATATAGAAAATATCACTGCTAAGAGAGCATGCAATGAAGGCATGAGTGTTGAGATTGTTCCAACGTTATCAATTTGAGGAATTTTAAAACATGTTTCATGATATGAAGAAATGGAAATGTTACGTCCACCCCTTTAGTACACAAGAAATGGTGTCAAATAAATATGAGCATCAATAAGTGACAGATCTGGTCATTCCTCCTCTCAATGGCAGAAATGGAACTTAAGAAAGTGTTCAGCTGATTTCTCAGACCTTGCATGTTTCACACTGACAATTCCATGTGCAGAAAATGTCTGATTTGTACACAAACCATTACCAATCATACACATGGGTTAACTTAATAAATCAGCTTTGTCATGCAGAACATCTGATGCACTTTCATGAAAAGGTTATTAGTTCAAGTGATAATTTAAGTATCTATAAATATATATATAAGTTAACATATATGAATGTTTCACATATGAAGGTGTGGATGTATGTAACTACAGTCAATGATGACACAGAATGTCAGAGCTGTTCTACCTTTCTCACCTGGAATAAAAATGTACCAAACATGTTTCCAACATGAACCTTATATTGAATGGACTCTGTTCTTAATGTCATAACTAATACAAGCACTAACAGTTTTAAACCAAATGACATGGGTATTGTACATGCATCCACCCCTGTGACTATGAAACTCACTCCAGTGACCGTGACAGCTAGATATGACCTGCGGTGGATGTGTTTAGCCTGCACCCATTACTTCAGATATTGGTTAATGACAAAATTATTAAAGTATATTACCATTTCTTATAAACCGTCACTTTAAATATGAACATTTACATTTGTTTGTTTTCATTCAATACAGAATTGTGCTTCAAAAGTACAGAGGTGGAACTACAAATTGCTTAGCTAGATCACTGATGTCCCAGAAGAATTACATTTCTAAGCCCACCAGAAACAAGTTCTCATTTCTAAGCCCACCAGAAACAAGTTCTCATTTCTAAGCCCACCAGAAACACACATTGCCAAATCAGTGGTTCTCACACTCCCTTGAATACATAAACAAAAATGGTTAGATCGCAAATGTTGAAGTCTTGTACATACTATCATCATACAGGAATGTGTGACACAGACACCTAAGTTCCTGTTGCCAGTATCCATTGGCAACAACAATGAGCCACTTGGCACAGATCTAACTTAGTGACATTTGTGCAAACTGGACCAAGGTACTTCTATCTTTATCTGACACCTGAGCTGGGTTCAAACCCAAGGATGGGACTTGTGATACTAACTTGAGGTGAACAGTTTACAGCTGCTCAAGTAATGTGAACAAACTCCAGACATGCAACGCCTACACTCTGACAGTGTGGAAGTTGTGTTATTTCTGTGCATACCTAAACTTCTTGTGTGTGGGGAAGAAAGTTTATGGCAGCAGGCAAATAATAGCCGTGCATGTAAAAGGTACCTAGGTTAAGAGATTTGCACCTCATGTCACACAGAAACCACTATTGCAAAAGCACATAAATTATGTGATATATTCCTACAAAGTGGCTCAATGTGCCTATTTGAGAATGAATGACAAAAAAGATTCCACTTAACCTCCTCTATCCACTACCTCGTATGTATACAACAACACTTTCGCTTATGGCATGATCTCTAGTTGTTTTTCTCTCTCCATACTATCATCATCACTACCTTACTCATGTTTCTGAGTAACACAGGGCAGCAACTGCTTGTCATACATCCCTATTTTAGATTCCAGTGGTAAAGATTTTGCCTCTGCCACAATGATGGATTTAAACTAAGAGGAAACAACAAGCAAGCAAGGCTCACAACAAAATAAAGACTTCTTCCATGACTTGGGGCTGTTCACACAATCAACCTCATACATATCAAAAATAGGACAATGTTGGAATATAGCTGTGTGTCGTTCCCAATGTGTGACATGAAGAGGTCGTCAACACTCCCATCCCTACATTTAGCAACCAATCCTGTACTATAAATAGCATGACCTACCAGTTCAAACTAAGATTGTGCCAGGTACACCTGCAGGAATCTAGACCAACAGTACAGTAAAACTTGATAAATGTAAAGCAATGAATTACCCTTATGTAGAAACTACACAAGCATCTATGTGTTAACATTGTTTTCAAACTGAATCAACAGTACAGTAAGTCCCTGAAAATAATTATTACAAAAACATACAAAGTCATTCAATTAATGAATATGGTGCTTCCACTTCAACACTAAAGTCACTGACCACACAATTAACACGTTTCACTTGAGTCTTAAGTTCATTCAACTATTACAAATCTCAATTTTGTTTTTACAAGTACCGAACAGTGGAGAAGACTTTTAAACACATAAAATGTAAACTAGTTGCCACCCAGGTCTTCAAATAGTTCAGTAGACAATAGCACTTTCATTTCAAAGAAATAATAACTAGAGAGAAATATGATAGGAGACTGAAAGAAATAATAGCCAAAGGGACAAGAAACGGAAAATTAGTTTCAAACACCTGTATCTAATGAAAGATTTTTTTTTTTTTTAAATTTTCTTATGGAAACAAAATGAGAATGGAAATATGGTTTTAATTGAACAATATTAGAGAAATTACTACAAACTAAAGGAAATCAATGGTGTTTAAGCAGTAAAGGTGAGCAATATCTGCATTAAAATGGTGATAATCTCATGTTATGCGAGTTTAAGCCATGTAGCCAAGGAGAGAAATATCAGCATTCAAATTGTGATAATCTCATTTGTTATGTGAGCTTGTCAAGTAGCTGAAATATAGCATTAAAATGGTGATATTTCATGTTACATGAGTTTAAGCCAAGTAGCTAAGGAGAGAAATATCAGCATTCACATGTTATGAGTTTTAACAATAACAAAATTACATAAAAAAGTTATATCCAAACTGTCAAAGCTTACTAGTAGAACAAGAAAAAAGACGTGCCATCAGTCCAGACTAATCGTTTTTGCTAAAAGTACTTTTTAAAATGCATTATCAAAATGGTTTTCCCCCAATGTAATCAATTGGTAACGTTACTTAAAGCCATGATAATTCAAATGCTTGTCTGCACACTGCTACAGGAAAGGAAATGTTTTCACATTTGTAACTGTATGTTGTGCATGTAAGACAATTATGATAAATATATTGGGTAAAAGACCATTTTTGGTCCTGCTGTTACTGAGTGAATTATATATTTCTGCTTGGAATATATTCTAACCATCAAACGAACAGAAATCTGACAGAGCATAATAGACACAAATCTCCAATCAACAAACATTTGATGCCTTGCCTGTCTTAGAAATGATGTTGTGTTATACACACACATTGTGTATATTTGAGTGTCTGTTGCTGAAATCAAAGTCTCATAACTTGAGACAGATTCTGTTCCTAGTACACTCTTAGACACACCATTAACTATATCTAAAGAAAGCAGCTCTCTCCTAAGGCTATTGGTAGCTTTATACAGCTTCTCCAGGGATATGATGACAATGTGTGCTTTTTGTTCTATGTTGTCAACAACTGGTGTACACTTTTGCAGATGTACTGTGGTCATTTCTGTAAGTGCCAGTTAAGACAATGTGAGCAAACTTTGCCCAGATAGCATATTTTTTAAAACTAAGTATTCTGAAGCAAGATCAATTAAGTTAACTAATAACTTTAATGGATACAACAAAACATTTGCTTTGACCTACAGAATCAATCTTATTTCTGAAACTTAACTAATAACTTTAATGGATACAACAAAACATTTGCTTTGACCTACAGAATCCATCTTATTTCTGAAACTGACATTCAATGATGTGTAAATAAAATTAGCATGTATCTCGGATGTAAAAAAAAAAAATGTCCATTAAGTGTACATTTTTATAAGAAAATATAATTAGGTTTACTTTAGTATTTTGGTTGGTGACCAGACAAAAACCCACATAAAAATACCTCACTGGCATAAACACACAGGAAATATACAAACACAGAAAAATTGCTCACACTAAACATATTGTTGATTTTATATATGTTAGATCTACATCTAAAACTTGTATTTTAATATAGCTTTTATTAACTTCTTGAATTATTTGGAGTATAAAATATATCTGAATGGTTCGCCAGGGTCTTTGTGTTTGACAAAGACAAGAATAGCACCACTGCCCCACATAAAGCATGTAGTAAGAGGCGACTGTGTGACATGGCATAACACCGACCATGGTTAGATGGTTTTGTTAAGAGCAGCATAGATGATTCCTAACAGGCTGCGGGTCTACTTTGCTCTAGTGTTGAGTTAATTCAGATGGACTCTCACATCAGTTAACCACCCTCCGAGGTACTTGTCCCAATGCAGCGGAGTAATAAGATCCAGGAGTCTAGCATACTAAGCAGGAAATCCTCACCAATACATCCAGCTAATGCCAGACGTGTACATGGGCATCTGCCTCTGTAAAAGTACAGGTCGACTAAGAAAATATGTTTATCAACATAAAAGGGCTGCTTAGTGGACATTGTGCCAACATGAACATGTGAAACTATTATCCTAGTCATGCTGGGATTCATGAGCTGCTGACGTCGTCTCCTCTTGAGTTGTTCATAATGGGGACTGGAAGTGAATACAGCGTGATCGTTCAATGGATGTCTCTTGAATGTTTCAATCAATGAAGTGCACATTCAACATGGACTGTAGAATTATAAAATAATGTGGGACCAGCATTGAAAGGTGACTAAAGATAGTAAGATGACGGAGCAAGAGTATATCGAACCAGTAGGCTATTGGAACCAGTAGGCTATTGGAACCAGCAGTACCCTTTTCGTCACTTGCTGTGGACACTGTGGTGGGAATTTAAGATATTTGTGAATGTATGTGCAACATATGTAAACTTAAACATATATTCATGCTTTGAATAATTCTAGAAATTCTCACTTATTCAATGTTAAAATAGTGAAATAAAAGTTATGTTAACATACATGGCATAAAAGTGAAAATATAGTATTAGCAAGCATGTTTTTGTGTACTGTGGATATTGATACCCACAAGACTTCTTTCTGTGAGCAATTGTTAAAGTTGGTATTCATTTATGCCAGTGGATGTTTTCTGAATGGGCTTGTCATGGAACCATTTTGCTCAAGAGAGAAAAGATTACTTTCTATTTTAAAAGAAAAAGCTTCAACAAATACACCGTTACAGCTTGGTTAAATAATAGTATTACTATTGCACTTATTTTCATGCAAAACAAATAGTACAGTGGCAGCTTGTCTTTGAGTCTTATAGAGATTGAGTGAGGACAATCCACCACACACGACCGACACGTCCAAGGTAATCCCAGAGGGTAGAGTCTATCGTCCATCATTTCAAGCACTACGCTGGTGTCATCAAACATGGACAGAATAATGTAACGTGTCACGGACGAAAACAACAAAGTGTTGTTTACTTTCTCTATTTACAGGTGTCCAGTTGAGAATGAGATGAATGAAGGACGAGCCATGGGGGTGAACTTGAAACACGGACATGATCACATGTTGAAGGAAGATACTGAAGATATACCACTTTGAGTAGAAGTAACTTCTCTTTCATATCGGCTGCTGAGGAACTTGGCGGTCTCTGTCATCTGATGCAAGACCCCAAACAATCCTCTAAGGTGGTATCTGAAAGAAGCTGCTGTTTTTCTGGCGTTGTCGCTGACTGGGTCGCTGTCGATAGCTTGGTCGTCTGTCGAGCTACTCTCTTCCTCTACCTTCGGTCCAGCAATGATTTCAGATCTGATTACGTGGAGCATAACATAGAACTGATATAAATCGCCACTTAAATGCACTGTAGGTAAGATTGCTTTGTTGTTATTGACTTCATGCACGGCGGGTAAGCCGACATTATCTACTGGGATGTCTCTGAGGCGGCATGGTATCATGACTGTGTCGTCCATTGCGTCGACCGCCTGAACGAAACGATTGACGGCGCCCAACAGAGACTGTCCGTCTACGGCTGAACTTGAACGCCTGCTTAGATTATTCATACCTGACATATTGACCTGTAATCTTGGAAGTTTTCAGCACACGAATTGTTCACAGTGAAACAAAAACCACAAAAATATCAATGAATGAAGAGCTAGGAATCCTTCTTTGCTTGGTCGGCCACTTCTGCCTTCTAGCGCTTACAAATTTAGGATCGGCAAGTGGTAGGGAACGTCAGAGTGCCATGGTGACTAGTTATTTACAATGTACGGCAACAGTGCGACATCTAAACACATTTTACAATGTGTAAGTTCTAGAATATATGAGTAACGTTTAACTCCGACTCATATAAATGTTGCTAGTAATAAAGTTCGGATTATATATAACGGCAAGACGTTGCAGGATGAGGACCAGGTCGTATGTTTAAGCTTGCTCCCCTGTTTGTTAAATGAACCCGCCCTTACCAAGCATGAGAGGTTAGAGGTCACTAGCTAATGTTTTGATTGGCTGCTGATGATCAGGAGGGCAGGCAGTGATTCAAGAACATGCGCAGTGATAGTTATGGAGGCTTACGGTAAATGACGGGCAGGCTGCAGGTTACAGGATGTTACACTTAGTTACAGGCCGGTCTCCTTGTTGTTGTTGATCATTAACTTAATGGTTTACCTTTCTTTTATGGTGAAGATACGCCACATTGAACATCAGATACACACAATTTTTCTATCAGGGCGTTACAGACCGGCATCGTGAGACTTTAAAGCCCACCGGTAGAATCTAGGTCGTTGATCGACGATTGTGGGAAGATGGTGATGCAACTTCTCCCTCAACAAAGATTATCAGCGTGGGAAGTTTGGTCTGCAAACGTGGTTAGAAGAAATGCTAAGGTAGCAAAAGTTCTACAAGATAAGGTCTCACACATTCTGTTATGTCCTTCTATATTATAGAGAAAAAGTATGAACTAGTGTGGGTCCCGAAAACATGAACAATACTGACGTTACCACCAAAAGGTCTCCATCAAGTGCGAAGGACTTCACAAATGAAAACACCTTCAAACTATGAGAGTAACAATGCCCACATAAGGTTGCGTATCTGTCTCAGTGCGGTCGTCTGGACATAAGATGCGAGCTTGACCTTCACACGCCCATTTGACTGCTGCTGTAAGATTGTTTATTTGTTCTAAAGGTTTAACCTTTGACGAAGGTACGGCATATTTAACCACACAGTCTTTAGTTATATAAAGATTCCGTGGAAGATGGTGGCATTCATGACGCAGTATACTGTTGACAGTTCCTGTTACACATACGTGATCCAGTCACATGATTGGTGTGAGATTACAGTTACAAGGCACTCGTACTACCGGTGATTAGCCTCGTCATTGTCCTCGATTGGCAGGTACGTGACTTCTCGGTGGGAGATGTGGCTGAGATTGTTAAAAATGGACGTTTGTATTAACATTCGTTTAACATACATACAGACAGACGATAGTAATTATACTTTGAAAAAAGGGATGTAACTACAGTCCATGATGATAACAGAAGTGACTCGTAAGACCAGTCCGAGCAGAGAAGTGTCTTCAACAGTGTGTGCAAGGAAAGTCAGGACCGTTTGCGGCATCGCATGATGTGACGTGTCTTCTCAAACGTTGAGTCCTGAGCCTAACCGCAATCAGTATCTCCTTTGTCTGTATTCCATGCTTAATCCTGCCCCTCCATGTAACACGATCTATGGCGTCCTGTTCCCGTGTTTCCAAATCGATGCCTGCATCATTCATATCCCGCTTGCATACATCCTTGTACCGAAGTTGTGGCCGGCCCCAAGACCTTTTCCCCAACTGTGATTCTCCATGGAGAAGATCTTTTCGAATTATGCCATCATTCATCGTCGAAGTGTGTCCCAGCCCTCGGAGACTAAGCATGGCCTTTCTCCCCAACTCCTCGGCGTCGGTGATCTTGTCTTGCCACCCAACCCCCAGGATTTTGCGCAGACATCTCACGTTGTAGCTGTTTAGCCGCCTCTCCTTGTGCATGTAGGTAGACCATGTCTCACTGCCACGAAGAAGGGTACTGAGAACACAGGCCTGGTAAACAAGTGTTTTTGTTTTAACAGTGAGTTCTTTGTTCTCCCAGACCCTTTTTGTCAATCGGCGCATTGTTGTTGCTGCCTTGCCTATCCTGATATTGATCTCTTGGTCCAGGGATAGTTTATTATTGATAAAGGATCCCAGGTATGTAAAGTGATCTAATACCTGGACATCCACATCATCAATAGAGATTACTGGTGGTTTGTTTGCACCCTTGACCATAACTTGTGGTTTCGTAAGCCCGAAGTCACAGCAGGCATTAGAAAACGCAGACAGTAAAGCTTTGCAGGTCTTCCTCTGATTGAGTTGTAATTGGGGCATTGTCCACAAAGACAGATTCTCTTATCAGCACCCTGCTTATTTCGGTCTTGGTTTTCAGCCTTTTTGGCATTGAGAAGTTCACCATCTGTGCGAGAATGAATGAAGATACCACCATCCTGGTCATGGAAGGCATGCTTCCAGATGAGTGAGAAATATATTCCAAAGAGGTTTGGAGCAAGTACACAGCATTGTTTTACTCCGCACTTGATTGCGAACTCCTCAGAGGACGCACCGTCAAAGTTGATGGTGCCTTTCATGGCAGTGTGGAACGACTCGATAATGCTCAAAAGAATCGATGAGCATCCAGTCCTCCCGAGCGCCTTGAACAGACCAATACGACTGACCAAGTCCAATGCCTTCGTGAGATCTATGAAGACAATATACAATGGTTGCTTTTGTTCTCTGCATTTTTCTTGCAACTGTCGTAACGAGACATGTCATATCAATGGCAGACCTATTCCTACGAAAACCGCACTGTGACTTTGGGTAAACCTGGTCTCCTAGGAACTGGAGTCTGCGCATAATAATTCTGGCAAGTATCCTCCCAAAGGTACACATAAGTGAAAATCATCTGTAGTTGTTGCAGTGACTGTGTCGGATAGAAAGGTGCAGATCTCCTAGGTGTGCTAGGTGAGACGGGGGACGGGGCGTCGGGTGAAGAGGTGACTACAAGTGTGTTAGGTGAGATGGAGCGTCGGGTATTGAGGTGACTACAGGTGTGTTAGGTGAGACGGAGCGTCGGATGAAGAGGTGACTACAGGTGTGCTAGGTGAGACGGAGCGTCGGGTGAAGAGGTGACTACAAGTGTGTTAGCTGAGATGGAGCGTCGGGTGAAGAGGTGACTACAGGTGTGTTAGGTGAGATGGAGCGTCGGGAGAAGAGGGGACTACAGGTGTGTTAGGTGAGACGGAGGGTCGGGAGAAGAGGGGACTACAGGTGTGTTAGGTGAGACGGAGGGTCGGGAGAAGAGGGGACTACAGGTGTGTTAGGTGAGACGGAGGGAAGGGGGGACTACAGATGTGTTAGGTGAGACGGAGGGAAGGGGGGACTACAACTGTGTTAGGTGAGACGGAGCGTCGGAGGAAGGGGGGACTACAGGCGTGTTAGGTGAGACAAAGCGTCGGGTGAAGAGGGGACTACAGGTGTGTTAGGTGAGATGGAGCGTCGGGTGAAGAGGTGACTACAGGTGTGTTAGGTGAGACGGAGCGTCGGGGGAAGGGGTGATAAAAGGCCACGGACGATACCATGCACCTGGCAATAACAAGACAGAAAGACTGGCTAAGAAGGGATCAAGTCAAGAACAACAATACACACCAACAACCCTACAGACAGTCAAGCAACTACTGAAGACTGCGAACAGAGGTCTGACTGAATAGATGGGCAATGGGAAATACTGGGAGAGAAATCTATAAACACATAGCCATCCCAAATTCCAATCACAACATCAACCTCCTGAAAAGTGGAAACCAAAGCACCATTTTCCGACTTCGTACTCACCACACACAACTTAACAGAATCCAACCAGAACGTACTCGACCGTTACCCCATGGAAGCAAACCCTTAGAAAATGCAGGAGGAAGCAGACCCTTACATAACAAATAATGCTGAAGTCGGATGCACTTGGCTGACAGGCGCATAATAAAAAAAAACCCAGTGCAACGCACACCGCAGTGCGGATCAAGGAAATAAGGCGAATCAAAATTTAAAAAATATATATTTAAAAAAAACAACCCGTTGAACATCATCTTTTTTAGTTTCCGGCGTTTGCAGGTGTTGGGAAACAGCTTCTTCATCTGAAGCCAGACAAATGGAACACTTTGGACGGAACTAAACAACAGCTTACAAACACTTGCTGATACCACTATATGGCATTGGGCCAAAGGACAGGAGCATATAGGTCGCTAAATCAATTACCAACCAAAGGAGGAGAGAGTAGGGACATCCTCGCTTTGCTGTGCTCGTGGCGTCAATTAATCTAGCTGTGGTACCAGGCCTACAGGTTGGGCATCCCTGAAATAGAGCCAGTGATTTTGTTATATAGGTCAAGTCATGAGAACTGGTATGTAGGTCTGTAGCTTGCACGTGTTGGATGTGACGACACTCACTGATATAAATAGATTCTATGACTAAAACCTGATTGTGTGTAGGGGCGTCACGAGGGGCTGAGTCTCTGGCCTGATCTCTGAGACTGGTGTGTGCGGCGGTACCATGGTCAGAATGGAGGATCAGTTTTATAAGGGCTGTCGGTGCACCACGTCACCTCGCAGTGACTACGACACAGGACTTGCTAACGACCGCCTCATGACTAAGTCAGACTTAATTATGTTTATATCGACTCACGCCAGTACCCGATCTACAGTTAAAGAAGTCAAGGCGACACACAGTGAATTGATCACTACAACAAGCTATTGTGCGCCTTAGGCAGGGCTAAATGTCTCCCCACCCCACCACCTCCCCTTTCCATAACGATTGTTAACATGAGTCACGTGGCGCCATATCTACAGCTGTTAACCTCACACGTTGACAACGTATTTGTTCTTCATTCATTCACATTTTTGCTGCAATATGTAACATAAGTTACCACTGCAACTGAGGCCGTTTTCAGGAAGCCTTTTCACAAGCATTGACAACCATTCACAATATGAAGCCCAGTCAACCACTGCAGCTGGCCTTTTTACAGGAAGTATCTTTTCGAGTTTTCTGCACTGCCTGATTATAATAGCAAAGGTTTTTTTTGTTTTGCTTTTCTTTACATGATGACGTTGCCAGTCCCAAGCACAACTGTCTTTAGCCACATTTACTAAATGTTTGGAAGGTGCAGTGGTCATATTATTTCTTCCCACGTATCACTCGCGTGGAGGGAGAACTGGACACGTCTCACGAGACAGCTATGCAACAAAGGCTGGACGAGACAAAGACAGGACGAGACAAAGGCAGGACGAGACAAAGACAGGACGAGGCAAAGACAGGACGAGACAAAGGCAGGACGAGACAAAGACAGGACGAGACAAAGACAGGACGAGACAAAGACAGGACGAGACAAAGGCAGGACGAGGCAAAGACAGGACGAGACAAAGGCAGGACGAGACAAAGACAGGACGAGACAAAGGCAGGACGAGACAAAGGCAGGACGAGACAAAGGCAGGACGAGACAAAGACATCCAAGTGCGAAACGGCTAAGAAGGAGATACGCGTGTTATGACTACACCATTGAACCCGGACCATTTACCATGAGAGACGAGAGCACCAGCAGTCCTGCCACTTTGACCCATATACTTTAAATTGTATTTCATGGACTAAAGAAAAGTTGTTTCACAAAAGAATGACAGTACATGTTCTCTTATATATATTTAAAAAATCTGTCATTTATCATACTAGGTAGGACCTTGCATCTGAAGTCTGGCAGATTAAAGACCTGGAGATGTCACAACCCCACTGAATGGTCACACAACTGGCGGCTGTTGGCATCACTTTCTTGCCGACCTTTTAACTTGAGGTAAACCATTCTTTAAGTGGGCTCTCAAACAGGTTAGGACAATGTAGATCACGTGATTGCTGCTATATGGGGGGGGGGGGGGGGGGGGGGGTTATATTGGCGGTTGAACAGTTAGTCTAACCCCAGTCACTGCACACTAGATTAGATCATAGACATGTAGGACATTCAAATGCTATAAATACTTTGATGACGCAGAACTCCCAATGACGTCTTGGCAATTCAGAATACGTAACATTGACCTACTGGCCCAGTTTTCACCTAGCCAGTTGCTACACATCCCATTACCGCCAACATACTGTGCTAGAGTTGCATATACAATCCATGCATGTTTAGTGTTTCTTTAATATCGTTAGCCCATCTCTTTCTTGTTCTGCCTCTTAGCCTGAAGCCATACTGACTTGAGTTGTAGGTTCGTGCGAGGCTAGATAACGTTCTCATTTGCCCAAGTAATACCACTTTTTTCTGCTTATATACGTCATTTAGAGCGGTGTTCTCACTTGTCTATAGATGTCATGTAGAGCTGTGTTCTCACTTGTCTATAGATGTCATGTAGAGCGGTGTTCTCACTTGTCTATAGATGTCATGTGTAGTGATGTTCTTACTTGTCTATAGATGTCATGTGTAGTGATGTTCTTACTTGTCTATAGATGTCATGTGTAGTGATGTTCTCACTTGTCTATAGATGTCATGTGTAGTGATGTTCTTACTTGTCTATAGATGTCATGTAGAGCGGTGTTCTCACTTGTCTATAGATGTCATGTAGAGCGGTGTTCTTACTTGTCTATAGATGTCATGTGTAGTGATGTTCTTACTTGTCTATAGATGTCATGTGTAGTGATGTTCTTACTTGTCTATAGATGTCATGTGTAGTGATGTTCTCACTTGTCTATAGATGTCATGTGTAGTGATGTTCTTACTTGTCTATAGATGTCATGTAGAGCGGTGTTCTCACTTGTCTATAGATGTCATGTAGAGCGGTGTTCTTACTTGTCTATAGATGTCATGTGTAGTGATGTTCTTACTTGTCTATAGATGTCATGTGTAGTAATGTTCTTACTTGTCTATAGATGTCATGTGTAGTGATGTTCTCACTTGTCTATAGATGTCATGTGTAGTGATGTTCTTACTTGTCTATAGATGTCATGTAGAGCGGTGTTCTCACTTGTCTATAGATGTCATGTGTAGTGATGTTCTTACTTGTCTATAGATGTCATGTGTAGTGATGTTCTTACTTGTCTATAGATGTCATGTGTAGTGATGTTCTCACTTGTCTATAGATGTCATGTGTAGTGATGTTCTTACTTGTCTATAGATGTCATGTAGAGCGGTGTTCTCACTTGTCTATAGATGTCATGTGTAGTGATGTTCTTACTTGTCTATAGATGTCATGTGTAGTGATGTTCTTACTTGTCTATAGATGTCATGTGTAGTAATGTTCTTACTTGTCTATAGATGTCATGTGTAGTGATGTTCTTACTTGTCTATAGATGTCATGTGTAGTGATGTTCTTACTTGTCTATAGATGTCATGTGTAGTGATGTTCTTACTTGTCTATAGATGTCATGTAGAGCGGTGTTCTCACTTGTCTATAGATGTCATGTGTAGTGATGTTCTTACTTGTCTATAGATGTCATGTGTAGTGATGTTCTTACTTGTCTATAGATGTCATGTGTAGTAATGTTCTTACTTGTCTATAGATGTCATGTGTAGTGATGTTCTTACTTGTCTATAGATGTCATGTGTAGTGATGTTCTTACTTGTCTATAGATGTCATGTGTAGTGATGTTCTCATTTGTCTATAGATGTCATGTGTAGTGATGTTCTTACTTGTCTATAGATGTCATGTAGAGCGGTGTTCTCACTTGTCTATAGATGTCATGTGTAGTGATGTTCTTACTTGTCTATAGATGTCATGTGTAGTGATGTTCTCACTTGTCTATAGATGTCATGTGTAGTGATGTTCTTACTTGTCTATAGATGTCATGTGTAGTGATGTTCTTACTTGTCTATAGATGTCATGTGTAGTGATGTTCTTACTTGTCTATAGATGTCATGTGTAGTGGTGTTCTCACTTTCTGTAAAAACTGTGTTCCAAACTTGTAGAAAGTTGATGGGAGAGAACAGGACAAAGACAGACGGACTGAGCATCTTAGACAGAATATGGTGTTGGGTAGAGCACAAATTGCAAAAGCCCCAATCCAATATCACCATTCAATCTCTGTTATGGAACCACCAGGAAAAAGAGACAAAAGAAGTCCAGATAACACATAATAGAGAAGAGACCTAGAACAACCAGGAGAAGCTGGAAAGAACATGAGAAAATGTTCACTGGACATCTGATTGGAGAGAAGTTGGCAGCCGATTGAGCTCGGAGCTATTAGAGGAGAGAGAGATTGGCAGACGATTGAGCTCGGAGCTATTAGAGGAGAGAGAGATTGGCAGACGATGGAGCTCGGAGCTATTAGAGGAGAGAGAGATTGGCAGACGATGGAGCTCGAAGCTATTAGAGGAGAGACAGGTTGGCAGACAATGGAGTTCGAAGCTATTAGAGGAGAGAGAAGAAGTTCTCAAGGTGTCTCTTCACCAACAACCCATAACATTCGAGGACTTTTATTATTAATGTCAACACTTCCATGTTTTCCTACACAAAGTGGACACAATGCTGTGAAAGTCATTTTACCCAGAGTTCAATCTTCTATTTATTACATCGTACTAGCATTTTATTTACACAATCGATGTCTTATTGACTGGCCATAACCTTAATGAACTTCCTCAATGTCTTACTAATGTCCGTTACTGTATTTGTTTACTTCCTTAATGTCATATTAATGTCCAGGACTGTACTTACTTTTATAAATGTTATATTAATGTCCATATAATGCAAGGACTGTATGTAACTTCATAAATGACCTATTAATGTCCATATAATGCTCAGGGAGCCACGTAGCGCAGTGGTTAGTGAGCTGCCTTTGCATCTGAGTGGTCCTGGGTTCATTCCCCAGTTGAGGCGGAAATGTTTTTTCAGACCGCAACGGCACCCAGGTCACCGAGCCTTAAATGGGTACCAGTTCAGTCAGGAAAGTAAAAGCGGGAGAGGAGATGGTTCCTGATATAGCCGAGCCTTTGAAATGTGAGATCGCTAACACCTCACACCCCTACGGCAGTAAGGCTATGGGTTACTTTACTTTACTGTACAGGACTGTAGGTAACTTTCTAAATGTCCTATTAATGTCCACATAATGCCCAGGACTGTACTTTACTTCCTAAATGTCCTATTAATGTCCAATTATTGTCTCCATGATTTTATTTAATTAACTTCAATGTTTTGTTAACGTCCATTTATTGCTTATGATTTTGGTTTTGAAAGCCATATGAATACAATATCCATATATGAAATAAATCGATCTTTTATTTACAAGAAACAACCAGGCAGCCAAAAAATGGCAAAATAAAGTCTATTTTATCTATCACAAAGAAAAAAACAATAGATGCAGACGATAACACCACAGAGGTTAAGGCAGGTCATTAGATGATATGGGAATAATATGCATTACAAGATTAAAATATTTAGCTTGGCTAAACATACAGATACATATTACCAAGTTGTATTTGTCTCAAATTCCAAATATGGGTTAATTATAAACATGTATATGATTATAGACAAGCAATGCATGAAAACTACATTTAAAAAAAAAAAAGCTGCCAGAATACTGACTTGGTTCGTCTCCCCAAACTTAAAGGCCGAGATACAGTACAGTACTAAGAGTTCACAACTTTTTCTCATTCCACGGCTGCACTCACATAACCAAATCTTTTAATATCATAATACTTGGCAGTCAGCTTCCATCGTTACTATGCAGTTTATATTTCAAATAACCCAATCTATTTCCCATATAAACTTGATGGTCTGTCTCAGACATCTCTCACCATCACACAATTTATACCTCAAATAACCACATCTATTTACTACAAAAACTTGGTGGCCTGTCTCAGACATCTCTCACCATCACACAATTTATACCTCAAATAACCACATCTATTTACTTCAAAAACTTGGTGGCCTGTCTCAGACGTCTCTCACCATCACACAATTTATACCTCAAATAACCACATCTATTTACTACAAAAACTTGGTGGCCTTTCTCAAACGTCTCTCACCATCACACAATTTATTCCTCAAATAACCACTTCTATTTACTACAAAAACTTGGTGGCCTGTCTCAGACGTCTCTCACCATCACACAATTTATACCTCTAATAACCACATCTATTTACTACAAAAACTTGGTGGCCTGTCTCAGATGTCTCTCACCATCACACAATTTATACCTCTAATAACCACATCTATTTACTACAAAAACTTGGTGGCCTGTCTCAGATGTATCTCATTAAAATATATGAGGGGGCTTCAAACGAAAACCTTAGAAGTGAGATAGAAATGAGAAAAACCAAGCCTTTGTATTGTAACTTGTTAATATAGTTGCTAATGATGTCAGGTGTGTCCTGCACATGCCATCATGGTGCAGACGAACAACGTGATGTCATAATTGCAGTTAATAGATGGAAGCCCACTGTTAACATGCACCAAAGAGGAGCAGCGCTCTGTTATCAGCTTTTTAGGCAACGAAGGGGTGAAACCTATAGAAATTCATCAGCGAATGAAGGTGCGGTACAGTGATGCATGTCTTTCACTGCAGGAAGTGTATGAGTGAAATAGGAAGTTCAAGACGGTATGAGTTCTGTGGCAGACTGTTCACGACCGGGTCAGGCACACGGAGTAGTGACCCCATAGTCGATTGCAGCCGTTGACCGCCTCGTAAAGTCTTCAGGGAAAATTGCCAAATGATTGTGAGTGGAAGGCATGAATGTACTGGACCTTCATTCGCCAATGAACTTCTGTAGGTTTCACAAAAACCTTTTTAGTGCATGACAACAGCGAGGCGACCATCTTTCAACTGCTATTATGACGTCATGTTGTTTGTCTGCACCATGATGGCATGCGCAGGACACTCTTGACATCCTTAGCAACCATATTAACAAGTTACAGGGAACAAGATGCTGAGCAGCACATGAGCTGCAGTGGTCAGCGACCCATAGCTGACTGCTAGCGTCAAGGCCAGCGAACCATAGCTTCCAAAACCCTGCTACACCTCCACGCGGTAATCCTGGATAACAGGCTGCAGCAGGGCAGACTGGCTAAGGATAAGGAATAGAAGAGGGAATGCTAACCCGGTACTCAGAAAATGCTTGCTAAAGTTGGAGTGTTGGACCGAAAGGTGCAAATATCGCAGCCAAGCTGTAAACTACGACACAATGCATTTCGTTCTCTGGCCTACATTCTGCTACTTACCCTTTCAGGGTTTGGTAATGGGAGATTGAGAACGAACGAAGAAGAAGAGAACAAGTTACAATACAAAGGCATGATTTTTCTCATTTGTATCCCACTTTAAGATTTTCGTTTGAAGCCCCCCTCATAGTTTATCCCTCAAATGAGTTGGAGCGGTGCAGGCTGCCACCCAGCTCCCCTGGTCAAATAAATGAGTTCTTGACTTTGAATTATAGAAACAAGGGGAAGAAACTCTGAGACTAGTATGTCAAACGAGTCATGTCAGTATTTTACCAGTGCTCCAAAAACTCTGAGACCATTATGTCAAACGAGTCATGTCAGTGTTTTACCAGTGCTCCAAAAACTCTGAGACCATTATGTCAAACGAGTCATGTCAGTGTTTTACCAGTGCTCAAAAAACTCTGAGACCATTATGTCAAACGAGTCATGTCAGTGTTTTACCAGTGCTCCAAAAACTCTGAGACCATTATGTCAAACGAGTCATGTCAGTGTTTTACCAGTGCTCCAAAAACTCTGAGACCATTATGTCAAACGAGTCATGTCAGTATTTTACCAGTGCTCCAAAAACTCTGAGACCATTATGTCAAACGAGTCATGTCAGTATTTTACCAGTGCTCCAAAAACTCTGAGACCATTATGTCAAACGAGTCATGTCAGTATTTTACCAGTGCTCCAAAAACTCTGAGACCATTATGTCAAACGAGTCATGTCAGTATTTTACCAGTGCTCCAAAAACTCTGAGACCATTATGTCAAACGAGTCATGTCAGTGTTTTACCAGTGCTCCAAAAACTCTGAGACCATTATGTCAAACGAGTCATGTCAGTGTTTTACCAGTGCTCAAAAAACTCTGAGACCATTATGTCAAACGAGTCATGTCAGTGTTTTACCAGTGCTCCAAAAACTCTGAGACCATTATGTCAAACGAGTCATGTCAGTGTTTTACCAGTGCTCCAAAAACTCTGAGACCATTATGTCAAACGAGTCATGTCAGTATTTTACCAGTGCTCCAAAAACTCTGAGACCATTATGTCAAACGAGTCATGTCAGTATTTTACCAGTGCTCCAAAAACTCTGAGACCATTATGTCAAACGAGTCATGTCAGTATTTTACCAGTGCTCCAAAAACTCTGAGACCATTATGTCAAACGAGTCATGTCAGTATTTTACCAGTGCTCCAAAAACTCTGAGACCATTATGTCAAACGAGTCATGTCAGTGTTTTACCAGTGCTCCAAAAACTCTGAGACCATTATGTCAAACGAGTCATGTCAGTATTTTACCAGTGCTCCAAAAACTCTGAGACCATTATGTCAAACGAGTCATGTCAGTATTTTACCAGTGCTCCAAAAACTCTGAGACCATTATGTCAAACGAGTCATGTCAGTATTTTACCAGTGCTCCAAAAACTCTGAGACCATTATGTCAAACGAGTCATGTCAGTATTTTACCAGTGCTCCAAAAACTCTGAGACCATTATGTCAAACGAGTCATGTCAGTATTTTACCAGTGCTCCAAAAACTCTGAGACCATTATGTCAAACGAGTCATGTCAGTGTTTTACCAGTGCTCCAAAAACTTGCTTCAGCAATCATTATTTCTATGTTGTTTACTCATTATAACAAATTGCTGTTACCACTTACTGACATAATCAGCCTGCCCCATGTGGTAAAAGCACTATCTTATGCAAGTACAAACAGGAACACTCAGTGTGATAACAGATAACTGGTACCAGCGGCATAAACGACATCAGTACTTTGATAATAATACTCCAACACAACCAATAAATTGCACAATGTATAAATGAGTTTATATATGTATGTATACGTTATCTATGTATAAGTTATTTATGTATAAGTTATCTATGTATAAGTTATTTATATAATGAAGGCGTATTACATACAACAATATCAATAGATGGCTTTTAGTGAAATGAAGAAAAACCAAGCAAGGTTAAAGTTAATTGAACACATGATCAGACGGGAGGGTCTGGTGACAATCGGCAAGGTCAAGGGAAGTACACAGGTGGGGAAAGCAATGAAAAGATGGATGGGAAAATAAAAGGACATATGTGGTTGTGAAAGGTTCAAAGTGAAGACAAGGTAGAGGGAAGTGATAATGAGGTCTGACACACAATGGTGGTAAGTTATGCTATGTTATGTGAAGCAGAAGTGATGTTACTGAACATGTGGCAGACTCACAGGTGCTCAGTCTCTTTAGTCACTCTTCTTCTACCCTTGGGATGTAGAGGTTCTATTTGTTTGCATCTAAGGCCATTGATCTATTGTGTCTCTGCATGATGGAGGTGCTGCTTATTTTGGCGGTCATGCAGGCATAATTGGGTAGGAAGTTTGTTGCGTTTACAATTTTTGTTGCTAGGGCAGTGGCTAACAGTCTTCTCATTTTGTCCCGTGGACAGGGTGTACATGGAATCTCCATGTGGGATCAAGCGGCTGAGCAGCGCAGGGTGTACATGGAACATCCAAGTGGGATCAAGCGGCTGAGCAGCGCAGGGTGTACATGGAACATCCAAGTGGGATCAACAAGCTGAGCAGCGCATGAGCTGCAGCAGTTAGTGACCCATAGCTGACTGCTAGCATCAGGGCCAGCGAACCAGAGCTGCCAAGACCCTTCTACACATCCACGCGATGATTCTGGATAACAGGCTGCAACAGAGTAGACTGGCTAAAGAGAAGGGATCGAAGAGGGAAGGCTAACCCGGTACTCAAAAATGCCTGCTGGTCAGATGTGTAGGACCTTAAAGGTGCAAATATTGTAGTGGAGCTGTAAACTACGACAACACATTCCGTTCTCTGGACTACATTCTGCTACTTGCAAAACCATTTTCAGGGCTTGGTAGCGGGAGATTGAGAACAAACGAAGAAGAAGAACCTCCAAGTTTTTCGTCCATCTCCGACAGAACTAGATGCTGGTGTTCCTTCCCTCAAAACATGAGGATGCTTGAAACTTGCTGGATTCCAACACCTCCCCATTTCACAGACATCATCCTCCCTGCACACAGCACGGAACTCAGTCATTCATTTAACTCATGGATGGTTGGCGCATTGTCACTAAAGTGGACTATACTGCCTATAACCTGAATTAGGGCCACCAGGGCCGCCGAAGACGGATGTGTCGGACCGAAAGGTGCAAATATCGCAGCCAAGCTGTAAACTAGCGACACAACGCAATCCGTTCTCCGGAATACATCCTGCTACTTGCGAAGACCTGTACAGGACTTGGTAGCGGGAGATTGAGAACGAACACAGAAGAAGATGGCCATCAGGGAAGGAAATAGATAGGAGAGTAAAGAACACCGACATCCAAATTATGACACTGAAAGAGGAAGAATAAACATATACTGTCTAACAGGTGAAGCTGAAGAAAACGGCTACAATAGAAGCTGAAGAAAACGGCTACAATAGAAGCTGAAGAAAACGGCTACAATAGAAGCTGAAGAAAACGGCTACAATAGAAGCTGAAGAAAACGGCTACAATAGAAGCTGAAGAAAACGGCTACAATAGAAGCTGAAGAAAACGGCTACAATAGAAGCTGAAGAAAACGGCTACAATAGAAGCTGAAGAAAACGGCTACAATAGAAGCTGAAGAAAACGGCTACAATAGAAGCTGAAGAAAACGGCTACAATAGAAGCTGAAGAAAACGGCTACAATAGAAGCTGAAGAAAACGGCTACAACAGCTGAAGAAAACGGCTACAATAGAAGCTGAAGAAAACGGCTACAATAGAAGCTGAAGAAAACGGCTACAATAGAAGCTGAAGAAAACGGCTACAATAGAAGCTGAAGAAAACGGCTACAATAGAAGCTGAAGAAAACGGCTACAATAGAAGCTGAAGAAAACGGCTACAATAGAAGCTGAAGAAAACGGCTACAATAGAAGCTGAAGAAAACGGCTACAATAGAAGCTGAAGAAAACGGCTACAACAGCTGAAGAAAACGGCTACAATAGAAGCTGAAGAAAACGGCTACAATAGAAGCTGAAGAAAACGGCTACAATAGAAGCTGAAGAAAACGGCTACAATAGAAGCTGAAGAAAACGGCTACAATAGAAGCTGAAGAAAACGGCTACAACAGCTGAAGAAAACGGCTACAATAGAAGCTGAAGAAAACGGCTACAACAGCTGAAGAAAACGGCTACAATAGAAGCTGAAGAAAACGGCTACAATAGAAGCTGATAAAGAATGACTATTGTAGCCTAGCCCCATGATACCTCAATGGAAAAGTAGTCCCCATTGGTAGATTACCTATAGTAGGACCTTATCTCATCCTTCTACCTGGTTTCCACAGGAAGGACTAACGTCTGGTCAGGAAAAACATTCTGATCAGACATGTTAGTCACCATAGCATCCTCGTAGTCCTCCCTGGAAACGGGATGTTTTCATAGCATCCTCATAGTCCTCCCTGGAAACGGGATGTTTTCATAGCATCCTCGTAGTCCTCCCTGGAAACGAGATGTTTTCATTGCATCCTGGCTAACAAGGTGAGGGATGAACATGATCCTCGTAGTAGTGAGTGACCCGCAGATGAAGCCAAGCATAGCACAACCGCCTGGAGGACCCAGGTCCACCTTCATCAGTACGCTCAGGATGTGAGGAAAGCTACGACAACCCGTCACTTAACGTCCTTTTTAGGGGGCACAAAAGAGTAATCCTACTCATTGTGGGCATTCAACAACAACAACAACAACCTGGTTACCACAAATGTAATAAACAAACCAATAATTTCAACTATCACAAAGCAACAACAAAAATCCTTTGAATTATGAACACAAAGATGTTGCATGCAAATATTAGTTCCAAATAAAAAACGGCAGCATTTAGCAAGTATTGTGGAGCAGCATCCCCTTCCAGTTGAAACATTCTAGCACTGTCCCCTAATGAGCATTTATACTCGTCCAGATTTGACAGCTTCGTCGTATGCTTTCTTCAACCTTTTCTTCAGTTCGCCAGGGAACTTGTCATAGCAGTTCTTGCACACTGGTTTCTGATCAAACTCAAAAAACTTTGTTCTGAAAAGAAGCAAGATTTTATAAATATATCATCATCAACATCACCACCATCAACATCACCACCATCAACATCACCACCACCAACAACATCACCACCATCAACATCACCACCAATAACATCACCACCATCAACAACATCACCACCAACATCATCACCACTAACAACATCACCACCAAAATCATCACCACTAACAACATCACCACCATCAACAACATCACCACCAACATCATCACCACTAACAACATCACCACCAAAATCATCACCACTAACAATATCATCATCACCAACAACAACATCACCACCAACATCATCACCACCATCAACATCACCACCATCAACAACATCACCACCATCAACAACATCACCACCAACAACACCACCAACAACATCACCACCAACAACATCACCACCAACATCATCACCACCATCAACAACATCACCACTAACAACATCACCACCACCAACATCACCACAACCATTTCGTGTTCAGTTTGACTGTGCATGTCTGGGATTTGTCTTGGTATGACCACTTCTCCATGTACAGAAAGGATTGACAAAACCAGTGTACTGTAAAACTGTCAAAGTAGAACACGCACAGCAATACAATACAAACAGATACACACATGCATCCATACACTGGCCAATACATTCTGATATAACCTAAAAGACTCTGGGGTTGAAAGATGCATGCCTTTGCCAGTAGAATCCAGAAAGGCAAACCTAATTTTTTTTCCAGTTCACCTTATTTCTCTATTCCCCAAGGCGGTGTGCGTTGCACTACGTTTTTATTTTTGTGCCTGTCGGCCTAGTGCATCCCACTTCAGCATGCATTTTTTAAGAGTTGCTTTCCCCATGGGTAACGGCCTGTGCTGTGATTGGGGAGCGAACCAGTACGCTGAGTTTGTGAGCTGTGTCACTAGCCCACGCAAACCTGTCAAGACAACGTGGTGCTCTCTGCAGCAATTTCTTTGTTTAAAATAATGTCTAAAGTGCCACAGTCAACAATCTTCAGCCACATTTAGAAACAAATGGTAATGGTCAGATCCATTTCTTCTAGGTAATGGACAGAAGTACAGCACGGTTAGCAGGTCAGACTCATGTCTTCCAGGTAATGGACAGAAGTACAGCACGGTTAGCAGGTCAGACTCATGTCTTCCAGGTAACGGACAGAAGTACAGCACGGTTAGCAGGTCAGATCCATGTCTTCCAGGTAACGGACAGAAGTACAGCACGGTTAGCAGGTCAGACTCATGTCTTCCAGGTAACGGACAGAAGTACAGCACGGTTAGCAGGTCAGACTCATGTCTTCCAGGTAATGGACAGAAGTACAGCACAGTTAGCAGGTCAGACTAATGTCTTCCAGGTAATGGACAGAAGTACAGCACAGTTAGCAGGTCAGACTCATGTCTTCCAGGTAATGGACAGAAGTACAGCACGGTTAGCAGGTCAGACTCATGTCTTCCAGGTAATGGACAGAAGTACAGCACGGTTAGCAGGTCAGACTCATGTCTTCCAGGTAATGGACAGAAGTACAGCACGGTTAGCAGGTCAGACTCATGTCTTCCAGGTAATGGACAGAAGTACAGCACGGTTAGCAGATCAGATTCATGTCTTCCAGGTAATGGACAGAAGTACAGCACGGTTAGCAGGTCAGATCCATGTCTTTCAGGTAACGGACAGAAGTACAGCACGGTTAGCAGGTCAGATCCATGTCTTTCAGGTAATGGACAGAAGTACATCATGGTTAACATGAAACTTGACATGAGAGCAGTCACAGATGTGGTCTAACGTTTCTGCTACCTAAGTAGGCAGCCATAAAGGACTTGGCCACATACAAACAATGCAAATAAAAACAGTGAATTAGTTTTAAAATGATTATCAGTAAATGCTAATCCTAAATCAAATCTAGCGGCATTTATTTTTCTTCTTCTTCCGCGTTCGTTATCAATCTCTCGCTACCAAGCCCCGATAACGACTTTGCAATTGTAGTCCAAAAAACAGAATGTGCTGTGTCGTAACTTACAGCTTGACTGCGATATTTGCACCTGTCAGTCCAACACATCTGACTTCCGCATGTGACTGTTTAATATCCATGTGACTGTTTAATACCAATATTCATTATAAAAGAGAAGCCTAAACAGGTTTCATTGCCTGTCTTTTACATTTACATCATCTCAAAGATGTTTTAAAAAGTATAAAGTAAATGAAGAGAAGACTAAATAGGTTTCAATATCTTGTCATACCGGTCTCCGACATGTTAACATCTGCAGGTGAAATGATGATACAAACCAGGCAATACTTCATCTCTCTCTCTCTCTCTCTGTATCTTCCTTATCTCAAACATGTTAACATCTGCAGGTGAAATGTGGAAACTGAAGAAGCAATTACAGAGTAGAAGATACAGCAGTGAATGAGTTGACAATAGCCAGCAACCCATAGATGATGCTTGCATCGCGGACAGCAACCCATAGCTGACCAAGGCCCTATTCTTCCTCTAAGTGGCAGCCCTAGAAACAGGCTGTGTCCAATACAGCCTGACTGAGATGATAGTGATTGAAGAGGGAAGGCAAACCCTGCCATATGTGTCCAGACGAAAGGTGCAGATATTACAGTCCCTCTTTAAACTACAACAAACATCATTTTTAGGAACCAGAGAACAAGAAATAAATTGATATATTCTTACTCTGCATCTCAAAGGTGTCAGTCAACATGTGTAGGTAAAATTATGAAACTAAACAGGCAATATAACTATCTCTCTCTTCATCATCTCAAAGATGTTAATAAAGAGCAGAAAATGCATCCAATAAACATGAAAGAAACTAAAGAGGTTTTCTACAATTCTTTCTCTCTCTCTCACCCCCCCCCCCCCCCCCCCCCAATCTTTCTTTATCTTTCTCCCTCTCCATTATTTGACAAATCTATAAACATGACCTACTTCTGGCTCATCTTCTTGTCACAGATGGAGCAAGCAAAATGGTTGACACACCAAGCCTTATTGAAGGCACTGAACACTGGAAACATGCAAACATAACATTATAGTACATTCAAACTGTCCAGCCACAACATTTAGCCTAGCCATCCGTGGTCATATGGTCGGTCGTATGGTCATACGGTCTTATAGTCGTGTGGCCGAGTAATCGTATGGTCATATGGTCGTGTGGTCGTATGGTCATGTGGTCGTATGGTCATGTGGTCATATGGTCGTATGGTCATGTGGTTGTATCAACCAACGTAATGCTCTTTCAGCACATTTATTGTTTGAAGACAAATTAAGCATTGAACTTTAACCTTAATCTCCGTGCTAATATGCAAACTATTATTACTTATGCAGGAAATTGATTTCCCATCTATGTGGATTCTTATAAAGACGACACCATTTTGGAGAAGTCTAATTTATAATATAGATCAATACTATTCAGACAAAATGTATGTTTACAAACGATATCAGCTGGAAGAACGTAACTTATAACTGTTAATATCATAGCTAATAATGTATGACTTCAGAAGTGACTTATAACTGTTAATGTCATAGCAAAAAATGTATGACTTCAGAACTGACTTAAAACTGTTATGATAGCAAGTAATGAATGACTTCAGAAGTGACTTATAACTGTTAATGTCAAGGCAAATAATGTATGACTTCAGAAGTGACTTAAGACTATTAATATCATAGAAAATAATGAGAGAACGAGTGCTACTAGTGGAACATGTAAAAATGATAACTTCTTTCTTCCTACATGAGTTGAACACCATTTAGGTTGTCACCAAACAACCCATACAGAGAAGCAGAGATTAAAAGCCTCATTACTTTGATGCCTTCAAGAAAAACGTGTGTGGGTCTGGATTGGTAGACGATAAAATAGGTTGACAAAAACCTGACTACACAAGTATCTGTTGAACATAGTAAATTATGCGTTTAATATTTTCTACATGTTTATCCAATGGCCTGGACACTATCAACTATGAAGGTTCCTTCATCTATTTGGCAATCTCTGCTGTACACAGTAAACTCACATTAAAACAATGTTTTTTGTCTCTATTTTGATGTTTCTGCTTTGGACAAAATATATACCTTTAATATGGTACATAATATTTGATATCTTTGTCCAAACATTACTATCCCTAAACACATGATTAAACGTCAGTCATGATGAGGGTTGCCAGTTTCAGACCTCTTCTCTATAATATCGGCAGGACTTTACTTCAGGTCAGGTCAGGTCATCCCGTAACTGGTGAGGTCGTTGGGGCACACATGAAGACATCCTCACAACCCCACACCGCTCTTCTCTGTCAGTTGCCGCTGTCTGCACCCCTTCTGGTTGGAGATTGGTCCATTATTTTATGTTGTCCTCCCACCTCTTTTTGGGCCGGCCTCTTCGTCATCTGCCTTGCACCTTTCCGTGGAGGATCTTATTTGCAAGACCATTTGATCTCGATATGTGACCGTACCAAGCGAGTTTCCTTCTTTTGACAGTTGCCAAGAGGTTTTCAAAAGGCCCTATTGCTGTTGTAATTCTATCTTGTATTTCCTCATTTGTAACTCGATCTTTGTAAATGACGTTTAAAAGTCTTCGGAAACATCTCATCTCCAAGGCCTGTATCCTTCGCTGAAGGTCAACTGTAACTGTCCATGTCTCACAAGCATAGAGGAATATTGACAGGACTAGTGTACGCATTAATCTGATTTTCGTGCAGTGTGCTAACCGTGTAACTCACTAAATGTTGTTAAGCCGCACAAGCGCCACTACTGTCTGTACTATTCTGGACAACACCTCACATTTTGATCCTTCGTCACTGACTTTACTTCAACAGTGATAGAGAAATAAATGTTTGAAAATCAATACCCCCCCAACAAGCAATGCTATTTAGATACAACGGATTCAAGGCCAAAGTCCGACCACAAAAACGGTGGCTTACAAAAATATCTGAGGCGATGAATGCCACTGTGCACGAGGCACACAGATGGGCTCATTCTGGAGATCTCTTCATATCCTGATGCTGATAGGCAGAACAGGGTAAGCGAAAAGAAGAAAATCAGTTTTACATTATAACTGAAATAAATGAGGACTCAATTTAGACCGATAATGGTCTAAGCCAGACAATATCAGCGCAGAAGAGCCCAGTATACTGAGCTAAATGAATAACATGAGCTAGTAAATTGAACAAATAATTCACAAGATCACACGTCAATATGGACAGCTTTACGGGCACAGATGGCCAATACCAATACTCTGTACCGGTACTTCCAACACTTAAACAAAATTTATGGATTATTTGAATTACTTTTTGAGCATACCACCTGTCTTAATCATTTAGATTATCTGGGGACGGCGTGGCCTAGTGGTTAAGTGACACGGCTCACAACCAGAAGGTGCTAGGTTCAATCCCCATCACAGCACCGGCCGTTACCCCGGGGAAGCAAACCCTTAGAAAATGCAGGAGGAAGCAGACCCTTACATAAAATGCAGGCACAAAATAAAAACGCAGTGCAATGCACACCCCCTTGGGGATTAGAGAAATAAGGCGAACGCAAAAAAAAATTAAAAAATAAAGATTATCTAGTTAATTTGCTTATGCTACG
Organism: Ariolimax columbianus; assembly: GCA_036924085.1. NCBI lineage: Eukaryota > Metazoa > Mollusca > Gastropoda > Stylommatophora > Arionidae > Ariolimax > Ariolimax columbianus. The sequence goes on along the minus strand of JAVGWX010000021.1, from coordinate 25,594,908 downwards.
CTGTTTGTCCGATCCATGATAAAGACATTTAATAAAGACTTTTATTGGTCAAAGTATTGGTCATTGTCTGTTTCTGATGTGATGTTAAACTACGCTTTAACCGATTGTATTGTTCAGTTGCAATAGCTTCTCTGATAGGTATCCTATCTGACTTATGCTAAATGTTAAAACATTAAACATACAGGTAACAGATAAATAGTCAGACATCCTCAGTTAAAACATTAAACATACAGGTAACAGGTAAATAGTCAGACATCCTCAGTTAAAACATTAAACATACAGGTAACAGATAAATGGTCAGACATCCTCAGTTAAAACATTAAACATACAGGTAACAGGTAAATGGTCAGACATCCTCAGTTAAAACATTAAACATACAGGTAACAGATAAATGGTCAGACATCCTCAGTTAAAACATTAAACATACAGGTAACAGATAAATGGTCAGACATCCTCAGTTAAAACATTAAACATACAGGTAACAGATAAATGGTCAGACATCCTCAGTTAAAACATTAAACATACAGGTAACAGATAAATGGTCAGACATCCTCAGTTAAAACATTAAACATACAGGTAACAGATAAATGGTCAGACATCCTCAGTTAAAACATTAAACATACAGGTAACAGATAAATGGTCAGACATCCTCAGTTAAAACATTAAACATACAGGTAACAGATAAATGGTCAGACATCCTCAGTTAAAACATTAAACATACAGGTAACAGATAAATGGTCAGACATCCTCAGTTAAAACATTAAACATACAGGTAACAGGTAACTAAGACATCCTCAGTTAAAACATTAAACATACAGGTAACAGGTAACTAAGACATCCTCAGTTAAAACATTAAACATACAGGTAACTAAGACATCCTCAGTTAAAACATTAAACATACAGGTAACAGGTAACTAAGACATCCTCAGTTAAAACATTAAACATACAGGTAACAGGTAACTAAGACATCCTCAGTTAAAACATTAAACATACAGGTAACTAAGACATCCTCAGTTAAAACATTAAACATACAGGTAACAGGTAACTAAGACATCCTCAGCTTACCATCTCCGTTGATGATGTTGTTGCACACGAAGCAGATGTTTCCAAAAAGCTGCGAACGAAACAAATCATAAAATATAACTTAATTTTTCCCATTACTAATGTCGGTCTACTGGGAATTAGCTGAAATGAGAAATAAAGCTTGATTGCTCATGCTGTTGCCGTAGTGTGCAGGCGTGCATTTTATTTTACTGTCAATTTACAAAATCTACGACTGACAGGGTTTGAACATGTATCCACAGAATAAGACACATTTTTATTCTCTCAAATCCTTTTCAGCCTTCACTCTTCGATCCCTTCTCCTTAGCCAGTCTGCTGTGTTGCAGCAGGTTATCCAGGATCAACGCATGTAGGATTAGAATGGTCTTGGCAGCTCTGGTTCGCAGGCCCTGATGTTAGCAGTCATCTATGGGTTGCTGACCGCTGTAGCTCATGGGTTGCTGACCGCTGCAGCTCATGCGCTGCTCAACGTCTTGATCCATTATTGGTCTGATGCGAGGGTTATTGTCTGGATACAAGCTAACATAACTGCACTTGATGATGTACACTTCATCTAGTGTGGTTGGACTGCTGGCATTAAGGCACTTCTTCAAATATTACATGATACACGCAATAATGGATTGAATAGTTGAGTTCCCTGTGGTGCAGAAGAAGAAGAAAGAAGAAGATGGAAGAAATGTCCGTCACCCACCTGGTGGTAGTGGATCTCACAATAGGCCAGCCCTTTCTTCTCATAGTGTCGGGTACCAAGGAAAGGCTTCTCACACTTGGCACACACAAAATGCTGGAGAAATAAAACTATCATCAACCAAATTGTACAAGGTCAACACCCACAAAGATATGTTTATGTTAACCTCTCTCTCTCTCTCACACACATGTCTTACTAAGTAGTAGCCACAACTACAAACATAAGTTTATACTAAACTCTCTTCTTCTCTCTCTCTCATCTCTATCCCTCTCTCTCTCCTTCACTCTCTCTCTCACACACATTGTCGCACAATCTAGCCACAAGAAACACATAGACAGGATTGATATTGAGCTCGCCACCTTCATACATCTCAAATATATACCTCAGCCAATGTTTAGAACCACCGCAGGCCGGGTGGAGATGGTGGCATTTAGTTTTAGGAGTACAGGCTGAATATCTTTGGTAGGTAGGTCAATGTCAGCCCTGGGGATGTAGGTTGATCTTTCATTGGCTGCCGACCTCTGATGATCACCGTGATGCTATATACAGCCACAGTAATGATTGCTTCATTCCCAGGTTTGATTGCACACATCATAATCATTCTACTCACAATGACCAACGTCAGTCATACGAGTGGAGCAGTTTTCTGGATTCAAAGAAAGTTTTAGAAAAAATTCCTTATAGAAATTCCCTTTAATGAGTACAAACCTCGACATGCCAGGTTTTTCCAAGAGCGTGAACAACTCTTTCCTCGATTGGTCTTCTGCAGGCTCCACATATGGGGATTCCCATTTTGTCATGGCAGCGCAGGCAATATAGTTCCAGATCCTTCTCTCGAGCATCCTCCTTCAGTTCAACCCTGTCAGAGACAAGAGCATAAGTTATAATAGCTGCAAAATTCCTTGTCATGTTAATACCAGGTGCAGATAGGAGTTAATGACAAACAGGTAAGTCTTGGCCCAAAGTTACACAGTTCAAATTGTTACACCCGGATACACAGTTGAAATGGTTACACCCACAGTTGACACAGTCAGTGACTTATAGCTGTTGACTTGAATCAGGGTCAGTGACCCATAACTGACCAAGATCCTATTCCACAATAAAGTGGCAAACCTGGAAACAGGCTGCAAACCATGCAGCCTGGCCATGCGATTAGAGATCCAAGAGGGAAGGCAAACCTGGTCCCCAAAAAAGTGGAATGAAATCGTATGTGTTGAGATAAACGTCAAAGATATCGTAGCCTCACTGTAAACAATGACATACAGTCAAAAATGTTCTTTTCTGGATGAACACTGAAGAAAAAGGAGGACGACGAGAAGGAGAAGAAGAAGGAGGAGGAGAAGAAGGAGGAGGACAAGAAGAAGAAGAAGAAACAGGCTACCAGAGAAAAGTTGTAAAGAGGGAAGAACTTAGCACAAGTAGCTTCCAACAATAACAGCAGCAACAACATCTAATAATTACAACCACAAGAGCAACTGAAACAATAACCAACCACAACAACAACAAAAAACAACACCAACCAATCAACAACAGCAGTAATAACAGCACAGACAGCAACAACAACCAAGTAATAACAGCAATAATAACCAAGTAATAACAACAGCAATAAACAACTGACTAACAACAACAGCAACAACCACCAACCAACACCAACATCAAGTTGCTCACCCACAGTTGCGACAGTTAAAATGGTAAGGGTGATAAGCTTCACCCTTCCACTTGAGGTGACCTCCCTCTATAATAGAACTGAAACAGACAACAGAATACAACAATACAGATTTAACAATGTGAGCTGGGGAGAGAAGACTAATGTCTGGTCAGGCAAAACATACTGATTGGGCAATGTTAGTCAGGGTCAGGCAAAATATACTAATCAGACATGTTAGTCAGGGTCAGGCAAAATATACTGATCAGACATGTTAGTCAGGGTCAGCTAAACATACTGATCAGACATGTTAGTCAGGGTCAGCTAAACATACTGATCAGACATGCTAGTCAGGGTCAGGCAAAATATACTAATCAGACATGTTAGTCAGGGTCAGACAAAATATACTGATCAGACATGTTAGTCAGGGTCAGGCAAAATATACTGATCAGACATGTTAGTCAGGGTCAGGCAAAATATACTGATCAGACATGTTAGTCAGGGTCAGGCAAAACATACTGATCAGACATGTTAGTCAGGGTCAGGCAAAATATACTGATCAGACATGTTAGTCAGGGTCAGGCAAAATATACTGATCAGACATGTTAGTCAGGGTCAGGAAAAAATACTGACCAAGACCCTCCCCTATCTCACTTACAAACAATTCTCCCTGGGAATAGGTTGTTTCATGGCAGTCTGGCTAAGAAGGTGATAGATCGACGCGATCCCCGTAGTATTGAGCGACACGCAGATTAAGCCAGGCATAAAACAAGCACCTGGAGAACACTGGTATACCATCATCAGCACACTCGGGATGTGAGGTAAGCTATTGCAACCCATCTCTTAATGCCCTCTTCAGGGCACACAAGAATGTAAAGCTACTCATTGTGGACATTCAACAACAACAGCAGCAACAGAAAGTATAGGAAAACTGGTTGTCCCATATTGGAGGGGCTGTTATCAGGGATGAAGTGTGTCAGACTATGAGGTCTCAGCTTTTAGGGTGACCTGACAGGCTTACTTTCCTAACTAAGTCTGGTTATCCATTTTTAGTTGGGTAAAGTGGGGACGGCGTGGTCTAGTGGTTAAGTGGCACGGCTCACAATCCGAAGGTGCTGGGTTCAATCCCCATCACAGCACTGGCCGTTACACCGGGGAAGCAAACCCTTAGAAAATGCAGGAGGAAGCAGACGCTTACATAAAATGCATGCTGAAGTCGGATGCACTGGGCCGACAGGCGCAAAATAAAAACCACAGTGCAACGCACACCACCTTGGGGAATAGAGAAATAAGGCAAACGCAAAACAAACATAAAAGTTGGGTAGACTGCAGTAATACATGATTAGGTTTTGTAATAAGTCAAGTGTGCTATCAAAGTCAAGTGCTCTACCTGGTCATTCAGATGCTAAAATATTAAATAAGTTGAAGGTAAAATAGACACACAAAAATTAGAAACTGAAACATAAGACACTGTAACAATCGTCTGAGTGGTAAAAAGATCCCATCGTGCCATGCAGCGCTTAGAAAATATGTTGTTAGGGCCATATTATTTTGTAACCAACAGCACATAGTGAATGATGTGGTCAGCATCACGCCGGCGGCCTAACTTCCGATATTTCTTCTGGTACCTAACCTCTGTGGCCGAGTCGACCCCAGGGGCCGGTCTGTGATCAGAAAAAATATCCTGCACCAGCTGGGGATTGAACCCTGATCACCTGACTGGGACACCAGTACACTAAACACTGTGCTACCCCCCCCCCCCTCCACGCCTGAGTGGTACTGGGGTCTAAAAGAGGAGCACTGTAATCTGCACAACGTGTCGTAAGAGTTGAATAAGGATGGGGTGGTACCCTATCATGTAGATAACATATGCCACAAAAGGTCAACAAATGTGGACAAGTTAACTAAAAGAAAAAGTACAAATTTAACTCATCCAAGGGAGAGGATGACCCAGGATTGGAGGACTTGGTGTGTACTTGTTGAAGCCCTGAGCTCTACAGGAAGCTGATAAGGATTTGAACCTGATAATCAATCAAGTTTAAATATACAGTAACAACATTTACAATCTACGAAACAGGAAGTCGCTTCACTTCCTGTTGCCTCAAGTTAAAGACAATAACTCACTGGAAGGTTTACAGCAGAAATATAAAGTATAAGAGGCCTAACTCACTGTAAGGTTTACAGCAGAAATATAAACTATAAGAGGCCTAACTCACTGCAAGGTTTACAGCAGAAATATAAAGTGGAAGAGGCATAACTCACTGGCATTTGAAGCAGAAGTATTTTCCTAGCCCTTTGGCCTTCTCCATGGCATTGCAATCTTTGCACAGAGCTCTGGAGAATAGATATAGATGTTAATAAACAAAGAAACAAGAAGAAACTCAACAAATGTTAACAAAGAAACAAGAAGAAACTCAACGGATGTTAACAAACATGGAAACAAGAAGAAACTCAACGGATGTTAACAAACATGGAAACAAGAAGAAACTCAACGGATGTTAATAAAGAAACAAGAAGAAACTCAACGGATGTTAATAAACAAAGAAACAAGAAGAAACTCAACGGATGTTAATAAAGAAACAAGAAGAAACTCAACGGATGTTAATAAAGAAACAAGAAGAAACTCAACGGATGTTAATAAACAAAGAAACAAGAAGAAACTCAACGGATGTTAACAAAGAAACAAGAAGAAACTCAACGGATGTTAATAAAGAAACTAGAAGAACCTCAACGGATGTTAGCAAACAAAGAAACAAGAAGAAACTCAACGGATGTTAACAAAGAAACAAGAAGAAACTCAACGGATGTTAATAAAGAAACTAGAAGAAACTCAACGGATGTTAACAAAGAAACAAGAAGAAACTCAACGAATGTTAATAAAGAAACTAGAAGAACCTCAACGGATGTTAGCAAACAAAGAAACAAGAAGAAACTCAACGGATGTTAACAAAGAAACAAGAAGAAACTCAACGGATGTTAATAAAGAAACTAGAAGAAACTCAACGGATGTTAATAAAGAAACTAGAAGAACCTCAACGGATGTTAGCAAACAAAGAAACAAGAAGAAACTCAACGGATGTTAACAAAGAAACAAGAAGAAACTCAATGGATGTTAACAAACATGGAAACAAGAAGAAACTCAACGGATGTTAACAAAGAAACAAGAAGAAACTCAATGGATGTTAACAAACATGGAAACAAGAAGAAACTCAACGGATGTTAATAAAGAAACAAGAAGAAACTCAATGGATGTTAACAAACATGGAAACAAGAAGAAACTCAACGGATGTTAACAAAGAAACAAGAAGAAACTCAACGGATGTTAATAAAGAAACAAGAAGAAACTCAACGGATGTTAATAAAGAAACTAGAAGAACCTCAACGGATGTTAATAAAGAAACTAGAAGAACCTCAACGGATGTTAGCAAACAAAGAAACAAGAAGAAACTCAACGGATGTTAACAAACATGGAAACAAGAAGAAACTCAACGGATGTTAATAAAGAAACAAGAAGAAACTCAACGGATGTTAACAAAGAAACAAGAAGAAACTCAATGGATGTTAACAAACATGGAAACAAGAAGAAACTCAACGGATGTTAATAAAGAAACAAGAAGAAACTCAACGGATGTTAACAAAGAAACAAGAAGAAACTCAATGGATGTTAACAAACATGGAAACAAGAAGAAACTCAACGGATGTTAATAAAGAAACAAGAAGAAACTCAACGGATGTTAACAAAGATGGAAACAAGAAGAAACTCAACGGATGTTAATAAAGAAACAAGAAGAAACTCAACGGATGTTAATAAAGAAACTAGAAGAACCTCAACGGATGTTAATAAAGAAACTAGAAGAACCTCAACGGATGTTAGCAAACAAAGAAACAAGAAGAAACTCAACGGATGTTAACAAACATGGAAACAAGAAGAAACTCAACGGATGTTAATAAAGAAACAAGAAGAAACTCAACGGATGTTAATAAAGAAACTAGAAGAACCTCAACGGATGTTAGCAAACAAAGAAACAAGAAGAAACTCAACGGATGTTAACAAACATGGAAACAAGAAGAAACTCAACGGATGTTAATAAAGAAACAAGAAGAAACTCAACGGATGTTAATAAAGAAACAAGAAGAAACTCAACGGATGTTAATAAAGAAACAAGAAGAAACTCAACGGATGTTAATAAAGAAACAAGAAGAAACTCAACGGATGTTAATAAAGAAACAAGAAGAAACTCAACGGATGTTAATAAAGAAACAAGAAGAAACTCAACGGATGTTAATAAAGAAACAAGAAGAAACTCAACGGATGTTAATAAAGAAACAAGAAGAAACTCAACGGATGTTAATAAAGAAACAAGAAGAAACTCAACGGATGTTAATAAAGAAACAAGAAGAAACTCAACGGATGTTAATAAAGAAACAAGAAGAAACTCAACGGATGTTAATAAAGAAACAAGAAGAAACTCAACGGATGTTAATAAAGAAACAAGAAGAAACTCAACGGATGTTAATAAAGAAACAAGAAGAAACTCAACGGATGTTAATAAAGAAACAAGAAGAAACTCAACGGATGTTAATAAAGAAACAAGAAGAAACTCAACGGATGTTAATAAAGAAACAAGAAGAAACTCAACGGATGTTAATAAAGAAACAAGAAGAAACTCAACGGATGTTAACAAAGAAACAAGAAGAAACTCAACGGATGTTATCAAACAAACAAGAAGACACTTAAGGGATGTTAACAAACAGACTAGCACACATGGCATTTTGGGCTAAAAAAAAAAACAAGCAAATTTACACAAATGAGACAAACTTGCTGCAAAAATAACATCTGTACAAAAGGGTGTACAGCTGACATTGCACTGTGACAAAAGTGTACAGATTACAGGTATCACATCATCTGAGTAGTATCTGGGTTGAAGAGATTAGAGCCCATGTAACCTTCCAAGCATGCTGTAAAAGGTGGCTAAAGAGGGTTGTGCATAGAATTAGCAACCTTGTGAAGTAATACCACTAATATTGAAACCACCCCTACAAATGCTTTGAAACAGGCTCCTTGAAAAAGGGCCAGCTGTAGTGGGAGCCCTTTGCTTCAGTTGGAGTGAAAAGGGGAATCATCAGTTAAACCAGGACAGTTGACATCTATAGTTGTCCAGCCTTGTCCTGACAGTTGACATCTATAGTTGTCCAGCCTTGTCATGACAGTTGACATCTATGGTTGTCCAGCCTTGTCATGACAGTTGACATCTATGGTTGTCCAGCCTTGTCATGACAGTTGACATCTATGGTTGTCCAGCCTTGTCATGACAGTTGACATCTATAGTTGTCCATCCTTGTCACCTTGTCATGACAGTTGATATCTATAGTTGTCCATCCTTGTGACCTTGTCATGACAGTTGACATCTATAGTTGTCCAGCCTTGTCATGACAGTTGACATCTACAGGTTGTCCAGGCTTGTCATGACAGTTGACATCTATAGTTGTCCAGCCTTGTCATGACAGTTGACATCTACAGGTTGTCCAGGCTTGTCATGACAGTTGACATCTATAGTTGTCCAGCCTTGTCATGACAGTTGACATCTACAGGTTGTCCAGGCTTGTCATGACAGTTGACATCTATGGTTGTCCAGCCTTGTCATGACAGTTGACATCTATAGTTGTCCAGCCTTGTCATGACAGTTGACATCTATAGTTGTCCAGCCTTGTCATGACAGTTGACATCTACAGGTTGTCCAGGCTTGTCATGACAGTTGACATCTATGGTTGTCCAGCTTTGTCACCTTGTCATGACAGTTTACATATATGGCTGTCCAGCCTTGTCATGAGAGTTGACATCTATGATTGTCCAGCCTTGTCATGACAGTTGACATCTATGGTTGTTCAGCCTTGTCACCTTGTCATGACAGTTGACATCTATAGTTGTCCATCCTTGTTACCTTGTCATGACAGTTGACATATATAGTTGTCCATCCATGTCACCTTGTCATGACAGTTGACATATATAGTTGTCCATCCTTGTCACCTTGTCATGACAGTTGACATCTATGGTTGTCCATCCTTGTCATGACAGTTGACATCTATAGTTGTCCAGCCTTGTCATGACAGTTGACATCTATGGTTATCCAGCCTTGTCACCTTGTCACGACAGTTGACATCTATAGTTGTCCAGCCTTGTCACCTTGTCATGAGAGTTGACATCTATGGTTTTCCAGCCTTGTCATGAGAGTTGACATCTATGGTTTTCCAGCCTTGTCATGACAGTTGACATCTATGGTTATCCAGCCTTGTCACCTTGTCATGACAGTTGACATCTATAGTTGTCCTGCCTTGTCACAACAGATGACATCTATGGTTGTCCAGCCTTGTCATGACAGTTGACATCTATAGTTGTTCATCCTTGTCACCTTGTCATGAGAGTTGACATCTATGGTTGTCCAGCGTTGTCATGACTGTTGACATCTATAGTTCTCCAGCCTTGTCACCTTGTCATGAGAGTTGACATCTATGGTTGTCCAGCCTTGCCTTGACAGTTGACATCTATGGTTGTCAAGCCTTGTCATGACAGTTGACATCTATGGTTGTCTATCTTTGTTACCTTGTCATGACAGTTGACATCTATGGTTGTCTATCTTTGTTACCTTGTCATGACAGTTGACATCTATGGTTATTCATCCTTGTCACTTTGTCATGAGATTTGACATCTATAGTTGTTCAGCCTTGTCATGACAGTTGACATATATGGTTGTTCATCCTTGTCATGAGAGTTGACATCTCTAGTTGTCCAGCCTTGTCATGACAGTTGACATCTATGGTTGTCCAGCCTTGTCATGACAGTTGACATCTATGGTTGTCCAGCCTTGTCACCTTGTCACAACAATTGACATCTATAGTTGTCCAGCCTTATCATGACAGTTGACATCTATGGTTGTCCAGCCTTGTCACCTTGTCATGACAGTTGACATCTATAGTTGTCCAGCCTTGTCATGACAGTTGACATCTATGGTTGTCCAGCCTTGTCACCTTGTCATGATAGTTGACATCTATAGTTGTCCAGCCTTGTCATGGGAGTTGACATCTATGTTTGTCCAGCCTTGTCATGACAGTAGACATCTATTGTTGTCCAGCCTTGTCATGACAGTTGACATCTATAGTTGTCCAGCCTTGTCATCACAGTTGACATCTATGGTTGTCCAGCCTTGTCATGACAGTTGACATCTATGGTTGTCGAGCCTTGTCATGAGAGTTGACATCTATAGTTGTCCAGCCTTGTCACGACTGTTGACATCTATAGTTGTCCAGCCTTGTCATGACAGTTGACATCTATGGTTGTCCAGCCTTGTCATGAGAGTTGACATCTATAGTTGTCCAGCCTTGTCATGACTGTTGAAATCTATAGTTGTCCAGCCTTGTCACGAGAGTTGACATCTATGGTTGTCCAGCCTTGTCATGACAGTTGACATCTATGGTTGTCCAGCCTTGTCATGACAGTTGACATCTATGGTTGTTCAGCCTTGTCATGACAGTTGACATCTATAGTTGTCCAGCCTTGTCACCTTGTCATGAATGTTGACATCTATAGTTGTCCAGCCTTGTCACCTTGTCATGAGAGTTGACATCTATGGTTGTCCAGCCTTGTCATGACAGTTGACATCTATGGTTGTCCAGCCTTGTCATGACAGTTGACATCTATAAATGTCCAGCCTTGTCATGACAGTTGACATCTATGGTTGTTCAGCCTTGTCATGACAGTTGACATCTATGGTTGTCCAGCCTTGTCATAACAGTTGACATCTATGGTTGTCCAGCCTTGTCATGACAGTTGACATCTATGGTTGTCCAGCCTTGTCATGACAGTTGGCATCTATAGTTATCCAGCCTTGTCATGACAGTTGACATCTATGGTTGTCCAGCCTTGTCATGACAATTGACATCTATGGTTGTTGAGCCTTGTCACCTTGTAATGACAAATGACACCAATGGCTGTTCAACCTTGTCACTATCCCATAAAACTGCCACTACAAAAAAACTAATCAGATCAATGCATAATCAAAGGTAAGTGATGAACTCCAACCTGGCTTGGCTCTTTACGAAGCCTTCATCGGCAAGCACCTTAGCACAGACGAAGCATCGGAAGCACTCTGGATGCCAAGACCCATTCATCGCCTTGATCACCCGGCCACTGATGAACTCTCCTAGAAACATGACATATACACGTTTTAGACAGTATTCCATCTGATGACATCTAAAAACAAACAGTTGACATCTAAGGACAGAAATCTGACATGTAAAGACAAAAGTTGACATAAAGACAAAAAGTTGACATCTAAAAACAATAGTTTAACATATCAAAATAAAAAGTTGACATCTAAAAACAAAGTTAATGTCTTTAGACCACAGATGGTAAGTACACAAGCAATTTCAGAGCGGAGGCAGAGGCACTGAGGGCGGCAGTGGAAGAAATGGTGACACACAGTGAAAATGAGAGCCATATAGTCCTGCTGACAGATGCTTTCGCCGTAGTCACAGCGCTAAAAAGCCAGAAAAACACTGAGCTTAATGACTTAAGAACAGCACTCTGCAAACTGTGCCAGCAGTCCGCACCAAAAAGGGTAGTGGTACAGTGGGTCCCGTCACACTGCAACATCCAAGGCAACGAGGAGGCAGACAGACTGGCAAAAGAAGGTGCAAGACTACCACAAACAGATACCAGAATGACGTACGAAGAGTCAAAACGGCTTATCAAAGCCAGATACATGACCAAATGGGAAACCGAACATACTGGTTACACCAAAAACGATGCCTATTACCAGTTGAACCGAAGAGAGCAGGTCGTTGTCTTCAGACTTCGCACTGGCCACAACAGACTGAGGTACCACCTATTCAACAAATTGAAGATAGGGTGTACCGACGAATGCCCGTGCGGTACTGGTAAAATGACCACTGAACATCTGCTACAGAACTGCCCGACATACGAGGATCAGAGAGAGCAGATGTGGCCATTACCAGTGGAACTGCAAGACAAGCTCTATGGCAGTGGCGAGAGCCTCAGGATGACCGCCGCTTTTCTCGAAAAAATAATGGTTACTGTCTGACTGTGTACGCAGAAGAAGAAGAAGAAGACCACAGATGGCATCTAAAAACATAGAGTTGACATCTCTGCAGTTTTCTAAAACAGTTTAACGACGTTAAGAAGAAAGAATTTACATTTAAAGAAGAAGGTAAATAAACCAAAAATAACCTATATATCTTTTACTTGGCCAAACAAGCACATCAAAGTTTTGTACCAACATCAATAATGTACTAAGAAAAATCATTGTATTTTCAAATCATTGCTGACTATTTTTGTCATGAAGTGGTCAGCAATCAAAATAACTCCATGTGTTGGTCCCTGTATCTGGCCTATATATCTGGTCCCTGTATCTGGCCTATATATCTGGTCCCTGTATCTAGCCTATATATCTGGTCCCTGTATCTGGTCCCTGTATCTACTATATATCTGGTCCCTGTATCTACTATATATCTGGTCCCTGTATCTGACCCCTATATCTGACCCCTATATCTGGTCCCTGTATCTACTATATATCTGGTCCCTGTATCTAGCCTTTATATCTGGTCCCTGTATCTAGCCTATATATCTGGTCCCTGTATCTGACCCCTATATCTGGTCCCTGTATCTACTATATATCTGGTCCCTGTATCTAGCCTTTATATCTGGTCCCTGTATCTAGCCTATATATCTGGTCCCTGTATCTGACCCCTATATCTGACCCCTATATCTGGTCCCTGTATCTACTATATATCTGGTCCCTGTATCTGACCCCTATATCTGGTCCATGTATCTAGCCTATATATCTAGTCCCTGTATCTAGCCTATATATCTAGTCCCTGTATCTGACCTATATATCTAGTCCCTGTATCTAGCCTATATATCTGGTCCATGTATCTAGCCTATATATCTAGTCCCTGTATCTAGCCTATATATCTAGTCCCTGTATCTAGCCTATATATCTAGTCCCTGTATCTAGCCTATATATCTGGTCCATGTATCTAGCCTATATATCTAGTCCCTGTATCTGGCCTATATATCTGGTCCTTGTATCTAGTCTATATATCTGGTCCATGTATCTAGCCTATATATCTAGTCCCTGTATCTAGCCTATATATCTGGTCCATGTATCTAGCCTATATATCTGGTCCTTGTATCTGGCCTATATATCTGGTCCTTGTATCTAGTCTATATATCTAGTCCCTGTATCTAGTCTATATATCTGGTCCATGTATCTAGCCTATATATCTAGTCCCTGTATCTAGTCTATATATCTGGTCCTTGTATCTAGTCTATATATCTAGTCCCTGTATCTAGTCTATATATCTGGTCCCTGTATCTAGCCTATATATCTAGTCCCTGTATCTAGCCTATATATCTGGTCCATGTATCTAGCCTATATATCTAGTCCCTGTATCTGGCCTATATATCTGGTCCTTGTATCTAGTCTATATATCTAGTCCCTGTATCTAGCCTATATATCTGGTCCTTGTATCTGGCCTATATATCTGGTCCTTGTATCTAGTCTATATATCTAGTCCCTGTATCTGGCCTATATATCTGGTCCTTGTATCTAGCCTATATATCTAGTCCCTGTATCTGGCCTATATATCTGGTCCTTGTATCTAGCCTATATATCTAGTCCCTGTATCTAGCCTATATATCTGGTCCTTGTATCTAGCCTATATATCTAGTCCCTGTATCTGGCCTATATATCTGGTCCTTGTATCTAGCCTATATATCTAGTCCCTGTATCTAGCCTATATATCTAGTCCCTGTATCTAGCCTATATATCTGGTCCATGTATCTAGCCTATATATCTAGTCCCTGTATCTGGCCTATATATCTGGTCCTTGTATCTAGTCCCTGTATCTGGTCTACATATCTGGCCACTGTATCTGACCTATATATCTAGTCCCTGTATCTGGCCTATATATCTGGTCCTTGTATCTAGTCCCTGTATCTGGTCTACATATCTGGCCACTGTATCTGACCTATATATCTAGTCCCTGTATCTGGCCTATATATCTGGTCCTTGTATCTAGTCCCTGTATCTGGCCTCTGTATCTAGTCGCTGTATCTGTATCTAGTCCATATATCTGGCCTCTGTATCTGGTCCCTGTATCTGGTCTACATATCTGGCCACTGTATCTGATCCTAGTGTCCGGTGGTCCCTATTCTATAACGATGAGTGTGTGGTCGAGACGTTATACTACTGGTCTCTTAATTATGTGGACACGGGTTGAAAACGCTGGTAAGGCCTAGATCATTCTCTATCGAAGGTCAAATAAAAGTCTGCACACTGCATGGTGACTGTAGGGGTGAGTGGGGTAACCTTCCTAGCAATTTTATTTTAATACTTTTATTTAACGTTCGCCTTATTTTTCGATTCCCCAAGGCAGTGTGCGTTGCACTGTGTTTTTATTTTGCGCCTGTCAGCCCAGTGCATCCGACTTCAGCATGCATTTTATTTAAGGGTCTGCTTTCTCCTGCATTTTCTAAGGGTTTGCTTCCCTGGGGTAAAGGCTGGTGCTGTGATGGGGATCGAACCCAGCACCTTCGGTTTGTGAGTCATGTCACTTAACCACTAGCCCCCGCTTCCTAGCAATGAGAATAAACAGCGTAATAATAGTTGTTTCAAAAATAGTATAGATTTTGTACCTCGGCACTGCATGTATCATCATCATCAAGTGTCAATAAGAGTCCATTCTCTCCACAACTATCTGTCTTTATTTGATTGTTGATGTAATTATGTCTGCTTATGGAAAGACCTTTCATCTGTGGATATTGACAACCTGTTGGCTTATATTAAAGGGCATGTTTGGCTTCTCTTGTATTGTGATCTGGTCCCTGTCTAGTTGTGATATGCTTGACTCATCTTCCTGGTCTTCTGTTTATGATCGTGTCTGTCACTTAAGCTTTTCACCCAGGACATCCCAACATCTTTATTTTCCCATCCAGTTTCTCATGTCATCCCTTGTATTTGTTGTCTTCCTCTAGCTTTTCTTTCATCAGCCATTAAAGCTAACACAAGAATTATCAGGACTTGACGACTTATTCTGAACTGGTCTCAAATAAAACTTGTCTATCTTATTTCTATTTTGTTATTATGTCATCTTTAAATATCATTGCTTCCTTGTTATATATCATTGCTTTCATGTATTATATCATTGCTTCCTTGTTATATATCATTGCTTTCATGCATTATATCATTGCTTCCTTGTTATATATCATTGCTTTCATGCATTATATCATTGCTTCCTTGTTATATATCATTGCTTTCATGCAATATATCATTGCTTCCTTGTTATATATCATTGCTTTCATGCATTATATCATTGCTTCCTTGTTATATATCATTGCTTTCATGCAATATATCATTGCTTTCATGCATTATATCATTGCTTCCCTGTAATATGTCATTGCTTTCATGCAATGGGTCATTGCTTTCATGCAATATATTTCATTGCTTTCGTGCATTAAGTCATTGCTTAAATATAGCATTGTTTTTATGTGATATGTCATTGATTTCATGTAGTACATCATTGCTTTCATGCAGTATATCACTGTTTTCTGGTAATAAAAGGCATTGAAGCCATGATATATGAAAATCGTTATACATGGGAGTCATGATATAAGGGAGCCAGCCAGCAGCAACTGATATCTTATACAAGTGTGCAAATCAAATGTGTCCCACAACATGTACTGCTGTAAGAGATGAAGTGTTAGAGACCTCATTGTACATATGTTTTATGTGAGGCTGGGGAGGGGGTTGTAAATTTTATGTTGAGCTGCCTTTCCTTGTCTAACTCCTTTGTCTCACAGCAGATAAATAATGCTGTCAGGGATGGAGTGTTAGAGATGTGCTTGTATCAGGTTTTAACTTTGGTCAGGCAAGGTGACCATTTGCCAGACTCACTGTCTTACCATTCAAAATTATAACAGTCAGTTATCAATTTACAACATGGTGGACTGGAATGTGCTGTGACTACAAAACATACCCTGTCAGTGTTGCTGTAAGATCCAATGACAGACTCCCATTATAAACGATATGGAAACCATACGGCAAAGAAAGAGAGGAAGACCCAGAGCAACACTATTCAGAACAATCACCGGAGAGGGCCCACAATGGATCTAGGAAACATACAAGAACTGCAGAGAGTGGTAGTGGATAGATCAAAGTGGAGAACTTTTGAGTTCTGCCTACATGCTATTTTTGGCACCGACAGACTATAGAAAGAGTACCTTCACACAAGACTAGAAAGAGTACCTTCATACAAGACTATAGAAAGAGTACCTTCACACAAGACTAGAAAGAGTACCTTCATACAAGACTATAGAAAGAGTACCTTCACACAAGACTAGAAAGAGTACCTTCACACAAGACTAGAAAGAGTACCTTCATACAAGACTATAGAAAGGGTACCTTCACACAAGACTAGAAAGAGTACCTTCACACAAGACTAGAAAGAGTACCTTCATACAAGACTATAGAAAGGGTACCTTCACACAAGACTAGAAAGAGTACCTTCATACAAGACTATAGAAAGAGTACCTTCACACAAGACTAGAAAGAGTACCTTCACACACAATTGTGTCTGACTGAACACAAAAAACCACTCACCACATTTTCCACAGCTGGGAGCAAACAGGACACAGAAGTCGTGCTCACAGTACTTTCTGCCCTCAAACTGGAGACACAAGGAGATACAGCAGGACAGGTTAGTAGTTACAGCTGCCAGGTTGTGTCAAGGTTAGTGGTCACTGCTGTCAGGTTGTGTCAAGGTTAGTAGTCACAGCTGTCACAATGTCAAGGTTTGTAGTCACAGCTGTCACATTGTGTCAAGGTTTGCAGTCACAGCTGTCACATTGTGTCAAGGTTAGTAGTCACTGCTGTCAGGTTGTGTCAAGGTTAGTAGTCACAGCTGTCACATTGTGTCAAGGTTAGCAGTCACAGCTGTCGCAATGTCAAGGTTAGTAGTACTGTCACATTGTATCAGCATTACATTTGACTATGCAGTGCATACAGAAATGAGACCAATCAATCTTGTCAGTATTAATCATTTACTTTAGTCACAACAACAATGATAAAGACAAGTACTCAGAAAACATATACTCCAGACAGAAAACATATACTCCAGACAGAAAACATATACACCAGACAGAAAACATATATTCGAGACATAAAACATATACACCAGACAGAAAACATATTCCAGACAGAAAACATATACTCTAGACAGAAAACATATACTCCAGACAGAAAGCATATACTCCAGACAGAAAACAGATACAGCAGAAAACATATACAAAAGAAAACAAATATGTACAACAGACAACATATACAACAGACAAAAAAATATACAACAGAAAACATACAACAGAAAAAATATAAAACAGAAAACATATGCAGATAAACTACCACTATAAGAAAAGTGCTTTGACACAGGCTTCCTAAAGGAGGCTAGCTGTAGTGGTGCCTCCAACTGGAGCAAAGCAGGAACAGAACCTTCTACTAATGTTCCTGTTCTAACCCCTCTTCGTTCCCTCTTATTGCTCCTTGTAATCCACCCATGACTGCCTGGTACATTAAGGATATGACTGATCTGAAGGTAATCTGTTTATAAAAGAGTCAATTATCTTCAGAGAAACACACTTACCTCAAAAAATCTTCCTTCAGGAAATGGCTGAAAGCATTGGGCACAGCTGAAACAAAGAAGGTCACTGCATTGTACAGAAGTGTTACTCAACACTTATCCAAGAGACTCTTGGTATTTAACTAAACCTAGTCACCCTCTTCTTCCAAAGTGTGTGGGGGAAGAGGAGACTATCAAAACATACTGATTGGTCAATATTAGTCAGTCAGTTATAATATACTTGCCCAGACCCCCACATCACTTCCATGTATTTCTCTGTGAAAACAGGCTGTTTCATAGCAGTCTGGCTAGCGAGGTGGAGGATCAATGTGATCCCTGTAGTGGTAAGTGACACGGAGATGAAGCCAAGCATAGCACAACTGCCTGGAAGACCCCGGCCTATCTTCATCTGCACACTTAGGGTGTTTAGTTTAGTCGAAGAATATCGCACATGGATTAACCCATGTGCTCTGTCCTACCCAATACTTATTTGGAGAATCTCAGAATAACGCACAAACTCCATAGCACTGACGAGGATACTATAATAGATTGGGTAGTTTCTAACATAATTTAGAATTTTACCAGGGCAGCTGTTAAGCCTACATTTTTCTATTTCCAACTGCTGAGGGATTTTTAATGTGCGTGACACTGCACATGGGAGTCTGCATATATTTCAAATATCCTTTGCAGAAAGAGTTCATTTGTTGAATATTGCTGCCAACTAATGATACCTTTAAAAACTACTAACTGCCTGTACATTTGATAACTATTCCATACCAGCTTGTGATCTATTTACTGACTTGCCCTTGTGAGTGTCATCGCCACCGCATTCAGGATTTTAGTAACACAACAGCGTACATGACATGTCCTGGCTCTAAACCAAACTTGATCTATCATATAGTATCTTGTTGGCCCATCTATGGACAGCATACATTCACAAATATACATATATTTCTATGACCAAGCGTTACCAAGACCAGATTGGGATCAAACAATAATAACACTGAAACCTGCCAGGTATGCCTGCCATGAGAGGTGACTAAAGAAGGTTTGGCATGGGGCTGATTATACACCTCCTGCAGAAACCAACAACTTCAGTAGATATGGACAGGTCAATATTGACATGACACGGCAATGACACGACACAGGCAATGACACGACACCGGCAATGACATGACACATGCAATGACACAACACAAGCAGTGACAGTACAGAAGTTACATACATCAGTTGTTTAAAACAATGATGCGACTAGCCTAATGTTAGGATACATACATCTACCAAGACCCAGGCAGTGACACGACACGACAATGATGTGACTAGCCTAATGTTAGGATACATACATATACCAAGACTCAAGCAGTGACATGACACGACAATGATGTGACTAGCCTAATTTTAGAATACATACATCTACCAAGACCCTGGCAGTGACACGACAATGATGTGACTAGCCTAATGTTAGGATACATACATCTACCAAGACCCAGGCAGTGACACGACAATGATGTGACTAGCTTAATGTTAGGATACATACATCTAACAAGACCTAGGCAGTGACATGACACGACAATGATGTGACTAGCCTAATGTTAGGATACATACATCTACCAAGTCCCAGGCAGTGGCACGACAATGATGCAACTAGTCTAATGTTAGGATACATACATCTACCAAGACCCAGGCAGTGACACGACAATGATGTGACTAGCCTAATGTTAGTATACATACATCTAACAAGAACCAAGCAGTGACAAGACACACAGTACACTACTTACACACAGCAGTATAAAGCACTAATAATACTAGCAGTTTGGCATCTACCCACATAGTCCAAGAGGACTCCAAGCAATGATACGACACAGACTTTGACACAATACAGTACTTACATACGGTAGAATCATATCTTTCTATCAGAGAACAATCTATGGAGGCAAATATCGCCCTCAAAGCCACCACGGCGAAACACAAATGCACTCTAAACCAAATAAGAGAAAGCTGGAAAAACAAAACAGAAAGCCTCAATTTAGACAAAGAAGGGAACAAACTATGGAAGTTAGTCAGAGCCATGAATGACGAAACTCCCTCCATCAAACAGACAAATTACCATCAAGCAGGGTGACAACATGCTCACTGGAAAAAAAGCAGCAAACGCCTTTGTTGAACATTATGCCAGAGCTAACCACATCGATGTCCCTGCAGATAGGCATACAGACAGATGCCCTGGCCGTAGTCACAGCACTAAAAAGCCAGAAAAATACTGAACAATGATTTAAGAGCAGTACTTTGTCAACTATACCAGCAGTCCGCATCAAAAAGAGTAGTGGTACAGTGGGTTCCATCCCACTGCAACATCTAAGGCAACGAGGAGGCAGACAGACTGGCAAAAGAAGGTGCAAGACTACCACAACCAAATACTAGTGTGACATACGAAGAGTCAAAACGGCTTATTAGAGCTAGATACACGACCAAATGGGAAACAGAACATACTGGCTACACAAAAAACGATGCCTATTACCAGTTGAACAGAAGAGAGCAGGTCGTGGTCTTCAGACTTCGCACTGGCCACAATAGACTGAGGTACCACCTATTCAATAAATTGAAGATAGGTGGCACTGACGAATGCTCGTGTGGTACCGGGAAAATGACCGCTGAGCATTTGCTGCAAAACTGCCCGATATACGAGGATCAGAGAGAGCAGATGTGGCCATCACCAGTGGCAACACTAGACAAGCTCTATGGCAGTGTCGACAGCCTCAGGATGACCGCTGCTTTTTTCGAAAAAAATAAAGGTTGACGTCTGACAGCGTAAGAAGAAGAAGAAGATATCTTTCTATCTTCACTCCACATATATCACTAGACATCATGGGGAGGTGTAACCTCCGTTTTCATATTTTTAATTTTGTTGGGATGCGAATATCCGCGGGTGACTTGCCATGTCAATCCTAGCAATACAGCAGAATTAAACACTAATCACAGCTTGGCATCTACTAATACTATCACAGCTTGGCATCTACTAATACTAGCACAGCTTGGCATCTACTAATACTAGCACATCTTGGCATCTACTAATACTAGCACAGCTTGGCATCTACTAATACTAGCACAGCTTGGCATCTACTAATACTAGCACATCTTGGCATCTACTAATACTAGCACAGCTTGGCATCTACTAATTCAAGCACAGCTTGGCATCTACTAATACTAGCACAGCTTGGCATCTACTAATACTATCACAGCTTGGCATCTACTAATACTATCACAGCTTGGCATCTACTAATACTATCACAGCTTGGCATCTACTAATACTATCACAGCTTGGCATCTACTAATACTAGCACATCTTGGCATTTACCCACATAGTCTAAGAAGACTCCAAACCTTGATAACACACAGAACAGTACTTACACAAAGCAGTGTGTATGCCAGACCTGTCCACTTGAGTTAACAATCTGCTCATCAATCCTAAAGCCTTCGTTACATCGCTGGCACACAGCGCTGCCTAGCGACATCATTGCACTGGTTGGAAAGAGAGAAATGTGAAGATATTTAATTCAACATTACTGCTTCCTATATAGTATAGTGCATATATAATATATTATAAAGGTCCTTGAACACCTGTATCACAAGGCGTCCAGCGCAGTTCTTGTGAATGGGAGGCGAGGGGACTGGTTTCACACATCAGTTGGTGTGAGACAGTGTTGTACACTCTCTACAACTCATTTCAATATATTCCTTGTGGGAATTATGAGTGAGGCACTTGGAGGTCACGTTGGTACTGTCAAGATAGGGGGCTGAACGATTACCAGCCTTCGTTTTGCAGATGATATCGACGGGTTGGCGGGTTATTCCAAGAATGGGTCAGAAGGCTCGATGAAACAGCTCTTGACTATGGTATGGAGATAAACGCTGGAAAGACAACATTAATGACCAACAACGCCGAGGGTTTCAGCAGCAGGATAAAAGCTAACGGTCAGGAACTCGAAGTAGTTGACCGTTTTAAATATCTAGGGTCGATTGTCAGTAATACTGGATCAAAATGTGAGGTGTTGGCCAGAATAGCACAGACAATAGCGGCGCTTGCACGGCTAAACAAAATCTGGCAAGATAAACGGTTAGCACTATGCACGAAAATCAGATGAATGCGTACACTGGTCATGTCAATATTCCCCTATGCTTGTGAGACATGGACAGTTACAGCTGACCTTCAGCGAAGGATTCATGCCTTGGAGATGAGATGTTTCAGAAAACCTTTCAACGTCACGTACAGGGATCGAGTTACAAATGAGGAAATACGAGATAGAATTACAACAGCAATAGGACCTTTTGAAAACCTCTTGACAACTGTCAAAAGAAAGAAACTCGCTTGGTACGGTTACATATCGAGATCAAATGGTCTTGCAAATACAATCCTCCACGGAAAGGTGCATGGCAGACGACGAAGAGGCCTGCCCAAAAAGAGGTGGGAGGACAACATAAAAGAATGGACCAAACTCTGACCAGAAGAGGCACAGGCAGCGGCTGTTGACAGAGAAGGGTGGCGTGGTGATGTGATGATGTCTTCAGGTGTGCCTCAACGACTTCACCGGTTACGGGATGACCTGACCTCACCGCTTCCGCATCACCATAATAAATAAGCTCTGTCGATATACCAATGGACTCATGCTAACTACCACTTTCTTTTGATCTATTCAAGTTGAAATATAAAAGGGGGGGGGGGAGAGAAGTGGGAGAAAAAGATGAAGAACAGGACGAATTTCAAGCATAAAAACGAGGAGGAGGAGAAGAAGAAGAAAATGAAGAGGGAGAAAAAGACGTGCAAAGAAGAAGATTGGAGCCCACATGGTATGTGAAGAATATGGAGGTGAACACCTGCTGGAGAGCGGTGAAAGCATATGGGCCTTATGGACTGTACTGAGGACAGGGAACACAAATAACGTTGGGAGATCAGCAGTTGGCTGCCACCTGATGCTTCTGGGGTAACCACAAGGATGCAACCAGGTTAGTCTGTATGTCTCAATATCGGCCAAGTCTTGTAGTATACTGCCACTAACACAAAGCTGACATTTCGTGCCATGACACCCCCCCCCCCCTTTTTTACAGCTGTACATACCTTGACATATTTTCAAAAGTCGATGTCAGTTGTTGATTTCTTGAGCTTTACCATCTTTTAGCAAAATCGCGCTGCTTTTAATCATAGTCTTCTTTAGTAAGCTACAAGAAAGAACCTACCCACATGCTTACTACTAATAGTCAAATGTGAGTTCTCCAGGCAACCCCAGGAAGACAAAGGACGACACCTTCCAAGGGCCCATAAGATGGATGTGCAGAACAAAGGGAAAGCTGTCTGCTACCTGGCATGAGGCACTGATCTACCTGAATACACAGATTCTAGTAGTACCAGTTGTTTGTTCCGAGTCGAATCATCTTCTGGTGTATGTATGCTTCTTTCAACCACATACACAGTTGTGTGTGGTTATACCAGAGAGCGTTTGACATGAAAGAATACTTGACATCAAGAAATTAATTCTTGTCTAGCGCTAAGGCGCACTTAACCCCAAAAGAAGAGACCAGTCCAAGCAAACTACCAGACTGTCGAGAAGTGGACGGTCTCAGTGAGTGTTGTCGGCGTTAAAATATTTGTTTTTTAAATTAAAGGTTTGCCTTTTTAGATTCTACTGGCGAAGGCATGGTCTATTTCCATTACAGACCGTAGTCCTTTTGGCGATATATCCATGACGTATTCTTCAGTGTATGGATGCGTGTGTGTATCTGTTGCAATGTGGAAATATTTGACAGTGTATTAAGAGGAAATTCCGTGAGGATTCCGTGGCGAAGTGGTTAAGCCTTTGGCCTCGTGATCAGGTGGTGTGGGTTCGACTCCGGACTCCGCCATCTTTTTCACGGGTGCTTGATGCGGAGTCCCCTGCATATAGTAATGGCCCCCTAGTCGTCTTGTCCTTGACTTGCCACTGGGGTCGGGCGGCTCGAGACGAGAGAGTGAGGATAAAAAGTAGCGCAGTTAATCCTTACTAAATATAGCGCTAGCAAAATAAATTATGCCATCATCGTCTACGATGGACGGCGGCCTTTGAAGAAACAATTTACAGGGCTGAGGAATACAAGCCGCTTATCCATGTAATCGCCGCGGAGTGAAAAGGTTAGGTTTTCAAATATGAAAATAAACTTTTCCCCACTCAAGTCTTTAACCGAGGTGCCCCCTTGCTCAATAGACGCGTAAGCTAGCCACTCGGCAGCGTTCAAAGTCAATCACTATGCCTTCTCTGATACCATAATCGATACTCTAGCACCGCATGATCAATAGAATAATAATGGAATGCTACAAACCTGGGATCCAAATCGATACTCAGTATATCCATGTCCTGTCCTGGCTCATCCCCCTGTGCTACCCTACGCCTCTGGAACAGAGGGCTTTGGGTTCGTTTATCCAGGGGTTGAAGGTTAAAGGCCACACTCCTTGACCCTAAAGTCGTCATGGCGTTGGAGAACGTCCCACACAAGAAATCAACAACCGAGCACTATAGATTTGTCACAAGTGCTCGTTACGTGTGATGTGTGATACGAGCTAACAACGATATGATATCTAGTCGTGTAGCCAGAAGTCTTATCTCTAGAAACTTATCTTACAAATAAGCACATTTAGAGGCTAGTAAACACGTTCTGATATCTGTGACAAAGATACATGATATAGTCGGTGTTGTGCTCTGATATCATACACTCAATCAATCAATCAAACAATCAATCAATCAAACAATCAACCAATCAATCAATCAAACAATCAATCAATCAAAAAAACAATCAATCAATCAAACAATCAATCTAAACCGCGTCAGCTGCCGGTGGAGCATAGTAAATAAACACAACCCAAGATGGCAAATGTTGAAATCTCTATCTGTTGAAGTTCTTGTGGCAAACTTTCTGCTGGGTGTGACAGCCAGCCCCACGCCCAACCCTCCTCAGTCGTCTCTTACGATATACGTGACATGTTAGAGTGTTGTTATTCGTTATCCCCTTTCGGACTCGGTAGCACGCTGACGACATATTCACAGATCAAAATAAAATAAAAGTAAATAATGAATGTACACACAGTAAACAAACTCTTATCACACAGGCAATGAAGCGTCTCGCTAGACGGAGACAAGTTATAGGATTCCCTTAGGTGAACATTAGTAGACAACAAAAGGAAGTATTACCGATAGCTTAACCGGCCAATGTGTGGGGAATACAAGGCAAGCAGCATGCACAAGAGGCAGCTGTCGACTTGGTTCACAATCTACATGAAGTAGATGCTTTCCTACTGCACAAACAGGCCTCCTTGTCTGTGAGATGAGTGTAGCCAGAGTCCCTACTGCACAAACAGAAATGCTTGTCTGTGAGATGAGTGCAGTCATAGACAGATGTTCAGAAAGTAACTTGTTTTATTATGATCAATGCGCATCATTGAGTATTGTTTCACGCATGCGCAATTGATTCATCGGTCCAATGGCAACACACAGACGCCATTCTGAGGCATTTGTTGATGTTTGATGTTATCGGTCGTCCGTGAGAAAGCACCCTCATCAATGTCCCCTATGGCTTATAACGCTGGTAGATCTGGCTACAGGGAAAGCGGGCGGTCGCAAGGGAGGTGGATATACGACAAAGTGATTCTGCAGCGACACGGACTCACATTGACCGACGCAACGCACTTGGCGCAGGACAGCTCCTCACGTCTAAGGGCATAAATAGAACGAAAACTAACATTGTGCGTTCAAAATGTTTAAGGCAATCGAAGCGCCCGCCGGCTGTGAAATACGATTGTTGAATGCGACAAAAATTCAACTAATTGAAATTCATCGTCAGATCTGTGAAGTTATATGTTGTCCGTGTACACAAACAGGCTTACATGCCCGTGGGATGGTTGCCGACACTACCCCATAACTTGGTTTATGCTGATATCAGAATGTCCAGAATATTGTTCCACTGAACGTATCATAAGCAGATAGGGGACAGAGCCAGTATGTGGTGGTGTATCATGCTTGTATAGCTAGATGAGACTTCTGGTTCGTGCAGTGCTGGTGCACTTACTTTTATCGGCAAAGGTGCAGAATTCCCTCCCGCTATCGGCACTCCCCAGCCGATACACATGTACAAGGTTTTATATAGCCTGGCATACGGTTAGTGATGGACAGGCAGCGTAAAGGGGGGCTGTTCACCCCACCTCAAGACGGTTAGTGATGGACAGGCAGCGTAAAGGGGGGGGGGGGCTGTTCACCCCCACCTCAAGACGGTTAGTGATGGACAGGCAGCGTGGAAGGGAACTGCCCACCCCACCTCAAGACGGTTAGTGATGGACAGGCAGCGTGGAAGGGAACTGCCCACCCCACCTTAAGACGGTTAGTGATGGACAGGCATAGTGGAAGGGAACTGCCCACCCCACCTCAAGACGGTTAGTGATGGACAGGCGGCGTGGAAGGGAACTGCCCACCCCACCTGAAGACGGTTAGTGATGGACAGGCAGTGGAAGGGAACTGCCCACCTTACCTCAAGACGGTTAGTGATGGACAGGCAGCGTGGAAGGGAACTGCCCACCCCACCTCAAGACGGTTAGTGATGGACATGCAGCGTAAAAGGGAACTGCCCATCCCACCTCAAGACGGTTAGTGATGGACAGGCAGTGGAAGGGGGCTACCCACCCCACCTCAAGCAAACTGTGGCTTATTACAATGATATATCTAAAACTGGTACGGGACTTTCCCAAACTATCTAAATCTTGACGGAAATCCTTAAATAAGTGCTTTCATATTTGTACTTGTCAAACAAGCAGCCGCGAACAGGGTCTGTCACTCAGTCTAGCAATGCATAGTGTGATCGATACGTGGGACTGATAACTGGTATGTTGCAAATGTCAACTCTAATGTCAACTACCGATTATTTCAAATCTCAATATACGAATTACAAGTGTGCGGAATAACCGACCATAATAAATACATGCGGACAGTTGGAGAAACGCGTAATATATACGTGTACTGTTGGTCAGGTATCACAATGAAACGGGTCATCCAACAGTACACTCAAATCAACAATAGTACTATTATGTATCATGGAAAAATAATAAGTGAGAATATGGATTCTGCTAATCTACCCAATCATAAACTTTGGCACATTCTACACAAAAGTAGACACTCCAAGATCTCAGAGCCCATATATATTTTCCACAGAAACATGGACACAGAGTGATTAAGATCACACGGGAATGGTCTTGGAGCTGGCAAATGAAGTTTAATGTAGATAAATGTACAGGCAGTCACGTGGGTAGATCCAATTTGGAACATAATTTCAAAATGAGAGTGAGCAATATTAGAATGATAAAAAAGGAAAGGGACATGGATCATACAGGTAAAGTGACTGAGCAAGTCCAGGAAGCAGTGAAAATGGCAAATGCAATGTTAGGTATGATAAAAAGAAATATTAAACATAGGAGCAAGGAAGAGTCAGTCAAACTGTGTACAGCATTAGTTAGACCTAGATTAAAGAACTGTCTAAAGGTTTGGAGTCCTTATCATAGAGGACATGCTGGAAAGAATACAAAAAATGAGCGATAAAGCTGATAGTTAAATTCTAGAATTATGGTTATGAGGACAGACTCAGAAAAACCGACCTGTAGTGTCTAGAAAAGAGAAGAATTCAAGGTGGCAATACAGGTTTATACAATAATCCAACGGAAAAGATAAATTAGACTATATCCATTTTTTTGCTTCACATACAAGAACAAGAGGGCATAGGTACAAATGAACTAAAGAAAGGTCCAAATTATATATTAGGAAATATTTTTGCAGTCAGAGAGTGGTGAATGCTTTGAGATAGGAAGTAGTGTCAGGTCATCCCGTAACCGGTGAGGTCGTTGGGGCACACATGAAGACATCCTCACAACTCCACGCCATCCCTCTCTGTCAGATGCCGCTGCCTGTGACTCTTCTGGTCGGAGACTGGTCCATTCTTTTATGTTGTCCTCCCATCTCTTTTTCGGCCAGCCTCTTCGTCGTCTGCCATGCACCTTTCCGTGGAGGAGTGTGTTTGCAAGACCATTTGATCTCGATGTGACCGTACCAAGTGAGTTTCCTTCTTTTGACAGTTGCCAAGAGATCTCCGAAAGGCCCTATTGCTGTTGTAATTCTATCTAGTAGTGTAGGCAGTGTTAATTAATGCATTCAAGAATAGATTGGATGCACATATTTTTTAGATCGAGGAAATGTAACAGAAACTGGTTGTATACATACTCTGTAGAGTCTGCTAAATCAGTATAAAGATGTTAAGTTAAGATCGAACGGGCCGGGCTATTCAACAAATTGAAGATAGGGTGTACCGACGAATGCCCGTGCGGTACTGGTAAAATGACCGCTGAACATCTGCTGCAGAACTGCCCGACATACGAGGATCAGAGAGAGCAGATGTGGCCATTACCAGTGAAACTGCAAGACAAGCTCTATGGCAGTGGCGAGAGCCTCAGGATGATCGCCGCTTTTTTCGAAAAAATAATGGTTACTGTCTGACTGCGTACGAAGAAGAAGAAGAAAAACGGGCCGGGCCACCCAACATTGCACTTAAGGCAAAAGTCAGAAAAAAAACGAGTATTTTTGTCCATGCCTATTCTGTTGTCGAGACTTTGAACTTAGTTATTTGTAATGATATGCATGTCTGATGTATGGGACAGTTACGTTTATGATTTGATTGTTGTTAAAGGTTTCTAGGTGACTGACATCAGTCTTTCATCTTCGATCAGCTGATGCTATGATTCTAGCCTGGTTAGGTTCACAAAGAAGACGTTTCAGGTTTTCGCCAGTCCCCCACATTTTTCTAACATGGTCGCTTATCCGGGCCAGACTGCCTCTCTACGGGCTGGAGCAGTCCTGCGGGACATTCTCTGGTGTTTGCTTGAGTGCTCCACAATCGCACGTGGCTGTGCCTTTAAGACATTCTGTGGAGGTAAACCAATGTCTCGTTCTGAGTCTGAATATCTGTGTCTGTCTATCTCTGCCAAGTTTGTCTATGCTGCCATTTTTTGACTTTTATTCTTTGTGCTGGTCTCGCCATTCTGTCCCCATGGATCGTTTTATTGGTGTGTTTGCTTCTTTATATCTGTTGATGACGAGTCTGTTTGCCGCCACTTACGGCTTTTCCAGCTCATCTGCCCTCTAGTTCCCAATGGATCATGCAGTATTGAATTCAAAGATCGTTTCAATAAACTTCGATTACTTTTCAATATCATGGAAATTGTTAATAAACTTCGATAATTGAATCAATGGACATTTTCAATAAGCAGACGGTTTTTAGTGTTGAAATAAAGTATAGAAAATGTTTAAACAATACATTTAGGTTTACATATTTAATTGGTCAAAGTACATCACACAATATATATTAAAATTAATACAATATATATTCAATTTTTTGATCAATTTGATTAAAAATTAGTTTATTATACATATTTTGTGTTTTTTATTTGAATTTACAATAGTTTTCATCAATTAGATTATATAGATCAATAATTATGTGACAAGAAAAGATTACGGAAGAGGTCGAAAAATACACTGGACGTGATTACGAAATACAGAGCGATAAATGGAAACATAAAGGCCAAGATTAAAAAGGCCAAGGCAGAATGGATAACTGCTTTGTGCTTAGATATCGAACAAAATCTGGGAAGAAACGATGCCAAGTGGGCATATAAAATAGTCAAGGACCTTGTATGGCCTATACAAGGTCACAATACAACGATTCATGGTAAAAGATGGAAATGTCTCACAGAAGCCCATAACATTCGGGCTCGTTGGACAGAGTACTGCTCTGAATTATATTAGCATGGGGTCGAGGTGACCCAGGAAATGCAAAGGGCTCCCGAAATGAATATGTTAGAGGAGAATCAACCGATAATAAGAGAGGAAGTAACTGAAGTGGTGAAGATGCTAAAAAAGGGGAAAGCTGTGGGCATGGATATCTCAGCAGAGCTCCTACAAGTGGGAGGTGAGGTAATAATTGAGGCTCTGACTTACATCTGTAACAGAATTTGGCGGACAGGAGAGTGGCCAACCATCTGGACGAAATCAGTGGTCCTAAAGATGTGTCAGAACTATAGAACAATTAGCCTCATTTGTCATCCTAGCAAAGTTCCCTTAAAAAATGATCCTCAACAGATTAAAACCACGTGCAGAGAATATAATTGCCGAAGAGCCAGCAGGGTTTCGAGCGGGAAGAAGTACCACTGAACATATATTTAATCTGCGGATATTAAATGAGAAATACTTAGTGAGTATTTAGAGTACTTAGAAAATAATGAGTATCAACAACACATATATCATGCCTTCATCGACTTCAAAAAGGCGTTCGACAGAGTATGGTCAGCGGCGCTATGGACAACAATGAATCATTACACGATCAATAATAATATTGTGAAGGTAGTGAGAACCTTTATGAGAAGGCGTCAAGTGCAGTTTCTGTAGAAGGAATACTAGGTGAATGGTTCCGCATGTCTGTTGGGGTGAGACAGGGTTGTACTTTCTCCAACACTCTTCTATGTATTCTTTGAAAGAATAATGGAGGCGGCCCTGGAGGGACATGTTGGTACGGCCAGAATAGGTGACAAGACGATTACAAACCTACGATTTGCAGATGATATAGATGGTCTGGCAGGCACAGAAACGGAACTCCAGGAGCTGATTAGTAGATTGGACAGAGCGGCCCAGAGCTATGGCATGGAGATAAATGCAGAGAAATCTAAGCTGATGACTAATAACACGGAAGCTTTACATCTGTGATAAAAGCAAAGGGTCAGGAACTCAAAGTTGTACACCGGTTCACACCGGTTCAAGTATCTGGGATCGCTGATAAGTGACGAGGGCTCGCAGCCTGAGATAATTGGCAGAATAGCACAGACAACAGCGGCGCTTACGCCCTTGAAACCCATATGGCAGGATAAGTGGCTCGCCCTCAGCATAAAGGTTAGACTAATGCGCTCATTGGTGCTCTCAATATTTGTGTATGCCTGTGAGACTTGGACTATTATTGCAGATATCTAGTGCAGAATACATGCAATGGAAATGAGGTGCTTTAGAGGACTCGTAAATGTTACATATAATGTCTTGGTATGGGTACGTGACGAGGTTCAGCGGGATTACAAATTCGATACTGCATGGTTCCGTATCAGGAAAGAGATGGCGGGGTCGTCCAATGAAGAGATGGGCAGACAACATCACTGAATGGTCAAACCTTCGTCCAGGTGAGGTACGACTGGTGGCAGCGGACAGAGTGAGAGAGATGGCGTGGGATTGTGGGAGTGTCTTCAAGTGGGCCCCAACGACCTGATGGGTCACTAGATGAACTGAACTGAATAATTAAGCAAATTAAAAATGCTATATTTTATGTTTCAGTAAATGTAGTTTCAAATTGAGAGTGTATTGTCTATTTCAGCCATCTTTGGAAGTACTTTTAGCAGAGAATACCAGAGAAAGTTGGTCCCAAGTGGCTATTTTTTTTTAAAACCAGTTAAACGAGATACAAACTTGAAGAGCATGAAGAGCATTTACTATTGGACTAGCATTGTTTTTGATTTCCCAGCACATAAATGTCCACCAACATTGATACACTAATCTCACCCCCTTATCAGTGTAAGGACAGGTAATTTGAATCAGTTTGTGTCCGCCAGTCAGCTCTATAGGTACCTACTGCGAGCACACTTTTCGGAAATTCAAATGATCACACATTCTGATGTAAGGTAAACCATGAGAACTTCTTATTGTAGGTGCTACAGTGTCTACTCGTCTGTCAGCTTCAATCATCTACCCAACACGTCGCACACATACTTCTATTACAATCTAAACAGAACCAAAAAAAAGCAGATATCCTTACATGGCATTGGGCCGAAGGGCGAGAGTACTGCTCTGCTGGAAATAGCCCCAAATTGTTATACTGCCGAACTAATACATATATATGGAGAACTAGGTCATTCAACCCACAAATTGGTTTTTCGTTTTTTCTAACAGCCGGCAAAAAAACTTTCTTATTTGTTTTAGTATCTAAATATGGCTAAGAAATGATCACATGATGATAGTTAGAGCTTAGAGTTAGAGCTTAGAGTTAGAGCTTAGAGTAAGAGTTGAGAGTAAGAGTTGAGAGTTAGAGCTGAGAGTTAGAGTAAGAGCTGAGAGTTAGAGTAAGAGCTGAGAGTTAGAGTAAGAGCTGAGAGTTAGAGTAAGAGCTGAGAGTTAGAGTAAGAGCTGAGAGTTAGAGTAAGAGCTGAGAGTAAGAGCTTAGAGTAAGAGCTGAGAGTTAGAGTAAGAGCTGAGAGTTAGAGTAAGAGCTGAGAGTTAGAGCTGAGAGTAAGAGCTTAGAGTTAAAAGTAAGAGCTGAGAGTTAGAGTAAGAGCTGAGAGTTAGAGTAAGAGCTGAGAGTTAGAGTAAGAGCTGAGAGTTAGAGTAAGAGCTGAGAGTTAGAGTAAGAGCTGAGAGTTAGAGTAAGAGCTGAGAGTAAGAGCTTAGAGTAAGAGCTGAGAGTTAGAGTAAGAGCTGAGAGTTAGAGTAAGAGCTGAGAGTTAGAGCTGAGAGTAAGAGCTTAGAGTTAAAAGTAAGAGCTGAGAGTTAGAGTAAGAGCTGAGAGTTAGAGATGAGAGTAAGAGCTTAGAGTTAGAGCTGAGAGTTAGAGCAAGAGCTCAGAGTAAAAGCTGAGAGTAAGAGCTGAGAGTAAGAGCTGAGAGCAAGAGCTTAGAGCAAGAGCTGAGAGTTAGAGCAAGAGCTGAGAGTTAGAGCAAGAGCTGAGAGTTAGAGCAAGAGCTGAGAGTTAGAGCAAGAGCTGAGAGTTAGAGCAAGAGCTGAGAGTTAGAGCAAGAGCTGAGAGTTAGAGCAAGAGCTGAGAGTTAGAGCAAGAGCTGAGAGTTAGAGCAAGAGCTGAGAGCAAGAGCTGAGAGCAAGAGCTGAGAGTTAGAGCAAGAGCTGAGAGTTAGAGCAAGAGCTGAGAGTTAGAGCAAGAGCTGAGAGTTAGAGCAAGAGCTGAGAGCAAGAGCTGAGAGTTAGAGCAAGAGCTGAGAGCAAGAGCTGAGAGCAAGAGCTGAGAGTTAGAGCAAGAGCTCAGAGTAAAAGCTCAGAGTAAGAGCTGAGAGCAAGAGCTGAGAGCAAGAGCTTAGAGCAAGAGCTTAGAATAAAGCTGAGAGTTAATGAACGCAGTACCAGCTGCTACATACCCGTCAGTCGACAACCAATCTAACGGGTACAATCCACAGCTCCAAACGATCAATCAATGGTCGCACGACTATTACAATGTTTAAAGAGCCAGAAAGTGCTGCTGTTACTGGAGTCCTATAACGTACAGTGGGGGGGGGGGGGGGGGGGGGGATGCATGCATATCTGCAGTCCTACGCGGCTTTTGACTCATCCAAAATGTGTAGTGTGTAGAAGGGAAACCTGGAGCGCGTGAAATTGTACCTGTGAGCTACCTGTGTCCGAGCTGTTCACCTGTGCTAGCATATGGCGTACATGAGCTTGTGGTGCTGGGACAACGAAATCTGAGAGCTGGCTTGGATAGAGAGGCAAGTAAGGATGCAGTGAGATTGAAACTAATGAACAATAACATTCAAAGGTTTGGTTGATAAAAAGCTTGCTAAATATGTAGACGCAACATATACGTATATAAGTTGTTAGTTTTTTGTTGTGTTGGGAATAACTGGACGGGTATTCTCTAGTTGAGGGTTGCAGTGAGTCTTCTGACAGGGCGTACTGAAGGTGTACCTGAACCCACATCGTGGTCGTGTAGTGCAAGGATTCTCACTAGGCTCAGCACTGCAGGGATAGCAGTGTTGATATCCAACCGTATTTCTAGGCTGCCATCATTTAGTATGTCGGACACACCCACAGACACACACACACACAAACCCACAAACACGAACTGACAAACCCATACACACAAACACTCACAGAAACCGATACACACATCCAGAGACACGCACACACACAAACCCACACACACACCTAGAGACACATACACACAAACTCATACACACACACACACCCATACACACGCCCACAGACATACAAACCCATAAACACACACAGTATTGACTGTGCTATTATCAATGCCGACTGTGCGGTCTGTATGTCAACATCGAGCGTGCACCATAAATGTTACAAATGTTTCCATCGTCCACGTGTCACAGGCGTACATTATGTGTATGTAAATACATAAAGTCAGTTGTTATTTAGTTTGATACAGAAGGAATCCCCTCATAAGGAAGTGAATCATGGACAGTCAGTGACGAAACCAGGAGAACGCTGGAAGCAGAAGAGATGTTGGGTTCATACAACAGCCTTCTGATATAACAACAAACATTGACAACAACTGCAAGGACGAGTGTTAAACGTCAGGAAAACATGCACACCAGACAACAGGAGAGAACATCAAGTAATAGAACATACGGATTCGAACCACGAACCTCCAGGTGACAGGTGTGGCTTTACTGCAAAAAACAAGAGTTTAGAATAAGTAGGACATTTGTCTGGGTCTGTTTTTCATTGTTATATTCAATAGTTGCCTCCCTCTATATTTATTAGTTGCCTCCCTCTATATTCAATAGTTGCCTCCCTCTATATTCAATAGTTGCCTCCCTCTCTAATCAATAGTTGCCTCCCTCTATAATCAATAGTTGCCTCCCTCTATATTCGATAGTTGCCTCCCTATATATTCAATAGTTGCCCATCCCTATATTCAATAGTTGTTGCCCTCTATATTCAATAGTTGTTGCCCTCTATATTCAATAGTTGTTGCCCTCTATATTCAATAGTAGTCCACCCATATGTTTAATAGTTACCTCCCTATATATTCAATAGTTGATGCCCTCTATATTCAATAGTAGTCCACCCCTATGTTTAATAGTTGTCTCCCTCTATATGCAATAGTTGCCTCCCTCTATATTCAATAGTTGTCCACATCTATATTCAATTGTTATCTCCCTCTATATTCAATAGTTGTCTGTCTCTATATTCAATAGTTCTCTCCCTCTATATTCAATAGTTGTTCACATCTATTTTCAATAGTTGTTCACATCTATTTTCAATAGTTGTTCACATCTATTTTCAATAGTTGTTCACATCTATTTTCAATAGTTGTTCACATCTATTTTCAATAGTTATCTCCCACTATATTCAATAGTTGTCTCCCTCTATATTAAATTGTTGTCGGCCTCTATATTCAATAGTTGTCTCCCTCTATATTCAATAGTTGTCTCCCTCTATATGCAATAGTTGTATCCATCACATTTGCGCGTGCTAAGTTTGCTGAATCTCCTAAATCATGGTTTTCCTTGCAGCGAGGAGCACCCGTCAATTGGGGGCCCGTGGTTCGAATGTGTACATATTCTCCGAGCAGACTACATACACTGGTCCTTGCGATTGTTGCCGTTACATGACTGATTGAGGCCCGGGACGACTGAATGCCCGGCCAAATGCTAAGACAACTAATCACAGGCATCGACACAGAACATACCATTTGATTGTGTGGGAGTGACAAATGGTGGATGAGAAGAGTGTAACCATTACTGCCTTGACCTTTCACTCCAACATTCCTATCTATATTGTATGTGCTCTCTACGATGTCCTCGTGAACTGGGCGTGCGGCGGCTCGCGTGTACAGGTGCTGTCACTGTCTCGTCGTGTGCACCTTTCTGGGAGGAAGGCAGAGGCACATTGTGTCTCTAAACATTCTCTAAAAAAGCGACTAACGATAAATGATGTGCAGAGGGCTAGCAAAATCATAATGTAAAACAAATTGATACAGGAATCACTGTCGTGCTCTGGTGCATGCTTCTTGTCAGGAACCATCTTAAGTGCGAGCCAAATGGAGAAAGAATTGTTATTCTATATTGACAAAAACCACTGTATCTCTTCCATGTACCGTCTTCTGAAAACAGGCTGTTTTTAAGGCAGACTGGCTGACGAGATGTGGATCGATGTGATCCCCGTAGTAGTGAGTGTCACGCAGACGAGCCCAAGTACAGCCTGGAGGACCGTGGTCTAATCAGCACGCTCGGGATGTGAGGAAAGCTACTACAACCCGCCACTTAACGCCCTTTCGGGGTGCACAAAAGACTCAACTTACTCATTGTGTGCATTACACAACAGGTCACCGCCATTATAAGCAGACAACGTTTACCGTTATTAAACAATGAACATGTTAAGAACCTGACATACTCGTGATGATGGTGTGGGGTAAGGTCCCGGCTAGCGTCACATACAAGTGATTACATGCCTCAAATACAAGAGATTACATGCGTCAAATACAAGAGATTGCATGCATCAAATACAAGAGATTACATGCGTCAAATACAAGAGATTGCATGCATCAAATACAAGTGATTATATGCGTCAACCCACATGATATCACCAAAATATGTTCTTTTTAAATCAAAGATCACTCAACAAAATTAAAGCTCCAATGTTAGACTGGGGCAAATAGTGCGATCTGAGTTGAATATATGATACAAGGTGAGACGGAGGCAACACGCTGTGAGGTGGATATCTGATACAAGGTGAGACATCTGATACAAGGTGAGACGGAGGCAACACGCTGTGAGGTGGATATCTGATACAAGGTGAGACGGAGGCAACACGCTGTAAGGTGGATATCTGATACAAGGTGAGACGGAGGCAACGCGCTCTGAGGTGGATATCTGATACAATGTGAGACTGAGGCAAATAACGCGATCTGAAGTGGATATCTGAGACCTCATTCATTAGGGTAGTTATAGTGAGTGACTCTCGACCTATGACTCGAGAGGTACAGACAAGGGATTCCTTGGACTTCTAGGAGACTGTTGATGCTCAAGCCGGCACGCTCGTGTTCAGATCTCCAGTCTCGATATTTGTTTATACAACTCCACATGTGTACCCGCCCACAAGCGAATGTTTTTCTGTTCCCAGTCTCAAATGAAATGTTAAAAAAAATCATTGGAGCCACTAGCAGAGATAGAATTGGAAACGATGACATCAGAAGTATGGGGAAAACTACTCCATGTGGTGATAGACAGACATATAATGAGGAGGAAGACTAACATCTGGTCAGGCAAACCATTCTGATCAGACATGTTAGTCTACAAATGACAGGGCGTTACTACAGAAATCCTGCTCAACTCGAGAGGAGCCGCAGACATTTTGGTTCACGTACAAGGCTGATAAGCCAATGGCGCGAGGCTACCATGTGAGGGATTACGGCCGGACGCCTGTAAGCCGGAATCCCGTCCAAAATCTCAGCACCACTGCAATGGGAGGCCACGATATGGTCGGGATCTGGGGATCGCGCCTCAACCCTACCAGGTCGAGCCACAGAAAGATGTCTCTTCCATCCGCTGATCAAAGCGGGCGGATAGCTGCTCGATATTCACCCTATACGGCGATGGGGTGCGAAACCACCAACATAGGACTTAGTTCTTGGTCGGGGTGTCGAAAACAGTAGAGCAGCCACCTCACTGTGAACTGTCGAGACTCATTCCTTGACCACGAGATATGCCCGCAAACCAGGCGAACAACATCTCCGTGACTTTACCAGGCTTGTCCCCTGGTTAAATGCACTTCTGCTTCGATCTCTACCTCTGTATGCTATCAGACATACCAATGGACGCAGAAGAGATGCAGACCAGCGGACATTGCACACCTACCCCACTGTGTCAACATCCCAGGAGGCAAACGCTTTTGTAGAACACTATGCCAAAGCAAACCACATCGAGGTCCCTGCAGATAGGCATACAGACATTAGTGAAGAGCAAAAGGGGCACGACAACATCAATACGGCACCAGAAGAGCATATGATGGCCAAATTAACAATGAGCGAAATGGAAGAGGCCATGAGAACATTAAAGAAAAGGAAATCTCCCGGAAAAGACGGGATAACAAACGAAATGCTGATGGGGCTGGGCCAAACAGCGAAGAGGAAACTGCTATCGGTCCTGAACCAAAGCTGGAAAAAGGGAATTGTACCTCAGGCATGGAAAGACGCAGTACTTGTACCAGTACCAAAGAGAGGAAAGGACAAAACAGATCCAAATGGATACAGGCCTATCAGCCTACTGAGCTGTGTCGGCAAACTGATGGAACGTATGATAAACACCAGACTGATGTGGCATCTGGAAGAAAAACGAATACTAATTCCACAGCAAGCCGGCTTTAGACAGCACAGATCCACTGAGGACCAGGTCATCCTCATAGCCCAGGAAATAGAAGATGCCTACCAGGCACAGAAACACACAGTAGCGGTTTGGGTGGACCTGGAAAAGGCATTTGACAAAGTCTGGAAAGATGGACTTAGAGTCAAGCTAAGAAGAAGTGACGTTTGTGGGAGAATGTACAAGTGGATCAACCACTACCTCAAACAAAGAACGGCGCATGACATGGAAAAGTCAGATCGAGAGAAACCGAATGAGAGCCAGAGAAAGAATGGCAATCATGAGGAAACTTGCTGGCACAAGCTGGGGAGCAGACGAAAGCATACTAAAGAAACTGTACACTGGAAGAGTGAGACCAGTTCTCGAGTATGGCATTGCGGCATGGACAACAGCAGCAAAGGCGAACTTCGATAAAGTTAGCAAACTTCAAAACCAAGCCATGAGAGTTATAACAGGAGGCATGAAGTCAAAGGCAATCGTAGAACTTGAAAAGATTACAAAATTGCAATCCATGATCGATAGAGGAGATAGAGCCCAGCTGCAGTCAGAGAAACTCCGAAAACTGACTGACCATCCAATGCACCAGAGACTAAACAATTTGGGAAATGGGAAACTAAAGCGGAGAAACTTTGCAGAAATAGCCAAAGCAAAGATGCACGAAGATCCCATAAACGCACTAACAACACAAAAGCTCATCACTACTGTACGAAAACCTACCTGGAGGCAGCATATATTTCCAGAGGTGGTAGAAAATATACCAAGTATTGGAAACAAAAACTGTCAGACTGAAAAAGAAAAGAGAGATACTACCCTAAGCTTTATATCGAAAAACTACCCAAGCATGGACTGGACCCATGCATACACCGACGGTTCTGTAACAAACACTACACAGAACGGAGAGGCAGGAGCATTCCTGAACCTACCAAATGGCAGACAAATAACACTGTCATTCGCTACTGGTAAGTACACAAGCAATTTCAGAGCGGAGGCAGAGGCACTGAGGGCGGCAGTGGAAGAAATGGTGACACATAAAGAAAATGAAAGCCATACAGTCCTGCTTACAGATGCTCTCGCCGTAGTCACAGCGCTAAAAAGCCAGAAAAACACGTCGCTTAATGACTTAAGAGCAGCACTCTGCAAACTGTGCCAGCAGTCCGCACCAAAAAGAGTAGTGGTACAGTGGGTCCCATCACACTGCAACATCCAAGGCAGACAGACTGGAAAAAGAAGGTGCAAGACTACCACAAACAGATTCTACTATGACGTACGAAGAGTCAAAACGGCTTATCAAAGCCAGATATATGACCAAATGGGAAACCGAACATACTGGTTACACCAAAAACGATGCCTATTACCAGTTGAACAGAAGAGAGCAGGTCGTTGTCTTCAGACTTCGCACTGGCCACAATAGACTGAGGTACCACCTATTCAACAAATTAAAGATAGGTGGTACCGACGAATGCCCGTGTGGTACCGGGAAAATGACCGCTGAACATCTGCTGCAGAACTGCCCGACATACGAGGATCAGAGAGAGCAGATGTGGCCATCACCAGTGGAACCACAAGCCAAGCTCTATGGCAGCGGCGACAGCCTCAGGATGACCGCCGCTTTTTTCGAAAAAATAATGGTTACTGTCTGACTGCGTACGATGAAGAAGAAGACATGTTAGTCAGGGTCGGGCAAAACATAATGATCAGATATCTAAGTCAATGTTAGGTCAAATATATTGACCAAGACCCTCACCTTGGCTTCCTCGTAACCCTTCCTGGAAACGGGCTGTTTTCATGACAGCCTGGCTAACGAGGTGAGGGGTGGACATGGTTGCCGTAGTAGCGAATGGCAGGCAAATGAAACCATGCATAGCACAACCGACTGGAGGACCCCGGTCCACCTTCATCAGTCCGCTCGGGGTGTGAGGAAAGCTACTGCAACCCCCCCCCCCCCCCTTTTCCTTATTCATTTAAAAAAAGTAAATGGGCATTCAACAAGAAGAAGAAAGACAGAACACACGATGCTTCGGCCATCGCACGAGAGTGCAGCCTCATCAACTAACACTTATAACACAAGACTGTTTGGTTACAAAGCACGAAGATAACCACGTGGCATATGGATAGAAAACATAACATACATACTACAACAACACGGGCTTTCAACGACAGACGCAATACACGTCCAAGACAAGTTATTGCATCTCCCCACACCGCTTAATGGCACAAGTGAACGGGGAAGAAACAGAGAAATAATAGGTGTGGGTGGTGATAGTTCTGTTCTAGATGCGCGACCTCCAATCGCTGTGAGAGTTCTGTTCTAGATGCGTGACCTCCAATCGCTGTGAGAGTTCTGTTCTAGATGCGCGACCTCCAATCGCTGTGAGAGTTCTGTTCTAGATGCGCGACCTCCAATCGCTGTGAGAGTTCCACAATGTGACGCAGTAGCAAGCAACATCAGCTAAGTCTAACAGGAATGGAGTCTTGTTTAAATGTCCGTTGAATTTAAGGAAGGCAGATTGTTTGGTGCGGCTTCCTAGCCAATACGACACCTGGCTCGCGAGATCCTTCAACTGACTAGTGACACAGTACGACGCGATACGAACCAGGACAAGACTACACGGTAAACTTAAGGGTAGTCCCATAGCAAACACTGTCATCGGGGGTGGAGTGTTAGAGGTTTCAATGTGAACGGTCTCAGCTTATTCGCGAGGCTGGGTCACTGTTTTCACTTTAACAGTAGTCAGGTACCAATTTACATCTGGACTGACCGAGACGTGTCGATAGAGAAGAGCGAACTCGGTACCTTTGTCACGAGAAGTAAGCTCTAATCACTCTGACGTTAACCCAAGGTAGAGATTAAAGGTTATCGTGTTACGGGTCAGATTTCAATTACACCTGCTGCACAGATCATTTCCAGGTAGCTACCTTATTCGGGTAGCGTACAGCGATACAGCGAGGAAGGAAGTTGGTCACATTATCTTTAACATGTTAACAGTTCTGAGATCTCGTGCAATTGTGTCACGTGCATCCTAGACGGCAGCGCCCGCCGTGAGACTACTTGGACCTTTTATCATTCATATACAGATACCGAACAGTCAGTAATCCATCAGACTGGTTGTCAGTATTCCACCAAGCTGGTTGTCAGTAATCAGTCATTCTTGTTGTCAGTAATCATTCAGGCTGGTTGTCAGTTATATGTCAGACTTGTCAGTAATCTGTCAGACCGACTGTCAGTAATCCATCTGACTTGTCAGTAATCTGTCAGACCGATTGTCAATAATTCGTCAGACTGATTCTCGGTAATCCGTCAGACCTGCTGTGGGAGCGGCCACATTGAACACGTTGTCGTTGAGGCCTTGACATGACATTCGTCAGCTAAACATTTATGAGATTATGCTAGTTTTACACACGTACCCACCTCCCCTCCCCCTCTCTCTATTTAGTCCCGGCGCGTGAGGTTACCTTCACCATACAAGAATATCAAGATGGAACAATGCCTGATGAAAACCTTTTCACAGACAACCAGACCATAAGCTTGTACAATACTTTGACTGAACTGGTTCATCTATGACATTGTTGTACGGCAAGTACTCAAATGAATCGATCCACGCCCACACACAGACTGTGCCTTGACTTCTATCTCTTCTCTTTCCTCTCCCTTTCCTCCAATAATACAGTCGAGGGACATTGGTATCTACAAATGGTAATCTTCTGTATGTGCTGGATATGTTACACACTGAGATGGCCACATGCCAACATTACCAGGCAGTCTGTCGATGAGCCACCCCCTCAACCCCCCCCCCCCTGGAATCAAATGGCGAAAGAGGACCAAAGAACACACGGAGAAGACAAGAGGCCGGTACAAGAAAACTGGGGAAATCTGAAAATAACTGGAGAAACCAGCACAGGCAGGTCTGCTAGTAGAGGGAATATGTACTCCGATGTGAAAGGATTGGTTGATGGTATGTACCCAAAAGTTAAAGGGTTGGTTGATGGTATATGTACCCAAAAGTTAAAGGGTTGGTTGATGGTATATGTACCCAAAAGTGAAAGGGTTGGTTGGGTGGAATATGTACCCAAAAGTTAAAGGGTTGGTTGATGGAATATGTACCCAAAAGTGAAAGGATTGGTTGA
This sequence comes from Ariolimax columbianus, assembly GCA_036924085.1. Taxonomy (NCBI): domain Eukaryota; kingdom Metazoa; phylum Mollusca; class Gastropoda; order Stylommatophora; family Arionidae; genus Ariolimax; species Ariolimax columbianus. The sequence continues at coordinate 25,552,506 of JAVGWX010000021.1, read as the reverse complement.
TGGAATATGTACCCAAAAGTTACAGGGTTGGTTGATGGTATATGTACCCAAAAGTTAAAGGGTTGGTTGATGGAATATGCGGTCTAAATTGACGTGTGCGAAGTCTAACGTTATGATCAGACCAAACATCGACGCCGTGCACCTGGAAACAACCTGAGCTACAGGAGCCGGACCAACGAGGTTGTGATGAACACGGTTATTCGTGAAGGGGTGAGCCTACATAGAGCCTACGGCCTGGACTGCACTACATCCTGGATGACAGAGGTCCGCCTTCTTCAGCACGCACTTGTGTGTAAGCAACAGTACTGCATACATACGAAAGATAATGTTCGCCCCGAATGAAAATCTGAGGAGGTGTTTAAGGTGAAGAAAATAAAATTATAGTCGAGAAAATGTCAAGTTCCGGCTTAGACGCCATGATGCATATTGGACATATGCCTGGCCTGTATTTTCTTGACAAACGGCACACTAGGATATATGTGGTCACCACTTTTACTTTCCAGACTTGTTCAGGTACCCAATTTAGGAGGCTGGATCGACCCCGGCACGATTTGCGATCGAAAAATATCCTGCGCCAATTTGGGTAAGAAGCTAGATCGATCGGCTGGAGATCCAGTGCATTAACCACAACGCTACTGTGGCTCTTCAGACGTGTCCTGGTACCCTACTTATGTTTAAGCAACAACTTGTATGTGGCTGCTGAGGTAACCGCAACGCCCACCATTCGGTTAAGTCAAGGGTACATGTGGCCACATAATATACACTGCTGTCGGGGGATGGAGTACTAGCCACTTTATTGTACTAGGCCTCAGCTTCTTATGAAGTGGTAACGCCATTTCTCTTCCTCGCAGCCTCTCCTTTCTCTACAGTAAGACAGATACCTAATTTTAGCTGGGTCGCTTAGAATGCCGATAACAGGGATCGAACATAATACTTGTGCCATAAGTTTGGAACTTTCAACTACTCTGCCATTGGGACGCTTTAACCTAACTTAACGTCTTTATGCTGATTTAGAAGACTCTGCGTATTCCGTATACAACCAGTTTCTCTTCCGATATGCGAGTCCATCAGTCTTTGACACTCAAACACTAGAGCTAAGTAGATCCGCAGCCTGTTAGGCGCCATCTATGCTGCTCTTAATAAACCACCTAACCAGAGACGGTGTTATACCATGTCACACAGTTAGTTGCCTCTTACGAAATGCTCCTGTGGGGAAGTGGTGCTATTCTAATCTTTGTCATACACAAAGACTCCGGCAGACAACGCTGCATACCATAGTCAGATTAGAGACCCAACCAAGACATATTACTACAGAGCCGTTTTAGAGACACACTTAACTAAATCAAAATAAGGTCCCGCTAAATGGATGAGTACTTGAACGGGAAGTCATACAAGAGAGACAGACATCGAGAGACTGCCATACCGGACTGGACGAACAGACAACGAACATCTGGATACTGACATCTTCGGGCAACAGAAGGCCGAGGAATGACTCACGATGATGATGAAGATAATTGTTGTAATAACAGAGTGCTTTCCGCATGTAGTCACGGAGCGTGGCAGGCTGGGTAGATAAACGCGAGCTGTGTATCAGATCACATTTCTAACAAGTGACTGATGTCTAAATGTCATACGTAAACCTGCAAACAATCTGGGACGTAGATAACTTTGATGTGTTCCCACACCCATCCCCTAACTCCAAAACCATTCCATATCTACGGTTAAATAATACTAATCTCTGCTAAATAGTACTACTTTTAATTCATATCTCCCTTTCCCTCTCTCCATCTCTCCCACTTATATCTTTGATATCCGTCAGGAATCCCAACACTCATCTAACCTTTTACATTAATAACGCCCCCTCCTCCCACCCTCACCCACATCTTCAGACCACCAATAAGGCCTATCTGCTGAACACCCAGACGACAGTTCTGGAGTCTGCGCGTTATTTATCAAATATACGGGCCTATTTGGAGAATGTTGGTTGAGGTCTGTCTGGTGATTGTTGGTTGGGGTCTGTCTGGTGAATGTTGGCTGTGTGTCTGTTTGGAGAATGTTGGTTGTGAGTCTGTTTGGTGAATGTTGGTTGGTGGTCTGTTTGGTGAATGTTGGTTGTGTCTGTTTGGTAAATGTTGGTTGTGGGTCTGTTTGGTGAATGTTGGTTGTGGGTCTGTTTGGTGAATGTTGGTTGTGGATCTGTTTGCTGAATGTTGGTTGTGGGTCTGTTTGCTGAATGTTGGTTGTGGGTCTGTTTGCTGAATGTTGGTTGTGGGTCTGTTTGGTGAATGTTGGTTGTGTGTCTGTTTGCTGAATGTTGGTTGTGGGTCTATTTGCTGAATGTTGGTTGTGTGTCTGTTTGCTGAATGTTGGTTGTGGGTCTGTATGCTGAATGTTGGTTGTGTGTGTTTGGTGAATGTTGGTTGTGGGTCTGTTTGCTGAATGTTGGTTGTGTGTCTGTTTGGTGAATGTTGGTTGTGGGTCTGTTTGGTGAATGTTGGTTGTGGGTCTGTTTGCTGAATGTTGGTTGTGTGTCTGTTTGGTGAATGTTGGCTGTGGGTCTGTTTGGTAAATGTTGGTTGTGGGTCTGTTTGCTGAATGTTGGTTGTGTGTCTGTTTGGTGAATGTTGGTTGTGGGTCTGTTTGGTGAATGTTGGTTGGTGGTATGTTTGCTGAATGTTGGTTGTGGGTCTGTTTGCTGAATGTTGGTTGTGGGTCTGTTTGCTGAATGTTGGCTGTGTGTCTGTTTGGTGAATGTTGGTTGTGGTTCTGTTTGGTGAATGTTGGTTGTGGGTCTGTTTGCTGAATGTTGGTTGTGTGTCTGTTTGGTGAATGTTGGTTGTGTGTCTGTTTGGTGAATGTTGGTTGTGGGTCTGTTTGGTGAATGTTGGTTGTGGGTCTGATTGGTGAATGTTGGTTGTGTGTCTGTTTGGTGAATGTTGGTTGTGTGTCTGTTTGGTGAATGTTGGTTGTGGGTCTGTTTGGTGAATGTTGGTTGTGGGTCTGTTTGGTGAATGTTGGTTGTGGGTCTGTTTGGTGAATGTTGGTTGTGGGTCTGTTTGGTGAATGTTGGTTGTGGTCAATTAGATGAATGTTGGATGCGGTCTGTTTGAAGAATATTAAAAGAAACCCGATTAGATCATGCTGGTAGGTAGCCGACTGGATCACGTTTGAGAGCCACCTTAAAAAAACTTGAAATATTAGCAAGCCCGTGCTTTGAAGAACTAATGTATCCATACGGTTTTTTTTAATTTTTTTTTTAAAACCACAAACATTTAAGCCTAATATGTATGGGGAAACTAACACTTCGGAAAAATACAGGTTGACGTCTGACATCGTGCGAAGAAGAAGAAGAAGAAGAAGAAGAAGGACTGAGTCATTTTTGAGCTTGAGTAAAATATATGGTCCTTCAAACCAACAGCTAAACTAAACTTCAAACATGTTAACTAGGTTTCATTTCTTTCATTCGAAATTTCATCTCTGGTATTTATTTCTTCCACGCGAGAACCCGAATGAATCTAGCTAATCTGGCGAGGGCGGGCAGTTATCGGAGGAGATACTTCCGCGTCCAATACCGCCTCTTTAAACTATGCCAGCAATTGACTACCAAAACAACTGGCTGGCTGTGTGATGGAAGGCATTAATAACGACCAGAGAGAAGATGTGAGATCGTTTGCACCTGTCTGTCTTCCTCTCATTATATATATATAAATGACTTAGTAAGAAGCGACGATGCTGGGGTGGACATAGGAAACTATATCTTGTCACATAAACCACCAAGCCAAGAACACTTGCTGGCTCAGGCTGCATGTAAAGCGCCATCTGTTGGAATCATCCAATAGTGAACTAAAGGCTGGTTAGAGTGAAGAGATCCCCAAACGTAGACCACGACATGCCAGTGCTCTGACAACCCTGCCACAGTCATTTAGCCGATGGATTTCATTCAATAAAAGAAATGAATAGTGTTCCAAGCTACTCGTGCTGAGTTAACTCTTGATGTTTCTTTGGTAGCAGGTTACAGCGGCTCTTCTCACACATCTCGAGGTGTACTTGAAAAGGTGGACCCTGGTCCGCCTCGTTGTAGCGCTCGTCCTGAGAAGGACGTTGTGGCGTAGTTTACAGCGAGGCTGCTATATCTGCGCCTTTCCGACCAACATATCCGATTTCATTGGGTATTTTTAGGAGGGAGGGGGCACTGAGTTTGTCTTGCCACTTCGATCCCTATTCTCTTAGCCGGACTACACTAGTTCAGTCTGTTTCCAGGGTCGCGGCTTGCAGACGGATTAGGGTCGCCACTTGGAGACGGAATAGGGTCTTGGTCAGTTCTGGTTCCCTTATGAGTCGCTAGCTGCTGTCAGCTCAGCCACATCTGCATGTTCGGCCCCGTAGCGCAGCGCGAGGCTCCCAGTAAGCTCACCTCTATGGAGGTTACAGTTTTGATCCCCCACCTCGTTGGCCAGACTGCTGCGACATCGGTCTGTTTCCATAAGCACGAAGGAGACGTGGGGGAGGGGTCCTTTCATCAGTATATTTCACCTGACCATGGTTACGCTTAGCTCCCAACAGAAAAACAAACATATGTCAAGCACCATAAAGGCCCTTGCCTCCAAGAAACAAGCAACGGAGCAAGAAACAATAACACAGGTTGACTAAGCGAAACATAACATGCACCTAGCACTATCCTATATTGTAACACACGCTTTAAGCTAACATAGGAAAAATACGGCCAGCTGAAGTGTATGTGTGTGTATAATTTTACGCATATAATTTGCTCTACGCAACACGTCACGAGGAAAACAAAATCACCATAAATTTATAGTATGTCTCCTTAATTAACACAACCAAGAACTATCTAATCACACATAAAACAGAAAGTCCGGCAGATATCCAAATGAATGAACAAAAACTACACAGGTGTGATGTACAGCTGAACGACCAAACAGCCAAGTTATGCTAACTGAGCTCTTCACCTACAATCAACAGTAGGGCTGAATTGGCTGTATAAATAACTACAGGAACTAGTACTAGATAACCAGCCGCCAAGTAGGGGATATTTGGCTAGCTGGGCGCGTACCATTTACAGGGAATATATGAAAACGTTATCTCTAATAGGACTTGTGACAAACAAACCAGCGCGCTCCAGGATTGGCTGAACACGAGCGACACGAACGTAAGAATGTGCCCGGTCCGTTGACGATACCTAGCACGGAGCGAAGACTAGTGTACCCCACATTTCTCGCTCCACTTCCCTTACTCGTGACCTTGCGTTCCGTAAGCTGAACTTAACGTTTTTATTGTGGTTTAGAAGACTACTGCGTCTGTAAACAACCAGTTTCTTGGGGGAGGAAGACTAACGTCTGGTCTGGCAAAATATACTTATCGGACATGATAGTCAGAATAGGACAAAAATATAATGGCCAAGACCCTCACCTCGACTTCCTAGTAGCCCTCCCTGGAAACGGGCTGTTTTCCTGGCAGCCTGTTTAAACGAGACGAGGGATCAGCGTGATCCCCGTAGTATTGAGTGACACGCAGATGAAGCCAAGCATGGCACAACCACCTGGAGGACCCGGGTCCACCTCAATCAGCACGCTCGAGATGTGAGATAAGCTACTACAACCCGCCATTTAACGTCCTGTTCATGGCGCACAAAAGAGTAACCCACTCATTGTGGGCATTCGCTAACAAGAAGTCTGTATACAACCAGTTTCTTGGAGGTTGGTTTTTACCGATCTTAATAGAGCTAAGTAGACCCGCAGTCAGTTAGGCGCCATTTATAGCTGCTCTTAACAAACCACCTGGGGAAAGGTACAAATAACTTGGGTAGATTTTAAATTTGAATTATGTCCTGGCAGCGGCCGTTAAGCCTACTCTTTTCATTTCCAACTGCCAAGGAGTTTTTAATGCGCTCGGCGCTGAACACGGGGGATCGATCTCACTTTCCAGCGATCAGGGACATTTTTTATCAGAAGATCCACGTGAAAGAAATCCCGGTCTGCACCGTGATTCAAACCCGCGACTTCCGGCACCCAAGGCAGAAATCGTGTACCTATTTTTTGCTCGGTAGACTGCAGCATATCGAGACGGGATAACGAATGTGATCCTTTTGTTGAAAGAAACACGCACGCTTACCGCTTGGTCACCCATTCGTTCACACCTTAGCAAGCCATTATTTTTTTTTTATTTGAAAAGACACAACAACCTACAAAGTTATAACTGCCTTAACATGTTACGGAGAAGAACAGACTCAACAGAGAAGTTCGTGGAACAAAGGAACAGATTCAATTGAGAAGTTCATGAAACAAAGGAAAAGGAACAGACTTAACAGAGAAGTTCATGGAACAAAGGCATAGACTCAACAAAGAATTTCATGGAACAAAGGAAAAGGAACAGACAAGAACAGACTCAACAGAGAAGTTCGTGGAACAAAGGAAAAGGAACAGACTCAACAGAGAAGTTCGTGGAATAAAGGAATAGACTCAACAGAGAAGTTCGCGGAACAAAGGAACAGACTCAACAGAGACGTTCATGGAAGAAAGGAACAGACTCAACAGAGAAGTTCGTGGAACAAAGGAAAAGAAGCAGACTCAACAGAGAAGTTCATGAAACAAAGCAACAGACTCAACAGAGAAGTTCGTGGAACAAAGGAACAGACTCAACAGAGAAGTTCGTGGAACAAAGGAACAGACTCAACAGAGAAGTTCGTGGAACAAAGGAACAGACTCAACAGAGAAGTTCATGAAACAAAGCAACAGACTCAACAGAGAAGTTCGTGGACCAAAGCAACAGTCTCAACAGAGAAGTTCGTGGAACAAAGGAACAGACTCAACAGAGAAGTTCGTGGAACAAAGGAACAGACTCAACAGAGAAGTTCATGAAACAAAGGAAAAGGAACAGACTCAACATAGAATTTCGTGGAATAAAGGAACAGGCTCAACAGAGAAGTTCATGGAACAAAGGAACAGACTCAACAGAGAAGTTTGTGGAACAAAAGAAAAGGAACATACTCAACAGAGAAGTTCGTGGAATAAAGGAACAGACTCAACAGAGAAGTTCGTGGAACAAAGGAACAGACTCAACAGAGAAGTTCATGGAACAAAGGAACAGACTCAACAGAGAAGTTCGTGGAACAAAGGAAAAGGAACAGACTCAACAGAGAAGTTCGTGGGACAAAGCAACAGACTCAGCAGAGAAGTTCGTGGAACAAAGGAACAGACTCAATAGAGAAGTTCGGGGAACAAAGGAACAGACTCAATAGAGAAGTTCGGGGAACAAAGGAACAGACTCAATAGAGAAGTTCGGGGAGCAAAGGAACAGACTCAATAGAGAAGTTCGGGGAACAAAGGAACAGACTCAACAGAGAAGTTTGTGGGACAAAGGAAAAGGAACAGAGTCAACAGAGAAGTTCGTGGAACAAAGGAACAGACTCAACAGAGAAGTTCGTGGAACAAAGGAACAGACTCAACAGAGAAGTTCGTGGAACAAAGGAACAGACTCAACAGAGAAGTTCGTGGAACAAAGGAACAGACTCAACAGAGACCACAACAAGGGTTCGCCATGGCTAAAAACATAACAGAGGTTCCTCTCTCTTCTCACCTCCCTCTGTTTCATTTGACTGTCCTACAGTGACACTCTTGCAGAACTTTTACACGCGCTCTCAGGGTGAGGCCCTTCCGTTGCACTTTGGATGGGAGGGCACAAACCTAGCAAAGGTACATACAGACGCACACATACATCCAAGCACTGGTTTATGCGTCTTAATTTCGCCCAGTTGACTACGGGCTGGGGTGGAATAGGCGCGCCTCCGCCAGTAGAAACTAGTGAAGCAAACGCGTAAACTAAAATTTAAAAAAACACATCAGAAAGAGCCAAAACAAAATAAACAAAAATAATGAACAAACAATACAATCCGTCAGTCGTCAGTCAGTGACAAAGTGACCAACAACATTATGCAACTTACTACAGAGAAGGTAAAACAAGATATAATTAGGTGTATAAGGCAAAGGCCGCCGTCCATCGTAGACGATGATGACTGAATTTATTTTGCTAGCGATATTTTTAGTAAGGATTAACTGCGCTACTTTTTATCCTCACTATCTCGTTTCGAGCCGCCCGACCCCGTGGCAAGTCAAGGACAAGACGACTAGAGGGAGACTACGAGATGCAGGTGTATTAGCTGTATATATTTGTTGTGGTTGCCTCCGCTATAATCGCCGGATGTGGAATAATGGCAGGCTCTCTCTCGGATCCCAAATTGGTATTTATCAGACGTGTGTGATTCCTGTCGTCCTGTATGGTTCAGAGACTTGGACCCTACTTCAACAGGACGCCTTTCATGTGCGCAGCCAGCCACACATCCTCGGTATCCGGTGGCTCGATCTCGTCCATAATGTCGAGGTGGTGTCTGCAAGAACGGGTCTTCCCTCCATCCCGGACACTCTGGTCCGCGCCACCTGGCTGGTCACGTGATTCGTCTGAACCCGGAAATTCCGGCTCACCAGATAATGTCGAAGTCGGCGTATGTGTAACAACGGTCTCTCACCAGTCCGATAGAGGCGCCGCCCCCGTTCTACATGGCTCCGGCAGATAGCAGTTTCTACTTCAGCAGTGAACGAGGTTTGGCTACAAGCCTCATCAGTTGGACATGGTAGTGGTCGATCGACGCAACAGGCTCTAGATGCCTGGACGAACATTATTATGTATATATGACTAACATGTCCGGCCAGTACGGTTTGCCTGACCCTGACTAACATGACCGATCAGTACGGTTTGCCTGACCCTGACTAACATGACCGATCAGTACGGTTTGCCTGACCCCGACTAACATGTCCGGCCAGTATGGTTTGCCTGACTGACTAACATGTCCGGCCAGTACGGTTTGCCTGACCAGACGTTAGTCTCCTCTCCCCATATATATACCAAGACCTATCGCAACGTTTTACACGCTATCTTCATTCAGGAGGAACACCTGCTACCTGGCACAACTCGAGGACAACACCTGCTACCTGGCACTACTCGAGGACAATACCTGCTACCTGGCACGGCTCGAGGACACCACCTGCTGTCTGGCACAACTCGAGGACACCACTCTAACACAAGAAAGGAGACAAAGAGAATCTAGTAAACAGACATGCTTTCGTACAGCACAATGGACCATATTTCAACCTGTTGCCGCCTTATTGAAGCAGCCCGAGAGTTCCAGACGCCCTTGATACTCACCATCATCGGCTATAAAAATGCTTTTGATTCGGTAGAACCACATTTTGTCTGGCGTTCACTGTTGGAACAAGGTGTCGATCCTGGTTACATCAGAATTATCTCCAACAGTTATACGAACTGCACTACCACATTTCGTTCCTTCCAACGACCAATTGTCATACCAATTCAAAAGGGGGTCCACTAGGCCGATCCTATCTCACCGAACCTCTTCTCTGCATGTCTGGAATCAGTCATTAGCCGATGCAGCTGGGACACCTTTGGTATCCTTATTGACGGCAGACGCCTCAATCACCTTCGATTTGCCGATGACATAGTGCTAATCTCAGAGTCAGCAGCAGAAGTCAACCAAATGATGCAGCTACTCGATGGAGAGGGCAGTGGAGAAAAACCTGAACTGACAAGAAGTCGCCGCCCGGGTTGGGCAGGCTTCTCGTCTACTAACACAGTCCTGGACGATTGTCATGACCAAGGCCTACGAGCCTTCCTCTTCAATTCCACTGTACTGCCTGTGATCTGCTACGGTGCTGAGACGTAGACACTAACAATATCACTAGAGTGCAAATTGAGAGTGACCCAGGCCTCCCTTGAGAGACGCTTGGTCGGAATCACTCCCCGAAACCAACGTATGCAAGGTCTCCACAATTTGAGAGTGACCCAGGCCTCCCTTGAGAGACGTTTGGTCGGAATCACTCCCCGGAACCAGCGTATGCAAGGTCTCCACAATTTTGACACAAGACGATTATTCAATAAGGGCAAAAAAATCAGATCCAGCGAACTATAGACCTGACGAGCATAGTCTGTAAATTGAGTCAACAATCAAAGAAAACATTGTAATGCCTTTAGACAAATTTAATCTAATTAAAAACAGTCAGCATGGGTTTACTAGAGGGAGATCATGCTTAACAAATCTATAAGAATTCACGGAGGAGGTTACTAAAATGATAGATAAAGTGGACGTTATTTATCTAAATTTTGCAAAGACCTTTGATACAGTACCTCATCAAAGATTATTTAGAAAGTTAAAATCACATAGAATAGGTGGGGAAGTTACCAAATGGATTGAAAATTGGTTAACGAGAAGAAGACAGAGAGTGGGCATAAATAAGGAGTACTCTGAGTGGTGTGAAGTGAAAAGTGGAGTGCCACAGGGCTCGGTTTTGGGACCAATTTGTTCTTGATATATATAAATGATTTGGACATTGATATGGGATGGGATCCATAATTGCAAAATTTGCTGATGGCACGAAACTATGCAGTAGTGTCTCATCTAAAGCAGGTCAGGTCAGGTCATCCCGTATCCGGTGAGGTCGTTGGGGCACACATGAAGACATCCTTACAACCCCACGCCATCCTTCTCTGTCAGATGCCGCTGCCTGTGACTTTTCTGGTCGGAGACTGGTCCATTCTTTTGTGTTGTCCTCCCACCTCTTTTTGAGCCGGCCTCTTCGTCGTCTGCCATGCACCTTCCCGTGGAGGATTGTGTTTGCAAGACCATTTGATCTCGATATGTGACCGTACCAAGCGAGTTTCCTTCTTTTGACAGTTGCCAAGAGATCTTCGAAAGGCACTATTGCTGTTGTAATTCTATCTTTGTACGTGACGTTTAAAAGTTTTCGGAAACATCTCATCTCCAAGGCCTGTATTCTTCGTTGAAGGTCAGCTGTAACTGTCCATGTCTCACACGCATAGAGGAATATTAACAGGACCAGTGTACGCATTAATCTGATTTTCGTGAGTAGTGCTAACCGTTTATCTTGCCAGATTTTGTTACGCCGTGCAAGCGCCACTATTGTCTGTACTATTCTGGCCAACACTTCACATTTTGATTCTTCATCACTGACAATCGACCCAAGATATTTAAAACGGTCTACCACTTCGAGTTCCCGACCGTTAGCTTTTATCTTGTTGTTGAAGCCCGTAGCGCTGTTGGTCATTCATTAATTTTGTCTTTCCAGCGTTTATATCCATACCATAGTCAAGAGCTGTTTCATCGAGTCTTCTGACTCATTCCTAGAGTTCTGCTTCTGAACCCGCCAACCCGTCGATATCATCTGCAAAACGAAGGTTGGTAATCGTTCGGCCCCCTATCTTGACAGTACCAACGTGACCTCCAAGTGCCTCACTCATAATTCCTTCAAGGAATATATTGAAAAGAGTTGGAGAGAGTGTACACCCCAGTCTCACACCAACTGATGTGCGAAACCAGTCTCCTCGCCTCCCATTCACAAGAACTGCACTAGACGCCTTGTTATACAGGTGTTCAAGGACCGTTATAATATTTCCTTTGATATTATACATCCTTATGGTTGCCCAAAGCGCTTTATGCCATACCAAATCAAACGCCTTCTTAAAATCCACAAACACATGATACAGTGTTTGCTGCTGTTCTAGATATTTCTCGCCTAGCAGCCTTAAATTAAATATATGTTCTGTAGTGCTTCTTCCCTGTCTGAACCCTGCTTGCTCCTCGGCAATAATGTTCTCTGCTTGGGGTTTCAATCGGTCGAGTATTAATCTAAGCATGACCTTGCTAGGATGGATAATGAGGCTTATTGTTCTTTAATTTTGGCTCAGCTTTAGGTTTCCAGACTTATGTAAAGGTATAACTATTGATTTCGTCCATAAGTCCGGCCAGTTTCCTGTCGCCCATATTTTGTTACAGATGTGTGTCAGGCCTTCCACCACTACCTCTCCACCTGCTTGTAAGAGCTCTGCTGGTATATTGTCCACGCCGGCCGCCTTCCCTCTTCTCAATGTCTTTACCGCTGCAATTACCTCTTCCTTCGGTATCAGTTGGTTATCCTCTATATTTGTTGGTGTTGGGGGGAATGTTTTCTCAGGTTTGTTCCGCCCTTCATAGTTATATAGCTCGGAACAGTACTCTGTCCATCTTGCCAGTACATCATTTCCCTCAATGAGACACTTGCCGTTTTTATCATGGATCATAAGGTTCTTGCTTTGTCTTGGTGTTACCAGTTCTTTGACCACCTTGTATGCTCCTTTAGCATCATTTCTGTTTAGTCTCTCTTCAATGTTTGAGCATTGCTCACATATCCACGATTATTTCGCCTCTCTCATCTTTTGTTGTATGGCTTTCTAGACCTCTTTATAACTGCCGACCTCCTCCGGTGGGTGATTGTGTTTTTTCAGTGACCTTCTTTTATCACAAAGGTCTAGAATGTCTTTGGTCACCCATGGCTTCTTTTTTGTTTGGTGGCATCCCAGGATCTCTGTTGCAGTATCTATGAGAGCTGCGTTAGGTTACTGTGTAACTGTATCTGTATCCAGTCCCTCTCTGAGAGCCATCAGTGGCGCAAATCTCCCTCCCACCCTTGCTTGGAACACTTCGGTGATTTTTGGGTCCATTAGTTTGTCCAGGTCAAACTTTAGCCTGGTCACATCCTTCTTTGCGACTCCCTTCAATCGCAGACGCATGGTCATCATAACCAGATCGTGGTCACTTCCTTCTTTGCGACTCCCTTCAATCGCAGACGCATGGTCATCATAACCAGATCGTGGTCACTTCCTTCTTTGCGACTCCCTTCAATCGCAGACGCATGGTCATCATAACCAGATCGTGGTCACTTCCTTCTTTGCGACTCCCTTCAATCACAGACGCATGGTCATCATAACCAGATCGTGGTCGCTTCCTATGTCAGCTCCGGGGAAACTTCTTGTTTTGTCGGTGTTGATGCTCGATCGGAACCTCCTCTGGACCAGTATATAGTCAATCTGGCTATGCACTTCATTGCTTTGGTTATGCCAAAAGCAGAAGGAGAAATATATTGAGGTCGGATTTAGATAAAATTCGAGAATGGTCTGTCAGCTGGCAAATGGAGTTTAATGTAGATAAATGTACAGTCATCCACATGGGTAGATCCAATATGGAACATAATTACAGAATTGGAGAGAACAATATCAGAAAGATAGATAAGAAAAGGGACCTAGGGGTTATAATAGATCGTACAGGTAAGGCGAGGTAGCAAGTTCAGGTAGCAGTGAAAAAGGCAAATGCAATGTGAGGTATGATAAAAAGAAATATTAAACATAGGAGCAAGGAAGTGATAGTCAAACTGTTTAAAGCATTAGTTAGATCTAGATTGGAGTACTGTGTACAGGTGTGGAATCCTTATCATAGAGGGGATATAAACATGCTGGAAAGAATACAAAAAAGAGCGACAAAGCTGATAGTGGGATTCCAGAATTACCGTTATGAGGAAAGACTCAGAAAAACAGGCCTACAGTGTCTATAAGAGAGACGAATTCGTGGTGACTTAATACAGGTTTATAAGATGATCAGAGGAATAGATAAATTAGACTATAACAAGTTTTTTTTTTAAATACAGCCACCCACAATAACAAGAGGGCATAGCTACAAGTAGACAAAGAGGGGTCCAGATTAGATATTAGGAAATATCTTTTTAGTCAGAAAGTGGCGAATGCTTGGAATGCATTGCCCCGGGAGGTAGTAGAGGCAGGGACAGTTAATGCATTTAAGAATAAATTGGATGCGCATAACTTTTAGAGCAAGGTAATGTAAATGAAACTGGTTGTATACAGACTCTGCAGAGTCTTCTAAACCAGTATGAAGACGTTAAGGACTCAAGAAGCAGAAACATCTAACAATGGTTGCTCTCAGTTCATTGGGCTCCTAATTCATTCTCTTGAATCTTCTCGGCATCTCGCTCTCAACAGCAACATCTATTTGCCTAAAAGACAAGCCCCATGTCTTAAGCTGCTTTATTTACCACAAAATGTATCCTTCATATTGTTAGGGAAGGGAAGGGACAGGCTGTCACCTTGCTCCTATCATGGAGTCAACATATCTGGAAGACATTTTCTCTTATCTGTCCTACTTAAATACACACACACCCGCCTATGAAACTGTTAATCTGTTGAGCAGATAGAATGTGGGTTTGCAGTTTTCAGTCACTTCACATTACTGATAAGGTTTTCTGTGAGTCTGTTATTTGGTAATATGTATAATTTTCAAGGAATATAAAACGTTCTTTTATATTTCTCCAGAAGTTTACCTCATCTGGAATTCTCTCCTCCACACATTTTTCTTATCTCTCCCCCCTCCCCCCTCATTTCAACACAAAACCAGTTATGATTAAGGTTAATTTCTGATGTGTATATTCAATTCAAACACATGAGTGTTTTGTTTATATATTTTGCTCTGATGTACCCTATTTGACTATCTCTCAAAGACCTTCATGTCTGGCCTCATCTTTCCACTAAATGCTCATACAAGAAGATACCATTTTAAAAATTTGACCTAGCCACTTCTCCTTAACCCTGACGTATGGAGGTCTCTCCTTAATCTTGAAGTTTTCTTTTAATTTTCTTGTAGCTTATAGTTTCTACAGGACAGTGTTGCCAGCCCTGTGCCTGACCCTACTTGGTTACCTCTTACTTAACTTAACTTCTTTATACTGGTTTAGAAGAGTCTGCAGGGTCTGTATACAATCAGTTTAAGTAACTTCAACTTAACTTAACTTAATGTCTTTATACTGGTTTAGAAGACTCTGCAGAGTATGTATACGATGTTTCATTTACATTACCTTACTCTAAAAGCTATGTGCATACAATTTATTCTTAAATGCATTAACTGTCCCTGCCTCCTGTGGCAATGCATTCCAAGCATTCACCACTCTCTGGCAAAAAATTTTGTTTCCTAATACCTAATTTGGACACACTAACGACCTGGCAGGTTACATTGTTGCTTTTCTTTTCTCTCCTTTCAGACACCTGATAACACATTAATGAATGCCTATATCCTTACATCTGTTACACATAATGAATATGCAATGCATCCTCTGTTTTAGGTTTCTGAAGACAAAGTTGCAGTTGTGTTATGTGCATATATTGATTAGGGGTTAGGCATCCTCACACTGTCATCGTCGCAGTATGAAAGATTGAAATAGACTCAGGATGAAAGAATACAGCTGGTCCTTGGTTGCACCAGCGATACTCACCATTGTGAAGATGAGATGTATGCATGGACGTCTGTCTATAACATTCAGTTTACACTGGCCCAGGCTAAAGTCTACGTGTAAGTAACCGCTGAGAAGAGGCACACACTTGCTCAAGGGAACAAGAAGTACTAGAGAGGCCGCATAGAAAGTGAGGACGTTTGGTCAGGCAACTGCAGCAGAGACTATAACCAGGAGAGAAGGGAGGGGGGGGGGGGGAAGACTATCATCAAGACATAATCACATAATCACTGTGGCTTTTAAGTTTTGAAACAAAATAAAACCAAAAAAAAAGGAACCTACTATGTAGTATGTTACATATGATAGTCTTAACTGTTTCGTGTTCTAGTTAATTTTCACCTTTTTAAAAATGAACTTTAGACTATTTGGACACCTCTGTTGGTCCAATCGTCTGTTTTAGTCGAAAGCTACATGAAACTAACATGTAGATGCTGCTCCACTATTCACAACATCCACTTAGTAAACGCAACATGCATAGTCAGCATAGCAACAGGTTGATCAACACATCAACAGAAACAAAAACAGACCGCCCAAGCCCACCGACACAGTAGAACAGCAGTCCAGCCAGTTGAGAAACATCACAAACTTGACCTGTGTTACTAGACTCCCGTGCCAATACAACTAAGACTTATCCAACTGTCATTTCAAGTAAAAACATGTGGAAATACGATGCAAAACTTACCTCCCAGTCATCAATAGGGAATCCCACGTCATCAAGAAAAGTCCAGCGAACAACTTGTCTGTAAACAGCAGTCGACGTCTGGCAATGGCGGAAGTGTTGTGTGTTACATACTTCCGGTTGACAAAT
Source organism: Ariolimax columbianus (assembly GCA_036924085.1). Lineage (NCBI taxonomy): Eukaryota > Metazoa > Mollusca > Gastropoda > Stylommatophora > Arionidae > Ariolimax > Ariolimax columbianus. The sequence continues at coordinate 25,536,486 of JAVGWX010000021.1, read as the reverse complement.
TTGGTCATTTCTAATCTCTGGAATTTTGTCAAAGGTCAGGGGTCATAGACTTTTATTTTTAATGGGAGCATTTTCTCATTTGTTGTTCTTCAAATATTACTCATTCGGGTTTTTTGTGTGAGGAAATCAAGGTTAGAGAGAGAGAGAGAGAGAGAGAGAGAGAGATTGAGGAAATGAAGAAGAAATGGGGGGAAGGGGCGCAATTGAGAAGGAGGAAGGGAGTGAGGAAGACATGGCGGGAGAGAGAGAGAGAGTTGACGACAGATTGACAGATATGGCATGAGGGAGAGTGAGAGTGACACGAGGAGAGAGAGGGGGGGGTGACACATGATGCAATAGAAGCATGCGAGAGAGTGAAAGAAAGAGAAACGTGGAGGTGAGAGAGATGTAGGGAGGGAAAGAGAGTATGACATAGACATTACGAGAGACAGTGAGAGAGAGGCATTTCGCGAGAGAGACATGTGAGAGAAAATAGATAAAGTGAGAAAGACATAACCGAGAGAAAGAGAGAGAGAGAGAGAGAGAGAGAGAGAGAGAGAGAGAGAGGGAGGGAGGGAAAGTGAGATATTGAGGGAGAATGAACGAAAAGAGTGAGAAAGTGTGAAGAAGATAAAGAAACAAAGAACGAGGAAAACAGAGATACACAAAGATAAAGAGACAGAAAGACAGACAGGCAGAGAGAGAGAGAGAGAGAGAGAGCGAGAGGTGAGGGGAGACATACATATAGACGCAGTGAGAGAAAGACAATAAACAGAGACAATGAGAAACAGAGAGAGAGACACACACATAAAGTCATGGACACAGGGAGAGAGACAGAGAGAAGAAGAGAGAAGAAGTGAAACATCCACAGAGATCGATCTGTGTGGATCTCCCGTTAGCTTAAAGAGCCTTTACATTCGTCAGAAAGAACACAATTGTAAACTAAACTCTCCAGCTTGTAAATATACACGGCAACAATCGTAAAGACAAGAATGTTTTAGGCACAACGGAAACATTAAAGGCAAGAATGTTTTAGGCACAACGGAAACATTAAAGGCAAGAATGTTTTAGGCACAACGGAAACATTAAAGGCAAGAATGTTTTAGGCACAACGGAAACATTAAAGGCAAGAATGTTTTAGGCACAACGGAAACATTAAAGGCAAGAATGTTTTAGGCACAACGGAAACATTAAAGGCAAGAATGTTTTAGGCACAACGGAAACATTAAAGGCAAGAATGTTTTAGGCACAACGGAGACATTAACGATATTAATATTTTAGACACGCAGGAAGAATTAAAGGCAAGAATGTTTTAGGCACACCGACCACTGTCCTTACCCAGACTAACATTGTCCCGTCAGTATGTTTGGCCTGACCCTGACTAACATTGTCCCGTCAGTATGTTTGGCCTGACCCTGACTAACATTGTCCCGTCAGTATATTTGGCCTGACCCTGATTAACATTGTCCCGTCAGTATGTTTGGCCTGACCCTGACTAACATTGTCCCGTCAGTATATTTGGCCTGACCCTGATTAACATTGTCCCGTCAGTATGTTTGGCCTGACCCTGACTAACATTGTCCGGTCAGTCCTGACCCTGACTAACATTGTCCAGTCAGTATGTTTGGTCTGACCATGATTAACAGTGTCTGGTCACTATGTTTGGCCTGACCCTTACTAACATTGTCCGATCAGTCCTGACCCTGACTAACATTGTCCAGTCAGTATGTTTGGCCTGACCCTGACTAACATTGTCCGGTCAGTCTTGACCCTGACTAACATTGTCCGATCAGTCCTGACCCTGACTAACATTGTCCAGTCAGTATGTTTGGCCTGACCCTGACTAACATTGTCCGGTCAGTCTTGACCCTAACTAACATTGTCCGGTCAGTCCTGACCCTGACTAACATTGTCCAGTCAGTTTGTTTGGCCTGACCCTGACTAACATTGTCCGGTCAGTCTTGACCCTGACTAACATTGTCCGGTCAGTCTTGACCCTGACTAACATTGTCCGGCCAGTCTTAACCCTGACTAACATTGTCGGGTCAATCCTGACCCTGACTAACATTGTCCAGTCAGTATGTTTGGCCTGACCCTGACTAACATTGTCCGGTCAGTCTTGACCCTGACTAACATTGTCAGGTCAGTCCTGACCCTGACTAACATTGTCCGGTCAGTCTAGACCCTGACTAACATTGTCCGGTCAGTCCTGACCCTGACTAACATTGTCCGATCAGTCCTGGCCCTGACTAACATTGTCCGGTCAGTATGTTTGACCTGACCCTGACGGCAGCCATGACCCCCATATTGTGGTGACGTAGAGAGTCATATACACGAGTGGTAACAGGAGGGGAGGGAATCGGTAGGTATAAGAATACGACCACTGAATCCTTCTAGGTATGTCGCAAAAGGCGACTAAACACGGTTGTGGATGGAGTTAGCAATATCATTATGTACAGCAAATTGCCATAGAGACCATCATTGAAAGAACACGTACACATGAAGTTGTTTTTTTTTCTTATTCCCCAAGGCGGTGTGCGTTGCACTAAGTTTTATTTTGCGCCTGTCGGCCCAGTCCATTCGACTTCAGCATGCATTTTATGTAAGGGTATGCTTCCTCCTGCATTTTCTAAGGATTTGCTTCCCAGGGGTAAAGTCGGTGATGGGATTGGGGAGCGAACCCAGCACCTTTGGGTTGAGAGCCGTGTCACTTAACCACTAGACCACGTGGTTCCCACAAAGAAGTTTGATGCAGGCTTCATGTTAGAGGCTAACTGCAAGGATGTCCTGTGCTTCGGATGGAGCCAACTCGAGACAAGAAGAAGACATCGATATCAATCTAAGCAGAGTCATATAATAGAAGGTATTTCGATCGTCAGAGGCTGTCCTACCATCGAAGAAGTGTTTGGGTCACTCTTCAAACACATGGGCTGTGGGCCACTCTTCAAACACATGGGCTGTGGGCCACGTACGGCCCACCAAGCCTTATCACGTGACCCGCATTATGAGCGACACACCAACTTCTTTACGCTGGTTAAGAAGACTCTGCAGAGTCTGTATACAACCAGTTTCTTTGACATTCCCTTGATCTAAAAATACATATGAACATCAAATATAGTCTTGGTTGGTTGGTCATGGTTGGTAGGTTATTGATCCAGCGGCCTATGGGCTCCTGCCCTTTGGCCCAAAATATATTCTTGAATGCATTAATTGACCCTGCATCCACTATGTATGTGACAATCTAATTACAAACATTCACCACTCTCTGACTAAAATAAAAAAGAAGATCAGAGATAAAGGCTTGAACCTGTGTGTGTGCGTTACTGTGTTTCTGCTTGTATGTCATCGCATGTCTGTGTGCGTGCATATGTATGCGTGTGTCTGTGTTTTTCTCCACATTCCACTCGGACTGTCATGTGTGAAAGCAGTCTCAGATCAAACAACCTGTGTCTGTGTTTATCGTGTGTCTGTGTGCGCTCTTGTCTGTCTGTGTGTTTATCGTGTCTGCGTGTTTATTGTGTGTATGTTTCCTCGTATCTGTGTTTATCGTGTATCTGTGTGTGCTCTTGTCTGTATGTGTCTGCGTGTTTATCGTGTGTCTGTGTGTGCTCTTGCCTGTATGTGTCTGCGTGTTTATTGTGTGTGTGTCTGTGTTTATCGTGTGTCTGTGTGTGCTCGTGTCTGTCAGTGTTTATTGTGTGTCTCTGTGTGCTCGTGCCTGTGTTTATCACGTGTCTGTGTGTGCTCGTGTCTATGCTTATGGTGTGTGCTCGCGTATGTGTTTATCGCGTCTCTGTGCTTATCGTGTGTCTGTGTGTGCTCGTGTATGTGTTTATCATGTGTCTGCGTGCTCGTGTATGTGTTTATCGCGTGTGCTCGTATCTGTGCGTGCTCGTGTGTGTTTATCGCGTGTCTGTATTTATCATGTATCTGTGTCTGCATGTGTCTATGTTTATCGTGTGTCTGTATTTATTGTTTGTGTTTATCGTGTCTGTGTTTATTGTTTGTCTGTGTTTATTGTTTGTGTGTGTCTGTGTTTACCATGTGCCTGTGTTCATTGTCTTATTATTATGATAATTCAGCTAATGTTATTTGTGTTTTCTTTGTCCTCTTCTTCTGGTCTAATCTCTTTTTTAATTAAAGTAGAAGACTCTCCAACACATCTTTACACAATCCACTAACCATATTACTTCTCTTCTTCTCACTTCCAGTAATGCACACGACAACCACTATAGAACACTCCTTACAGGAAGCTTGCACCAAAGCACTTTGTGTACTCCTGCAGCAGCAGCTTCTGCAGTAATATGTTTGGCATGATGATGGTGCTAGTCCCCTATATGATCATGGAACTATCACTATTATTCGGTGAGCACAAGAGCAAAAAACTGGATATCCCGAAACGTGACAGACAGGAGAAGACCCAACCATCTTTACTAGAAGTTTATTGACATCATTTACCATTTCCATTGATGGTTCCAAACCTGTAGCTATCTGGTTACGTTGTGAGACTTGTTCATGAGGTTATGTCGTGCCTGTCTCTACCTTCTCTCTCTGTAATCTAACCTGTATTGCTTGTTATGTTGCTGTTTGCCACAATGAGACATTTATATCAAATCAGAAGCCCAACAAACAAGCTACAATTATCCTTTCAATATTTATTTGTAAATCTGCAAATTGGCAGAAATATTGCACAAGCAATTCATATTTCAAACAAAGACAGTCTCAAGCAATTTCAGAGCGGAGGCAGAGGCACTGAGGGCTGCAGTAGAAGCAATGCTCACATGCGAAAGCAATGAAAGCCAGATAGTCCTGTTTACAGATGCGCTGGCCGTAGTTACAGCTCTAAAAAGCCAGAAAAATACTGAGCTTAATTATTTAAGAGCAGTACTCTGTCAACTATGCCAGCAGTCCACGCCAAAAAGAGTAGTGGTACAGTGGGTTCCATCCCACTGTAACATCCAAGGCAACGAGGAGGCAGACAGACTGGCAAAAGAAGGCGCAAGACTACCACAACCAGATACTAGTATGACATACGAAGAGTCAAAAAGGTTTATTAGAGCTAGATACATGACCAAATAGGAAACAGAACATACTGGCTACACAAAAAACGATGCCTATTACCAGTTGAACAGAAGAGAGCAGGTCGTGGTCTTCAGACTCCGCACAGGCCACAACAGACTGAGGTACCACCTATTCAATAAACTGAAGATAGGTGGCACTGACGAATGCACTTGTGGTACCGGGAAAATGACCGCTGAACATCTGCTGCAAAACTGCCCGATATACGAGGACCAGAGAAACCACATGTGGCCATCACCAGTGGCAACACTAGACAAGCTCTATGACAGTGTCGACAGCCTCTGGATGACCGCTGCTTTCTTCGAAAAAATAAAGGTTGACGTCTGAAGAAGAATAGGAAGAAGAAGAAGAAAAAGAAGAAGAAACAAAGACAGTTGAACAAGACCGACATTAAATGGAATATAATGGGCTAGCAGACTTAGCTTATAGTTGTAGCACCCTTCTGCCATACGCATTCACATCTACACAAAGAAATACATGTACACAAAGAAACACATGTACACAAACAAACACATGTACATACAAAAATGGCAAGGAAATACATTACAAGGTAATTGTTAGTTTTCGTGATAAATCTGCATTTTGATTGGTTAATGCATTAAAACATTTGTATTTGTTTACTGCTGCAGACGTCTTTTTACGACAAATTACACAGCACTCTCCCACACAATCACATTTAATACAACACTCTCCCACACAATGTAGCACTCTCCCACACAATGTAACACTCTCCCACACAATGTAGCACTCTCCCACACAATGTAGCACTCTCCCACACAGTGCAGCACTCTCCCACACAATGTAGCACTCTCCCACACAATGTAGCACTCTCCCACACAATCACACACAATGTAGCACTCCCACACAATGTAGCACTCTCCCACACAATGTAGCACTCTCCCACACAATCACACACAATGTAGCACTCTCCCACACAATGTAGCACTCTCTCACACAATGTAGCACTCTCCCACACAATGTAGCACTCTCCCACACAATGTAGCACTCTCCCACACAATGTAGCACTCTCCCACACAATCACACACAATGTAGCACTCTCCCACACAATGTAGCACTCTCCCACACAATGTAGCACTCTCCCACACAATGTAGCACTCTCCCACACAATGTAGCACTCTCCCACACAATGTAGCACTCTCCCACACAATCACACACAATGTAGCACTCCCACACAATGTAGCACTCTCCCACACAATGTAGCACTCTCCCACACAGTGCAGCTCTCTCCCACACAATGTAGCACTCTCCCACACAGTGCAGCACTCTCCCACACAATGTAGCACTCTCCCACACAATGTAGCACTCTCCCACACAATGTAGCACTCTCCCACACAATGCAGCACTCTCCCACACAATGTAGCACTCTACCACACAGTGCAGCACTCTCCCACACAATGTTGCACTCTCCCACACAATGTAGCACTCTCCCACACAACTATATAATCCAATCTGTGCACCAAATCTGACAGATTGATAGAAGGAAATGTATTAGATACTCTAATGGCAGCTGTTGGGTGTTAGCTGTTGGGTGTTAGCTGTTGGGTGTTAGCTGTTGGGTCCTTCTACTCAGCTCCCAATCATATCATTCATGATACCTATAACTATTTATGATTTTAAGTTAAGGGTTGTCCAGAACAGATAAACCTTGTATACATTCTATTACCTGAGATTTATTTTTGTGGAGCAGCAGTCATGGTTGTTGTGCATGTATTGTGTTTGTTTCACATAACTTTCATTCAATGAAACCATGACAACACGCGCGACAGAGTTGTGTATTACTGGCTTTTCTTGCTTCTCTTAGCCTGAGAACTTCACCTCAGCACTTCCAGCTGTGCAACCTACAACACTGCTAGCACATATCACACAAACATGATTAGCCTTGGTCATGTCTGTCACACTGCTAGCACATATCACACAAACATGATTATCCTTGGTCATGTCTGTCACACTGCTAGCACATATCACACAAACATGATTAGCCTTGGTCATGTCTGTCACACTGCTAGCACATATCACACAAACATGATTATCCTTGGTCATGTCTGTCACACTGCTAGCACATATCACACAAACATGATTAGCCTTGGTCATGTCTGTCACACTGCTAGCACATATCACACAAACATGATTAGCCTTGGTCATGTCTGTCACACTGCTAGCACATATCACACAAACATGATTAGCCTTGGTCATGTCTGTCACACTGCTAGCACATATCACACAAACATGATTAGCCTTGGTCATGTCTGTCACACTGCTAGCACATATCACACAAACATGATTAGCCTTGGTCATGTCTGTCACACTGCTAGCACATATCACACAAACATGATTAGCCTTGGTCATGTCTGTCACACTGCTAGCACATATCACACAAACATGATTATCCTTGGTCATGTCTGTCACACTGCTAGCACATATCACACAAACATGATTAGCCTTGGTCATGTCTGTCACACTGCTAGCACATATCACACAAACATGATTAGCCTTGGTCATGTCTGTCACACTGCTAGCACATATCACACAAACATGATTAGCCTTGGTCATGTCTGTCACACTGCTAGCACATATCACACAAACATGATTAGCCTTGGTCATGTCTCACACAGACAGAGATTGTTTCCCAATTCCTCGACCTCAATCCCCTGTTGTATCATTTAATTCATTGCCAGATTTCATGGTTTCGGTTTGTCTGCAGCTTTTCCAATAATTCTTCTATTGCTGCGTTCAAGCTAAATTATTTAACCAAAGCATTCCCTCCACACTCATGTATACAAAAAACATTAAGAAAAATACCCCACAAAATAATTAATAGTTCTGAACAAACAAATTAATTGTTGAGGTATTTAAATCTTCGGATTTCGACTACAATATCTTTTATAATGCTGTAGTAACTTGTTAACTGTCATTGAAGCAGACAATGACAACAACTATTACAAAATCAAGCATACACTTTCCGTCACAAGCTTACTTTCAACATAAAAATCTGTGCTATCAATTTGTCATTAATACATATGGAAGGCATGTTTACAAACAACAGAAGAATAGGTAATGGGAGATGGGAGACAGAAGCAAGAATTCAGAAGATGAGAGACAGAAGCATGAAGAAGATGGGAGACAGAAGCATGAAGAAGATGGGAGACAGAAGCATGAAGAAGATGGGAGACAGAAGCATGAAGATGATGGGAGACAGAAGCATGAAGATGATGGGAGACAGAAGCAAGAAGAAGATGGGAGACAGAAGCATGAAAAAGATGGGAGACAGAAACATGAAGAAGATGGGAGACAGAAGCAAGAAGAAGATGGGAGAAGGAAGCAAGAACTCAGAAGATGGGAGACAGAAGCATGAAGAAGATGGGAGACAGAAGCATGAAGAAGATGGGAGACAGAAGCATGAAGAAGATGGGAGACAGAAGGAAGAACTCAGAAGATGGGAGACAGAAGCAAGAACTCAGAAGATGGGAGACAGAAGCATGAAGAAGATGGGAGACAGAAGCATGAAGAAGATGGGAGACAGAAGCATGAAGAAGATGGGAGACAGAAGGAAGAACTCATAAGATGGGAGACAGAAGCAAGAACTCAGAAGATGGGAGACAGAAGCATGAAGAAGATGGGAGACAGAAGCATGAAGAAGATGGGAGACAGAAGCATGAAGAAGATGGGAGACAGAAGCATGAAGAAGATGAGAGACAGAAGCAAGAACTCAGAAGATGGGAGACAGAAGCATGAAGAAGATGGGAGACAGAAGCATGAAGAAGATGGGAGACAGAAGCATGAAGAAGATGGGAGACAGAAGCAAGAAGAAGATGGGAGACAGAAGGAAGAACTCAGAAGATGGGAGACAGAAGCATGAAGAAGATGGGAGACAGAAGCATGAAGAAGATGGGAGACAGAAGGAAGAACTCAGAAGATGGGAGACAGAAGCATGAAGAAGATGGGAGACAGAAGCATGAAGAAGATGGGAGACAGAAGCATCAAGATGATGATGAGAGACAGAAACAAGAACTCGTACAGTCAATGCACTGAAGCAAGACCTATGACATGACCATGACAAAAACATTTTTTAAAATTCCAAGGGAGACAAAATAAAAAATGATTGTATTTAAAGTAACTCTCCGTTATCAGTGTCAGGTAAAGACGATGGCCAACTCTCCGTTATCAGTGTCAGGTAAAGACCCTGGCCAACTCTCCATTATCAGTGTCAGACATGGACCACGACCAACTCTCTGTTATCAGTGTCAGACATGGACCATGACCAACTCTCTGTTATCAGTGTCAGACATGGACCACGACCAACTCTTTGTTATCAGTGTCAGGCAAGGACCATAATCAACTCCCTGTTATCAGTGTCAGGCAAGGACCTGACCAACTCTCTGTTATCAGTGTCAGACATGGACCCATGACCAACTCTCTGTTATCAGTGTCAGACATGGACCCATGACCAACTCTCTGTTATCAGTGTCAGACATGGACCATGACCAACTCTCTGTTATCAGTGTCAGACATGGACCCATGACCAACTCTCTGTTATCAGTGTCAGACATGGACCCATGACCAACTCTCTGTTATCAGTGTCAGGTAAAGATCCTGACAAACTCTCTGTTATCAGTGTCAGGTAAAGACCCTGACTAACTATCCGTTATCAGTGTCAGACACAGACCATGACCCATGACCAACTCTCTATTATCAGTGTCAGACATGGACCCATGACCAATTCTCTGTTATCAGTGTCAGACATCGACCCATGACCAACTCTCTGTTATCAGTGTCAGACATGGACCATGACCAACTCTCCGTTATCAGTGTCAGACACAGACCATGACCCATGACCAACTCTCTGTTATCAGTGTCAGACATGACCCATGACCAACTCTCTGTTGTCAGTTTCAGACATGGACCACAACCAACTCTCTGTTATTAGTATCAGACATGGACAATGACCAATGGACAAGAACAAAAGATCATTATAAGTGAGATTAAACGTTTGCAAAAATCAATCAGGAACCTCAATTCAAGATCACTAGAGGGGACAGAGTGAGAAACTGATCAATGTGACAGACAGGTTTGAAGGGTCTAGATATTCTTTGAACAAATCATGAACAAGAGCACGACACTTCCTTGATATTATCTTGCAGAAGCCAAATTCTTGTAATGGAATCCAAGGTAAAATTGTCCACTGTCTTTTCATTGATAAAGAAAAGTTTGATAAAATGTCAATGGATTATAATTAGCTGTACCGAGGTCGGATGATGAATCCCAATTGGAGAGGACATTTACTGGCCACATTCAACGGAGAGCTCGCATTTAACCAGAACAACACTTGCTACACAGTCCGCAGCTAAAGGTAGGACATTCTAAGCAATAACGTTTCAATTTATATATACATACATAGATACTACATTATATCCACTTATCCATTACCATGTGTACATTAATTAGATATTCTCATTTGGGTAGTCCTGGGTCCCTGATGAAGACCGGTCATCAAGTAGGTGGCTGTTTTTGTCTGTGTCCTCAAAATTCAGGAATGAGGACGGTGTGAGCTAGCGGTTAAGTGACACAGCTCACAAGCCGAAGGTGATGGGTCCAATCCCCATCACAGCACCGGGCGTTACCCCGGGGAAGCAAACCCTTAGAACATGCAGGAGGAAGCAGACCCTTACATAAAATGCATACTGAAGTCAGATGCATTGGGTCGATAGGCGCAAAAAATAACCGTAGTACAACGCACACCGACTTGGGGAATTGAGAAATAAGCCAAAAGTATAAAAAAACCACCAAAAAACTACGTGATCAAACATTCACTCATTCCAAACACATCCAAACTAACAGGACATCCAAGCTTAATGGATAACTCTCACAGGTTCACACTCCCACATCCACGGCAGAGGAAGATTGTACCCAGCTGTTTATCATCATGTTCTGAGTGCTTGTACCCTCTGCTATTCCAGAAGGTTGTCATGGGTTGCTCCAAAACACAAAACATACAGACAATTAATGGAAAAATGAACATCACAAGAGCACAAAAAACACTTGAGCACGTTTCCTAGAAGGAAGTCAGCTGATGGTCTAAGAAGAATACAAAGAAAAAAATCCATGCATTCTGTAAGATGCAGGTTGCTGATGAAGGCCTTCGGGTTTAGATGTTGACGGAGAGGAGACTTACATCTGTCCAGTCAAAGCACACTGATGAGACTATGTTAGTCAAGGTCAGGCAAAACATACTGATCAGACTTAGTCAAGGTCAGGCAAAACATACTGATCAGACTTAGTCAGGGTCAGGCAAAACATACTGATCAGACTTAGTCAGGGTCAGGCAAAACATACTGATCAGACTTAGTCAGGGTCAGGCAAAACATACTGATCAGGCTTAGTCAGGGTCAGGCAAAACATACTGATCAGACTTAGTCAGACAAAACATACTGATCAGACTTAGTCAGGGTCAGGCAAAACATACTGATCAGACTTAGTCAGGGTCAGGCAAAAACATACTGATCAGGCTTAGTCAGGGTCAGGCAAAACATACTGATCAGACTTAGTCAAGCAAAACATACTGATCAGACTTAGTCAGGGTCAGGTAAAACATACTGATCAGGCTTAGTCAGACAAAACATACTGATCAGGCTTAGTCAGGGTCAGGCAAAACATACTGATCAGACTTAGTCAGACAAAACATACTGATCAGGCTTAGTCAGGGTCAGGCAAAACATACTGATCAGGTTTAGTCAGGCAAAACAAACTGATCAGGCTTAGTCAGGGTCAGGCAAAACATACTGATCAGGCTTAGTCAGGGTCAGGCAAAACATACTGATCAGACTTAGTTAGACAAAACATACTGATCAGGCTTAGTCAGGGTCAGGCAAAACATACTGATCAGGCTTAGTCAGGCAAAACAAACTGATCAGACTTAGTCATGGTCAGGCAAAACATACTGATCAGACTTAGTCAGGGTCAGGCAAAACATACTGATCAGACTTAGTCCGACAAAACATTCTGATCAGGCTTAGTCAGGCAAAACATACTGATCAGGCTTAGTCAGGCAAAACATACTGATCAGACTTAGTCAGGCAAAATATACTGATCAGGCTGTTTCATGGAAGCCTAACGAGGTGCGGATCAACACTGCGATCCCCATAGTCGTGAGTTTATGAAGGAGCCTAGTTTTGCACTATAGCCATGAGGATCCCGATTCACCTTCTCAAGTACACCTTGAGATGTGAGCAGAACTACTGTAACCAGCCACTAAGGAAAGTGGTCAAGAGTCCACCATGAGTGGCATTAGCAACCAGATAGATGGTGATTTTGAAAGTAGCAAATAACGAAGTCAAAGCTGTGAACTAGTGACACAACGCATGCCGTTTTCTGGACTATATCCTGCTACTTGCAAAGCCCTGTTCAGGGCTTGGTAGGGAGATTGAGACACTCACCTCTCAAGGAAGTCCCTATATCAAGACATGTATGACACTCACCTCTCAAGGAAGCCCCTTATATCAGACAGGTAAGACACTCACCTCTCAAGGAAGCCCCTATATCAGACAGATGAGACACCTCTCAAGGGGGCCCCTATATCAGACAGGTAAGACACACCCTCTCCAGGAGGCCCCTATATCAGACAGGTAAGACACTCACCTCTCAAGGAAGCCCCTATATCAGACAGGTAAGACACTCACCTCTCAAGGAAGCCCCTATATCAGACAGGTAAGACACTCACCCTCTCAAGAAACAAACAAAATTATGAAACAGTGTTTGAAACCTATAGGACTTCCTGCTCAGTGGACTAGGCTCAAGCAGCTTAATACTCTGCTGCTTTGGGACAAGTGCCACGGAGGGTGGTGAACCGATGTGCGAATCCATCTTAATAGACTCAAACACTAAAGCAAAATAGACCTGCAGCCTGTTAGGTGCCATCTATGCCACTCTAAACAAACCACCATGACCCATGTTATACCATGTCACCCAGTTAGTCGCCTCTCATGACATGCTCTCAGTAGGGTAGTGGTGCTATGCTTGTCCCTATCATACACAAAGACTTTGGCAAACTACTCGGCTTCTGGAAATTATCAGGTCCAACAAGTAACTCAATACATAGTCAATAACGTTTAGTTGTAAGTACTCTTCTCAAATATTTTTCTCTAAAGAGGCAAGTCCCATTATAGAATATTTTTCTCTAAAGAGGTCCCATTATAGAATATTTTTCTCTAAAGAGGAAGCAAGTCCCATTATAGAATATTTTTGTCTAAAGAGGCAAGTCCCATTATAGAATATTTTTCTCTAAAGAGGTCCCATTATAGAATATTTTTCTCTAAAGAAGTCCCATTATAGAATATTTTTCTCTAAAGAGGCAAGTCCTATTATATAATATTTTTGTCTAAAGAGGCAAGTCCCATTATTGAATATTTTCTCTAAAGAGGTCCCATTATAGAATATTTTTCTCTAAAGAGGCAAGTCCTATTATAGAATATTTTTCTCTAAAGAGGTCCCATTATAGAATATTTTTCTCTAAAGAGGCAAGTCCCATTATAGAATATTTTTGTCTAAAGAGGCAAGTCCCATTATAGAATATTTTTCTCTAAAGAGGTCCCATTATAGAATATTTTTCTCTAAAGAGGCAAGTCCCATTATAGAATATTTTTGTCTAAAGAGGCAAGTCCCATTATAGAATATTTTTCTCTAAAGAGGCAAGTCCCATTATAGAATATTTTTCTCTAAAGAGGCAAGTCCCATTAAAGAATATTTTTCTCTATAGAGGCAAGCCCCATTATAGAATATTTTTCTCTATAGAGGCAAGTCCCATTATAGAATATTTTTGTCTAAAGAGGCAAGTCCCATTATAGAATATTTTTCTCTAAAGAGGTCCCATTATAGAATATTTTTCTCTAAAGAGGTCCCATTAAAGAATATTTTTCTCTATAGAGGCAAGCCCCATTAAAGAATATTTTTCTCTATAGAGGCAAGCCCCATTATAGAATATTTTTCTCTAAAGAGGCCCCATTATAGAATATTTTTCTCTAAAGAGGCAAGTACCATTATAGAATATTTTTCTCTAAAGAGGCCCCATTATAGAATATTTTTCTCTAAAGAGGCCCCATTATAGAATATTTTTCTCTAAAGAGGCCCCATTATAGAATATTTTTCTCTAAAGAGGCCCCATTATAGAATATTTTTCTCTAAAGAGGCCCCATTATAGAATATTTTTCTCTAAAGAGGCCCCATTATAGAATATTTTTCTCTAAAGAGGCCCCATTATAGAATATTTTTCTCTAAAGAGGCCCCATTATAGAATATTTTTCTCTAAAGAGGCCCCATTATAGAATATTTTTCTCTAAAGAGGCAAGTACCATTATAAATTATTCTTGTCTCAATACGAGCATTCAGAAATCATCTTATGGCTGAAGTAAGGAGCTCTCGAGAGTTGCAATGGAATTTTACATGGGTATATAAAAACACTGCATACATGTTATTGGGATTTGAAAGGGGAGCAAAGAGTAATAAGACTGTAGCCTGCCAGGCATGTTGTTAGAGGCAACTAAGGAGGGTTGGACATATCTCTTGCATGCAGAAACTATAAGGCCCATGAACAGAAAGGAAGTCCTCTACATCCAATGATAAACGAGGAATGACTCAAGTTGTCACAAAAACAACAACAGAAATATTATTCCCTGTGTATGGGTACATTAAGGACCTTCCTAAACTAGAGGCCCTATGCTTCGTGAGGAACACAATGGAGAACAAGAAGATACTAAAGAAAATGTCAAAAATAATATTGAAATTGGGAGGAAGTTGTCAAGTTGACACAAATGGGTCGTCACACAAAACACACGGAGAATTGAGAGAGAGAGAGAGAGAGAGATTTAACTGGCCCAACTACAGGTACATATGTCATAACATACATGTATGTATGTGTATATATATTATAATGAAGACCATATCATTATCATACACCCTTGTTCAGACTCAGCAGAAGCATAGGATCTCCACTGCTGCCGGCCTCCTTGCAGGGAGCTTGTGTGTGTCCAAGCATTATGTGCTCTTGTAGAGGCGGTTTCTGATCTAATATTAAATGATGAGGTTGCTGGCCCCATGAACAACTCTCTACAGTCACCATTTATGTCATGCTTGTTGATGCAGTGGTCCTATTCTTGCTCTCTAGCATGTGGTCCCAAGAAGACAGTTTATATTTAAAAAGTATACTGGATTTCAGTCTTAAATCAACAATCAAGGAAGCAGAGACATTTATCAGACACAATTACATCAACAATCAATGTGTTACACCACCAAGAATAATATAGTCTCTTCAAAGTGGGTACGGTACAGATAACGAAACCTACATTACAACCAAACAGTCTTCATCTGGGAGAGAAGACAATATAAATAACTATTCTAACTAACAAGAATGATCTCAGACAAAAAACTTCTTAAAATAGGTCACTGTTTCCATACTTGTGCCCACTCCAAACTGACTAATACTCGTTTATATTATTTTATCTAGATTTGAATGTCGTCATTTTCCAATGATTTTTACCTCAATAAACCAGACATTAAAATCTATCAAATACCAGAAAAACTAGAATGTGGCACACTAAAACATCTACAACTTAAAGGATACACCAGAAAGTTAGTTTTTTAAGGTGTATGAAGCACAAACAATACAAGACCTTTCAGTGAACTAATGTGATTAGGACACCTGTCTTCTACAGGTGTGAATCCTGGTAAGGAGGTGCATAAAACACAAACAATACAAGAATTTTCAGTGAACTAATCTGATCAGGACACCTGTCTTCTACAGGTGTGAATCCTGGTAAGGAGCTATGATAAAAAAAATGGAAAAGGCTATTAACGATTTTGAAATGTGGGTATTCAGAAGACTTAGACGAGCTTCTTGGAAAGAGAAATACAAATAGTAATGTTCTGGAACAACTCCAGGTGGAGAAGTTACTTCTGAAGCAAATTTAAAAAAAATTAAATATTTTGGTCACGTCAAGCGATATGACAGTCTGCTGAAAGTTATATTGGAGGGAAGAGTAGGGGGCAAGAGAGACAGAGGGCGGCAGACGGACAGACAACATCAGGATGTGATCAGGACACCGTTTGACTGTGTGTACCAACCTGGCACAGGACAGAGACAGCTGGAAATCCATTAACGTCGACCTCCAGTACGGAGACGGCACTTGATGATGATGATTGACCTAGGTTTTTTCCAATATCATGCAAGAAATAAATGCCAGCACACACTGAGCAGCAATCGTACCCCTCAGCCATATAACTATTCCGTGTCAAATCTTACCCAATGAACCAACAGTGTAAACCTAGACTGATTTCAGACATCACCAGCGAGACAGTTTTCTATGAGTGGTTCTCAGACTTTACTGGATGAGAAGTCAATTAAAAACCTGCAAAATTTAAGACACCTTTTACTGTCTCATAAGTAGCATCACCATCATCCTGTGCCATGCCAACATAACTTTCAACCTGAACAATGCTTGTCATTTCTGTCTGTGACTGTCTTTCCTGCTAGCATGCTGTCCTGATATAGAACTGTCCAAGACTTTCTTAACTTAACGTCTTTATACTGGTTTAGAAGACCCTGCAGAGTCTGTATACAACCAGTTACATTTACATCACCTTGCTCTAAAATCTATGCGCATCCAGTTTATTCTTAAACGCATTAACTGTCCCTGCCTCCACTACCTCCCCTGGCAATGCATTCCAAGCAGACACCACTCTCTGACTAAAAAAATATTTCCTAATATCTAACCTGGACCTCTCTTTAATCAGCTTGTAGCTATGCCCTCGTGTTATTGTAGGTGGCTGTATTTTAAAAAACTTGTTATAGTCTAATTTATCGATTCCTCTGATCATCTTATAAACTGTATTAAGTCACCACGAATTCTTCTCTCTTCTAGACACTGTAGGCCCGTTTTTCTGAGTCTTTGCCTTTGATTCTCTGCCCTGTTTTCCCAGCAAGTTCACCTGTTGCTACAGCATGCTCTGATAATATGATAACATGCCATCCTGGAACAAATCTTTGTTCTGATCTATGCCAGTAGTTGTAGCATCTCATTAGTTTT
The DNA here is from genome assembly GCA_036924085.1 of Ariolimax columbianus. NCBI lineage: Eukaryota > Metazoa > Mollusca > Gastropoda > Stylommatophora > Arionidae > Ariolimax > Ariolimax columbianus. Next base: position 25,519,336 of record JAVGWX010000021.1, on the reverse strand, counting down.
CTTTGTTGTCTGTTGACATGTTACTATCCTTGTTTAACTTAACTTCTTTATACTGGTTTAGAAGACTCTGCAAAGTCTGTATACAATCAGTTTAACATTTCCTTGCTCTAAAAGTTAAGCGCATCCAATATATTCTTTAATGCATTAATTGTCCCTGCCTCCACTACTTCCTGTGGCAATACAATCCAATCATTCAACACTCTCTGACTACAAATATATTTCCTAATATCTAACCTGGACCTTTCTTTAATTAATTTGTAGCTATGCCCTCTTGTTCTTGTAGGTGGTTGTATTTTGCAAAACTTGTTATAGTCTAATTTATCCGTTCCTTTGATGACTTCTAGACTTCTGGTCATAAAACAAAACTTGTAACATTCTAAGGTTCCATCAACTCATAAAACAAAACTTGTAACATTCTAAAATTCCATCAACTCAAAACAAAACTTGTAACATTCTAAAATTCCATCAACTCAAAACAAAACTTGTAACATTCTAAAATTTCATCAACTCATAAAACAAAACTTGCAACATTCTAAAATTTCATCAACTCATAAAATAAAACTACATTTTAAGATAACATTCTAAGATCACATCAACTCATAAAACAAAACTTGTAACATTATAAGGTTCCATCAACTCATAAAACAAAACTTGTAACATTATAAAGTTCCATCAACTCATAAAACAAAACTTGTATTCTAAAATTCCATCAACTCATAAAACAAAAACTTGTAACATTATAAAGTTCCATCAACTCATAAAACAAAACTTGTAACATTCTAAGATCCCATCAACTCATAAAACAAAACTTGTAACATTATAAAGTTCTATCAACTCATAAAACAAAACTTGTTTTCTAAGATTCCATCAAATCATAAAATAAAACTTGTAACATTCTAAGATTCCATCAATTCATAAAAAACTTGTAACATTCTATGGTTCCATTAGGTCATAAAACACTTGACACTTGTACCATTCTAAGGAGCCGCAGCCACACAGTGGTTAGTACACTGGCCACCCAGCCAAGCGATTTTAGGTTCGATTTCAAATTGATATGGGATATTGTAACAGATCTTAGCTGTATAGATTTATTTGGGATATGATTTTAGACATGTTTTATTAAAGTTAGAAAGGGTGGGAGTAGAGCATGGATAGTTAGTAGCCATTCATTGTTTCTTATAGAATTAAACTAACAAAAATAAATAGCCAGTACAGATGTACTCAAATCAGGACCTAGGAATTTTGGAATGCATAGCTTTGGTTTCCAAGCCACACAGATGTTAAACTACGTAACCTTGCATAATGCCTAGATGCCTGTTACAGCATGATCAGTAGTGGCAACTGAAATCGGACATGCTTTAACTGGTTTTTCTTAAATCTCAGGGAGGAAAAACCTAGGTATGAGGTCTGGAAAAAGCTGCGGATATAGATAGCTAGGAGAGCCCAAATCAGAATAATTCGGGTGCGAGCAGCAGAGAGAATAAGTCGACATCGGTCGGCAGTGAGCAACAAGGAGAACAAGACCATCTTAATAACGGTGAAGAGGAAAGGTGATCCTGAGACACACATTCCAGAGTTTAGAGACGAGTCGTGAGAAAGCAGATAGATTTTGGAGCCCAGAAAGAGAAAGAGAGAGATTTTGACAGACGATCTTTCACCACGAAAGTCCAGATGTTCAGCAGCATATCAAGGAGAGGTCAATAGTCATGGAATTGATGTTTCGCATAGCAAGTGTTAGAAACAGATATAGTAGTGCGTCATGAGGAACACGCATGAGGTAGACATCTTAGATACTATTATTCGCATCGCTGCAGAGAATCCAGCATCTAACAGAAGTATCTCAAGAAAACAGCGTCTTAGCAGAATTATCTCAAGAAACAGCTTCTTAGCAGAATTATCTCAAAAATCCAGTGTCTAACTAGAGAGATATTTAACTAGCACAACAATCCAGCGCTTAAATGATCACTACAAGTCACCGTCGTTGAGGAGGGCAGGACCACGGACAAATCACCTGGGTTGTAGAACACAAATCTTCCATTCTGTGGCAATCCACATAATGGTTCGTCTATCGTTACCGTTCATCTATCAAGTTGTAGTTTGTAATCCAGTTTCGTTTAGTTCATAATTTCTCACAGCCAGACAGGTTTTGTTTTGAGTGAAGATTGGGGAGTCAGTTTTGAACATGTAGAAATAAAGTTTCATTGTTGTGTTTTATTTTCAATTAGCGTCGCAGTTAATTTGTTTGAAGTGAGAGTACTGTTAGTGCAGACCCCTTGCACCAACTGCTACGGTAGGTCAGCCAGCTAGAGCTGCTACAATTTGTTTTCTATCCCAAATGTTTCCGAAGTCGACCAAGTCTCAAAGATTGGGTACCAGAGCAAGTCTGGGAAGCAAAGACTGAATGTATAGTGCTAAACACATCACCCTTTTGTGTGCCACTGGTCAAGTAAAAACAAGCCTAACACCATATTTCTAATATACTACAAGGCATATAAACAAGATCCTTACTTTTCTGTTATTACCATTCAAAGGTTTTCATTAGCCCATGAAATCACTTGAAACATTTTAAAGTTTTCATCAGTTCATAAAACACTTTTAAAATTCTAAAGTTACATCGACTCATTAAAAAGACACTTGCAACATTCTAAGGTTACTATTAACTCACAAATCAAAACTTGTAACATTTAAATGTAACATCAGCTCACAAAAAAACACTTGTAACACTAAGGTTACATATACTTTCACACAAAAAACACTTGTAACAGTCCGTAAGTTTTATAAACTTCCACCAAAAAAAACACATTTTGTTACAGTCCTTAAGTTACATTAACTTCCACAAAAGAACACTTGTAACACTCCTTAAATTACATAAACTACCACACACAAAAACAATTGTAACAGTCCTAAGTTACATCAGCTCACCAAACATTGTACACAGGATCACAACTACAAGGTCAGTTATGTCAAGCTAAAACAGGAAAGACATTATCCAATTTGTTTGTTTCTAAAATGATTCTTCGTGGTTCACAGAAACTTAGACATTTTAAAATGTCATCCTTCCAAATCAGTGACAATCTGTGAAATGCACACAGGAAATAAATTAACGAAACAATTCATTTTTATTTCTGACAAATGATTGATTTCTGGTTTGAAAAACAACTGATATTTTTGGTACCATCATTTGCAGTAACCCCCTGGCCTTCCTGAAATAAACAATCTTAAATTTGTGTAAACAAACTGAACATTCCTATCTGTATGGTTGTCTATTCGTATGTATTAACTACAGCAACTAGCTGCGTTATGTACCCTGTCGACTAGCTTAGACAATCACAGATCTTCCCAACTGCTCGTCTCTAGTGTTGTTCAGTATTCTGTTGTTGACTCCTGCATTTGCCATTTTAAACTGATCAGTATTACAGTTTGTTTTTATCTCAATGACAGAAAAAAAAAAACCATCATTTGTAAAATATTTTAATCTGGAATTTCCAACATGGTGATGAATACTTCTATGCTTTGCAGTCATACATTTTGGAACAGAGCTTTTCGCTGAGGAATCAATAGATGGATGCCTTTAATAGTCACGGCAGGACAGCTAGTGTCAGTGGCTTATACTTCAACAGAACGACATGCTTAATAAAAGAAAATGACGATGTTGCCTCAGTCTAAGTTGCAAGCTTACCATGCTAGCAGAAGCTTCGATCAGTAATCTGTCCACAGTACAACTGTTTTACCCTTTTCACAGGTAACAATGGAAGTGCCTTTTGGGTTCCATGAACAAGCCAACACTGCATGGCTGAAATAGCAAATCAATCACAAAATAAATCTACAGCAGAAATTCTAAATTCTTTCAAATGCAGAAAATTATAACAGTGCACACAATGTTTCACTTGATAGCAGTGTAAAGGTGGACATCTGTCTTAGCTGGAGAATAACCATTTGGGTTCAAACCACTAGCACAACAAAATTGATGGCAGAAATTCAAACATTTAACAGATGCAGGACATGAAAACAAATGATACAACAATTACTTTGAAGTACACATTATTTATGCTATTCTTTGAGTTCTCTCTTGGTCCTCTCCTTTACAACTCTTATTCAAGTTCTCTCTTGGTCCTCTCCTTTACAACTCTTATTCAAGTTCTCTCTTGGTCCTCCCCTTTACAACAACTCTTATTCAAGTTCTCTCTTGGTCCTCCCCTTTACAACTCTTATTCAAGTTCTCTCTTGGACCTCTCCTTTACAACAACTCTTATTCAAGTTCTCTCTTGGTCCTCCCCTTTACAACTCTTATTCAAGTTCTCTCTTGGTCCTCCCCTTTACAACTCTTATTCGAGTTCTCTCTTGGTCCTCCCCTTTACAACAACTCTTATTAAAGTTCTCTCTTGGTCCTCCCCTTTACAACTCTTATTCAAGTTCTCTCTTGGTCCTCCCCTTTACAACTCTTATTCAAGTTCTCTCTTGGTCCTCCCCTTTACAACAACTCTTATTCAAGTTCTCTCTTGGTCCTCCCCTTTACAACAACTCTTATTCAAGTTCTCTCTTGGTCCTCCCCTTTACAACTCTTATTCAAGTTCTCTCTTGGTCCTCCCCTTTACAACTCTTATTCAAGTTCTCTCTTGGTCCTCCCCTTTACAACTCTTATTCAAGTTCTCTCTTGGTCCTCTCCTTTACAACAACTCTTATTCAAGTTCTCTCTTGGTCCTCTCCTTTACAACAACTCTTATTCAAGTTCTCTCTTGGTCCTCCCCTTTATAACTCTTATTCAAGTTCTCTCTTGGTCCTCCCCTTTACAACTCTTATTCAAGTTCTCTCTTGGTCCTCCCCTTTACAACTCTTATTATTTGAATTTTCTTTGTCCTGACATTTCCAACTACAAGAAATGTTGAAATTAAACCGGATCGAACTGCAACAAGTTAACATACTTACGATGCGCATGATGACGTCACTTCTGTTGTAAACAGCACATACCAACCATCAAGTTTGCCAAATTTAATTATCCCCAGACTCATAGTTTCCTCAACAGACCGTTGAAAACATGGCGGGTGTGATACGGAATCCATCCAGACTTGATCAGCGAGCAGTGATTTGGTTTCCAACAGCTGAAGGACGTCAACCAGTTGACAACAGTGAAGAACTGGACAACGATGTTTAAAGAAGGACGCGAGTTAACGACAGATCTTCAGAGACCAGGTCAGGTGCATATTGTTGTGCCAGAGGATGCCATCACCAAAATTGATGGAGCAAATCGGGTGGACCATCGGGGGAGCTTACGTTCGCCACACTTTTGTCACCATACACTGCCTGCATTCTGCGATGAATGTCAACTGGTCGACATCCTTCAGCTGTTAGAAACCGAATCACCGCTCGCTGATCAACTGGATGGATTCCGTATCCCACACGCCATGTGTTTTTCAACGGTCTGCTGAGGAAACTATGAGTCAGGGGATACTGAAATTTTGCAAACTTGACGGTTGGTATGTGCTGTTAACACCAGAAGTGACATCATCATGTGCATCGTGCGTATGTTAACTTAGTGCAGTTAAGTCCGGTTTCATTTGAACATGCCTGGTACTAATCTTCTTCACATTATATTTGTCCTCTCACCTTTCAAACTACTATTCTCTTTGATCTACTCACACTTCTCATTCCTCATACATACCTGTGCTCTTTAAGTACTCTTTCTACTTTCTTCTTGGAAATGTTCCATACATAAAGGTCGCCATCTACTGAGCCAGCAGCAGCATACACAAGGTCAGGACTGTGAAAGACAACATGGAATCGTTACCCATGGACATTACATGAGTGTGGAATATTACTCAACGTCTTGAGCGAGTCAAAAGGTAATTAATTACCTGCGATGGATCTTGAACAGGGAGGAAAGAAACGGTTCTCCTCGACACCGATTCCATTTCTAGCCTCATCACCATTTCTGTTTCTCACCATTTTCCCTTCCTAACTTTAAGCCTGGTATACATTTATTGCTTCATAGTATGGAGCATGTCCACACTGGGTACTGAATCCAGAACTATAGAGAGACAAGCACTCTAACTGGTCTTATATTATACATGTTGTAAAAGTTGACTGAGAAGAACTGTGCATATAGCAGGCAAACTTATCATGTATAATAAAGTGTTACAGAAATCATCATTGCACAAACCATTAAATGTTTCCAAGAAGGACCTTGGCTGCAGCAGTAGCCTCATGCTCCTACTTCAATGTAAAAATAGTATTAAAAAACTACAGCGTAAAAGGCAAGATAAACACAAGATAGGGGAGGGGAGAAGTGGCTGCATAGCAAAGTGGTTAGCAACACAGCCCACACTCAAACACGTATATGTTCAGATTTTGTAAAAGTAGTCCCCCCTGTGGGATGTAAACTTATTTTTAAAAAAGGCATGCTGAAGTTGGATGCACTGGTCCATATGGCACAAAACACAGTCCAACACACACCCTGCCTTTAGAAGCAAGATGGGGATCAAGATGCTGAGCAGCACATGAGCTGCAGTGGTCATCGACCCATGGCCGACTGCTAGCGTCAGGGCCAGAGAACCATAGCTGCCAAGACCCTTCTACACCTCCACGCGGTGATCCTGGATAACAGGCTGCAGCAGGGCAGACTGGCTAAGGAGAAGGGATTGAAGAGGGAATGCTAACCCGGTACTCAAAAAATGCTTGCTGAAGTCGGATGTGTTGGACCGAATGGTGCAAATATCGCAGCCAAGCTGTAAACTACAACACAACGCATTCCGTTTTCTGGACTACATTCTTCTACTAACCATTTCAGGGTTTGGTAGTGGGAGATTGAGAACGAACGAAGAATAAGAAGAAGCAAGAAGAAAAAGAAAAGAAATAAAATACTGCAGTGTAAATGGACCAGGCCACCAGTGGAGTCTTCCTTAACGGGATAATTGGGGAATGGTTCTGCACGTCAACTGGTGTACGACAAGAATGTATTCTTTCCCCAACCCTATTCAACGTTTTTCTTGAATGTATCATGTCCGAATCCTTGGAGGATCATGTGGGTACTGTCAGCATAGGTGGTCGTACATTCACCAATCTTAGGTTTGCTGGTGACATTCCCTGGCTGGCTGGAATGGAGCAAGAACTTGCGAGTCTAATCTCAAACCTTGACAATGCCACTCAAAAGTTTGGAATGGAAGTTATTGCAGAGAAGAGTAAAATCATGGTCAACGTCACAGAGGACCTAACAAGTCTGATTGAAACCATTGCAAATACAGTTTAAATTTATGGGAGAACTGATGGACGCAGAAGGTTACAGAACTGATATTCAGGCACGAACACCGATGACCAAACTCAGGCAGATATGGAAGGACAACATCAGCTGCGTGGTAGCGGGAGATTGAGAACGAACGCAGAAGAAGTTCATTTCCTACTAATTGATTTGAATGTTTCTTCTGGTTTCTCTATTCTTCAAGTGGAACGCACATACCTGAGTTTTGCTGGGGTTCATTTTGAGATGGCTGACTTTATAGTATTCAGCTAATCTGGCAAGGGCGTTAGTGAGTTTAAGTTCCAGTTCATCGAACCACTTTCTTTGTACAGCTACTGCCATATTGTCTGCTTACATGGTTCATTACACATGAAGTCAGCCATGTTGTCTGCTTACCTGGTTCATTACACATGAAGTCAGCCATGTTCTCTGTTTACCTGGTTCACTACACATGAAATCAGCCATGTTGTCTGCTTACCTGGTTCATTACACATGAAGTCAGCCATGTTGTCTGCTTACCTGGTTCATTACACATGAAGTCAGCCATGTTGTCTGCATACCTGGTTCATTACACAGGAAGTCAACCATGTTGTCTGCTTACCTGGTTCATTACACATGATGTCAGCCATGTTGTCTGCTTACCTGGTTCACTACAAATGAAATCAGCCATGTTGTCTGCTTACCTGGTTCATTACACATGAAGTCAGCCATATTGTCTGCTTACCTGGTTCATTACACATGAAGTCAGCCATGTTGTCTGCATACCTGGTTCATTACACAGGAAGTCAACCATGTTGTCTGCTTACCTGGTTCACTACACATGAAGTCAGCCATGTTGTCTGCTTACCTGGTTCATTACACATGATGTCAGCCATGTTGTCTGCTTACCTGGTTCACTACAAATGAAATCAGCCATGTTGTCTGCTTACCTGGTTCATTACACATGAAGTCAGCCATATTGTCTGCTTACCTGGTTCATTACACATGAAGTCAGCCATGTTGTCTGCATACCTGGTTCACTACAAATGAAGTCAGCCATGTTGTCTGCTTATCTGGTTCATTACACATGAAGTCAGCCATGTTGTCTGCTTACCTGGTTCATTACACAGGAAGTCAACCATGTTGTCTGCTTACCTGGTTCACTACACATGAAGTCAGCCATGTTGTCTGCTTACCTGGTTCATTACACATGAAGTCAATTAAATGAGCAAGATAGTCACGCGCTTGAGACACCCCACTTGTAGCTTCTGCTACCTCAGCTCTTGGAGTCATAGATACAAGCTCCTCTAGTCCAAACTGGCAGATCCCACTGGTAGCTATGCTTCTGCCACCTCAGCTCTTGGAGTCAGACATACAAGCTCCTCTAGTCCAAACTGGCAAACCCCATTGGTAGCTATGCTTCTGCCGTTACAGACACTGGGATCACAAACCAGAAATTAACTTCAATAAAAAATAAGAAAAGTGAAAATCATGAAGGACATGGACCAAACCTTCCTCGACTCCGAAGAAAGCTTACCTAAATACAGCTCGAGCAGAACCCCATGACCACAAAGAAAGCTTACCTAAACACAGCTTGAACAGAACCCCCACGACCACAAAGAAAGCTTACCTAAACACAGCTTGAACAGAACCCCACATCCACGAAGAAAGCTTACCTAAACACAGCTCGAGCAGAATCCCAACCAACTTTAAACCCGTCTGATCTGAAAAAAATTAAAAAATTAATAATATAATTAATGATGTATCTTTTAATTGTGTGTTAAAGGTAGGACAGTCTAAGCAATAATGTCAGAATTTATATATATATCAGACAAGCTCTGTTCTGGAATCCACAGGGCAAGAGAAGTAGAGGAAGACCAAGACACTCATGGAAGAGGGAACTGGAAGCAAATCCAAAGGCAGCAAACAGGATGTGGACAGAATTGGCTCAGATGGCTCATGATAGGAAGACTTGGCTCAGATGGCTCATGATAGGAAAACTTGGCGAGTATTTGTTGAGGACCTATGCTCCATGGGGAGCTGACAGGTTTTGATTGATTGATACTACATTATATCCAGTTATCCATTGCGATGCTTACATTAATTAGATATTCTCATTTGGGTAGTCCTGGGTCCCTAATAAAGACCGGTCATCAAGTAGGTTGCTGTTTTTGTCCCTGTGTCCTCAAAATTCAGGAACGAGGACGGTGTGGGCTAGTGGTCAAGTGACACGGCTCACAATCCGAAGGTGCTGGGTTTGCTCCCCAATCATAGCACTGGCCGTTACGCCGGCAAAGCAGACCTTTACTTAAAATGTATGCCAAAGTAGGATGCACTGGTTCGACTGGCACAAATAAAAACATAGTGCAATGCACACCGCCTTGGGGTATAGAGAAATAACGTGAATGAAAAAAATATATTTCAGGAACATATTTATCTATGTTGTTGTTGTTGACATACAACAATCAACAAATGACTTCATATATATATATTGCTATCGTTGAGGTTTGACAGAAAACTATTACAAAAGTTTAAGGATTCATAAAACACATCTATTTTATTTTTCTCTCAAAATAACCAAATTTCTTTTAATTTCAACGCTAACATATCAGAAGCAGGTAGAATTAAAAACTTATCTCATAAAATCTTTATTTGTGTTGCAGGGATTGAGGTTCAATGGGATAATACATCAAATTTGATGCTCTGAAATCCAAAGCAAAAAGAATTTGAACTGGTCGACCTCTTGACCTGGGTTACAGAAGATGCTGACTTACTAAGAAGTCCTCAACACACATATTGAGGTTTAGAGGCTGTTGTTGTTTGCGAGCGGCCACAATGAGTAGGTTACTCTTTTGTGCGCTCTGTTAAGGACATTAAGTGGCGGGTTGCCGTATCTTTTCTCACACCCGAGTGTGCTGATGAAGGTGGTTGTGCTATGCCCGGCTTCGACTGCATGCTGCTCAATACTACACGCATCACGCCGATCCCTCACCTCGTTAGCCAGGCTACCATGAAAACAGCCCGTTTTCAGGGAGGGCTACTAGGAAGCTGAGGTGAGGGTCTTGGCCAGTATGTTTGACCTGACCCTGTCTAACATGTCCGATTAGTATATTTGACCTGACCCTGTCTAACATGTCCGATCAGTATATTTGACCTGACCCTGACTAACATGTCTGATTAGTATGTTTTGCCTGACCCTGGCTAACATGTCCGATCAGTATGTTTTACCTGACCAGATGTTAATCTTCCTCCCCATGATTAGAGATAAAATAAGCCATTCTTCATCATATCGCCTCATGTTCTTTTTATTACGTCTACACGTGAAGACCAGTTCTCCCGATAAAGGTTGCTGTAGTGGAAAGTTCTTCAAGGGTTCCAGACAGTTTTATGCGGAGACTCGTCTCAGTGGAACAGTTCAGTTTGGCTAAGCAAACAATAGTCTTGCAGGATATGTTCGGCTGTCTGCACTGCTTGTCCGCACGTACACATGGGTGATGGAGCCAATTTCAACCTGTTTTTCAAGTGGTTATTCAATCTGTTATGTCCCGTTCTCAATCGAACAAGATCACTTGCTCCGTTCGATCAAGGCAGCGGTAGTTGTCTCTCATTTTGTCAACTTTCTTTATAGCTTGATAGGGATCTTCTTTTCTTAGAAGGTATTTGTTTTTTTATTTTTGTTCTTTTACACTAAATATGCTTGATTAAATTTTCAAAGTAATCATTAGATTCTATCAGTAGCTACTTACACTAATGTACAAGACACCTGGTTCATTCTGAGATCAATAACTGACAAGTTGTCACCTCTTGTGCAGCAGAGAAGCTGGTTCTTGTCTGGGGAGAGATTAGGTGTACGCTACATTAATATCAATAACTAAGCATTCAGTCTGACTGACACAGCAGTCCCACCGTCTTACTGAGGGAAGTGGGGATGGCGTGGGCTAGTGATTAAGTGGCACAGCTCACAATCCGAAGGTGCTGGGTTCATTCCCCATCACAGGACCAGCCGTTACCCCGGGGAAGCAAACCCTTAGAAAACACAGGAGGAAGCAGACCCTTACATAAAATGCATGCTGAATTCAGATGCACTGGTCCGGCAGGTGCAAAATAAAAACCATAGTGCAACGCACACCGCCTTAGGGAATAGAGAAATAAGGCGAACAAAAAAAAACAAAACCAAAAAACCGAGGGAAGAATTGTGAAACAATTCACCTCCATCGATTGATGGTTGATTCGTCTTTAGCACCAGCATAGGGCCACTATTACAGCTGTCTCTTTACAGGTATCCTACATCTGAGCATTTGCAGCAGTAGTTTCAATAGTAATGGTTTTGCATGATGCAGATGCTATCCTCTTGCACACCCGCCTTTGGTCACCTTTAGTGGTTTACTTCACATATTATTGTGGTCTTATGCATGTGTCCGTACAACTTAACGTCTTTATACTGGTTTAGAATACTCTGCTGAGTCTGTATACAACCAGTTTCATTTACATTTCCTTACTCTAAAAGCTATGCGCATCCAATCTATTCTTAAATGCATTACCTGTCCCTGCTTCCACTACTTCCTGTGGCATTGCATTCCAAGCATTCACCACTCTTTGACTATAAATATTTCCTAATATCTAATCTGGACCTTTCTTTAGTTAATTTGTATATATGTCGACAATCTACCAAGTCTCAAGCTACACGAGTTACCTGATCCCAGCCAGCAAGAAGTCATCAATGTCCAGACATGTCAACAGTCTTTAAACACAAATGGATTCTAGGCAACAATATATTCTTATGAAACACTAGAACCCACATAACAGGTCAACAGACTGCGTTACGTAATCTTAGAACCCTCATTACAGGTCAACAGACTGTGTTACGTAATGTTAGAACCCTCATAGCAGGTCAACAGACTGCGTTACGTAATGTTAGAACCCTCTTAACAGGTCAACAGACTGTGTTACGTAATGTTAGAACCCTCATAACAGGTCAACAGACTGCGTTACGTAATGGTAGAACCCTCATAACAGGTCAACACACTGCGTTACGTAATGTTAGAACCCTCATAACAGGTCAACAGACTGCATTACGTAATGTTAGAACCCTCATAACAGGTCAACACACTGCGTTACGTAATGTTAGAACCCTCATAACAGGTCAACAGACTGCGTTACGTAATGTTAGAACCCTCTTAACAGGTCAACAGACTGTGTTACGTAATGTTAGAACCCTCATAACAGGTCAACAGACTGCGTTACGTAATGGTAGAACCCTCATAACAAGTCAACAGACTGCGTTACGTAATGTTAGAACCCTCATAACAGGTCAACAGACTGCATTACATAATGTTAAGCAGAATGGATATCACATGCAGACACTGCTCAGTCTCTTTCAGTAGATGGTCAAGGATATGCATACTTATTGTTTTTGTAACTTGTTTATTGTACATACTCATGATCCATTCCCTCAGTTGGCACTTCCCACCACTTGACCCATATTTCATATCAAATTCTTGATGTCTCTATGACTAGAGGTTATGGTCTCTATGACTAGAGATTGAGGTCTCTATGACTAGAGATTGAGGTCTCTTGACTAGAGGTTATGGTCTCTATGACTAGAGATTGAGATTATGACTAGAGGTTGAGATCTCTATGACTAGAGGTTGAGGTCTCTACGACTAGAGGTTGAGGTCTCTATGACTAGAGATTGAGGTCTCTATATATACCCCCTATTATATCATGCCTGTTATATTACTGTCCATAGTCATCATTCTGGAACATCAGAAGTCAGGATTGAGAGTCCGCCACAACAACTGGCCAGATTAATGAGGCCATTGGTCATAAACTAAATATTGAAGAATGAGCCCATTAAGTACGTCAATGTCTACGTAGGTCAGGGAACGTCAACATTGATCTCCTGCATGAGAGCAGCTGGTTGGCTCATCTTCAACGACATTAAGCCGACACTGCAGCAGGTGACGGACACCAAGGCCAGGGCCTGCCTGCCAATGAGATGATCTGCACCATGATCCTAGACTACCATGGTACTTCCGGGCTAGAGGACAGACACAGATTCCAGCAACACAGATTGTCGACATACTTTCTGAACTAACCTGGGGCTAAACACAAGGAAGTAAGTCTGCCGTTCAAGAGAATTTCATTTGTGCTGTCGTCTGTAGATCCCCTTGTATCCCAGAAACGAACACGTTTGTCAAAATGTCCGCTGATGACGTTTGTGTCATGAAAACTGACAAGGTCATGACAGCTGCTGCCGGCAAATATTGTTTTTATACCTGCAGAAAAAAAGGTGTATGCTTTTACCTGGCAATTGGGAATGACAAAAGCTGGACATAATGGTGAGAAGATACACGTCAACTTCATCGACGAAGCCATTAAAATGCACTTATGAAAATCGTACCTGGAGAAAAAAAACGGCATTAATAAATTCAAGTCAAATTAATTCAAGTCAAATTAATTCAAGTGCCGTCTCCACAAAGAAGATTGGCTGCAATGGATCCCCAACATTCTCTATCTCTCTTGAAAAACAGAATAACAAATAGAAGGACATATAACGTTCGAATCTACACAAACCATCTATTCAGACATCCCTAGTCATCAACTATCAGACATCTGCCCATTCCATACCTTGAAATTGACTGCACTAGAGCAGAACTAGTTAAACAATAACAACATCAATCTGTAACACAGGAAAACAGACACAAGACTTACATTTGAGGTCAGATTTAGATACAATTTGAGAATGGTCTGTCAGCTGGCAAATGGAGTATAATGTAGATAAATGACAGTCATCCACATGGGTAGATCAAATATGGAACATAATTACAGAATGGGCGAGAACAATATTAGAATGATAGAAAATGAAAGGGACCTAGGGGTTATATTAGATCATGCAGGAAAGGTGAGTGAGCAAGTTCAGATAGCAGTGAAAAAGGCAAATGCAATGTTAGGTATGATAAAAAGAAATATTAAACATAGGAGCAAGGAAGTGATAGTCAAACTGTTTAAAGCATTAGTTAGACCTAGATTGGAGTACTGTGTACAGGTGTGGAGTCCTTATCTTAGAGGGGATATAAACATGCTGGAAAGAATACAAAAAAGACCGACAAAGCTGATAGTGGGATTCCAGAATTACAGTTATGAGGAAAGACTCAGAAAAACCGGCCTACAGTGTCTAGAAAAGAGAAGAATTCGAGCTGACTTAATACAGGTTTATAAGATGATCAAAGGAAAAGATGAATTAGACTATAACAAGTTTTGCAAAATACAACCACCCACAAGAACAAGAGGGCATAGCTACAAATCAACTAAAGAAAGGTCAAGATTAGATTTTAGAAAATATTTTTTCAGTCAGAGAGTGGTGAATGCTTGGAATGCATTGCCACAGGAAGTAATGGAGGCAGGGACAATTAATGCATTTAAGAATAGATTGGATGCACATAGCTTTTAGAGAAGGAAATGTAAAATAAGCTGGTTGTATACAGACTGCAGTCTTCTAAACTAGTATAAAGACGTTAAGTTAAGACAATAAAAACACAGAGACATATGATTTGAGTTTCTTCAACACAAGAAAACAGACACAAGTCTTCCAATAGTTGCTGGCAAGTATCTTAACAAAATAAAACAAGATAGAAAGCTCAAACACTCACAAGATTTGCTGTTTAAGTCCCAGATTTTGAGTGTCCGGTCATGGCTGCCAGAGACAACTTTGTGCTCAGTTAGGAACTTGGAAGACATGACCTTGCCACTGTGGCCTGTGAACGTGTGCTGAAAACAGAACCAGGACCACAGTAAACAAGAGTCAATAAATATATCACCTGCTCCAAACCTAGGGGATATGTACAAGGTCTGGTAAACACTTGAACAAAAAAACATCACTTGATCTGTGATGATAGAAAGCTGCAACAAGAGGTAATCTGATCATCAGAAGTGGTCCCACCTTCAAACAAGTGTTGAGTCTAGAAATTTCCTTTAAATTCTTTTATTTTAAATATTATCTTCAATGTTGTTGTTGGTGTTCAGGATCCAACCAGTAGCATTCAGGCTTTCGCCTGTTGACCCAATGTCATGTAATGATATCTGCACATGGTTGTTAATAATTATTTATATAATACTGTCAAAGACAGATGTGTCGGACCGAAAGGTGCAAATATCGCAGTCAAACTGTAAAGTAGCAACACAACGCATTCCGTTCTCCAGACTACTTTCTGTTGCTTGTATAGCCCTGTTCAGGGATTGATAACGGAAGACTGAGAACGAAAGCAGAAGAAGAAATTAATATAATTATAAACATATTACAACAACACTTTAACAAAAATTTGAGGATACAAGACGTAAGGGTGGAAAAGGATGGGCTCAATGGAGGAGTCTTGATAATTACAAATACCAGACGTACATGTCACCTGGCTGACTTTAGAAAATACAAGTCAACAAAGGACCAACTAAAACATACCACAAAAGAAATTGAAGATGTTCTCCTGGACAAGAACCTCATACTGGCAGTCGTGGTTTCAATGAAGAAAACTTTTGAATAAGTATGGAGAGTTGGGCTAAAGAAAAACTACTCCCCATTTGGAGTCTGTGACTGCATGTATAAACAGATAGTCCATGTCTTCCAATATAGATACGCCAGAGTGAGACTACAGGGCTGCATAAGCCATAGAATGAACAAAAAGTACCACATGGCAGTGCATAAGCCATAGAAGTGCCACAAGGCAGTGCATAAACCATAGAAGTGCCACAAGGCAGTGCATAAGCCATAGAAGTACCACAGGGCAGTGCATAAGCCATAAAATGAACAAGGAGTAACACAGGGTAGTGCATAAGCCATATAAGTGACACAGGGCAGTGCATAAGCCATAGAAGTACCACAAGGCAGTGCATAAGCCATAAAATGAACAAGGAGTACCACAGGGCAGTGGGCTGTCGTGTACAATGTTCTTGATCTTCATCAACAATATAGAAGATGAAATACCAGAGAGGGTCCACACCTAGCTGTACTCCTATGATCCAGCTTTATGGGTAGCTGAAGAAAACATCAAAATAGCAGGAGAATGCAGGAAGCCTTACAAAGATTAGATCAGTGCACTTAGAAATGGCTCCTGGTACAAGAAGCCCTACAAAGATTAGATCAGTGCACTCAGAAATGGCACCTGGTACATCAATGAGAAGAAAACGATGTACACAATCTTTACACTTTCAAATAAGGGAAACAGAATCACAGTGAAACTAAATAAACATGAACTATCAAAAGAAAAGAGTCACACATATTTGGATGCAACACTGGATAGAGTATCAACATGGACAAATCAAATCAACTCTAAAATAATATCCAAACTATTTCTCACTCCCAAACACAAAACCGATCATTGAAAAGTACTGTTGCAGGACAAATATAATGTGCAGTGTCCATTTTCTGTTGGTAAAGTCTGAAACATTCTTTTCCTTGAGAGTGCTTGTTTGCTTCACCCCTTCACCCACCAAAGTGAAAGCCTGGTTAACTATATTCAAAAACATCTACAACAGCAAACTAAAACTAGAATTGTTTTTGCATGCAAAATAAAATAAAACAAAATGTCAGTCAATGGAAATAAAATATCCACAACATAAATGGAAGGTATTTTGTAAACACCCATGAAGACCACGAACAAACAGAGTCTGAACAATGAATAATCAATACAAGAAAATGTAAGAGAATTTCCAGAAATGAGATGAATGGAGAAATACTGTGTTTATACATACAAGAACCAGAAAGATCTGAATTTTTCAGGACAATAAGAAGGAAAGAATACTTGGGAAACATATAAATACGAAGAACTAAGAAAATAAACCCAGAGAAAGAGAGGCATAGGCAGACCAAGAAATACATGGAGACGAGACATGACCACATGACCTGACCACTCACGTCAGCAAATACCGCAGCAGGTGGTGGATTCATATCAGCGCGCCAGGATGCCATTTTGATAGTAGGACCGGCAGAGAAAATAGTCCGGTGTTATAAAAGCCGAGGCGGGCCGGGAGCCCGACACATTCATTCAGAGAGAGACAGCATTTCAGAGCCAACACATTTCAAGAGAGATTTCGAGAGTAAACGACGCATTTTTCCAAAGAGACATTTGGAGAGAGACGAGTCGGAGTGGGACGCATTTTTCAAAGAGTCATTCAGAAAAACAATTCACTGACAGACACAGATGTAGAGAGAGACAACAGATTTAGAGAGGGATTCAGATTCAGAGAGACGGTCAGAGAAGAGTGAACGTCGCATTGATTGAGTTCCAGTTTACAGAAGTAACGTATTACTAATTTTTATTTGTAAGTAATTAGAATTTCACCAGGTAAACATTTTAACCAGCGTCAGACACGTGGGCGACCTTTCAAGTTTATAGGCTTCGCAGAGATCTCAAAAAAGCAGCCTAGATCAGTCATAGCTACCCGCTATAGGAGAGAACAGGCTTCCTGTCAGATCTAGATCGGCTGAGAGAAACTACCATTTTACACGTGTGGCGATCTGTGCCAGGTTACCACGTCGTCAACCTGCCTTTGTTCAACACACGCCAGTTTAAACACGTGGCTGCCTTCACTAAGTTTGTAGTCATCGTAGATTCACAGCAGTAGCCTAGTCTTTCGACATCCACAACCCAGATCGACAGTCGTCGCTAAGGAACGGAACCAAGGACGTCTACCTGGGGTTGGGTTTAAACTACGAATTAATCATCGGCGTCAATACGCCATAATTCGGATTCACGTTACAGCAGGCCAAGTACGGAAAGTAGACTGTGGACAATAGTTTCAGGTTTAGCGGTAGTTTTAAGTCATAGGTAACCATTAGATAGGAGCGTGTAGGAAGTTGTTTAGTGGTAGTGAGTAATTCAAGTTAGGTAACCATTAGGTAGGAGCATGTAGGAAGTTGTTTAGTGGTAGTGAGTAATTCAAGTTAGGTAACCATTAGATAGGAGCGTGTAGGAAGTTGTTTATGGTAGAAGAGTGATTCAAGTTAGGTAACCATTAGATAGGAGCGTGTAGGAAGTTGTTTATGGTAGAAGAGTAAATCAAGTTAGGTAACCATTAGATAGGAGCCTGTAGGAAGTTGTTTATGGTAGAAGAGTGATTCAAGTTAGGTAACCATTAGATAGGAGCGTGTAGGAAGTTGTTTATGGTAGAAGAGTGATTCAAGTTAGGTAACCATTAGATAGGAGCGTGTAGGAAGTTGTTTATGGTAGAAGAGTGATTCAAGTTAGGTAACCATTAGATAGGAGCGTGTAGGAAGTTGTTTATGGTAGAAGAGTGATTCAAGTTAGGTAACCATTAGATAGGAGCGTGTAGGAAGTTGTTTATGGTAGAAGAGTGATTCAAGTTAGGTAACCATTAGATAGGAGCGTGTAGGAAGTTGTTTATGGTAGAAGAGTGATTCAAGTTAGGTAACCATTAGATAGGAGCGTGTAGGAAGTTGTTTAGTGGTAGTGAGTAATTCAAGTTAGGTAACCATTAGATAGGAGCGTGTAGGAAGTTGTTTATTGTAGAAGAGTGATTCAAGTTAGGTAACCATTAGATAGGAGCGTGTAGGAAGTTGTTTATGGTAGAAGAGTAATTCAAGTTAGGTAACCATTAGATAGGAGCGTGTAGGAAGTTGTTTAGTGGTAGTGAGTAATTCAATTTAGGTAACCATTAGATAGGAGCGTGTAGGAAGTTGTTTATGGTAGAAGAGTGATTCAAGTTAGGTAACCATTAGATAGGAGCGTGTAGGAAGTTGTTTATGGTAGAAGAGTAATTCAAGTTAGGTAACCATTAGATAGGAGCGTGTAGGAAGTTGTTTATGGTAGAAGAGTGATTCAAGTTAGGTGACCATTAGATAGGAGCGTGTAGGAGGTTGTTTATGGTAGAAGAGTGATTCAAGTTAGGTAACCATTAGATAGGAGCGTGTAGGAAGTTGTTTATGGAAGAAGAGTGGTTCAAGTTAGGTGACCATTAGATAGGAGAGTGTAGGAAGTTGTTTATGGTAGAAGAGTGATTCAAGTTAGGTAACCATTATATAGGAGTGTGTAGGAAGTTGTTTATGGTAGAAGAGTGATTCAAGTTAGGTAACCATTAGATAGGAGCGTGTAGGAAGTTGTTTATGGTAGAAGAGTGGTTCAAGTTAGGTAACCATTAAAAAGGAGCGTGTAGGAATTTGTTTATGGTAGAAGAGTGATTCAAGTTAGGTAACCATTAGATAGGAGCGTGTAGGAAGTTGTTTATGGAAGAAGAGTGATTCAAGTTAGATAACCATTAGATAGGAGCGTGTAGGAAGTTGTTTATGGTAGAAGAGTGGTTCAAGTTAGGTAACCACTAGGTAGGAGCGTGTAGGAAGTTGTATATGGTGGAAGAGTGGTTCAAGTTAGGTAACCATTAGATAGGAGCGTGTAGGAAGTTGTGTATGGTAGAAGAGTGGTTCAAGTTAGGTAACCATTAGATAGGAGCGTGTAGGAAGTTGTTTATGGTAGAAGAGTGATTCAAGTTAGGTAACCATTAGATAGGAGCGTGTAGGAAGTTGTTTATGGTAGAAGAGTAATTCAAGTTAGGTAACCATTAGATAGGAGCGTGTAGGAAGTTGTTTATAGTAGAAGAGTGATTCAAGTTAGGTAACCATTAGATAGGAGCGTGTAGGAAGTTGTTTATGGTAGAAGAGTGATTCAAGTTAGGTAACCATTAGATAGGAGCGTGTAGGAAGTTGTTTGTGGTAGAAGAGTGGTTCAAGTTAGGTAACCATTAGATAGGAGCGTGTAGGAAGTTGTTTATGGTAGAAGAGTGATTCAAGTTAGGTAACCATTAGATAGGAGCGTGTAGGAAGTTGTTTATGGTAGAAGAATGATTCATGTTAGGTAACCATTAGATAGGAGCGTGTAGGAAGTTGTTTATGGTAGAAGAGTGGTTCAAGTTAGGTAACCATTAGATAGGAGCGTGTAGGAAGTTGTTTATGGTAGAAGAGTGATTCAAGTTAGGTAACCATTAGATAGGAGCGTGTAGGAAGTTGTTTATGGTAGAAGAGTGGTTCAAGTTAGGTAACCATTAGATAGGACCGTGTAGGAAGTTGTTTATGGTAGAAGAGTGGTTCAAGTTAGGTAACCATTAGATAGGAGCGTGTAGGAAGTTGTTTATGGTAGAAGAGTGGTTCAAGTTAGGTAACCATTAGCTAGGAGCGTGTAGGAAGTTGTTTATGGTAGAAGAGTGATTCAAGTTAGGTAACCACTACCTAGGAGCGTGTAGGAAGTTGTGTATGGTAGAAGAGTGGTTCAAGTTAGGTAACCATTAGGTAGGAGCGTGTAGGAAGTTGTTTATGGTAGAAGAGTGGTTCAAGTTAGGTAACCATTAGATAGGAGCGTGTAGGAAGTTGTTTATGGTAGAAGAGTGGTTCAAGTTAGGTAACCATTAGATAGGAGCGTGTAGGAAGTTGTTTATGGTAGAAGAGTGGTTCAAGTTAGGTAACCATTAGCTAGGAACGTGTAGGAAGTTGTTTGTGGTAGAAGAGTTGTTCAAGTTAGGTAACCATTAGATAGGAGCGTGTAGGAAGTTGTGTATGGTAGAAGAGTGGTTCAAGTTAGGTAACCATTAGCTAGGAGCGTGTAGGAAGTTGTTTATGGTAGAAGCGTGGTTCAAGTTAGGTAACCATTAGATAGGCGCATGTAGGAACTTGTTTATGGTAGAAGAGTGATTCAAGTTAGGTAACCATTAGATAGGAGCGTGTAGGAAGTTGTTTATGGTAGAAGAGTGGTTCAAGTTAGGTAACCATTAGATAGGAGCGTGTAGGAAGTTGTTTATGGTAGAAGAGTGGTTCAAGTTAGGTAACCATTAGATAGGAGCGTGTAGGAAGTTGTTTATGGTAGAAGAGTGGTTCAAGTTAGGTAACCATTAGCTAGGAGCGTGTAGGAAGTTTTTTATGGTAGAAGAGTGATTCAAGTTAGGTAACCATTAGCTAGAAGCGTGTAGGAAGTTGTTTATGGTAGAAGAGTGATTCAAGTTAGGTAACCACTAGCTAGGAGCGTGTAGGAAGTTGTGTATGGTAGAAGAGTGGTTCAAGTTAGGTAACCATTAGGTAGGAGCGTGTAGGAAGTTGTTTATGGTAGAAGAGTGGTTCAAGTTAGGTAACCATTAGATAGGAGCGTGTAGGAAGTTGTTTATGGTAGAAGAGTGATTCAAGTTAGGTAACCATTAGATAGGAGCGTGTAGGAGGTTGTTTATGGTAGAAGAGTGGTTCAAGTTAGGTAACCATTAGATAGGAGCGTGTAGGAAGTTGTTTATGGTAGAAGAGTGGTTCAAGTTAGGTAACCATTAGCTAGGAACGTGTAGGAAGTTGTGTATGGTAGAAGAGTTGTTCAAGTTAGGTAACCATTAGATAGGAGCGTGTAGGAAGTTGTGTATGGTAGAAGAGTGGTTCAAGTTAGGTAACCATTAGATAGGAGCGTGTAGGAAGTTGTTTATGGTAGAAGAGTGGTTCAAGTTAGGTAACCATTAGATAGGCGCATGTAGGAACTTGTTTATGGTAGAAGAGTGATTCAAGTTAGGTAACCATTAGATCGGAGCGTGTAGGAAGTTGTTTATGGTAGAAGAGTGATTCAAGTTAGGTAACCATTAGATAGGAGCGTGTAGGAAGTTTTGTATGGTAGAAGAGTGGTTCAAGTTAGGTAACCATTAGATAGGAGCGTGTAGGAAGTTGTGTATGGTAGAAGAGTGGTTCAAGTTAGGTAACCATTATATAGGAGCGTGTAGGACGTTGTTTGTGGTAGAAGAGTGGTTCAAGTTAGGTAACCATTAGCTAGGAGCGTGTAGGAAGTTGTTTATGGTAGAAGAGTGGTTCAGGTTAGGTAACCACTAGATAGGAGCGTGTAGGAAGTTGTTTTTGGTAGAAGAGTGATTCAAGTTAGGTAACCATTAGATAGGAGCGTGTAGGAAGTTGTTTATGGTAGAAGAGTGGTTCAAGTTAGGTAACCATTAGGTAGGAGCGTGTAGGAAGTTGTTTATGGTAGAAGAGTGGTTCAAGTTAGGTAACCATTAGCTAGGAGCGTGTAGGAAGTTGTTTATGGTAGAAGAGTGGTTCAAGTTAGGTAACCATTAGATAGGAACGTGTAGGAAGTTGTTTATGGTAGAAGAGTGATTGAAGTTAGGTAACCATTAGATAGGAGCGTGTAGGAAGTTGTTTATGGTAGAAGAGTGATTCAAGTTAGGTAACCATTAGATAGGAGCGTGTAGGAAGTTGTTTGTGGTAGAAGAGTGGTTCAAGTTAGGTAACCATTAGATAGGAGCGTGTAGGAAGTTGTTTATGGTAGAAGAGTGATTCAAGTTAGGTAACCATTAGATAGGAGCGTGTAGGAAGTTGTTTATGGTAGAAGAGTGATTCAAGTTAGGTAACCATTAGATAGGAGCGTGTAGGAAGTTGTTTATGGTAGAAGAGTGGTTCAAGTTAGGTAACCATTAGATAGGAGCGTGTAGGAAGTTGTTTATGGTAGAAGAGTGATTCAAGTTAGGTAACCATTAGATAGGAGCGTGTAGCAAGTTGTTTATGGTAGAAGAGTGGTTCAAGTTAGGTAACCATTAGATAGGAGCGTGTAGGAAGTTGTTTATGGTAGAAGAGTGGTTCAAGTTAGGTAACCATTAGATAGGAGCGTGTAGGAAGTTGTTTATGGTAGAAGAGTGGTTCAAGTTAGGTAACCATTAGCTAGGAGCGTGTAGGAAGTTGTTTACGGTAGAAGAGTGGTTCAAGTTAGGTAACCATTAGGTAGGAGCGTGTAGGAAGTTGTTTATGGTAGAAGAGTGGTTCAAGTTAGGTAACCATTAGATAGGAGCGTGTAGGAAGTTGTTTATGGTAGAAGATTGATTCAAGTTAGGTAACCATTAGATAGGAGCGTGTAGGAGGTTGTTTATGGTAGAAGAGTGGTTCAAGTTAGGTAACCATTAGATAGGAGCGTGTAGGAAGGTGTTTATGGTAGAAGAGTGGTTCAAGTTAGGTAACCATTAGATAGGAGCATGTAGGAACTTGTGTATGGTAGAAGAGTGGTTCAAGTTAGGTAACCATTAGCTAGGAGCGTGTAGGAAGTTGTTTATGGTAGAAGAGTGGTTCAAGTTAGGTAACCATTAGATAGGAGCGTGTAGGAAGTTGTTTATGGTAGAAGAGTGATTCAAGTTAGGTAACCATTAGATAGGAGCGTGTAGGAAGTTGTTTATGGTAGAAGAGTGGTTCAAGTTAGGTAACCATTAGCTAGGAGCATGTAGGAAGTTGTGTATGGTAGAAGAGTGGTTCAAGTTAGGTAACCATTAGCTAGGAGCGTGTAGGAAGTTGTTTATGGTAGAAGAGTGGTTCAAGTTAGGTAACCATTAGCTCGGAGCGTGTAGGAAGTTGTTTATGGTAGAAGAGTGGTTCAAGTTAGGTAACCACTAGCTAGGAGCGTGTAGGAAGTTGTTTATGGTAGAAGAGTGGTTCAAGTTAGGTAACCATTAGCTAGGAGCGTGTAGGAAGTTGTTTATGGTAGAAAAGTGATTCAAGTTAGGTAACCACTAGCTAGGAGCATGTAGGAAGTTGTTTATGGTAGAAGAGTGGTTCAAGTTAGGTAACCATTAGGTAGGAGCGTGTAGGAAGTTGTTTATGGTAGAAGAGTGGTTCAAGTTAGGTAACCATTAGCTAGGAGCGTGTAGGAAGTTGTTTATGGTAGAAGAGTGGTTCAAGTTACGTAACCATTAGAAAGGAGCGTGTAGGAAGTTGTTTATGGTAGAAGAGTGGTTCAAGTTAGGTAACCATTAGCTAGGAGCGTGTAGGAAGTTGTTTATGGTAGAAGAGTGGTTCAAGTTAGGTAACCATTAGCTAGGAGCGTGTAGGAAGTTGTGTATGGTAGAAGAGTGGTTCAAGTTAGGTAACCATTAGCTAGGAGCGTGTAGGAAGTTGTTTATGGTAGAAGAGTGGTTCAAGTTAGGTAACCATTAGCTAGGAGCGTGTAGGAAGTTGTTTATGGTAGAAGAGTGGTTCAAGTTAGGTAACCATTAGCTAGGAGCGTGTAGGAAGTTGTTTATGGTAGAAGAGTGGTTCAAGTTAGGTAACCATTAGCAAGGAGCATGTAGGAAGGTGTGTATGGTAGAAGAGTGGTTCAAGTTAGGTAACCATTAGCTAGGAGCGTGTAGGAAGTTGTTTATGGTAGAAGAGTGGTTCAAGTTAGGTAACCATTAGCTCGGAGCGTGTAGGAAGTTGTTTATGGTAGAAGAGTGGTTCAAGTTAGGTAACCACTAGCTAGGAGCGTGTAGGAAGTTGTTTATGGTAGAAGAGTGGTTCAAGTTAGGTAACCATTAGGTAGGAGCGTGTAGGAAGTTGTTTATGGTAGAAGAGTGGTTCAAGTTAGATAACCATTAGCTCGGAGCGTGTAGGAAGTTGTTTATGGTAGAAGAGTGATTCAAGTTAGGTAACCACTAGCTAGGAGCGTGTAGGAAGTTGTGTATGGTAGAAGAGTGGTTCAAGTTAGGTAACCATTAGGTAGGAGCATGTAGGAAGTTGTTTATGGTAGAAGAGTGGTTCAAGTTAGGTAACCACTAGCTAGGAGCGTGTAGGAAGTTGTTTATGGTAGAAGAGTGATTCAAGTTAGGTAACCACTAGCTAGGAGCGTGTAGGAAGTTGTTTATGGTAGAAGAGTTATTCAAGTTAGGTAACCACTAGCTAGGAGCGTGTAGGAAGTTGTTTATGGTAGAAGAGTGGTTCAAGTTAGGAAACCATTAGCTAGGAGCATGTAGAAAGTTGTTTATGGTAGAAGAGTGATTCAAGTTAGGTAACCACTAGATAGGAGCGTGTAGGAAGTTGTTTATGGTAGAAGAGTGGTTCAAGTTAGGTAACCATTAGCTAGGAGCGTGTAGGAAGTTGTGTATGGTAGAAGAGTGGTTCAAGTTAGGTAACCATTAGCTAGGAGCGTGTAGGAAGTTGTTTATGGTAGAAGAGTGGTTCAAGTTAGGTAACCATTAGCTAGGAGCGTGTAGGAAGTTGTTTATGGTAGAAGAGTGGTTCAAGTTAGGTAACCATTAGCTAGGAGCGTGTAGGAAGTTGTTTATGGTAGAAGAGTGGTTCAAGTTAGGTAACCATTAGCTAGGAGCATGTAGGAAGTTGTGTATGGTAGAAGAGTGGTTCAAGTTAGGTAACCATTAGCTAGGAGCGTGTAGGAAGTTGTTTATGGTAGAAGAGTGGTTCAAGTTAGGTAACCATTAGCTCGGAGCGTGTAGGAAGTTGTTTATGGTAGAAGAGTGGTTCAAGTTAGGTAACCACTAGCTAGGAGCGTGTAGGAAGTTGTTTATGGTAGAAGAGTGGTTCAAGTTAGGTAACCATTAGGTAGGAGCGTGTAGGAAGTTGTTTATGGTAGAAGAGTGGTTCAAGTTAGGTAACCATTAGCTCGGAGCGTGTAGGAAGTTGTTTATGGTAGAAGAGTGGTTCAAGTTAGGTAACCACTAGCTAGGAGCGTGTAGGAAGTTGTGTATGGTAGAAGAGTGGTTCAAGTTAGGTAACCATTAGGTAGGAGCGTGTAGGAAGTTGTTTATGGTAGAAGAGTGGTTCAAGTTAGGTAACCACTAGCTAGGAGCGTGTAGGAAGTTGTTTATGGTAGAAGAGTGATTCAAGTTAGGTAACCACTAGCTAGGAGCGTGTAGGAAGTTGTTTATGGTAGAAGAGTGATTCAAGTTAGGTAACCACTAGCTAGGAGCGTGTAGGAAGTTGTTTATGGTAGAAGAGTGGTTCAAGTTAGGTAACCATTAGCTAGGAGCATGTAGAAAGTTGTTTATGGTAGAAGAGTGATTCAAGTTAGGTAACCACTAGATAGGAGCGTGTAGGAAGTTATTTATGGTAGAAGAGTGGTTCAAGTTAGGTAACCACTAGCTAGGAGCGTGTAGGAAGTTGTTTATGGTAGAAGAGTGGTTCAAGTTAGGTAACCATTAGCTAGGAGCATGTAGAAAGTTGTTTATGGTAGAAGAGTGATTCAAGTTAGGTAACCACTAGATAGGAGCGTGTAGGAAGTTGTTTATGGTAGAAGAGTGGTTCAAGTTAGGTAACCATTAGCTAGGAGCGTGTAGAAAGTTGTTTATGTAGAAGAGTGGTTCAAGTTAGGTAACCATTAGCTAGGAGCGTGTAGGAAGTTGTGTATGGTAGAAGAGTGGTTCAAGTTAGGTAACCATTAGCTAGGAGCGTGTAGGAAGTTGTTTATGGTAGAAGAGTGGTTCAAGTTAAGTAACCATTAGCTAGGAGCGTGTAGAAAGTTGTTTATGGTAGAAGAGTGGTTCAAGTTAGGTAACCATTAGCTAGGAGCGTGTAGGAAGTTGTTTATGGTAGAAGAGTGGTTCAAGTTAGGTAACCATTAGCTAGGAGCATGTAGGAAGTTGTGTATGGTAGAAGAGTGGTTCAAGTTAGGTAACCATTAGCTAGGAGCGTGTAGGAAGTTGTTTATGGTAGAAGAGTGGTTCAAGTTAGGTAACCATTAGCTCGGAGCGTGTAGGAAGTTGTTTATGGTAGAAGAGTGGTTAAAGTTAGGTAACCACTAGCTAGGAGCGTGTAGGAAGTTGTTTATGGTAGAAGAGTGATTCAAGTTAGGTAACCATTAGCTAGGAGCGTGTAGGAAGTTGTTTATG
The DNA here is from genome assembly GCA_036924085.1 of Ariolimax columbianus. Classification (NCBI taxonomy): domain Eukaryota; kingdom Metazoa; phylum Mollusca; class Gastropoda; order Stylommatophora; family Arionidae; genus Ariolimax; species Ariolimax columbianus. The sequence continues at coordinate 25,492,509 of JAVGWX010000021.1, read as the reverse complement.
GTAGAAGAGTGGTTCAAGTTAGGTAACCATTAGATAGGAGCATGTAGGAAGTTGTTTATGGTAGAAGAGTGGTTCAAGTTAGGTAACCATTAGATAGGAGCGTGTAGGAAGTTGTTTATGGTAGAAGAGTGATTCAAGTTAGGTAACCATTAGCTAGGAGCATGTAGGAAGTTGTGTATGGTAGAAGAGTGGTTCAAGTTAGGTAACCATTAGCTAGGAGCGTGTAGGAAGTTGTTTATGGTAGAAGAGTGGTTCAAGTTAGGTAACCATTAGCTCGGAGCGTGTAGGAAGTTTTTTATGGTAGAAGAGTGGTTCAAGTTAGGTAACCACTAGCTAGGAGCGTGTAGGAAGTTGTTTATGGTAGAAGAGTGGTTCAAGTTAGGTAACCATTAGGTAGGAGCGTGTAGGAAGTTGTTTATGGTAGAAGAGTGGTTCAAGTTAGGTAACCATTAGCTCGGAGCGTGTAGGAAGTTGTTTATGGTAGAAGAGTGGTTCAAGTTAGGTAACCACTAGCTAGGAGCGTGTAGGAAGTTGTTTATGGTAGAAGAGTGGTTCAAGTTAGGTAACCATTAGCTAGGAGCGTGTAGGAAGTTGTTTATTGTAGAAAAGTGATTCAAGTTAGGTAACCACTAGCTAGGAGCATGTAGGAAGTTGTTTATGGTAGAAGAGTGGTTCAAGTTAGGTAACCATTAGCTAGGAGCGTGTAGGAAGTTGTTTATGGTAGAAGAGTGGTTCAAGTTAGGTAACCATTAGCTAGGAGCGTGTAGGAAGTTGTTTATGGTAGAAGAGTGGTTCAAGTTACGTAACCATTTGATAGGAGCGTGTAGGAAGTTGTTTATGGTAGAAGAGTGGTTCAAGTTAGGTAACCATTAGCTAGGAGCGTGTAGGAAGTTGTTTATGGTAGAAGAGTGGTTCAAGTTAGGTAACCATTAGCTAGGAGCGTGTAGGAAGTTGTGTATGGTAGAAGAGTGGTTCAAGTTAGGTAACCATTAGCTAGGAGCGTGTAGGAAGTTGTTTATGGTAGAAGAGTGGTTCAAGTTAGGTAACCATTAGCTAGGAGCGTGTAGGAAGTTGTTTATGGTAGAAGAGTGGTTCAAGTTAGGTAACCATTAGCTAGGAGCGTGTAGGAAGTTGTTTATGGTAGAAGAGTGGTTCAAGTTAGGTAACCATTAGCTAGGAGCATGTAGGAAGTTGTGTATGGTAGAAGAGTGGTTCAAGTTAGGTAACCATTAGCTAGGAGCGTGTAGGAAGTTGTTTATGGTAGAAGAGTGGTTCAAGTTAGGTAAATATTAGCTCGGAGCGTGTAGGAAGTTGTTTATGGTAGAAGAGTGGTTCAAGTTAGGTAACCACTAGCTAGGAGCGTGTAGGAAGTTGTTTATGGTAGAAGAGTGGTTCAAGTTAGGTAACCATTAGGTAGGAGCGTGTAGGAAGTTGTTTATGGTAGAAGAGTGGTTCAAGTTAGGTAACCATTAGCTCGGAGCGTGTAGGAAGTTGTTTATGGTAGAAGAGTGGTTCAAGTTAGGTAACCACTAGCTAGGAGCGTGTAGGAAGTTGTTTATGGTAGAAGAGTGATTCAAGTTAGGTAACCACTAGCTAGGAGCGTGTAGGAAGTTGTGTATGGTAGAAGAGTGGTTCAAGTTAGGTAACCATTAGGTAGGAGCGTGTAGGAAGTTGTTTATGGTAGAAAAGTGGTTCAAGTTAGGTAACCACTAGCTAGGAGCGTGTAGGAAGTTGTTTATGGTAGAAGAGTGATTCAAGTTAGGTAACCACTAGCTAGGAGCGTGTAGGAAGTTGTTTATGGTAGAAGAGTGATTCAAGTTAGGTAACCACTAGCTAGGAGCGTGTAGGAAGTTGTTTATGGTAGAAGAGTGGTTCAAGTTAGGTAACCATTAGCTAGGAGCATGTAGAAAGTTGTTTATGGTAGAAGAGTGATTCAAGTTAGGTAACCACTAGATAGGAGCGTGTAGGAAGTTGTTTATGGTAGAAGAGTGGTTCAAGTTAGGTAACCATTAGCTAGGAGCGTGTAGGAAGTTGTTTATGGTAGAAGAGTGGTTCAAGTTAGGTAACCATTAGCTAGGAGCGTGTAGGAAGTTGTGTATGGTAGAAGAGTGGTTCAAGTTAGGTAACCATTAGCTAGGAGCGTGTAGGAAGTTATTTATGGTAGAAGAGTGGTTCAAGTTAGGTAACCATTAGCTAGAGTGGTTCAAGTTAGGTAACCATTAGCTAGGAGCTTGTAGGAAGTTGTTTATGGTAGAAGAGTGGTTCAAGTTAGGTAACCATTAGCTAGGAGCATGTAGGAAGTTGTGTATGGTAGAAGAGTGGTTCAAGTTAGGTAACCATTAGCTAGGAGCGTGTAGGAAGTTGTTTATGGTAGAAGAGTGGTTTAAGTTAGGTAACCATTAGCTCGGAGCGTGTAGGAAGTTGTTTATGGTAGAAGAGTGGTTCAAGTTAGGTAACCACTAGCTAGGAGCGTGTAGGAAGTTGTTTATGGTAGAAGAGTGGTTCAAGTTAGGTAACCATTAGCTAGGAGCATGTAGAAAGTTGTTTATGGTAGAAGAGTGATTCAAGTTAGGTAACCACTAGATAGGAGCGTGTAGGAAGTTGTTTATGGTAGAAGAGTGGTTCAAGTTAGGTAACCATTAGCTAGGAGCGTGTAGGAAGTTGTTTATGGTAGAAGAGTGATTCAAGTTAGGTAACCATTAGCTAGGAGCGTGTAGGAAGTTGTGTATGGTAGAAGAGTGGTTCAAGTTAGGTAACCATTAGCTAGGAGCGTGTAGGAAGTTGTTTATTGTAGAAGAGTGGTTCAAGTTAGGTAACCATTAGCTAGGAGCGTGTAGAAAGTTGTTTATGGTAGAAGAGTGGTTCAAGTTAGGTAACCATTAGCTAGGAGCGTGTAGGAAGTTGTTTATGGTAGAAGAGTGGTTCAAGTTAGGTAACCATTAGCTAGGAGCATGTAGGAAGTTGTGTATGGTAGAAGAGTGGTTCAAGTTAGGTAACCATTAGCTAGGAGCGTGTAGGAAGTTGTTTATGGTAGAAGAGTGGTTCAAGTTAGGTAACCATTAGCTCGGAGCGTGTAGGAAGTTGTTTATGGTAGAAGAGTGGTTCAAGTTAGGTAACCACTAGCTAGGAGCGTGTAGGAAGTTGTTTATGGTAGAAGAGTGGTTCAAGTTAGGTAACCATTAGCTAGGAGCGTGTAGGAAGTTGTGTATGGTAGAAGAGTGGTTCAAGTTAGGTAACCATTAGATAGGAGCGTGTAGGAAGTTGTTTATGGTAGAAGAGTGGTTCAAGTTAGGTAACCATTAGATAGGAGCGTGTAGGAAGTTGTTTATGGTAGAAGAGTGATTCAAGTTAGGTAACCATTAGATAGGAGCGTGTAGGAAGTTGTTTATGGTAGAAGAGTGGTTCAAGTTAGGTAACCATTAGATAGGAGCGTGTAGGAAGCTGTTTATGGTAGAAGAGTGATTCAAGTTAGGTAACCATTAGATAGGAGCGTGTAGGAAGTTGTTTATGGTAGAAGAGTGATTCAAGTTAGGTAACCATTAGATAGGAGCGTGTAGGAAGTTGTTTATGGTAGAAGAGTGATTCAAGTTAGGTAACCATTAGCTAGGAGCGCGTAGGAAGTTGTGTATGGTAGAAGAGTGGTTCAAGTTAGGTAACCACTAGCTCGGAGCGTGTAGGAAGTTGTGTATGGTAGAAGAGTGGTTCAAGTTAGGTAACCATTAGCTAGGAGCGTGTAGGAAGTTGTTTATGGTAGAAGAGTGGTTCAAGTTAGGTAACCATTAGCTAGGAGCGTGTAGGAAGTTGTTTATGGTAGAAGAGTGGTTCAAGTTAGGTAACCATTAGCTCGGAGTGTGTAGGAAGTTGTTTATGGTAGAAGAGTGGAAGAGTTGTAATGTAGAAATCAAGAATTTGTTTTGATTGTTTTGAATTAGTGTCTTTAGTTTATTGAAGTGTTAGTTGATGTGATAGATTTAAGACTGCAAAGGTGGATAGTTAAGGTGTGGCCTCAGTGAGCCGGGAGAACAAAACCCCGTTCCGTCTGCTACAGAGGGTGACCTATGTACCCCTGGGTGATAGAAAGAGAAAAAAAAGACAATTATTTTAAATAAGAAATATAGAACATCAATGACAGAATAAAAAAGATGAAATGGAAGATGAGAAAACTGAAGTATAATAAATAGATAAAAACACTTAGTATTAGTCAGAAAAAGACAAGAATACAAGAATAGCAAATCACAGAATAAGTAACAGCAAAACAGAATACTTCTAAATTTGAAAAAATACCAAAATGATGACAAGATTAATCAACTATGAGAACAATGCTTAGCAACAAAAAGATGAAAGTAGATGCACTTAATTATAAGAAGATAAGAAAAGAGAAATAACAAAAGGAAGATAAAAGTACTAGAATAATAAAAGTTCTCAGTAAGCTATAACTGCAAGCAAAGATGGCAACAGCGTCAGACATGAAGATTACAAGACAGAAATGAACTCACCCGTAACCGATGATCTCCTACTGTCCATACCCTGCTAGCAAAATCATTAGATGCTCCAACTACCAGAACATCCTGGAAGTGATCAGAAGCTACAAATTAGACTCAACATCAGTGCTAGTTGGTTTGTCAGTCAAAAGTAGTCTCAAAGTAGAGACTGCTGTGAGGTCCCTGCGGCAAATCCTGGGGCTTTCTACCCCATTTAGGGTCCCAATGGGTTGTTATAGAGTCGCAAAATGTTTAGTGAAACTGTGCATTTACACCATCGCCACTGTAAAAATCAAACATCCATCGGACACTAGAAGTTGAGTAGTGATTTCAATTTTAAATCCCAGAATGGACGGCATAAGTTCCTAGATGCAAGCTCTAATTTCACAGATATTTTGTGTCAATTTTTGTATGGTAAAAGTTACTTTTCTCGTTCATATATTCCACATACTTTTTCTGGGGACCGAGGGGTAACATCAGGGCCAGGTGAGACATGCTGATCATGTTGGAAATGAAGAGTAACATCAAGGTCAGGTGAGACATACTAATCAAGATAGGAACGAACAATAACATCGAGGCCAGGTGAACCTTACTGATCAAGACCCTATTTCATGTCCATGTCAGGTGAACCTTACTGATCAAGACCATATTTCCCATCCATGTCAGGTGAACTTTACTGATCAAGACTATTTCACATCCATGTCAGGTGAACGTTACTAATCAAAACTATTTCATTTCCATGTCAGGTGAACCTTACTGATCAAGACTATTTCATATCCATGTCAGGTGAACCTTACTGATCAAGACCATATTTCCCATCCATGTCAGGTGAACTTTACTGATCAAGACTCTATTTCACATCCATGTCAGGTGAACCTTACTGATCAAGACTCTATTTCACATCCATGTCAGGTGAACTTTACTAATCAAGACCATTTCACATCCATGTCATGTGAACCTTACTGATCAAGGCTCTATTTCACATCCATGTCAGGTGAACCTTACTGATCAAGACTCTATTTCACATCCATGTCAGGTGAACCTTACTGATCAAGACTATTTCACATCCATGTCAGGTGAACCTTACTGATCAAGATTCTATTTCACATCCATGTCAGGTGAACCTTACTGATCAAGACTCCATTCCACGTCCATGTCAGGTTACCTGGACACAGGCTGTGTCACTGCAGCCTGGTCAATAAATTTGGGATCAACGCTGTGATCCCCATAGTGGTGAGCTTACTAAAGAACCTCACATTGCACTACAGCCTGTGGACCACGGTACATCTTCTCAAGTATACATCTGGATGTTAGAAAAACTGCTACAACCGCTACCAAAAACAAAACATTATCAAGAGTTGAAATGAACTTAGTACGAGTGGCGCCCACCAGAACATACAATTCCTAGCTAGATTCAACACATTGACATATTTCATTGCTAAATGTTTTCTAGCTAGATTCAATAATTAACCTAACGTTTTTATACTGGTTTAGAAGACTCATCAGAGTCTGTAGACAACCAGTTACATTTGCATTACCCTGCTTTAAAAGCTATGCAGATCCAATCTATTCTTAAATGCATTAACTGTCTCATGGGAGGGGAGTGGGTGGAGAGGAAGATGGCACAGAGCTGTACCTTCTAAATAAACTTAAATAAATACCTGAGAGGGATAGCACCCACCTAAAAATTGTAAATAACAAAATTTTGCAATAATGACTTTGGAGATAAAATATTGGAGAATTATCCTCTACCTCGCTGACTTTCCTTTCCTGACTCAGAGCAGAGTCATTCTTTCATTTCTGCTCCAATAGGAGCATGGGGTTCCCACTACTACTGTAGCCAACCTCTTTGAAGGAAGCAAATATGTACTCTGGTGGTGAAGATTTCTATAGCTCCAGTTTTAATGGGTCTGTCAGAACTCTGAGTTACCCAAGATACGACGAATTCAGGATGTGAGGAAAGAGAACCTGTCAGCCTGCCTCATTGGATAAGGGCATCACAGAAATTGTATCCCTTTAACGTCTATCTATCGCAGAATCTAGAGCACACATAGTATTTATGAGAGAGAGAAAGAGAGAGAGAGAGAAATTGAGATTGAGAGAGAGAGCGTAAGAAAGATACAAAATAACAGAAAAATAAGACATATCTCACATCTGGGCTAAAATCCAAAGAAGTGATGCCTGCATTACTTCCCACTAGAGTGCCTTTTGATTCACACAGACCTGGAAAAAAGGAAACATCTGTTACATCCTCATCGCTCAGCTTTGCCTTGACTCAATCAAAGTCAGAGGAGAACCATTTACAAGTAGTCATATTGCAGACACTGGTAGAAACTTACCACCATCTCTCATGACCCCTACCAACTAACAAAATATGTGAACATCTGTATCCCCAATTTAAACCAAAATTGTAAATGTATTTCACATGTGGCTGGATCAAGTGTCCACAACATGATGGTCTGATTCTCCTTTGTCAAATCCAATTTTATCAATGACAAACATCTAATAACAACATTTCAATAATAATAGACTGTAATTATGTTATTATGACGCTAAACTTCACTTGACTTCCTGATTTCACTGATATGAGTTACACTTTTCGAACAGAGCCTGTTTTGTTTAGAATCACCCTGAGATATGTTGATGTTAAATATACTGAGTAAACCTTTAAACTCTAGTGTTTTAGATTCTGGACAATGAAATAATAATTCACCGTCAAGATTCTGAAATTATGTGTTTATAGGGGCTGTGTTGAATGGATCCCCTGCTCAGCTTATGTTGGTTGTTGTTAGTTTGTGTTGGCTGTTGTTAGCTTGTGTTTTTAACTAGATAAAGAGCTGCCATTGTGGTTTTTAAAAGATGGGGTAGCCAATGTCATGCTTAGTTCTCCTTAGTCATTTCCTGGCAGGTTACAGTGTTGATATTCCTTGCTCCTGGTAACATACACAGAGATATTCATAAGTTTTTTAATAGGTCTAAATAATGAGCAGAACCCACCTCCATGAATTTCCCATAGTTTGATTTTCCTGTCAGCTCCCCCAGAAGCAAAGAAACTACCAGAATAACTCCACTGTAAAGAGTACACCTCACCATCATGTGCATCCTATTATGGAATGGAAATATGCAACTTGGATCACAATTAGTTACACGTCTACATTAATAAAAGTATTGTGATGTAGGGGTCAGTGACACAAAGCTGGCTGCTAGCATCATGGCCAGCGAACTAGAGCTGAGCAGCGCATGAGCTGTAGGGGTCAGTGACCCAAAGCTGGCTGCTAGCGCCATGGCCAGCGAACCAGAGCTGAGCAGCGCATGAGCTGTAGGGGTCAGTGACCCAAAGCTGGCTGCTAGCCTCAGGGCCAGCGAACCACAGCTGCCAAGACCCTTCTCCCCCTCCTTGCAGGGATCCTGGATAAGAGGCTGCAACAGGGCAGACTGGCTAAGGAGAAGGGATCAAAGAGGGAAGGCTAACCAGGTACAGGCTGCAACAGGGCAGGCTGGCTAAGGAGAAAAGATAGAAGAGGGAAGGCTAACCAGGTACAGGCTGCAACAGGGCATGCTGGCTAAGGAGAAGGGATCAAAGAGGGAAGGCTAACCAGGTACAGGCTACAACAGGGCAGACTGGCTAAGGAGAAGGGATCAAAGAGGGAAGGCTAACCAGGTATCCAAAAATGCCATGCTGAAGTCAGATGTGTTGGACCAAAAGGTGCAAATATCGCAGTCAAGCTGTAAACTATGAAACAACGCATTCCGTTCTCTTAACTGTATCCTGTTGCAAAACCCTTTTCACTCCCCCTCAACCTTCAGATGTGGAGGTTTACCAGAGATTGCCAGAAGTTTCTATCTACCGTCTTCTTCCTGGACTGGTTTCAGTCTACTCATGTCTCTCAAGGACTGTCATATGTTGTCTTTCAATTGTACTTTAGGACGCCCTAATGGTCTGGATCTCTGGCTCTTGGCCTCCCCTGATTGCATGGTGTCTGGACCTCTCTCATTCTACACACATGACCAAACCATGCCAGTTGAGACTGCTCCCCTCAGACCTGCAGAGGTTGAGCTTTGAGATCTTGATATATTGTCTGGTTACAGGTCTTGTCGCTTGAACCACCTTTCTTAAGTACCACATGTATGTGGATTGTAGCTGACTTTTGGGTTGTGATCATTGCCCATGACTGACAGGAAAGACACATATGTGGACCGGTGTCTATCTTTGTTTTCTTGCTTATTTCTCTTTTGAAAGAGAATTGTTATTACCGTTGCCATCATCGTCACAGTTACTGCTGCTGGCAAACATCATCATGACAACTACCATCCACACCTTTATCAAAAATGCTACTGATAATATCATTAACACTCCCATTGTCATCATTGCTATTACAACGACAGCCATTATCATCACCACAACTATTACCCTGCATCTCAACACAACCACGGCTATCATCACCATCACCATGAGCACTGTCATCATCACAACCTTACATCTATCACCATCACTACCGTCACCATCACCATGAGCACTGTCATCATCACAACCTTACATCTATCACCATCACTACTGTCACCATCACCATCACTACTGTCACCATCACCATGACCACTGTCACCATCACCATGAGCACTGTCATCATCACAACCTTACATCTATCACCATCACTACTGTCACCATCACCATGACCACTGTCACCATCACCATGACCACTGTCACCATCACAATGAGCACTGTCACCATCACAACCTTACTTCTGTCCCCATCATTATCCAGTCCACTTTTCCTGCCATCTAATCTTATACTACAGGGTGCCAAAAACTTTCACCAACTGAAAAAAATATACCCCATAATCTGCGTAGCACCGCATGAGACAGAGAAGTGTCCCTTCCGAAATGGAGAGAGAGAGAAACAGGTATACAACCAAGTCACCCTCTGTTTGAACACCAGGTGCGGTGCACAAGATTAAAATCTAAGACAAAGACTCTTAGTCAACATGACCCTTACAGACTGCATCCAAAAATGGAATAAACTGAGGCAGGTCCTGAGAATCGAGCTGTGAGAAGAGCCTGTGCCTGCACACCATTTGCCTCATGCAGCATAGAAGTCACTAGACTCAAAACTGGTGTGCCACGATGCTGGAAGAACTTAACCCTTTTCAGTTTGACCTACTTGACTATATTTGAGTTTTCACCCTTTAGAGTTCGGCCTACTTGACTATATTTGAGTTTTCACCCTTTACAGTTTGGCCTACTTGACTATATTTGAGTCTTAACCCTTTACAGTTTGGCCTACTTGACCATATTTGTGTCTTAACCCTTTACAGTTTGGCCTACTTGACTATATTTGAGTCTTAACCCTTTACAGTTTGGCCTACTTGACTATATTTGTGTCTTAACCCTTTACAGTTCGGCCCACTTGACTATGTTTGTGTCTTAACCCTTTACAGTTCGGCCTACTTGACTATATTTGTGTCTTAACCCTTTACAGTTCGGCCTACTTGACTATATTTGTGTCTTAACCCTTTACAGTTCAGCCTACTTGACTATATTTGTGTCTTAAGCCTTTAAAGTTCTTCCAAACTGATTAGTTTCCTATCTTGACCTTTCACAATCCGACCTAATTCATAAGACATATGTCTTGAAACAAATCCAATCAATTAGGTTGGACTGTTAAAGAGGTGGGGATGCAGAGATGATGAGACATGTGGCCGTAGAGCAACACAAGATCCAGATCACATAATGATCTGTCCAAACCTTCTGGAAACATACAATATGGTGACATGTTGAGGGGATCGACAATAAACCCACATGACCAAAATTAGTGAACTAAATTTGGTGAACAAAAACTAGACACATGATGTCTGACATGGTGCACAGGACACGGAGAGTAAGTTTGCTATCAGCAACATCAGCATCACAAAATCTGCCACAATTATCACCACCATCCTGTAAGTTTCTGCTTGTCCTACTTACTATCACAACCACTGGTGTTACCAGCACCACTTCCTGACTACCATTAGCATGATCTCTCCACAACTACATCACCAACAATAGTGCTAATACCACAACCACCATCCCTACCATCATCATAACAACCAATAATGATACCAGCACCACTGACTGATTATCATTACCATTATCCCTCAACAACTACATCATCAAAAATGGTGCTAATATCATCCCCCCCATTCCTACCATCCTCACCTCTCCTCCCCTCCTCACCTCTTCTACCATCCTCACCTCTTCTACCATCCTCACCTCTCCTACCATCCTCACCTCTTCTACCATCCTCACCTCTCCTACCCTCCCCTCCTACCATCCTCACCTCTCCTACCCTCCTCACCTCTCCTACGATCCTCACCTCTTCTACCATCCTCACCTCTCCTACCATCCTCACCTCTCCTACTATCCTCACCTCTCCTACTATCCTCACCTCTCCTACCATCCTCACCCCTCCTACCCTCCCCTACCATCCTCACCTCTCATACCCTCCTCACCTCTCCTACTATACTCACCTCTCCTACTATACTCACCTCTCCTACTATACTCACCTCTCCTACCCTCCTCACCTCTCCTACCCTCCTCACCTCTCCTACGATCCTCACCTCTCCTACCCTCCTCACCTCTCCTACGATCCTCACCTCTCCTACCCTCCTCACCTCTCCTACCATCCCCACCTCTCCTACCCTCCCCACCTCTCCTACCCTCCTCACCTCTCCTACTATACTCACCTCTTCTACCATCCTCACCTCTCCTACCATCCTCACCTCTCCTACCATCCTCACCCCTCCTACCATCCTCACCTCTCCTACCCTCCCCTCCTACCATCCTCATCTCTCCTACCCTCCCCTCCTACTATCCTCACCTCTCCTACCATCCTCACCCCTCCTACCATCCTCACCTCTCCTACCCTCCCCTCCTACCATCCTCACCCCTCCTACCCTCTCCTACTACCATCCTCATCTCTCCTACCCTCCCCTCCTACTATTCTCACCTCTCCTACCATCCTCACCCCTCCTACCATCCTCACCTCTCCTACCATCCTCACCCCTCCTACCCACCCCTCCTACCATCCTCACCTCTCCTACCATCCTCACCCCTCCTACCCACCTCTCCTACCATCCTCACCTCTCCTACCCTCCTCACCTCTCCCACTATCCTCACCTCTTCTACCATCCTCACCTCTCCTACCATCCTCACCCCTCCTACCCTCACCTCCTACCATCCTCATCTCTCCTACCATCCTCACCCCTCCTACCATCCTCACCCCTCCTACCCTCCCCTCCTACTATCCTCACCTCTACCATCCTCACCCCTCCTTCCATCCTCACCTCTCCTACCATCCTCACCCCTCCTACCATCCTCACCCCTCCTACCCTCCCTTTCTACCATCCTCACCCCTCCTACCATCCTCACCCCTCCTACCATCCTCACCCCTCCTACCATCCTCACCTCTCCTACCATCCTCACCCCTCCTACCCTCCCCTCCTACCATCCTCACCCCTCCTACCCTCCTCATCTCTCCTACCATCCCCTCCTACTATCCTCACCTCTCCTACCATCCTCACCCCTCCTTCCATCCTCACCTCTCCTACCCACCCCTCCTACCCTCCCCTCCTACCATCCTCACCCCTCCTACCCACCCCTCCTAACATCCTCACCCCTCCTACCATCCTCACCCCTCCTACCATCCTCACCTCTCCTACCCTCCTCACCTCTCCTACTATCCTCACCTCTTCTACCATCCTCACCTCTCCTACCATCCTCACCTCTCCTACCCTCCCCTCCTACTATCCTCACCTCTACCATCCTCACCCCTCCTTCCATCCTCACCTCTCCTACCATCCTCACCCCTCCTACCCTCCCTTTCTACCATCCTCATCCCTCCTACCATCCTCACCCCTCCTACCATCCTCACCCCTCCTACCATCCTCACCCCTCCTTCCATCCTCACCCCTCCTACCATCCTCATCTCTCCTACCATCCCCTCCTACTATCCTCACCCCTCCTTCCATCCTCACCTCTCCTACCCACCCTCCTACCCTCCCCTCCTACCATCCTCACCCCTCCTACCCACCCCTCCTACCATCCTCACCCCTCCTACCATCCTCACCTCTCCTACCATCCTCACCCCTCCTATCCTCCCCTTCTACCATCGTCACCCCTCCTACCATCCTCACCCCTCCTACCCACCCTCACCCCTCCTACCTAACCCTCCTACCATCCTCACCTCTCCTACCATCCTCACCCCTCCTACTATCCTCACCTCTCCTACGATCCTCACCCCTCCTACCCTCCCCTCCTACCATCCTCACCCCTCCTACCCTCTCCTACCATCCACACCCCACCTACCCTCCCCACCTCTCCTACCCTCCCCACCTCTCCTACCATCCTCAACCCTCCTACCATCCTCACCCCTCCTACCCTCCCCACCTCTCCTACCCTCCCCACCTCTCCTACCATCCTCAACCCTCCTACCATCCTCACCGCTCCTACCATCCTCACCGCTCCTTCCATCCTCACCCCTCCTACCATCCTCACCTCTCCTACCATCCTCACCCCTCCTCCCATCCCCACCTCTCCTACCATCCTCACCTCTCCTACCATCCTCACCCCTCCTACCCTCCCCACCTCTCCTACCATTCTCACCTCTCCTACCATCCTCACCTCTCCTACCATCCTTACCCCTCCTACCCTCCCCACCCCTCCTACCATCCTCACCCCTCCTACCATCCTCACCCCTTCTACCCTCCCCACCCCTCTTACCATCCTCACCTCTCCTACCATCCTCACCTCTCCTACCATCCTCACCTCTCCTACCATCCTCACCCCTCCTACCCTCCCCTCCCACCATCCTCATCTCTCCTACCATCCTCACCTCTACCATCCTCACCCCTCCTTTCATCCTCACCTCTCCTACCATCCTCACCCCTCCTACCCTCCCTTTCTACCATCCTCACCCCTCCTACCATCCTCACCCCTCCTACCATCCTCACCCCTCCTACCCTCCCTTTCTACCATCCTCACCCCTCCTACCATCCTCACCCCTCCTACCATCCTCACCCCTTCTACCCTCCCCACCCCTCTTACCATCCTCACCTCTCCTACCATCCTCACCCCTCCTACCATCCTCACCCCTCCTACCCTCCCTTTCTACCATCCTCACCCCTCCTACCATCCTCACCCCTCCTACCATCCTCACCCCTCCTACCCTCCCTTTCTACCATCCTCACCCCTCCTACCATCCTCACCCCTCCTACCATCCTCACCCCTTCTACCCTCCCCACCCCTCTTACCATCCTCACCTCTCCTACCATCCTCACCCCTCCTACCATCCTCACCTCTCCTACCATCCTCACCCCTCCTACCATCCTCACCCCTCCTACCATCCTCACCTCTCCTACCATCCTCACCCCTCCTACCATCCTCACCCCTCCTACCATCCTCACCCCTCCTACCATCATCACCTCTCCTACCCTCCCCTCCTACCATCCTCACCCCTCCTACCATCCTCACCTCTCCTACCATCCTCACCCCTCCTATCCTCCCCTTCTACCATCCTCACCCCTCCTACCCACCCCTCCTACCATCCTCACCTCTCCTACCATCCTCACCCCTCCTACCCACCCTCACCCCTCCTACCTAACCCTCCTACCATCCTCACCCCTCCTACCATCCTCACCTCTCCTACCATCCTCACCCCTCCTACCCACCCCTCCTACCATCCTCACCTCTCCTACCATCCTCACCCCTCCTACTATCCTCACCTCTCCTACGATCCTCACCCCTCCTACCCTCCCAACCTCTCCTACCATCCTCACCCCACCTCTCCTACCATCCTCACCTCTCCTACCCTCCCCACCTCTCCTCACCGCTCCTACCATCCTCACCGCTCCTTCCATCCTCACCCCTCCTCCCATCCCCACCTATCCTACCATCCTCACCTCTCCTACCATCCTCACCCCTCCTACCCTCCCCACCTCTCCTACCATCCTCACCCCTCCTACCCTCCCCACCCCTCCTACCATGCTCACCTCTCCTACCATCCTAACCCCTCCTACCATCCTCACTTCTCCTACCATCCTCACCCCTCCTACCCTCCCCACCTCTCCTACCATCCTCACCTCTCCTACCCTCCTCACCTCTCCTACCATCCTCACCTCTCCTACCATCCTCACCTCTCCTACCATCCTCACCTCTCCTACCATCCTCACCCCTCCTACTATCCTCACCTCTCCTACCCTAACCTCTCCTACCCTCCCTTCCTACCATCCTCACCCCTCCTACCATCCTCACCTCTCCTACCATCCTCACCCCTCCTACCCTCCCCTCCCCTCCTACTATCCTCACCTCTCCTACCATCCTCATCCCTCCTACCCTCCTTATCTCTCCTACCCTCCCCTCCTACTATCCTCACCTCTCCTACCATCCTCACCTCTCCTACCATCCTCACCACTCCTACCCTCCCCTCCTACCATCCTCACCTCTCCTACCATCCTCACCTCTCCTACCATCCTCACCTCTCCTACCATCCTCACCACTCCTACCCTCCCCTCCTACTATCCTCACCTCTCCTACCATCCTCACCTCTCCTACCATCCTCACCACTCCTACCCTCCCCTCCTACCATCCTCACCTCTCCTACCATCCTCAACTCTCCTACCATCCTCACCACTCCTACCATCCTCACCACTCCTACCCTCCCCTCCTACCATCCTCACCTCTCCTACCATCCTCACCTCTCCTACCATCCTCACCACTCCTACCCTCCCCTCCTACCATCCTCACCTCTCCTACCACCTCACCCCTCCTACCCTCCCCACCCCTCCTACCATCCTCACCACTCCTACCCTCCCCTCCTACCATCCTCACCTCTCCTACCACCTCACCCCTCCTACCCTCCCCACCCCTCCTACCATCCTCACCACTCCTACCATCCTCACCACTCCTACCCTCCCCTCCTACCATCCCCACCCCTCCTACCATCCCCACCTCTCCTACCATCCTCACCTCTCCTACCATCCTCACCCCTCCTACCATCCTCACCTCTCCTACCATCCTCACCTCTCCTACCATCCCCACCTCTCCTACCATCCTCACCTCTCCTACCATCCTCACCCCTCCTCACCTCTTCTACCATCCTCACCCCTCCTACCCTCCCCTCCTACCATACTCACCTCTCCTACCATCCCCACCTCTCCTACCATCCTCACCTCTCCTACCATCCTCACCCCTCCTACCATCCTCACCCCTCCTACCATCCTAGATCTCTGATCATTGCATGTTTCCAACTAATGACATCTCCCATGAGTCACTATTCCAAAATGCCAAGTCAGCTAGTCAATCAAAACCCTTCAACTCCCTGTGGAGTAAAGGTCCCCGACAACTAGTCGTCAAGTCTTCCTGTCAAACGCCATCAATTCCAGCAACCCCCACGTCTTTCCTACTGGTTTTAGAGTTTCTGTCGACTTCCCTTCTCCGTGAGTTTAGGTCTGCCTCTATTTCTCTTGCCCTGAAGATTCCAGATAAATGACTGCCTTGTAATGCTATCAGCTGGTTTCCACAATGTGTGTCCTATCTATCGCCGACGCCTTCTCTTTACGTCTGATCCCACTGGTATCTGTCCGACTCTTTGCCAGAGTTGTATATCTGTGGCTTTATTATACCATTTTATTCCCTCACTTTGGAGCAAGCAGCCATTGATGAAAGCTTAGAACTTTTTAGTTTAACTTTTCATTGTTCCACACATCACAGAGCCACACAATAGGACAGACTTGACATTGGAGTTGTTCCACACATCACAGAGCCATACAATAGGACAGACTTGACATTGGAGTTGTTCCACACATCACAGAGCCACACAATAGGAAAAACTTGACATTGGAGTTGTTCCACATGTCACAGAGCCACACAATAGGACGGACTTGACATTGGAGTCGTTCCACGTGTCACAGAGCCACACAATAGGACTGCCTTGACATTGGAGTTAAAGATCTGTAATTTTGTAGCGGACAACCTTTCATTTTCCACAAATTCCTCGCAGCAATAAAAGCCCCCCTCACCTTTTACACTCTTAATTTGATATCTCTATCAGTACCACCAACCTCATCTATATTACAACCAATATATATATATGAAAGAATCTACCTCCTGTAATACCATGTCTCCCAGAACAATCTGATTGTTGTTAGGTCCATTTATTGCCCTAATCTGTATTTTTTCTCTATGTGCCCTCAGACCTAATTTCAATGACCCTTCCGCAAGTATATTTATTTTATTTTGCACGTTGTTGTCATTTCGTGACACCACTATCATACACTACAGTGTTAGCAGGAAATAAGTTACCATGACCTAAGCAGGAAATAAGTTACCATGACCTACCAGATTTTTCAAATTGGCACGTAGGAATCAGGACAATCTAGAAGGCCAGAGCCTCCACTCCTGGAACAGTTTGGGTTTTCAGACTTTAACTATACCAATCAATATCACTACTAACATTATGACCACAATGAATGGCAAAAGACATATACACATAAAGAAGACATATACACATAAAGAAGCCATATACACATAAAGAAGACATATACACATAAAGAAGCCATATACACATAAAGAACCCATATACACATAAAGAAGCCATATACACATAAAGAAGCCATATACACATAAAGAAGACATATACACATAAAGAAGCCATATACACATAAAGAAGCCATATACACATAAAGAAGACATATACACATAAAGAAGCCATATACACATAAAGAAGCCATATACACATAAAGAAGCCATATACACATAAAGAAGCCATATACACATAAAGAAGACATATACACATAAAGAAGACATATACACATAAAGAAGACATATACACATAAAGAAGACATATACACATAAAGAAGACATATACACATAAAGAAGCCATATACACATAAAGAAGACATATACACATAAAGAAGACATATACACATAAAGAAGACATATACACATAAAGAAGCCATATACACACGAAGAAGACATAAAGTCACATACAAATTTATGATGAGCTCTTGTAGGCACTGATGCTGTAATACACACATTGGGGAACAGATCCAATATAGGTCCTTTACTGTGAATGATAAAGAATGTGTTTCAAAATGACTTCTTGTCACTACGTATGCGTATGAAATAGTTTCTAACTTAATAATTCCCTGTCTGAACACAAGGATCTCGTTCTGGGGATGAAAAAATAGGATCACTGTGAGTGCACATGGGTCACTGTGAGTGCACATGGATCACTGTGAGTGCACATGGGTCACTGTGAGTGCACATGGATCACTGTGAGTGTACATAGATCACTGTGAGTGCACATGGGTCACTGTGAGTGCACATGGGTCACTGTGAGTGTACATAGATCACTGTGAGTGCACATGGGTCACTGTGAGTGCACATGGGTCACTGTGAGTGTACATAGATCACTGTGAGTGCACATGGGTCACTGTGAGTGCACATGGATCACTGTGAGTGTACATAGATCACTGTGAGTGCACATGGGTCACTGTGAGTGCACATGGGTCACTGTGAGTGTACATAGATCACTGTGAGTGCACATGGGTCACTGTGAGTGCACATGGGTCACTGTGAGTGCACATGGATCACTGTGAGTGCACATGGGTCACTGTGAGTGCACATGGGTCACTGTGAGTGCACATGGATCACTGTGAGTGCACATGGGTCACTGTGAGTGTACATGGGTCACTGTGAGTGCACATGGGTCACTGTGAGTGCACATGGATCACTGTGAGTGTACATGCAAACCAAAAAAAGTAACTAAAGAGGTTTGTGCATGAGGCTGACAGCATATCTCAATAAGTAAAGTGAATTGCTACAAAAACGACCATTGCAAGAGTACATAAAAGTGCACTGACACAGACTTCCTGGAAGGAGTAATCTGCAGTGGTGACCTTTCACTTGGCAAGAAGTCAGTAGGAGAAATAGGGGAAGAAGGAGAAGAAGAAGAAGAAGAAGACACAACAAATCTATTTATGTCTGCCGTGAAGATGGTCCTGGCATGAAGTAGGTGCAAAGTAGTGAGTTCAGAAAGTATCCATTGTGGGGACAAAAGATGTGGATAATAAGGGGTATACCGAGGATAATTAGGTTAAACTGAGGATAATAGGGGATATATAATATGGGTATACTGAGGATAATATGGGTATTGGGGATAATATGGGTATACTGAGGATATTATGGGTATACTGAGGATACTATGGGTATACTGGGGATAATATGGGTATTGGGGATAATATGGGTATACTGAGGATATTATGGGTATACTGAGGGTACTATGAGTATACTGGGGATAATATGGGTATTGGGGATAATATGGGTATACTGGGGATAATATGGGTATACTGGGGATAATATGGGTATACTGGGGATAATATGGGTATACTTGGGATAATATGGGTATACTGGGAATAATATGGGTATACTGGGGATAATATGGGTATACTGGAGATAATATGGTTATACTGGTGATAAAATGGGTATACTGGATTTCATTTCTTTCTGCCTTATGCGCCATATTTGACGCGCAAAGAACATTGATAGTCACATAGCTGAGGTAAACCTATAAGGTGAGTGTACAGTTAAAGACTAAATATTTGTGTTAAGGTGTACAGTGGGATTAATAAATTACGAGGCGTGTTCAAATAAAACTGGACCAAACTGCAAAAGTGAAAAACTGGACAACAATGTTTAAAGAAGGACCTGAGTTAACGTAAGATCTTCTGAGACCAGGTCAGGCGCATATTGTTGCGTTAACTCACGTCCCTCTTTAAACATCGTTGTCCAGTTCTTCACTGTTGTCTTCGACACACTTCTGTGACCATATACTGCCTGCATTCTGCGATAAATGTCAACTGGTCAGAATCCTTCAGCTGTTAGAAACCGAATCACTGCTCGCTGATCAACTCTGGACGGATTCGGTATTACACCCGCCATGTTTTCAATGATCAGCTGAGGAAACTATGAGTCGGAGGATAATGAAATTCTGCAAACTTGACGGCTGGTATGTGCTGTTTGCACCAGAAATGACATAATCATGCACATGGTACGTATGTTCACTTGTTGCAGTTTGGTCCGGTTTTATTAGAACACGCCTCGTAGTTTACTGTTAAAAAATAGTAAGTATATTTGACTCTTAGATATTACTTAATACAGTATTTTAGAAATATTTCTTATTCATTTTTTCATGTTTGAATCCTAATATTTATTTTTATACCCCAATATTTTTAGATGAATATCTGATGGCAGGGCACGTTTGTCGAGATACCAGTATAAAAAGAGAAAGGTCAAGAAAAAAGCAGAACGTCAAATAATTATTTATAATTAAATATAAAAGTCAACAAAAATCATTTTTGCCCAAAGTGACCGAAGATCTAAATCGGTCCTGTCTATATTGAGCAGGGGCATTATAAACCAAATGACAGACTTGTCACTGACACAGATCTGCTGCGGGTTACATAATAGTTCCTCATATCCAAAATGGAACAGACTGGAACCACAGATGTCAAAGAGCCACAGATGTCAAAGAGCAACAGCTGAAACCAAGGCCACAATGTCATAGCTCAAGAAGATTGCTCTAAATAAGAACCATTAGAGAGTGACCACTCCAGCTCTATGTCCCTGCAGAACTAGTCAGTACGTCAGAACAGTCAATGAATGACATACAAAAAGCAAATAGTTAGCACTTACTCTGGGTCAACTGTAACTGGCTCATTGGCAGCCTCTGCAAGGTTGTTTGCTATAGTTTCCTGCTTGATTCTTCGCACACAAACAAACAAACAAATAAACATTCAATAAAAATCAACATAAAATGTGAAAACAAACATCTGTAACAAGTTCACTTTAAAACTCAGCTTTTTGCGCAGTTACAGGACATCTTGTAGCTGGTACTTTATACAGTAAAGCCGCTTATTTGTCAAATAATCCTTTAAGAGAAGCATGTATATTCCAACTTCATTTTCTCTACAATTAATCATCAAAACTTGTTCAGCTCCCTGTGGAGCACAAGTGATCAACAAATATATCCGAAGTCATCAAATGTTGATCTGCCCATATCTACTGAAGTTGACGGTGACTTAAAGTTTCTGCAGGACAGGATAATCAGCCCCATGCCCAACGCTCTTTAATCACACGGCAGATTACATTGTGCCTACTCTTTGCTCCGATTTCTTCTTCTTCGGTGTTCATCCTGAAAAGGATGTTGTGACATTGTGTTGTAGTTTACAGCGAGGAATGCGACATCTGCACCTTTTGGCATCAAATAGTGTCCCTCAAATAGTGGACTGCATATATAGGCGATTGCATATTGGGAGCTTCCACCACCACCATTACCAAAAATAGGCGATTGCATATTGGGAGCTTCCACCACCACCATTACCAAAAATAGGCGATTGCATATTGGGAGCTTCCACCACCACCATTACCAAAAATAGGCGATTGCATATTGGGAGCTTCCACCACCACCATTACCAAAAATAGGCGATTGCATATTGGGAGCTTCCACCACCACCATTACCAAAAATAGGCGATTGCATATTGGGAGCTTCCACCACCACCATTACCAAAAATAGGCGATTGCATATTGGGAGCTTCCACCACCACCATTACCAAAAATAGGCGATTGCATATTGGGAGCTTCCACCACCACCATTACCAAAAATAGGCGATTGCATATTGGGAGCTTCCACCACCACCATTACCAAAAATAGGCGATTGCATATTGGGAGCTTCCACCCCCACCATTACCAAAAATAGGTGATTGCATATTACATGGGCTTTCAACCTAATGGTTGATAACAGATACTGGTATTGACCTGGCAAATCACCAGTTAATTTTCGCCTGCCAAAAAAAAATATGATACAAAGAAGGCCACTTCCTCACAATGTCTAACGGCACAAGTGGACTGAAGATAGATTGAGGAGTTGCACAGTGTAGTGGTTTGTAGTAACACAGCTCCCAACTGAAACATACACACGTTCTGATTCAGCAAAGTAATGCTCCTATCGGATGTTAACCCATTTTTGAAATGCATGCTGATGTCAGATGCACGAGACCTTAAGGTGCAAAACACAGTACAATGGGGCATTAAGCTTGCTTTGACACTCAGAAGGCTGCTCTACATACAACAGGCCTATGGCATGTGTACATGATAGGGTGTGATGTGTAATGAGTTAGGGAGTCTTCTACCTTAGATGGGCTAGTACGTACTGCTAGTTGCCTTTTACAACATTCTTTCAGTGTGGCAGGAGTCATATTCTCACATACAATAGCAGTCCTAGAAACCACTCAGACAAGCAAACTGTGCTATATAAATCTGCAGAGCTCATGGTTGAGTGATTAGGATAATGGCTTCCTAGTCTGAGGACAAGAGTTCAAACACCAGCAGGTTTATCTTTTTTTCTAGCAGTCGTGACACTGAAACATTGACTGCACACTGTATATTGACTGCTGGTGCAAGTAGCTTATATTCCTCACCCATGATCTCATTAACCTTTAGCACGCTACATCTTATTTTACGAAAAATTTGCATTTCGCTATGGTAGTCAACTTTCAAAATTTGTAACTTTTCTGTTTGTTTGTCAATAAATATGATTTTCTTGTGTGTAGAGATACAATTGAATAAATAACTTGTGGGTGTTATTGTTTTTGTTGCGTGTTTGTTAGTTTCTGAGATACAAAAAGATGAAGTTGAAAATTTATGAAAATCACATAAAAATTTTGACTCGACCGCTAGGCCTAGTCACTCTGATAGAAAACCATGGAAACCACAACAACGTATCGATACTTGTTTACAATCCACAACTGTTAGTTTCCAATTTAAACGCAGTTCTTTCATCTAAACAAACAAAATAAACAGATCTACTCGATAAAGATCTTTCCCAACAACCTACTTCCCCTTTCGCAAAATGTAGGTTTGCTCCAAAACTATTCAAAAGCCATTTGTAATCCAACATACGATACTTTAACCGGCAAAATATCGTGTATATATGGATGACATATTCAGTATTTAAAAAGTGACTGTGGGGAGTGTCTCCGTTGAAAAAAAAAAAAAAATTTCCAAACACCGTTTTTGTGTATGAAGCGTGAGTCTAGACATTCTTGACCAGTGCGCACTAAAGGTTAATGAAGAAAATACTGGGATAATGATAAAACATACAGAGAAATAACTTACTTAATAAAATCAGCATTCTCAGCGTTCATCCTGTCAGCATCTTGAGCTTTCTGGTCCATCCATCTCTTGATGAGGTCACTGTTATCTTCTTGTTTTTGTCTATACTTTCCTTCCAGAGCTGCGAATGCTATCTGGACATGCAGAACGATGAAAATAGTGTCAGTACATAAGTATAAATGAAAGAGCTACAGTAAAGCTGAGTGTCAGATGTCTATACCTATGGAGACAAGTATGAGTCTGTACTGTGTGGACATGTTTACTGATCAAAAGGATAAGGCAAAGGCCGCCGTCCATCCTAGATGATGATGGCATAATTAATTTTGCTAGCGCTATATTTAGTAAGGATTAACTACGCTACTTTATATCCTCACTCAGGGGGACGGCGTGACCTAGTGTTATGTGGCACGGCTCACAACCCGAAGGTGCTGGGTTCGATCCCCACCACAGCACCGGCCGTTACCCCAGAGAAGCAAACCCTTAGAAAATGCAGGAGGAAGCAGATCCTTACATAAAATGCATGCACTGGGCCGACAGGTGCAAAATAAAAACCACAGTGCAACGCACACCACCTTGGGGATTAGAGAAATAAGGCAAACGCCAAAAAAAAAAAAAAATTTTTTTTAAAATATCCTCACTCTCTCGTCTCGTGCCACCTGACCCCAGTGGCAAGACGACTAGGGGACGACTACGAGATGCAAGGACTCCGCATCAAGCACCCATGAAAAAGACGGCGGAGTCTGGAATCGAACCCACACCACCTGATCAAGAGGCCGACGGCTTAACCACTTCGCCACGGAATCCCACGTTTACTGATCACAATCTACATTTTGTACAAATGGGTGTTGCATTTGTGCACTTTTGGAAATCAAGAGCGTCCTTGGATGCTACGTGGAACCAGTACTGACATATGGCAGGGAATCATGGATAATTAGCAAGCAAGAGCTTAGATCTTTGAAAGCAGCGGAGATGTGGTTTTACCGTAGAATGCTGCGGATCCCATGGACTGCAAAGAAGGCTAATGATACAGTACTCAAGGAGGCACAAACACAAAGACAACTTGTTACAAGAATCAGAACAACACAGTTATTCTTTTTCTTGCATGTTATGACAAGAGGCGGCTTAGAGCACGTCGTAACAGTGGGAAAGATAGACCAAGGAAGTCCGAGAGAGAAGATGCTGGACAGCCTGAGAGAATGGCATGGGTGACAATCAACAACAGAGTTGGTCAATGATACACGTCATAGAAATGGATGGGGGTCTATTTTCGCCAGCACCAACCGGCAGGGCACCTGATGATAATGACGGAAATCAAAGGAAATTTGGTTTTCAATGAAATTACAAATTTTGACTCCCATATCCAATCCATCCTCTTGTATGGGACTGGTAACTGGGGTACAATGCAAACTTGTATGAGAAAAGCATTTACTTTCGTTAATGAACGTCTACACCAAATAGAAGGATCAGAGTTGTACAAGGTCAATAATGTGGACGTAAGGTGTTGAACTGTAGAACAGTGATGAGATGAGTTGATGAGATGGGGGGGCTGGTGTTGGGTCGGGAACACATTACGACTGACAGTATTACCAAACAGTCATGGTTCTGAAATCCCCAGGACAGACCAAGGCACGTATGGAGAAGGAGGCTTGTGCTCAGCTTGAAGGTTGTGGTCAGAACTTGAAAGGTTGGCACAGAATAAGCAGACGTGGTAAAATATTTGTTGAAGACCTATGCTCCGCAGGTAGCTCATTGGTCAATGGATTTGTGCACAGATAAACTGACTCATAATTGTTTGAGTGTAAGTATGCAACGTGTATATAACAAGACAAATAAATGTTTGCCAACTTTACGGAGGCACATTTATCAAGATAACAACATATGCTGTTACAACAAGATAACTATAAAACATACGATGAGAAAGACTAACAAATAACTAACAAGCTGCGAACAAGAAATTAGAAAGATTAACAACAAAACAACTATTTAAAAACATTGATCATGTAAAATAAAAAATTCCTAGAGAAACCAGAATTACTTCCTAAAGACACAAAAAAAGGTCAATTGTAGCAGTCGTCACATTTCTATTACAAAAGATTACAAAGAAGGAAGGATGATGCAAGTGACAACAAAGTCAGAATGAACATCAACAACAATAGGAACCTGTAATGCTTGGTGCTCATCTTTCAACATCTGATTTGTGGCTTCTAGTTCAGCGATGGTCATCTCTAAACATTTCTTGGCTTGTTTCAATGCTATGTTATTTGTTGTGGCCCCTGTTATTCTAAGACACAGAAGGTAAACAAGAGGGAAGCTCCAGGGCATGCAGAATTGTCAACAAAATAGGGCTTATGTTTGGTATATACTCCATGATTGAAAGCTTAGAAAGTCATTGTCTTCTTCTTCTTCTCTTCACCATGTTTGTTATGATGCCTACAAGTGAAGTAGAGATCTCTAGTTAAAGTTTGCTGTGGTAGAGAGTTCTTGAAGGTTCCCACATAACTTTGTGTGGAAGTTCATCTGAACGATTAACAAAACATTTAGAAAGAGTATCGAGTCCATCAAGTCAAAATGTGACAGAAAGATCCTCAGAATACCCTAGACTGAGAGAAGGACAAATATAGACATTCAGCGAGAGTTAAACATAGAGGAGAACTGGTTTATCTATTCCATCATGGCCAGAAAATTGAAATACTTTGGTCGCATCAAGAGACACAAAGGTCTTTGAGAGGACAATGATGGAAGGTATGGTACTGAGTACAAGGGGCAGGGGTAGGCCGATAAAATGATGGCACCAAGATATCAAGGGCATAACTTTGGCGGAGGTTGTAGATTTGGCTAGGGAACAAGTTTCTTTCAGACAGGCTATGATGGGAGCGACGTTCTACAAAGGACATGATACATTATGATGGAAGTTCATCTCGGTGGCCAGTGCTCAGTTGTCAAACAATATAAGTCTTGTACGCTACGTTTGACTGTGTGTACTGCTTGGGTGTTAGGGCTAATTTTAGTCTGTGTAAGTGGCTATCCAATCTGTTATGACTCGTTCTTATACGGAAGATGATTGCCTGCACTATCAATGAAGGTAGTGATAGCTATCTCTCGTTTGGTCCTTTCTTTATGGGTTGGATAAGGGTCTTCTTTTCCTGAAAGGTGATTGATTGTTCTCTTTGTTCTCGTGTTGTCTTTGTTCTCGTGTTGTCTTTTCTTTTGCTAACCTGTCTGCCGTCTCATTTCTTGGTCCTGTAGCATTTCACATCTTTTGGTGCCTAAGGCATTTTTAAAAATCTCAGAGTTTATCATTCATGAGTACTCTGAGAGCTGACATTGTTTATGATTCACGAGTACTCTGAGAGCTGACATTGTTTATGATTCATGAGTACTCTGAGAGCTGACATTGTTTATGATTCACGAGTACTCTGAGAGCTGACATTGTTTATGATTCACGAGTACTCTGAGAGCTGACATTGTTTATGATTCACGAGTACTCTGAGAGCTGAAATTGCATCAGTAAGGAATATAACTTGATGACAATGGCTTATTGTGTTGTTTCTTTTGTCTGCAGCAAGTGATTATGATAGTGTCTAAAAGTACTGCCTGGATTGAGCCAGGTCTACATTGCATAGTTACTCAAGTTAGATATGAGAAAGACTAGGCAAACAATGACACCTTTTTAACACATCTTTCTTAGAACAAGGCGCATTTACTACCAATGTCAGGGGTTCAATTTCAAAATGCCTGTTAATTCATAATCGTTTATCTTGTTTGATGTTGGTAGTTATTTTGAGGGTGTTTATTATCTATCTGCACATTTGTCTGCTTCCTATCTATCTGCACATTTGTCTGCTGCTTATCTGTTTTCACATCAATTCAAGTCAAGTCTTCAGTTATCACATCAATTCAAGTCAAGTCTTCAGTTATCACATCAAAGCAAGTGTCAAGTCTCCAGTTATCACATAAATTTAAGTCGTCTTCAGTTATCATATCAAGTCAAGTCTTCAGTTATCACATCAATGCAAGTGTCAAGTCTCCAGTTATCACATCGATTTAAGTCGTCTTCAGTTATCACATCAATTCAAGTCTCAAGTCTTCAGTTATCACATCAATTTAAGTCTCAAGTCTTCAGTTATCACATCAAGTCAAGTCTACAGTTATCACATCAATGCAAGTCGTCTCAAGTCTTCAGTTATCACATCAATTCAAGTCTCAAGTCTTCAGTTATCACATCAATTCAAGTCTCAAGTCTTCAGTTATCCCATCAAGTCAAGTCTACAGTTATCACATCAATGCAAGTCGTCTCAAGTCTTCAGTTATCACATCAATTCAAGTCATCTCAATTCTCAGTTATCATATCAATTCAAATCGAGTCCCAGGTATGCCAGATTCTAGTGTGACCTACGAAGAGTCTAAAAGGCTTATTAGGGCCAGATACATGGCCAAATGGGAAACAGAACATACTGGCTACACGAAAAATGATGCCTATTATCAGTTGAGCAGAATAGAGCAGATGGTGGTCTTCAGACTCCGCACAGGCCACAATAGACTGAGGTACCACCTATTGAATAAACTGAAGATAGGTGGCACTGATGAATGCACTTGTGGTACAGGGAAAATTACCGCTGAACATCTGCTGCAAAACTGCCCAACATACGAGGACCAGAGAAAGCACATGTGGCCATCACCAGTGGCAACACTAGAAAAGCTCTATGGCAGTGTCGACAGCCTCAGGATGACCGCTGCTTTTTTCGAACAAATACAGGTTGACGTCTGACAGCGTACGAAGAAGAAGAGTCCCAAGTATGCATAACAGGGAAAGATTTTGATGATCCAATAGAATTGCATTTAATTAATACACACTCAATGAGGAAAAATAAACTCAATCTATGTTGTCTGTTTGTGATGATCAAATAACCATTAACGTTTACGTTTATTACGCACGCCCTGATAGCTTGAACTTTGAAATACTCAAGTTGATAAATGTATGTGGCTTAAGTGTAACTTAGGTCTGAGTGAGTCAAATGAAGTTACAAGCTCTCCTAAACATTTACCAAGACTTCATGGTGCTTACATGGTATCTTTGTGCTGGATTTCTTTGTCTTTTTCTTGTAACAATGCAGTTAAGTCAATAATCAATTGAGCATTCTGTGAAAGAGACATTAAGTAGTTTGCTTACCATCAATGTTAACTCATTCACTCTCAAATATTTTGGACCTTTGAACATACTTTTTTTTCTTATGTAAAACTCAAACATCATTTAGTTGTGATCTTGGCTTGGCTTCGTTCGTTCTCAATCTCCCACTACCAAGCCCTGAAAGGGCTCAAGTAGCAGAATGTAGTCCAGAGAACGGAATGCGTTGTGTCGTAGTTTGCAGCTTGACTGTGATATTTGCACCTTTCGGTCCAACACATCCGACTTCAGCAAGCATTTTTTGAGTACCAGGTTAGCATTCCCTCTTCGATCCCTTCTCCTTAGCCAGTCTGCTCTGTTGCAGCCTGTTATCCAGGATCACCGAGTGGAGGTGTAGAAGGGTCTTGGCAGCTCTGGTTCGCCGGACCTAACGCTAGCAGTCAGCTATGGGTCGCTGACCACTGCAGCTCATGCGCTGCTCCGCATCTTGATCCCATTTAGTTGTGATCTATTATCTTCAATAAAAGTTCACTGAAATAACACATATTATATACCAAATTGTTCATAATTGAGTCCAGAATACAATGGAATACATATATTTTGCAAATTGAAGTGAACATTTGTGTTGGAGGGGTTATGGTTGCATAACCGTTTGTTATTTTTTTAAATTATGAAAAAAAATTTCCCCTCATCAACAAATTATTCAGCTCTAAACCAGTACATGAATAATGTTACGCCTTTCTATTGACGGTAAAACCACAAGAGAAGAAAAGATGTTCTGAAAGTTACACCTAATATGGTGAAGTTGTTTTCACAGTATTCATATTTTACTGAAGGTACATGAAGTTGAAAACGGGCTCAAAAGTGAAAGCCTCAATCAATTTTACAATTTTATGCACACCCAGAAAGAATGTTCCTGTTGCATTCAAAAAGTTGGAAATGTAAAAAAATGTGGGAGCCAATATATCAGCTCTACACCATTGTAAGAAAGTTTGACAGCCAATATATCAGTTCTACAGCTATTTAAGAAAATGTGCAAACTAATGTTTCAGATATTTTTTTAAATATAATAAATAAAGAGCTTAACCTTTAGCGCGCACTGGTCAAGAATGTCTAGACCCATGCTCCATACAAAAACGATGTTTGGGAAAAAAAATAAAAATTTTTGAACGGAGCCACTCCCGACAGCCATTTTTTTAATGCTGAATACGTCATCCATATATACACGATATTTTGCCGGTTAAATTTGTTAGATTACAAATGGCTTTTGAAAAGTTTTAATTTTGTATACGCCGTTTGGAACAAGCCGACTTTTTGTGAAAGGGGAGGTAGGTTGTTGGGAAAGATCTTTATCGAGTAGATCTGTTTATTTTGTTTGTTTAGATGAAAGAACTGCGTTTGAATTTGAAACTAACAGTTGAGGATATTGTAAATACAGTATTGATACGTTATTGTGCTTTCCATGGTTTTCTATCGAAGCGACTAGGCTTAGCGGTCGAATCCAAATTTTTTCAGAGATTTTCATAAATTTTCAACTTCATCTTTTTGTATCTCAGAAACTAACAAACACGCAACAAAAACAATAACACCCACAAGTTCTTTATTCAATTGTGTCTCTACACACAAGAAAATCGTATTTATTGACAAACAAAACAATAAAGTTACAAATTTTGAAAGTCAACTACGAAAACAAGATGCAAATTTTTTGTAAAAAAAGATGTGGCGTGCTAAAGGTGAATTTAGATTTATAATTAATTTTCATGAAGAACGTGTATTATTTTTCCTATTAGAAATGTATTGATTTCCCTTTATGTATTGATTTCCTTTACAGAAATGTATTATCTTCCCTGACTGAGATTCATTTAAAGAAAGAGTGTACAAACCATATAGAGCATATTTGCCTTCTAATTGGAAGAATCAGATCTATACTATAGTATGTAAGTACAAGACTGGATTTTTTTTCTGATCGCAAAACCAGCCCCTGTGGTCAACAGAAATTGGGTACCAATCTGGGAAGACCACATCATAAGCAACGAATAAGCAGTTGTGGACCAAAATGCTGTATGGTGTGGGACAACAGGCGGCACTGCTGCCTCCACTGAAATACCCCATGAGTCCAAGGTTTGTAAATGTTGTACTGAACACGGAGATGAAGAGATATTTTGCTTCCTACTTACATTGGGGGATGGGGATTTTCCAACTTGATATGCATCCAGTAAGATAGGTAACGTCATCATAAAAGTTTACTGTTTAATTCTATCTTTATTGACCTCCCTTTTCCCGACAAACATTTCTTTACCTCTCCTCTCTTTTTGTGCATTTCTGTGAGTTCTTCCTGCAACCTATACAGTTTCTGTTCCAAGGCATACATGGTTGAATTACTTCCTCCGCTGATAAATTTAAAAATAAAAACACAAGAAAACTCAGTTAAAACATCCACTCTAATTATTGGGTTCAACATAAATTGTAAGTTTCAAAGTATTATTAAGTGTCTGTAGAATGAGACAGGAACAGGTACTACAACAATCATAGGAGGCCAAGAGCCAGGGATACAGAACCTAGGATGTTCCAAAGTACGCTAGAAAGACAACATATGAAAGTCTCTGAAGGTAATGTAGAAGAGTCTACACTTAAGGTTAGAGGAAGAGTGGCTAAGTAGGTAATGTAGAAGAGTCTACACTTAAGGTTAGAGGAAGAGTGGCTAAGTAGGTAATGTAGAAGACTTTACACTTCAGCTTAGAGGAAGAGTGAATAAGTAAGTAGCATAGAAGACTCTACAAGTAAGTAAATATTATTAAGAATCTGAGATAGTAGACCAAATGATATAAATTGTGAGAGATAGAATATAAATAATCCAAGACGAGAACATGGAAAATGAGAGATAAACTTTAATGAAATAATTTGGAACACTGGTCAACATGAAAACAGCCCAATCCCAGCAACATGTCTAACTGCTTGATTATCAGACAATAGCACACAGGTAACAGGTAAAGGTGACCCCACAGCAGACAATTATGTCAGGGATGAGGCGCTGAGACTTAACTGAACTACCAGAATAAATCAGTCACAAATGGCTTTTTTTTTTTAAATAAATGAGATACAAACTTGAAAACCATTTATTATTGCACTTAGATTGTTCCTTATTTCTCAACATAACTTCCATCAACACTAACACGCTTGTCCCATCTCTTTATCAGTGCATAAAAACCTACAGCATTGAAGTCTTTGCTCTGCTGTATCAGCCAGATGTGGGCTTCACGTTGAACCTCTTTGGAATCATGCGCTATGCTGTAGGTAAATCATGTGAACACCCTTATGCAGTTACTGTCTATTGTTAATCGCATGTCAGCTCGAATCCTCTCCTCCACAGTTACTGTCTATCGTTAATCGCATGTCAGCTTGACTCCTCTCCTCCATAGTTACTGTCTATCGTTAATCGCATGTCAGCTCGAATCCTCTCCTCCATAGTTACTGTCTATCGTTAATCGCATGTCAGCTTGACTCCTCTCCTCCACAGTTACTGTCTATCGTTAATCGTATATCAGCTCGACTCCTCTCCTCCACAGTTACTGTCTATCGTTAATCGCATGTCAGCTCGAATCCTCTCCTCCACAGTAACTGTCTATCGTTAATCGCATGTCAGCTCGACTCCTCTCCTCCACAGTTACTGTCTATCGTTAATCGCATGTCAGCTCGACTCCTCTCCTCCACAGTTACTGTCTATCGTTAATCGCATGTCAGCTCGACTCCTCTCCTCCACAGTTACTGTCTATCGTTAATCGCATGTCAGCTCGACTCTTCTCCTCCACAGTTACTGTCTATCGTTAATCGCATGTCAGCTCGACTCCTCTCCTCCACAGTTACTGTCTATCGTTAATCGCATGTCAGCTGACTCCTCTCCTCCCCCTACCGTTTCTGTTGGAATTTGAACAAGATGACCAGGACGAACTTCATCAGCAATTGTTTAGCGTCCTTGAGAAAATGTATCAACCAGGCTGTGCATCACTTAATACAACAAACACTGCTCACCGTAAACAGGAAGCATTTCTTTATGAATATCCTTTGCAGAAAGCCTTTTTGCCCCCAAAAATGCACAACAGCACATTGTCCCTTGATCCCACTCCGTCAGCCATTCTGCCTATGAGCTGTAAACAATAAATGCAATGCCTAGCGTCCGCTACCTGCAGTAATCACAAAGCTGGGTGTTGCTGCCACCTAATGACACATTTAGAAACTACCAACTACAGTAATCACAAAGCTGGGTGTTGCTGCCACCTAATGACACATTTAGAAACTACCAACTACAGTAATCACAAAGCTGGGTGTTGCTGCCACCTAATGACACATTTAGAAACTACCAACTACATTTTTCAGCTATCCCATATCAGTTTGTGACTTTCATTTAGCTGGTGTAGCCAGTTCCTTTCATTGCTGCCTTGTCTTCCCTAACCGTACGTGATGCGCCCATTAACAACTGGCTAGACTGGAGGGTGTCGAGACCAAAAATTAAATCCAGTACCTTCACCGTGAACATATAGCGCTAGAACCAAGTTGTTACTCCGATGATCAGCACACAACTATGACAGATAAAACAAAAGGATAATAGGATTCTCAGCTTTCGCAAGAGGATATACCATCATTACTTATAACACATACGACAAACGTGTTCTAGATAAACAGTAAGATCTCCTCCTGAAGGTTTATCTCACCAAGTAATAATTTTAATAGCAGTCCATCGCAAGCGATGATAACAACAGCCGTCAGACATGTTGTGTTACACCTCGCTGGTGAGCCCAGAGGTGGCTGTATAGTTGTGTTACACCTCACTGGTGAGCCCAGAGGTGGCTGTATAGTTGTGTTACACCTCACTGGTGAGCCCAGAGGTGGCTGTATAGTTGTGTTACACCTCACTGGTGAGCCCAGAGGTGGCTGTATAGTTGTGTTACACCTCACTGGTGAGCCCAGAGGTGGCTGTATAGTTGTGTTACACCTCACTGGTGAGCCCAGAGGTGGCTGTATAGTTGTGTTACACCTCACTGGTGAGCCCAGAGGTGGCTGTATAGTTGTGTTACACCTCACTGGTGAGCCCAGAGGTGGCTGTATAGTTGTGTTACACCTCGCTGGTGAGCCCAGAGGTGGCTGTATAGTTGTGTTACACCTCACTGGTGAGCCCAGAGGTGGCTGTATAGTTGTGTTACATCTCACTGGTGAGCCCAGAGGTGGCTGTATAGTTGTGTTACACCTCGCTGGTGAGCCCAGAGGTGGCTGTATAGTTGTGTTACACCTCGCTGGTGAGCCCAGAGGTGGCTGTATAGTTGTGTTACACCTCACTGGTGAGCCCAGAGGTGGCTGTATAGTTGTGTTACACCTCACTGGTGAGCCCAGAGGTGGCTGTATAGTTGTGTTACACCTCACTGGTGAGCCCAGAGGTGGCTGTATAGTTGTGTTACACCTCGCTGGTGAGCCCAGAGGTGGCTGTATAGTTGTGTTACACCTCGCTGGTGAGCCCAGAGGTGGCTGTATAGTTGTGTTACACCTCACTGGTGAGCCCAGAGGTGGCTGTATAGTTGTGTTACACCTCACTGGTGAGCCCAGAGGTGGCTGTATAGTTGTGTTACACCTCACTGGTGAGCCCAGAGGTGGCTGTATAGTTGTGTTACACCTCACTGGTGAGCCCAGAGGTGGCTGTATAGTTGTGTTACACCTCACTGGTGAGCCCAGAGGTGGCTGTATAGTTGTGTTACACCTCACTGGTGAGCCCAGAGGTGGCTGTATAGTTGTGTTACACCTCACTGGTGAGCCCAGAGGTGGCTGTATAGTTGTGTTACACCTCACTGGTGAGCCCAGAGGTGGCTGTATAGTTGTGTTACACCTCACTGGTGAGCCCAGAGGTGGCTGTATAGTTGTGTTACACCTCACTGGTGAGCCCAGAGGTGGCTGTATAGTTGTGTTACACCTCACTGGTGAGCCCAGAGGTGGCTGTATAGTTGTGTTACACCTCGCTGGTGAGCCCAGAGGTGGCTGTATAGTTGTGTTACACCTCACTGGTGAGCCCAGAGGTGGCTGTATAGTTGTGTTACACCTCACTGGTGAGCCCAGAGGTGGCTGTATAGTTGTGTTACACCTCACTGGTGAGCCCAGAGGTGGCTGTATAATCCAATTCTGGCACAAAAACCCCTTCCACATATCTAGCATTTACGATCAGAATTGGACATGTGAGTGTCAGCTGTTTTGTCTATTCACCAAGTGTGTTTTCTCTCTGCCTCGAAGGCCCTGCGTTTCTCAGAAAAGGAGACATCTCTGATGGTGGTTCTACGCCACGCCTTGCGATCCTGTACAAGGCATTCCCATTCTCTCCAAGTAGAGCACAGAAGAATCTCCTCCTAAGCTTCTCACCAAGTAAAGCACAGAAGAATCTCCTCCTCAGTTTATCTCACCAAGTAGAGCACAAAAGAATCTCCTCCTAAGCTTATCTCACCAAGTAGAGCACAGAAGAATCTCATCATAAGCTTATCTCACCAAGTAGAGGACAGAAGAATCTCCTCCTAAGTTTATCTCACCAAGTAGAGCAGAGAAGAATCTCCACCTAAGCTTATCTCACCAAGTAGAGCACAGAAGAAGAATCTTTATCTCACCAAGTAGAGCACAGAAGAAGAATCTCCTCCTAAGTTTATCTCACCAAGTAGAGCACAGAAGGAGAATCTCCTCCTAAGTTTATCTCACCAAGTAGAGCACAGAAGAAGAATCTCCTCCTAAGCTTATCTCACCAAGTAGAGCACAGAATAAGAATCTCCTCCTAAGCTTATCTCACCAAGTAGAGCACAGAATAAGAATCTCCTCCTAAGCTTATCTCACCAAGTAGAGCACAGAATAAGAATCTCCTCCTAAGCTTATCTCACCAAGTAGAGAACAGAAGAAGAATCTCCTCCTAAGTTTATCTCACCAAGTAGAGCACATAAGAAGAATCTCCTCCTAAGTTTATCTCACATAGTAGAGCACAGAAGAAGAATCTCCTCCTAAGTTAATCTCACCAAGTAGAGCACAGAAGGAGAATCTCCTCCTAAGTTTATCTCACCAAGTAGAGCACAGAAGAAGAATCTCCTCCTAAGCTTATCTCACCAAGTAGAGAACAGAAGAAGAATCTCCACCTAAGCTTATCTCACCAAGTAGAGCACAGAAGAAGAATCTCCTCCTAAGCTTATCTCACCAAGTAAAGCACAGAAGAAGAATCTCCACCTAAGCTTATCTCACCAAGTAGAGCACAGAAGAATCTCCTAAGCTTATCTCACCAAGTAGAGCACAGAAGAAGAATCTCCTCCTAAGTTTATCTCACCAAGTAGAGCACAGAAGAATCTCCTCCTAAGTTTATCTCACCAAGTAGAGCACAGAAGAAGAATCTCCTCCTAAGTTTATCTCACCAAGTAGAGCACAGAAGAATCTCCTCCTAAGTTTATCTCACCAAGTAGAGAACAGTAAGATCTCCCAAAGATTTATTGTACATGTAGATTTCGATAATGTCTCCAAGGCAATAAAAGTCCCTCCATCTTCTATCAACAGCTGCTCCTCTCAGTCTGTCTATGCTGCATCATGTGTGTAATTAATGTTTGTTTTCTCTACATGCCTCTGTAGTGTGTAAAATGACAATGTTTATCCTGTACTCCTGTCATGCATTCAAACCTGTAATTCTCTATTTACATTTACAATGTATGGAGTTGTTTTCCCTTTCTGCTGCAGTTGTTTGCTCGCCTTTTCTATCTATAGTAGCAACCATTACCTTTCTCTACAAGCATCTCATTAAAACATGTTGCGATTTATAACTCTTGCACTTTTGTCAAAGTCCATCCCGAGATGAAGAGTTGATCTGAATATTCTACTTCTCTTGTGTAAATCTGTCTCCAATTGGATGTCGTAGTAATTGTGATAGTTGGTGCATCATAGAATTTACTTCATTAGTTCTTTCTTCCATCTCATTGTCTACATAAACTACTTCAAACATCATAGAATTTACTTCATTAGTTCTTTCTTCCATCTCATTGTCTACATAAACTACTTCAAACATCATAGAATTTACTTCATTAGATCTTTCTTCCATCTCATTGTCTACATAAACTACTTCAAACATCATAGAATTTACTTCATTAGTTCTTTCTTCCATCTCATTGTCTACATAAACTACTTCAAACATCATAGAATTTACTTCATTAGTTCTTTCTTCCATCTCATTGTCTACATAAACTACTTCAAACATCATAGAATTTACTTCATTAGTTCTTTCTTCCATCTCATTGTCTACATAAACTACTTCAAACATCATAGAATTTACTTCATTAGATCTTTCTTCCATCTCATTGTCTACATAAACTACTTCAAACATCATAGAATTTACTTCATTAGATCTTTCTTCCATCTCATTGTCTACATAAACTACTTCAAACATCATAGAATTTACTTCATTAGATCTTTCTTCCATCTCATTGTCTACATAAACTACTTCAAACATCATAGAATTTACTTCATTAGTTCTTTCTTCCATCTCATTGTCTACATAAACTACTTCAAACATCATAGAATTTACTTCATTAGATCTTTCTTCCATCTCATTGTCTACATAAACTACTTCAAACATCATAGAATTTACTTCATTAGTTCTTTCTTCCATCTCATTGTCTACATAAACTACTTCAAACATCATAGAATTTACTTCATTAGATCTTTCTTCCATCTCATTGTCTACATAAACTACTTCAAACATCATAGAATTTACTTCATTAGATCTTTCTTCCATCTCATTGTCTACATAAACTACTTCAAATATCATAGAATTTACTTCATTAGTTCTTTCTTCCATCTCATTGTCTACAAAAACTACTTCAAACATCATAGAATTTACTTCATTAGTTCTTTCTTCCATCTCATTGTCTACATAAACTACTTCAAACATCATAGAATTTACTTCATTAGTTCTTTCTTCCATCTCATTGTCTACATAAACTACTTCAAACATCATAGAATTTACTTCATTAGTTCTTTCTTCCATCTCATTGTCTACATAAACTACTTCAAACATCATAGAATTTACTTCATTAGATCTTTCTTCCATCTCATTGTCTGCATAAACTACTTCAAATAATACAATTTTTTTTTCTTCATAATTTCCTTACCCGATTTAACTTTTGATAAAAGTGTCACTATTTACCCATGAAACTAGTTAGCTTTGTCTACTTACACACTGTCCCGCCTTGTCAGGTGGTTTATTCCTTCCTCTTTTAACTTTTCT
This sequence comes from Ariolimax columbianus, assembly GCA_036924085.1. NCBI lineage: Eukaryota > Metazoa > Mollusca > Gastropoda > Stylommatophora > Arionidae > Ariolimax > Ariolimax columbianus. The sequence goes on along the minus strand of JAVGWX010000021.1, from coordinate 25,455,420 downwards.
ATTTCCACTTGCAGATGGACATTCCTCGTTTGCAAATGGCTGGTTATTTCTTGCAGCCGGTTATCTGTCAAATAGAAAATGCTCAAAGTTCAATTCTGAGTCAACAAACTTCCTTATTTAAATTGCAGAAAGATATATGAAACAGGATGGAATAAGCACCATGGGAAATTTAGAAGGATGGTAATAAAAAACAAGTTTGTTGTTGCCTTTTTATAAAAATTATTTTGCCAAATATCCCTCAGAACTGTTCCTGCTTATTTTCTTCCTCATGTGATTTGCCTATGATTTAATCTTTCCTTTTTGACTATAACAGGAGCATGGGATCACTACTTCAGTTGGCTAGACCAAAACCTATGCATTTATGTGCTTTTAACTAAACTTTGTTATAATGATTTAGAAGGCTTTGCAGAGTCTGTATACAAGTTTCTTCATCTCAACTTGATCTAAAAATAGAAATGTGCACTCAACCTATTTTTAAATGCATTACCTGACTTTGAAACCACCCCCCCCCCCCCCCCCCCCCCCCCCCCGATTCCTGTGGCAATGCATTCCAAGCATTCACTACTGTCTGACCAAAAAAAATATATAATTTGGACTTTTCTTTCATTAATTTGTAGCTTATTCTTGAAAACAGCTGTACTTTGAAAAACTTATTATAGTCTAATTTATCCATTCCCTTTATTATCTTGTAAACCTGTATTAAAACATCTAAAATTCTTGAGTAATTGTTCTTGTGGCATATTGTTTTACACAATGAGGTTGCCAACCCTATACAAAATTCTCATTCATTGCACTTTACAGCATAAATAGTCCAAGTGACGTGTAGTGGTGCTATTCTTTCCCCCAAAACTGTTTTAAATGTTAATCAATTATAGACGAGTGCTTTCTGTGCTGTTCCTAATACAATGTGATGAACAAAACAATTCATATTTTCATGAAATATGCTAACTGATATGGTGTTTTGAAAACTATTTGTGGCTGTGTCATATGATCGTATCTAGACTTTTACTTTTAACGTTTTATATATTTATGTAGACTTGTTTTGTCATCTCCAAAATTATATGTTAAAATGTAGTCTTAGACTGTCTATGTGAGGAAGGTATTTCGGTAATTGTGCAATCCTTTTTTACTTTTGCCATTATCATGGATGAATCTTCTTAGACATCCCTTTTCTTATTTATAGGTTGGTAAACAAATAGATTACTCACTTTTTTTAAAACTATAAAACAGAATTGATTTGTTTTCGGAATTTATGTAAACTACTACTACTACTAAGTACTACTAGTACTACTGAAGTACTACATTATACATAAATCCTATATCACCTATTTGCAATGGATATCTTTTATCTTGCCAATGTACTTATAATGCATAAATATTATTTATAAAAACACAAGTACTAACTTTCTTCGTTGGATTCTAATTGTTTCTGCAATAATATTTTAATGTTTATAATTATATTATTATTATTAATATTATCTCCAGAATCAAAACTTAGAACACCAGCCTCTATACGCATCGTGCTATTACAATCTAAACAAGTTTGGAAGTAAACTATATCACATCTTTTATCACAAGACCAAGAGGTACGTACTTGTCTGAATCAAACTTGTAAACGGATGAGTTTGTTCATGGTTACGACGTTTAATTTGAAAGCGAATATTCGTCTTCCAATCAATGCTCGTCGCCATGTTTGTTATTCTTCGCGATGGGTTAGTTTCGGAAAGTTAAAAGAAATATTGACAGTTTCAATATCAAAAGTGATTTTGTTTCTTATTATAAATAATTTCATTTGAATTATAATAGCAATATTCATGCACTTTCAGGTTAATTTTATAAGTTTTTATTATAAAAGTTCGAAACTATATTTTCGATATATTGCCTTGTGTTCAGCTAGAATAAAAATATTTTCTTTTTCTTTTTCTTCTTCTTCTTCTTCTTCGTTTGTCTGAAAACTTCGATTTCATTTATTCAAATGCAGCAGTCAGCTCGTGACTATGTACATTTCCGAACTGTAAGACTCGATCTCTAGCCAGAACGTCACTCTCACAACAGCCGATCTGTAAGACTCGATCTCTGGCCAGAACGTCACTCTCACAACAGCTGATCTGTAAGACTCTCGATTACTAACCAAAACTCCCGCTGACATATTCAGGACCTTCGTGATGTCTTGTGCCCATCTTCTCCTCGGTCTGCCTCTGCCCCACTTTCCAGGCCCCATACCCCCAGTACCGTTCTCTCCAGGTCAATATCAAGTTTGATGTGGTCAATATATTGTAGCTTTCTAGACAAGATATTGTTTACTAACCAATGTTCCTCGATATCCGGTTCTTGTGGGATATCTGCGCATCTCCTTTTCGCTATCCATGGTATTCTGAGCACCCTTTTCTGGCATTTTAGTTCACAAGATTAAAGCCTTTTATTAAGTGTTTGTGTGGTGGTCCACGTTTCGCATCCGTTCGATGTCATCGGGAAGGTGCAAGTTTGCAGGATTTTTATGTTCGTCATTTTACGAGAGTTCTGCCATAAGTTTCTCATTTTATTCGACCTCTGCATTGCCATATCCATTCTCCATCCGACTTCCTTCAGCCAATCTCCATTGCCATATCCATTCTCCATCCGACTTCCTTCAGCCAATCTCCATTGCCATATCCATTCTCCATCCGACTTCCTTCAGCCAATCTCCATTGCCATATCCATTCTCCATCCGACTTCCTTCAGCCAATCTCCATTGCCATATAATATATATTGCTTATAATTGAGTTGAGATCCTCAAAACTTGTGACTTTCTCAATCTCCTGTTGTTCTAGAATAACTTTAGGTTTTCCTCTTTGCCTTGTTTGTGCCCATTATCTTGGTTTTACTTATATTCAGGTGTATATTTTGGTTGTTTTACCGACCGGATAATTCGTTCCAGGAGCAAACCAGTGTGGTATCATGGCCAGACCAGTGTAAATCGTATATTGCCGAGTCGCCTTACAACAGATAAACCCACAAAAGCGTCATATAGAAGATCCCAGAAGTTGATGCACCAAATAAAAAGTAGGTGTTTTCAATTAATTCAAAGAAACCCTTAATTGCACATATAATAGAATGGTTCACCAAATCGAATGAGCGCGCTAGGTATGTACTTTTTGTTAACAAACCGATCTTTCTGACGAAGTCTGACATGAAAGCATGGATATGTCCAACTCATTGACACATTATCCTATAACGTTCCTCTATAATTTGCTATATCTATGTTGCGCATTTCCAAAACGTTCAACCCGGAAGTCTGTCGGAAACTTGACCGACCTAGATTGCATTGCCGGCGTGCTCGTGTCAAATAGGACTCTCTGACCTATGGCAGGACTCTCGGACCTATGGCAGGTCTCACAGACCTATGGCAGGTCTCACAGACCTATGGCAGGTCTCACAAACCTATGGCAGGACTCTCGGACTTATGGCAGGCCTCACAAACCTATGGTAGGCCTCACAAACCTATGGCAGGTCTCACAGATCTATGTCAGGCCTCACAAACCTATGGCAGAATCCACATACCTATGGCAGGCCCCACGGAGCGCTTAGAACAATCGGCTTCACATTTCGGACTGCATATTACCCGGGCGAATACGAAGATACAAAAGTCTTGGCAGTGATTCACATGTGCAGGGAATCACTGTCAACAGCAATTATATCAATCTCACCTATGACTTCATCTACATGGGCAGCAGACTGACTTCTAATGCACGCAGTGGCTTAGAAATTACGCGGGGGATCGGTCTTGTAGCATCATCCATGAACTCTCTGCTCAGTCTGGAGCCGACAGAGGCTCTCCCTGGAAATCAAGTTGCCCCTATATAAGCCGAAATCAGTGCGTCTTCTGCATATAATCATATATCTCACTTCATATACTGACTTTATCTGTCTATCCCTCTCTTTCTATCATCACATACACACACACACACACACACACACACATACACACACACACACACAATACGCTCATAATAAAAACTGCCCGTCGTAAATGACGGAATGAGTCAGTCTTACGAGGAAGGTGCGCAAAGGAATGTATTAATTTAAAAATAGCTGCAGTATAAGCGCTGCCTTATGTTAGTATTAAACTTGTAAAGCCCTCTTCCTCTCTACATCTCCACTACACCACCTGCCAGTCACATTAAAGTGTGCCACTAACCGCGATATGTCCCTTATATGCCCCCACTCACTCCCCATTCAATGAACTCATTCACCCTTCGATCTTTTCTCATCCTCAAACTCTTCCGCATCAAGTAATCCATTTCTTCCACACCAACCCATCCATTTCTTGCACACCAACCCATCCATTTCTTACACATCAACCCATCCATTTCTTCCACACCAACCCATCCATTTCTTCCACACCAACCCATCCATTTCTTCCACATCAACCCATCCATTTCTTCCACACCAACCCATCCATTTCTTCCACACCAACCCATCCATTTCTTCCACACCAACCCATCCATTTCTCCCACACCAACCCATTCATTTCTTCCGCCTATTAATCGAACCCCCACTCATCCGTTAACGCACTTACTCCCCGCTATCTCATCCCTGTCAATTTACACCAGCCACCCCAACAATAAAAAAACAAAACAAATAAACCCAGCCCCGATCAATTTCTCCCCCCCCCCCTAAAAAAACATGTCCCTATCAACCCGTTCACCCATATCTTCCGCATCACCCCTCACACCCCTCACCCAATTTATCACTTCCTCTAACTCCCCAACCATCTCCTCGTAGCCAACCTCCCGCCCCCCTCTTTTATTGTCAGCTGATGATTGTGCCGATAACTTGACCCAGGATCAAGATCTGTTCTCATATTAAACTGACTAATATTTCTGGGCTCCTCAGTGTTCAATCAAAGTCTGCTGCACCTGGTGGTCTTGATTACTGACGTCTCTGTGGATCTGACTCACGTCAGCTATCTGACGTCTCTGTAGATCTGACTCACGTCAGCTATCTAACGTCTCTGTAGATCTGACTCACGTCAGCTATCTGACGTCTCTGTCGATCTGACTCACGTCAGCTATCTGACGTCTCTGTAGATCTGACTCACGTCAGCTATCTAACGTCTCTGTAGATCTGACTCACGTCAGCTATCTGACGTCTCTGTAGATCTGACTCACGTCAGCTATCTAACGTCTCTGTCGATCTGACTCACGTCAGCTATCTAAACTATCTTGTCACTGACTCTCCCGATCTGATTCTCGTCAGCTATCTAAACTATCTTGTTACTGACTCTCCCGATCTGACTCTCGCCAGCTATCTAAACTATCTTGTCACTGACTCTCCCGATCTGACTCTCGCCAGCTATCTAATCTAGCTAGTCAATGCCAAACTCGCACTCGGACTGGACGTTTGAACCGTTTGTTCTGAATTTTTTTTGTTTCTCCGCCAGACATCTTTATTTTGGTTGTCATTCTTGTTCACCATTCAGAAAAAAAAAACAGGATGTCATTTTGTGTCCCAATTTGAGCTTTGAATGTTTCAGTTGACAACCGTCTGCGCATCATTTTGGGATGGATTGTGATATGGCGGTGAAATAGTGGCTCACCATCTTCGTTGTGAAATACCATAGCACCTACATTTGATCTAGGCAAATGCTATCCAAGGTTACATTTGATCTAGGCAAATGCTATCCCAGGTTACATTTGATCTAGGCAAATGCTATCCACGGTTACATTTGATCTAGGCAAATGCTATCCAAGGTTACATTTGATCTAGGCAAATGCTATCCAAGGTTACATTTGATCTAGGCAAATGCTATCCAAGGTTACATTTGATCTAGGCAAATGCTATCCAAGGTTACATTTAATCTAGGCAAATGCTGTCCAAGGTTACATTTGATCTAGGCAAATGCTGTCCAAGGTTACATTTGATCTAGGCAAATGCTATCCAAGGTTACATTTGATCTAGGCAAATGCTATCCAAGGTTACATTTTATCTAAGCAAATGCTATCCAAGGTTACATTTGATCTAGGCAAATGCTATCCAAGGTTATATTTGATCTAGGCAAATGCTATCCAAGGTTACATTTGATCTAGGCAAATGCTATCCAAGGTTACATTTGATCTAGGCAAATGCTATCCAAGGTTATCTGAACGACCACCTCAAAGAAGAACGATACTCACTCTTGGCTTTGGCTGTTTGTTCAGCGTGTTGTTGCTGCCCGCGTTCCACGTCCCCCAATTTCGGATAGCCTTGTGTATCAGGATTGGATGTCATTCGTCAAGCGCACGTTAAACACTCGACCAACAATTGTTCTTTTATGGTCCATTGAGACGTTGGTAAATCTCTCTTTACTCTAAAAATATAAAGCCGTTGCCTGGAGCATTGTCAGCTAATTTAGCGTACATACGAGCAAACGAAACAGCACTGTTATGTTTTCTTTGCAATTCTGATAATCGGAAAACTCTGGATTACTCAATATATTTAATTAAAAATATTATAGACAGTGTTGTTGATCTGAAAATTTGACCATTTTTTTTTGTTTTTTTGCTTAGATGTTTTCCTCACTAGTTTCTACTGGCGGAGGCGCGCCATTTTCCACCCCAGACCGTAGTCCATTGGGCGATATCAGGACGCATAAACCAGTGCTTGGATGAATGTGTGCGTCTGTATGTACCTATGCTAGGTTTGTGCTCCCTCAGAAGCTAGCCCAACCAAAGTGCAATGGAAGGGCCTCACCACGAGGGCACGTGTAAAAGTTGTGCAAGGGTGTGACTGTAGGACAGAGTCAAATGAAACAGAGTGAGGTAAGAGAAGGGAAGAGTGGCCCCAAGGTGAGCCCCTCCATGTATGAAATTTGACCATTTACTACATGGCAACAATTGCTGATCTTACCATCACCAGGCCGTTCAGCTTTCAAGTGCGAGCAGAGCACAAGTTACAAAGTACATTCAATGATCCACATCTGTGAGGCTCCACGATTTGAAATTGTTTTTGTCTCAGCAATAGATTGCTGCTGAATATTTTTGTAGCAGATTAAACACTGTTTAGTTATCCTGAGCCTGAGCACTGAGATCAAAATGAATAAGAGATATCCAGCAGGTTAACTCCCTTAGATTAATTAGTTGCCCTTGAATTGTTTTCATTTTGAAATTTTCAACACGAACAATAACTTCAGAATATTAAAGAATGAATGAATTTTATTACATAACAACTTGTTATGATTGCACAAATACAAGACTAGGCCATCATTATTAATCGCCGAATTAACAACTCAACTTATAAAAAGCGGTTGTCAACAATTGGTTATATCTTTCTCTTGAAATTCTCACCAGGAACTCTTGCATTTGCCGCTTGTTGCATCAGCGTAATCCATAAAACTATAATATGTGTCAGTGCGAAGCTTCCTTTGCTGGTACCGGATGGGGCCAAAGATGTGAAGGAGCTGACATCAGGCAGTGGTGGCTGTTTGCCTTAGGACCAGAGGTGACCAAGACCCTACTCCGCCTTCAAGAGACGGCACTGAAAGCAGGCTGCACTAGTGTAGTTCCTGGCTAAGAGAACAGGAATCACAGTGAGAAGTCAATGCAGTACCACAAAAAATCATATGCAATCGGTAGGGTCATAAATGCAGATTTCGCAGTAAACTGCAACACAAGGGCGCAACATCCCGTTGAAAGCGAACGCCGAAGAAGAAGATTTTTGCTAAAATTAAGATTGTAAATGTTATGGACAATACAACTTAGGATCAAGATACTGAGCATCAGGGTCGGCGACCGAAAGGTAACTGCAAACATCAGGGTCAGCGACAGAAAGGTGACTGCAAACATCAGGGTCAGTGACCAAAAGGTGACTGCAAACATCCGGGTCAGCGACCGAAAGCTGACTGCAAACATCAGGGTCAGCAACCCAGAGCTTCTAAGACCCTTCTCCACCTCCTCGTGGTGTTCCAGAATAACAGGCTGCAACAGAGCAGATTAGTTAAGGAGAAGGGATCAAAGAGGGAAGGCTAACCCAGTACCAACAAATACCTGCTGAAGTCAGATGTGTCGAGCCGATAGGTTCAAATATCGCAGTCAAGCTGTAAACTACGACATAACCCATTCTGTTCTCTAGACCATATCCTGCTATTTTTAAAGCTTTCTCATGGCTTGGTAGCGGGATTTTTAGAACAAACAAAGAAGAAGAAAATACAACTTTAATACAAAGGATACAAGATGACAAAACAAAGCAATTAAAAATGAGACAGTACTTTAAATACAAATCTACTGACGTGATGCTGAATCATTGATCAAAGTAAAATATGGACCTAACACGACATTCTCCAATATGCAACTTGGTGTGTGAACAGGAACTTTTACCATCTTTTTTATATACAGATCTTTATTTGTTTGTGCATTACACATAATTAAATGTAAAAGTTATGGACACGACAGATTGAATCAAATGATATATACAAATGATAAAAGATTTAAAAAACATTCAAATTAAAGATAAACTGTACCGTAAAGACACAATAGAAAATCGAAATTGGAAAATTCACTGCGAATTGACCTCACTTCAGATCGATCATTTTCCATTAAAACAAAGCAGTCAGTAAGGGCACCGACCAACTGTTCACGTTTTTGATTGTTTGTTTGGTGTATACGTATCACTTGTATGTATACCGCAAACTTTCCGATCTCTGCCCTCTCCTAACAGCTATATTATATATAGAGAGATACAATGAAACCTCGATAATCGTCCATCTCTCTACTCGTGTTTAACAATATTTGTCCAACTCTGTTTAATAAAATTCGAATCGACATTCGTACGTTGGCTGGGAATTCGGACCACACCACATTCACCAAAGATCTAAAACATAAAGATAAAACATGCCATAAATATCTTCAGGCAGAGCATGAAAAGAAGGCTGTAGCGGTGGATGATGTTGTGCCCCAGGGGAAGTCCGTGCTTGGAGGTGGAAGATGGGGGGTGGGGGGGGGTGGTGTGAATGAGCTGGTGAAAGACCACGAGAGTGAGCTGGTGAAAGAGCACGAGAGTGAGCTGGTAGAAGACCACGAGAGTGAGCTGGTGAAAGACCACGAGAGTGAGCTGGTGAAAGAGCACGAGAGTGAGCTGGTGAAAGAGCACGAGAGTGAGCTGGTGAAAGAGCACGAGAGTGAGCTGGTGAAAGAGCACGAGAGTGAGCTGGTAGAAGACCACGAGAGTGAGCTGGTGAAAGAGCACGAGAGTGAGCTGGTGAAAGAGCACGAGAGTGAGCTGGTGAAAGAGCACGAGAGTGAGCTGGTGAAAGATTCATCCAACGGACATTATTTCTTTATGGAAAAATTGATTCCGCAATCCTATAATTCGCAGGTCCAACATCCTTTTGGTATGAATTGTGTATGGACAGTGGGGATTTGTGTATGGATAGAAGTGTTTTTGTGTATGGACAGAAGGGTTTTTGTGTATAGACAGAAGGGTTTTTGTGTATGGACAGACATGTTTTTGTGTATGGACAGCGGGGTTTTTGTGTATGAACAGCGGGGATTTTGTGTATGGACAGTGGGATTTTGTGTATGGACGGAAGGGTTTTTGTGTATGGACAGAAGGGTTTTTGTGTATGGACAGAAGGGTTTTTGTGTATGGACAGCGGGGTTTTTGTGTATGAACAGCGGGGATTTTGTGTATGGACAGTGGGATTTTGTGTATGGACGGAAGGGTTTTTGTGTATGGACAGCAGGGTTTTTGTGTATGGACAGTGGGGATTTTGTGTATGGACAGTGGGGTTTTGTGTATGGACAGAAGGGTTTTTGTGTATGGACAGTGGGGTTTTTGTGTATAGAAAGTGGGGTTTTGTGTATGGACAGAAGGGTTTTTGTGTATGGGCAGTGGGGTTTTTTGTGTATGGACTTGGGGGCTTTTGTGTATTGGCAGAAGGGTTTTTGTGTATGGACAGTGGGATTTTTGTGTATGGGCAGTGGGCTCCACTATTTGAACATTTAACATGCATGCAAGTAATTGTTACTGTTTTTAGACACAATCTTCTCTAACGACTCGGTGGCAGTTTCGCATTGTTGTCTTCTCCAAGAGCCAGAACGTCTCCATTATTCCCTTGCCCTGAAACAGTAACACAAACAAATGTTATAGTCAATTCCACAAACTCACAACCTGGATTATCATCCATCTCATTGTTAGGGCATAGTCTTACTGACATCATAATCACGATTAGCGTTTTTGGTATTCACTCAACATACCCCAGCCCCTAGCCTGGCTCCCTGGATGCTGCCACCTCATTCTCTCTATCCTGGTTCCATGGTTTCCTGGATGCTGTCAGCTCATCCTCTCTAGCCTGGTTCCATGGTTCCCTGGATGCTGTCAGCTCATCCTCTCTAGCCTGGTTCCCTGGATGCTGTCAGCTCATCCTCTCTAGCCTGGTTCCCTGGATGCTGTCAGCTCATCCTCTCTAGCCTGGTTCCCTGGATGCTGTCAGCTCATCCTCTCTAGCCTGGTTCCCTGGATGCTGTCAGCTCATCCTCTCTAGCCTGGTTCCCTGGATGCTGTCACCTCATCCTCTCTAGCCTGGTTCCCTGGATGCTGTCACCTCATTCTCTCTATCCTGGTTCCATGGTTCCCTGGATGCTGTCAGCTCATCCTCTCTAGCCTTGTTCCCTGGATGCTGTCAGCTCATCCTCTCTAGCCTGGTTCCCTGGATGCTGTCAGCTCATCCTCTCTAGCCTGGTTCCCTGGATGCTGTCAGCTCATCCTCTCTAGCCTGGTTCCCTGGATGCTGTCAGCTCATCCTCTCTAGCCTGGTTCCCTGGATGCTGTCAGCTCATCCTCTCTAGCCTGGTTCCCTGGATGCTGTCACCTCATCCTCTCTAGCCTGGTTCCCTGGATGCTGTCACCTCATTCTCTCTATCCTGGTTCCATGGTTCCCTGGATGCTGTCAGCTCATCCTCTCTAGCCTTGTTCCCTGGATGCTGTCAGCTCATCCTCTCTAGCCTGGTTCCCTGGATGCTGTCAGCTCATCCTCTCTAGCCTTGTTCCCTGGATGCTGTCAGCTCATCCTCTCTAGCCTTGTTCCCTGGATGCTGTCAACTCATTCTCTCTATCCTGGTTCCATGGTTCCCTGGATGCTGTCAGCTCATCCTCTCTAGTCTGGTTCCCTGGATGCTGTCAGCTCATCCTCTCTAGCCTGGTTCCCTGGATGCTGTCAGCTCATCCTCTCTAGCCTGGTTCCCTGGATGCTGTCAGCTCATCCTCAATAGCCTGGTTCCCTGGATGCTGTCAGCTCATCCTCTCTAGTCTGGTTCCCTGGATGCTGTCAGCTCATCCTCTCTAGCCTGGTTCCTTGGATGCTGTCAGCTCATCCTCTCTAGCCTGTTTCCCTGGATGCTGTCAGCTCATTCTCTCTAGCCTGGTTCCCTGGATGCTGTCAGCTCATCCTCTCTAGCCTGGTTCCGGTCTAGTCATCTGTCCCTAAGGGTCTGTCTTATGTCACCCCAGAGAACTGGAAGCTATCCTGAGGATCTAGTAGCCCACAGAGAACTAGACACTATTCTGGGATCTGCCCCCTTCTCTCCGTGGAGAACGGAGCTGTCCTGAGGATCTGGTCCCCCAAACCCCCTAGACCTTGCAGCTGTTTGGAGAATCTTGTTCCCGCCTCCCCCCTCCCAAACCTCTCCGCACCCGAGAACGGAGCTCAATTGAACATCAGGATTTATATTTCTTGATCAGCAAAGAATCAAGCCCGTCCTGGCCTTCTTTCTTTCTGCAGTTCTGACCAAACCATCGCAAATGACACTGTTCCACTAGAGTCAAGATAGACTGGGTTTTAAGATTGCCACTTATTGAGTGTCTGGTAGTGAACCTTGTTCTTACTTGTTACTTGGACCAATGTTCTACAAATATTTCACGCCTAAGTCTAACTATTTCAATATGGAATCCACGCTAAAGTCTAACTATTTCGATATGGAATCCACGCTAATGTCTAACTATTTCGATATGGAATCCACGCTAATGTCTAACTATTTCTAAATGGAATCCACGCTAATGTCTAACTATTTCGATATTGAATCCACGCTAATGTCTAACTATTTCGATATGGAATCCACGCTAATGTCTAACTATTTCGATATGGAATCCACGCTAAAGTCTAACTATTTCGATATGGAATCCACGCTAAAGTCTAACTATTTCGATATGGAATCCACGCTAAAGTCTAATTATTACGATAGAATCAACACTAAAGTCTTAATGTTCCATAAATATTTTTATTTTTTCCGTGTGCTCCTTATTAAGCATAGAACAAGTACAGCAGCTGCTCACTTGCAGGGAGCCTGTATCAAAGCACTTATGGCGGTCTTGCAGTAATGATTTATATATTACAGGATGTGGTTGCTAGCTCCATGCATTGCAATATTTGGTGGCATTTTTCAACTTGTTGGGAAGGTTACAGTGGTACTATTCGTGTCACCCGAGCAGCACTAGGGTATTCACATACCGTATACAGGTAAAAACGAAGGTCTCGGCTCACCTTGACTTCAACAGCTTGTCTCTGTTCCAGTGTGTAGCCTGTTTTGATGCCTAGCAGCACGCCACTGGATGGGGCAAGATGGATGCTTTGAGCTGAGAAAGAAAATGTCCACGAAGCAGATAATGACAGAAATGTAATGCTATAAGTGGTAATCAAAACGATTGCGGCGATGGAGGTTCTATAAAAGTGTCGTTCTTGTCAAAGTCAATAATGTGTACCAAAAGTAAATAATGTGTACCACAATCAAAACACAAAAATGTGATTGATAAAAGTAGCCATAAGGGCTGCATGGCGGTACACTTGATAACCCAAGTGCAGTTCAAAGTCCAGTTGTCATTACTTCCCTTGATGTGGGCGTAGCTGCTTGTCTAATATTGTTTGTATCTTAGTGTGTATATATATGTGGCAGCGTTTCCAAGGGGTGAAACGTCCATTTCACAATCACAACATACACCGTTCGAATCTCGCCGTGTCTGCGTAAGGAAAGTAATGGCAATCTAGCGCAATATACTTGCTAATAAACGTATAACAGCTAAATTGGTTAGCAGTTGTAAGAAGTGATGTTCTGCAAAGGACATGCAACTTACTTTTACACTTACTTATACCAACTTATTCATATACATATATATATATATATATATATCAATCATAAAACAGCCCTTACGTTTGCAGGTAGTCTGCATTCGTGCGGCCATGTTGACCGTATCACCAAACAGCAGATACCTGGGCATCTTGATTCCCACAATTCCTGCAGCAACAGGGCCTGGGGATGACAGAATCACATTCGTGTATTACATGGTTGTTATAATTGTAATACGTGTACATTTTATGACGAGCCTTTTCGCTCTCTTTACATTCTATTTCTGGAATAGATTTGTTTAATATAAATAATGATCAAATAAGTTCTGGTCAATTTGATCTTCTTCTTCTTCTTCTTCTTTGTTCGCTCTCAATATCCCGCTACCAAGCCCTGATAGAAGCTTTGCAAGTACCCGAATGTAGTCCAGAGAACGGAATGCGTTGTGTTGTAGTTTACAGCTTGACTGCGATATTTGCACCTTTCGGTCCAACACATCCGACTTCAGCAAGGATTTTTGAGTACCGGATTGCCCTACCTCGTCGATACCTTCTACTTAGCCAGTCTGCTCTGTTGCAGCTTGTTATCCACGATCACCGCGTCGATCTAAACCATATAGCCACACAAGGAAATGACGTTACGCTACTATTAAACGAATTTCACCAGGAAGAAAACAAATTTAAATTACTAAACTAAATTAGTTTCTTTTGAAAAAGTGGCATTTTGTTAAAACACAAGTAACAATAAGAGCTTGATGGTGCGAGGTAGAGTGGCTAATGTGAGATGGTGGTATGGTGTGATGATGATGGTGATGATAATGATGATGATGATAATGTGAAATAGAAAGATTATACTCGTATTATTTAAATTGATTTAGGGAAGGAACGATATGAGAAAAAGAAAAAGACAAAGAAGAAGGCACAGAGGAAAATGAAGACGATACATACATACATACATACATACATACATACATACATACTAAGCGTGTTCAAATGAAGCCGGACCTAATTGTACCAAGTGAACATACGTACGATGATCATGTTGACGCCACTTCAGGTGTAAACAGCACATACCAACCGTCAAAATTGCAAGATTTCATTATCCTCCGACTCAGTTTCCTCAGCAGACTGTTGAAAACATGGCGGCTGTGATAAGGAATCCGCCCAGTGTTGATCAGCGAGCGGTATTTCAGTTTCTAACAGCTGAATGATGTCGACCAGTTGACATTCATCGCAGAATGCAGGCCGTGTTTGGTGACAACAAGTGTGTCGAACATAAGCTGAGACGGTGGTCCACCCGAATTGCTGCATCAATTTTGGCGATGGCATCTTCTGTCACAACAATATGTACCTGACCTGGTCTCAGAAGATCTTTCGTTAACTCACGTCCTTCTTTAAACATCGTTGTCCAGTTCTTCACTGTTGTCTTCGACACACTTTTATCCCCATACACCTTGCGCACGCACGCACGCACACACACACACACACACACACACACCACACACACACACCACACACACACCACACACACACACCACACACACATACCACACACACACAGAGAGAGGGAGAGAGAGAGACGGGGAAAGAGAGGGAGAGAGAGAGGGAAGGAGAGAGAGGGAAAGACAGGAAGAGAGAGAGAGAGGGAGAGAGATAGGGAGAGAGAGAGGGAAAGAGAGAGAGAAAGTGAAAGAGAGAGAGAGAGGGAGAGAGAAAAAAAGGAAAGAGAGGGAGAGAGAAAGGGATAGAGAGAGAGGGGGGGGGGAGGGAAAGAGACTCACGAGAAGGTCTGAAACACATCATCTCTTTCTGTGGTTTTTTTCTGAATTAATTTTATTTGTTGGCGATGAAGTTGCCGGACCCATGCACAACGTTCCTTAGTTGCCTTTTACAATATGCATATCTCTCCACCCCAAACAACTGATCTCGGGGTGTACAGATTGGTACATGGACAGGGCACCCTCAGCTGGAAGCCTGCCTGTAACAAAGGTCAAGGTAGTCTATGTCAGCCACTGCTGTCGGGAAGCAAGTGTTAGAGACTTCTTTGTGTAGGTCACAGCTTGTTTAAATGGTTAAAGGGTTGACTGGCGAGTCCACTTCATCGCTACTTTTCTTTCCTAACACTAACCAGGGGCATCTATTTACAGCTGGGTCGACTGGAGCGTGCCGAAAATGAGTACTGAATCTAGTACATTTGCCGTTAAAGCGAGTGATCTACCACTGCGCCAATCACCACCTACCTACCTGTACACACACCGAACCTTGTACCTTTGCCGTTAAAGCGCGTTCTCAACCACTGCGCCAATCACCACCTACCTGTACAAACACCGAACCATGTACCTTTGCCGTTAAAGCGAGAGCTCTACGCTTGCGCTAATCACCACCTACCTGTACAAACACCGAACCATGTACCTTTGCCGTTAAAGCGAGGGCTCTACCGCTGCGCCAATCACCACCTACCTGTACACACACCGAATCGAAGCTGGATGCCTCCAGTGGGTAAAATGTCTAAACAGACTGAAGGTACTCTGCCTCTCACGCTTAGACACAGGTCAGCGATCTCTGTCACGTGCTCCGTTCCATTCCTCTGAGGAACACCAGAGACCAGCAGGAACATGTCTTCTGTCAGAAGCAGATATAAAACCCAGACCTGTTAAGCCTGACGGCATCATGACAATCCCAACGCAATCATGTTTTCATGACAAGAAATTTCACAAATGTTTTGTTGTTGTTGTTGATTATTGCCCATAATGAGTAAGTTTACTCTTTTGTGCGCCG
This sequence comes from Ariolimax columbianus, assembly GCA_036924085.1. Classification (NCBI taxonomy): domain Eukaryota; kingdom Metazoa; phylum Mollusca; class Gastropoda; order Stylommatophora; family Arionidae; genus Ariolimax; species Ariolimax columbianus. Next base: position 25,439,573 of record JAVGWX010000021.1, on the reverse strand, counting down.
TGAAAAGGACGTTATGTGGTGGGTTGTAGTAGCTTTCCTCACATCCCGAGCGTGCTGATAAAGGTGGACCGTGGTTCACCAGGTAGTTGTGCTGTGCTTCATTTCATATGCGTGGCGCTCGACTACTACAAGGATCACATCGATCCACATCTCGTCAGCCAGGCTGTCTTGAAAACAGGGAGGGCTACATGGAAGAGAGACTGTGGTCTTAGTCGGTGTATTGTACCTGACCCTGACGTCCTGGTCAGCGTTCTGTGCCTGACAGGACTAGCGTCTCAGTTCCCCTGACCGGACTAGCGTCTCAGTTCCCCTGACCGGACTAGCGTCTCAGTTCCACTGACAGGACTAGCGTCTCAGTTCCCCTGACCGGACTAGCGTCTCAGTTCCACTGACAGGACTAGCGTCTCAGTTTCCCTGACCGGACTAGCGTCTCAGTTTCCCTGACCGGACTAGCGTCTCAGTTCTACTGACAGGACTAGCGTCTCAATTCCCCTGACCGGACTAGCGTCTCAGTTCCACTGACAGGACTAGCGTCTCAGTTCCCCTGACCGGACTAGCGTCTCAGTTCCCCTGACCGGACTAGCGTCTCAGTTCCCCTGACCGGAATAGCGTCTCAGTTCCACTGACAGGACTAGCGTCTCAGTTTCCCTGACCGGACTAGCGTCTCAGTTCTACTGACAGGACTAGCGTCTCAATTCCCATGACCGGACTAGCGTCTCAGTTCCCCTGACCGGAATAGCGTCTCAGTTCCCCTGACCGGACTAGCGTCTCAGTTCCCCACGACAGAACTAGCCTCTCAGTTGCTCTGATCGGACTAGCGTCTCAGTTCCCCTGACAGGACTAGCGTCTCAGTTCCCCACGACCGGACTAGCGTCTCAGTTCCCTACAAATGTTTTAAAATCGTAAACATGTGACGTGATACATAGTTTTGCTTACATTATAGATCAGTGCTCTCCAACCTGGACGCTACCGCAAACGTGTGGGCGATTTCAGAGCTTTCAGGTGGGCAATATCAGAATAACGACAATCTGTGTTAAAAACACAGCCCGAGGAAACTATTGCAAAATATTTAAAAAATTGTTAAAAGTGCAAATGTTGAGAAACTGTGTTTTGTTTCCCATAGTTGCATACGGCTGTGAAACATGGACAGTTACCTAAACCTCGAGTTCTTCTAGTCGCAATGTTATAAAAAAGTCCTCAGATTACCATGGAATGAGAAAAAAAAGAATGCAGACATTCGACAAAAGTTTGGCCTAGAGGAGAACTGGTTCATAAACTTCATCATCAACAGAAAATTGTAAAACTCTGTTGACCCCATCAAAAAACACAACAGTCTTAGGAGAACGGTAATGGGAGGTGAGGTGCTGGCCAAGATAGACAAAGGCAGACCAAGAAGGTGATGGCACCAAGATGTCAAGGAAGACAAAGGCAGACCAAGAAGGTGATGGCACCAAGATGTCAAGGAAGACAAAGGCAGACCAAGAAGGTGATGGCACCAAGATGTCAAGGAAGACAAATGCAGACCAAGAAGGTGATGGCACCAAGATGTCAAGGATTGTAACAGTGTTATGTATCATGGAGTGTATAACAGGACCACAGAGGCGGAAAAGCATTGATGGTAGAATCAAAAGTCTATCCCCGCGAGGTTTAAGAAAACTAGGATTAAAGCCCTACCACATAGTGGCTGCTGGGTTGCGAAGGCGATAGACCGCGTGGCTACTAGTGCTTAAGCGGCCAAAAAGTAGAGGGGTGGGGAAGGAGCCAAAGATGATTGACAGATGTCCGATCGTCTCCGAGCGAACATTGCAAAGTGAGTGGGCAAAAATTAGTCCATAAAAAGACGGAGCAGATTAGATTTTGAAAGATTCGATTTCGAGAACAGATCTAGAAGGCTGCTTACTATACTCCGGGGGCATCGCTCTTGTGTCCTTTGGAGTGAAATGGTGGCACTTTTATGATTAAAGAGAGAACATATATGTTATCTCCACATTGATTGCTCTGATTTGTGGGGACGAAAGATAAGAGAGATTTATCTTAAGACTCCTCAGGGAGCACACGCACTAACATCGTGAGAAGCTGTCATCACACGACGCAGAACCGGCAACCACTAAAGACCATCAGCCCCAACTGACAGGAAGAGCACACACGATTGCAGACAAGAGAGTATTTAAGTAGATATGACACAATTTCTATAGCGTTTCATATGTATATTAGATTAGACTACATAACTGGGTTTCATAGTTTTAGGGATTCCATCTAGTTCGTACTAATATTCCATGAGTTAGATAGATTCATAATTGTTTAGTAAGTTAGGTTAGGTTTTTATCAATGTGTATCAATGATCCATTTTGTAATAAATAAATATCTGATGTTAAGTTTAACGGAGGTTTCAGTGTTTGATTTTGAGGACGTTTTATCGTCCAGTGTTCAGTGGTGCATCTCTTTATAAGCACAATATAAGTACAGTATGTCACAGAAGGCCTGGGCATGACTCTGGAGCAGGCCGGAGATTTGCCAAGAGATCGAGTTTCTTTCTAACGGCTGTGACGGGAGCGATGGTCTGCAAAGGACATACTAGATGATGATTAAAAACTACAAATACACAGACTCAGAGGACGATCGCTGAATTTTCTCAAATGTAGATTTTAGTAGGCTGTAAGGATAATTGAGCCACACGAAAGTTATAAAAGTGGACGCCAGATATAAAAAAGTTGACCACCCCTGGTCTAGATCATGTCAACTTCACTGCTCTCCTGGCAAACCAACAGGTGCTCGGATTATCTCAGAAAACTACGAGGAATATTAACACATGATTCATGCAGTTTTCTGGTTGCACCCACTCCTGTCCCGTTCTCTCAGAACCACCTCTGTGCTTCACCTATGTTTGATTATAAACCGCAAAAATCCCCAGATGACTGATCCATGGATCGCAGTCTGATCATCTAACAAGGGTTTTCTTTTCTGTTTTTCTCTTATAATTTGTTGAAGATGCAGTAGTCCGCCTCCTTTCTATTTAGTCGACACTTAAGACATGCCTAACACGTTACAGTCCTTCTATTCTGAGCTTCGTTTCGGGCCTCGGTAAAACACTAGCAATTCCTTGATCATATACTTATCTAACACTACCTGTACTCACCTACTGTCTCCACCTTGAAGACGTCATATTTCAGAATTTCATCGTCCATGACGTCAAACACTCTGTTGACAATAACCAGAGCATCATGTCCAGAGCAGTCAGCCATAATTCTGTCAAAATCTGACATGACAATGAAGCACACGGTGGCCTGTTCAAAAATCTCTGGTTCCACAGCCTCTCCTTTCACTAACCTGTAGAAGGAAGGAAAGACTAAATACATGAAAGGGCAGCAATAACAGTGCTAGCTTTCAATTCTTACATGTCAAGGAACTTTGCAGGACAAGAAACATGCTTAATACTTTATAATATACGATTGTCTATGTGAACATTGCTTGTCAATAATTCCTTACTCATGCCGTCTACTTTTGTGTGATCTGCCAACTCCTTACTCATTCCATCTACTTCTGTGTGATCTCCCAACTCCTCAGTCTCCCCCCCCCCCCCCCCCTGCGTGGATTTACTAGTCTTTTGCTATTTTACTTCTTCATTTCGTTCTCCTAGAAGGATGAGACCGCCATTGTAGGATATTCCACAGAAAAAGCTGGCACTAAAGCGACTTGTGCGTGTGCTCTAAGAGTGGTGGTTTTTGTACAAATTTCTTTTACATCATGACGTTGCTAACTCCAAGCACAACTTTTTTGTATACCAGAGATTCACACTTAGAGTTTCCCTTTCTGTTCAGAGATCACAGATTCATAGGTAGATTGTCACTTTAAGTGGAGCAAAGAGTTAATCCACCGCCTGTCACTTTCTGCATACGGGTTACTATTGAGTAGGAATTTCGTTACCTATAGAATTGCCGAATAATCTGCTCTTTTGATTGGTTCAGCTGCCAAGGGTCCTTTTACAAGTACAGTGTGTACACGGGGCCTCTGGTGTATCGTTCGTCTCTGATAGGACTAGACGATCAATTTCACACCACTCAGACCTGGACACACATGACCTCTGATAGGACTAGACTCAATCTCACACCCCTGAAACCTGGACACACATGACCTCTGATAGGACTAGACTTTCAATCTTACACCCCTGAAACCTGGACACACATGACCTCTGATAGGACTAGACGATCAATCTTACACCCCTGAGACCTGGACACACATGAACTCTATAGGGTTTGAACACCCACGGTTTCACGCCTTCGTTTCTTGAGAGGCCTTAGCTCTCAGCTATAGCGACACGACCATCCCTCCTCTTTTGCTCCTCCCCATACATCGGTGTAAAAAACAACTAAATATTCTTGGGCATGGGTCCAGTAACCTCATTATGTAAAACACATCAGTATTGGAAACAAAATATTTTCGCACATGTTTTCTGTAAACGTGTAACTATGCTTCAACAGATACGCAATAGAAAAATTATGAATGAAAGACAAAACCAATAAAAGTCTTACTTGTCAGCTATTTTCTGTGGGTACATCTCTCGCAACATCTCTCGATTTCTTCTCTGTGTCTTGAAGAGCGTGCCAGACTTAACGGCAAGTGTGCCAGAAATCTGCTTGATTTTGAACACCAAACTGGAGGGGAAGTCGTATGTATTAACACATTTTACAGATTTGGGAAATAGGTCAACTTGTTAGAGATATTATTTTGTGAGATATCAGTTTTTTGGTCATGTGTTCTGACCTGGCACCTTCCCCGCTGCCTCGCCTTCCCTTACCATAAAAGCATTGTATAAGGGTACTTTAAATGAAAACCTTAAATTTATTCTTCTAAATGTATTTAGAAAATATGACACAGATGTATTATTCTTTAAAGTAGTGTACATTGCGTTCAATACAAATACTACAATGCCTAAGAACTGCATAGATTCGTCCTGAAAACACAAGTATTTTGATGGTGTAAGTTGCCATTTATGTACATCGACGTTTTGTCAGTTCCGGAGATGGCGGCAGAGCCGCAAATCCTGCAGGCACTGTACGGAGATGGAGCACATCATGAATGATGTGGTGGGATCTATCTTGGCTGATAGCAAGAAGTGTGGGATGATGTAGTGGAATCAACCTTGGCTGATAGCAAGAAGTGTGGGATGATGTAGTGGAATCAACCTTGGCTGATAGAGTGGGATCTATCTTGGCTGATAGCAAGAAGTGTGGGATGATGTAGGGGAATCAACCTTGGCTGATAGAGTGGGATCTATCTTGGCTGATAGCAAGAAGTGTGGGATGATGTAGGGGAATCAACTCGGTGTTGTGTCGTCCCGATGCGATCAAATGCTATACAAGACTCTGGTGTCACAACTCAATGTGTCTGAGCAGAAGATGGCGCTCGAGAGGACGGAGAAGAAGTATGTACAACCAGCGAACTACAGGAACCATCTGCATCTACACTCTTCGTCATTTTCTGAGAGGGACTAAACACCTGTAAGTCTGCCCGAAGTGCAATGCCGTCGATTCTTAACATAACAGAAAGGTGAGATGTGCCTGAACTTCCTAATCTACTCATAAACTTGCAGGATTTACAGGCATGCATTACCTTATATATACCCATTGGCTACTTAAAAAACAGATAACAGAATTAATTGGGCGGCTTGGATCAAGATGCTGAGCAGCGAATGAGCTGCAGTGGTCATCGACCCATAGCTGACTGCTAGCGTCAGGGCCAGCGAACCATAGCTGCAAAGACCCTTCTACACCTCCACGCGGTGATCCTGGATAACAGGCTGCAGCAGGGCAGACTGGCTTAGGAGAAGGGATCAAAAGGGAATGCTAACCCGGTACTCAAAAAATGCTTGCTGAAGTCGGATGTGTTGGACCGAAAGGTGCAAATATCGCAACCAAGCTGTAAACTACGACACAACACATTCCGTTCTCTGGACTACATTCTGCTACTTAAGTCCTTTCATTATTTGGTAGCAGGAGATTGAGAACGAAGAAGAAGCAGAAGAAGAAGAAGATGAAGAAGATTTGGGCGCTGTCTTTAAACAGTTGCTGTGACGGCATGCGGTTTGTCGGCACCGTGATATCAGACGTAGGACACTCTTGTCGTCCTTAGCAACGACACTACCAAACTTTCAAGACAATATTTCGATGTCTGTTACAATTTTCAGGTTTTCATTGGGAGCGCCGTGGTATAAACATTCATAACTGGGTAAACAGAAGCGTCATATACCTGGGTTCCCTGTCATGTCAGTAACGCAGGGACCAATAGATGTTCAAACCGCCGGGTAGCTAACACACTCGTCTAAATTCACCCAAAGGAACTAATCCTTTCAAAGGGATTATCCAATATAATTTTAAGCAGATCATGGATGAAGAAAGTCGGTAACATTGCGAGCTTGTGAACAAATACATTTCGCTTGTACACAGAATCTACAAACACAAACAGTGGATAAAGTGAAGCAGTTATTTTCTATTTTTCTGAGAATTGTCAGCACAACTGTAAGAAGACGAACATTGCACAATTTCACCACAAACACGATCAGTTGACCTAAATAGTCATGGCTTTAAGACACAATGAGACACACTATCTGAGTAATTGCTGGGCTTATGTACGTACAGATAGACCATACACAAAAGCAGCATAGAACGGAGGTTAGGGGATCTGTCTAAGTAAAGAGAAAACAGTTCACAAAGAAAACTATGAGTCTTCTTCTTCGTCGTTCGCTCTCAAATAATCGCGTCTATCATCATCATCTGGTTGCTCAGTCCGGAGACTGGTTGTAAGGTTGTCTATGTCTCTCCATTTGACCATATCCTCTGGTTGATCAGTCTTGAGACTGGTTGTAAAGTTGTCTGAGCATGTCTCTCTATTTTACCCTATCCTCTGGTTGATCAGTCCTGAGACTGGTTGTAAGATTGTCTGAGCATGTCTCTCCATTTGACCCTATCCTCTGGTTGATCAGTCCTGAGACTGGTTGTAAGATTGTCTGAGCATGTCTCTCCATTTGACCCTATCCTCTGGTTGATCAGTCCTGAGACTGGTTGTAAGATTGTCTGAGCATGTCTCTCCATTTGACCCTATCCTCTGGTTGATCAGTCCGGAGACTGGTTGTAAGGTTGTCTGAGCATGTCTCTCCATTTGACCCTGTTCTCCGGTTGATCAGTCCTGAGACTGATTGTAAGGTTGTCTGAGCATGTCTCTCCATTTGACTATATCCTCTGGCTGGTCAGTCCCAAGACTGGTTGTAAGGTTGTCTGAGACTGGTTGTAAGGTTGTCTGAGCATGTCTCTCCATTTGACCCTATCCTCTGGTTGATCAGTCCTGAGACTAGTTGTTATGTTGTCTGTGTCTCTCCATTTGACCCTATCTTCTGGTTGATCAGTCCTGAGACTAGTTGTAAGGTTGTCTGAGTATGTCTCTCCATTTGACCCTATCCTCTGGTTGATCAGTCCTGAGACTGGTTGTAAGGTTGTCTGTGTCTCTCCATTTGACCCTATCTTCTGGTTGATCAGTCCTGAGACTAGTTGTAAGGTTGTCTGAGTATGTCTCTCCATTTGACCCTATCCTCTGGTTGATCAGTCCTGAGACTGGTTGTAAGGTTGTATGTGTCTCTCCATTTGACCCTATCCTCTGCAGAGCTCTTCATTTCAGCATAGATTCGTACTTTAATGTTCCTGCATGCCCGATATGTTAAACTGAATCTCGGAAGCCCGGATCCTCTCTTCCCTTGAATCTTTCTCTTTAGTATCTTCTGTAGAAGACTTCCATGTCTCATATTGTGACTCACCCAACTCAACCGACGTTTTTGTATCATATGCAATATTTGTCTTTGTGCGCCCACTTCAGTGAGTATATTGTCATTAGATTTTCTTTCTGTCCAACTAAATCTTTCCATTCTACGGTGGGACCACATTTGAAAGGCTTCCAATCTATTTTCTTCCTTCTTTGCTAGTCCATGTCTCAGTCCCATACAGCGCAACTGGCCATATATGAGTGGCGATTATTCTTTTCCTCAGTCCTTTCCTGATACTTTTTGAGGTTAACAATTTCTGTTTTTCTCTGAAGCCCTGTTGTGCCATTGCAATCCTTGTCTTGATAGTGCCTGGAACATCACCCGTTCAAACTTGGAGGGATAACGGAACATTTCTAGTAAGTTGACTACAGCAGACGAGGCAGGAGACCTTGACAACTGCTGCACGTCCTCTAATGATAGATGACAACCCCTAGAGACAAATGGTACTGGCACTGTCAGTGGTTGCAGTACTGGCAGCCATAACAAATGATGCATTTATATAATACAACATCTGACAGTCCAAAACAAAAGATGCATGATATAATACAATATCTGGCAGCCATAACAAAAGATGCATGATATAACACAGCATCTGGCAGCCATAACAAAAGATGCATGATATAACACAGCATCTGGCAGCCATAACAAAAGATGCAGGATATAACACAACATCTGGCAGCCATAACAAAAGATGCATGATATAACACAGCATCTGGCAGCCATAACAAAAGATGCAGGATATAACACAACATCTGGCAGCCATAACAAAAGATGCAGGATATAACACAACATCTGGCAGCCATAACAAATTAATGCAGGATATAACACAACATCTGGCAGCCATAACAAAAGATGCATGATATAACAAAACATCTGACAACCATAATAAAAGATGCAGGATATAACACAACATCTGACAGCCATAACAAAAGATGCAGGATATAACACAACATCTGGCAGCTATAACAAAAGATGCATGATATAACACAACATCTGGCAACCATAACAAAAGATGCAGGATATAATACAACATCTGGCAGCTATAACAAAAAATACATGATATAATACAACATCTGGCAGCCCATAAAAAAGACGCATAATATAATACAACATCTGGCAGTGATAACAAAAGATGCATGATATAATACAACATCTGGCAGCTATAACAAAAGATGCATGATATAATACAACATCTAGCAGCCATAACAAAAGATGCATGATATAACACAACATATGGCAGCCATAACAAAAGATAAATGATATAATACAACATCTGGCAGCCATAACAAAAGATGCATGATACAACATCTGCCAATGGATCCTCCTTACTAACTGTTGATTGCGTCGTACAAGCTACTAATATATACTTTCTGCTTGGTGTCAGATGTCATTCAAGTTATTGAGTTAGGTTAGGGCTTTTCTGGGCAGATATACCCCGCAAGTTCTTTATTATATTAAATGTAGCACGATGTATTTGGCATGTAGTGCTAAACTATTTGGTTCGTAATGCCGAAAGTCAGAGCGTGTATGTTTCACTGGTCTTAACTTGGCCACTTTTCTGGAACGTTCCTTGGCACTAACTGTGCCTTGGTGTTGTTAGTTGTTTCAGTAGGCTAATTAGAGTAGACGTTTTGTAGTTGTTTCAGTAGGCTAATTAGAGTAGATGTTTTGCGGTTGTTTCAGTAAGCTAATTAGAGCAGATGTTTTGTAGTTGTTTCAGTAGGCTAATTAGAGTAGATGTTTTGTGGTTGTACGGTAGTTGTTATTTTAGTCAGTTTTGTGTTTATATACGGTAGCTGTTATTTTAGTCAGTTTTGTGTTTATATACGGTAGTTATTATTTTAGTCAGTTTGTTGTTTATAAACGGTAGTTGTTCTTTTAGTCAGTTTTGTCTTTACATACGGTAGCTGTTAATTTAGCCAGTTTTGTGTTTATATACCGTAGTTGTTATTTTAGTAAACGAGGTTTCAAGCGACCCCAGGTCTCGAGGGAGGTGGGACCAGAGTGCCTACATCCTGAGTCACCTCCAGTCGTCTTGACTTATGTCTTGCTACTGGTCCAAGGTAGCTCGGGACCAGAGAGAGAGGTTGATGACCAGCGCAGATCTTCCCCACTATAATCCAAATACAGCCCAAGTGACATCAACAAACCCGTCTGATGATGTCATCTGTTGCAATGGCCAATGAACTTGTAATCGAAGAGCAAACTTGTAATCGAAGAGCGAACGTGTATTCGAGATGACATGATACCGATTCTTGATAAAGACCGCCGTGATAAATGTTTGTTGTGTACATCTCAGTAGAAGTTCAACTCAGCTTCAACCGCATTAAACCAGCAAATGGCGGACGGTCAAGGCCAGGTCTCATCCTTCAATAGCATGCTTAACCCAGCAGTGATCCACGGGTGTGAGGTATGGGGTCTACGCAAATCAGACCCAGAGAAGCTCGTAATACCGCCAGAGCAATGGAGTGAAGAGTTCTAAATATCTCAGTAAGCGACCACATCCGAAATACCAACGATCCCCGCCAAAATGAGTTGTCTGGTATGTCGTCTAATCTGTATTAATACGGTTAGGAGATGGGCCGGCCATGTTGTCCGCATGACTGACGATAGATGGGCCGACCATGTTGTCCGCATGACTGACGATAGATGGGCCGGCCATGTTGTCCGCATGACTGACAATAGATGGGCTGGCCATGTTGTCCGCATGACTGACAATAGATGGGCCGGCCATGTTGTCTGCATGACTGACAATAGATGCACGAGGATGGTGTCTTTCTGGTAGCCATACAACTACAACCGCCCTCGCAGCCGCTCGTGAACAAGATGGAGGCGTAATCTGCACCCTGACTTTGGACCGTCTTGGTACCTCAGAGCGAAGGACAGACATGGAATCAAACAGCCTGTGGCTTACCTGACATCAGACAAACATTGTCTGAACATTTAAACAAATCTTTTGCATTATTTCTCTATTTCCCCATGGCGGTATTCGTTACATTGTTTTTATTTCCCCTCTCTTTTTCTCTCTCACTCTTGCACACAATTTCACTCACAATAACCTATTTTCCATCGTTCAACATACCTGCAAACCAGGACCACGTAAACCGGATAAATAGAAAGTTCTAGCAGAAAAAGAACACTGGTAATAATAGTTGTTGTGGATGCCTGTTTTGCCATTTCATCTGTTTTGTTATGAATGTGTACGGCTAATTCTCCCTGCAAATTACAAATATAAGCAGAAAAAAACTCACAATTTGATGTCGCTTAAAAATACATGATTGTTTGGCTTAGTTACAGCATCAGAACAGAATATAGAAACGAAACAAAACTTCCGGTACTTACTTCCCGTGCCATAGGCACTACGTTAATCTTCAACCTTCCAGTATTCAGCCATGTGGATTGCTCTGTCACTCAGCAGGTCATCCATGCTACAAGTCTCCGGGAAGTTTGGGCACATCATCAGATGGTCCTGGTCTTGTATTACTCCACATTGGCATATTTCATCATCCCTGTATCCCCATCTTTTCAGGTTTTTCCTGCATCGTGATACACCAGTTAGAAGTCTATTTAGTGACTTCCATGTTGCGTGGGGCAGGAGATGTCCAGGCGCAGGTCCCTCCCGTAACTCGATCAAGGAGACCTGTCTCAGCTGCTTCCAACTTTCGATGCCTCGATTTCCTGGACTAGTCTGTAGGGGCTGGGTTGGCTGTAAGAGACGTCGTCTTGGCTTTAGTCTTGGGCGCTGCACCTGATATCCGAACATAGAGTGTCTTGGGTCATTTACCTGTTTCTCTCCTTCTATCTCTGACACGACAGTTCTTCGTATCTCTGGTGCCGCTATGCCGATTATGGGGTATATTTTTTCAGTTGGTGTAGGTTTTAGGCATCCAGTAGCTATACGGCCTGTCTCATGTATTGCTGTATCTATATGTTTGGCACGTGCAGAGTTCTTCCAGACTGGTGCGGCGTACTCAGCTACAGAGAAACACAGAGCGAGTGCTGATGTTCTGAGGATATCTGACTTTGCTTACCATGTTGTGCCAGTCAGTTTTCGTATGATACTATTTCTCGCATGCATTTTCTATTTTATCTCCTGACAATGTGTGGCATAAAACAGCGTGCTGTCCAACTTTACTCCCAAGTATTTGGAGACCGTGCTGTGCTTTGGATCCTGTCCTTGCCATTTGATCTGCAACTTTCTGTTCGCCTCTCTATTTCTGAGATGGTAGGCACATACTTGAGATTTGCTGGGGTTTGGTTCGAGGATATTGTTTTGGTAATAAACAGCAAGGGCATCAAGAGCGTTTGTCAGTTTCTTCCTCGAAGCCCCGCCCTGGGCTGCTGTTTCATCAGCATGTATACATTCTATCACCTCTGTATCTATAGGTTGATCGTTGGTGTATATATTATACAGCATAAGTGCCAGGACATTTATTATTATTATCTATGAAGTGACCAGATGTAGAATAATCCACAAAGTCAAAGTGACGAACCCATTTGGGTTCAAACTGGGGTCAGACAGGGATGTCTACTATCTCTCCAACAATCTGGGGTCAGACAGGGATGTCTATTATCTCCAACATATTGGGGTCAGACAAGGATCTCTACTATTTCCAACAGGCTGGGGTCAGACAGGGATCTTTATTATCTCCAACAATCTTTCTCATGGTCATAGACTAGGTAAGGCGACAGGCAAAAGAAGGTAGAAAAACAATAAAGCAATGGGCATTTGATAGCAGCTGGAAGACCTTGATTTTTCGGATGGTAAATGTATGCGTAGCATGAGATGGCAGAACATTCGAGGATAGATAGAAAGACTAACATATGAAGCAGGAACGACGGGATCGCAAATTAGTGGTAACAAAATGAAGTAAGTGAGATTAAATAGCACACAAAGAGACCCAGCAAAGATTGATGGTCATTTAATTGATCAAGTGCGCCGTTTTGCCTATCCAGAAAATAACATTCATAAAGACCAAATGTTAACCCTAGAATTAACAAAGTCAGATTTGCTTTCAGCTCTCTTTGGCCGATATGGAACTGGGTAGCATTCTCCGGATAAAATATCATTTGATGTTTAACACAAAGTCTGTCCTGCTATACAAGGGTGAGACATTGCATGTGACCAGGACGGATGAAATTCAGACTACAGACTCGATAACAAGTGTCTGCGTCACATACTTCGTGTTCATTCACTAGAGGGTACGGCAAGCACGGATGTGGGGTACAAAGGACGGCAACAAATAAGCTGGGAGATGGGGAGAGAAAGTATTACTGGACATACGCTGGACTGGAACTCACAAGGAAAGAGGCGAGTGGGAATCCAAGAAACACACGATGAAGAACAGTCCAACAGGAAGCGAGTTCAGTCTAGGTCTCGTGGGTGGAAATTAAGAGCTGATATCCTGGCTTCACAAGCTCCAATCATGGGAACATTAGTGATGGATGGGAGTGGCATTTTGAAATCGATCAATGATCGCATGTTGGATGAGGTCACCACAATATATGAATCAGCAATCCACAGACTGCAATGTTTCGACATCAAAGGAGGTTCAAGCGGAGTGTGGCGCGTAAGAGAACGGAGCAGGAGAGTGTACAACCAGCCAGCTAAAGGGACCATCTGCACCTAGATCCTTCGTCATTTTCTGAGAGAGACTGAGCATCTATGGTTATGCCCCGAAGGCAGTGAAGTCGATTCTTAGAAACATAAACAGAGAGTGAAATAAATTATCATGAATGGCTTGGTAATAACAAGTGAAATAAATCATGTTTGTTGTTTGTCCTTTATTATAAACTCTAACACACCTGTGCATTTTTCATATCATTGATGACATTGGATAGCACTTGGAACCAGTGGGTGGCGTTGCTGATGGAAGGGCTTGAATTGTTTTGCAAGATGACGGCCCTCATATCATCTATTTCTTTGAGGAGCTGGATGATGTTTGATTGCGTCATGAGTGACTGGAGACGATCACGAGAAAAAAAAATCAGCCAAATGTTGTTAATAAAGATAAGGACGATGATGAAGCTAACAATATAAGATAAACAATGACTGAAGCGAAAATGGAGAGGATATATTATATGAATAGGCTTGGATTCGTTCATTCTCAATCTCCCACTACCAAACCCTGACACGGTCCTAAGTAGCAGAATGTAGTCCAGAGAACGGAATGCGTTGTGTCGTAGTTTACAGCTTGACTGCGATATTTGCACCTTTCGGTCCAACAGATCCGAATTCAGCAAGCATTTTTTGAGTACCGGATTAGCATTCCCTCTTCGATCCCTTCTCCTTAACAAATCTGCCCTGCTGCAGCTTGTTATCCAGGATCACCATGTGGAGGTGTAGAAGGGTCTTGGCAGCTCTGTTTCGCTGGCACTGACGCTAGCAGTCAGCTATGGATCGCTGACCACTACAGCTCATGCGCTGCTCAGCATCTTGATCCCGGTTAGGTAAGTTGAGAGAAATAAATGCACTGTGCTACCTGATATATTATATGATCAGGATCAGGAAGATGTTGGTCGCGATGTGTTTATGATTGTAACGTTTTGATGAGGTTAATAATAATAATAAAGTTAGTGGTATGATGGTAATGGTATATTATAAATCATAATATTAAGATGATGAAAATGGTTTATTGGCACGGCCATAAAGTTACGATAACAAGTTACAGGTGATCAGTGCCACAGTTGGCATGGTGTCGAGAATGAAATAGTAGATGCTTTACTGTACGAGTTGTTTTTTTTGTTCAGTTCTTCGCTACCTAACATTTTTTAGCGGTACTTATATTTACAGTTGGGTAGGCTGTAGTGTGGTATAACAGCACACGAACCTCAAACGTTTGATGTGTGAGACCAGGAATCGATTCCATCTGTCACTGGACGGTATAAAGAACACATACAGTGTTATGATAGCGACAGTATCGTGTTCCTGTCGGTACATGAGCTTTCGGTTCGGTTATCAGTTGTTCACGATTCATTTAACTTGAAATGAACTGGATCCACGAAGCGGGGAGTTGCGGTGTTCAACTTCCGGTATATTTCCAGCTGTAAATGGGTACCTGGCTTAATGTGGATAGAAATAAACGCATCGAGATAAACGACTGGCCTACATTTATTTTTCCTTTAATCAAAATAACTTTCTGAAGCTTTTCTTGATTTATATTGATAGAAACTCGTGTTAGTATATGTAGCAGACCCTCTGCTGCCGTGATCGAACTTAGAACATTCTCACACTCATCCACATCATCATGACCATACTCAGTAAATGACATATCAAACAGCAGGTGGCATATTTATTATATCATACAAACACAATATAATACATATCTGAACTAAACATTCTACTAAAACGGGAATTGTAAGCATTAGCTATTGATGGAATTCCCAACTATCTAAAAACCCAGTTCTATTGCCTTGCAATTACATCAAACACATATCGCTTTAACTGCGTCTTCAACACACCTTATCAAATACTCTTCCTCACTGAAATCCCCTCAGGCGGGCGATCTCGACATACTCGTTCACAGTGTGTCCTTGCTTACAAACACACGTTCAGATTATCTATTAATGCAAAACTCACACACCTATTTGAGCGATCCTGTTCTATCACTAAACATTCGTCCAGCAGTCTACCAATCGCTCCTCTATCTAAGTCGGTGAGTTA
The DNA here is from genome assembly GCA_036924085.1 of Ariolimax columbianus. Classification (NCBI taxonomy): domain Eukaryota; kingdom Metazoa; phylum Mollusca; class Gastropoda; order Stylommatophora; family Arionidae; genus Ariolimax; species Ariolimax columbianus. The sequence goes on along the minus strand of JAVGWX010000021.1, from coordinate 25,424,100 downwards.
AACATACTATCTACATTCAGTCTCTCTCTCTCTCTCTCTCTCTCTCTCTCTCTCTCTCTCTCTCACTCCTCCATACAGCCTCTCTCTCTCCATCTCTCCTCCAGCCTCCCGAGCTAAACTTTGTCTCGAGTTATATATCCTCAAGCAAGGCCAGAGCTTGACCAATCGATCTCAGGTATGGTCATCTTCAATCCCAATTGGAACGAAACACTTTGCACACCTGTCACTCATTCTCTCGCAGCAAGCCCCGTTGCCAATTTCGTCTGTCAATCAATCTCCCCCTACCAAAATCGGAAGGTCAGTGGTCAGTTTCTATCTGTCCACATTCCTTAACCCAACTCTGTTCTCCTTTGCTGAGACGGTAAGTGACCTTGACATGCATTCAGGTAGCTTTAAGCTTTAACATGTTCAGGCATCCTAAACTCCCCTTGCTCCGGCGGGAACTGTTACATATATCTATCTCTCTATCTAATATATTAATAGTCGGAGGACCGGATATCACATGGCAAGTTTGATCAGTTTTATATTTCTGTTATTTCTATCATTGTCATCCATTACCAGAACAACCTCGACTTGTTATTTCTATCATTGTCATCCATTACCAGAACAACCTCGACTTGTTATTTCTATCATTGTCATCCATTACCAGAACAACCTCGACTTGTTATTTCTATCATTGTCATCCATTACCAGAACAACCTCGACTTGTTATTTCTATCATTGTCATCCATTACCAGAACAACCTCGACTTGTTATTTCTATCATTGTCATCCATTACCAGAACAACCTCGACTTGTTATTTCTATCATTGTCATCCATTACCAGAACAACCTCGACTTGTTATTTCTATCATTGTCATCCATTACCAGAACAACCTCGACTTGTTATTTCTATCATTGTCATCCATTACCAGAACAACCTCGACTTGTTATTTCTATCATTGTCATCCATTACCAGAACAACCTCGACTTGTTATTTCTATCATTGTCATCCATTACCAGAACAACCTCGACTTGTTATTTCTATCATTGCACTCACAATTTACCACATGCATTTCCGGGCTACAGAACGTAACCATGGAGATTACCCATCTCCGGTAACAAGGGTAAGCTTGCAAACCTCCGTATTCTGAAATGGCGTTGTGTCATGTTGATCTGAGCAAGCAGTAGACACAAAACAGAAAATCTACACACCTAAGGGGAGGAGAGGTGGCACAGAAAAGATAAAGAAACAGAGTCTGGAACGATCGTTAGAATGTTCAGGAAGGAGTGGGGGGTGGTAACGACGTGTCAGTCATTCAACTAAAAAATCGAAATCAGAAACTGGAAAAACAACAACACAGTACTCTAACATGTTTTGATGCAAATGTTAGAAGCATAGTAAATAAACGAGATGAATTGGAACTGGATGTAGTAGAAGAAAAGCCAGATTTAATAGGGTTAACAGAATCTTGGACATATGATGACATTGCGGATAGTGAACTTGAAATAGAGGGATATACAATGTTAAGGAAGGGTAGGTTAGTTAGGGACAAGGCTAAGGGAGGTGAAGTTTTATTATACTGTGCTAATATAGTTAATATAACTTTACAAGAGGATCTATCATCTGGCAACAACAATAAAAGTGTATGGGGAGTAATAGATAGTAGGAGGGAAGACACAGGGGTTGGATCATGCTACCGATGTTTTTCAAGTACAGTGGTTGGATCATACTACAGATGTCCTTTAAGTACAGTGGTTGGAGTACGCTACAGGTGTCTTTCAAGTACAGTGGTTGGATCATGCTACAGATGTTCTTAAAGTACAGTGGTTGGATCATGCTACAGATGTCCTTCAAGTACAAATGAGGAAGATGGGGTTAATTGGTAAAATTAAAAAGGCTAGTGCAGGGAAGTTGTTATTAGTGGGGGATTTCAATTTTCCTTAAATAAAATGGGATATGGTAGAAGCATTTGCAGAGTCTAATCATTTTGTTAAGTGTATAACTGACAATTTTTTTATTCAGCATGTAGAGGAAGCTACCAGAGGCAAAAAAATACTTGATATAATATTTACTACAGAGAAAAATATAATTGAAAACGTTATCGCTGAGAAACTGTTTGGCTCAAGTGACCATCAAATCATCCGTTGGATCTTATAGCGAGGAGAGATATAAATATAAACTCGCGAGCATTCGACTACTCTAAGACAGATCTACAGAAGATGAAAGAGACAGACAGACACATAATCTGGAAAGATATTGTCAGGGGTACAGCTGTTGAACAAGAGTGTGAGAGTTTCAAAACAGTTTTAGAACAACTAAAAAGTGGAATGTGATCCATGTAGGGAGGTAAAAACACCAAGCATAAAAAGTTCATAACTAGATTTGTAGTTCAATGTAGAAGAGCTAAAAATAAGCATGGACAAAATTTATAGAGGCAGAGAAATCAAAAGAAAGATTTAAAATATTTTGAGAAGCAGAACATAGCTCAGAAAGTGAATAAAGCAGGAAAAATAGACTTCTAAAAAAAATTTCTAATAGGACCAAGACTGATAGTAAAAGCTTCTTTTCTTACGTTAGAAATAAAAAAAAGAACGAAATACAAGGTAGTCGGTCTGATAGATAGCACAGCTAAAATAATAAGAGAAAATAGGGAGACACTAATCAACTAAATCAATACTTTGGCACAGTATACACAAAAGATGACTGCTCCAAGATCCCAGAGCCTATAGATATTTTCAAATGTGAAATGCATATAATGGGATCAAAATCATTCCGTATTATGAGGGAAATGGTTTTAAAAAACTAAGTTGGGTTGAAAGTGGATACATGTCTCAGGTCAAGATGGTATCCATCCAAAAATGCTAATTGAAATTAAAGACCAACTAGCAAAACCATTGGCTATATTATGTTCTCAATCACTTTCAAAAAGGATTGTTCCAAGAGAATGGAAAGACGCAGGAGTGATTCCCTTATTCAAAAAGGGAAAGACACATGATCCAGCTAACTATAAACCCATAAGTTGTAACGAGCATAGTCTGTCAATTGTTAGAGTCAATAATAAAAGAAAACATTGTAATGCATCTAAACATGTTTAATCTAAACAGAAATAATCAGCATGGGTTTACTAGAGAGAGATCCATGCTTAACAAATATATTGGAGTTCATGGAGGAGGTTACTAAAATGATAGATAAAAAGATGTTACTTATCTGGATTTTGCAAAGGCTTTGATAAAGTACCTCATCAAATATTATTTGAAAAGTTAAAATCACATGGAATAGGTGGTGAGGTTGCGGAATGGATTGAAAATTGGTTAACGGGAAGAAGGCAGAGGGTGGGCATAAATAAGGAGTACTCTGAGTGGTGTGAAGTAAAAAGTGGAGTGCCACAGGACTCGGTTTTAGGACCGATATTATTGATATATAAACGATTTGAACATTGATATAGGATCCATGATTTTAAAATTCAAGACGACACAAAAACTATGTAGGAGTGCCTCATCTATAGCAGAGATGGATTTATTGAGGTCGGATTTACATACAAATCGAGACTGGTCTGGGAAATGGCAAATGGAGTTTAATATAGATAAATGTGCAGTCATCCACATGGATAGATCCAATATGGAACATAATTACAGAATGGGCGAGAACAAGATTAGAATGATAGATAAGTGTAACAGTTCCAGCTGGAGCATGGGCGTTAAGGGCAGGGGTGATGGGGCGGGCGTTTCTGGGAAAAAAAGTAACTGAATGTTTACCAAGGTCACTCACCGTCTCGACACTAAGTCGACAAAGGAAAACATGGGGTTGAGGGAAAGAATGTGTCTGGTACAGGTCGGGGTTAGGAGCTAACCACTCTGGCGTCCCGATTTGGGTAGTGCGGCGGGGTTAGTGACAGCAGAGGTCATCAGGTCATGCTGAGACATTTTAGAGTGACAGGCATTCGGAAAGATTCATTCCAATAACAACTAGTTATAGGTAGTTCCAAACTAGAGTGATTGCTAAGTCAGATAACCCACAGAAAACCATTAGAAAGCCCTGATACTGCTTAAGACTATATAATACTAGGCAAGGATTAACTCAAGCAGACTGATCATGGAGAGAGAGAGACTGAGAGTTTAGCTCACCGACTCACCAGTAGACCGATTGGTAGACTGCTACTAGTTAGCAGGCTGTTTTACGAATGTGTAATATACGAATGAGTTGCAGGGTGACTGAACCAGCATACGCCTTTGAGTCTTGGCCAGTCGCTTTATAAAGTGTGTGTTGGACACCCTGTTTCTAGAAGGGATATGAATGTGTGTGTGGTGTGTGCAGGACACCGAGAGAACAATGTTTGTTCCGGAGTATGTGTATACGCAGATCGATTGAGACTACGTGTAAGTATATGTTGAACAGATTGAATGTGTAATGTAAGGATCACCTGCCTGAAGGGATATGAATGTGTAATGTAAAGATCACCTGCCTGAAGGGATCTGAGTGTGAGTGAATGCACACAATACGATCGTTAAAACGAGTTTGTGAAAGTTTTTTGAGTGGGCAGATAAGAAGAGGAGAGTGTAGCGGATAGAACTTGATTGTAAGTAGTTGGGAAGAGTTAACAAAAGCTAATGCTTAAAACGTCCGCTTTAGTATATTTATATTAAAATTGCTTTGACTTGCAACAGGACCATGCCAGATATTTAAAATTTGATACTGGGTAATCAGGCACCTAAAAATAGACTTGACATAATTACCGAGGTGTTCCAAATGAAGTTGTCTAACCTATTGAGTAATGTTTTGAGTAGGAATATCTTTGGCATCGGCATCACATTTACATCTACGTCAGTGATTTTCAGACTTTACATTCACTTTTAAAGATTCGCAGAAAATGTTACATTAATTAGTGCTGAGAAATCTGATGCAAATATTAATCCAAAATTATATGACATTGTGACCAAATATATGATCTTTCTGAATCGCTTAATAGCATAACAGCCTACACAGTGGTAACTGTGTGTATCAGAAACTGTCACAAGGAATTTGTAGAGCCAACTACAGAAATTAGTAATGGCCGCCTCATTTGAAGAACACAAATAATTGAAAATGCTGTTCATTTGAAATGTAAAATTATTAACTATATTGTGGTCTTTCTTTAATTCTTCTCCTTATTTTCATTATATTCCTTACATTAATAGATGCAAAAGACTATTTTCTGAATCAATGACCTACAATATACTTTGTTCCAAATGTAAGTGTAAATCTCATTATTTATCCATTATTTTTGTATTGTTATTTCATTTCATAATTTCCTTTCTCTTATTCCATTCACCCAGTTTTGCAATATGCCAATAATCTACGTTATTGACAATAACCATGCTAAACCGTCGCTGTTTAGTCCTATTTGGATATGTGGTGCGCCTTGCCGAGGATGTCACCGCCTACTAGCTCATTAAACAGTTCACGAGCATCAAGGACAAGAAGCGACCCTCTCTGCTATAGTCTCGTCCTTCCCCATCCCCACCCCCACCCCCTCCTGACTATTCACGCACCACCTGGTTAGATTCAACTGGAAAGACATCCTCCTCATTGCATACAGCCGGGAACTTGGCCACTTGTGCTCATGAACAGTTTGAGCGACGTTCCCTTGCGGACCAATGGGTGAACCTCCCTCCATATGTATGTATACTAGACTGTGTACACTTCTGTCAGTCAACTCGAGACTGTGTACACTTCTGTCAGTCAACTCAAGACGGTGAACACTTTTGTCAGTCAACTCAAGACTGTGAACACTTCTGTCAGTCAACTCAAGACAGTGAACACTTCTGTCAGTCAACTCAAGACTGTGAACACTTCTGTCAGTCAACTCGAGACTGTGCACACTTCTGTCAGTTTGTTATGCATGATTTTAATATGCTACCTCTCAGAATCGTAAAATCATCTTTTGTTAAAGGGCTAGTTGTCAGTTAAAATTCCTTGCTGCCTCCCTAGCAAATCAGGTTCCCAATTAAAATGCATACTGGGGCGTGCGTTTATTAGTGGCTGAACCCGGCACATATGCCGCGAGATGCAAGCTCTCAATCCATTCACACAGTTTGTACATACCCGTATAATTTCTGAAAACTGTTTGGCCTCATAGATGAATTCTCTCCCATTAAGCTTGCAATCTACGAACTTGTGAAACTCTTCCAATCCGAAGAAACCTACCATTGAGATAAACATATATCCGTTTAATTGCAAGCAATGTTTTATAACAACAACTGCATTTGTATTTGATATCTTGATTTGGCAGTGAAGCTTCCAGGACATGGTGAAGCATACTGACTCAGGAGGAAGTAGGTCTATATTTGCTCTCTCGTGGAGGGCTATGTGCAGCCGTTTCACAGATCCCAACCCCATACTCTTGAATAGAAGACGGGATCAAGATGCTGAGCAGCGCATGAGCTGCAGTGGTCAGCGACCCATAGCTGACTGCTAGCGTCAGGGCCAGCGAACCAGAGCTGCCAAGACCCTTCTACACCTCCACGCGGTGATCCTGGATAACAGGCTGCAACAGGGCAGACTGGCTAAGGAGAAGGGATCAAAGAGGGAATGCTAACCCGGTACTCGAAAAATGCTTGCTGAAGTCGGATGTGTTGGACCGAAAGGTGCAAATATCACAGTCAAGCTGTAAACTACGACACAACGCATTCCGTTCTCTGGACTACATTCTGCTACTTAAGCCCTTTCAGGGTTTTGTAGCGGGAGATTGAGAACGAACGAAGAAGAAGAAGAATGGAAGACGCTGACCAATATGCCCTACTTGGGAACGCCGCTCAACATGGAGAACAACATAAAACCTAAGATCACGTGGTGGCCTTCAACTCCACCATGACAGTAATATATGCCACAAAAGACACCAGACTACTTGCGGACATCTTCGACTTGGTAGTCCTACCAGCGCTCTGATATGGTAGCAAAACCTGGTCTCTAACAAAAGCAGCAGAGAACCAACTGAGAACAGCACACACATCTCTTGAAAGACGCCTCATGGATATAACTCTCAAAATCACGGCAAAGCGAACTACACAATAGCGACATCCGGAGAATGTCACACAACACGTCAATCACTCAAAACACTGCTGGGCAGGACATAAAGCTAGATGACAAGACGAACGATGGACTACTATAACCACCATGTGGTACCCTCGCGACAAAAAGAGACCTCGGGGACGGCCCCCAACTCGCTGCCGAAATTCACTAGACAAGCACAACACACACGACCCCACAATAGACAGGCTACTATCCCACTGGACGAACCACGACAGAAACGACTGGACTCTGAGTTGAGACACGCTCAAGGGTGACCACCACTTGGCGAAGAACGGGTCGAACTAAGAACAAAGAACTCGTGGTGTAGCTAACTGTGAAGTGTCGTCCTAGCAAACATTGGCAACCCATAACGTTGACCACCCATCTCTGCTTCTACATAGCACTGAGGAGAACAAGACAAATGTCAGGGTAAGGTGAAACATACTGACCAACACCCCGTCACTCGTTCATAGCTCGCTTCTACATAGCACTGAGAAGAACAAGACTAATGTCAGGGTAAGGTGAAACATACTGACCAACACCCCGTCACTCGTTCATAGCTCGCTTCTGAAAACAGACTGTTCTATCAGCCTGGACAGCGAAGTAGGGATCGGCATGTGGAACACTTAATGGTGGGTCTGCTGAGAAGCCCTACGTTGCACTGCGGTGAGGAGGATCCAGGTTCACCTTCTTCAGTACGTCACGGCATATACGAAGAGCCACTGTAACCTGTTGTGTAATTGACACAGAAGGGAGGTACAGATGCAGATGTACAGATCAGAATTGTAAAGGCAAATGACACTAAACAACATATGCAAATCCAGAGAGATGAAAGATTAGAATATTCAACTCCAGTGCCAAGTCCGTGCTGCTGTATGGAGCGGAGACAGGGAGAATGACCAAGGTCATACAACAAAGCCTCCAGTCCTTCGTTAACAGATGTCTTCGAATGTTGTTGTTGTTGTTGTTGTTTGCAAATGTCCACAATGAGTAGGTTACTCTTTTGTGCGCCCTGAAAAGGGTGTTAAGTGGTGGGTTGCAGTAGCTTTCCTCACATCTTGAGCGTGCCAGTTGAAGGTGGACCGGAGTCCTCCAGGCGTTTGTGCTATGCTTGGCTTCATCTGCCTGTCGCTCACTACTACGGGGATCACTTCGAACCTCACCTTGTTAGCCAGACTGTTGTCCTCGACAATAGCCCGTTTCCAGGACAACCAAAGAGGAAGTCAGGTGAGGGTCTTGGCCAGTATATTTCTCCTGACCATGGCTAACATTGTATAATCAACCGACCAGGCCTCATCGTACCTTCTTCGAATGATAATGGACATAAGTGGCAGGACATGGTGAGGAATGAGAACCTGTGATCCAAGGATCCAACAAAAAGCCAGTGGTACAACAAAATAAGCGAGGAGAATGACGCTGGATAAGAGATACCCTGATAAAGGCACCATCCAACATAGCTAGGCAGGCTCTCCCACGGAATCCTCAAAGGAAAAAGAAATAAAGGAAGACTTATATGGAGAAGAGAACGTGAGAGGGAACTACGATTATATGGTTACACCTGGAGAAATGTGGTCACACCTGGAGAGATGTGGTTACACCTGGAGAAATGTGGTCACACCTGGAGAGATGTGGTCACACCTGGAGAAATGTGGTCACACCTGGAGAGATGTGGTCACACCTGGAGAAATGTGGTCACACCTGGAGAGATGTGGTTACACCTGGAGAAATGTGGTCATACCTGGAGAGATGTGGTCACACCTGGAGAAATGTGGTCACACCTGGAGAGATGTGGTCACACCTGGAGAGATGTGGTTACACCTGGAGAAATGTGGTCACACCTGAAGAGATGTGGTCACACCTGGAGAAATGTGGTCACACCTGGAGAGATGTGGTCACACCTGGAGAGATGTGGTCACACCTGGAGAAATGTGGTCACACCTGGAGAAATGTGGTCACACCTGGAGAGATGTGGTCACACCTGGAGAAATGTGGTCACACCTGGAGAGATGTGGTCACACCTGGAGAAATGTGGTCACACCTGGAGAGATGTGGTTACACCTGAAGAGATGTGGTCACACCTGGAGAGATGTGGTCACACCTGGAGAGATGTGGTCACACCTGAAGAGATGTGGTGACACATGGAGAGATGTGGTCACACCTGGAGAGATGTCACACATGGAGAGATGTGGTCACACCTGGAGAGATGTCACACCTGGAAAGATGTGGTGACACATGGAGAGATGTGGTCACACCTGGAGAGATGTCACACATGGAGAGATGTGGTCACACCTGGAGAGATGTCACACCTGGAAAGATGTGGTCACACCTGGAGAGATGTCACACCTGGAGAGAGACAGAAATAGTAGCCCGGGACCGGGCTCTCCCCTTCCTCTCTCTTCTTACCTCATTATGTCTCATTTGACTCTGTCCCTCAATCACACTCTTGCACAACTTTCACACGCGCCCTCAGGGTGAGACCCTTCCATTGCACTTTGGTTGGGCTGGGTTCTGAGAGCGCACAAACCTAGCATTGGTACATACAGACGCACACATACATCCAAGCACGGGTTTATGCGTCTTAATATCACCCAGGTTGACTACGGTCTGGGAGGGAATAGGCGACTCTCCGCCAGTAGAAACTAGTGAGGCAAACACGTAAAATGTAAAAGAAAATTTTAAAATACCCGGGACCTGCTGGAGAGATGTGGTCAGTGGCCTAGGCATAGAGAGGGACGACGGGCTCTGATTGATTGATTGATTGACTGTAACCCACTAAGAGAGAAACATCGTCACGAGTGAATAACTCAGACCTGGTAGTCTCGAACAACAACAACAACATACTGGACGTGAAATCACTTTCCTGTCGCGGTTAGTTCCTGTTATTGTTTGTTGTACATATTGAGATTACTAGACCCATGCACAACTCTCTTTAGCATATTTTTACGACATACTTTCTTGCACAGTAAGATGACCATTAGTATCAGTGACCGCCATCCCCCTTCACCCCCCAACACTAACATCTTCATCACTTGCTTTACTTTTTCCTTTTCTTTCTATCACTACAAACACAATATGCTCTTTCTGACACCACTCTGGGAGTAAAGTAACCTAGGGGTGTGAGGTGTTAGCGATCTCACATTTCTGTGTAGGGGTGTGAGGTGTTAGCGATCTTACATTACTGTGTAGGGGTGTGAGGTGTTAGTGATCTCACATTTCTGTGTAGGGGTGTGAGGTGTTAGCGATCTCACATTTCTGTGTAGGGGTGTGAGGTGTTAGCGATCTTACATTACTGTGTAGGGGTGTGAGGTGTTAGCGATCTTACATTACTGTGTAGGGGTGTGAGGTGTTAGCGATCTCACATTACTGTGTAGGGGTGTGAGGTGTTAGCGATCTCACATTTCTGTGTAGGGGTGTGAGGTGTTAGCGATCTCACATTTCTGTGTAGGGGTGTGAGGTGTTAGCGATCTCACATTTCTGTGTAGGGGTGTGAGGTGTTAGCGATCTTACATTTCTGTGTAGGGGTGTGAGGTGTTAGCGATCTCACATTTCTGTGTAGGGGTGTGAGGTGTTAGCGATCTTGCATTACTGTGTAGGGGTGTGAGGTGTTAGTGATCTCACATTTCTGTGTAGGGGTGTGAGGTGTTAGCGATCTCACATTTCTGTGTAGGGGTGTGAGGTGTTAGCGATCTTACATTACTGTGTAGGGGTGTGAGGTGTTAGCGATCTTACATTACTGTGTAGGGGTGTGAGGTGTTAGCGATCTTACATTACTGTGTAGGGGTGTGAGGTGTTAGTGATCTCACATTTCTGTGTAGGGGTGTGAGGTGTTAGCGATCTCACATTTCTGTGTAGGGGTGTGAGGTGTTAGTGATCTCACATTTATGTGTAGGTGTGTGAGGTGTTAGCGATCTCACATTTCTGTGTAGGGGTGTGAGGTGTTAGTGATCTCACATTTCTGTGTAGGGGTGTGAGGTGTTAGCGATCTTACATTTCTGTGTAGGGGGTTGAGGTGTTAGCGATCTTACATTTCTGTGTAGGGGTGTGAGGTGTTAGCGATCTTACATTTCTGTGTAGGGGTGTGAGGTGTTAGCGATCTCACATTTCTGTGTAGGGGTGTGAGGTGTTAGCGATCTCACATTTCTGTGTAGGGGTGTGAGGTGTTAGCGATCTTACATTTCTGTGTAGGGATGTGAGGTGTTAGCGATCTCACATTTCTGTGTAGGGGTGTCAGGTGTTAGCGATCTCACATTTCTGTGTAGTGGTGTGAGGTGTTAGCGATCTTACATTTCTGTGTAGGGGTGTGAGGTGTTAGCGATCTTACATTTCTGTGTAGGGGTGTGAGGTGTTAGTGATCTCATATTACTGTGTAGGGGTGTGAGGTGTTAGCGATCTCACATTTCTGTGTAGGGGTGTGAGGTGTTAGCGATCTCATATTTCTGTGTAGGGGTGTGAGAAGTTAGCGATCTCACATTTCTGTGTAGGGGTGTGAGGGGTTAGCGATCTTACATTTCTGTGTAGGGGTGTGAGGTGTTAGCGATCTCACATTTGTGTGTAGGGGTGTGAGGTGTTAGCGATCTCACATTTCTGTGTAGGGGTGTGAGGTGTTAGCGATCTTACATTTCTGTGTAGGGGTGTGAGGTGTTAGCGATCTCACATTTCTGTGTAGGGGTGTGAGGTGTTAGCGATCTTACATTACTGTGTAGGGGTGTGAGGTGTTAGTGATCTCACATTTCTGTGTAGGGGTGTGAGGTGTTAGCGATCTCACATTTCTGTGTAGGGGTGTGAGGTGTTAGCGATCTTACATTTCTGTGTAGGGGTGTGAGGTGCTAGCGATCTCACATTTCTGTGTAGGGGTGTGAGGTGTTATCGATCTTACATTACTGTGTAGGGGTGTGAGGTGTTAGCGATCTTACATTACTGTGTAGGGGTGTGAGGTGTTAGCGATCTTACATTACTGTGTAGGGGTGTGAGGTGTTAGCGATCTCACATTTCTGTGTAGGGGTGTGAGGTGTTAGCGATCTCACATTTCTGTGTAGGGGTGTGAGGTGTTAGCGATCTCACATTTCTGTGTAGGGGTGTGAGGTGTTAGCGATCTCATTTCTGTGTAGGGGTGTCAGGTGTTAGCGATCTCACATTTCTGTGTAGGGGTGTGAGGTGTTAGCGATCTTACATTTCTGTGTAGGGGTGTGAGGTGTTAGCGATCTCACATTTCAAAGACTCAGCTATATGAGGGTGGAAGCCATCTTCTCTCCCTCGCCGCTTTTGCTTCCCTAACTGAACCGGTACCCATTTAAGGCTGAGTCGACCCGGGTGCCGCTGCGGTCTAGAAAAACATTTCCGCTTCAACTGGGGAATAAACCAGGACCACTCAGACGCTAAGCCAGCTCGCTAACCACTGCGATACGCGGCTCCCTAGTAGTATCCTGGTAAATTTATTGTGCTTATATATGCCCAATGCAATTCAGTAACTAACGATAACTCGGCTAATTGACAACTATTCTTCCCTCCCCGGTCTGACCCCACACCACGCACGTGCTGTCGCCTCACAACTATGACAAACCTTGGTTCCAGAACACAGATCCTCGCGCCCTCTCGATGCCCAGGTATTCTGTGGCCAGTGTTATCATCAGGTAAGCATTGAGGTCTGACCACCTGTTCCCAGGTGAGAAGTTATAGATGGCGTCCTGCATCCATCCAATCAGGATATGGTTAATATCGCTGTGAAAACAATCCATTACCTGAGGTTATCATATATTGTGTTATGTTATTAGGCTATTTTGTGTTGTTATTTTATTCGTCATGTCATGTTATTATATTATGTTATATTATCATATGCAATGTTATATTATCATTTAGTTATGTTATATGGGTCACTGTAGTCAAGACGTTAAGACACTCGTCTCTCACAGTGATGAACGGAAACGGTGGGCGATCGAATCCCGCAAGTTTCAAGCTACCCCTGGTCTCACGGGAGGTGAGACCAGAGTATCTGCATCAAGAGTTACCTCCAGTCGTCTCAACCAATAGTCTTGCCACTGATCCATGGTAACTCGGGATAAGAGTCAGATTAATGACCAACGCATAATCTTTCTGACTATAAACCAAACATCACATTATTAAGACACATTAGTCTGATGCTGTGGTCATCCTCGCTTCGCGATGAGCAATAACTTAGTTATATTATAATGTGTTACCACATGCAATGCTAGGTTATCATTACTCACGCTATGCTATATTATCATATGTTATGTTAACATTTAGGCATGTTATACTATGTACATTACCATGTCTGTTATGTTATCCTATTCTATGTTATGTTATCATTTAGTTGTGTTATGTTACAATTTGTTATCATATGAAATGCTGTTATTATTTGCCATATTTCGTGGTTGTTATGTTGTTATATGTGTGACAGATCCACCCACAGAACCCCCACAGATCCACCCAATGGTTACATTATCATAGCACCTAATAGTTTGAGAATCGTGAAAGTAGTAGGGAGGTATTGTTTTCCTTTACGGGACAGTTTTAGAGCCCCTACACAGGTTGGGGACTCAACGCCTTTGTCTTAAAGACACCCTGCTCTCCCTAATTACAATCTAGGTCGGAATAAATTGACCACTCTTCCAAATCTCCTTAGCAACGGGCGCCAAGAAAGTGTGGTCTGACGAATGGTCAGCCATTCAAGCTTGAACAACTTGCCGAAGACGGATGTGTCGGACCGAAAGGTGGAAATATCGCAGTCAAGTTGTAAACTAGCGACACAATGCATTCCGTTCTCCTCACTACATCCTGCTACTTACAACGCCCTGAACGTTCAGGGCTTGGTAGAGGGAGATTGAGAACGTTCAGGGCTTGGTAGAGGGAGATTGAGAACGTTCAGGGTTTAGTAGCGGGAGATTGCGAATATTCAGGACTTGGTAGCGGGAGATTAAGAACGTTCAGGGTTTGGTAGAGGGAGATTGCGAATGTTCAGGACTTGGTAGCGGGAGATTGAGAACGTTCATGGTTTGGTAGAGGGAGATTGAGAACGTTCAGGGTTTGGTAGCGGGAGATTGCGAATGTTCAGGACTTGGTAGCGGGAGATTGAGAACGTTCATGGTTTGGTAGAGGGAGATTGAGAACGTTCAGGGTTTGGTAGCGGGAGATTGAGAACGTTCAGGGTTTGGTAGCGGGAGATTGAGAACGTTCAGGGCTTGGTAGCGGGAGATTGAGAACGTTCAGGGTTTGGTAGAGGGAGATTGAGAACGTTCAGGGCTTGGTAGCGGGAGATTGAGAACGTGCAGGGCTTGGTAGCGGGAGATTGAGAACGTTCAGGGTTTGGTAGATGGAGATTGAGAACGTTCAGGGCTTGATAGCGGGAGATTGAGAAAGTTCAGGGCTTGGTAGCGGGAGATTGAGAACGTTCAGGGCTTGGTAGCGGGAGATTGAGAACGTTCAGGGTTTGGTAGAGGGAGATTGAGAACGTTCAGGGCTTGGTAGTGGGAGATTGCGAACGTTTAGGACTTGATAGCGGGAGATTGCGAATGTTCAGGACTTGGTAGCGGGAGATTGAGAACCAACGCAGAAGAAGCTTGAACAAGATGACCCTAGAAAGCGGTAAGGGACATCATTACGGCTGGCGTAGCGCGGGGTTGCTGGGCACAATATTAAGACGGGACTTTTAGAGTTTTTAACATAAACTGGCACAAGTCAAAGCCTATATGCGTGTCACCACAGACACTCGACACCCTCTGCACAGTTGTATCTCAGACATCAAGGGATCAAGAGAGGGGCGTCATGGATGGGACAGGCTGAGACAACAATCGGACACGTCACTCCAGCTGAGACGATAGCCAAATGGGAAGAATGGGTCCACACTAATGATAGAATGATAGAGTACCAGAGAGTCATCATAACCTTAGGCAAGGAATGCAGAGAACGGAACAACGAGAGTGCAGAGCACGAGGTAAATCAGCTGATAACTGAGAACACCCAGGAGAGTGACGCTGTCATATACACCGACGGATCAGTCGTGCGCAGTGGGACATTAGCCTGGGGTTTCTCGGCTAGAGTGAGATGAGAGGTCGTGGCTGAGAGCAGTAGGGCATACATGACAACAACCTCCAGTTTGAGAATGGAGACGGAAGCAGTGACCTCAGCACTGAAATGGATATCTGAGACTTCTATAACAAAGGCAGTCATCGTGACAGGCGTGAAAGCCGTACTTCAGAAAGTACAGAACGGATGGCTTTGGTACGAGTGGATGGCAGATGTTGAGGCCTCAAACCTCCAGGCGCTGACCTGGATCTACTGTCCTGCTCATGCCGGGGTTCAGTGCAATGAAAGAGCTGACATCTTAGCTTCACGGGCTCCCATCATGGGCACATTGGTGATGGACAGAAATGATATTCTGAAATCAATCAATGACCGTCTGCTGGATGAGGACACCGCAATAGATGAAGCAGCAATCCACAGACTGCAAAGTTTCGACATTAGACGAGGTTCGAGCGGAGTGGGGCCCATGAGAGGACGGTGCAGGAGCGTGTACAACCAGCAAGCTACAGGGACCGTCAGCATCCATACCTTACGCCATTTGATGAGAGAGACTGAGCACCTATGGGTATGCCTGGAGTGCAGTGACGTCGATTCTTAGAAACAGAAATAGGGAGCCGCCTAGAGCAGGGGTTAGCGCCCTGGCTTCGCATCTGAGTGTTCCTGGATTCATTCCGCAGTTGAGGTGGAAATAGTTTTTCAGACCGTAATAGCTCCCTTGTTGACCCATTCTTAAATGGGTACCGGTTCATGCCATTTTGGAGCAGACCAATTTAACGATATTGTCATCCAAAATTCTCGTACACGTAGGCAATTTAAAAAAAAGGAATTTTAAGGGTCTTCGAAATAATAACCCTATTAAAATGACTTTCTTTAGACATCTATTTTCTTGCTCACTCTACAGAGGCCACTCGCCTCAGCATCATTCCTCTCCCCCCTCCCCCACCCAACCCAATCGCCAGATGTATATCCGCTTGCGTCACCTGGGATAGGTAGGTCACCATTTAACTTAACAGAGACTAGCTGCTGTTTGATGCGTCCCGCGCTGAGCCGAGTTCACATTTGACGACGTTTCTGTGGTATTCGATTACAGTGGCTCTTCTCGTGTAAGTTTCAATTTTGTTTTTTTTTCCTTTTCCCAAATCTAAAAAATAGAATTCATAACTATGATATTCATACAAATCAACATATCAGAACAAATAAATGCATGTATTTAACAAAAACAAACATTCGCGGGCAAGTCAGTAAATAGGTGGCAAATAAATATTTAAAAAATATACTAAATAAG
Organism: Ariolimax columbianus; assembly: GCA_036924085.1. NCBI lineage: Eukaryota > Metazoa > Mollusca > Gastropoda > Stylommatophora > Arionidae > Ariolimax > Ariolimax columbianus. Next base: position 25,407,749 of record JAVGWX010000021.1, on the reverse strand, counting down.
ATGCAAACTTAACAATTATTTATTATTGCGATTACATTTCTTTCATTTCTCAACATAATTTCCACCAAAATTGATACACTTATTCCATCGCTTTATCAGAGCAAAAAAAACAAACAAACTGCAGCATATAAGTCTTTGATCTGTTGCGTCAGCCTGCACTTTACGTTAAATCGATTCATTCGCAAAAACGTCTCACGCCAAAGTGAGAACGTGCACTACGCTGTAGACTAAATACTGTAAACACCCATTGCAGCTGCTACTCTGTCTATCGCTTCTCGCATGTTGGCTCGAATCATCTTACACCCCCCCCCCCCACCATCTGTCTATCGCTTCTCACATGTTGGCTCGAATCATCTTACACCCCCCCCCCCACCATCTGTCTATCGCTACTCGCATGTTGGCTCGAATCATCTTACACCCCCCCCCCCATCTGTCTATCGCTACTCGCATGTTGGCTCGAATCATCTTACACCCCCCCCCCCACACCATCCCCTACATCACAAATGCTTCTGTTCCAATCTGAACAAGATGGCATCTGCGAATTATGAGAAAATGTATCGACCAAGTTATGCAGGACTTTACGTGACAAACACGTGATACATTTCTGTATGGGTAGCCTTTGCAGAAAATACTTTTGTTAACCGCCCCTCCCCCCTTTCCAACAAAGAACGCCCTTCTCCCCCCCCCCCCCCCCGCTGATGATCGGCTGCACTCACAGATCACGAACACCATTGTTTATCTCAGTTTCGCCCCTGCATACGACACCTTGTCTGCTACCCACAGTAATCACAAGACTGGCCACCTACTGACACCTATACTAACTACATTGCCAGCTATCCCACATCAGTGTGTGACCTACTTACTGACTTACCCTTGTATATCATTAACCTGTAAAATTCCAGGGTGGATATGTAGGCGACACTTGAGTTATCAACTTGCCGTCGGAAGGCATTGACCTTTACCTTGAAGAAATGCAGATCTCCCAAGGAGTCCGCCACTTTACTCGGCCACTGTGTGAGAGCATCGAGCGTTCTGTCTACGTTGAGTCGCTGAGCAATATCATAGATAATCAGCGTCATATTGGTCTATACGATTATCAATACATCAATCGACAAACAATCAAGACTAAATAATCAATAAAATCGTTGGTAGGTTTATTGCCTTCGTTCTTGTTTATTACAGCTACAGAAAGAGCATGGCTGTGGCAATGCAGAGATTGAAAAAAATTAGAAACTGATGGCAAAACACTAATTAAATTACGAAAATAAAAATCCAGCAAACTTGCATCTTCCTGGTGGCAACTTAAGGATGTGAAACGTGGACCACTACACAAACACTTAGTGAAATGTAAAGTAGAAATTCAGTCAAATTAACCGTAGGTTGGACTGCCTGGCCTGTTACAGAGGCTGTTCAACCAGCAAAATGGGATGTATGTTCTCTCAAGACTAATATGGTTTTTGTTTCTGAGCTGCTAATGGTCACCCTTGTCTTCCCCAGCTCTTATCTCCAGATGTGAAAGCTGATCTGAATGTATACCTCTAATTTAGTTACCAGTTCCACATTAGCAAACGCCAGATCCAATATATAGACTGGTCTCATCTACCAGTACCCCACTGAGAACTGTTGGTCCTCTCATGACAGACTTTGATGACGTCAAAGTATGAAGTATGACGAAGTTTGGTGATATAATGTCGTCATGTCTTACACCACTGGTGGCCTTGAACTCCTCTGACTTTTGGTTTCCTGTCCTAATGTAGTTTCTGATTGGCTTTTAAAAACTATGTCTAGGGCAATCAAGGGTACTGGCATGTGATTCTTCTCCAGGAAGTCTTAGTTAGATGCCAACACCGTCATACGGGCTCATCATGAGGATGTAACTTAAGCTGAATTGGGATTATAGCGAATAAAAAACTGCGCTTACCATCAACCTCACGCTCTGGTCTTGAGCTGCCTTGGACCAGTGGCAAGACATGTCGAGACGACGGTAGGTAACTCAGGATGCTGGCACTCTGGTCCCACCTCCCTTAAGACCAGGAGTCGCTTGAAACTTACGGATTCGATCGCCCACCGTTTCCGTTCATCGCTTTGAGAGGCGACAACATCACTCAATGTGGGAGCGGTGTGTCATGTTACTTACAAGGCAGGCCAAATTTCTCCAAGGCCATGTGTTAGTCCCTTATTATTCGCCCAAAACGGACACTGCCAGCAAACAGGTTCTCAGCCTGTTTGAACGTTGGTATAATCATGGTTATCTCCCAGTCCTTTGGTACAACCTTCAGGCGCCATGTTGTATCCGAACATTGAGGAATAACAGTTCGCCTGCAGTTCCAATATACTTTACTTTTTCTGGTGTTTTACTATCCTGTCCACCCGATGTGCCAACTGTTATTTGCTCCACTTCAGCTCTTTCATTGTGATGTTTTCCTTTGTATGACTGCGTTCCGAGTGACACGGACAAAGTGGCTCGATAAGGATTCTGCGGTCCTTAAAGGTACGTGAGTGCGGACAGAAAAGTGCATTACATGAGCCCTCAGAGAACGATATTGTTCGATTCAGGCGTAACACGAGAACCAAAGGGACATGTCTCAAGCACTTGAGAACTACTAACGGTTATAAGTGAAACGTAGCTCTTTGTTAACCCATATTTAACCGCTTGACAGCCTAAAGCAGTCAACCCTGACAGAGGACGGCAAAAAATCACCAACGTAGACGACCATGAGGACGGCAGGAGACGACTGCAACAGTTAACCCCTGATTTGTAATTTTATCAGACGTAATAAGATCAGCGAGCTATGATTTGGTTTCTAACATTCATCGCAGAATGCAGGCAGTGTATGGTGACAAAAGTGTGGCGATGTAAGACCCTGTCACGTATAGATTATTGGTCTGCCTGACCAGGATATCATAAGCCTAACCTGCTACATTAAAATTATCTTGACAGTTAGAAATGGAAAAGAGTAGGCCTAAAGGCCGCTGCTCAGACAAAATTCAAAGTTAACAATCTACCCAAATTATGTGTACCTTCCCCCAGGCCTAGTAAGCCGCAGGAAGTTTTAGACACCTACCATGGATAGCCTTCGGCTACCTGGCAACATACATTAACATGCCTGTTTGAATGTAAAGAGTTTAATGTAGACACGTTTCATTGATTACACCAAGGCTGAAACATCAACATCTGGGGAAAGTCATGAAGGAAATGACGTTTACTGTGCATATAGTCCATCTCATTGAAACATTATACGAAGATCAACCAGCCGCTGTCCGAGTATATGGGCAAACATCAAATTGGTTTGCAGTACAAAAGGGAGTAAGACAAGGATGTAACCTCTCACATTATCTATACAACATATGTGCGGGATGTATAATGAGAAATGTTCGAGAAGACGAGAACATTGAAAGTTTCGACCCATTTACGATTGGCGGGTACGAGATTCCAGAGTTACGATCAAGAAGTGCAGAAGGGCTAGAGCAGCTACTTTCAGCCGTAAATGGACATAGTTAAGATCAAACCCTGTTCATAAAAATAAATAAAACAAAGATAATGATCACCGACAAAACACAATGTCAGCATAAATTTACAGTGGGTGGTGAGAAAATAGATCAGGTCACACATTTTGAATATCTGGTCTCCAGAATGGACAAAAATGGCGACTGCTCGAAAGAAATCAGAAGAAGACTAGCCATGGCAATGTAGATGGCAAAATTGGAAGGGGTAGACCAAGAAGACGATGGCACCAGGAGTGCCTGAGTATGACTGTGGCAGAGGCTGGAGTTTTCGCAAGAGAACGAGTTTCTTTCAGACAGACTGTGATGGGAGCGACGTTCTACAAAGGGACATGCTACATGATGATGTTTGAACACCAGGATTCTAAGTGTAGGTTTCGTGTGCTTTATTTTCCGGTGCAGTATCTGAGCCTCGTTGGTTTTGTTGTCATCAATTAATGTAATTCGGGCTTACTAGTGCTTGGCTTGTTTTGTTTGATTGTTTGTTGTTGCTATTTACACTGGAATTAGAATGTTCATATGTGTCTTAAAGTAAATCGGGCGATGTCATACACATACCGTCTTCGTGAGATTTGATCGTATTGTGGCGACATCGTAAATCATTTGAAAGTGTATTAGTACCATCCTACTGAGGTTTAAACGTAAAGCTTTAAGTCTATATATCCTGTACTCGACAAACAGACTAATCAAATAAGCTGAAGTCTATATTTCATGTACTCGACAAACAGACTAATCATAAAACTGAAGTCTATATTTCCTGTACTCGACAAACAGACTAATCATAAAGCTGGAGTCTATATTTCATGTACTCGACAAACAGACTAATCATAAAACTGGAGTCTATATTTCATGTACTCGACAAACAGACTAATCATAAAACTGGAGTCTATATTTCATGTACTCAACAAACAGTCTAATCATAAAACTGGAGTCTACATTTCCTGTACTCAACAAACAGATTAATCATAAAACTGGTGTCTATATGTTCTGTACTCAACAAACAGTCTAATCATAAAACTGGAGACTATATTTCCTGCACTCGACAAACAGACTAATCATAAAACTGGAGTCTATATTTCCTGTACTCGACAAACAGACTAATCATAAAACTGGAGTCTATATTTCCTGTACTCAACAAACAGACTAATCATAAAACTGGAGTCTATATTTCCTGTACTCGACATACAGACTAATCATAAAACTGGAGTCTATATTTAATGTACTCAACAAACAGACTAATCATAAAACTGGAGTCTATATTTCCTGTACTCGATAAACAGACTAATCATAAAACTGGATTCTATGTTTCCTGTACTCGACAAACAGACTAATCATAAAACTGGAGTCTATATTTCCTGTACTCAACAAACAGACTAATCATAAAACTGGAGTCTATATTTCCTGTACTCGACATACAGACTAATCTTAAAACTGGAGTCTATATTTAATGTACTCAACAAACAGACTAATCATAAAACTGGAGTCTATATTTCCTGTACTCGATAAACAGACTAATCATAAAACTGGATTCTATGTTTCCTGTACTCGACAAACAGACTAATCATAAAACTGGAGTCTATATTTCCTGTACTCGACAAACAGACCTGCAGTAAGACGTCATTGTACACCGCCTGACTCTCGGTCTTGCTGGCACTCAGAAATAGAGTTGTACTCCCTCTCTCTAGTTGTACTTCGTAAACCAGATTTCCTGTAAAACATTAATGGATGTTGTTAGCTTCTGTTTTTCATTTTCCTGTTATTCCATTTTACTTTTGTATATTAAAAAAACAACAGACCAAGTATAAAGAAAGAAAGAGAGAGAGAGAGAGAGAGAGAGAGAGAGAGAGAGAGAGAGAGAGAGAGAGAGAGAGAGAGAGAGAGAGAGAGAGAGAGAGAAGGCCAAACACTGACTACACATTGAAAACGTAAGAGCTATTTCTCGCATGCAGTTAGCAGGGCACGGTTCAATAATTTGCTTTTTTGAATTAATTGATTTGTTCTTTTCTAGTCCTACCACCTTACTGTATTCTCTTAAATTATTTCTCTGACCTTTTCCTTGGTGTGTTTGTTTTGTCTAATTCTAGATAACACTTGCTATTGGTCAATACATAAGTGTTGCAGACCTCACTGTTTGCCCTGGCCATTATTCTAACTTAGAACAATCTCACACTCATCCACATCATTCATGACCATACTCGGTAAATGACGTATCACACAGCAGGTGGCATATTTATTACATAATACACGTATCATAAAAATGAGTAGTGAAATTACAAACACAATTCAATACATATCATCTTAACTAATTATTCCTATTTTATATATAAGTTAATATAAATATTAACTAAAGCGGAAATTTTAAGCATTAGGTATTCATGGGATTCCCAACTATCTAAAACCCAGTTCTATTGCCTTACTAACATCACACTACCTCGCCTTAACTGCGTCCTCAACACACCTTATCAAATACTCTTCCTCACTCAAATCCCCTCAGGCGGGCGATCTGGACATACCTCGTTTACAAATTGTCCTGCTTACAACACACGTTCAGATTATCTATTAATACAAAACTCACGCACCTATTTGAGCGATCATGTTCTATCACTAACATTCGTCCAACAGTCTTTCAATCGCTCCTCTATCTAAGTCGGTGAGCTAAACCAGACTCCTATCTACATTCACTCATCCCCTCTTATCTCCTCTCCATCCAGCCTGCTGAGCTAAACTTTGTCTCGAGTTATATACACTCAAGCGAAGTCAGAGCTTGACCAATGGATCTCAGGGGATGGCTATATTCAGTCTTATTGGAACGAAACAGTTTGCACACCTGTCACTCATTCTCTCGCAGCAAGCCCTGCTGCCAATCCGTCTGTCAATAATTCTCTCCCTACCCAAATCGGAAGGCCAGTGGTCAGCTCCTACCTGTCCACATTCTTTGCCCCAACTCTGTTCTCCTTTGTTGAGACGGTGAGTGACCTTGACACGCATTCAGGTACATTTGTTATCAGTAACCACATCACCCCTGTCCTAAATTCTCTGCTCCGGTGGGAACTGTTACATAAGTGCTTATCTTGGAATCGTCTTGCCTAAATAAAATCTGTCTTTTATCCTCTTGTGTTTTCCAGTCGCTTCATGAATCCCCAGCGTCCATGTCCTGTTTTCGTCTGAACACCTATAGTGCAGTGATATCAGTCATGTTGAACACAGCACATCTTTCTCTCTTTTTTTTTCCTGCTGATTTGGAACATCAGTGAGGACGCGTGGCTGAATGGCTTCAGTGCCTTCTGCCGATAAGAAGGGCAGATGATCGAATCCCCGATAAGGTACATGTTGTTTTGCTGTTGAGGTGAAATTTAAAAAAAAAAAAACCAGCATACGCCGTGGCAACAGCAGTGGCGAATCGATCTGTAGTCATCAGGCCCCCCCCCCCCCCCCTCCTTCCCACCACCACAACCACCAAAAAAGAAAAACACGACAGCCAGGATTACGCCAGTAATGGGAATAAAGTCGTACGGCGACAGGACCAGCAGTCAATGTACAATTTATAAAAATGGTTTCACTTGTGTAATTTCTTGTATCTGTTACAGAACGTAAAACTGGCTGGTCGTCCCATACAATATTTCTTGTATCTGTTACAGAACGTAAAACTGGCTGGTCGTTCCATACAATATTTATTGTATCTATTTCAGAACGTAAAACTTGCTGATTTTTCCATACAATATTTCTTGTTTCTATTACAGAACGTTAAACTGGCTGGTCGTCCCATACAATATTTCTTGTATCTATTACAAGACGTGAAACTGGCTGGTCGTCCCATACAATATTTATTGTATCTATTATAGAGCGTAAAAAATGGCTGGTCGTCCCATACAATATTTCTTGAATCTATTACAAATCTGGGGTAGTTGTCTCGCCGCAGCGACTCAATTTCAACCAGTGTTCGTAAAGCGATCTCAGTCCCGCCAGGCGGAGCGATAGCGCGGGCTTGCGGAAAACGCTCGCCTGCCTTTCCCCGTAGAGCGAATTGGGTGCGGTTTGTTGTAGTGGCTCCTCCACCGAGGTGCGCTAGTCTGGTCCGTATCAGGAAACGTGGTCCGTCCGTGGTGATTTATCTAAGGCTTATAGCAGAGCTCGACAGTACGTCTCGCTGGTGTCCGACTCTCGCAAAGAGCTTGTGACCGGCAAATGGAAAGCAGGAATCGTGCCTCGAGGCCCTGCGTTCTCCTACGGAGAAGGGCAGGCCGGCAGGCCAAATTGTCTCTAGTCCCAGTGAAATGCATCGCCGAGGTCGTTGGGATCCGTTCTGCACAGAGCGCTGCCATCCCTTCTCGAGCGAGCCCGGTCGGTCGGTCGTCTGGTGCGTGTGGGAGGCCCCTGTCAGGCGGTCCTAGGTCGACGGAGTGAGGGACGGGTGGAACAACCGTCCGTCCGTCCCGTCAGTCGGTCCCTGCGGCCGTCCCAGTGAGGCTTTTTACACACCCTTCCTCCGCCGACCGGTGTGTGCTGTACGTACGTCTCCGACATATATCTGGTTGATCCTGCCAGTAGTCATATGCTTGTCTCAAAGATTAAGCCATGCATGTCTAAGTTCACACTGTCTCACGGTGAAACCGCGAATGGCTCATTAAATCAGTCGAGGTTCCTTAGATGACACGATCCTACTTGGATAACTGTGGCAATTCTAGAGCTAATACATGCTTACCAAGCTCCGACCCTCGCGGAAAGAGCGCTTTTATTAGTTCAAAACAATCGTCGTTTCCCCTCGCGGGGTTGCGGCGTCCCCACTGGTGACTCTGGATAACTTTGTGCTGATCGCATGGCCTCATGTGCCGGCGACGCATCTTTCAAATGTCTGCCCTATCAAATGTCGATGGTACGTGACATGCCTACCATGTTTGTAACGGGTAACGGGGAATCAGGGTTCGATTCCGGAGAGGGAGCATGAGAAACGGCTACCACATCCAAGGAAGGCAGCAGGCGCGCAACTTACCCACTCCCGGCACGGGGAGGTAGTGACGAAAAATAACAATACGGGACTCTTTCGAGGCCCCGTAATTGGAATGAGTACACTTTAAACCCTTTAACGAGGATCTATTGGAGGGCAAGTCTGGTGCCAGCAGCCGCGGTAATTCCAGCTCCAATAACGTATATTAAAGTTGTTGCAGTTAAAAAGCTCGTAGTTGGATCTCAGGTGCAGGCGGGCGGTCCGGCTCGCGCCGGTTCACTGCCCGTTGTTTCCTGCCCTACCGTCTGCCGGCTCTCTCCCACGGGTGCTCTTCGCTGAGCGTCCTGGGTGGCCGGCCCGTTTACTTTGAAAAAATTAGAGTGTTCAAAGCTGGCCTCGGCTGCCTGAATAATGGTGCATGGAATAATGGAATAGGACCTCGGTTCTATTTTGTTGGTTTTCGGAACTGGAGGTAATGATAAACAGGGACAAACGGGGGCATTCGTATTGCGGCGTTAGAGGTGAAATTCTTGGATCGCCGCAAGACGAGCTACTGCGAAAGCATTTGTCAAGAATGTTTTCATTAATCAAGAACGAAAGTCAGAGGCGCGAAGACGATCAGATACCGTCGTAGTTCTGACCGTAAACGATGCCGAATAGCGATCCGCAGGAGTTGCTTCGATGACTCTGCGGGCAGCTTCCGGGAAACCAAAGTGTTTGGGTTCCGGGGAAAGTATGGTTGCAAAGCTGAAACTTAAAGGAATTGACGGAAGGGCACCACCAGGAGTGGAGCCTGCGGCTTAATTTGACTCAACACGGCCAACACTGAAATGACTGACATGCCGAGACCCCTTTTCTGGGGTCTAATATGGAACTGGTGCTGGATTTAGACCCTCAGAAATCTGGGGTTATGCCCCCTGTGGCTCTGTTGGTCTGCATCCAGTGTTTGATAAAGGAATTGACGGAAGAGCACTATCAGGAGTGGAGCCTGAGGCTAAAATTGACTAAACACGCCAATAGTGTAGAATGACTGTCAAAAAGAGAGCACCTTCGTGGGGTCTAATAGTGAACATGTGCTGGAATTAGACCCTCGAAAATCTGGGGCCACCCTCTAAGTAACTTGATTGTCTCGCTAAAGGAATTGACGGAAGGGCACCACCAGGAGTGGAACCTGCGGCTTTATTTGACTGAACACTCCAATACTTTAGAACGACTGACAAATCGAGAGCACTACCGTTTGGGTCTAAAAATGAACGTACGCTGGTATTAGACTCACGGAAGACAAGTCAGCTCTCAAACACTCTAATGAAAGAACGCCACGGAAATCGTGTTTAACCCAGCAGAAACCGCAGATTTCAAATACCTGGTCATTGACAAACAAAAGCCCTCAATAAATTCGCCTGACCAAATAGTGAACGGGTGCTGGAAATAGACCATCTGAAGACAGGTCAGTTTTACCCTACTAATGACAGGGCGTTGCTACGGAAAACCAGCTCATATCGAGAGGAGCCGCAGACACTTTGGTTCACGTACCAGGCTGATAAGCCAATGGCGCGAGGCTACCATGTGGGGGATTACGGCCGAACCCTTTTAAGCCGCAATCCCGCCCAAAATCACAGCACCACTGCAATGGGAGGCTCCTACATGCTCGGAACCTGGGGCTTGCGCCCCAGCCATATTCGGTAGAGCCGCAGCAAGAGGTCCTTGCCGTCCGCCGATCAAAGCGGGCGGACAACTGCTTGATACTCACCTTATACGGCGATGGGGTGCGAAACCACCAACTAAAGACTTAGTACCTGGTCGGGGTGTCGAAAACAGTAGAGCAGCCACCTCACTGTGAACTGTCGAGACTCAACCAATGACCATGAGAGCTGTCCGCACACCAGGCGAACAACATCTCTGTGACATTACCAGGCTTGTCCTCTGGCTAAATGCACGTCGGCTACGATATCTACCTCTGTACGTTATCAGCCATATAACTATCATGCTGGACGCAGAAGAGATGCAGACCAGCGGACATTGCACACCTGCCCCACTGTGTCAACACCCCAGGTGGCGGGGAATGCTAGGCGTACCATCCCTGCATAGAAGCCAAGAAAATAAAGGGAAAAAGAGAAACCCCACTCACATGGTTGCTACGTTTCTGGCAGGACGTGACGATCCTGGGATACAGACACACTGGACTGCCTCTCTTCCGGGTAAACCAGTCCATCTCATATATCATATCACATATCATCATTGCACCCTATAGACACGAGTAGTGAAGACTCGATAGTCTGGTAAGACAACTTCCATAAGAGAGACAACTCTGATCATAAACAACTGCTGCCTTGCAGATATGCTGGGGACAGCCAAATGCTAAGGAGGGCATCCCTACAGAAACGCCTGTTGAAATCGGATGCACGGGGCCGCAAGCCTAACAAAACAGTGCAACGTAAATCGCAGCATGATGGCAGTACAACCTATTAGAAAAACGCATGGCGCTCATCCTGCGGAGTCCCGCCAGGCAGCGATAGTGCCGGGCCTCACGCCTCGAAGGGGCCCACCCTTGACTACTGGTGGTCACCCACCCATGTGTCGTGGAGTTAAGGCACATGGCTATGGGGCAACTTCTATTGGCCAAAACCTCAAGACCCTCAAAATACTACAGTAGAATGCTGAGGGAGTCATTAACAAAAAACTTTCCCTAACACACCACCTGCATGAAGGTAAGATTGACGTGGCATGTATCCAGGAAACGCACCTCAACAATAACCATAAATTCTCAATCAGAGGATACCAGACCTTCCGTCTAGATAGAGAAGGCCACAAAGGAGGGGTCCTGATACTGACCAGAAACTGCATACCGAGTAGCGCGGTATCTGTCAATCACACCGGACAAGCAGAAATTGTAGGAGTTGACATAATGGCTCAAGAGACGAAGCTCCGCATTTTCAATCTGTACGGACCACCAAATAGAGACCTAACGCTCTCGAGTATGGAGGTCAGAGACTCCAACTGCATAGTAGTTGGAGATTTCAACAGCCACTCGGAGAGATGGGGATACTCTGACACAGACAGCAGAGGTGACGAAGTGGAAGATTGGGAGATAGATGCAAATCTCTCCCTAATCAATAGGCCGGAGGATAGCCCTAGCTTCTATTCAAGAACATGGCATACCACCTCGACTCCAGATTTGGCCTTCTCCACACAGGACATACACCATAAAATAGACCGCCAGGTACTAAACCAACTGGCAGGTAGCGACCACAGGCCGATCAGGCTAACCATTGACATGGAAGTAGGCCCACAGGAAACAAAACCGCTCCCACGCTGGAATTACAAACGAGCCGACTGGGACAGATTTGCAATCCTGACAGATGGGCTGTGTGAAACCATCAACACACGAAACACCAAAATGAAGCCCATGGTAGAGAGCCTAAGCAAGGCAATAATGCAAGCCGCCACTGAAACCATCCCAAGAGGAGCTAGGAAAAACTATAAGCGCTACTGGAATGATGAGTTGCAGAAAGTGGAAGATGCAGTAACAAATGCTAGGAACATGGCAGAGCGAGAAAAATCCATGGAGGCAAACATCGCCCTCAAAGCCGCCGCGGCGAAGTACAAACACACTCTCAAGCAAACAGCAAGAGAAAGCTGGAAAAATAAAACGGAAAGTCTAAACCTGGACAAAGACGGGAACAAGCTATGGAAGCTAGTCAGAGCCATGAACGACGAAACTCCGTCAAATAAACAAATTACTGTCAAGCAGGGCGAGAACTTGATCACAGGTAAGAAAGCCGCAAACGCCTTTGTCGATCACTATGCTAGAGCAAACCACATCGAGGTCCCTGCAGATAAGCATACAGACATTAGCGAAGAGCTAAAGGGACACGAAAACATAAATACGGCTCCTGAAGAGCACATGATGGCCAAACTAACAATGCGCGAAATGGAAGAGGCTATGAGAACACTAAAGAAAAGGAAATCTCCCGGAAAAGACGGTATAACAAACGAAATGCTGATGGGGCTGGGCCAAACAGCGAAGAAGAAACTGCTATCGGTCCTGAACCAAAGCTGGAAAAGGGGAATTGTACCACAGGCATGGAAAGATGCAATACTGGTACCAGTACCAAAAACAGGAAAGGACAAAACAGATCCAAATGGATACAGGCCCATAAGCCTACTGAGCTGTGTCGGCAAGCTGATGGAACGGATGATAAACACCAGACTGATGTGGCATCTGGAAGAAAAACGAATACTAATTCCACAGCAAGCCGGCTTTAGACAGCACAGATCCACTGAGGACCAGGTCATCCTCATAGCCCAGGAGATAGAAGATGCCTACCAGGCACAGAAACACACAGTAGCTGTTTGGGTGGATCTGGAAAAGGCATTTGACAAAGTCTGGAAAGATGGACTTAGAGTCAAGCTAAGAAGAAATGATGTCTGTGGGAAGATGTACAAGTGGATCGACCACTACCTCAAACAAAGAACGGCCAGAGTCCAAGTACAAGGGCAGATGAGCAAAAAGGTGACACTCGAGCAGGGAGTACCCCAAGGGGGAGTATTGTCACCCACACTCTTCCTGGTATATATAAACGATATTACAGAGAATATACCAAGAAGAGTCCATAGCTCAATGTTTGCAGACGATCTGGCTATGTGGACCTCTGAAAAGAATCTCACCATAGCAAGAAATCGGATGCAGACGGCCCTAACATAGCTGGAAGAGTGGGCGAACTCATGGCTGGTCAAAATAAACGAGGAGAAAACCACATGCACAATATTCTCGCTTTCATTAAAACCCCAAAGTACCAAATTAAGTCTAAATGGCAAAATCCTGCAGCCAAACGCCAACCCAACCTATCTGGGAGTCACATTTGATCGGCGCATGACATGGAAAAGTCAGATTGAGAGAAACCGAATGAAAGCCAGAGAAAGAATGGCAATCATGAGGAAACTTGCTGGCACAAGCTGGGGAGCAGACGAAGGCATACTAAAGAAACTGTATACTGGAAGAGTGAGACCAGTTCTCGAGTATGGCATTGCGGCATGGACAACAGCAGCGAAGGCGAACTTCGATAAAGTTAACAAACTTCAAAACCAAGCCATGAGAATTATAACAGGTGGCATGAAGTCAACGCCAATTGTAGAACTTGAAAAGATTACAAAACTGCAATCCATGACCGATAGAAGAGACTGCAGAGCCCAGCTGCAGTCAGAGAAACTCCGAAGACTGACGGACCATCCAATGCACCAGAGACTAAACAATTTGGGAAATGGGAAACTAAAGCGGAGAAACTTTGCAGAAATAGCCAAAGCAAAGATGCACGAAGATCCCATAAACGCACTAACAACACCAAAACCCATCACTACTGTACGAAAACCTACCTGGAGGCAGGATATATTTCCAGAGGTGGTAGAAAATATACCAGGTATTGCAAACAAAAACTGCCAGACTGAAAAAGAAAGGAGAGATACTACCCTAAGCTTCATAACGAAAAGCTACCCAAGCATGGACTGGACCCATGCATACACCGACGGTTCTGTAACAAACACTACACAGAACGGAGGGGCAGGAGCATTCCTGAACCTACCAAATGGCAGAAAAATAACACTGTCATTCGATACTGGTAAGTACACAAGCAATTTCAGAGCGGAGGCAGAGGCACTGAGGACGGCAGTGGAAGAAATGGTGACACACAGTGAAAATGAGAGCCATATAGTCCTGCTGACAGATGCTCTCGCCGTAGTCACAGCGCTAAAAAGCCAGAAAAACACTGAGCTTAATGACTTAAGAGCAGCACTCTGCAAACTGTGCCAGCAGTCCGCACCAAAAAGGGTAGTGGTACAGTGGGTTCCGTCACACTGCAACATCCAAGGCAACGAGGAGGCAGACAGACTGGCAAAAGAAGGTGCAAGACTACCACAACCAGATACCAGTATGACGTACGAAGAGTCAAAACGGCTTATCAAAGCCAGATACATGACCAAATGGGAAACCGAACATACTGGTTACACCAAAAACGATGCCTATTACCAGTAGAACCGAAGAGAGCAGGTCGTTGTCTTCAGACTTCGCACTGGCCACAACAGACTGAGGTACCACCTATTCAACAAATTGAAGATAGGGTGTACCGACGAATGCCCGTGCGGTACTGGTAAAATGACCGCTGAACATCTGCTGCAGAACTGCCCGACATACGAGGATCAGAGAGAGCAGATGTGGCCATTACCAGTGGAACTGCAAGACAAGCTCTATGGCAGTGGCGAGAGCCTCAGGATGACCGCCGCTTTTTTCGAAAAAATAATGGTTACTGTCTGACTGCGTACGCAGAAGAAGAAGAAGAATCTATTACAAGACGTGAAACTGACTGGTCGTTCCATACAATATTTCTTGTATCTATTACAAGACGTGAAACTGACTGCTCATCACATTATATTTCTTGTATCTATTACAAGACGTAAAACTGACTGCTCATCACATTATATTTCTTGTATCTATTACAAGACGTAAAACTGACTGCTCATCACATTATATTTCTTGTATCTATTACAAGACGTAAAACTGACTGCTCGTCACATTATATTTATTGTATCTATTACAAGACGTAAAACTGACTGCTCGTCACATTATATTTCTTGTATCTATTACAAGACGTAAAACTGACTGCTCATCACATTATATTTCTTCAGAATTGCTCTTGTTGTAGCTTCGGATACAATCTGTCAAAGTTCTTGTTTTATGCTGAAACGATTTCTTTACAACGTCCATTATTGCGTACTACTAAAGTAACAACATATTTTCAGTCCTACTCTCTCTCTCTCTCTCTCTCTCTCTCTCTTTCTCTCGTCCCATTAAAACACAGCGTGTACGAGCTCCCTTCCTTGCTGCCTTTCCATCCATACTAATATGCCGTTAGTTGTGATCCTCTTACACACGACACTTATTACATATCATTTGACTTTTCATAAAAATATATTTGAAACAGCTTTGTTTCCATTTCTGAACGAATGGCAGAATATTCCTCAGAAAGGTCACGAAAGACATCAAAGCAGAATTTCTTTTGCTGCTTCAAAGAGCTCTTATTACAAAAAACCATATTATCATCATATGGCGAGCTTTTTGATGTTGAAAGTAAATTCTCTCAAACATAACTTCATTTTCTTTTTCAGCATAATGGATGTTTTTTGTCCCCATGTAGTTTATACCTCCAATAATTGCATACATTTCCCATGCCAACTCAGAGGTCTGTGTCGTACTTTTTTTGTTCCCATAGAGTTTAATGCTCAAATGAACAAAGTCATTTCTATCACAAACTTAACGGTCGGTCCCATGCATGCAAACATACATGCTGTCATTCTGCTCCTACCATGGAGTCGACATATTAAACAGATGTTGCAATGTTCGTTTGCTCTTTCCACGCGCGATCAGTGCTTTCGATATCTATAATTTGTTGAACAAACGATGTTGCATTCTGTAGTCTGAATATTGTTACTCGATTTCTGAGTGTTCCGGGTGGGCAGGTCAAACATTGTGTTCGTGGAGGTTACAAAGTAGGTAGCTGTGCCCCACACAGAGACTGAGTTGTACAACACAATATGGACCACTGAGACTGGTACCCAACAAAATATAGACCACTGAGACTGGCCCACAACACAACATGGACCACTGAGAATGTCCCACAACACAATATGGACCACTGAGACTGGCCCACAACACAATATGGACCACTGAGACTGGCCCACAACACAATATGGACCACTGAGACTGGCCCACAACACAATATGGACCACTGAGACTGTCGCACAACACAATATGGACCACTGGGACTGTCCCACAACACAATATGGACCACTGAGACTGTCCCACAACACAATATGGACCACTGAGACTGGCCCACAACACAATATGGACCACTGAGACTGGCCCACAATAACTAAAGGATGCTACCATCGTCCACTTATTCAAGCGAAAGGGAAACCATCAATCCTGCCACAACCACACAGGAATCTCCCTACTATCGACAGCTGGCATGATACTCCTCAATCGATTGATCCACCTAGAACATGGTCTTCTTCCAGAGAGCCAGTGTGGCTTCAGATCGGCTCGCGGAACTGTGGATATGATGTTCACGGCTCGGCAACTCCAGGAGAAATGCCAAGACCAGCAACATGGGCTTTATTTAACTTTCGTGAACTTGACAAAAGCTTCTGACACCGTCAACAGAGATGGACTTTGGAAGGGCATGGGGAAATTCGGCTGTCCAAGCAGATTCACTAAGATTGTCCAACAATGGTATAAATACTGATGTGTTGACGGATGAAACGTCAAATGACTTTCCGGTATCAAATGGCTTTAGTCAGGGATGTGCACTAACCCCACCACTCTTCAACCAAATGTTTGGTGCCGTGCTCAGAGATATCTCTCAGGGTTAAATCGATAATCGAGTGGAAATAAAATACAGAACTGACGGAAAACTTCGCAATCACAGGCGACTGCAGACTCACACCAATGTAAAAAACACAACTATATCCTACTTTTTGCTGAGGACTGCCAGCACCGAAAGATGCATGCAGACATATGTGGACAAGTTCTCTACATCGTATGACAAGTTCTCTACAGCATGTGACATGAGTCTCTGAAATATGTTTCTACAGACATGGGGTAGAGTCTAGGTTTGGCTGAGTAGTTTATTATCTAAAGAGTAACAACATGTATCTACACCACGACACGATATCAACACAGAAACACAGTAAACACTATCCTGACCATCAAGCACAGTAAACACTATCCTGACCATCAAACACAGTAAACACTATCCTGACCATCAAACACAGTAAACACTATCCTGACCATCAAACACAGTAAACACTACCCTGACCATCAAACACAGTAAACACTATTCTGACCATAAAATAAAACATTATCATTTATTACAAGAATAATCGTTGCACAATATCAACAAAAAGAAAGGAACACCTAAACTAAATAATCAAATATATATATTTAACTGCAACAGAAAATTCAAGCAGATGTCAGACATAACCAGTCTCTGAAATGTGTACATGTCAGACATAACCAGTCTCTAAAATGTGTACATGCCGACATAACCGGTCTCTGAAATGTGTACATGTGGACATACCAGTCTCTGAAATGTGTACATGTTAGACATACCGATCTCTGAAATGTATACATGTCGAACATACCGATCTCTGAAATGTGTACATGTCGAACATACCGATCTCTGATATGTGTACATGTCGAACATACCGATCTCTGGAATGTATACATGTCGAACATACCGATCTCTGAAATGTGTACATGTCAGACACAACCAGTCTCTAAAATGTGTACATGCCGACATAACCGGTCTCTGAAATGTGTACATGTGGACATACCAGTCTCTGAAATGTGTACATGTTAGACATACCGATCTCTGAAATGTATACATGTCGAACATACCGATCTCTGAAATGTGTACATGTCGAACATACCGATCTCTGATATGTGTACATGTCGAACATACCGATCTCTGATAGCGTCTCTGTGATGAACACGTGGTCATCGTAAGCCTGTGTCGTCTCCAGCAGGTTCATGAAGTTCTGGACTGTCAGGATAGATGAGGGCAGGAATCCAGCCACCAACAACAGAATCAGCAGCAGAGTCTGTCCGAATCTAAGTGGAGCCAGAAGGGAAACCAGAATATGAATCCCCCAACAAAATGTCGAAAATAATCAGAATATACAAGTTCCGATTTATAAATACATCTACAATTATTTAGAAACTGTTTTAAAACTGTTTAATGCTATTCAAACGCTATTATATAAATATTTTTAAAAACCTTTAAAACTATCAAACTAATTCACAACTATTCAAAACTGTTATAAAAACTACCAGTACAGCGTTTCTTGCCATTGCTTAGCTTATTTTTTTTTTTTTTGCTTAGATGTTTGCCTCACTAGTTTCTACTGGCGGAGGCGCGCCATTTTCCACCCCAGACCGTAGTCAATTGGGCGATATCAGGACGCATAAACCAGTGCTTGGATGCATGTGTGCATCTGTATGTACCTATGCTAGGTTTGTGCGCCCTCAGAAGCTAGCCCAACCAAAGTGCAATGGAAGGGCTTTACCACGAGGGCGCGTGTGAAAGTTGTGCAAGGGTGTGACTGTGGGATAGAGTCAAAAGCGGGATCTATTGGAAGAATTTATAGGAGCATTTGACCTAATTGTGGGACGTCGGTATTTTGTCACCAGGCGTGGGTGGGGGGGGGGGGGAGATGGGGGTGGGGGTGGTCAAGCCCTCGTTAAGGTATAGGTTTGTTTCTATCGGATGAGACATAAAAACCGAGCCTGTATGCTGCATGGGCAAGCGACCTTTATTCCTCTGTCTTGTAAATCTTCTCGGTGAATAATGACGATTAATCATACGCAGTATATTTTTTTAAACTTTATTTAATTAGACATGGTAGCTGTGCGGGTGACTTCTATTTCTCCAATTTGAACCAACTTCCCTACGACCGAGAAAAGTAAAAGTGTGCACATATAATTCACAAATTCGACATCTGTCGATAGAAATTGAACTGGTCATTTAAACAATGTTTTTAATAGAAAAACGTATTTCTTTATATTTCCTTTGCTTAGTCAGGGACCACTTTTCGGCTCGATCCCCAAGGTCGTTTCCAGGTTAGTCTCTGCCAGTGCATGTCATTATATTCTTCGTCGCAGCGTCAGAGACGATTGTCGAAGCACCAGCAACAGCAAGGTGCTTGTAAAAAGCAAGAAACGCGTCATTTAGAAATATGATTTGTTGGCAAAATAAACAGTCCACCAGTTTAGTTTCGTGACACACAGGACCCACCTTGTGTGAACTTCTTTATCTTTTTAAATTGTGAAAGTTGAAATTAGCGAAAATAGGAAAAGTGGAAACTAGTTAGTTATTCATCTAGTTGTGAAATTACCAAATTTTCTTAGTACAATTAATCGTTTTTTTTACCGGAAGTGTTTTGTTATATTTACTTGTTAAAACTCCAGTGGGAGAAAGTGACCACCATTAAAGTTCATCTCCTTACGGGAGGTTAATTGATATGCTCTGTAGATATTGTAGCCGTAGAATTTTGGTGTACCTAATGAGGTAGCCATTCCTTTACACAGCCCTACTTTGTGGCCTTGTATGACATGCACAGTAAGGCACAGTAGTACTGTTCTATCACCTGCAGTAAGGGACCCAAGATTCAAACAAGTATTGAATAAGAGACGGTGTCAAATAAGTGTACAATTACTTTAGCGTGTGCGCCGTTTCATGACAGTGTGGCGCGACTTTTCTACAGACACATCTATTAGTGGTCTTTCTTACAGTATATGATAAATAGTATATTCGTTTACGTTTGCTGTAGGTCGCTGGTTGTACACACCCCTGATTTGTCTTGTTAGGTAAGGGTTGATATTCTGCTCGCGGCATGTCTTTTCATTAAGGTTCCATAAAGAACAGGTCTTGTCGATTGTTGATCCTGCAGAGTCCACGCTATGACTTATGATACACATGCTCATTAAGAAGACTCTGGCAAAGACTTTACCAACAGCACAGAACAAAGAGATCATTCTATAATTGTTAAAGTCACTTCTATCCATTTTATTTTTTTAATAATGTTACAATCTGTGCTTCTCTAATATCTTAAGGTAAAATATCCTCTTTCCTGTACTTGCATGGCGTCATATGTAGATGTTCTAAGAGTGCACATTTACCGGGTGTGTTCAGATCAGGGGAGATCTTCATTTTGCTTTGTCTAGGGCCAAACGGTCAACCACTTTATTAATATCTTCAAGAGATGGTCCAATGCCTAGTTTCTCCATATTGGGGTAGCTTTTGACAATTGTGAGAGTGACGATACTGCCACACGAGTAAAGCTCATAGCAGTTCTCGATCCATCACCTTATCTGCTTTCATTTGTCAGTTATGTTTTGAACAATGACGGTCTTGAGTTGGCTGTTTTTCTATGTATTAGACTGATAGGTTACTTTAAACCATCATACATTTATCCCATGTTCCATGTTTGGGCTAAGACCAGAATGTTTTCATTGAGCTAAAGCCACTACTCATTCAGCTGGAGCCACCAATCATTAAGCTAGAGCCATCACTCATTAAGCTGGAGCCACTACTGATATTACGCTGGAGCCACCACTCATTAAGCTAGAGCCACTACTCATTAAGCTAGAGCCACCAATCATTAAGCTGGAGCCACTACTCATTAAGCTAGAGCCACCAATCATTAAGCTGGAGCCACTACTCATTAAGCTAGAGCCACCACTCATTAAGCTGGAGCCACCACTGATATTATGCTGGAGCCACCAATCATTATGCTGGAGGCACTACTGATATTACGCTGGAGCCACCACTGATATTACGCTGGAGCCACCACTGATATTACGCTGGAGCCACCACTGATATTACGCTGGAGCCACCACTGATATTACGCTGGAGCCACCACTGATATTACGCTGAAGCCACCAATCATTATGCTGGAGGCACCACTGATATTACGTTGTAGCCACTTCTCATATTAAGCTGGAGCCACTTCTCATATTAAGCTGGAGCCACTTCTCATATTAAGCTGGAGCCACCACTCATTAAGCCGGAGCCACTACTGATTAAGCTGAAGCCACTACTCATTCAGCTGGAGCCACCACTGATTAAGCTGGAGCCACTACTGATTAAGCTGGAACCATTACTGATTAAGCTGGAGCCACTACTGATTAAGCTGGAGCCACTACTGATTAAGCTGGAGCCACTACTCATTCAGCTGAAGCCACTACTCATTCAGCTGGAGCCACTACTCATTCAGCTGGAGCCACTACTCATTCAGCTGGAGCCACTACTTATTTGCACAACGATGAGCTGTTTGTTGAACGTGGAATCTGGCAGACTTGAAGATTTACAGATTATCTATATTTGGAAAGTGCTAGCATCTAATCAGAGCATAATCTCGCTGTGGTCTTGGCGAGTACCAACTACTTTTACTTGTCATTTGATTTCACAGTTTTCTTTTCAAAGGCGGCGCTATAAGCGTTGTTTCGAATATGTTCCCAGCTATCTGCAACAACAGTGTTACGACCATGAACGCGCGAGGAGCACAGACCTGAGAACAGATCTAGATTGGAGTACTGTGTACAGGTGTGGAGTCCTTATCATAGAGGGGATATAAACATGCTGGAAAGAATACAAAAAAGAGCCACAAAGATGATAGTGGGATTCCAGAATTACAGTTATGAGGAACGACTCAGAAAAACCGGCCTACAGTGTCTCGAAGAGAGAAGAATTCGTGATGACTTAATACAGGTTTATAAGATGATCAGAGGAATCGATAAATTAGACTATAACAAGTTTTTTTTTAAATACAGCCACCCACAATAACACGAGGGCATAGCTAGCTACAAGCTGACTAAAGAGAGGTCCAGATTAGATATTAGGAAATATTTTTTTAGTCAGAGAGTGGTGTCTGCTTGGAATGCATTGCCAGGGGAGGTAGTGGAGGCAGGGACAGTTAATGCATTTAAGAACAAACTGGATGCGCATAGCTTTTAGAGCAAGGTGATGTAAATGTAACTGGTTGTATACAGACTCTGCAGGGTCTTCTAAACCAGTATAAAGACGTTAAGTTAAGTTAAGTTAAGATCTTCTGACAAGAACTAATCCTGTCTGATGCCTGTCCCTTGATCATGGGTGCATCCATGATACCTTATGTTGGATTGTTGTTTAAACATAGGAGTTGGTCACACAGTGTTCATGATAGACACATAACTCAGCTGTTGGCCATTTTCATTCATTCTGTGGACGCCAAAACTGTCAAGACACGAACAAACCCAACTGTGATCAGGACACACTCATGACTCTGCCAGCTTCCAACGTATGTTGATATATTCTTGTACAAATAATCTTTGTCATCAGGTGTGGAGACACGTTAGGCGTTACAAGGCTGACGTGACCTGCGACGTGTGGAGAAGGGGCGTAAGTAAACTCTCTGAACCATTATCTCCTGGCTCAACCATGTGTATTAAGAACTTCTCACTGCAAAGTCTGCTCAATAATCTCTGTTGTCTGTGGAGTCTCCTTCTTGTCAGTAGAATATGTAATCTCGCTCACGTATTGATCCAGAGCCCGCTAAGCGAGTTACCTGAAATGCAGCAATGCCTACCTCGAGTCGTTTGAATTCATCATTGATTACACCTGTCTTCCATGCATTCCTTATCACGCATGTTATAATTATCAGACACGCCCATCAACAGGATGCGGACGTCCCAATATCCAAGTTTAATATCTGCTGTTTTAGATAACCGGTAACCGGTGTTATATTTGCGGTGGCGACGCAGCAGGGTGGACCTGAACGGCCTGTACCTGGCGCGAGCTTGGACATCTGTCAATGGAGAACAAGCTGTTGTCCGTGCAATAGTCTCCTTCCCCTACCCCCCCCCCCCCCCCCCCGCCCCCCGCCCCCGTCCCCCTTTCCCGTGGATCTACATTAGCTATAATTATCCACATCCAAGGAAATACCAAAATATCGACCCAACCACAACCAGACGGCCTTATGGACTCCAGTTCAGGATTTATTCTCAAGGTTTACACGAGAAATCTATTTTTTTTTAAATAGAAATATTTCACTATAATATACATGTTTTAAAAGCGGACTAAGGAAGGTTGTGCGTGAAGCTAGCAGCTTCCTAATTTAAAACTAAATATAACAGAAACCACCTCTACAAGAAAACCTACATTTTTCTGGCACAGGCTTCCTGCAAGGAAACAATCTGTAGCCGTAGCCTCGCGATCCTATTGGAGCCTCCGACTAACCATTCCTAGTTTAGTAACCTCAGATTTCGCAAAGTCCGTTCCCTTTCATATTTTCCCTACTCATTATGGAACTCTACAACATCCTCCAGAGATATCCAACTTTGAGCGTTCAACACTAATGTGAGTTCAGTGTTACTGTATGGTCCAGAAACATGTTTCGGAACTAGTATCACATTAGATATGCACACCTTCCCCAACGTGACCCGTCACATATGTTGCATCAGATGGAAATATGTGCTCTCCTAATACCTAGCACAGATCACAACATGCAATACAGGCGCACGTGTGCATTAAGGACACCATCGTCGTCAGTCCTATAACTTAGAAGGTCGTTGAGGCACCGCTGTTGCAGTTTGTAGTACCAGCTCTCGCCATACAACAACGGTGTGTCTTGGGCCGCTACACCCCGACAGCGCTCCTTTCTCTCCAGGTGGCAGTTCATTGTAGTTGTGTCTAAATTTCTAACAACAAAGCTGACATACAGGTGAGATTAATTAGACCCGGTATTTGCTTTAACCACACACACACGCGCGCACACACACGTACACACGCACGCACGCACACACACATACACACACACACACACAAACTGTTTATCTCGTGGACGTGGCGTGCTTCTTATAGAACATGCAAAGTGTACACACACAGAAAAGTGTATAACAATGCAGTCAGACATATCCTGGATTAGAACCCGCAGGGGAAGAGAAGCATAGTTGATATGGCAACGAAAACCAAGAGAACATAGGTCGAACAGAACGCCAGAACAAATGGGTTTCAAGCGTAGAGATCATTATGACGACCCAGAATGTGGACCGGTCCGGAGAGGGACAGGGGCGTACCTGTGGTACTAAATCAAAAGATAAAAGCCAAGATTAAAGGAGTTTACACCAACATTATAAACATCAACAATTCATGTTCATATAATTAACTTGCATGTGCGTGTGTGTGTGTGGGAGGGGGGGGGGTGTTTGCAGATTTATTTTTAAATAGCAAAGTTGACTAAAGATTACTACTATTTTTGGAAAATAACAGCAAAATAATACGAAATGACAGTCATTAATTTGCTCTCAACCATTAGTAAAATGAAGTCTCCAGCATTCCATCCTCCACAGCAGTGTCTACTATGGGCTTACCATGACCTTTGGTTCTAGTGATGGACTGAAAGTGTCACACCCCGGTTATCCTGCGGCAACACAAAGGTTGTCAGAGCGATTAATGTGGACACCAGTTATCGCGTTATAGAACACTTGTCTCACAGCGGGTTTCTCTGTATGATCCAGACTACTCAGCCCTAAATAGATACCTGCCTTACATTTAGTGATTATAAAGCATCGAGGAAGGTATTTGGTTGTGCCACCTCACAAAAAAACCTGCGATTCGTAAAATGAAGTTCCCAACACTTAATCCTTACCGACAGTGACTGCTGTGACACTACTTTCACCTTTCTTTATTGTTTTACAGAAAAAAAACTTTGTCTTTTAGGTAATACAAACAAATAGATAAGGGATAGTTTTTTGTTATAATAACGCATTTTAAATGTTTGTTTTGTTTTTTACAAAATATGTTTTTAAAGGTGAGAAAACCTTGAACGTAGATAGACTGAATATCGCGGGCTGGGAAAGATGGATAATTGTAGTCAGATGAAACACACAGATCAATACCTCCAACTTAAGCTCACGCTCTCGATTATCATCCTAGAAACAGACTGTATCACAACAGCCTGGCCACCAAGGGGAGGATCGGCATTGTAATCCCCTACATTTACATTTGGACCGCGCCAAGATGGCGGCACGTCCGGAACAGGTTTGTCTCCAAGCCTATTTAATGGCCAATTTCGGACGCCAATCCATCGGAATTTGTGTTTTCTGGACGGAATGTATAGTCTGGTGCAGACGGGGCACAGAAGGAGCTTCCAGGAAGACTGTAACACAAACTCAATTGTGTACAGCAGTCACGCGTCCCCTTAAAACTACTCATTGTTGGCAAATCCTTTCACCACCGGCAACCAAACACATGGAAAACAAATGTGACCTACTGTTGATTTCAATCAACATAGAGGCATGCTCAGCGCGCAAAGAGCTTTTGCTATCTGAACTTTGCAGGCAGAGCAGATGCGATGTTCCTATGTTCCAAGAGACCCATCGCAATATCACTGACCGAAGACCACATGTAGAGGATATGAACCTCACTCTAGAGACACCACACAAACAATACGACAGCGCGATTTTCACCAAGAAGGACACGGACATTAAATGTAGAGAATGCATTTCCAAAAATAAATTCGAGATACTTACAATTCAAATGCAATCATGCACAGTAACATCCGTGTATAAGCCGACCAATGGGCGTTGGTCTTCAAAGAACCCGGTAATTTCGAATCAGGAAAGACCAGAATAGTGATGGGAGATTCTAACGGTCAACACAGTGGATGGGGATAGGTACAGACACGCGTTGATGGTGAAGCTCTTGAAATTTGCGCTGAACGTATGGACTTGCAGCTGATACATGACCCAAATATTTCACCATGTTTAAATAGCGGCAGACGGAAAGGAGGTACATCCCCGATAACATCATTGTAAGCGGACGCATCGCAAACCAGACAATGAAATTTGTGGAACAACCAATCCATCATATACAACATAGACCAGTCCCTCGGACACAATATAGATCAATCAATCGGACACAAAATAGATCAATCCCTCATACACATCATAGACCTATCAATCGGACACAACATAGACCTTTCCCTCGGACACAACATAGACCAATCCCTCATACACAACATAGACCTATCTCTCGGACACAACACAGACCAATCCCTCATACACAACATAGACTTATCCCTCGGACACAACATAGACCAATCCCTCATACAAAACATAGACATATCCCTCGGACACAACATATATCAATCTCTCGGAGACAACATAGACCGATCTCTCGGGTACATCACAAATTTACCCGATACACCTGATTATATTTCCTAGGATGCAGAAATACTGTGCAGTGGAGGACCGTCTCCTTCTGCATTCGTTCTCAATCTGCCGCCACTACCAAGCCCTGAACGATCTCAATCTACCGATACCAAGCCCTGAACGTTCTCAATCTGCCGCTACCAAGCCCTGAACGTTCTCAATCTCCCGCTACCAAGCCCTGAACGTTCTCAATCTCCCGCCACCAAACTCTGAGCGAGGCAGAAAGAGCAGTCCAGGACAGCGTATACTGAGGAGATGTGCCCAATAGCCTATGAGAGAGACAGAAAGTGCGGCCCAGGGCCTCGTATACTGACGAGATGTGCCCAATGGTCTATGCACCTAAAGGTGCGACGGGTTTTGATGTCGATGATAAATCCCCCCCCCGTTACCACAGAAAACCAATAAACATCGTAAAGATCAATTTTTACAATTATTTGTGATTACATATAAATAATGGGCATCATATCGATTAATTAATCAATATTTGATCTTCCTGGTAAACAATGGTCCTGCGGTCACGTGCTTCGATTGATTTGGCAGGATCTCAATTTATCATCACGTGTTTCGTAAATGATTCATATCTGCTAAAGCTCGCCTGCTACGTAGGTTCTTTTATCGACCACACTTTCCTATTCTAGCAGGTTCCACATCTATGCATGGCGATTTCTGCTTAAAGTTTGGTCGTTAAGCAGAATCCACATGATTACACTCAGACCTATAAGTGCTGATATCCTTCCAGGGCATAAGAACATGGACATCTATGGCTCAGATACAAACAAGTGCAGACACGAAATCTACGAGTACTTTATTAACTACAGGCCTTCATCATGGACAAATGATCGCAACATACATTCAAACAACAAACAAATCCTGAGGGTCACTATGAACTAAGTGCACATAACTCCCTGAGGGTCGTCGGGTTATTAAGCGTCACAATATGCCCTTTAAGAAAGGCAACATCCAACAAAAATAGATGTATTCACGGACTGCAGAGTACTATTAGAGACAATACAAAAAACAAACAACGAACAACTGTTATCAGAGATCAGAGCAGAACTGGGAAAACTCCAGAGATCCTCAACAATAGCGCCCCAGTGGCTATCCTCCCATTGCGGAATCACGGAAAACGAGAGAGCTGATGATCTGGTAAAAGATGGCAGCAAAAAGGC
Source organism: Ariolimax columbianus (assembly GCA_036924085.1). Lineage (NCBI taxonomy): Eukaryota > Metazoa > Mollusca > Gastropoda > Stylommatophora > Arionidae > Ariolimax > Ariolimax columbianus. Next base: position 25,380,331 of record JAVGWX010000021.1, on the reverse strand, counting down.
ACAATTTAATCATCGAGTACCATACAGAGAAATCAAGAACATCATCAGAAATCAGTATATACACCAATGGAGAGAAGACAGAAACATAAGCAGTACGCCAGACCCAATTCACCAACTCAAAAGAAATCAACAAACTACCTTATTTCATCTGAGAACGGGACACTACAGACTACTAGAACATCTTTACCAACTGAAGATCTCACACACCGATGAGTGCCCATGTGGAACAGGATGCCAGAACCCTGAGCATATTCTACAGGAATGCCCTATCTATAGGGAAATGGGATGCCAGACCTGGCCAGAGGGTGCGGAGCTGAGACAAAAGCTGTGGGGCAGCCGCTCCGACCTGGTGAAGACTACAGACTTCATCATGGCGACTGGCCTGCAGATATAGCATGACCAAAGATCCTGAACGCAAAGAAGAAGTAAGAAAACAGCTCACATTTAGCAACTGCTGAAAGGCAAAGGCGTTCCTGTCGCCTGAATCGTACTGGTTGAACCGACTCCTGTGTATTTCCAGTTGCACTATCCTACATCCACCTTTTTGGTTAAAACTCGTGCAGTATGTTGATTGTTAATGAACCGATTAAAGTGTATTAATGTGTCAGTGAAAGTCAAGGTCTCGATCTGGAAACTCGTCAATACGACGAACAGGCACTATGTTACACACATTTTGGGGGCTAAAGAAAAGGGGTTAATAAATGAATTGACCAGTTTTATTTTGACTTGTTTTGGGATAATCAACAAGATATGTAACAGAACAACAGAGAAGAGTGACAGTTACAAAGTATAAATGTCGTGTATTGAGAAATGATTTGAGATCAATACAAACATTAAACTTTTGCAAATGACGTCATTGCAGATCAGAATAACAGTAAATACATTTTTTTAAAGTAATTATTATATTTACCGAAATGTTACAATAAAATGATTGGTACCTTAAGAAGGAATTTTTATTATCGTTTAAAGTTAACGCGAGTCGGATCAAATCTTGAGGTAGTCCACTTGTGACCTGCGGTCCGTTGTTTGGAGACTCCTAGTTTTGATCATCTTTCATTCCTTGGTTTGTGTGTGTGTGAGCGTGCGTGCGTGCGTACGCGTGTGCGTGTTTGTGTGTGTGTGTGTGTGTGTGTATGTGTGTGTGTGTGTGTGTGTATGTGTGTGTGTGTGTGTGTCTGCACCGACCGACCGAGTTTCTATTTTGCTTTAAATATAGATGACTTTCTTTACTAGCCGGCTTGTGGACATGGGATGTAGATTCTGGTTCATCTCCTGCTTATATTTTGTCATATTCCACGAGAACCATAACAACAAATAAACCAGAGAAATAAGTAGGAACAAAGAAACTTGGTAACCATCTGTTTTCTGTAGGGTATCTTCTGCTGGTTCTTTGTTCGTTCTCAATCTCCCGCTACCAAGCCGTGAACGTTCTCAATGTCCCGCTACCAAGCCCTGAACGTTCTCAATCTCCCACTACCAAGCTCTGAACGTTCTCAATCTCCCGCTACCAAACTCTGAAAAGGGCTTTGCAAGTAGCCGATGTCCGGAGAGCGGAATGCGCTGTGTCGTAGTTTGCACCTTCTTTACAGCAATATTTAAACCTTTCAGTCTGCCACATCCGACTACAGCAGGCATTTTTTAGTACCGGTCTACCCCTCTCTCTTCGATCCCTCCTCCAAAGCCCGTCTGCTCTGTTGCAGCCTGTTGTCCAGGATCACCGCATTGAGGTATAGCCATGTCTTGGCAGCTCTGGTTATCTGGTCCTGTCGCTGGCATTCAGCTTTGGGTGGCTGAGTGCATCAGCTCATGCATTGCTCAGGGTCTTAATCCTTTCTGCGGGGTTTGAAACATCAAAAAGCACTCGACACAAAACATTGATCGACATTGCTAGTCCCCACAAAACATTGATCTACACTGCTAGCCCCCACAAAACATTGTTCTAGACCGCTAGCCCCCAGAATACATGAGGAGCATGCACAACGTCCCAGCACTTTTATCACAGTCTCCTTAAGATAGCCTTATCGCCACGCCTTGTCGACCGTCGAGATATTATGCACCGGGTTGCCTTTTTCGATGTCACAGTATGCGCAATGGTCAATAACTTTGTACGACGCACAGAGCGGAAAACAAGCGCGTTGGCCTAGAAATTCCAGGTAGAATATGCAGTGCAAATATCATGTCGATAGAGTTCACTCATCCAGTGTTTTGGTATAACGGACAAATTGATAAATATATTATCTGTTTTACAGCTAAGATTCTTTAGCGACCTGGAGTTATTATTTCTTATCGTATCTTACAAAAATGGAAAAATAAGGGTACTAGCAGGAGATGAAACTAGTCGGAGATGAAACGTTAGAGATGTCATAGTTAGCATTGTCTACATTTTCTGAGAGGGGTGGGGTGGGGGGTGGGGGGGGGGGGGTGCTAGTTCACTTCCTCTTCCTTTTGTTTTCCCTACTTATTTGTATGGTGCCCATTTGCAGCTGAGTAGACTGACGCATGCCGAGGTATGGATCGAATGGTTCCCGTTGCCGAGAGAAACAAGCATTTAGACGAGGTCAAACAAAATTTTGGAGGCAAACGACCAAAACGAATACATAGATATCACTGGCAGGAAAACAAGAAGAAGAGAAGAATCAGTAAACAAGAAGAAGAGAAGAATCAGTAAACAAGAAGAAGAGAAGAATCAGTTTAAGTAACTTCAACTTAACTTAACTTCTTTATACTAGTTTAGAAGACTCTGCAGAGTCTGTATACAACCAGTTTCATTTACAATTTTTTGCTGCCTTAAAAGCTATGCCCATCCAATCTATTCTTAAATGCATTAATTGTCCCTGCCTCCACTACTTACTGTGGCAATACATTCCAAGCATTCACCACTCTTTGACTACAAAATGTTTTCCTAATATCTAACCTGGACCTTTCTTTAGTTAATCTGTGCCCTCTTGTGGTTGAATTTTGAAAAAAACGTGTTATAGTCTAATTTATTAGTTCCTTTGATTATTTTATAAACCTGCATTAAGTCACCTCGGATTCTCCAGAAGACACGTTGAATTGTAATGTAGATTAATCTTAATTCCGCTGTATCCATGTCTCTTTTGGAAAATATCTAAAGGCTCTGAAATCTTGGAGCATACTCTTTTGTATAGACTGTGCCAAAGTACTGATTGAGTAGATTAGCTGTTTCCCTATTCTGACTTATTATTTTCCCCGTACTGTCTATGAGAGGGCCTACTTTGTCTTTTGTTCTTTGTTTATTCTTAACATAAGAAAAGAAGCTTTTACTGTCAGTCTTGATCCTCTGAACAAGTTTTTTTTTAGAAGTCTATTTTCGCTGCTTATTCACTTTCTGGGCTATTTTCTGCTAGCCCAAATATTTAAAATATGTTTTTTTTATTTACCTGCCTCTATATTGTATATTTTCCATGCTCTTCTACATTTAACTACAAATCTAGTTATCCACTTTTTACGCTTGTGTTTACCTCCCTACATGGAACACATTCTTCTTTTAGATTTTCTAGAACTGTTTTAAAACTTTCCCACTCCTGTTAAACATCTGTTTCTCCGACAATATATTTTCAGATTATGTGGCTCGCTGCCTCTTTCATCTTCTGAACATCTTCGTAACATGCCAACCTGCATCCTGTTCTTCACAGCAGAGAAGGCAGTTGATGTTATATCATCTAGTCTAAGTAACGAACACATAATAACACATAACATACTTGGTACCAGGGGGACTGAGACGCTAGACCGGTCAAGCACAACGTACTGACGAGAACGTTCCGTCATAGTCAGACAAAATATACTGATCAAGACCACTATATCTTTTCTATGCAGCGTTCCCTATAAATAAGCTGTTTTCAAGTCAGCCTGGCTGACATGTGGATCGATGTGATCCCCATAGTAGTGAGCGTCACGAAGATGAACCCAAGCATAACACAGCCACTTGGAGGACCGCGGTCCGTCTTCGTCGGGATGTGAGAAAAGCTACTACAACCGGCCACTTAACGTCCTTTTCAGGGAACACAAAAGAGATACTCATTGTGGGCATTTAACAACAACAATAGCAATCTCTGAAATTTGTCTCTACAGGCATATGTAACAGTTTCAGTCGGAGCATGGGCGTTAAGGGCAGGGGTGATGGGGTCGGCGAGTCTGAGAACAAAGGAACCTGAATGAGTACCAAGGTCACTCACTGTCTCGACACTAAGTCGACAAAGGAAAATGGGGGGAGGGGGGATGAGGTGAAGAATGTGTCTGGTACAGGGAGGGGTTAAGAGCTGACCACTATGGCGTTCCGATTTGGATAGTGGGTGGGGGACGGGGCGGAGGGGGGAGTGGTCATCAAATCTTGCTGCGATATTTTAGAGTGACAGGTATTCGGAGTGATTCGTTCCAATAACAACTAAATTGAGATAGATCCAAACTGGAGTGATGGCTGAGTCAGACAACCCACAGAGGACATTGGACACCCACGATAGTGCTTGAGGCAATATAATACTAGGCAAAGTCTAATTCAAACAGACTGAGAGAGAGGGAGACTGGGAATTTAGCCTATAGATTGTTTAGCTCACCAATTTTATAGAAAAGCGATTGTTAGCCTGCTACTAGTTTAGTAGGCTGTTTTACGAATGTTAGAGTGATGGAATGAATTGTAGGATGACTGAACCAGCATACGCCTTTGAGCCTTGACCAGTCGCTCTATAATGTGTATGTTTGGCACCATGTGACTAGAAGAGATCTGGGTGTGTGTATGGTGTGTGCGGGACACCTAGGGAACGATGTATGTTCCGGAGTGTGTGTATACGCAAATCAATTGAGTGTGTAATCACATGTGACTATACGTTGAATAGATTGAAGGTGAAAAAATGTCAAGATCACGTGCCTGAAGGGATCTGAATGTATAATGTAAAGATCACCTGGCTGAGGTGATCTGAGTGTGAGTGAATGCACACAATAGAATCGTGAAGACGAGTTTGTTATAGTGTGATGAGTGAGCAAATAAGGGGAGAAGAGGGTATAGGTTAGAACTGAGTTAGATTAGTTGGGGGCAATATTCAAAAGCTAATGCTTACAACCTCCGAAATTAATAATAATCATAATTAATAGATAAATTATAATTATTTAGTTAAGAAGTATTTCTTGTGTTGTTTGTAATCTCATTTCACTCACTTCAATAATAATGCTTGAATTTGATATTAATAAATAAGCCACCTGCTGTTTGCTATATTATTTGCCGTGTGCGGTCGTGAATATTGAGGATGCATGTGGTAACATTACAGATAGAAACCCCCAGTGAAAACATGGACTCTGCCACACATACTCATTGTGGACATTAACCAACAACAACAACAACATACTTGGTACCAAAGTTAAACTTGGTGTTGAAGATGTCCATGCCCAGCTGACGAAGTAACGACACTCTGGAAGAAGACCTTGACGCGCTGACTGACCCCCGGTGCATGTCGGTATTTGTTTTGTCTGGCAGAGGCAGCAGTCTCTATTAGATCAGTATCTTAGTTGCATGTAATCTAGACCAGCCTTCCCATAACTTCAACTATAACAGCTCTTTATAGCCTGCAGAAATTGTAGATCGATTTATAACATGTACAAACAGTAGATCTTTCGTAGCGTCTATTAACGGCGGATCTCTTTATAGTACACATTAACTGTGGATCTCTGTATAGTATATATTAACGGTGGATCTCTTTATGGTATACATTAACGGTGGATCTCTTTATAGTATATATTAACGGTGATCTCTTTATACATTAACGGTGGATCTCTTTATATATTAACGGTAGATCTCTTTATACATCAACGGTGGATCTCTTTATATATTAACATCTCTTTATGGATATGGTACCTACTAACAATAAATCGCTTTATAATATGTACTTTAGAAAATCTCCTTATAGTTGTACTTCTGGTAAATCTCTTTATAATATGTATTTCCAGTAGGCCTATTTGTGGTATGTACTTCCGGTAGGTATGTTTGTACTATGTACTTCCGGTAGTTATGTTTGTAGTATGTACTTCCGGTAGATTTCTTTATAGTATGCACTTCCGATTGACCTCGTTTATAGCATGCGCTTCGGACAAATCTGCTCATATCAGATTCAAGGCAAGTCTCCGTATAACTGTACTACCGCCATATGACGTTGTACACCTACCCACAGTACTGGTGTTTATGACGTCACTACGTGATATAAATGCCGAATGGCATAATGACCACGAAACTACCGGAGTCTGCCGGAATTCTTGTGTACGACAAAGACAAGAATCCACCACTAACCAACAGTGTGGTAAGAGTTGAGTAAATGTGTGACATGGCATAACACCAGCCACGGTTAGGTAGGTGGTTTGTTAAGATGGCGCCTAACAGGCTGCGGATCTTCTTTGCTCTAGTATTTTAGTTTATTAAGATGGACTCGCACAATGGCTAACCCACTCCAAAAAACTGGTTGTATACAGACTCTGCAGAGTCTTCTAAACCAGTATAAAGACGTTAAGTTAAATTACTTACCGGGTACATGGCCTATTTTAGTCACGCCCCACTCTACCCTGCTGTAACACGAATAACTATGTTGGAGTTAGTAAGGTCAAGCAATCGGGTACATGACCTGGTTTAGTCACGCCCCACTCTATCCAGCTGTACACGAATAACTGGCTATGTTAGAGTTAACTAACTCTAGTATCATCGTCAAGTAAAGTCAAGTCATCGAGGAATGTTACTGGTCACAACACCCAACACAAGTTGAAGCAGCGACCAGTGAAGGCTTTAACACGCCATCCACAACAGCATCGATATGGAAATGCCTTTTTTAACGGTATAAAAACATTTGCAAATCGACAACTGAAACTACATTAATGTTTCAAATCACTAAATTTCCTAACGGCAATTTCTAAAATAAGAAAATAACGTGCAACAATTATGCAAATGTTTGCGGCTTTTGCGAGATAGACAATTAGCTCATAATAATAGCCTTTAAAAAAATAACACTATTCTAAAAATTAAAAACAATATGACTAGAAATTAACGTTTAATTGTATCCAATAGCTTTCTGGGGAACAAAAAATCCACAATGTAACGTCCGATTTAAAAGACTAGATGTACAGCTCGCCTGAGCAGAGAGATCTCGTGTAACAGAGAAAGACCAGTTCTGATTTGTGTCTGTGACTTTTCTACCTGTTTCAGGTAAATATGGCGTTGCGCGTGACAACTGGAGCCGTTCGCCGGTAACTTATGTTCTGAGACTGTGTCGGTCTGACCGTATGAGCAGCAGAGGAGTGTTCGCTTCACATTGCAATGGTTTCCAGTTATCGACATCTCCAGACGATCTAACTGTAAGTGAATACCTGGCTTACTGTTAGACCCACTTTGCTAGTCATGGACCAAAGTTTTGAGAAGTGGAGGGAGCTTGTAGCTGTTCTTAAAAACACCGACAATTATAATGATCACTAAGATCAAGGAAATAAAAAAGTAAATACTAAGTCAATGGCGAATTGCGCAAAACAAAAAAGTTGCAGTAATATTAACGTCAACCAAATCTGTGAGGAACTACCTACATTAACTACATAGAAAATGCACAATTTATCTTTCATTAAAAAAAATTAAAAGAAAAGAAAATTCAAATGCGGTTTTACATTATTCAGGTCCAGATTTATCGTATAAATCTGCAAAGTTTTCTTGCGTGTTTCATGTAGTCAATGCCACATTCCATGAAGTAAAAAATAGTACACTTGCAGTTTATTTATGTTTATCGCTCGTTGCCAATAGCAATCATGGTGGCTGCTGGTAGCTAAGCAATTCCGGTCTTGTATCGGGAAATCAGCGCAGTAATAGTTCAAGCATCCAGGACAACAACAAATGCAGCACTTTGTTTTTGTTGTGGCCAAGGATTAGTTAAATATTTCTTTTCATGTGCTGTATCTGTTTATAAGGTTACAAAGTATTTGTTGTTCGTCCATGGTAATCGATGAGGACCACTTGGTCAGCATAACTGTTCGCACGAGTTCAAAGATGGCTAAATAAGCAAATGTGAGCATGCGTTGCCTGCTGCACTTAGTATAAGGAAATAGGAAACCCCCTTTCCACTGAGGTGAATGATTGTTTGCACACGATCCATGAGAGTGCGAATGTTCCATGCACCAAATAATGAAGGGACTTCCATTGTGCACTTCATAGCAGACAGTGTTGTAACGAACGTGACATTAAAACAAAATGACTTGTGCGTAACAATTTTATTATAGTAAAGGTGAATTGCGCACGTCAGCCTCACTCTCTCGTCCTCAACTACCGCGATGCAGTGGCAAGACATAGTCAAGACGACTGATGGCAGAAAAGGAGGCAGATGTTATTCTTAGGATCTTTTTCCAAAAGTCATTCCTGCGATCAGGTATCCCACAAGGCAGTGGGGGCAGAAATTAAACTTCTGAGGTCATAAGCTTCTACTCAAATGTATTCAATTTATTCTTTGTATGGATGTCCTTGCATACTTTTACTCTGTGAATCTGCTGTGCTTTTATATCTCCCAACTATTTTCTTGCTCGTCTGTACTTTTGTATTGTTTGTAATTATTTGACGCTTATGGTGTGTAAAGAAAACACATGTTTGCGGATTCATTAGATATAAAACCGTCCAGGCTGTGTCCTGCGGCTTCCAAGTAACATCATCATCATGTGATGTGAAATAGTAGGAGCATGAGAGAAGGGCACTGAGCTGTTATAATCAAATACAAATATATCCAATAGAAAAACAATGACGATAATAGATTCGAAAACTTAGATGAAAAGTGAGATTCAGGTAGATGGATAAAAGTGAGATTCAGGTAGATGGATAAAAGTGAGATTCAGGTAGATGGATAAAAGTGAGATTCAGGTAAATGGATAAAAGTGAGATTCAGGTAGATGGATAAAAGTGAGATTCAGGTAGATGGATAAAAGTGAGATTCAGGTAGATGGATAAAAGTGAGATTCAGGTAGATGGATATTTTGAAAAAATTGAAGCGATTGGCAGAGTGGTTTGGATGTCACTTTTCTGATCACTATCGTTTTGTGTGTGTGTGTGTGTTTCGATCGGATTTAAACTAAATATCTATCATATACAGTTTGTGGTGACTGCCAGTACACGTAGCATTTACTTCTCAGTCATACAAATCTTCACACTGGACTCCAGCAATCGGGAGGAAAAAAAAGTCCTCGAACAATAGCATAGCAGCAGAAGTTCAGTGGTTATCTTATTAAATGGCATGGCATGCAGGTGGTTTAAGGCTGATCTGGGCATCTTTTAGGACTACAAATAACGAGATAAAACTTGACGTCATTCAATGTTATTCTCCGACTAACGAAAAAGAATGATCAATTAAAGCAATTCGCTTCAACAAAATAAAACATATTTCATGAAAACAAAAATGACAGAGAACTCTTGTTAGTACCTGGTAAAGTGTTGAGCAGAGTTATACTTAAAAGACTAAAAAAACAACTTGTAGATACCAAATTTTGAAACTTTGTTGACAGTGAAACAAGCACATCACAGCTCGAATATGGACACACTTTGGAAACTTCTACAAAACTACGGGACTCCGCATCATCTCAGCAGTACAATAAAGCAAAGGTATAAGTGGAGAGTTTCTCACCAGGGACAACTCACAGAATCATTTAACATTATATGTTGGGTTTGCCATGACTGTCTTCCATCACATTCTTTGATCTTGATTGAATCATTTAAGAAACTATGACCTATGGGGAAAATGTAATACAGTAGACCTTATTTAAACAGTTAGAAATCCTGGATTTTGCAGATAATATATGTCTCATACCTCACAACGGGTGAGGAAGACTAACGTCTGGTCAGGCAAAACATATTAATCAAACATGTTAGTCAGGGCCAGGCAAAATATATTGACCAAGATCCTCTAGAATTCCTGGCAGTCCTGCTTGCGAACGAGCTGTTTTCATCAGCCTGACTAACTAGGTGGGGGAATCGACTAGATCCCCTTAGTAGTGAGCGACACGCACATGACACCATAGTACAACCGCCTTGAGGAACCCCGTCGACCTTCATCAGCACGCCCCGGAAGTGAGGAAAACTACTTCAACCCGTCAATTACCGCCCTTTTTCAGGGCGCTCAAAAGAGTAAGCCTAATCATGGCGGGCATTCGTAGCAACAACAACATCTCACAACCAACTCCAAATACAGAAGAAAACAAAGACAGATACACTCTAGATATAATCTCTCAGCAAACTGTCATTAACACAGTTCCTATCAAACTTTGAGGGACACCACTGGACGAAGTAGAGAACGGCACATACCTGGCAAGCATCATACACGAAACAGGTGGCGCAGACGAGAATGTAACAAACAGCTGTTTTTCAATGGCAACATTGATGTCTCCGGCTATTCTAGATATTTAAATGACCTCAGTTTGTTTTTCTACATTGATTTTCATCCTGTATTCTTGACATATTGTATTCTTGACATGTTGTATTCTTGACATATTGTATTCTTGACATGTTGTATTCTTGACATATTGTATTCTTGACATGTTGTATTCTTGACATGTTGTATTCTTGACATGTTGTATTCTTGACATGCTGTATTCTTGACATATTGTATTCTTGACATGTTGTATTCTTGACATGTTGTATTATTGACATGTTGTATTCTTGACATGCTGTATTCTTGACATGCTGTATTCTTGACATGTTGTATTCTTGACATGTTGTATTCTTGACATGCTGTATTCTTGACATGTTGTATTCTTGACATGTTGTATTCTTGACATGTTGTATTCTTGACATGTTGTATTCTTGACATGTTGTATTCTTGACATGTTGTATTCTTGACATGCTGTATTCTTGACATGTTGTATTCTTGACATGTTGTATTCTTGACATGTTGTATTCTTGACATGTTGTATTCTTGACGAATGTTGTATTCTTGACATGTTGTATTCTTGACATGCTGTATTCTTGACATGTTGTATTCTTGACATGTTGTATTCTTGACATGTTGTATTCTTGACATGTTGTATTCTTGACATGCTGTATTCTTGACATGTTGTATTCTTGACATGTTGTATTCTTGACATGTTGTATTCTTGACATGTTGTATTCTTGACATGTTGTATTCTTGACATGTTGTATTCTTGACATGCTGTATTCTTGACATGTTGTATTCTTGACATGTTGTATTCTTGACATGTTGTATTCTTGACATGTTGTATTCTTGACATGTTGTATTCTTGACATGTTGTATTCTTGACATGTTGTATTCTTGACATGTTGTATTCTTGACATGTTGTATTCTTGACATGCTGTATTCTTGACATGCTGTATTCTTGACATGTTGTATTCTTGATATGTTGTATTCTTGACATGCTGTATTCTTGACATGCTGTATTCTTGACATGTTGTATTCTTGACATGCTGTATTCTTGACATGCTGTATTCTTGACATGCTGTATTCTTGACATGTTGTATTCTTGACATGTTGTATTCTTGATATGTTGTATTCTTGACATGCTGTATTCTTGACATGCTGTATTCTTGACATGTTGTATTCTTGACATGCTGTATTCTTGACATGCTGTATTCTTGACATGTTGTATTCTTGATATGTTGTATTCTTGACATGCTGTATTCTTGACATGCTGTATTCTTGACATGTTGTATTCTTGACATGTTGTATTCTTGACATGTTGTATTCTTGACATGCTGTATTCTTGACATGCTGTATTCTTGACATGCTGTATTCTTGACATGCTGTATTCTTGACATGTTGTATTCTTGACATGCTGTATTCTTGACATGCTGTATTCTTGACATGTTGTATTCTTGACATGCTGTATTCTTGACATGCTGTATTTAGTTTATCAATATATTGATGCAATTGCAGTTCTGTGGTTGCTTTGGCTGCGATTGGCAGCAAAAATATATTCATTGAAGAGTTCACCAATGTTGCCACATTCATTTATGTTGCCTGTTTTATAAATGTGGTCTACATATGTAAGGAACAACAAAGGGAATGGCACACATCCTTGTCGTTCTCTTGATAGGGTATGACATTTTGCCGAGAGCCCTGATATTGTTCGAATAAAACACTGGCTATTGGTGTAAATACTTTCGTACAGGTTAATTATGTGATCGGTTACTCCATAATGTGCCAATATTTACCATTGATGTGCCTACCTACCCGGTCAAAAGCTTTTTCCTGATCTTCAAACGCGACATGCAGTTCCTGATCGTTTTCAATTGTTTTCTCCATCAATTGTCGGATTGTACAAATTGCATCCGTGCAGTTTCTGTTCTTTCTAAATTCCTTCTGAGTATAGTTGAGGTTCGATATGTCTTCTGTGAAAAGTGCATTAATTAAGTGACGGGTTGCAGTAGCTTTCCTCACATCCCGAGTGTGATGAAGGTGGACCGGGGTCCTACAAGCGGCTGGTCTATGCTTGGTTTGGCTTGGCTTCGTTCGTTCTCAATCTTCCGCTACCAAACCATGAAAGGGCTTAAGTAGCAGAATTTAGTCCAGAGAACGGAATGCGTTGTGCCGTAGTTTACAGCTTGACTGCGATATTTGCACCTTTCGGTCCAACACATCCGAATTCAGCAATCATTTTTAAGTACCGGGTTAGCATTCCCTCTTCGATCCCTTCTCCTTAGCCAGTCTGCCCTGCTGCAGCCTGTTATCCAGGATCACCGCGTGGAGGTGTAGAAGGGTCTTGGCAGTTCTGTTTCCCTGACCCTGACGCTAGCAGTCAGCTATGGGTCGCTGACCACTGCAGCTCATGCGCTGCTCAGCATCTTGAACCCTATGCTTGGTTTTATCTGCGTGTCGCTCACTACTACAGGCATCACGTCGATCTCTCACCTCGTTAGCCAGGCTGCTATGAAATCAGCCCGTTTCCAGAGATACCTGCGTACAAATGAGAGGGGAGGGGGATCCTGGCCAGTATATTTGACCTTACCCTGACTAACATGTCCGATCAGTATGTTTTCTAACATATCCGATCAGTATGTTTTACCTGTATTTTAGTCTCCTCTCCTCTTTATGAGAATAGGCATTTCCTTTAGCAGAATGTGTTGGAAATGTTTATTTCGTATCTATAGAGCTGATTGTTATTTTTAAAGTATTTGTTCCGGAAATGTAAAAACGAGTAAACAAAGTTTCTACCAGCGCCCAAGTAACAACACATGCTTGCACATTTCGTCATTTCAGTTCTGTTAATGGGCGTTTTGTTGGTTTCACCCAAAAGATATTTTTTTCCAAGCATCTAACCAATGCCAAGCTCTGGATTAGATGCATTTGATGAGCCTCAAGTTCGCGAAGTTAGGCCCCACATGGTAATTTCATATACTTTATGGTAGTTTTACAGGAACAGTGTGACTGTGCAGTGTGAGTCTGTGGTGACCCCACTGACATTCAGCACATTGAACATTGATTGCATGATTGATTGTTGATTCAGATTGTCTCATTAATAATAATATCATTGTTAATGAATATTACTCCTCGAAGGTAATAAATAATTTGCTGTATAATTACAATAATTTGCTTTTTACAACAGATGAGTAAAGTGCAGAACATACAATTTCATTTTCAGAATAAACTCAACTGAATTGAGTGAATGTCAGATCCAAATCAATGATTTTTCGCATGCAGCCTTAGAATATCAATGACGCTAAAACTAAAAAAAATTGATATTATTTAGTCCATTGAAGATGCTAAGAATGTTGCACATCGGCTAATTCTTTTGATCTTTTACTTTTAGGACCATTGTCCATTACAAAGAAATGCCAATGGCATTATCATTACAGATTACTCATCATTACTGATTCATTGATAAGATCAGTAAATGTTAAGTTAAGAATTAAGATTTTAGTTTACAGTACGCAGCTTAATCTCTCATCGTATTTGGTTCATAGACTAGGCTTATCTCCATAATGACTTGATAGATCAGTTGATTGTTTATGTTGGCTCTTGTGTACACTCGTAAAAATGGCACCAATATATATGCAAGTTAGTACAGCCCTTCGGTCACCATTTTAGACCCCAAGGTTGTATCAATTGCGCAGCTAATTTTATGCTGCTTAAACTTTAAGCAATTATTAGTTAAGTGTACATACAATGACAACAAATACTAAATACATTTCAAAATTCAAATGCTTTACTTTAAGTTAAAGTAAAGCATTTGAATTTTGAAATGTATTTTACCCATTTAGTATTTGTTGTCATTGTATGTACACTTAATTAATAATTGTTTTGATAAACATACGCTAATTCATCCAAGTCTGCTAATCAGTATAGTATGTCCACAAAAGATGATATTAATCATTCCGAATCTGTCAATTTAAACTTTTTAAAGAGCATTCTTCCATGAGTGTTTGAAGTGGTGATGTGTAAAATCTTATTTTATTTTGTCTTCTACTTTACTGGGATGTAGTCCTTGTGCTTTCCTAATTGCTTCCAAGCTCCTTGCGGGAGGAGAGGGTCAAGGAAGGGGAGCTTGGGGATAAGGCTCCGGCTAGTCTATGTATTAACTTGACATTTGTGATATAGAGGAAACAAATTCAAGCGCATTTGACTATTTTACTGCCACTGAAGATCATAAATACTGAACTGTTGAAGACGGATGTGTCAGATTGAAAGGTGCAAATATCGCAGTCTAGCTGTAAACTAGCGACACAACGCATTCCGTTCTCTGGACTACATCCTGCTACTTGCAAAACCCAGTTCAGGGCTTGGTAGCGGGAGAATGAAAACGAACAAACAAAAAGATTAGATACTGAATTAGTAAACCTTCAATTAAAAAAAACCCACCAATACTTTAAAACAAATCATTCAATTTGAAGCTTCACCTACCCTGTAATTGTAACAAAGTATTCAAAATTATAAAAGAGAATGAAAATAAGTCAATGCACAAATCTAATGTTTAGTACATGTACAATAGCATTAAGACATACATGTAAGCTCAACATGCAAGCGAGTACCTTCAGAGACTTGTGAAAGTAGTTTTGCAAGAGAATGGTGTAGAAAAATAAAATGTATTGTGCATTTTTAACACTGTAACTGATATTGCCTCCATCGTAACTTTGTAACTGATATTGCCTCCATTGTAACTTTGTAACTGATATTGCCTCCATCGTAACTTTGTAATTGATATATGCCTCCATTGTAACTTTGTAACTGATATTGCCTCCATTGTGACTTTGTAACTGATATTGCCTCCATTGTAACTTTATAACTGATATTGTGTCTAACATGATCAGTACCATTGAGAAGTTAGTTGAAGCCGAAGCGTGAGATGGATTTGGCCAAGAAGTAGATGTTCCAAGTATATTATGATTGATTATCAATGACCACATGAGCTTTATCTGTAGTTTAATATTTTAATTGTAAAAAGGGTAAGTCCTGTGTCAGCAATTGCCGTCGTGGATGAAGATAGCCTTCATTTACTAAGTCGCAGCCTATGTCAGGTAGGGTGGCCAACTCCGTTCCTTGCTGATTTGACCTTCCCCAACTTTAACGTCAGATGCCCATTTGATGATGTCAGATGACCATTTGATGATGTCAGATGACCAAGGCTCGGAATGCTGCTCTTGCACAAACAGGTGCAAATCTGATGATTGTATTGATTTTCCCATTCATTAGGTGGAACAATTCAATTCTTGCGTAATAATGCCCACAGAAATTAATTATTGAATAATGTCCTTGTAAAACAATATAAAAAATGCCCAGAATGTCATTCTCCTGTTTTGTGACGGTGAACAAATAAATGATTTTATATTTTCAGGCTACTGGACTCATCTTAGCCGGTCTTGGATTGGCAGCTATAGGCTTTGCAGGTTTGTTAGTTCAGGATGTTTGTTCGTGTCAAATTGAAAGCAACCAGGGCCCTGAAAAT
The DNA here is from genome assembly GCA_036924085.1 of Ariolimax columbianus. Taxonomy (NCBI): domain Eukaryota; kingdom Metazoa; phylum Mollusca; class Gastropoda; order Stylommatophora; family Arionidae; genus Ariolimax; species Ariolimax columbianus. The sequence goes on along the minus strand of JAVGWX010000021.1, from coordinate 25,364,425 downwards.
AGACATGAATTTCCTTGCAGCGTCAAATCTCGTACTTAAAAAAAGCTACATTTTTTGTACCTTTCTTTCTGTCTGCGTTTCAAAGAATAATATAACCCTTAACACACTCACTTAACATTGTCGAACATACTCAATGAACACACTCAGACATTCTTATGCAATCAGTAACATTTGTGGGATCCAGGTGCTCTGCAGTGCATGAGCTGTATCCGTCAGTGGCCCAAAGTTGACTGTTAGTGTCAGGGTCAGCAACTCAGAACTGCCAAGACCCTTCTCCAACTTCACACAGTGATCCTGGATAACAGATTACAACAGGGCAGACTGGATAAGGAGAAGGGATCAAAGAGGGATGGCTAACCTGGTACTAAAAAATGCCACGCTGAAGTCAGATTTGTCGGACCGAAAGGTGCAAATTTTGCAGTAAAGCTGTTTTCTCCAGACAACTTGCCATGCCCTTTTCATGTTGGTAGCGGCAGTTTGAGAACGAACGATGAAGATGTAACATTAGTTTGATGATTGCAATCGTTCATTCACACACTCGGGCATTCCTCTCCCATTCTCTCAATCATTCATTTTCAAACATTATCTTACATATTCATAAGTTTACCCAAGCATGGACTGAACCCATGCATACACCGACGGTTCTGTAACAAACACAACACAGAACGGAGGGGCAGGGGTATTCCTGAGCCTACCAAATGGTAGAAAAATAACACTGTCATTGGCAACTGGAAAAGTCTCAAGCAATTTCAGAGCGGAGGCACAGGCACTGAGGGCTGCAGTAGAAGCAATGCTGACAGACGAAAGCAATGAAAGCCAGATAGTCCTGTTTACAGATGCCCTGGCCGTAGTTACAGCACTAAAAAGCCAGAAAAATACTGAACTTAATGATTTAAGAGCAGTACTCTGTCAACTATGCCAGCAGTCCGCACTAAAAAGAGTAGTGGTACAGTGGGTTCCATCCCACTGTAACATCCAAGGCAACGAGGAGGCACACAGACTGGCAAAAGAGTGTGCAAGACTACCACAACCAGATTCTAGTGTGACCTATGAAGAGTCCAAAAGGCTTATTAGGGCCAGATACATGGCCAAATAGGAAACAGAACATACTGGCTACACAAAAAATGATGCCTATTACCAGTTGAACAGAAGAGAGCAGGTCGTATTCTTCAGACTCCGCACAGGCCAGAACAGACTGAAGTACCACCTATTCAATAAACTGAAGATAGGTGGCACTGACGAATGTACTTGTGGTACAGGGAAAATGATCGCTGAACATCTGCTGCAAAACAGCCCGATATACGAGGACCAGAGAAAGCACATGTGGTCATCACCAGTGGCAACACTAGACAAGCTCTATGGCAGTGTCGACAGCCTCAGGATGACCGCTGCTTTCTTTGAAAAAATACAGGTTGGCGTCTGACAGCATACGAAGAAGAAGATATTGATAAGTTTGCTGACAGATTGAGACCTGTCAGTCTTATATACACTAACTGGCACAGTTGACTTTCAACCTCAAACATTCACTTGTTAAGGAGCTGCTGATTCACTTGAGGATGCATCTTTTTATTTTGTTCAAACATTTCTTTGCTCACCAAAACACATTTTCGTGCTCGCAACTACACGTACAGTTAAACATTATTTCCACCAGTAACATTTTACATCACCTGTGTGTTGCAGGGCCCAAAAGGGGAGTTAAGAATAGTAAAACTGTAACCTGCAAAGCATGTAAGATGCAACTAAGAAGGGTTGGGCTGGTTACTCCGGTCATGTAACTATAAGTGACATGAAAATGTGCAGAAGACCTCTACATCCCGTGGTAGCAGAGGAGTGCCTTAGTCAAGTCTGGCAGGATTTGACATGGGGCCTTCTACACTCCATGATAGAAGAGGAATGTCTTAGTCAAGTCAGGCAGGGTTTGACTTAGAGCACTCTACAGAAGAGAACTGGTCAAGTCAACGTTATACAGGAAAATTCTTGTCCGTTACGCTCCTTATGGAGCTTAACAATTGCTGTAAATAATCTATTACAGGAAACTGTGGCAAAGCAATTTTGTGTGCTCTTGCAACAGTAGGTTTTGTAGCAGCTTATTTTACATGATGAGGTTGCTAGCCTCAAACACAACCCTCTTTAGTCACTGTGACATGCAATGGGAATGCACTGGTCCTGTTCTAATCGCCACAATGAGAGATCTACATGGGGCTTACATAGCTAGCTGGAGTTATTGGACAAACTAGTCCTTTTCAGTTTCAGGCAGTTCTTGGCACCCACTAGGAGATCTGATTGGATTCATTTCTGTCAGCTCATTGCCAACGTGACCTCTGATTCTTTGAAGATGAATTCTTCAATTAATTTTGTAAGGGAGACGAGAATATTTGGATAAAGAAACTCATTAGGTCGAAACTCATCTTACTAATGCATCATGCAGGCAGCATTCAATCAATGACTGCTCCTATCTTGAATGAGTGCATATGTCAAGTCTGCATGCCAACTCAATGACAAATAGATAAATTTCTGTCTTCTTCGTTGTGTGTCATCCATGTTGATATTAGAAACTAATTTCTTAACACAAATGTTATGGGCGTTCAAGCATTACCTTCTTACGACCATGTCTTTAATGTTTACACCATTAACACAAGTTCCCATGGTACACTCAACCATTGTTGGGAGCCCTTCTTTAGCTCAACAGTTTTACCAGTACTTCCGATTCTCAAATTTTTCCCAGACAATGTCTCATCAACGTCAGATCTTCCTGTTTCTTACTATACTTCAGTTTACCTTTGATATTCCCTACCTTCTATAGATTTTCCAGGCCAACTTTCTCACAATCTCTCAGTTGAATCGTGTGCCTGTTTTCCTTTACTATTTGCTAGCAGTCTTTTCATTTTACATGTCACATTTCCTGTTGTGAATTGCGTTCTGTGGATATTGTGATGATTCTCTCAGTAGGGACTACATTTCTTACTTAGCTCAGCTGCCCTGTGGTCTTAGCTCCACTGCCCTGTGGTCTTAGCTCATCTGTGCTGTGGTATCAAATTTCTTTACCATGTTATCTATTATATTTAGATTATACTTATCACAAGCTCACAAACTTGTGAAATTAGTTTATTCAGCAAGGATACAATTATTCAAAAATGTATTTTTCCTTGTAGGCCGCTATGCGTTGCGTGCAGGCAGAATGGCTCAGCAAACTTTAAATCAGAAGCTTGGAGAACTCCCTTCCAGTGTAAGTATCTTCTTCTCAGTCATGTTGTGATATTGGTAGGAACTAATAAAGTAGAGAGAGATGGTACAGAAATAATTATATTTATAATTATATATAATAATTATGTTTCATATTGTCTTATAACGTTTATGTTTCAGTCATTCAGTAAATATTATCGAGGTGGATTTGAGCCAAAGATGAGCAAAAGGGAAGCTGGACTTATTCTCGGAGTTAGGTGAGCAAACAAATTTGAGCAATCTTTTTCGGATGTGTAGCTAGACTCTGAGTTAAGAAAGATTTCTTGAATATCCTCCACATCCTGGAGGCAGACAATACTTCTGTGTGTCATTGCATGCCTCCAAATTCTGGAGACAGACAGACAATACTTCTGTGTGTCATTGCATGCCTCCACATTCTGGAGACAGACAGACAATACTTCTGTGTGTCATTACATGCCTCCACATTCTGGAGACAGACAGACAATACTTCTGTGTGTCATTGCATGCCTCCACATTCTGGAGACAGACAGACAATACTTCTGTGTGTCATTACATGCCTCCACATTCTGGAGACAGACAGACAATACTTCTGTGTGTCATTGCATGCCTCCACATTCTGGAGACAGACAGACAATACTTCTGTGTGTCATTGCATGTAGACTACATCTGCTTTTGTTCTGACCACTGGAGGACATCAGTGACAGACACGGTTGGGCCGTTATTGATACCTGTTTAACGCATGCTACATCAAAACTGTGTCACGGGACGGCGTGGGCTAGTGGTAACGGGATACGGCCCACAATCCGTAGGTGCTGCGTTTGCCTGCCATCACAGCACCGGCCGTTACCCCGAGGAAGCAGACCCTTACATAAAATGCATGCTGAAGTCTGATGCACTCAGCCGACCGGCGCAAAATAAAAACATAGTGTAACGCACGCCGCCTTGGCAAATAAAGAAATAAGGCAAGCGCAAAAAAAACAATACAAAATGTCACTATAGGGTCTGGCCTTGCTGGTCTAGAGTTGATGATAGTAACGGTGACCTACATTGCCAAATTCAACACATCCTTCCTAATATTACACTTGTCCTGCCACGTTTCGTCGATTCTAGAAGAATCTTTGAAGCAAGAATCAGTTTTAAGTAGTACTTGCACAAAGCATCACTTTCCTTTATATCCAGAGTATGTCTCATTTCATTCATATTATAATCATCAATTAAATTTAGTTGATTTATTGATTGAAATACACTTGCTCCGGGAGCAACACTTACATTGAGGACAGATGTGGATAAGGGAGATATATACCCGATGTCACAAGGCATTCAGTTGGGCATTGATCAATATTTGTTTATTATTAACTCTACTAAACATCCCGAGTTGTCTGCCGGGGGTCTTTGTGTATGACAAGAATGGCACAGCTGCCATACAGATAGTGTGTTATAATTGCCGACAAACTGTGTGACATGGCATAACACCGGCCATGGTTAGGTGGTTTGTTTAGAGCAGCATAGATGGCGTCTAAGAGGGTGCGAATCTACTTTGCTCTAGTGTTTGAGTCTATTAAGATGGATTTGCACATCGGTTAACTGCCCTCCGTGGCACTTGTCCCAACACAGCGGAGTAATAAGCTGCTTGAGCCTAGCTCGCTAAGCAGAAAATCCTCCTCCCGGCTAAATCCAGATCATGCTAGAGCTGGGACCTGCACAGGAGCATCTTGCTCCCGTAGAAGTACAGGTCAACTAAGGACTAAGAAAATTCACATTTTTAACTCAAATGAGTGCTGTGTGGTGCCGAAGTGTCGCAGACGGCTAAGTCTGGTTCCAGAGAAATACATTCCTTTATTAAGTGTTTGCACAGAATAATCCAACTGCACTAGTTTAACATGGTTAATAATGTAGAGCTTATGGGATGAACAAGTCAATCACCAGTGTGTCAGGACATAAAGCTTGCCATGCGTTTATTGAAGGCCTGTGCTCTACTGGGGGGTTAAAAAGGTGATTGATTGATTGGATATAAATCACATTAAATAATAAAATGTGTCCAAATGTTACATCTAACTAACAATGGTATATAATATCAATCGAAGAAAAACAGTTAAAAGATATACACTATTTAGACCTTCATTCATTATGAGTTTAGACCCTTATAAACTATCTTTTGCTGTTCTATAGAATTTGTGAAAGTTTACTGCTATGATGTCATACAGCGCAGCAATATACTTCCTCCACTTTGCTTGGTCTGTGGCCAGTCTTTGTATCGTGCACTAGCTCTGGTTCATGATTTCTATTTGGGAGTATCAAGCTCTCTACCAAGTTGTTTGAGACATTTAAAAATATGTTTGAGCATCTAATTCAATTGTCTGTCAAAAACTGAAATAGAATGCAGTTAAATAGGGAACTGTGACCGAATCTATATGGCTTGGCTTCGTTCATTCTCAATCTCCCGCTACCAAACCCTGAAAGGGCTTAAGTAGCAGAATGTAGTCCAGAGAATGGAATGCATGTGTGTCGTAGTTTACAGCTTGATTCCGATATTTGCACCTTTCAGTCTAACACATCCGACTTCAGCAAGCATTTTTTGAGTATCGGATTAGCATTCCCTCTTCGATCCCTTCTCCTTAGCCAGTTTGCTCTGTTGCAGCCTGTTATCCAGGATCACCGCGTGGAGGTGTAGAAGGGTCTTGGCAGCTATGGTTCGCTGGCCATGACGCTAGCAGTCAGCTATGGTTCGCTGGCCATGACGCTAGCAGTCAGCTATGGTTCGCTGGCCATGACGCTAGCAGTCAGCTATGGGTCACTGACCGCTGCATCTCATGTGCTGCTCAGCATCTTGATTCCGTTTCTATATGATATTTGATGTCTCTCAAAAGAAGACCTCCATTTGATTCCATTGACTTTTTATTGTGGTTCAGTTCAGTTCATCTCGTAACCCATCAGGTCGTTGGGGCACACACGAAGACAAGAAAATCCCACGCCAACCCTCTCTGTCTGTCGCCGCCTGACGTATCTCACCGGGACGGACCCAAAGAGTATCGAGTTGGTAATTCCGCTTGACCTCGTGACGTGCCCGCACCAGGCCATCTTTCATCTTTTGATAGCTGTGAACAGATTTTCAAAAGGACCAAAAGCGTCTTCAACTCTCTGAAGGATTTCTACGTTCGTGACACAATCTTTATATGTAACATTTAGGAGTTTTCTATAGCACCTCATTTCCATTACATGTATCCTGCCCGGGATATCTGCTGTGATGGTCCAGGTCTCGCAGGCGTACAGAAATATTGACAGCACCAAAGAGCGCATTTGTCTGACTTTTATGCCGAGGGCGAGCCGCTTGTCTTGCCATATAGGTTTCAGCCGAGTCAGCGCCGCTGTTGTTTGTGCTATTCTTGCAATGACCTCTAGCTTCGAACCCTCTTCGCTGATCAATGATCCCAGATATTTGAAACGTTTTACCACCTCAAGTTCCTACCCCTGATTGAAACCCTGCTACTTTATTGGTCATGAGCTTTGTTTTATCTGCATTTATTTCCATACCAAAACTCAGGGCCGTTCTATCCAATCTACCAATCAACTCCTGGTTCCCTTTCTGTGCCTGCCAATACATCAATATCATCAGCAAAGCGGACGTTTGTGATAAGACAGTTTGTGATATTCCTCCTTTATTGTGGAGGAATACAATAAAACCATTGCCAAAGACGGATGTGTCGGGCCGAAAGGTACAAATATCACAGTAAAACTGTAAACTAGCGGCACAACACATTCTGTTCTCCAGACTACATCCTGCTACTTGCAAAGCCCTGTTCAGGGCTTTGTAGCATGATTTTGAGAATGAACACAGGAGTTCGAGAATGGACGCAGAAGAAAAACAATAAAACCAATACACACTACTGTGTAAAAGGTGTTTCCTTAGCTGAAGATGAAGTGTTAGAGACATCAGTGTACTAGATCTCAGCTTTTTATGAGGTGGGGTGGCCATGTATCCAATTACAGCTGGGTCAACTAGAGCGTCTTGATAACAGGGATCTAACCATGTACGTCTGGTCATCCTGTAACTGGTGAGGTTGTTCGGGTATGTTGTCCTCCCACCTCTTTTTGGGATGACCTCTTCGTCATCCGCCTTGCACCTTTCCGTGCAGGATTATATTTGCAAGACCATGTACCTCTGCTACTCATAATACTCTGAATGAGAATTGGACAAAATGAAATTATGGATTTATTTTGTTTTGCTGATAGTTCTGTGATGAGATTTGCACAAGCCAGGATTTTGTTGAGCTTACCGACATTAGGATAGGGTAGGGGGATAGGAAGTATACACAGTGTTCTGTGAATATAAACTAGATCGTTAATGATTTAGTTCTAGCAGGCCCACACACTCAGATCATTAGACCATATTTCTGCTTGTTGATAGTTGATACGACAGTGACATGACATCTAATCAATAATTGATATTTGCTCAGTCCCTCTGCCACCAAACCAAAGATAAAGGAAGCACACAAGCGTGTTATGTTGCTGAATCATCCAGACAGAGGTAAGAGCTCTCTTTCTTTCTTTCTTTTTTTCTTTCTTTCTTTCTTTCACTCTTACTAGTGTATGGGTTTTTATGTATACGAGATGAGACCTTTTCTCTTACTAGTGTGTGTTTTATATATATGAGATGAGACCTTTTCTTTTACTAGTGTGTGAGTTATATATATGAGCAGGGCTTGACAAAAGCGCTTGTCTGTGACGAGTAAACATTTTTGCTTCAAGTAAAAAAATCCGTTTTCAGTCGTTAATTACGTTTTTAATCGCTACTACATAACGGCTCTTGCGTGATTATTAATGATATTACGGTTCAATAGATTGTACAAAAGCTAGTTTATGATGGTGAATCTATTCTAAATGGACCTCCACTGCCACAATTTAAACTTCCTAAAGCCATAAAAAAAACATATAGATACGGCAATAAATGAGACAGGCCATATAGTTACTGGATGCCTAAAACCTACACCAAGTGAAAAAATATACCCCAAAATCGGCATAGCGGCACCAGACATACGAACTGTCACGTCAGAGGTAGATAGAGAGAAACAGGTTGATGACCCAAGACACTATATGTTCGGACATCAGGTGCAGTGCCCAAGACTAAAATCAAGACGAAGTTTCTTACAGTCAACCCATCCCCTATAGACTTGTCCAGGAAATCGACGCATCGAAAATTTGAAACAACTGACACAGGTCCACTTGATGGAGTTACGGGAGGAACCTGTGCTTGGACGTCTCCTGCCCTACGCAACATGGAAGTCACCAAATAGATTTTGAACTGGTATATCACGATGCAGGAAAAACATGAATAGGTAGGGATATGGGAATGTGGAGTAACACAAGACAAGGACCACCTGATGATCTGCCAAAACCTCCCGGAGACGTGTAGCATGGATGACCTGCTAAGTGCCTGTGACAGGGCAATCCCTGTGGCTGAATACTAGCAGAATGAAGTGTGACGTAGTGCCTAGGACACAGAAAGTAAGTAGTGTTACTATTCTTTGCCCTTCTTTTGTACCCCCGCAACACACCTATATGCAGTTAGAAACTCGTTTATTCTATATGTTTTAGGGGTATGAGGAATGTTTGTTGAAATTAAGATTCAATTAGTACATAGAGGAGAACGCAAGTCTCTGGAGAATATTTGTTTAAAAGAAGATTGAATGAATAGATAGCTTGAACTACATTCTCCCATCGTGCAGGTCAGATACTAGTCAGTTGTGTTTGTATTTTCAGGCGGATCACCTTATCTTGCTGCTAAAATTAATGAGGCCAAGGATTACTTTGACAAATCTCGATCTGGTGCAAGCTGAACTGTAGACAATTACTATAATTTATGCATCACTTTGTGTAGCATGATATTTCTACATCTTGTATACCTTTATTTGTTTCCTATGCCAACCAATCAGAATGTTTTGTAAATATGTCTTTGTCTTTTATCATTATTCTACAAGGGTTCTCCAAATGATAACCTGGAATTTTTTCCTTCAAAATTTGTTTTTAAAAAGTGACACATGGAAAATTAATGTAGTCTCCATTAGTTTGATACAAGTCTCCATATATGTACAGAGTGTATGGATTCCTAAAAAAACAAAACAAACATTTTTGGTCCTGTGCTCAACCACTGCACCACTTCAACAGACCTGAAAGTTTTTCTCCCATCACCTCTTTGAGTGGTCCAAAGATGTAATCACTTGGGGCAAGATCTGGTGGACATGGAACATATTCAAAATGTAGATCCTTAATGGTTGCTATCTTTGAATGGGGGCTGAGCATTGTCATGTTGCAACAAAACACCTGTATCTTTGAATGGGGGCTGAGCATTGTCATGTTGCAACAAAACACCTGTATCTTTGGATGGGGGGGGCTGAGCATTGTCATGTTGCAACAAAACACCTGTATCTTGAATGGGGGCTGAGCATTGTCATGTTGCAACAAAACACCTGTATCTTGAATGGGAGCTGAGCATTGTCACATTGCAACAAAACACCTGTATCTTTAAATGGGGGCTGAGCATTGTCACATTGCAACAAAACACCTGTATCTTTGAATGGGGGCTGAGCATTGTCATGTTTGCAACAAAACACCTGTATCTTTGAATGGGGGGGGGGGGGGGGGGGCTGAGCACTGTCATGTTGCAACAAAACACCTGTATCTTTGAATGGGGGCTGAGCATTGTCATGTTTGCAACAAAACACCTGTATCTTTGAATGGGGGCTGAGCATTGCCATGTTGCAACAAAACACCTGTATCTTTGAATGGGGGCTGAGCATTGCCATGTTGCAACAAAACACCTGTATCTTTGAATGGGGGCTGAGCATTGCCATGTTGCAACAAAACACCTGTATCTCAGAACTCCACATCGTTTGGTTTTGATTGAGGCTCAAAGAATATTCCTGCAAAGATTTGTATACGTGACACTTGTGACAGTGTTCCACCTGGGCATGTAGTGCTCTCAAATTACGCCTCGTTCACCCTAAAATAAAGTCAGTATAACCTTCCCTGCATATAGCTTTATATGTGGGACATCTTCACTTTTGGTGAGGAAGAATGCCACCATTCCTTGTCGTTCTTTTTGGGCTCCGGCTAGTTGTAGTGAACCCAGGTTTCATCTCCAGTAACAATTCTCGTTGGGAAGCCATCATCTTCGCAGCAAAAGTTCTTGACAGCCATTAACACGTAATTTCATTCTGGAGTCAGCTGCAATAGAATGCAGACACTGTGGAACCATGCAAACACTGTGAAACTATGCAGACACTGTGTGGAACCATGCAGACACTGTATGGAACCATGTGTGGAACCGAAGCACATCATTGATGGTTTGTGCTGAACCTTGAACGATATCCACAAGTACAGCTATTTCATTCATAATCACTCAGCGGTTTTCCATCATGGTGCATTTAATGTTGCTATTGATTCTGGTGTCGTTGCTCAGTGTGCCTGACCTAGTTGGAACAGTCTGCCACAGAACTCGTGCTGTTTTATAACTTCCTACCCCACTCGTACACGTGTTGGGGTGACAGCCATGTCTCATCAAAATGAACCTTTATTTGATGATGAATTTTAAAAGGTTTCATTCACTCATTCCTGCTCCAATAGGTTTCATTCACTCATTCCTGCTCCAATAGGTTTCATTCACTCATTCCTGCTCCAAAAGGTTTCATTCACTCATTCCTGCTCCAAAAGGTTTCATTCACTCATTCCTGCTCCAAAAGGTTTCATTCACTCATTCCTGCTCCAAAAGGTTTCATTCACTCATTCCTGCTCCAATAGGTTTCATTCACTCATTCCTGCTCCAAAAACAGATAACAGAACACTGCTTCTCTTAGGGATACACATCGCAACGGATGCGACCATCTTCAATCCAGTATTATGATGTCATGTTGCTCATCTGCACTGTGGTGTCACCTGCAAGACGCTCTTGAAGTCCTTAGCAACCGCCAGTTTACATGACAGTGGCACACTGTTTTAAATATTGTTCACACATTTGAGGTATTCGTTTGAAAACCTCTGGTACGTGCAGCAATGATGTATGTGTGCTTGTTGTTTACGTATTCAAAAGTGCAGGTGTCTTACACAAGAAGATTACAAGTTGTATAATTGTTGATTGTTATATTTGAAGAGTTTTCCATCATTGTTTGTGTGTTGCACATCTGGAAGTTGTTGGTCATTATAATTAAACACACATGTTTCTTGCAAGGTGGTAAGATCATCACCTGGATAGACCTGGTTCAGATCCCCAGTGTGTTTACTATTCTGTTTTTATAAATAAAATTGTGATATTGTACTTGTCACATATTTGTTCAAAGTGCTAAGGGTTATGTTTTGTCGTTGAAAAATCATTCGTTCAACAAATAAAAAATTGAGAACATGGACATGTGCCCAAGTGGGGAGTACAAACAACTTTCGGAACATGTTCTCCAGGTCTGACAGCTCTACCACCGAGCAGAATGATAAGATAACCTGCCCTGACCCAGTTGCGAGTGCCAGATAATCTGTATGGTGACGAGAGAACCCTGAGAAGTACCAGTATGTTTATCTGGCAGATTAATGCGATTGTTTGAGTGTGAACGAAGAAGTCACAGATTTGATCAAAATGCAAGTGCTGTCTTGTCCTAGAAAATAAAAAGTCTGATTTTATCAATTGTTCTACGTAAACCAGTGTTCTCTGTTGGGGTTGTTGTGTAATGTCTGAGAAGGTTTGCTCTCACATTCTAACTACTTCCCTCACATTATAACTACTTCCCTCACATTATAACCACTTCCCTCACATTATAACCACTTCCCTCACATTATAACTACTTCCCTCACATTATAACCACTTCCCTCACATTATAACCACTTCCCTCACATTATAACTACCTCCCTCACATTATAACTACTTCCCTCACATTATAATCACTTCCCTCACATTATAACCACTTCCCTCACATTATAACCACTTCCCTCACATTATAACTACTTCCCTCACATTATAACCACTTCCCTCACATTATAACCACTTCCCTCACATTCTAACTACTTCCCTCACATTATAACCACTTCCCTCACATTATAACCACTTCCCTCACATTATAACCACTTCCCTCACATTATAACCACTTCCCTCACATTATAACTACTTCTCCTACACAAAACTTCACAAAAGAAGAACTTGCTTCCTCCTGGGGGCTTACAGAAGTATTGTTGTATGTTTGCTAAAGTATAGAGGAGGATGCTAGCTTACATGTACAGTCAAACATATGATAATATAGAAGCGTGTAGCCGAATGTTTACAATGTCTGCTTACGAACAAGGAGGACAACAGATTAACTCCCTGGTAATGTATGTTGTTTTTCTGTTAGATGTGAAAAAAACAATCGCCAACACACGACATGGCGACAGCAGTGGCGAAGAGACTCTAGTCCTCAGCCTAAACTCCCCTCGACTACCTCAGCAATCGGAATAAAGTCATACGACGGTAAAGAAAAATGTCAGATAATAGTTGGTGTCATACTTCTTTCTTTCTTGTAGTTGACTTCTGTTTACGTTTTATGGAACCATCTTGGCTACAGTTTTGTTCATCATTCTTTTTGTGACCACCTGATGATGAAAAGTCCTGGTTATGGTAGCCTCATAGACCACATAGCGTAATCTCAATTTTTTTTGAGTTTAGTGAGTGGTGTGGCCAGTTCCTTTCTTGTTGCTTTCCTTATCTAAAAGTATGTCAGGTACCAATTTACTGGTTGGTAGACTGGATCATGTCAAGACCAAGGATTTAACCCAGTACCTTAGCTGCGAGACGCCAAAGCTCGAACAGCTATGCTATAGATGGTGAAAGAACAGTAACATACAAGGACTTTAACAAAAATTAATATTGGTCTTTATCAGGGGCTAGACAATTGATTCTGATGGAAAAAGTGGAGATATGCCACTCGGAATGAGGCCTAACAATATAACCAGACATTTGCTGCATTGGAAAGCACAGAAGAGAATAGTGGGGATGTTAGAGAAAACCTGTTAGATAGACTAAAGGATTCTCTTTCTTGCTGCTTCTGTCCTGCCTGTTATGAAGAGGTTTCTAGAAGGACCGTAGTATGTTGCATCGTACACCGGGAGCTTCACTGCTTCTGTTATTTCTGCTATCCATCTTTTATGTGGTCGACCCTTGGCTTTGTATCCATTGTATCCGTGTAGCATTGCTTCCTGAGGGAAACTATCTGGTGTTTGTTGCACCCCGTGGCTGAACCACTTGGTTTGCTTTCTCTTGATGAGGTCTAGCACTGGTGTTGTACCTACTTGTCTCTTGATGAGGTCTAGCACTGGTGTTGTACCTACTTGTTTCTTGATGAGGTCTAGCACTGGTGTTGTACCTACTTGTCTCTTGATGAGGTCTAGCACTGGTGTTGTACCTACTTGTCTCTTGATGAGGTCTAGCACTGGTGTTGTACCTACTTGTCTCTTGATGAGGTCTAGCACTGGTGTTGTACCTACTTGTCTCTTGATGAGGTCTAGCACTGGTGTTGTACCTACTTGTCTCTTGATGAGGTCTAGCACTGGTGTTGTACCTACTTGTTTCTTGATGAGGTCTAGCACTGGTGTTGTACCTACTTGTCTCTTGATGAGGTCTAGCACTGGTGTTGTACCTACTTGTTTCTTGATGAGGTCTAGCACTGGTGTTGTACCTACTTGTCTCTTGATGAGGTCTAGCACTGGTGTTGTACCTACTTGTCTCTTGATGAGGTCTAGCACTGGTGTTGTACCTACTTGTCTCTTGATGAGGTCTAGCACTGGTGTTGTACCTACTTGTCTCTTGATGAGGTCTAGCACTGGTGTTGTACCTACTTGTCTCTTGATGAGGTCTAGCACTGGTGTTGTACCTACTTGTCTCTTGATGAGGTCTAGCACTGGTGTTGTACCTACTTGTCTCTTGATGAGGTCTAGCACTGGTGTTGTACCTACTTGTCTCTTGATGAGGTCTAGCACTGGTGTTGTACCTACTTGTCTCTTGATGAGGTCTAGCACTGGTGTTGTACCTACTTGTCTCTTGATGAGGTCTAGCACTGGTGTTGTACCTACTTGTCTCTTGATGAGGTCTAGCACTGGTGTTGTACCTACTTGTCTCTTGATGAGGTCTAGCACTGGTGTTGTACCTACTTGTCTCTTGATGAGGTCTAGCACTGGTGTTGTACCTACTTGTCTCTTGATGAGGTCTAGCACTGGTGTTGTACCTACTTGTCTCTTGATGAGGTCTAGCACTGGTGTTGTACCTACTTGTTTCTTGATGAGGTCTAGCACTGGTGTTGTACCTACTTGTCTCTTGATGAGGTCTAGCACTGGTGTTGTACCTACTTGTTTCTTGATGAGGTCTAGCACTGGTGTTGTACCTACTTGTTTCTTGATGAGGTCTAGCACTGGAGTTGTACCTACTTGTTTCTTGATGAGGTCTAGCACTGGTGTTGTACCTACTTGTCTCCTAATATTTTTGTTTCTGATTGGATACATTTTAGTTACTCCAAGCATTCACTGCAAGAATTTCATCTCTTGTTACAATGTTTCTTTTATCTTTATTAATGTCTGATTCTAGCACTGGTAACACAATGTGGGTAGGAATGTGGGTCACGTGCTTACATTGCAGTAACGGTGCCATTTGCTTAATGATTTGACTTGCTTTATTACACAAGTTTTGGATTTTGGTATCACCTTTGCCGTCTGCTTAGGTTACTTTACCAAGGTATGTGACATTTGTCACCTGTTTTATTTATTGGTGATGTATGAAAATTGTTGTTATTATTTCTTTTCTTCGTATTGTCTTAACTTCGCTCTTCTCTATGTTGATTTTCATACTGTCTTCTTCTGCGTTCATTCTTAATCTCCTGCTACCAAGCCATGAGCAGGGATTTGTAAGTAGCAGGATGTAGTCCTGGAGAACGGGATACATTGTGTCGCTAGTTTACAGCTTGACTGCGATATTTGCACCTTTCGGTCTGACACATCCGTCTTCTGCAGTTTTAATACTGTAATCCACAGAAAAAGACAAAAATAGACATTCGGCAAGAGTTGAACATAGAGGAGAACTGGTTTATCAATTCCATTTTGGCAAAAAAATGTAAATACTTTGTTCATATCAAGAGACAAAACTGTCTTCAGAGAACAGTGATGGAAGGTATGGTGTCACACTTTTTTGACGTGGGTGAGCAGCCATCCTATCTTGTACTTGCACAGAGTTTCCCATAGGGCCTCATGTCCCACCCTATCAAAAGCCTTTTTAAAGTCAACGAAGGCCTGGTACAATTTCTGTTTGTGCTGAGTGTATTTGTCACTGATCAAACGCATGTTTAAAATTTTTTCTATTGTGCTTTGACCAGCTCTGAAACCCGCTTGTTCTTCCGCAACAGTTTCATCTGCTCGTGGCTGCAGTCTGTTAAGGATAACCTTGAGCAGAACTTGTGGATGTGAACTTCGTCAGGTTTCTAACTAGTTGGTAAGCTGCTCTACCATTGTTCTTGACAATGTAGTCTTGAATTTTTGTGCACTGATCTATTATCCACTCCTCCTTTGTTCTCGCCATGACCTTTCTTATAGTCTTGTTTATAGCTCTGTATTTTTCCGCTCCGGCTGTTGTGGTTTTCTCATTTTTGATAGCTATCCTAGTGTCACCTAGTAGTAATATATGTTCCGAGACCCAGGGTTTAGACCTCCGTTTGTACCTTCCCATTATTTTCTCGGCTGTATCCTTGAGTATAGTGTTGAAGGCTTCTAACATAGACTGTGCATCCTGGCGTTCTGTATCTGAGTCAGTGCTTGCTGCTAGGTTAAGATTGTTCCTCAGGCTATCATGAACCGCTTCCAGGGTTAGTGGATCTTTTAGTCTATTAAAGTCATATCTAATCCTTAATTGTTGTGGTCTGGCTATGTTCTTTAGGCTGAGACTAAATGTAAGCATAAGCAGATCATGGTCGCTGCCGATGTCCGGCATGGATAACTTCTTGTTTGGACTTTATTGATACTGGAGAGAAATCTGGTTTGTACTATTATGTAGTCTATTTGGTTATGGTGTTTCCGTGAGTGCCATGTAGTTCTTCTACGCATTTTATGGTTCCCCAGCGTATTCACAAGCACAAAATAATTGTATTTGACAAACTCAAGTAACCTATGCCCTCTCACGTTTGAAACTCTGTTACAAAAGGGTCCGCATCTGTCCAGCCAAGCGTCTGACACGTCAGAGCCAACTTTCACGTTCCAGTCACCCTGCACTTTGAGGATGTCTTTCTTGTGGGTATTGTTGATGCACTTCTGTAACTGGTCATACAAACACCCAACCTCCTCCTCCTCGTAGTCTGTTGTAGGCACATATGCCTCTATCACCGTTATGTTAAAGAGTGATGCCTTTAATCTTATAGTTACAAATCTACTGGATATGGGCTGGTATTGTAGCACCATGTTTTTGTTCTTTTTATGGACCAGGAACCCCCACACGATGTCGAGGACTTTCCTCCCCATTATTGTAGGCCGAGGAGGACCTCCAATTGTAGTTCAATATATATATTATAATTATTTAGTTTAGATATACTTTGTGCTTTTTATTAATATTGTTTTGTTTTAACCATTAATAAATGATAATGTTATGTGTTATGACAGGATAGTGTTTACTGTGTGAAGTCATGGTGTGGAGACATATTGTAACTCTTTAGATAAGTAACTACTCTGCTAAACCTAGACTCTACCACATATCTTATTTTGGTCCGAGTGACCAGGGTATCTTTGATAAGGATAAGTACTAGGCAACTATACATGCCTTACGCTGCCACAACTAGGTCAACTAGAGCCATGGATAAAGATTGAGATGAGGATACCAGGTCAGAGTCATGGACAGATCTTGAGATGAGGATACCAGGTCAGAGTCATGGACAGATCTTGAGATGAGGATACAAGGTCAGAGTCATGGACAGATCTTGAGATGAGGATACCAGGTCAGAGTCATGGACAGATCTTGAGATGAGGATACCAGGTCAGAGTCATGGACAGAGCTTGAGATGAGGATACCAGGTCAGAGTCATGGACAGATCTTGAGATGAGGATACTAGGTCAGAGTCATGGACAGATCTTGAGATGAGGATACCAGGTCAGAGTCATGGACAGAGCCTGAGATGAGGATACCAGGTCAGAGTCATGGACAGATCTTGAGATGAGGATACCAGGTCAGAGTCATGGACAGATCTTGAGATGAGGATACCAGGTCAGATCTTGAGATGAGAATACCAGGTCAGAGTCATGGACAGATCTTGAGATGAGGATACCAGGTCGGAGTCATGGACAGATCTTGAGATGAGGATACTAGGTCAGAGTCATGGACAGATCTTGAGATGAGGATACCAGGTCAGAGTCATGGACAGAGCCTGAGATGAGGATACCAGGTCAGAGTCATGGACAGATCTTGAGATGAGGATACCAGATCAGAGTCATGGACAGATCTTGATATGAGAATACCAGGTCAGAGTCATGGACAGATCTTGAGATGAGGATACCAGGTCGGAGTCATGGACAGAGCCTGAGAAGAGGATATCATGTGAGTTACGAGCCTTGTGAACATAATGTATGCATAGTTCAAAATAAAATAAATGCACAATTCAAAATGACTTATTTTAGCAGCAACCATTACCAAATAAACTCTCGGAATAAGTATACCCCAGAATGTGAAATAGTAAGCAAACTGGTATTTGAACCATGGACACCGAGATGGCAGATCCATCTTGCTGCAAAGAAAGACATGAGCTAGGTGTATTAGTTTAATTAGACATTAAGTTATTTAAAACTAAATTATTCAAGCCTTTTAAGAGGTTTCTGATCAACTTCTGAATTTATTAGAATTAAGTATTTCATGTCTCTTTATATATTCTTTGAGGGGCATGAATAGGTGTTTTCAAGAATATGGATACGAGTTAAAACTTTGTAAGAGTGAATGTGATGAAAGAGTTAGAACTGTGTAAGAGTGAATGTGATGAAAGAGAACTGTGTAAGAGTGAATGTGATGAAAGAGAACTGTGTAAGAGTGAATGTAATGAAAGAGAACTTTGTAAGAATGAATGTGACGAAAGAGAACTTTGTAAGAGTGGATGTGATAAAAGAGTTAAAACTCTGAGTGTTCACGAGAAAAAGACAAACCACGATTCAACAAAACAAATCAAATTCATAAAGAAATTCCATAAAAATTGTTGACTCTACTTTATTTTGAACTCGTCAAATGTAAATGAAATCAAATATTCTCAAACTGGGTGGCTATGTTCTGCATTGGTTATAACAATCTTGTATTGACATACATTTATAAAACAGATTGGAGCATGTTTTATGCATGTAAATAAATATTTATCACAGTTTATGGGCAGCATTTAAGGCCAGTCAATTATTGTATATTAGGCCGAGACCTGTGTTCAATGTTGCTGCCCAGGCAATGTATTAAAGTTGCACAACGCAAATGTATACAATAGAACAAACGTATATGTGATATCAAAGTTGGCAATGGTATTCCAAATATGTAGCAAAATATTGTAGTTGCTAAATGTTACTTTTGTGTTAATATGAGCTAATGGATAGTTGTCCGAGTTTAATGGTTGATCTTAATAGTAAATTAATGGATAACCTCATTAGATTAATGGATAATCTCATGAGTGATGAATAATCTCATGACCTTATATGATATATAAAATGAATGGAGTAAAAGGTATGTAGATGTCGTCTTGTAATTATCTATTATATTATCATAGCTCAACGGCTCAATTATAACACAAACTGATCAGCTCAATGATCTATCCGATCAGCTTAAATGATAGAAATAAAAGATGGAAATAAATATGAATTTCTTCTTCAAAGTCTATTTCAGCAGTTTCACTCAGCAGACTGTGATTCTCTTCAACAAAGACATATTTCACACACAAACATACACCCTAATTCCCTCTAAAAGTATAACAAAATATAGAATCGTGATTCAATAAAATAATACCAAATATTAATGATACTGGTCTATATATTTTAACAAGTATTCCATTAATATCATACATATTGGTTCCGGTGAACAAATAATTTATTAGCTATTTTTGTGTTCTGTCAAAAGTAACATCAATAATTTATTAGCTATTTTTGTGTTCTGTCAGAAGTAACATCATTAATTTTGTGAAGCTTTGTCAAATGTATAAATGATTCTGTTAACTGATTATGTTAAACCCCGATTGTGATAACAACTGTCAATAAAAAGTGATAATATAAAATCCTGTTTGAAATGAAAGATACATGTCACATTACATGTTTCAATCCACAGAACACACTTTTACATTATAGAAGAAAAAATAAATTCTGAAGTGGAGTCTTTACAATGACCGTCATGACCATCCAAATAAATCAAAAACAAACTTATATACGTGTTTCATTTAAACAGTGTCTCAGATCAAATATGGAGCACTCAACAGGTCAACCCAGGTGTAGCAATGATGCTAGAAATAGAAACTAGACATAAATAAAGTAATAGGCACACAAGTGCGCTGTGCTAGATGAGGCGTGCATGATGGGAAATAAATAAGGATGGTATATACAGAATTACATTAAACATGGGACATAAATATGTAACGGACAGCCCCACACAAAACAACATATATATAAATCAATATGGCATCATGTAAAACATGAGACCTACATGTGTTCAAAATAATATATAGATAAAACACATACAAAATTATATGAGACAAATATATAAGTAACGGACACATACACAATTATAAAGGATATGAATATAAAAAGTAGTTGTATACAAAACCATATATAGGTAACGGACACATACACAATTATATAGGACAGTAGGATATGAATAAAATTGTATGTATGACATGGAACATAAATTTATTGTGGATGATTTAGGTCAAAATTATGTAACATTTTGTATGTATGTGAACTTTCTTTTGAAACATGGTTGCATGGAATGTCATTAATGGTAATGTATGGACTCAAATAATATTTTATTACATATGCATGTTTGTAATAATTCTGATAAACTTGTAAAAATTAATATACCTAATCTGGAAGATGGGATCATGACGAATTAAGGGTATAGAGTGTGTATAAAAATCAAAATATATTTACAATTCAACGAGCAGAGCTGACATTCTCTTAAAATAATAATCCAAAGTTCCGGGTGAATTAAAATAATTTTAAACTATACGTAGTCTACAGTATTTTCATGTTTTTCTGTAGAATAAAATCAGTTTTGGCTACATATCCACTTGAAACTTTGAAATGGAAATAATAATCTTTGCAGTAATATGTGTCCCAAAAAGGATGAATATTGACTTTACAAAATTAAATTAATGTATCCCCATATCTCTCAGCATAATGAATGTTCTGATTTACCAGACATTAGATTCATGTTACCAGCTCATACCTAAAACAAGTACCTAAGACAATAAACTAATAACGTACGTCCACGTCATCCTGCAAGCTAAACTAATGTTCTAGAATCTATTCCCATTTTCCTCATATAATTAGTTCATATTCCAGACTTTTTTCTAATACCTTAAGCTAAGAGAATAAAATTATCCCAGCCATATCTTTCAATAAAATCAAGCAAATCATCCAAGATTTTATATTACAGTGGCAAATAAAATTAACATTTCTGGATGTATTCACATCTGACGAACAATATTTCTGGATGTATTCACATATGACTAACAATATTTCTGGATGTATTCACATATGATGAACACATTACCATTCACTGGATGTCATCACATTTTCCCAAATTAACAGAAAATACTCATTCACAACATTCAAGACAAAGATCACTTAGTAGTCTAAGCTCATGAGCAGTGCTGTTCCTCTCTTCACCCAGTGGTCTGCTGGTTTGTCCCCAGCTCGGAGGTCCACTGCCACGACAAAACTGGGTTGACCCATGGTACCGGTGCGGTTAGGGTAGTAGTAGCATGGGGCTGTATACATACCTAATAGAAATCAAATACAATCGGTTATTTGTGGTTAAAGTTATACAAACAGAATAATGCAACCAATAAATATGGGTGAATGACAGTCATAATTTCTAAGATGTCAGTAAGAGATGCTGCGGTCAACAGAAGTCTTCACTTCGTCAATAATTTCTGTTATAGTCATCACTTTTATCTGTATCATCTTATGTTACACCACTTCAACAATTTTATCTGTATTTGTTACAACAAATTTTACATCATTGATTGATGGATTGATTTCTTTATGTCCTCCGTTACCCATCTCATCACAGATTTCATTGTCCTCCGTTACCCATCTCATCACAGATTTCAGTATGTCCTCCATTACCCATCTCATCACAGATTTCAGTATGTCCTCCGTTACCCATCTCATCACAGATTTCAGTATGTCCTCCATTACCCATCTCATCACAGATTTCAGTATGTCCTCCGTTACCCATCTCATCACAGATTTCAGTATGTCATCCCATTAGTTTTTAAAAAATCAGCAATATTCAGTCCCTAAAGTCAATATTACCAACATTGACAACCCCTGGTGTCAATATTACCATTAATTAATGCAAACAACAGATTTTGAAAACCTAAAAAATTACATGCAGATTGGTAATACTAGTCATTGTGTCAGTGTCATACAGATGTGAAAGTCATGTCGTACAGTTACTGTGAGGATGGTCTGTTGTACATTGTTTTTAGTGTTGGCTAAACCCGACATAATCACAGGCAAAGTGCATCCTTTCTTGTGTGTGCCAGACCCATAGTAAACAAGCAGTGATACTTCAATACTTCTTTTTCGACGTTCGTTCTGAAAGGGATGTTGTATCGTAGTTTACAGCGAGGCTACAATATCTGCGCCTTTTGACCCAGCACATCCGATTTTAGTGGGTTCTTTGAGAACCAGGTTTGCCTTCACACTGCAATCCCTATCCCTTGGCCAGACTACGCTAGTGCAGCCTGTTTCCAGGGCCGCCACATGGAGGCGGAATAGGGTCTAGGTTAGCCGAACCAGATGCAAGCAGTCAGCGCTATCTATGAGCCGCAGGCTGCTGTCAGCTCATTTACGGCTGCATCTTCAGCTTTAATACATTGTTTCTACTATTTCACCAATTAATAATGTCCATTTGATTAAACAAAATTATTGAAAATATTGATTCTGGTGTAATGTAACTAACAAAGATGTGCCCGATAAACTATGCTCTGAGTGGGAGGAAGACTAACATCTGGCCAGGCAAAATATACTGATCAGACATGTTAGTCAGGGTCAGGCAAAATATACTGGCCAAGACCCTCACCTCGGATTCCTAGTATTACTCCCTGGAAACGGGCTGTTCTCTTGGCAGCCTGGCTAATGAGGTGAGGGATCGATGTGATCCCCATAGTAGTTAGTGACATGCAGATGAAGTCAAGCATAGTACAATCACCCGCAGGACCATGGTCCACCTTAATCGGGATGTGAGGGATGCTACTGCAACCCGCCTCTTAACATCCTTTTCAGGACGCACAAAAGAGTAACCTGCTCATTGTGGGCATTCGCTAACAACAACTATGCTCTGCACTATTAACAAAGATGTGCATGATAAACTATGCTCTGCACTATTAACTATGTTCTGCACTATTAACAAAGATGTGCACGAATAACTATGCTCCGTACTATTAACAAAATTCAGTTTTTGTAGACATGCGAGTTCTCTAAGATGAAGCTTCACAACGCAGTTGTACATGAAAGATGGTACAATGATAATGTGAAACAAATCAACCATTTCGGTCGGCACTACATCCATAAATGTCATCCTGCTAAATAGCTTTTTCTAAGAATCTCAGTTTTGAGACATAATGGTACAAAGGACACAAGGAACTACAATCAAATTTAAAACTATTATTATAACAGTGAACGACATCTGCCGAAGACGGATGTGTCGGACTGAAAGGTGCAATTATCGCAGTCAAGCTGTAACCTAGTGACAAAACACATTCTGTTTTCCGGACTACATCCTGCTACTTGCAAAGCCCTGTTCGGGGCTTGGTAATGGGAGATTGAGGACGTTCAGAGCTTGGTAGCGGGAGATTGAGAACAATCAGGGCTTGGTAATGGGAGATTGAGAAGGTTCAGGACTTGGTGGCGGGAGATTGAGAACGTTTAGGGCTTGATAGCGGGAGATTGAGAAAGTTCAGGGCTTGGTAGCGGGAGATTTAGAGCTTTATGGCTTGGTAGCGGGAGATTGAGAACGTTCAGGGCTTGGTAGCGGGAGATTGAGAAAGTTCAGGGCTTGGTAGCGGGAGATTGAGAACGTTCAGGGCTTGGTAGTGGAAGATTCAGAACGTTCAGGGCTTGGTAGCGGGAGTTTGAGAAAGTTCAGGGCTTGGTAGCGGTAGTTTGAGAACGTTCAGGGCTTGGTAGCGGTAGTTTGAGAATGTTCAGGGCTTGGTAGCGGTAGTTTGAGAATGTTCAGGGCTTGGTAGCGGTAGTTTGAGAATGTTCAGGGCTTGGTAGCGGTAGTTTGAGAACGTTCAGGGCTTGGTAGCGGTAGTTTGAGAATGTTCAGGGCTTGGTAGCGGTAGTTTGAGAATGTTCAGGGCTTGGTAGCGGTAGTTTGAGAATGTTCAGGGCTTGGTAGCGGTAGTTTGAGAATGTTCAGGGCTTGGTAGCGGTAGTTTGAGAATGTTCAGGGCTTGGTAGCGGTAGTTTGAGAATGTTCAGGGCTTGGTAGCGGTAGTTTGAGAATGTTCAGGGCTTGGTAGCGGTAGTTTGAGAATGTTCAGGGCTTGGTAGCGGTAGTTTGAGAATGTTCAGGGCTTGGTAGCGGTAGTTTGAGAATGTTCAGGGCTTGGTAGCGGTAGTTTGAGAATGTTCAGGGCTTGGTAGCGGTAGTTTGAGAATGTTCAGGGCTTGGTAGCGGTAGTTTGAGAATGTTCAGGGCTTGGTAGCGGTAGTTTGAGAATGTTCAGGGCTTGGTAGCGGTAGTTTGAGAATGTTCAGGGCTTGGTAGCGGTAGTTTGAGAAAGTTCAGGGCTTGGTAGCGGTAGTTTGAGAAAGTTCAGGGCTTGGTAGCGGTAGTTTGAGAAAGTTCAGGGCTTGGTAGCGGTAGTTTGAGAAAGTTCAGGGCTTGGTAGCGGTAGTTTGAGAAAGTTCAGGGCTTGGTAGCGGTAGTTTGAGAATGTTCAGGGCTTGGTAGCGGTAGTTTGAGAATGTTCAGGGCTTGGTAGCGGTAGTTTGAGAATGTTCAGGGCTTGGTAGCGGTAGTTTGAGAAAGTTCAGGGCTTGGTAGCGGTAGTTTGAGAATGTTCAGGGCTTGGTAGCGGTAGTTTGAGAATGTTCAGGGCTTGGTAGCGGTAGTTTGAGAATGTTCAGGGCTTGGTAGCGGTAGTTTGAGAACGAAGGCAGAAGAAGAAGAAGAACAGTGGAAAAAATATTATTTTAATGTGAAACAGTGAAAAACAGAACAAAATAACAGAACACTGAAAATAAACTGAAACTATTGTAACTGCGAAACATTGTAACTGTGAAAGAATGAAATGTATGTGGTTACTATTACTTTCTTTCTTCTTCTTCGTTCCTGAAAAAATCAATATAAAGAACACTTGACAATTTACATTTCTGCTTGGTCACACAATGACTTCTATTTAACATGCTACAGTCGAAGCCCGCATATTACCGGCAGGAATTACATTCTGAAACACCAATACTTAACCGCAATCTTAGTTATGTGGAAGAATAATGCTGTGTATGAACATCTGAATGCCAGCCAATAGTTGTCTTCACTGTACGCACACACAAACAATTTAATATACACTTGTATATAAATAAATCACTAATCCTTGCCAGCACCCTGTGGACTATAGGTCTTCAACAACGACATTCCAAGTCAGCAAACATTGACCATATTTGTTGAAGCTTTCGTGGCTTAAAATGTCTACCGATGGAATAACCAGCTCTGTTTATTCTCCATAGTTTACAGGATGAGATAACCAGCTCTGTTTATTCTCCATAGTTTACAGGATGAGATAACCAGCTCTATTTATTCTCTATAGTCTAAGGATGGATGAGATAACCAGCTCTGTTTTTTCTCCATAGTTTACAGGATGGATAACCAGCTCTGTTTATTCTCCATAGTTTACAGGATGGTATAACCAGCTCTGTTTATTCTCCATAGTTTACAGGATGGATAACCAGCTCTGTTTATTATCCATAGTTTACAGGATGGTATAACCAGCTCTGTTTATTCTCCATAGTTTACAGGATGGATAACCAGCTCTGTTTGTTACAGCATTCCTATTCTTTGCTTGACTTTTGCACCCCAGTAAAACTTAGATGTATCCACCCTTCCAAACACATCTCTTTCAAGCAGTAACACAAGTTCATCAACTGGATTATTGAGTGGGTTTGATTTTAGAGTGCCTAATACTTTGTGTTCGTTTCTCTGGTTTGGTATATTATTCTTCTTTGACATTCATTCTGAAAAGGATGTCACGTGTTGTAGTTTACAGCGAGGCTGTGATATCTGTACCTTTTGGGCTAACAGATCCAATTTCAGCTGGCTTTTTTTAGGCACCGGGTTTGCCTTCCAACTGTGGTCTATTCTCTTAGCAAGACTACACCAGTGTAGCCTGTTCACAGGACCGCCACTTGGAGGCGGAATAGGGCTTTCACCAGCCATGGTTCGCTGACCCTGACGCATGCGGCCAGCTATGAGTCATTGACCCTGACGCATGCAACCAGCTATGAGTCATTGACCCTGACGCATGCAGCCAGCTATGAGTCATGTTTACTTCACAGTTTATATATATGTATGTATGTATATATAAACCACTAGTCTAAGGTAGAAGGCTTCCCAGCACTTGGCATTGTGAGCCGTGCAGATAGTTTACTGGGTTTTAAAGACAACTCCCCCATAGTTATGATTTATATTAGGTTATGTTAGTCAGAATTGACATTACTACACTCAGACAGATCCACAGGTGATAAATTTCTCTTAGCAAATAACAAAGAGGGAATATTCATAGTTCCAGTAACTCGCTGTTTGTACAAACTCCAGCTTGATCTTTTCGTACGGCTTTTCCTGCTCTACCTATATTTTTTCTTCTTCTTCTTCATTCGTTCTCAATCTCCCACTACCAAACCCTGAAAGGGCTTAAGTAGCAGAATGTAGTCCAGAGAACGGAATACGTTGTGTTGTAGTTTACAGCTTGGCTGTGATATTTGCACCTTTCGGTCCAACACATCCAACTTCAGCAAGCATTTTTTTAGTACCGGGTTAGCATTCCCTCTTCGATCCCTTCTCCTTAGCCAGTCTGCCCTGCTGCAGCCTGTTATCCAGGATCACCGCATGGAGGTGTAGAAGGGTCTTGGCAGCTATGGTTCGCTGGCCCTGACGCTAGCAGTCAGCTATGGGTCGCTCTACCTATATTTGATGTAATTCCCCTGCACTATGTGGATCACCAAATCATTATCATCCAAAAGGCAACAATAGATTTAATTAAATATGTTGCCGTCAGCCATATTAGATGGCATTCTCACAATGAGTACTCAGAGCTAACATTTAAGCTCCTTCATTACCGTTGACCTCGGCATGACCAGGGCAACAGATTCACACAGGCCCCGGAAGGTTTGAGGATTCTATGTCTGCTGTTCCCACGTTCCGCAGCCCTCGCTTCTGTACATTCATATATAGAATACAAGTGCGCTACATTTCTCATGAAGTGCTGCTGAAACCGAATAATATCTAATACACATTTATAATATATGTACCAGTTTTAATGTAGATTAACCACATAGATTATTATTTCTTATGATAACTTTTATATAGAATACCTCTCCATTGATTGATTGATTGATTGAAATGTTGACTCCAGTGAAGCATAGGGTCACCACTATAACAGGTTCCAATATAGGAAGCCTGTATCTGGATAGTGTAGTGGCAATGGTTTTACATGATGAGGTTGCAAGCTTCATGCACCTCATTAGTCACCTTTTGCAATATGCTTGGAAGGTTACAGTGTCCATATTCCTCTCAACCTGGCTCTAACTTTTATTTATACTGGTTTAGAAGACTCTACAGAGTTTGCATACAACCAGTTTCTTGGAGGGTGGTTTAACCAATGTGCGAGTCCATCTTAATAGACTCAAACACTAGAGCTAAGTAGACCCGCAGCCAGTTAGGCGCCATCTATAGCTGCTCTTAAGAAACCACCTGGGAAAGGTACAAACAACTCGGGTAGATTTTTAACTTGAATTTTGTCCGTCAGCGATCGTTAAGCCTACTCTTTTCCATTTCCAACTGCCAAGGAATTTTAACATGCTTGACGCTGAACATCTGAAGTGGATACCTTACCTTGAGATCACTGAACACCCCCCCCCCCCCCCCCCCCCCCAACCAAACATCTTTTCTTCCTACCTTTGCTTCCTTTCTTCTTGTTCTCTACGGGCTTGAAATGGATGGTGGGCATTGGGCAGACAAGTTGCATTGCGTTGGCTTCTATCAGAACAGAATTCTTTTTGTCCCATCCAGCTCCTTGTAGGTAGAGACCTTTGACATACACACCGTCCTGGAGTGGAGGTGGTCAGATAACAAATGAGAGACAGAAGAGTAACAGTACACACAGATGTAAATGTGTACAGGTTATATGACGTTTGTACACAAGGCTGTACACAAATTTGTACAAGTTTTTTCCCATGAAGGATTTAGAAGGATGTTATAATATTTTTAGTTTTGAATCGTTCTTTGTCAAGGGGTGGTCACTCTTGAGCGAGTCCCAACTCAGGGTCCAGTCGTTTCTATCGCGGCCGCGTGTCGTCCAGTGGGATAGGAGTCTGTTGTGGGGTCGTGTATGTTGTGCTCGTCTAGTGAATCTCGCCAGCGAGATGGGGCCATCCCCGAGGTCTTTTTTTGTCGAGCGGGTACCACATGGCGGTTATGGTACTCCATCTTTCGTCTTGTCGTCTAGCTATATGACCTGTCCAACGGTGTTTGGAGTGGTTGACGTACTGTAGGACATCCTTGATGTGTGACATTCTCCGGATGTCGCTATTGTGTAGTTCATTTTGTGTGAGAGTTATGCCCACGAGGTGTCTTTCGAGAGAATCGTGTGCTGTTCTCAGTTGGTTCTCTGCTGCTTTGGTTAGAGACCAGGTTTTGCTACCATAGCAGAGCGCTGGCAGGACTACCAAGTCGAAGATGTCCGCACATTGTCTGGTCTCTTTTGTGGCGTCTGTTGCTGTCATGATGGAGTTGAAGGCTGCCCAGACCGCCTGTTTCCGTCTGGTGATTTTAGGTTTTACGTTGTTCTCCATGTTGAGGAGCCTTCCCAGGTAGGCAGATTCATCAGCGTCATCTATGGGCGCTCCACTCAAGAGTAAGGGGTTGGGCTCTGCGAAACGGTTGGGCTCTGCGAAGGGGTTGGGCTCTGCGAAACGGTTGGGCTATGCGAAACGGTTGGGCTCTGCGAAGGGGTTGGGCTCTGCGAAACAGTTGGGCTCTACGAAGGGGTTGGGCTCTGGGAAAGGGTTGGGCTCTGCGAAACGGTTGGGCTCTGCAAAACGGTTGGGCTTTGCGAAACGGTTGGGCTCTGCGAAGGGGTTGGGCTCTGCGAAACGGTTGGGCTCTGCGAAGGGGTTGAGCTCTGCGAAATGGTTGGGCTCTGCAAAACAATTGGGCTCTGCGAAACGGTTGGGCTCTGCGAAATGGTTGGGCTCTGCGAAACGGTTGCGCATAGCTCTGGTTTTCCCTAGGTTCATAGCTAGATCTGCTTTCCTGTCTTCCGTGTCTAATGACCGTATCATCTCTGTCGCTTCTCTGTGATGAGGACAATATCATCTTCGAATCTGAGGTGGTTTAGTCGTCTTCCATCGATTTTCATGCCACAGTTGCCCCAGTCGCAGTGCCTCATCATCGATTCCAGGCATGCAGAGTCTCCTTGCCGTACTCCCTTCTTGATCATGATGGTGATGGGTTGACTGAATGGGCGGATAACGGTGGTGCATCCTTCGTAGCATTTCTTGAGTATTTCGATGTAGCCGAGGTCTACTCCTTGCTGACCCAGCGCTTTCCACATCGTCAAATGCTTTTTTGTAGTCAATGAACGTGAGTATCAGCGATGTTTGGTACTCTCATGCCTTCTCGACCAAATTGCAGTGCGTTGTTATGTGATCTAGTGTACTGTATGTTCGTCTGACTCCAGCTTGTTAGGTTGGTTGTGCTTCCTCGAAGGGTCTTGCGGATCCTTGCTAGGAGGCATTTGGTAAAAATTGTGTATAGTGTCGGAAGGAGGGTGATTGGGTGGTATTTGGACAGGTCTACTTTATCTCCTCTTTTGTAGATTAGGGCGGACTCGCACCAGGTAGATGGAACTTATGTTGTCTCTAAGTATCGAGAAAATCTGGTCTAGGGCCGTGTAGGGTGGGTGAACGCATGCTTACATCATCTCAGCTGTGATTATCTCTGCCTGGGGATTTTCCTGTGGGCGTGTTTTCTAATTAAGGCTTACAAACTACGAGAACCAGATATTAAGAGGAGATACCAAGGGCTCATAACAACAGCAATAGAAAGGATAGAGGAATCTGAAGAAGGTAGGGACAGTTAATGCATTTAAGAATAAACTGGATGCGCATAGCTTTTAGAGCAAGGTGATGTAAATGTAACTGGTTGTATACAGACTCTGCAGGGTCTTCTAAACCAGTATAAAGACGTTAAGTTAAGTTAAGTTAACCAAAGAAGGGTGGAAGAGAAAAAGTACACCATGGTGGACAGAAGAAGTGAAAACAATAATACGAGAAAAGGAAAGGCATGGAAGCAATACCTAGGGGCTAGGAATGCAGAAGAACAAAGAAAGAAATATAAAGAATATGTAAATTTTAGAACAGAAGCAAAGAAGAATGTGCTCAAGGCCAAACAGAAATCCTGGGAAGAATTTGGGGAGAAACTGGCAAATAATGCTGGAGAAAACCAGAAACTGTTCTACAGGACCTTAAAGAACATGAGGAAGGAAAAGGAATGCCCCCTGAAATTTGTTAAAGATAAACAAGGTGCGCTGTTGACTGCCCCAGAAGAGGTAATGAACAGATGGAAAGAATATTTTTCAGATCTCCTTGGAGTGGAGGAAAACCAAGCTCTGGAAGTAACAGTCCCAATTCAAGAAGAGGGAGCCATGGATGGAAACGATAATATCACAATGAAAGAACTAAAGGCAGCATTGGAGAAAATTAAGATTGGTAAAGCAGCAGGGCATGATTGTATAACACCAGAAATGGTTAAATACATGGGAGAGGCAGGAGAGATGCTATTCATGAAGATTCTCAAAGTAGCTTGGCGCCACAAGAAAATACCAAGAGACTGGGAGGTTGCAATAATAATACCAATATTTAAAAAGGGCGACAATCGACAATGTGAAAATCACAGGTATTTCCCTTCTTAGTGTCCCTGGGAAAGTCTACTCTAGGATTCTAGAACGGCGATTAAGAGGTCTAGCAGAGCCAAATATGGATGAAACTCAATGTGGGTTTAGGGCAAACAGAAGTACTCAAGACCTTATCTTTACACTCAGACAGCTAAGTGAAAAGGCTCTTGAATATGATAAAGAGATGCATCTCTGCTTTTTGGATTTGGAGAAAGCATTTGATAAAGTTCCTTAGGACAAACTCTGGGAGTGCCTGACAAGGAAGAACATCCCAGGACCCCTGATCTCTGCCATACAGAGTTTCTATAAAACATGCAGAAATTATGTGCGGACATCAAATCAAAAGTCAGGAGAGTTCAAGACCACTAGCGGAGTAAGACAGGGGGACATTCTATCACCGTACCTTTTCACGCTCCTCATAGATGAAGTCATCAAAGCCTGCAAGGAACGGACAAAAAAGTATGAAGTAGAGTACTGGAAGATGAGACCAAGTTACATATCGGAACTAGCATTTGCAGACGATGTGGCCCTGATCACGAAATTCGAAGCACATCTCCAGATCAACTTGCAGGTCTGGGAAGAAGAGTTCAAGAAGAGAGGAATGCACTTCAGCAACTCCAAAACAAAAACCATGGTGATCGCCAGAGATGAGAAGAGCCATCAGATAACCCTGGGAACACGAGCACTAGAGCAGGTCAGCAACTTTAAATATCTAGGAGTGGTAATAGACGGCAGGGGAGGAATCAAAGAGGAGTTAACTGCACGAAGGGCAGCAGCAGGTAGACTATTCCATGCAATAAACAGAGGTTTCCTCAGTAGAAGAGAAATAAGCAGGAAAACAAAGATGGATGTATACCGCTCAACCTATGTGCCTGTCCTGACATATGGATGTGAGTCATGGGCAATGACTACAGCCCAAGAAAGGCAATTACAAACTTCTGAAATGAGGTACCTAAGAAAGGCGGTTCAGGTGACGAAAAGGGACAAGATCCGTAACCAGACAATACGTAGCAATCTTGAAGTTCAACCCCTGCAGACACGAGTGGAGCAGTCCCAACTACAGTGGTTTGGCCATGTCTGTAGAATGGAAGAAGATCGGATACCAAAGCGGTCATGGGAGATTAAAAAGTCAAGGACGCAGACCCCGAGGACGTCCCAAAGTATGTTGGGAAGACAACATACGACAGTCCCTAAGTGATAGAGGGCTGGATTGGAAAGAGGCCAGGAAAAAGACGGCGGATAGAGCAGTGTGGCGTTCTCTTTGGCAAACCTCTACACCTCACGGTAGAAGAGGAGCGACTAAGTAAGTAAGTGTTTTCTATAGCACTTCGAATTTTAAAGTTATAATATTCAGTATTATTAATTATGTTTATATCCTTTTTAAAAAAAATCCTAGATGTCTTGGTAACATTTTACAATCAGTAGTGTCTTTCATAAAACAACCAATCAAATCAGTCCATTGTATGATTCTTGATAATCTATCTACTTTTTATTAATTATTACAGTGCTTGGAAACTGCTGTTGCCGTTTCACTATATAAAATATAGGTAGCAGACATATTTTAATCCTTTCATCTGAACAATTTCAGGAAATTCGCTGGTAATAATTTTATATTTTGAAGACTTTAATGTTTTTTCATTTCTGACGTTTAGTTTCTTATTTAGATCTATGTTTCTGTCACATGGTTTCTCACACATTCCGCCCCGCCCTTTCCCTAAAAAATTACTGTTGAGACAATTTATTGAAAGCTGTAATATAAATTTTCAATAATAACATAAGATTTTTAGTATTACTAATATCACTCACAATAATTGTTATTTATATAAAATATAAAAAAATTAGCCCTTAACCTGATGCTTATTTGACCTTGAATCCTGGTATCCAATCAGGCAGTGTGCCTGACGCCAGGTACCTACAACTGTTTAAATTTGTGCCTTACTTTGGCCCTGGGATATCATAGTGTTCCAAGCCCATCTGTCCATCTTGTTGTACGGCCACCAGAATGTCACCTTTTGTATCTATCTATCGCCCAGCATGCTGACCATATGACCAGTCCATCTATGCTATCTTAACGATGGGCAGTCAACAACATCCCTGAATGTTTGGCGGCAGACATCAGTGTTTCAGATGATGTCGTCCAGAGAGAAATATAGGACTCTACGTTTCATTGTTATTTCAGTAAGGTGGAACTTCTCTGCATCCGACTTGCACAGATTCCAAGCTTGGCAGCCGAACATCATTGTTGGAATAACCATCCTATTGAAGACGTGGGCTCTGATCTTGGCATCTGACATCTGCTGGAGTAAAGTTTTATGAGGATGAAGCTGAGCCGTCCCACCATACTCCTGTGTGAAATCTCTTTATTCAGTGTGTCATTGTCGATGTCTTTACCAAGGTAGATATGCTGTAAGAATTTATGTTGTCGGCAGTTGCAAATCTCAAGGTTGGCAGGAAGTATTCTATATAAGCTATGTTTTCTCTTATTTATTATCAGACCAACCCCCCTCGCTGCTTTAGTGAGCTTGTTTAGGCATTGTTCAGCTTCTGCGATACTGTGGCTGGCCGGGATAATTATGAAAGTTGTCAATTTAAAAAAACAAAAACTTTCCACATAATAGGAACAGAGTGACAGGATGATCCTCTCCAAACAATTTGACGGAAAAAGTGATGAAATGTCAGTGCCATGAGGAAAATATATGTGCTTGTTTGAGGATAGGCCGTAAGAAAAAAAGCATGTTTGTAAATGACGCCGATTAGAAAGACAAGTATTTTTCTGCTCTCGGGAAATGTACATTATGGGCAACAGAAAAAATAGTGATGTAATAGGCAGTCTGAGTTTGAACTACAGACTTCCAGGTGATGAAAGAGCCTTGCCACAAGAGAGAGAGAGAGAGAGAGAGAGATTAGGTCATTCAATGAGAGAGAGAGAGAAGATGAACTGTCAGTTTTTAAAATTAAGGAAATAGACGTAATTTGAGAGAGAGAATTTGCAAAGAAGAATTTGGCAATGTTTGAAAATATAGCACAGAAAAGTTGGAGAGACTTGGCCCTTTCATTATGTGTGTGATTGATTGTATCACATTTTGAAAGAAAATAAAACATAACATTCAAACAGAATGATATAAATTTATAAACTGTTTTGTGAATTTCAAATTAGTGCCTACTTTTGCAGCTCCTGTTAGATTGCTGTCATCCACTGTCTGAACAATAAATTCCCAAGAAAGAGCATCCACTGATAACTGTGGAAAGGGAGATCAATCACAGGTTGATAAACAAATATATATATAAAAATTGGAGTTGACCCCTGCTTACCTGCCTTTCCAAAAAATAAGTGTACCTCATATACAGGATTTGTCTATTTCTTCATTGTTTTATATTTTTTAAGTGATCAGAAAACATTTTTGTATTTTTTATTTATAATTAATATTACAAAAGAAAGGAATAGTATTTTATAGTGGAACTATGAATTCTTTCTTAAGATACAGCTGAAGCATATATACTTACAACAACTAAAGAGATAATTTCTCTTCTTACCTCACACTTTGTTTCAATATACTCTGTCCAACAAACACACTCTTACACAACTTTCACACGCTCTCTCAGGGAGAAGCCCTTCCATTATACTTTGGATTGGTTGACCTCTGAGAGCGCCCTAACTAGCATAGGTACATACATGCGCACACACGCATCCAAGCACTGGTTAATACGTTCTGATATCACCTAAAAGGCTGCAGCCCTGGGTGGAGTACAGTGGAGTACAGAGAGGCAAAAACTTTACTCACAACAAAAATATACTTATAATAGCACCTTTATCCCTTTGAACCAGTGATCCCGATGAACCGGTGTGTGTGTACATAACCTGCGCCCCGAGTCACCGGTTTGCCGGTAGAGCACACGTATCTTAAAAGAACGGGCATAGTATGGATAGACACGGCAGAATTTGCATACTACTTCTGGAATGTTACTTCAAAATGGTGGCGCCCATGAACTGATCACATTACGACAAATTTTACAATATTTTCACGATGAAAAGACTTGCAGAAAAACCATTAAATGAGCGTTCTAAAAGACTTACAATGGAACAAGCTGTCGAGATTGTTCTCAATGATTCGGAGGACGATGAATTAGATTTAGATAGCAACTATTCTGAAACTGATATAGAAGTTGAATCAGATGATCATTTGAGTGATAACATGTGTTCATTAGACTCTGATGAAGCTACATCTTACCCTGTTTCTGATTATTTTGGCGATCAGGTTGTTTTACAGGGGCGTGGAAGGGGGCGTCTCCCAGGTAGTGTCTCTAGTAAATTTGATGCAGGTTGGTCTCCAATAAATATATTCAGACCTGTGTCTGCAGTAGACACAACATTTATGGAGCAGATAGGCCCTAAGAACATTCCAGAATCTATTAATCCAGAAAGTAAAGCCAGTGAATTTTTGGAACTTTTCCTGGATAATGATTTCTGACACAATTTGTGTGAGCAGACAACTCGACGCGCTGAGCAGGTGAGAAGCAAGAAACCAACTAGCTACTATGCCAACAATTTTTAAAGTGTAGTAGTGCCAGATATGAAAGCATTCTTTGGACTGCGTCTTCAAATGGAACACAGTGTGAGTAAACCACGTTACGAGGAGTACTGGTCTAGTTCGTCTGCTAACTTCGTGTCTCATACTCCTGGTTTCCGCACTGTGATGGACCGTGATCGCTTCCTTGCTCTCTGGACTTTTCTTCATCTTGTTGATGAGGAGAACCTGGCTTTGGATAAAGCAGATAAACTTTACAAAATAAGGCGTATGTTGGATGTGTTGCCACCAAAATTTCTGCACTATTATTCGCCTTCACAGCACGTGAGCTTAGACGAAGGTATGATCCCCTCGAAGAGCAGACTTGCCTTCAAACAGTATATCAAGTCAAAGCCCATAAAGTGGGGAATAAAGGCTTACATGGCTTGTGAAGCAAGCTCTGGATATATTCTGAATCTGGAAATCTACACTGGAAAAGCAGACAATATTATTCCAGATCTTGGTGTTGTAGCGTCGTTATTAGAATTTTAACTTCTGGGAATTTGGTCAACAAAAACCATATTGTTGTTATGGACAGATTCTACAACAGTGTAACTCTCTTTGACAAGTAGTACACTGATTATGGTACACTTGCTGTAGGTACAGCAATGACAAATAGGACATTTTATCCTAAAGTACTAGCAGGAAAGAAGAAAATGGACAGGGGTCATTCAGAATTTATTTGCCATAACAACATTGTATGCCTTGTCTGGATGGACCAAAGACCTGTAAATTTTATATCCAACTACCACAATACAACAGAAATTGGAACTGTTAGAAGGAGAAGAAAGGATGGAACAGCTGTAGATGTTCCAACTCCTCAACTTTGTATTGACTATAATGCTTTCATGGGGGGCACAGATGTCAACGACCAAATTTGTCGTCTCAACAAGACACGACGACATTATCGCTGGCCTAGGATGCTAATTGTGAAATTCTTTATGTGGGCATGTAATAATGCCTACATACTTATGGATCATTATAGTCCCCACAATACAACAGGAAAACGCTACAGGACATTTGGGATGTTCATGAATGGGGATTATAGAACAGCTACTGCAAAACTTCACAACCGTGTCGAGGCACAACAGAGACTGCAAAATGTTGGTTCCCATCATCCACAATTCACTCCAAAAGCTACAGGAAAAAATGTTTGTGTAGTATACTCATTTAAATTTAACAAGCATGTCAAGGACTTCCCAAACATGGCCTACAAAGACAGACCATTCAAACAAGTCAAGACAAAATTTTGGTGTAAACATTGTGAAACTTATCTGTGCCTAAAGGATGGGTCTACATGCTGGGAAGACTGGCATAATAAGCAGGAATATTGGAGATGATCAGGTCAGTTTATTTGAGATAAAATAATTGAAATAGATCACTTAGTTTTGTCATTGTAACTAATTTTGTTCAGGTGTCCATTTTTGGCTTTTTGTCTTCAGGGGAGTGGGATTTTACAGGCCAGGTGACCAGGGGAGTAGGGTTTTACAGGCCAGGTGACCAGAGTTTTACAGGCCAGGTGACCAGGGGAGTGGGGTTTTACAGGCCAGGTGACCAGGGTTTTACAGGCCAGGTGACCAGGGTTCAAAGGGTTAACACAATTTACAGCATATTATCAGGATATATCAGAAATAATGTGTATATGCCTTATATCTAAACATACAATTATGTATTCTAAAATAAAATCTAATTGGTGTTCATGCGAAGCGTCACTTTAATGAACCAGCTGATAACATTAATCTAAATTTTTAAATCATGCCATATTCCATGCAGGCTTTCAACAGCAGTGATATTCAAAATGATAACTCACTTGATGTAGACGAGCAGCTGTTTGCAGAACTGCTGTAAGGAACCCAGTCGGAAAAGTGAAAGCCGACATCCAGAAGACCCAAGGAGGTCGAGCAGTGGATGCCCATTTGGCAAACAGGTCAACTCTGTGAACGAGGTCCCTGGTCCAAGCAGACAGTGGTTTCATTGACGAATAGGCCTGCCAAAAAAATTTAAAAGTCAATGACATATTTGGCCGTTATGTGCACAAAATCTGGCATGTGCGTTAAAAATAAAAATGTTATTCATTGTTAAAAAAACTATTTACATGAGACGTAGAGGTTAATCTCTCCCAGTGAGAGAGTCATTGTGTGGATATGTGCGGGTATGTGTGAGACTATGTGTGTGCGTGTATGTATACAAGAGAGTATATGTGTTGCAGAGAAAGTGTGTTAGAGAGTGTATATGTGTTGCTGGGAGAGTGTGTGTATTCCTGAAAGTGTGTGTGTTGCTGAGAGAAAGAGTGTGTGTGTTTATGTATTTGAGAAATTGTATGTAAATGAAAAGAAAATAAAACAGAAGAAAACTAAAATAATCTTCATTAAATTAAAAAATTAAACAGCAATGATTTACATTCATTTGTGTAAATTTGAGCACAGAAATAGTAATTTATATTCTTTTGTGTAAATTTGAGCACAGAAATAGTAATTCATATTCATTTGTGTAAATTTGAGCACAGAAATAGTAATTCATATTCATTTGTGTAAATTTGAGCACAGAAATAGTAATTCATATTCATTTGTGTAAATTTGAGCACAGAAATAGTAATTTATATTCATTTGTGTAAATTTGAGCACAGAAATAGTAATTTATATTAATTTGTGTAAATTTGAGCACAGAAATAGTAATTCATATTCATTTGTGTAAATTTGAGCACAGAAATAGTAATTCATATTAAATATTGTTGAATTATAAACAAATTAATACATAATTTTCATCTGTTAAAATTTAAAACTGATTCTAGTGGTAATTAGCACTCTTCAATGAATATATTTTCACGTTTCAATAATTATCAACAAGTAGATGTGTATTATTGAACAGTGGGTAAGTTTACATTTTAAAATGCCAAAATAACTGAGAAGTCTAGAATTGCACTACAACCGGAAGGGCCCAGGTATGCCTTCTTCTGTACATCTTGAGATACAAGAAGAGTCCCTGCAATCAACTACCATAGAAACAGCCTGCAAGAGCTTGGTAAGAGCAGATTCTACAACAACATCTCCTTTTGGAAGTCTTGGAGAGTGATAGATACAGCATTATGTTCCTATTAAATTGAATTGTTGAAGAGTGACAGGTATGCTGCAAGTTCTTATTGAACTCAGAGACTGACAGGTGTAGCTGTGTGCTACTATTGAATCCTCAGAGACTGACAGGTGTAGTTGTGTGCTCCTATTGAATCCTCAGAGACTCACAGGTGTAGTTGTGTGCTCCTATCAAATTCTCAAAGACTGTCAGGTGTGCTTCAAGTTCCTATTGAATTGAATTGTTGAAGAGTGACAGGTATGCTGCAAGTTCCTATTGAACTCAGAGACAGGTGTGCTGCAAGTTCCTATTGAATCCTCAGAGACAGGTGTGCTGCAAGTTCCTATTGAACTCAGAGACAGGTGTGCTGCAAGTTCCTATTGAATCCTCAGAGACAGGTGTGCTGCAAGTTCCTATTGAATCCTCAGAGACTGACAGGTGTGCTATAGGTTCCTATTAAACCCTCAGAGACTGTCAGATGTGCTTCTATTGAATCCTCAGACTGTCAGGTGTAGCTGCAAGTTCCTATTGAATCCTCAGACTGTCAGGTGTAGCTGCAAGTTCCTATTCAATCCTCATAAACTGTCAGGTGTAGCTGCAAGTTCCTATTCAATCCTCATAGACTGTCAGATGTGCTTCTATTGAATCCTCAGACTGTCAGGTGTAGCTGTGTGCTCCTGTTGAATCACTGAGGAATGACAATTGTAGTTATGTGTTCATATGGAATCTACAGGGACAATTAGTGTGTATTATGGTGACTGTGACAGCGAACATGCAGATATAAGATGTAGAGTTGTGCCCCTTTCTTCAGGTAGAATATGACAAGTACTCACCTTTTCCCACAGCGGAGGAACACGTCCGTCAAAAATGCATTGGAAGATAATTTCCAGGTCAGCAGTCATGACAATGAGACCCTGGATGCCTCTCTCGAGGGAAGTCAGTGAAGCTCGGATCTGTTGCAGCAGGATGTTGTAACGTTGTATCTGTGGCAAAACACAAAGCAACAACAAATTGTTGTCTGGATTTAAGAAGCATTTACTTCACATTTGATTTATCATACATTTTAGTTTGATTTCCATTTTTGGCAAAAAGTTTTTTTAAGGTTAACCCTCCTTAGTCTATGGCTGTTGTCAGCCTACATGCAAGGCAGCAGGTAGTTTCAAGTAAAATGTTGCTATCTATTGCCTTTGTCATATGGGATTCATATACTCTGGAATATACTGGCTTTAGGACACGAGACTTGCACCTCACCACCCCCTACTCCCATTGGTGGAAACAGTACAGCCTTGAGAATGTTTGGCGATGAACTTTTTTGTAAGATGCTAAGTGTTCAGTATAATTTAAGTGATTTTAATTTAAATACACCTTACATTCCACTCCTGTCTATGACAGCATTTAGAACCCCTATAGTTATTACAATTTGTCAGAGTGCAAGCTACGTTGTGCAGATTCTAAGTGTTGTACTGCAATATCTGCACATTGACCTCAACAACTTCTTGTTATTCTAATTAACTTTCCTTAGATTTTTGTCCCCAGCCTACCTGTAAGGCAGCAGATTGCTTAAGTCACATTTAATTCTCCCACATGAATTGCCATTTATGATTTTTTTTAAACCCCTCCTTAATTTTCTGTACTTAGTTTAACCATTTATGATTTGTGTTAAACAAATTTAAACCATTTATTGTAAATTTGAAGATAATACAACATGATAACTAATGAAAAGTAATACTTCCTGTTTGCATAAATAGCTAACTTCATACATATTTGTGTTTGCATAAATAGCTAACTTCATACATATTTGTGTTTGCATAAATAGCTAACTTCATACATATTTGTGTTTGCATAAATAGCTAACTTCATACATATTTGTGTTTGCATAAATAGCTAACTTCATACATATTTGTGTTTGCATAAATAGCTAACTTCATACATATTTGTGTTTGCATAAATAGCTAACTTCATACATATTTGTGTTTGCATAAATAGCTAACTTCATACATATTTGTGTTTGCATAAATAGCTAACTTCATACATATTTGTCATGCGTTTATTTAAATCCAAAAATGATTGCAACATAAACTTTAACCCCTTGAAACCGTGACCCCGATGTATTGGGGTGTGTGTAAATATCCCACTCCCTGAGCCACCCGTTTGTCGGTGTGATAGGTGGACTATTATTTTAAAGCATTATTTTGGCTGTACCGCTTGGATGTTAGCCATATTATAGTGATGTCTACACAGTACACACATTTCCGGAAATAACAAATATGGCTGCGCAAATATCAAAGCATGCCTTCAGAAAGATTTTTGTGATGAAAAATGGTCATTCTAAATGGCTAACAATAG
Organism: Ariolimax columbianus; assembly: GCA_036924085.1. NCBI lineage: Eukaryota > Metazoa > Mollusca > Gastropoda > Stylommatophora > Arionidae > Ariolimax > Ariolimax columbianus. Next base: position 25,323,849 of record JAVGWX010000021.1, on the reverse strand, counting down.
AATAAGTCATTGAAAGTTATTTCATTATTTTGAGGCTGATAAATTGGATTTAAATGGTGATTATTCTGAAAAAAAATCAGTTGATATCTGAACGACAACATGTGTGTGATTTGGATTACCATTCCCCCATTGATTAGGATCAAGCTAGATGTGTTCCTCGTAGGATCAGACTATGGCCCTGGGGGGTATCCCACATAATGTATCAAGTCAATTTGATGAATATATTCTACACTCTACCGAAGTAGGAGCATCGGAGATTAGCAGGTCAGTCTTCTTCTTCTTCTTCGTACGCTGTCAGACGTCAACCTGTATTTTTTCGAAAAAAGCAGCGGTCATCCTGAGGCTGTCGACACTGCCATAGAGCTTGTCTAGTGTTGCCACTGGTGATGGCCACATGTGCTTTCTCTGATCCTCGTATGTCGGGCAGTTTTGCAGCAAATGTTCAGCGGTCATTTTCCCGGTACCACACGAGCATTCGTCAGTGCCACCTATCTTCAATTTATTGAATAGGTGGTACCTCAGTCTATTGTGGCCTGTGCGCAGTCTGAAGACCACGACCTGCTCTCTTCTGTTCAACTGGTAATAGGCATCGTTTTTTGTGTAGCCAGTATGTTCTGTTTCCCATTTGGTCATGTATCTAGCTCTAATAAGCCTTTTTGACTCTTCGTAGGTCACACTAGGGTCTGGTTGTGGTAGTCTTGCACCTTCTTTTGCCAGTCTGTCTGCCTCCTCATTGCCTTGGATGTTACAGTGGGATGGAACCCACTGTACCACTACTCTTTTTGATGCGGACTGCTAGCATAGTTGACAGAGTACTGCCCTTAAATCATTAAGTTCAGTATTTTTCTGGCTTTTTAGTGCTGTGACTATGGCCAGGGCATCTGTAAACAGGACTATATGGCTTTCATTCCTTTTACCTGTCACCATTTCTTCTACTGCAGCCCTCAGTGCCTCCGATCTGAAATTGCTTGAGTATTTTCCAGTTGCCACTGACAGTTTTATATTTTTACCATTTGGTAGGCTCAGGAATGCCCCTGCCCCTCCGTTCTGTGTTGTGTTTGTTACAGAACCATCGGTGTAAGCATGAGTCCAGTCCATGCTTGGGTAGTTTTTCATTATGTACATCAGGATTATGTCTCTTCTTTCTTTTTCAGCCTGGCTGTTCTTGTTTCCAATACCTGGTATATTTTCTACCACCTCTGGAAATATCTGCTGCCTAGGGATGGGCTTTGGTGTTGTTAATGCATTCATAGAGTCTTCGCTCATCTTAGCTTTGGCTATTTCTGCAAAGTTTCTCCGCTTTAATTTCCCATTTCTAAAATTATTTAGTATCTGATGCATTGGATGGTCTGTCAGTCTTCTAAGTTTCTCTGCTGGCTGCTGGGCTCTGCAGTCTCTTCTGTCGGTCATGGATTGCAGATTTGTAATCTTTTCAAGTTCTACAATTGGCATGGACTTCATACCTCCTGTTATAACTCTCATGGCTTGGTTTTGAAAGTTTGCTAATTTTGTCAAAGTTCGCCTTTGCTGCTGTTGTCCATGACGCAATGCCATACTCGAAAACTGGTCTCACTCTTCCAGTGTACAGTTTCTTTAGTATACTTTCATCTGCTCCCCAGCTTGTGCCAGCAAGTTTCCTCATGATTGCCATTCTTTCTCTGGCTCTCATTCGGTTTCTCTCGATCTGACTTTTCAATGTCATGCGCCGGTCAAATGTGACTCCCAGATAGTTTGAGTTGTCGTTTGGCCGCAGGTATTTGCCGCTAAGACTTATTTTGGTGTTTTGGGGTTTGTTTGAAAGCGAGAATATCGTACATGTTGTTTTTTCCTCATTTATTTTGACCAGCCATGAGTTTGCCCCCTCCTCCAACGAAGTTAGGGCCTGCTGCATCCGATTACTTGCTATGGTGAGATTTTTTTCAGATCCACATAGCCAGATTGTCTGCAAACATTGAGCTGTGGACTCTTCTTGGTATATTCTCTGTGATGTTATTTATATACAACAGGGAAAGTGTGGGTGACAGTACTCCCCCTGCTCAAGTGTCACCTTTTTGCTCATCTGCCCTTGTACTTGAACTCTGGCTGTTCTGTTTTTGAGGTAGTGGCTGATCCATCTGTACATTTTCCCACAAACTTTACTTCTTCGTAGCTTGACTTTAAGTCCCTCTTTCCAGACCTTGTCAAATGCCTTTTCTAGATCCACCCAAACCGCTACTGTGTGTTTTTTCTTCTGGTAAGCATCCTCTATTTCTTGGAGCAGGTCAGTCAATTTGAGATAGAATAACTCAATTAAAGCTCATAGTTTTGTCATGGTAAATAGCTTTTCTCAAATGGCTACATTGTCCATATTTTCTCAGGAGCAAGGGAGGGGGGGGGGGGATGCCTAGATGGTGGGCTACAATCTCACGTGTGGCCTACATGTTGGGCTACAATCTCATGTGTGGCCTAGATGTTGGGCTACAATCTCATGTGTGGCCTAGATGTTGGGCTACAATCTCATGAGTGGCCTAGATGTTGGGCTACAATCTCATGTGTGGCCTAGATGTTGGGCTACAATCTCACGTGTGGCCTAGATGTTGGGCTACAATCTCATGTGTGGCCTAGATGGTGGGCTACAATCTCACGTGTGGCCTAGATGTTAGGCTACAATCTCATGTGTGGCCTAGATGTTGGGCTACAATCTCACTTGTGGCCTAGATGTTGGGCTACAATCTCATGTGTGGCCTACAATCTCATGTGTGGCCTAGATGTTGGGCTACAATCTCACGTGTGGCCTAGATGTTGGGCTACAATCTCATGTGGGGCCTACAATCTCACGTGTGGCTTAGATGTTGGGCTATAATCTCATGTGTGGCCTAGATGTTGGGCTACAATCTCACGTGTGGCCTAGATGTTGGGCTACAATCTCATGTGTGGCCTAGATGTTGGGCTACAATCTCACGTCTGGCCTAGATGTTGGGCTACAATCTCACGTGTGGCCTAGATGTTGGGCTACAATCTCATGTGTGGCCTACAATCTCACGTGTGCTTAGATGTTGGGCTATAATCTCATGTGTGGCCTAGATGTTGGGCTACAATTTCACGTGTGGCCTAGATGTTGGGCTACAATCTCACGTGTGGCCTAGATGTTGGGCTACAATCTCATGTGTGGCCTAGATGTTGGGCTACAATCTCATGTGTGGCCTAGATATTGGGCTACAATCTCACGTGTGGCCTAGATGTTGGGCTACAATCTCATATGTGGCCTACAATCTCACGTGTGGCTTAGATGTTGGGCTACAACCTCATGTGCGGCCTACAATCTCACGTGTGGCTTAGATGTTGGGCTACAATCTCATGTGTGGCCTACAATCTCACGTGTGGCTTAGATGTTGGGCTACAATCTCATGTGTGGCCTACAATCTCACGTGTGGCCTAGATGTTGGGCTACAATATCATGTGTGGCCTAGATGTTGGGCTACAATATCATGTGTGGCCTAGATGTTGGGCTACAATATCATGTGTGGCCTAGATGTTGGGCTACAATATCATGTGTGGCCTAGATGTTGGGCTACAATATCATGCACTGGATTCAAATCATGACATGCTCAATTTGGTGGACCTGGCATGTCGTTAGTTTTTTTCTCCAAGCCGACCCATCTGTAAATGTGTACCTGACAAAGTCTGCAAGCCTGCTGCTCAGTATGTAGGCTGGGGATAGCAATAGACTTAGGATGGCAAGCCTGCTGCTCAGTAGGCAGGCTGAGGACAGCAATAAGCAGGAAGGCAAACCTGACAGAAATGGCAAGTTGTGTGCACTGGTCTAAAGGCAAAGTAATATGTACCTTGCTCTGAAGAGAGGACACTGTATATCCTCTGATTTAGTTACTGATGGGAATCCTAACACTCTTCTGTAAAATCATATCTCTGATTTGTCCTTTTGCTCCAAGTGGAGCATAGAGTTACCACTACAGTTAGCTCCTTACAGGAAGCCTGCATCCAAGCAATTACAATGGTAGCTTCATTGCTGTAGTGGTTTCATTACAATGGTTTTACATGATGAGGTTGCTAGCCCCATGCCCACGCCTTTTATGACATGATTGGAAAGTTACAGTGGCCCAATTCTTTTCAAACCGGGCACCACACGAGTGATATCCCTGTTGCCTCCAATGATATTTTAAGTCTATTTATTGTCCCTGATTCACATTTATATTACAAGACTGGCTCTATATAACATCAAAGAATATTAAGGGTGCAAGCTAGCATGTACAGCCTCAGCATCACCTCTTGCAACAACACAACATTGAGAGGTGATGGATCCACGGACAAGATTTTGGCTGTTCCATCATAGTCAATGTCCTCGGGAGCTTGCTTGAAGATGTTGGCAGCCAGCTCCAGGACCTGAAGGAGTGTTACAAGAGCAAGATTCCATTGGCTGTTTTTATTATTTAATTTTTAATTTCTATCAAGTAAGATGTGTATACACACACATACACACATGCAAACACAGACACACACACATACATGCATGCATGCAGGCATACAGACACACACACATACATGCAGGCAGGCAGGAATACATACACACACATACAGGCAGGAATACATACACACACACATACAGGCAGGCATACAGGTGCGAACACACACACATACATGCAGGTGCAAAGAAAGACACATACACACACACATACATGCAGGTGCAAAGACACACACATACATGAAGGCACTCAGATAAACATATACATATATGCAGATGCCCAGACACATACATATATATGCAGGCACACAAATACACACAGGCACACGCACGTACGTGTGGCAGCGTATGCTTTTAAGTTGAGTAGTTTACTCATCTTAAGAGTCACAACATATCTACACCACGACACGACTTCAACACAGTAAACACTATCCTCACCATTAAACAAAACAATATAATTTATTATAAGAATAATCGTTGCACAATATCAACAAAAAGCAAAGAACTTCTAAACTAAATATAATCATAATATATATATTTAACTACTAAGGAGGTTGTAAGCACTAGCTTTTGATGGTTCCTCCAAAATCTAATATACTCAGAATTCTTGCCACTGCACTCCCTTATCTGAACACTCAACACACACTCACAAACTCGTCGTCAAAATCAGATCACATACTCAGTCGATATGTGCCCTCACATATAATGAGATCACTTCACATTATTCAAGCGCATCTGTACGCATAATCAGAACATACATCATTCACAAAGTGTCCTGCACATACAACACATATTCAGATCTTGTTCTTAGGTGATCTGTGCAATCACATATAATCAAATCATGCACTCACATACATAAAATCAGTTCACGTAAAATCAGCCGATCTGTGCATTCACATATAATCAGATCACGTCACTTACAATCGGATCACGCACTCACGTGTGATTTACACACTCAGTAGATCTGTGCATTCCCATACAATCGGTTCACGTATAATCAGGCGATCTGTACTTTCACATATAATCAGATCACTTACTCAGTCGATCTGTGCACTCACACCCAATCAATTTTCGTACTCAGGCGAACTGTATGTTCACACACAATCAGATCTCATACTGTTCACAGGGTGCCCATAATAATCACATATTGAGCGTGACTGGCCAAACTCGAGGTGTATGGTGGTACATCCGCCCTGCAAACTCTCACTTCCAGACTCACTCTCAGTCTTCCTGCCAGCCACCCAGTCAGTCTGTCAAATTTCATCTCCTCTGCCCTAAACGCCCATGCTCCAGCTGGAACTGTCACAACACCATTTCTCTCTCCACCTCAACACTACCTCAGCTACCATACCTTATTCTGTCTGCTCTCCCCACCTCAACAATACCCCAGCTAACACACCATGTCTCTCCACATCTCAACAATACCCCAGCTAACACACCATTTCTCTCCACACCTCAACAATACCCCAGCTAACACACCATTTCTCTCCACATCTCAACAATACCCCAGCTAACACACCATTTCTCTCCACATCTCAACAATACCCCAGCTAACACACCATTTCTCTCCCCACCTCAACAATACCCCAGCTAACACACCATTTCTCTCCACATCTCAACAATACCCCAGCTAACACACCATTTCTCTCCACACCTCAACAATACCCCAGCTAACACACCATTTCTCTCCACATCTCAACAATACCCCAGCTAACACACCATTTCTCTCCACATCTCAACAATACCCCAGCTAACACACCATTTCTCTCCACATCTCAACAATACCCCAGCTAACACACCATTTCTCTCCACATCTCAACAATACCCCAGCTAACACACCATTTCTCTCCACATCTCAACAATACCCCAGCTAACACACCATTTCTCTCCACATCTCAACAATACCCCAGCTAACACACCATTTCTCTCCACACCTCAACAATATCCCAGCTAACACACCATTTCTCTCCACATCTCAACAATACCCCAGCTAACACACCATTTCTCTCCACATCTCAACAATACCCCAGCTAACACACCATTTCTCTCCCCACCTCAACAATACCCCAGCTAACACACCATTTCTCTCCCCACCTCAACAATACCCCAGCTAACACACCATTTCTCTCCACATCTCAACAATACCCCAGCTAACACACCATTTCTCTCCACACCTCAACAATACCCCAGCTAACACACCATTTCTCTCCACATCTCAACAATACCCCAGCTAACACACCATTTCTCTCCCCACCTCAACAATACCCCAGCTAACACACCATGTCTCTCCACATCTCAACAATACCCCAGCTAACACACCATTTCTCTCCACATCTCAACAATACCCCAGCTAACACACCATTTCTCTCCCCACCTCAACAATACCCCAGCTAACACACCATTTCTCTCCACATCTCAACAATACCCCAGCTAACACACCATTTCTCTCCACACCTCAACAATACCCCAGCTAACACACCATTTCTCTCCACATCTCAACAATACCCCAGCTAACACACCATTTCTCTCCACATCTCAACAATACCCCAGCTAACACACCATTTCTCTCCACATCTCAACAATACCCCAGCTAACACACCATTTCTCTCCCCACCTCAACAATACCCCAGCTAACACACCATTTCTCTCCACATCTCAACAATACCCCAGCTAACACACCATTTCTCTCCACATCTCAACAATACCCCAGCTAACACACCATTTCTCTCCCCACCTCAACAATACCCCAGCTAACACACCATTTCTCTCCCCATCTCAACAATACCCCAGCTAACACACCATTTCTCTCCACATCTCAACAATACCCCAGCTAACACACCATTTCTCTCCACACCTCAACAATACCCCAGCTAACACACCATTTCTCTCCACATCTCAACAATACCCCAGCTAACACACCATTTCTCTCCACACCTCAACAATACCCCAGCTAACACACCATTTCTCTCCACACCTCAACAATACCCCAGCTAACACACCATTTCTCTCCACATCTCAACAATACCCCAGCTAACACACCATTTCTCTCCACACCTCAACAATACCCCAGCTAACACATCATTTCTCTCCACACCTCAACAATACCCCAGCTAACTGAGTGGAGTGAAGTGAAAAGTGGTGTGCCATAGGGCTCGGTTTTGGGACCAATTTTGTTCTTGATATATATAAATGATTTGGACATTGATATGGGATCCATGATTGCAAAATTTGCTGATGACACAAAACTATGCAGTAGTGTCTCATCTAAAGCGGAAGTGGATATATTGATGTCGGATTTAGATAAAATTCGAGAATGGTCTGTAAGCTGGCAAATGGAGTTTAATGTAGATAAATGTACAGTCATCCACATGGGCAGATCCAATATGGAACATAATTACAGAATGGGAGAAAACAATATTAGAAAGATAGATAAGGAAAGGGACCTAGGGGTTATAATAGGTTATACAGGAAAGGTGAGTGAGCAAGTTAAGGTAGCAGTGAAAAAGGCAAATGCAATGTTAGGTATGATAAAAAGAAATATTAAACATAGGAGCAAGGAAGTGATCGTCAAACTGTATAAAGCTTTAGTTAGACCTAGATTGGAGTACTGTGTACATGTGTGGAGTCCTTATCATAGAGGGGACATAAACATGCTAGAAAGAATACAAAAAAGAGCGACAAAGATGATAGTGGGATTCCAGAATTACAGTTATGAGGAAAGACTCCGAAAAACCGGCCTACAGTGTCTCGAAGAGAGAAGAATTTGTGGTGACTTAATACAGGTTTATAAGATGATCAGAGGAATCGATAAATTAGACTATAACAAGTTTTTTAAAATACAGCCACCTACAATAACACGAGGGCATAGCTACAAGCTGATTAAAGAGAAGTCCAGGTTAGATATTAGGAAATATTTTTTTAGTCAGAGAGTGGTGTCTGCTTGGAATGCATTGCCAGGGAAGGTAGTGGAGGCAGGGACAGTTAATGCATTTAAGAATAAACTGGATGCGCATAGCTTTTAGAGCAAGGTGATGTAAATGTAACTGGTTGTATACAGACTCTGCAGGGTCTTCTAAACCAGTATAAAGACGTTAAGTTAAGTTAAGTTAAGTTAACACACCATTTCTCTCCACATCTCAACAATACCCCGCCTAACACACCATTTCTCTCTCCATCTCAAAAATACCTGAGCTAACATACCTTATCCTCTCTGCTTTCCCCACCTGAGCTTGACACCTGTGGCTGCAGTGACAGGAGCGTGTCAAATAGCAGCCTGGTCTCTTGGATCTGGGATGAGATGTCAGCGTTTGGATGCTGCCCAAAGGCTTCTGTTGAATACATCAGAAAGATGGTCAGTATTCTACACTCAACTCTCAGATCTTTAACTCACCAGATAGTTAATATACTCATCAACAACCAATATCAGCTAGAGCCTCCTCAACATATATCTCTTCTTCTTGTCCAATTTCAGTTAAATACAAAGCCTAGAGTGTCCACTGTGTGTTGGCCTAGAGCGTCCACTGTGCATTGGTTTACAACCCCGACTGTGTGTTGGCCTAGAGCGTCCACTGTGCATTGGTTTACAACCCCGACTGTGTGTTGGCCTAGAGCGTCCACTGTGCATTGGTTTACAACCCCCACTGTGTGTTGGCCTAGAGCGTCCACTGTGCATTGGTTTACAACCCCGACTGTGTGTTGGCCTAGAGCGTCCACTGTGCATTGGTTTACAACCCCCACTGTGTGTTGGCCTAGAGCGTCCACTGTGCATTGGTTTACAACCCCCACTGTGTGTTGGCCTAGAGCGTCCACTGTGCATTGGTCTAAAGCCCCTGTTTTGGCCTAGAGCGTCCACTGTGCATTGGTCTAAAGCCCCTGTTTTGGCCTAGAGCGTCCACTGTGCATTGGTCTAAAGCCCCTGTGTTGGCCTAGAGCGTCCACTGTGCATTGGTTTACAACCCCCACTGTGTGTTGACCTAGATCGTACACTGTGCATTGGTCTAAAGCCCCTGTGTTGGCCTAGAGTGTTCACTGTGCATTGGTTTACAACTCCCACTGTGTGTTGGCCTAGAGCGTCCACTGTGCATTGGTTTACAACCCACACTGTGTTTTGGCCTAGAGCGTACACTGTGCATTGGTCTAAAGCCCTTGTGTTGGCCTAGAGTGTCCACTGTGCATTGGTCTAAAGCCCCTGTGTTGGCCTAGAGTGCTATGTGTTGGCCCTTTGGAAGGAAGTCTAGGCAAGCATTTTCAAAACACTGTTTATAATTTAAGTAAGAGAATGTTAAATACAAGTACCAAAACTGCACATACCTGAGTGATCAACATTGCACATATCTACGTGATCAACACTGCACATACCTGCGTAATCAACACTGTACATATCTGGATGATCAATATTGCACATACCTGAGTGATCAACATTGCACATATCTGGATGATTAACATTGCACATACCTGGGTGATCAACATTGCACATACCTGGGTGATCAACATTAGGCAACATTGTGATATACTCTTTGTAAGAAGAGAGTGGACCATCTTTTGGTATGTAGTATGCTGTCAAGATGGACATTCTAGGAATATGAAGTGTAAGAAAACAAGTGATTTAGATTATTGATTATTGATCTAAGTCAATCAAAAGTCTAACAATAACACAATAATCAAGAAAATGTCCTGTTCTTGTCTGGTCTGTGAAGAATGGATGTCACTGCACTCCGGGCAACACCATAGGTGTGATGTCACTCTCAGGATATGGAGAAGAGCTATTGCGTACTTATTGCATACTTTCACTGGTATTAGACTATTTGTGTTTAACTGTTGCTATGTGCGAGAATGGTGGAGGGGTGACTGTTGATGTGTGCGGAGAATGGTGGAGAGGTGACTGTTGATGTGTGTGAAGAATGGTGGAGAGGTGACTGTTGATGTGGTTGCGGAGAATGGTGGAGAGGTGACTGTTGATGTGTGCAGAGAATGGTGGAGAGGTGACTGTTGATGTGTTTGAAGAATGGTGGAGAGGTGACTGTTGATGTGTGCAGAGAATGGTGGAGAGGTGACTGTTGAAGTGTGTGAAGAATGGTGGAGAGGTGACTGTTGATGTGTTTGCGGAGAATGGTGGAGAGGTGAATGTTGATGTGTGTGAAGAATGGTGGAGAGGTGACTGTTGATGTGTTTGCGGAGAATGGTGGAGAGGTGACTGTTAATGTGTGTGAAGAATGGTGGAGAGGTGACTGTTGATGTGTGTGAAGAATGGTGGAGAGGTGACTGTTGATGTGTTTGCGGAGAATGGTGGAGAGGTGAATGTTGATGTGTACGGAGAATGGTGGAGAGGTGAATGTTGATGTGTGTGGAGAATGGTGGAGGGGTGAATGTTGATGTGTGTGTTGAATGGTGGAGAGGTGAATGTTGATGTGTGTGGAGAATGGCGGAGGGGTGAATGTTGATGTGTGTGAAGAATGGTGGAGAGGTGAATGTTGATGTGTGTGGAGAATGGTGGAGAGGTGAAGCCTTCGCTCATGGACCAAGTTTGTTACATTGGTTGTTGTAAGCCTGTGTTGTTGTAGGATTTATTTGACATCATCTATCCACCTGTCATGTGGTCTTCCTCATGTCCTGTAACCAGACCTATCTTCTCTTGGTCAACCTCACTAGGTTTACAATGTAGCTGTTATGTTCCTTGTTCACTATTGCTGTTTTGCCTGTGTCATACACAACACCATGTCCGTTTGCATAAACAGTTACATATTGGTGTATGGAGGGAATTTGAGAAACTTCATTACTTGTGAAGTGATGTCAGGTCAGGTGAGGAGAGATGAGGTCAGGTGAGGTGTTATTAGATGAGATTAGGTGAGATGGGATGAGGTATGTGACAAGAGATGAAATGAGGTGAGATAAGGTGAATAGAGATGAAATGAGGTCAGGTGAGATGAGGTCAGGTGAGATGAGATGTGGTCAGGTGAGATGATGTCAGATGAGATGAGGTCAGGTGAGATGTGGTCAGGTCAGGTGAGATGAGGTCAGGTGGGATGAGATGAGGTCAAGTGAGATGATGTGAGATGATGTCAGGTGAGATAAGGTGCTGAGAGATGAAATGAGATGAGATGAAGTGAGGTTATGATAAGGTGGGATGAGATGAAGTGAGGTGATTTGAGAGGATCCCCCCATTGCTGCCTTGCCTTCCTCAGAGCAAAGTCGGACACAATATTACAACTGAGTATACTGAAGCATACCATGACCAGGTCATATCCCCTTTGTTGTGAAAAACAAGTGTACCTTAGTCACTCCCCTAATTGGACATTCAATAAACTGCCAAAGCACACTTAAAATGCTCAATAAAACTTACTTGTAAAATGGAACTGTCAGTGCAGACTCGGACATATAATCACCAATGTAGGTCATGAGCAGACGTCTGTCCCAGTCATCAGTTACATGTCCTCCATAATTGATGTTGGCTATCAAATATTTCAAAGCTTCCCATGGAGTGTCGTCGTAGCCATCAAGATAAATTGATAGTAAGTTCTCAGACACCTACCATCAAAATTATCAACAGATGAATCTGATCCCACTGCATCAAATTTATGTACATCAACTATTTGCCATACTATATGTTTAAAGAATAAACTGATGTCACATCTATATGTCTTCCTATTACCACCACATGCACCAACTCGTAATGCACCAACTCTATGATAACACGCAAACCCTACAGATATCTTTGTAATGTTTCATGGTAAAGATAACCAGAAGATACAGGGTGATATAAACTGGAGTATTTTGGATCACAGAGCGATGTCACGTAAACTGGAGTATTTTGGATCACAGAGCGATGTCACGTAAACTGGAGTATTTTGGATCACAGAACGATCAAGATGAAAGGTTACAAGTAAATTAACAAGAGTCAGACAGTATACAACATGTGACAGCAGAGCATCAAAACAAGAGGATAGTGCTATATTGCAGGATAATGCCAAGATGAGAGGACAGTGCTATATAGCAGGATAATACCAAGATAAGAGGACAGCGCTATATGTCACAGAAGAATACCAAGATGAGAGGACAGTGCTATATGGCAGGATAATACCAAGATAAGAGGACAGCGCTATATGTCACAGAAGAATACCAAGATGAGAGGACAGTGCTATATGGCAGGATAATACCAAGATAAGAGGACAGTGCTATATGTCACAGAAGAATACCAAGATGAGAGGACAGTGCTATATGGCAGGATAATACCAAGATAAGAGGACAGCGCTATATGTCACAGAAGAATACCAAGATAAGAGGACAGCGCTATATGTCACAGAAGAATACCAAGATGAGAGGACAGTGCTATATTTGACAGGAGAATACCAAGATGAGAGGACAGTGCTATATTTGACAGGAGAATACCAAGATGAGAGGACAGTGCTATATTTGACAGGAGAATACCAAGATGAGAGGACAGTGCTATATTTGACAGGAGAATACCAAGATGAGAGGACAGTGCTATATTTGACAGGAGAATACCAAGATGAGAGGACAGTGCTATATTTGACAGGAGAATACCAAGATGAGAGGACAGTGCTATATTTGACAGGAGAATACCAAGATGAGAGGACAGTGCTATATGTGACAGGAGAACATCAAGACAAGAGGAAAACAGCTTTATTTGTGGGGTAGGAAGCGTGCAGTTTGTTCTTAGTCGGTCTGTACGTCTACAGTGGCAGATGCCCCTGTGCAGGTCCCAGCTCTGGTATGAGCTTGATGTAGCTGGTAGAGGATTTCCTGCTTAGCAGGCTAGGCTCGAGCAGCTTATTACTCCGTTACGTTGGGACAGTGCCACGGAGATTGGTTAACCAATGTGCGAGTCCATCTTAATAGACTCAAACACTAGAGAAAAGTAGACCTGCATCCTGTTAGGCACCATCTATGCTGCTCTAAACATACCACTTAACCATGGCCAGTGTTACGACATGGTCTCTGTGGGGGCAGTGGTGCTATTCTTGTTCTTGTCATACACAAAGACCCCGGCGGACCACAGAGTCTGTGGTCATGAAAAAAACAATGACCTTTATGGAATCTGCCTGGAAGAAGTGTATGTCCTGTAGTCATTAAAAAACCATAACTTTTCTGGGATTTGCCTGGAAACAAAATGAAATTCACAGACTCCCCAGGTCTCAAGACAATAGGAAGACAGTTTCACAAGTAGACAGAAAATATGAAGATGACACAGAGATAATTTGATTGCGGGCTAGCAATGTTATTTCATAAAACAAACATCACTATAGACCACCTTTGCAGGAAGATGAAAAAGGACTTGCTGTCACTCAGTCAACTTGAAATGATGACAATATGTTTCATAACGAGAAGAAAGAAGATACGAACCAGAAGAAGAAGACATTGCTTGAATGGGAAGAAAATATGAGGTGTTTCACTGAGGACATGAGCAATAGAAAGGAGGAAGTTGAATGAAAATAATGAGAACGCAAAATACCCATTAATTTCTTCTTCTTTGTCGGTCATCCTGGAAATGACGTTTGTGACATTGTGTCGTAGTTTACAGCGAAAATACGATATCTGCACCTGTGGTTCCGGCACATCTAATTTCAGCACTGCATGTTTAAGACCGTGTTTGCCTTCCCTCTTCGATCCCTAATCTCTTAGCCAGGCTGCATGGTGCAGTCTGTTTCCTGGGTCATCACTTGGAGGCAGAATAGGGTCAAGGTCAGTTATGCATCACTGACCCTGATGCAAGTAGCCAGCTGTGAGTCTCCAGCTGCTGTAAACTTATTCACGGCTGCAGCTTTGGTCCAGAAACATTATTTGATCTAGTCTGATAAACAAAGGAAGAACACGAATTTACCTCAAAGTCTGAATCATTGAATTCATAAGCAATGTTCCAGCCCAGCATACGAAACTTCTTTCTCTCCAACAATACCGAGTGGAAAAAGCAGAGAGTGAAGAGGAGTTTCTTGTACTTTTCCTGTTTATGGCATCGGTGAAACTGTTGATCTGTGATTAGGTTGTACAGGCGCTTCATATTGGCCTTCAAGCCCTATAGAAAAATTAACGGAGTTACTTAAGATTGACATTAACAGATCAGTCAGCTTGTATAAGGTACATGTAATCTTCACAGTTTGTTTAGCATTTCCTTTACTGTATGGCTATGGCCCATTTCATGCTCGTTGTTATCCATAAGGATTTTTATTATTACACAAATTATGTCATACATATGTCATACATATGTCATACATATGTCATGCATATATATCATCATCATTTGGTAGATCAATCTGGAGACTGGTTGTAAGGTTGTCTGAGTATGTCTCTCCATTTGACCCATCTTTTGGTTGAACACACAACTTCTGTATCTTCTATTGGAGAGTACACATGAAGGTTACATCAGCCATTTCGTGTCATCAAGGTCACTACTAACTTATGGAACTATAATGCCCATGACATAATCTCTCATCCAAAAATGAGTCAACTATTTCTGGAAACTTTTTGAAGCTTACTCGTATATATACAAGGGGCTTGTCATAAGTCTTTACCCTGACCATGAAGGAGTAGGAGGAGAAAGTTGAAGTTTGGCACAGTGCTTATTCCTTCTCAATGTAGCCACCACCTGAATGTATAGATTTCTGGAATCTCTGAGTGACCTTGAAAAGACCTTCAGAATATTTTTCGAACTAAACCAGTTATCACAAGCCAGTATGACATCTTCATCGCTGTCAAAATTATTTCCTTTCAGCTGTTTATTAAGTTTTGGGAAAAGAAAAAAAAATCTGATGGAGCTAAATTCAAAGAATATGGTGGGTGTGGAAGAATTTCAATATTCAAATCATTGACTGTTTGCAGCACAAACCTTGTTTTATGGGAGGGCGCGTTGCCTTGAAGCAAAGGCAGAATTTGAGTGCGCACTATTCCTCGTTTTCTGGTCACAGTCTTTCTTAGTTTGGTAAGGAGATCTGCATAATATTGTCCATTAACCGTGTTGCCATGAGGCAGGTAATCTTTCAATATGACACATATGACGTCCCAAAAAACAGTCAGCATCACTTTTCTTGCAGATTTCTGTGCTCTTGGCTTGATATGTGTTGGTGAGCCCGGGGTTTTCCACTGCATGCTGGAAATTTTGGATTCTAGGTCATAATATTGAACCCAAGTCTTATCTGCTGTCACCATGGTTGGCATCATGTTTTTTTACAGACACATTTTGAGCAACTGGCCACAGCAATCTTCTTCTTCTTCATCGTACGCTGTTTACAGCGATATTTACGTTGCACTGATTTAATTTGTTAGCCAGTGGCTCAGTGCATCCGATTTCAACAGGCGGCCACAGCAATCAACCCTCATTTGTTTCTGTTCACATGTCAGCAGACGCGGGACTCAGCGGGCACACACTTTTCTCATGTTCAGTCTATTGTGTAGAATTCTAAAAACTGTACTTTTATTCAGTTTTTGCTGACCTGCAATTGTGATTTTCCTATCCTGGTCAATGATTTTCTACACTCTTGCAGCATTTTCATCGCTGCACTGAGGATGGTCTTCCTGATCTTGGAAGATCAGCAACATGGGAACAGAAACACTTAAACTGCCTACACCAGTTTTTTACAGAAGCATTCGAAGGACAGAATTCCTCAAACACTGGTTCCATTTCCCCTGTGTATTTCTGTAGGTATTTTTGCCTGCAACATCAAGAATTTTACCACAGTTCTGGCCACTGATTTCTTCATTGTTCTGACAAACCGTTAGAATAGTAGATCCGGTCAATAAAGTGTGTTGCGCAATGTACGTACCATACCGGGTAAACCTGTCGAGGAGGGAAATTAATACTTCTCAAGTCCAGTACAAAGTGAATGAGCTACATATGTGCCAAATTTCAACTGTCTCCTATTCATAGTCAGAGTAAAGACTTATGACAAGCCCTTTGCTTGTATATTATATCCAAGTCCTACAGTTAAACTGATTCATCAGATGTGAAAGTAGATGATGGAAAACAAGTATTTTCCATGATACAATAAACCTAGGGTTGTTAACCTAAAACAAATGACATACCTTTCACATTTCTTCCTCAACAAATGCCATGATTTTTGACAGCGGATAACACAAAACAAGCAAATATGATAATGTCTCAGTCTTATAAAATATAGATTCTTTACAAATGTCTTCTTTGATTATAGGAAAGCATTACAGTACAAATCAAAGAGAAAAGACAAATTAGTTTGCTTTTGACCTGCAATGTTACATATGACCTGTTTGTGGTTCTGTAAAACTGATAAAACCCACTATTTTGTTTTTTGACATGTAGTATCCCCCCCTAGCACAACAAATCTATTTCTCTACACAACAAACTTCACCTTTAAACTACAAAGCAACCTTCAGCCTTAACTCTTGACACCCCAAGCCTTGAAAAGAAATATTCATTCATAGAAGTAGGGAAATACTTTCCCTAACGCATATACTCTTTCTGTGCAAGTGAGATTTGTATGTTATTCCACTATAAAATGACATTGGAAGTTTGTATGGGACAGAATAATAGTTATGGTCTCGTAACAGAATATATTAACGTTAGAATGTGATAGGTTAAAAAAGGGGGAGACAAATTTGTTTAGGTTCTAGGAGCTAGGTAAAAAATGCAGGAGCCAGGCATAGTTCTGGATAAAACAGATATATTGTAGCAGATCCCACTGTTTTCCCTGGCCGTAATCTATCTTAGAACATTCTCACACTCATCCACATCATCATGACCATACTCAGTAAATGACATATCACACAGCAGGTGGCATATTTATTAAATCATACTCATATCATAGAATGAGTAGAGAAATTACAAGCATAATATAATACATGTCTTAACTAAACATTCTACTAAAACGGGAATTGTAAGCATTAGCTATTGATGGAATTCCCAACTATCTAAAAACCCAGTTCTATTGCCTTGCAATTACATCACACACACATCGCCTTAACTGCGTCTTCAACACACCTTATCAAATACTCTTCCTCACTGAAATCCCCTCAGGCGGGCGATCTCGACATAACTCGTTCACAATGTGTCCTTGCTTACAAACACACTTTCACATTATCTATTAATGCAAAACTCATTCACCTATTTGAGCGATCCTGTTCTATCACTAAACATTCGTCCAACCGTCTATCAATCGCTCCTCTATCTAAGTCGGTGAGTTAAACATACGATCCCCGTTCAGTCTCTCTCTCTCTCTCACACTCCTCCATACAGCCTCTCTCTATCCAGCCTCCCTCTCTCCAGCCTCCTGAGCTAAACTTTGTCTCGAGTTATATATCCTCAAGCAAGGCCAGAGCTTGACCAATCGATCTCAGGTATGGTCATCTTCAATCCCAATTGGAACGAAACACTTTGCACACCTGTCACTCATTCTCTCGCAGCAAGCCCCGCTGCCAATCAATCTCCCCCTACCAAAATCGGAAGGCCAGTGGTCAGTTTCTACCTGTCCACATTCCTTAACCCAACTCTGTTCTCCTTTGCTGAGACGGTGAGTGACCTTGACATGCATTCAGGTAGCTTTAAGCTTTAACATGTTCAGGCATCCTAAACTCCCCTTGCTCCGGCGGGAACTGTTACATTATTGCAATTGTGAAGATTGTGTGAGTAAATACAACACTGGTCCTAACATGTCAGATTTACACAGCAACATTTCTAGGTGACCTGGCATCCTGGATTTGACATGCCATCCTGGATTTGACATGCCCTAATCAGTGTGTAGTATTAAACATTTGTTAAAACTCAAAGTACAGATCTTAAATCCCTGATGTTGTAACATTCACTTACACACATTAATAAACACAGACGCATGCCATTGTTGGCAGCAATCAATCTATTACCTTTGGAGGCTCTGTGGTCATCTTGATGCTTGTCTGCAGGATGGAGATAGGGAATTCTGGGTGTGGAGAAGATGACAGCCACAGACGAAAATCTTCGTTGGGTTCTTCGACCTGCAGCTGTTCCACAAGTTTATCCAAGGCAGGCATCCAGCTCAGGGACAAGTGACAATTGGCTAGGAAGACCCATTTACCCTACAGAAGAAACATGAGATGTTTATATGACAATTAACTTAATTTGTATCTGTGCCCTCTTGTTCTCGTTGGTGGCTGTATTTTGAAAAAAACTTGTTATAGTCTAATTTAACCTTTCCTGTGATTATATTATAAACCTGTATTGTCACCTCAAATTCCTCTCTTTACTAGACACTGTAGGCCGGTTTTTCTGAGTCTTTCCTAATAACTGTAATTTTGGAATCCTACTATCAGTTTTGTCTCTCTTATTTGTATTCTTTCCAGCATGTTTATATCCCCTCTACGATAAGGACTCCACACCTGTACACAGTACTCCAATCTAGGTCTAACTAATGTGTTATATAGTTTGACAATCACCTCCTTACTCCTATGTTTAATATTTCTTTTGATCATACCTAACATTGCATTTGCCTTTTTCACTGCTACCTGGACTTGCTCCCTCACTTTATCTGTATGCTTTATTTTAGCCCCCAGGTCTCTTTCCTTTTCTATAATTCTAATATTAACTTAAACTTAACGTCTTTATACTGGTTTAGAAGACTCTGCAGAGTATGTATACAACCAGTTTCATTTACATTACGTTGCTCTAAAAGCTATGCGAATCCAATTTATTCTTGAATGCATTAATTGTCCCTGCCTCCACTACCTCCTATGGTAATGCATTCCAAGCATTCAACACTCTCTGACTAAAAAACTATTTCCTAATATCTAATCTGGACCTCTCTTTAGTTAATTTGTAGCTATGCCCTTTTGTTCTTGTAGGTGGTTGTACTTTGAAAAACTTGTTATAGTCTTAATTTATCCGTTCCTCTGATTATCTTACAAACTTGTATTATCACCTCAAATACTTCTTTTTTCTAGGAAAGACTCGCCCATTCTGTAATTATGTTCCATATTGGATCTAGGAACTTGAAGGACAGTGCTACATCTCCATACAATTTCCAACAACTGCATCTATATTATCATACTTGCCCTAACTAAAAGACAGCACCACATCTCCCATACAATTTCCAACAACTGCATCTATATTATCATACGTGCCCAAACTAAAAGACAGCACCACATCTCCCATACAATTTCCAACAACTGCATCTACATTATCATACATGCCCAAACTAAAAGACAGCACCACATCTCCCATACAATTTCCAACAACTGCATCTACATTATCATGCATGCCCAAACTAAAAGACAGCACCACATCTCCCATACAATTTCCAACAACTGCATCTACATTATCATACATGCCCAAACTAAAAGACAGCATTACATCTCCCATACAATTTCCAACAACTGCATCTACATTATCATACATGCCCAAACTAAAAGACAGCATTACATCTCCCATACAATTTCCAACAACTGCATCTACATTATCATACATGCCCAAACTAAAAGACAGCACCACATCTCCCATACAATTTCCAACAACTGCATCTACATTATCATGCATGCCCAAACTAAAAGACAGCACCACATCTCCCATACAATTTCCAACAACTGCATCTACATTATCATACATGCCCAAACTAAAAGACAGCACCACATCTCCCATACAATTTCCAACAACTGCATCTACATTATCATACATGCCCAAACTAAAAGACAGCATTACATCTCCCATACAATTTCCAACAACTGCATCTACATTATCATACATGCCCAAACTAAAAGACAGCATTACATCTCCCATACAATTTCCAACAACTGCATCTACATTATCATACATGCCCAAACTAAAAGACAGCATTACATCTCCCATACAATTTCCAACAACTGCATCTACATTATCATTCGTGCCCAAACTAAAAGACAGCACTACATCTGCATGATGAAAAACGAATGCCAGTGTCAGCAATCACTAAACAAAGCTACACAAGAGCCCCTAACAAAAGAGGAAGAGACATTATGCATACATTTGGTTCGGAGAAAGTTGTACACCAGCACCGATGACATCATACAATTTAAAACAGGAGGACAGCCTTTGGTATTTCAAAGGATAACTTTCCCACGGAAAGAAACATCATCTCAGCCTAGAACTCCAACTAAAAGGAAACGAGCTAGCCTAATTGACAGTGTACGTAAGCGTGTCACTGGGCAGTCAGATGAATCTTTAGAGAGACAATATATAGCAGAAGTTAAGAAAGTCCCAACAAAACGGTGAACCATCATATGTCAAAAAGAGTGTGTGTCAGTGATTGACATATTATAGTTAGTAAACGTAACAACAGGATTAGTTCAAACAGTAACTTTACTTTGAGGAAACGGAATAAATATATTATCAAGAAATACCATCTCATAGCTATCTTCAAGTGGATTTGTTACATGACTTTGGATAAATTTATAACAAACTTGTACTGAATAAGTAGTTTTCTGGTGTAATGTTGTAAATCGACCATCACTTTCAGCCCTTCCTTACATGTCCTACACTCCAAACTTGGTGAGATGCTAGTACTAGGTATGTATATTGTACATGTCAAGTACAAATATATTCTTTGGAGGTAAAGTCAGACTTTTATATGTTTAAATTGGGACTCCCTGAAATGGTTTGAACTTCCCATTTCCAGTATATTCCTATTTTATTTACAGATAAAACAAATGTGTCTCAAATATTGGAAAAGAGTTCAGCCCTTCTAATGGAACAGAGTTCAGCCCTTCATTTGTTCAATAGGAATATCCACAGGGATGGTGATTGGTGTGTTTGTTTGGGCTAAAATACATTTTAAAAACATGTATAAGGTAAATGCCGCTGTCCATCGTAGACGATGATGGCATAATTTATTTTGGTAGCGCTATTTTTAGTAAGGATTAACTGCTCTACTTTTCATCCTCACTCTCTTGTTTCGTGCCGCCCGACCCCAGTGGCAAGTCAAGGACAAGACGACTAGGGAGCGACTACGAGATGCAGGGGACTTCGCACCAAGCACCCGTGAAAAAGACGGCAGAGTCCGGAGTTGAACCCACACTACCTAATCACGAGGCCGACGGCTTAACCACTTCGCCACGGAATCCCCTCAAAAACATGTATTCTGGAAGACATTATCTGTGAGCCATGGTAAGGAATTTGACCCAGTTAGAGGTATTTGACCCCTTGATCTGGAAATGGGACTATTGTGATTCCAGGTAGTGAGATATAACTAAAGTGTAGGGGACATGTGGCTGTGGAGATGTTTACCTGACAATTAGTGTGGATTGAAGATACATTGCTTGAATTTCTTCAAACTGAAGATCACATTGTAATATATGTCATCCTTCCATTTTTGTTTCACTGGTTCCAACCAGCGTTCTCCTTCCCTGGAGGAAGCTTGTGGGTTAATGTGCTATTGTAATGGTGGTTCCTTCACTTTGATTTGCATAATGAAGTTGTCAGCCCCACGCAAATCTCATTATCATTTCACAATCCCAGCGCACCTGGTTCGAATTTAACCATGTTCAGTTAGGAAGGCACAGGTTTTTTTATCTCTGTGCGATTGCTTCTTCACATAAAGAAAGTAATGGCAACCTGCCATACTGCACACCTGCCATGGCAACCTACCATACTGCACACCTGCCATGGCAACCTACCATACTGCACACCTGCCATACTGCACACCTGCCAAGGCAACCTACCATACTGCACACCTACCATACTGCACACCTGCCATGGCAACCTACCATACTGCACACCTACCATGGCAACCTACCATACTGCACACCTGCCATGGCAACCTACAATACTGCACACCTGCCATGGCAACCTACCATACTGCACACCTACCATGGCAACCTACAATACTGCACACCTGCCATGGCAACCTACCATACTGCACACCTACCATGGCAACCTACAATACTGCACACCTGCCATGGCAACCTACAATACTGCACACCTGCCATGGCAACCTACCATACTGCACACTTAAACTTAACTTAAAGTCTTTATACTCGTTTAGAAGACCCTGCAGAGTCTGTATACAACCAGTTACATTTACATCACCTTGCTCTAAAATCTATGCGCATCCAGTTTATTCTTAAATGCATTAACTGTCCCTGCCTCCACTACCTCCCCTGGCAATGCATTCCAAGCAGACACCACTCTCTGACTAAAAAAATATTTCCTAATATCTAACCAGGACCTCTCTTTAGTCAGCTTGTAGCTATGCCCTCGTGTTATTGTAGGTAGCTGTATTTAAAAAAACTTGTTATAGTCTAATTTATCGATTCCTCTAATCATCTTATAAACCTGTATTAAGTCACCACGAATTCTTCTCTCTTCGAGACACTGTAGGCCGGTTTTTCTGAGTCTTTCCTCATAACTGTAATTCTGGAATCTCACTATCATTTTTGTCGCTCTTTTTTGTATTCTTTCTAGCATGTTTATGTCCCCTCTATGATAAGGACTCCACACCTGTACACAGTACTCCAATCTAGGTCTAACTAAAGCTTTATACAGTTTGACTATCACTTCCTTGCTCCTATGTTTAATATTTCTTTTTATCATACCTAACATTGCATTTGCCTTTTTCACTGCTACCTTAACTTGCTCACTCACCTTTCCTGTATGATCTATTATAACCCCTAGGTCCCTTTCCTTATCTATCTTTCTAATATTGTTTTCTCCCATTCTGTAATTATGTTCCATATTGGATCTACCCATGTGGATGACTGAACATTTATCTACATTAAATTGCATTTGCCAGCTTACAGACCTTTCTCGAATTTTATCTAAATCCGACATCAATAAATCCACTTCCGCTTTAGATGAGACACTACTGCATAGTTTTGTGTCATCAGCAAATTTTGCAATCATGGATCCCATATCAATGTCCAAATCATTTATATATATCAAGAACAAAATTGGTCCCAAAACCGAGCCCTGTGGCACACCACTTTTCACTTCACACCACTCAGAGTACACCCTATTTATGCCCACCCTCTGCCTTCTTCCCGTTAACCAATTTTCAATCCATTTGGCAACTTCCCCACCTATTCCATGTGATTTTAACTTTCAAAATAATCTTTGATGAGGTACTCTATCAAAGGCCTTTGCAAAGTCTAGATAAATAATATCCACTGGCTCCCCTTTATCTATGATTTTAGTAACCTCCTCCATGAATTCTAATAGATTTGTTAAGCATGATCTCCCTCTAGTAAACCCATGCTGACTATTTCTAATTAGATTACATTTGTCTAAATGCATTACAATGTTTTCTTTGATTATTGACTCTAACAATTTACAGACTATGCTCGTTAAACTCACCGGTCTATAATTTGCTGGATCTGATTTTTTGCCTTTTTTTAATAAGGGGATCACTCCTGCATCTTTCCAATCCCGTGGAACAATCCCATTTGTAAGTGATTGAGAACATAATATAGCCAATGGTTTTGCTAGTTGGTCTCTAATTTTATACAGCAATTTTGGATGAATACCATCTTGACCTGGACATTTATTCACTTTCAACCACTCCAATTCTTAAAAAACCATTTCCTCTGTAATACATATTGATCTTAATCCCGCTGTATCCATGTCTCTTTGAAAAATATCTATAGGCTCTGGGATCTTGGAGCAGTCCTCTTTTGTGTAGACTGTGCCAAAGTACTGATTGAGCAGATTAGCTGCCTCCCTGTTCTCTTTTCCCTGTACTGTCTATGAGAGGGCCTACTTTGTCTTTCGTTCTTTGTTTATTCCTAACATAAGAGAAGAAGCTTTTACTGTCAGTCTTGATCCTCTGAGCAAGTTTTTTTTCAAAGTCTATTTTTGCTGTTTTATTCGCTTTCTGAGATATGTTCTGCTTGTCTAAATATTTTACATATGTTTCTTTTGATTTACCTGCCTCTATATATTTTGTCCATGCTTTATTTTTTGCTCTTCTACATTTCACTACAAATCTAGTTATCCACTTTTTACGCTTGGGGCTTACCTCCCTACATGGAACACATTCCTCTTTTAGCGTTTCTAGAACTGTTTTGAAACTTTCCCACTCCTGTTCAACATCTGTTCCTACTACAATATCTTTCCAGATTATGTGGTTCGCTGCCTCTTTCATCCTCTTAACATCTGCCTTAGAGTAGTCGTATGTTCGCGTGTTTATGTTTACTTCTTTCCCTGCAATAAGATCCCATCGGATGATTTGATGGTCACTTGAGCCAAACAGTTCCCCAACGGTAACGTTTTCAATCATATTTTCCTCTGTAGTAAGAACTAGGTCGAGTATGTTTTTGCCTCTGGTGGCTGCTTCTACATGTTGAATTAAAAAATTGTCAGTTATGCACTTACCAAAAGGTTTTGACTCTTCAAGTGCTTCTGCCATATCCCATTTTATTTCTGGAAAGTTGAAATCTCCCATTAATAATAATTTCCCCTCACTTGCCTTTGCTATGCTAGTAATCAGTTCCTCATCTTCCTCTTTTTGACTTGATGGACATCTATAGCACACTCCAATCACTGTTTTTTCACCCCCACTTTCTATTTCTCCCCATACACTTTCATTCTTGTTACCACATGATAAATAATCTTTGATCGTTATATTAACAGAATTTATACAGTATAATAAAACGCCACCTCCCTTAGTCTTGTCAAGGCAACCTACCACACTGCACACCTGCCAAGGCAACCTACCATACTTCACACCTGCCAAGGCAACCTACCATACTTCACACCTGCCAAGGCAACCTACCATACTTCACACCTGCCAAGGCAACCTACCATACTGCACACCTGCCATGGCAACCTACCATACTGCACACCTACCATACTTCACACCTGCCAAGGCAACCTACCATACTGCACACCTGCCATGGCAACCTACCATACTGCACACCTACCATACTTCACACCTGCCAAGACAACCTACCATACTTCACACCTGCCAAGGCAACCTACCATACTGCACACCTGCCATGGCAACCTACTATACTGCACACCTACCATACTTCACACCTGCCAAGACAACCTACCATACTTCACACCTGCCAAGACAACCTACCACACTGCACACCTACTATACTGCACACCTGCCAAGACAATCTACCATACTGCACACCTGCCATGACAACCTACCACACTGCACACCTACTATACTGCACACCTGCCAAGAAACGTATAACAGCCAAATAAGCTGGCGCTTGTAAGAAGGAACGTTCTTCAAGGACATGCTACTTACTTTACATTATGGTTACAAACATACATCTGAACCACCTTTTATAACATACATTTATGTGTGTGTGTGTGTGTGTGCACATACATGTGTGCAATTGATATTTTGTTTGTTTGTTTATTCTACAATCTTTAATACAGGGCCTGCATCTATAGCGCACATGCGAAGGCAGTATTAACATTTAGCCAGCAACTTAAATAAGTGTCCTATTCAACAAATTATTTTTATTTTTTAGCTTCAAGAAAGTTAATATGGTGGAGAGGCCAGAAATTCACACATTGGCTGGAAAAAAAAGTTGTGAAAGGCGGCATGATTGTGAAAAAGCAAATACGGTGTGTGTTCAAATGAAACCGGACCGAACTGTACTAATTAAACATATGTACGATGCGCATGATGACGGCACTTCTGCTCTATACATCACATACCAACCGTCAAGTTTGAAGAATTTCATTATCCTCTGACTCATAGTTTCCTCAGCAGACCGTTGAAAACATGGCGGGTGTGATATGGAATCCGTACAGAGTTGATCAGCGAGCGGTGATTCGTTTTCTAAGAGCTAAAGATATGTCGACGAGTTGATATTCATTACAGAATGCAGGCAGTGTTTGGTGACAAAAGTGTGTCGAAGACAACAGTGAAGAACTAGACGATGTTTAAAGAAGGACGTGAGTTAATGAAAGATTTTCCGATGACAGGTCAGGCGCATTTTGTTGCGTCAGAAGATCCCATTAGCAAAATTGATGCAGAAATTCGGGTGGACGGTCGCTGGAGCTTACGTTCACTAGCAGAGGAATTTGTGGTGTCGCTAGGGACTGTTCAAGTGGTAGTTAGCAAGAATCTGAAGTATCGGAAGGTGTGTTTACAATGGGTACCTTGGTTGCTGACCATCCACCATAAAGAAGAACGCATGGGATGAAGTTTGAACCATTTGCTGCGATACAAAGAGAAGGATGATTCGTTTCTTTTGCGCATAGCGGCAGATGATGAATCGGGGTGCCACAACTTTGAGCCGAGCAGCAAAACTGCTAGCATGCAATGGAAACATCCCAGATCATCAAAACCAAAAAATATCAAGTCACACATTTCCGCTGGTATGGTTGTGCTTGACAAGAATTTTTTTTACCATGAGGGAATTTTGTTGGTAGACTTTGAAGAGCCTGGCGTGAACATCAATGCCATCCACTACAATGACACACTAGACGAGCTGCATACAGCAATCAAGAATAAACGACCCGGCATGCTTTAGCGTGGTGTGATTCTGTTGCACGACAATGCGCGTCCACATGTCGCGAACATTGTTCAAAAAGCATTAGCACAGAAAAGATGGGAAGTACTGCCACACCCATCCTATAGCCCCGATATGTCCCCTTGTGACTTCCATTTGTTCAGACCCTTAAAAAAATTTTGGAAGAGACAAAGATTCGACTCCGATGCAGATGGCATGGCCTCCGTGACCAAGGAGTTCAAAGAGCAACCAAAGTCATTTTTTTCGGATGGCATCCGCCATCTACCCAACCAGTGGGATGTGTGTCTGAATGCCTATGCGACTTTTTCTAACTAACCCTGTGGCATGTTTGCTTCAAAACAATTGCTATATTTAATTCTGTCACACCAGATGATGTAACTTTCATATGTTTGTAATAAAGCCACAGAGTGTGATTTTATTTGAACATGCCTCATAGATAAAGGAAAAACAAATGCTTAATACGATGTTAAAAAATATCAGAAAATAGATTATGGGCAAACTAATATTGAAGATTTGTCAATAGATTATGAGCAAACTAATATAGAAGATTTGTCAATAGATTATGGGCAAAATAATATAGAAGATTTGTCAATAGATTATGAGCAAACTAATGTAGAAGATTTGTCAATAGATTATGGGCAAACTAATGTAGAAGATTTGTCAATAGATTATGGGCAAACTAATGTAGAAGATTTGTCAATAGATTATGGGCAAACTGATGTAGAACATTTGTCAATATTATAAACCTATGTAAATAGATACTTGTAAAACAAATGTAGAAGATTGCCAGTTTTAAAAACCTGAACAAATATAAACTGAATATTTGCCAGTGTTAACAACTATAAAAACAAATGTGAAAGTATTACCAATGTTAAAACAATGGTCGGAATAGATATCAGAGAACCAAAGTTAAAAAGGTTAACAAATGAAGCATAATTTGAGAATAGAAACAAATTACTTCTCTAACACCCTCCTTAATCATTCTAGTGGCGATTGGAGCTTGACCTTGGCCGAGAGATAGAGCATGGAATCGAGCAGCCATCCCATTATTTTCTGCCAACTGTAGGAGAGCACTGGTTGGATCCTAAAACAAATAAAAAACTGTCAAGTAAACTTCCACGTTTTTATCTCAACAAATGGCATTATTTTGAAACAAGTATTTTTCATGATACAACAAACCCTGGCTCCTGAAGGTTATACAAATGTTTATACATTGTCTCTTTCTAAATTAATAGATACTGTTCTTACAGCAAGGCCGTAGATGCAGCAGTGAATGAGCTGACAGCAGCCAGTGACTCATAGCTGGCCACTTGCATCGGGGTCAGTGAATGAGCTGACAGCAGCCAGTGACTCATAGCTGGCAACTTGCATCGGGGTCAGTGAATGAGCTGACAGCAGCCAGTGACTCATAGCTGGCCACTTGCATCAGGGTCAGTGAATGAGCTGACAGAAGCCAGTGACTCATAGCTGGCCACTTGCATCGGGGTCAGTGAATGAGCTGACAGCAGCCAGTGACTCATAGCTAGCCACTTGCATCAGGGTCAGTGAATGAGCCGACAGCAGCCAGTGACTCATAGCTGACCACTTGCATCAGGGTCAGTGAATGAGCTGACAGCAGCCAGTGACTCATAGCTGGCCACTTGCATCAGGGTCAGTGAATGAGCTGACACCAGCCAGTGACTCATAGCTGGCCACTTGCATTTGACTCATAGCTGGCTGCTTACACTAGGGTCAGTGACCCATAACTGACCAAGACCCTATTCTAACTCAAAGTGGCAGCCTGGCTAACAGATCAGGGATGAAAGAGGGAAGGTAAGCCCGGTTCCAAATATGTTGTACGGAAATCTGATGTGTCGGGCCGAAAGATGCAGATATCGCAGTGATGTGGCAAACACCGGAAGGCAGGAATAGCTAGAAAAGAACAGACACTTGATAAACTACTAGATAAGATTGAGTTTATCGATGACATATGTTCCATGTCACATAAGCAGTAAGACATACAATGAAGGACAGAGAGATTAACTTTTGAAGCAGTAAAGCTACCGAAGACGGATGTGTTGGACCGAAAGGTGCAAATATTGCAGTCAAGCTGTAAACTAGTGACACAACGAATTCCGTTCTCCGAACTACATCCTACTACTTGCAAAGTCCTGTTCAGGGCTTGGTAGAGGGAGATTGAGAACGTTCAGGGCTTGGTAGCGGGAGATTGAGAACGTTCAGGGCTTGGTAGAGGGAGATTGAGAACGAACGCAGAAGAAGAAGCAGTGAAAGCAAGATTGTATTGTAAAGTGTCAGACATATACTGCTTCAAAAGTTAGTCTGATCAGAATGAACAAAGAAAAAGAAATGAGGTAAATCTGTCTGTCTGTCTGTCTGTCTGTCTGTCTGTCTGTCTGTCTGTCTGTCTGTCTGTCTGTCTGTCTGTCTGTCTGTCTGTCTGTCTGTCTGTCTGTCTGTCTGTCTGTCTGTCTGTCTGTCTGTCTGTCTGTCTGTCTGTCTGTCTGTCTGTCTGTCTGTCTGTCTGTCTGTCTGTCTGTCTGTCTGTCTGTCTGTCTGTCTGTCTGTCTGTCTGTCTGTCTGTCTGTCTGTCTGTCTGTCTGTCTGTCTGTCTGTCTGTCTGTCTGTCTGTCTGTCTGTCTGTCTGTCTGTCTGTCTGTCTGTCTGTCTGTCTGTCTGTCTGTCTGTCTGTCTGTCTGTCTGTCTGTCTATCTATCTATCTATCTATCTATCTATCTATCTATCTATCTATCTATATATCTATCTATCTATCTATCTATCTATCTATCTATCTTCAGTTCACTTATGTTGTTAAATGTTGTGGGGAGGTGCGGCCTCCTTTATTTAATATTTTTTGACAGGTGAAAATCCACTGGTAACTTGGCAGATCAATCCCAGCATCTGTTAGCCTCTGGAATATACGATCGCCTATTTTTGGGACTGGGGGAGGTGGAAGCGTAAATTAGAGCAAGGTAGACCCGCAGCCTGTAAGGCGCCACCTATGCTGCTCCGCTAACCACATAACCAAGACCTCAAGTTATAGCCACACAGTCACCATTTGCGACATATTCTCTGTGGGGCAAATATCCCTAGAATAATTTGAGTAGATTTTTAACTTGAATTTTGCCGAGCAGCGGCCGTTAGGCCTACTCTTTTCGATTTCCAACTGCTACGGTATTTTTAATATGTGCGCCACTGCACACAGGTGTCTGATCACACTACTAAAAAATCAGGGAAAATATTTAACAGATGTTCCACATGAAAAAATCCCGGTATCCACTGTGATTTAAGTCCACGACCTCCAGTTCCAGAGGCGACCACTGGTTATATAATAATATCTTATTCTTCCTATTAGAGAGTATACATTTTATATTATAATATCTTAATCTTCCTATTAGAAAGTATACATTTTATATTATAATATCTTATTCTTCCTATTAGAGAGCATACATTTTATAAACAGTTTGTAAACACTTTGTTAAATGAATCTAAGTTACAAACATTTCTGAAAAGGAAATCAATACATTTCAGGCAAATTAATACATTTCAGGCAAATCAATACATTTCAGGCAAATTAATACATTTCAGGCAAATCAATACATTTCAGGCAAATCAATACATTTCAGGCAAATCAATACATTTCAGGCAAATTAATACATTTCAGGCAAATCAATACATTTCAGGCAAATTAATACATTTCAGGCAAATCAATACATTTCAGGCAAATCAATACATTTCAGGCAAATTAATACATTTCAGGCAAATCAATACATTTCAGGCAAATCAATACATTTCAGGCAAATCAATACATTTCAGGCAAATCAATACATTTCAGGCAAATCAATACATTTCAGGCAAATCAATACATTTCAGGCAAATCAATACATTTCAGGCAAATCAATACATTTCAGGCAAATCAATACATTTCAGGCAAATTAATACATTTCTAATTAGACAATTATTGCATTTCACTCATGAAAATTAATTATAAATGTAAATTAAACTCTTCATTTATTATATTTAAAAAAAAATGAAATGATGGCTCAGTTATTCATGGCTCAGTTATTAATGGCTCATTTATTAATGGATCATTTATTCATGGTTCATTTATTCATGACTCAGTTTTCAATAACTCAGTTTTTAATGGCTCAGTTATTTATGGCTCATTTATTCATGGTTCAGTTATTAATGGCTCAGCTATTTATGGCTCAGCTATTCAAGGCTCAGTTATTAATGACTCAGTTATTCATGGCTCAGTTATTCATGGCTCAGTTATTTATGGCTCAGCTATTCACTTACAACACCAGGAGAGAGGACGAAGATAAGTGGAGCTTTGGTTGTAGAGTCATCTACCACTGTTTGCATGTCCAGAACTGGTGGCTCTGTGAACTTTGATCCCAAGTTGTTAATAATGAATGATGTGGTACAGAAAGTAATCCGATCGGGACGCAGGGAACGCACAATTAACATGCGCTGAAGTTCATTGCAAGCATTGTCCCACTCACCTGTTGTGAACCACAAAAGAAATAGATCAGTAACAAGCCAGAAGTGCAAATAGTCAGGCAATGATGGACAAAAAAAAATTGGTTCACAGAACCGTCTTCATTGCATCTGACCACAGAATCTCCTGGTCTATGAATGATATGGCATAAACAGAAATCAATTTGTGGCTGAGCGGCAGCACAATTCAAATGCACTGAACTTTAATACATAACCACACAATGTATGCAAGACATAAGCACAGACAATATGACAGCACAAAATATACATAACTGGACATTAATACATGACAGCACATAATATACATAACTGGATATTAATACATGACAGCACATAATATACATAACTGGACATTAATATATGACAGCACAAAATATACATAACTGGACATTAATATATGACAGCACAAAATATACATAACTGGACATTAATATATGACAGCACCAAATATACATAACTGGACATTAATATATGACAGCACATAATATATATAACTGAGCATTAATACATGACAGCACAAAATATACATGACAGGACATTAAAACACGACAGCACATAATATACATAACAGGACATTAAAACACGACAGTACATAATATACATCCAATTAACACATCATTTATAAGAACGTGTTAACAATTAACACATCATTTATGAGAACGTGTTAACAATTAACACATCATTAAAAGAACATGTTAACAATTAACACATCATTTATAAGAACGTGTTAACAATTAACACATCATTTATAAGAACGTGTTAACAATTAACACATCATTTATAAGAACGTGTTAACAATTAACACATCATTTATAAGAACGTGTTAACAATTAACACATCATTTCTAAGAACGTGTTAACAATTAACACATCATTTATAAGAACGTGTTAACAATTAACACATCATTTATAAGAACGAGTTAACAATTAACACATCATTTATAAGAACGAGTTAACAATTAAGAAAACTACAGTTCAATCTTAAAATGAACAAAATAGTGAATAAAAACTAATTTGACATAACATGTTCTTCAGTTTGGCAGTGAATGTTTTATAACAACTACAAAATACAATCCACCGTGAAAGTGAGCCACTGATGAAAACCAACCTGGCAAAGATGTGGCCTCAGGATCAGCTGATGTATACCACATGTTCCAGTCCCGTGGGTACTGCTCAAAGGATGTGATGATGCCATGGAAGTTGGTCAGCTTGTCCAGTTCAGTTATGTTGTCCCAAGAATCCTCTGATAGCCAGGTGGCGCAAGGGTTGTCCATTTGATTTTCTCTATCTAGCACCTGGCCAAAAAAAAATAATTGTCCAGACTCTCTAATATTCAAAATGATTTGCTAGGTCTGACCAATCAACATATATTCACTCTTCTTGTATCTCTGATCAGGGAATGGCAAAATGCTAAGTGGCCATGATGCCAGATGGTGCCTTTCAGAACAGAATAAAAAAACTCTCTATTTGACCAATTACATGGCCAACTTCTTTCATTCTAAATATGAGCTACAGTTACTCATTCTAAATATAAACCACAATTACTCATT
The DNA here is from genome assembly GCA_036924085.1 of Ariolimax columbianus. Classification (NCBI taxonomy): domain Eukaryota; kingdom Metazoa; phylum Mollusca; class Gastropoda; order Stylommatophora; family Arionidae; genus Ariolimax; species Ariolimax columbianus. Next base: position 25,290,928 of record JAVGWX010000021.1, on the reverse strand, counting down.
CTAAATATAAACCACAGTTACTCATTCTAAATATAAACCACAATTACTCATTCTAAATATAAACCACAATTACTCATTCTAAATATAAACCACAGTTACTCATTCTAAATATAAACCACAGTTACTCATTCTAAATATAAACCACAATTACTCATTCTAAATATAAACCACAATTACTCATTCTAAATATAAACCACAGTTACTCATTCTAAATATAAACCACAGTTACTCATTCTAAATATAAACCACACTTACTCATTCTAAATATAAACCACAGTTACTCATTCTAAATATAAACCACAGTTACTCATTCTAAATATAAACCACTGTTACTCATTCTAAATATAAACCACAATTACTCATTCTAAATATAAACCACAATTACTCATTCTAAATATAAACCACAGTTACTCATTCTAAATATAAACCACAGTTACTCATTCTAAATATAAACCACACTTACTCATTCTAAATATAAACCACAGTTACTCATTCTAAATATAAACCACAGTTACTCATTCTAAATATAAACCACTGTTACTCATTCTAAATATAAACCACAATTACTCATTCTAAATATAAACCACAGTTACTCATTCTAAATATAAACCACAATTACTCATTCTAAATATGAACCACAGTTACTCATTCTAAATATGAGCTACAGTTACTCATTCTAAATATGAGCTACAGTTACTCATTCTAAATATGAACCACAGTTACTCATTCTAAATATGAGCTACAGTTACTCATTCTAAATATGAGCTACAGTTTCCCATTCTAAATATGAGCTACAGTTACTCATTCTAAATATGAACCACAGTTACTCATTCTAAATATGAACCACAATTACTCATTCTAAATATGAACCACAGTTACTCATTCTAAATATGAACCACAATTACTCATTCTAAATATGAACCACAGTTACTCATTCTAAATATGAGCTACAGTTACTCATTCTAAATATGAGCTACAGTTACTCATTCTAAATATGAGCTACAGTTACTCATTCTAAATATGAACCACAGTTACTCATTCTAAATATGAACCACAGTTACTCATTCTAAATATGAACCACAGTTACTCATTCTAAATATGAACCACAGTTACTCATTCTAAATATGAACCACAGTTACTCATTCTAAATATGAACCACAGTTACTCATTCTAAATATGAACCACAGTTACTCATTCTAAATATGAACCACAGTTACTCATTCTAAATATGAACCACAATTACTCATTCTAAATATGAACCACAGTTACTCATTCTAAATATGAGCTACAGTTACTCATTCTAAATATGAGCTACAGTTACTCATTCTAAATATGAACCACAGTTACTCATTCTAAATATGAGCTACAGTTACTCATTCTAAATTTGAACCACAGTTACTCATTCTAAATATGAGCTACAGTTACTCATTCTAAATATGAGCTACAGTTTCCCATTCTAAATATGAGCTACAGTTACTCATTCTAAATATGAACCACAGTTACTCATTCTAAATATGAACCACAATTACTCATTCTAAATATGAACCACAGTTACTCATTCTAAATATGAACCACAATTACTCATTCTAAATATGAACCACAGTTACTCATTCTAAATATGAGCTACAGTTACTCATTCTAAATATGAGCTACAGTTACTCATTCTAAATATGAGCTACAGTTACTCATTCTAAATATAAACCACAGTTACTCATTCTAAATATAAACCACTGTTACTCATTCTAAATATAAACCACAATTACTCATTCTAAATATAAACCACAGTTACTCATTCTAAATATAAACCACAATTACTCATTCTAAATATGAACCACAGTTACTCATTCTAAATATGAGCTACAGTTTCCCATTCTAAATATGAGCTACAGTTACTCATTCTAAATATGAACCACAGTTACTCATTCTAAATATGAACCACAATTACTCATTCTAAATATGAACCACAGTTACTCATTCTAAATATGAACCACAATTACTCATTCTAAATATGAACCACAGTTACTCATTCTAAATATGAGCTACAGTTACTCATTCTAAATATGAGCTACAGTTACTCATTCTAAATATGAGCTACACTTACTCATTCTAAATATAAACCACAGTTACTCATTCTAAATATAAACCACTGTTACTCATTCTAAATATAAACCACAATTACTCATTCTAAATATAAACCACAGTTACTCATTCTAAATATAAACCACAATTACTCATTCTAAATATGAACCACAGTTACTCATTCTAAATATGAGCTACAGTTACTCATTCTAAATATGAGCTACAGTTACTCATTCTAAATATGAACCACAGTTACTCATTCTAAATATGAGCTACAGTTACTCATTCTAAATATGAGCTACAGTTTCCCATTCTAAATATGAGCTACAGTTACTCATTCTAAATATGAACCACAGTTACTCATTCTAAATATGAACCACAATTACTCATTCTAAATATGAACCACAGTTACTCATTCTAAATATGAACCACAATTACTCATTCTAAATATGAACCACAGTTACTCATTCTAAATATGAGCTACAGTTACTCATTCTAAATATGAGCTACAGTTACTCATTCTAAATATGAGCTACAGTTACTCATTCTAAATATGAACCACAGTTACTCATTCTAAATATGAACCACAGTTACTCATTCTAAATATGAACCACAGTTACTCATTCTAAATATGAACCACAGTTACTCATTCTAAATATGAACCACAGTTACTCATTCTAAATATGAACCACAGTTACTCATTCTAAATATGAACCACAGTTACTCATTCTAAATATGAACCACAGTTACTCATTCTAAATATGAACCACAATTACTCATTCTAAATATGAACCACAGTTACTCATTCTAAATATGAGCTACAGTTACTCATTCTAAATATGAGCTACAGTTACTCATTCTAAATATGAACCACAGTTACTCATTCTAAATATGAACCACAGTTACTCATTCTAAATATGAACCACAGTTACTCATTCTAAATATGAACCACAGTTACTCATTCTAAATATGAACCACAGTTACTCATTCTAAATATGAACCACAGTTACTCATTCTAAATATGAACCACAGTTACTCATTCTAAATATGAACCACAGTTACTCATTCTAAATATGAACCACAGTTACTCATTCTAAATATGAACCACAGTTACTCATTCTAAATATGAACCACAGTTACTCATTTAAATATGAACCACTGTTACTCATTCTAAATATGAACCACTGTTACTCATTCTAAATATGAACCACTGTTACTCATTCTAAATATGAACCACAGTTACTCATTCTAAATATGAACCACAGTTACTCATTCTAAATATGAACCACAGTTACTCATTCTAAATATGAACCACTGTTACTCATTGAAATATGAACCACAGTTACTCATTCTAAATATGAACCACAATTACTCATTCTAAATATGAACCACAGTTACTCATTCTAAATATGAACCACAATTACTCATTCTAAATATGAACCACAGTTACTCATTCTAAATATGAGCTACAGTTACTCATTCTAAATATGAGCTACAGTTACTCATTCTAAATATGAGCTACAGTTACTCATTCTAAATATGAACCACAGTTACTCATTCTAAATATGAACCACAGTTACTCATTCTAAATATGAACCACAGTTACTCATTCTAAATATGAACCACAGTTACTCATTCTAAATATGAACCACAGTTACTCATTCTAAATATGAACCACAGTTACTCATTCTAAATATGAACCACAGTTACTCATTCTAAATATGAACCACAGTTACTCATTCTAAATATGAACCACAATTACTCATTCTAAATATGAACCACAGTTACTCATTCTAAATATGAGCTACAGTTACTCATTCTAAATATGAACCACTGTTACTCATTCTAAATATGAACAACAGTTACTATGAACAACAGTTACTCATTCTAAATATGAACCACAGTTACTCATTCTAAATATGAACCACTGTTACTCATTGAAATATGAACCACTGTTACTCATTGAAATATGAGCCACAACTCATCATTATCAGGTGCCCTGCTGGCTGGCGACCATGTGCCTCCATCTATGTCCATCACGTGTGTCGTTTACCAACTGTGTTGTTGATTGTTGCCCATGCCATTCTATCCAGCTGTCCAACATCTTTTCTCTCTGCCTTCCTCTGTCTCTCTTTCCTGCTATCTTTCCTGTTGCTCCACCCGCCTCTTCCCATAACATGCCCAAGAAAGGATGACTGCCTTGTTCTGATCCTTGCAATAAGTTCTCTTTGTGTTTGTACCACCTCAACTGTATCATTAGTCTTCTTTGTGTCTGTACCTCCTCAACTGTATCATTAGTCTTCTTTGTGTCTGTACCTCCTCAACTGTATCATTAGTCTTCTTTGTGTCTGTACCTCCTCAACTGTATCATTAGTCTTCTTTGTGTCTGTACCTCCTCAACTGTATCATTAGTCTTCTTTGTGTCTGTACCTCCTCAACTGTATCATTAGTCTTCTTTGTGTCTGTACCTCCTCAACTGTATCATTAGTCTTCTTTGTGTCTGTACCTCCTCAACTGTATCATTAGTCTTCTTTGTGTCTGTACCTCCTCAACTGTATCATTAGTCTTCTTTGTGTCTGTACCTCCTCAACTGTATCATTAGTCTTCTTTGTGTCTGTACCTCCTCAACTGTATCATTAGTCTTCTTTGTGTCTGTTCCTCCTCAACTGTATCATTAGTCTTCTTTGTGTTTGTGCCTCAACTGTATCATTAGTCTTCTTTGTGTCTGTACCACCTCAACTGTATCATTAGTCTTCTTTGTGTCTGTACCTCCTCAGCTGTATCATTAGTCTTCTTTGTGTCTGTACCTCCTCAACTGTATCATTAGTCTTCTTTGTGTCTGTACCTCCTCAACTGTATCATTAGTCTTCTTTGTGTCTGTACCTCCTCAACTGTATCATTAGTCTTCTTTGTGTCTGTACCTCCTCAACTGTATCATTAGTCTTCTTTGTGTCTGTACCACCTCAACTGTATCATTAGTCTTCTTTGTGTCTGTACCTCCTCAACTGTATCATTAGTCTTCTTTGTGTCTGTACCTCAACTGTATCATTAGTCTTCTTTGTGTCTGTACCTCCTCAACTGTATCATTAGTCTTCTTTGTGTCTGTACCTCCTCAACTGTATCATTAGTCTTCTTTGTGTCTGTACCTCCTCAACTGTATCATTAGTCTTCTTTGTGTTTGTGCCTCAACTGTATCATTAGTCTTCTTTGTGTCTGTACCACCTCAACTGTATCATTAGTCTTCTTTGTGTCTGTACCTCCTCAACTGTATCATTAGTCTTCTTTGTGTTTGTGCCTCAACTGTATCATTAGTCTTCTTTGTGTCTGTACCTCCTCAACGATATCATTAGTCTTCTTTGTGTTTGTGCCTCAACTGTATCATTAGTCTTCTTTGTGTCTGTACCACCTCATCTGTATCATTAGTCTTCTTTGTGTCTGTACCTCCTCAACTGTATCATTAGTCTTCTTTGTGTCTGTACCTCCTCAACTGTATCATTAGTCTTCTTTGTGTCTGTACCTCCTCAACTGTATCATTAGTCTTCTTTGTGTTTGTGCCTCAACTGTATCATTAGTCTTCTTTGTGTTTGTGCCTCAACTGTATCATTAGTCTTCTTTGTGTCTGTACCTCCTCAACTGTATCATTAGTCTTCTTTGTGTCTGTACCACCTCAACTGTATCATTAGTCTTCTTTGTGTCTGTACCTCCTCAACTGTATCATTAGTCTTCTTTGTGTTTGTGCCTCAACTGTATCATTAGTCTTCTTTGTGTTTGTGCCTCAACTGTATCATTAGTCTTCTTTGTGTCTGTACCTCCTCAACTGTATCATTAGTCTTCTTTGTGTCTGTACCACCTCAACTGTATCATTAGTCTTCTTTGTGTCTGTACCTCCTCAACTGTATCATTAGTCTTCTTTGTGTCTGTACCTCCTCAACTGTATCATTAGTCTTCTTTGTGTCTGTACCTCCTCAACTGTATCATTAGTCTTCTTTGTGTCTGTACCACCTCAACTGTATCATTAGTCTTCTTTGTGTCTGTACCTCCTCAACTGTATCATTAGTCTTCTTTGTGTCTGTACCTCCTCAACTCTATCATTAGTCTTCTTTGTGTCTGTACCTCCTCAACTGTATCATTAGTCTTCTTTGTGTCTGTACCTCCTCAACTGTATCATTAGTCTTCTTTGTGTTTGTGCCTCAACTGTATCATTAGTCTTCTTTGTGTCTGTACCACCTCAACTGTATCATTAGTCTTCTTTGTGTCTGTACCTCCTCAACTGTATCATTAGTCTTCTTTGTGTTTGTGCCTCAACTGTATAATTAGTCTTCTTTGTGTCTGTACCTCCTCAACTGTATCATTAGTCTTCTTTGTGTCTGTACCTCATCAACGATATCATTAGTCTTCTTTGTGTTTGTGCCTCAACTGTATCATTAGTCTTCTTTGTGTCTGTACCACCTCAACTGTATCATTACTTTTCTTTGTGTCTGTACCTCCTCAACTGTATCATTAGTCTTCTTTGTGTCTGTACCTCCTCAACTGTATCATTAGTCTTCTTTGTGTCTGTACCTCCTCAACTGTATCATTAGTCGTCTTTGTGTCTGTACCTCCTCAACTGTATCATTAGTCTTCTTTGTGTCTGTACCTCCTCAACTGTATCATTAGTCTTCTTTGTGTCTGTACCACCTCAACTGTATCATTAGTCTTCTTTGTGTCTGTACCTCCTCAACTGTATCATTAGTCTTCTTTGTGTCTGTACCTCAACTGTATCATTAGTCTTCTTTGTGTCTGTACCTCCTCAACTGTATCATTAGTCTTCTTTGTGTCTGTACCTCCTCAACTGTATCATTAGTCTTCTTTGTGTTTGTGCCTCAACTGTATCATTAGTCTTCTTTGTGTCTGTACCACCTCAACTGTATCATTAGTCTTCTTTGTGTTTGTGCCTCAACTGTATCATTAGTCTTCTTTGTGTCTGTACCTCCTCAACTGTATCATTAGTCTTCTTTGTGTCTGTACCACCTCAACTGTATCATTAGTCTTCTTTGTGTTTGTGCCTCAACTGTATCATTAGTCTTCTTTGTGTTTGTGCCTCAACTGTATCATTAGTCTTCTTTGTGTCTGTACCTCCTCAACTGTATCATTAGTCTTCTTTGTGTCTGTACCACCTCAACTGTATCATTAGTCTTCTTTGTGTCTGTACCTCCTCAACTGTATCATTAGTCTTCTTTGTGTTTGTGCCTCAACTGTATCATTAGTCTTCTTTGTGTCTGTACCTCCTCAACTGTATCATTAGTCTTCTTTGTGTCTGTACCACCTCAACTGTATCATTAGTCTTCTTTGTGTCTGTACCTCCTCAACTGTATCATTAGTCTTCTTTGTGTTTGTGCCTCAACTGTATCATTAGTCTTCTTTGTGTCTGTACCTCCTCAACTGTATCATTAGTCTTCTTTGCAGCCTATGAGATCCGCAGTATTCTTCTGTTAAACCACATTTCCGTTGCTTCCATAGATCCAAGCACTTGCTTGCTAATTGTCCATGATTCACTGCCATATGTCAGTACTGGTTCCACGTAGCATCCAAGGACTCTCTAGCTCAGTCCTAGTGACAAAGTTTTGTTGCAGAATATTCCTTTCATGGTCTGGAAAACTGGTTTTGCTTTGGCTATTCTGCATTTTATTTCGCAATTGCATCTTCCATCTGATGTTATGTATGGGCCCAAGTATTTAGACATGTTAACTTGTCTCAATTCGGTCTGCTGTCCTTTGACACAGCATTTTGGAGATTCCGGTTTCTTCGTCAGTACTATCACTTATGATTTATTTTTATTTTTTTAATTAAGCTGACGCCTTCTTTGTTTTCACTTTGTTGAACTACTGTGTTTACCATTTCCTGCAAGTCATTTTCATTCTGGGCTGTCAAGACAATATCATCAGCATATCGTGGATTATTAATGTTCTGTCCACCATTTGATGTCCCTGGCATTGTCTGTATGTCTCTCAAGATAAACTTGCTGGATAGAGAGAACAGGTCAGGGGACAGAACAATAACATGCCTCACTCCCCTTTTTATCTGTTTATAATCTCCCACTTGATTGTCAATTATTGTAGCTCCAGTCTGTACCGAACTCTTAGAGCCCCAGTCTGTCCCCAACCCTTATAGCCCAGTCTGTCCCCCCAACCCTTATAGTCCCAGTCTATCCCTCTCCAACCCTTATAGTCCCAGTCTATCCCTCCCCAACCCTTATAGTCCCAGTCTATCCCTCCCCAACCCTTATAGCCCAGTCTGTCCCCAACCCTTATAGTCCCAGTCTGTCCCCAACCCTTATAGTCCCAGTCTATCCCCAACCCTTATAGTCCCAGTCTATCCCTCCCCAACCCTTATAGTCCCAGTCTATCCCCAACCCTTATAGTCCCAGTCTATCCCTCCCCAACCCTTATAGTCCCAGTCTATCCCCAACCCTTATAGTCCCAGTCTATCCCTCCCCAACCCTTATAGTCCCAGTCTGTCCCCAACCCTTATAGTCCCAGTCTGTCCCCAACCCTTATAGTCCCAGTCTGTCCCCAACCCTTATAGTCCCAGTCTATCCCTCCCCAACCCTTATAGCCCAGTCTGTCCCCAACCCTTATAGTCCCAGTCTGTCCCCAACCCTTATAGTCCCAGTCTATCCCCAACCCTTATAGTCCCAGTCTATCCCTCCCCAACCCTTATAGTCCCAGTCTGTCCCCAACCCTTATAGTCCCAGTCTATCCCTCCCCAACCCTTATAGTCCCAGTCTATCCCCAACCCTTATAGTCCCAGTCTATCCCTCCCCAACCCTTATAGTCCCAGTCTGTCCCCAACCCTTATAGTCCCAGTCTATCCCCAACCCTTATAGTCCCAGTCTGTCCCCAATACATATTTTGAATGACCCTGGGACCCTCACCATCAATATGTTAACATTTCAGCATTTGGCTGAGCTCCATTTGTTTGACCCTGTTGGACACTTTAACATAATTTATGAAACACAGATTTACATCGACTTCCATCTCAATGACTCTCTTGATGATCGTTCTTATAATGTATATGGCGCTTTTTGTGCCCTTGCCTTCCACGAACCTGCAACGTTCATCCCCAATTTCTGGTTTTATTCTACTCCTCTTCTCATGGTGATTCGCAGTAGTATCTTTGTCATGTGGCTCGTGAGGCTGATAGTGCGGTGCTCCTCGCATTCAATGGCTCATGAGGCTGATAGTGCGGTGCTCCTCGCATTCAATGGCTCATGAGGCTCATAGTGCGGTGCTCCTCGCATTCAATGGCTCATGAGGCTGATAGTGCGGTGCTCCTCGCATTCAATGGCTCATGAGGCTCATAGTGCGGTGCTCCTCCCATTCAATGGCTCATGAGGCTGATAGTGCGGTGCTCCTCGCATTCAATGGCTCATGAGGCTGATAGTGCGGTGCTCCTCGCATTCAATGGCTCATGAGGCTGATAGTGTGGTGCTCCTCGCATTCAATGGCTCATAAGGCTGATAGTGTGGTGCTCCTCGCATTCAATGGCTCATCAGGCTGATAGTGTGGTGCTCCTCGCATTCAATGGCTCATGAGGCTGATAGTGTGGTGCTCCTCGCATTCAATGGCTCATAAGGCTGATAGTGTGGTGCTCCTCGCATTCAATGGCTCATCAGGCTGATAGTGTGGTGCTCCTCGCATTCAATGGCTCATGAGGCTGATAGTGTGGTGCTCCTCGCATTCAATGGCTCATGGTTTTTTTCTGCAGCGCTATGAACGTTGACCTCATTAAATCACTTGGAATATATGCACAATTGTAAATATTCAAAAAAATGTTCTCACATTTACGCCCCAAAACTCTAAATCCAAGCCACAACTACTTACAATACCGCCCCTGAGAAAGAAGTTGTACTCGTCCATATTGAGTTTTCCGGCATGTTCCAAAATTTGTGCGCACATTTGAAAGGAAAAGATGAGCTTGTGCTTCTCAAACAAACCTCGGCAGGTGTATCTATGGAGCATGAAGATGATGCTGGTCTTAGTGGAGCAGGGGATGATGCTGGTCTTAGTGGAGCATGAAGATGATGCTGGTCTTAGTGGAACAGGGAATGATGCTGATCTTAGTGGAGCATGAAGATGATGCTGGTCTTAGTGGAGCAGGGCATGGTGCTGGTCTTAGTAGAGCAGGGGATGATGCTGGTCTTAGTGGGGCAGGGCATGGTGCTGGTCTTAGTGGAGCAGGGGATGATGCTGGTCTTAGTGGAGCAGGGGATGATGCATGTCTTAGTGGAGCATGAAGATGATGCTGGTCTTAGCGGAGCGGGGGATGATGCTGGTCTTAATGGAGCATGAAGATGATGCTGGTCTTAGTGGAGCAGGGGATGATGCTGGTCTTAGTGGAGCAGGGGATGATGCTGGTCTTAGTGGAGCAGGGGATGATGCTGGTCTTAGTGGAGCAGGGGATGATGCTAGTCTTAGTGGAGCAGGGGATGATGCTGGTCTTAGTGGAGCAGGGAATGATGCTGGTCTTAGTGGAGCAGGGGATGATGCTGGTCTTAGTGGAGCAGGGGATAATGCTGATCTTAGTGGAGCATGAAAATGATGCTGGTCTTAGTGGAGCAGGGGATGATGCTGGTCTTAATGGAGCAGGGGATGATGCTGGTCTTAGTGGAGCAGGGGATGATGCTGGTCTTAGTGGAGCATGAAAATGATGCTGGTCTTAGTGGAGCAGGGGATGATGCTGGTCTTAATGGAGCAGGGGATGATGCTGGTCTTAGTGGAGCAGGGGATAATGCTGATCTTAGTGGAGCATGAAAATGATGCTGGTCTTAGTGGAGCAGGGGATGATGCTGGTCTTAATGGAGCAGGGGATGATGCTGGTCTTAGTAGAGCAGGGGCATTGGAGATATACATGATTTGTGTAGCAATTATGGTGATATAGAAGTACTAGTAATTGAGTCGGTGGTCGAGTGGGCAGTTAATTAGGTGGCTGAGCTGGTGGTCAAAATGTTTGTATACCTGCTACCTGTCCAAGGTGGCATGGGTTCAAAACCCTGATACTTCTTCTTTTTCTTCTTCTTCGTACGCTGTCAGACGTCGACCTTTATTTTTTCAAAAAAACCAGTGGTTATCCTGAGGCTGTCGACACTGCCATAGAGCTTGTCTAGTGTTGCCACTGGTGATGGCCACATCTGCTTTCTCTGATCCTCGTATGTCGGGCAGTTTTGCAGCAGATGTTCAGCGGTCATTTTCCCAGTACCGCACGTGCATTCGTCAGTGCCAACTATCTTCAATTTATTGAATAGGTGGTACCTCAGTCTATTGTGGCCAGTGCGAAGTCTGAAGACCACGACCTGCTCTCTTCTGTTCAACTGGTAATAGGCATCGTTTTTTGTGTAGCCAGTATGTTCTGTTTCCCATTTGGTCATGTATCTATCTCTAATAAGCCGTTTTGACTCTTCGTATGTCACACTAGTATCTGGTTGTGGTAGTCTTGCACCTTCTTTTGCCAGTCTGTCTGCCTCCTCGTTGCCTTGGATGTTACAGTGGGATGGAACCCACTGTACCACTGCTCTTTTTGGTGCAAACTCCTCTTAAATCATTAAAAACCCTGATACGATATAAGTCTTTTCTGTTAGTGGTGAAATAAAACTTTACCCTACACACTGCATGATGACTGCAGTGCCATGCAGCCTTTATTCCTCAAGCCCTCTAAATTCTTTCAGTGGTTCCCTCATTGGAGATAAACACCATAATGAAAGTTTACAAAAATCATCATCATCAGGTAGTATCCCCTTTTCAGAATGTAGCTCTCACCACAGCTGAGCTGTAAGGCTCTGTTAATCTCTAACTGGCAGCAGTATTATTTGATTGAATATAAGAAAATGTTTGAGATGAGGTGTTAAAGCCATCACTGCTTGAGGTCTCAACTTGTTCTCAGGTCGAGGGTAACCAATGCATGAGGTCTCAACTTGTTCTCAGGTCGAGGGCAACCAATGCATGAGGTCTCAACTTGTTCTCAGGTCGAGGGTAACCAATGCATGAGGTCTCAACTTGTTCTCAGGTGGGGGCAACCAATGCATGAGGTCTCAACTTGTTCTCAGGTGGGGGCAACCAATGCATGAGGTCTCAACTTGTTCTCAGGTCGAGGGCAACCAATGCATGAGGTCTCAACTTGTTCTCAGGTCGAGGACAACCAATGCATGAGGTCTCAACTTGTTCTCAGGTGGGGGCAACCAATGCATGAGGTCTCAACTTGTTCTCAGGTCGAGGGCAACCAATGCAAGAGGTCTCAACTTGTTCTCAGGTGGGTGCAACCAATGCATGAGGTCTCAACTTGTTCTCAGGTGGGGGCAACCAATGCATGAGGTCTCAACTTGTTCTCAGGTGGGGGCAACCAATGCATGAGGTCTCAACTTGTTCTCAGGTGGGGGCAACCATATCTTTTCTTCAATTGTGTAGGCTAGAGTGCTACGACTGGAAACATACCCTGTCCTTTTTGCTGTCGAGGGAAGAATTCTAACCTGCCTTCCACGTGAATGCTCAATAATAATAATAGTATAAAAGACATACAAACAAGGGAAACCAACACCTTTACAGCATTCATTTAATTTATATGGCCAAGGAATAAAGGTTGCTTGCCTCAGAAGTTGTTGTGCAGTGTGCAGGCTAGGTTTTTTATTTTACTTGACTTATTCCCTGCTCTTCTGCAATGGTTCCCAGAGGTTTTCTATTCTTTTTCTTGTGGTTGATGGTTTCTTGCGGACCTTTGCCCAACCAACCTTATAGGCCTGGCAGGGCCTACAGTATTACCATTATGTGCTCACTTTTAAGGCACAGGTAACACATCGTCATGTATTAAATTGTATCTCCCTTAAATAGAAAAAAAGTGTAGACCACACAATAGTTCAGACTTCTGGTTTCCCGATTATGAGACCAGGATAATCCCCCCCCCCCCCCCCCCCCCCCAATGGATACACATATAAATAGACTTATAATATAACAAGCTAAGTGCAAAGTACAACATAGTAAGTAGCCTCTCCTTTGCAGAACTTTGCCTCTTACAAATGCCAACCTATTTGCATGTTATACGTTTCTTGGCAAGTGTGTAGTACAGTAGGATGCCATTACTTTCCGTACGTGGAGGAGTGAAAAAAACCCATGTCTGCCAAACTTGACACAGATAGCCGAAATGATTTTGATTGATAGTCACATCAGAGGGGAAGTCATTGCCTCAACCTACATTCTCATTTGACTTTTATAATTCCCATCAGAGTGGTGTTTGTTTGGCTTGTCAACATTCCCATCAGAGTGGTGTTTGTTTGGCTTGTCAACATTCCCATCAGAGTGGTGTTTGTTTGGCTTGTCAACATTCCCATCAGAGTGGTGTTTGTTTGGCTTGTCAACATTCCCATCAGAGTGGTGTTTGTTTGGCTTGTCAAAATTCCCATCAGAGTGGTGTTTGTTTGGCTTGTCAACATTCCCATCAGAGTGGTGTTTGTTTGGCTTGTCAACATTCCCATCAGAGTGGTATTTGTTTGGCTTGTCAACATTCCCATCAGAGTGGTGTTTGTTTGGCTTGTCAACATTCCCATCAGAGTGGTGTTTGTTTGGCTTGTCAACATTCCCATCAGAGTGGTGTTTGTTTGGCTTGTCAACATTCCCATCAGAGTGGTGTTTGTTTGGCTTGTCAACATTCCCATCAGAGTGGTGTTTGTTTGGCTTGTCAACATTCCCATCAGAGTGGTGTTTGTTTGGCTTGTCAACATTCCCATCAGAGTGGTGTTTGTTTGGCTTGTCAACATTCCCATCAGAGTGGTGTTTGTTTGGCTTGTCAACATTCCCATCAGAGTGGTGTTTGTTTGGCTTGTCATGTTAACATTCCCATCAGAGTGGTGTTTGTTTGGCTTGTCAACATTCCCATCAGAGTGGTGTTTGTTTGGCTTGTCAACATTCCCATCAGAGTGGTGTTTGTTTGGCTTGTCAACATTCCCATCAGAGTGGTGTTTGTTTGGCTTGTCAACATTTCCTTTCTGTAAAGATGTTTTAAAGCTGTTCTTAAAAGTTAGTTTCCCATCGCAAATGATGATGTGGACACTATCAGGCGGTTCTGTCTTGATGACGTAACCTGTGCTGTATTTGGATTATAGTGAGGAAGAACTGCGCCGGACATCAACCTCACTATCTTGTCCCAAGCTACCTTAAGCCAGTGACAGGATGATAAGTTGAGACGACGAGGTAATTCGGGATGCAGGCACTCGTCCCACCTCCTTTGAGACCAGGGGTTGCTTGAAACCTGCGGGGTTTGAATTCCCTTTGAGAGGTGAGTGCGTCTTGAGCTCATCTTACAATAATCTGCACCCCTCATATTTTATTACTTGTTATGTTTGCTGTACCATGTCAACTGTTCTAAATGTTTTGTTTAATGTGGTTTAGATTACTAACAATATAGGACTTAATATCAGCTATTGAGACAAATGGAATGTCTAATATTTATCTGCTTTTAAGTAAATTATTTCAACTTTCAAATGTTCTAAAACTAGATGTTTTACTAATTTGCATTTTTATCCCTCATGAGCTCCAAACCAGCCTCCTTCAGGAATTCCTTTGTATTCTTATCTAACCAGGTCAGTCCTGTGGCTTACTTTGTCAGTCCTGTGGCTTGCTTTGTCAGTCCTGTGGCTTACTTTGTCAGTCCTGTGGCTTGCTTTGTCAGTCCTGTGACTTACTTTGTCAGTCCTGTGACTTACTTTGTCAGTCCTGTGACTTACTTTGTCAGTCCTGTGACTTACTTTGTCAGTCCTGTGACTTACTTTGTCAGTCCTGTGACTTACTTTGTCAGTCCTGTGGCTTACTTTGTCAGTCCTGTGGCTTACTTTGTCAGTCCTGTGACTTACTTTGTCAGTCCTGTGACTTACTTTGTCAGTCCTGTGGCTTACTTTGTCAGTCCTGTGACTTACTTTGTCAGTCCTGTGACTTACTTTGTCAGTCCTGTGACTTACTTTGTCAGTCCTGTGGCTTACTTTGTCAGTCCTGTGGCTTACTTTGTCAGTCCTGTGACTTACTTTGTCAGTCCTGTGACTTACTTTGTCAGTCCTGTGACTTACTTTGTCAGTCCTGTGACTTGCTTTGTCAGTCCTGTGACTTACTTTGTCAGTCCTGTGACTTACTTTGTCAGTCCTGTGACTTACTTTGTCAGTCCTGTGACTTGCTTTGTCAGTCCTGTGACTTACTTTGTCAGTCCTGTGGCTTGCTTTGTGGTAATGGTTTTTTGTTCTGCCATTCTTGCATTTTTTTTGTCAGACCCACTTTTTGAAATGTTTCGCTGTTTTGTTGGAAATTTTCTCATTTTGCTATATGTTGTCTCTATCATGATTCATCCGACTATCCAGTGACATGCTGACATAAATTGTGAACTAGGCTAGCTCTTTTTATTTTTGTTGGGAGTTCTAATTTGAGATGTTTCTTTCCTGGGAACAGTTACCCGTTTAAGGATGTCCCTTTGTTTTAAATTGTATGAGGTTTTCAGCGCTGGTGTTCAACTTTCTCCTAACCAAATGTGTGCATGTATCTTCCTCTTTTGTTAAGGGCTTCGGTACAGATTTATTTAGTTAATTCTTCTTCTTCTGCATCGAGTTCGTCTTGAAAAGGACATTGTGTCGAAGTTTACAGCGAGGCTGAGATAGCTGTGTATTTTGAACTGACAGCTGATTTCAGCTGGCTTTTTTGGGTACTGAGTTTGCCTTCCAACTTTAACCCCTTTATCTTAGCCAGACTACAGTAGCGCAGCTTGTTTCCAGGGCCGCTGCTTGGAGACGAAATTTGGTCTTTGTCAGCTCTGGCTCGCTAACCCTGATGCAAGATGCCAGGAGTCGCTGGCTGCTGTCAGTGCATTCATCATACCACATCTTTGTTCAGTGATGGCTGACAATTACATTTGCTTTTCATCATGTGAGATTTAGTGTAATCTTTTAATCTGGATGAGTATGATAATGTAGATGCAGTTGTTGGAAACTGTATGGGAGATGCAGCACAGTCCTTCAAAGTATCAGATCTCAAAGATGTGGGTGTTGTTACGATGGCAGGTGTGAAAAATGTAATGTCATTTGAAGGTAGAGATATAATCAAGATAAGCACATTTCCACCATGATCATTGATTGACAATTGTGTATATTTGTTGGATAGAGACTGGATATTACCCAGCACTCTAGTTTTGTGGCGTGGGATTGTGGGAGTGTCTTCAAGTGTGCTCCAACGACCTGATGGGTTAATGGATTAACTGAACTGACTAGTTTCATTATATTTCTTATGGAGTTTGTTACCATAGTTCATACTTTTGTAATGGCTACAGACTTAGCATTCTTTGACAGTTATGTCAGGGTTGAACTCCAGATGCATTCACTGTTAGCAACAAGAAGTTAGACCCTGTCTTCTTCTTTCAATTATTAATCTTAAAATGGCATTTTGAACATAAGGTTGCTGAATGTTTGACATATGCATCTTTTTTTTTTGTTTGCTTTTTTTGGCGTTCGTCTTATTTCTCTATTTTCCAAGACGGTGTGCGTTGCACTGTAGTTTTTATTTTGCGCCTATTGGCCCAGTACACCGATTTCACTATGCATATTATGTAAGGGTCTGCTTCTTCCTGCATTTTCTAAGGGTTTGCTTCCCCGGGTTAACGGCCGGTGCTGTGATGGGGATCGAACCTAGCTCCTTCGGGGTGTGAGCCATGTCACTTAACCGCTAGCTCAAACCGTCCTCACATTTACATCTGAATTAATGTTGCCTGAAATAACAAAAATAAACATATCATCATGGCAGGCTCTACATTACAGTAGTTTTTTCTGCAGAGCTTTGTCTGTCCTCCACATATTTGGCATAGTTAAATGTCAGAGAGTGGTGAATGCTTGGAATACATTGCCACAGGAAGTAGTGGAGGCAGGGACAATTAATGCATTTAAGAATAGATTGGATACGCATAGCTTTTAGAGCAAAGTAATGTAAATGAAACTGGTTGTGTACAGACTCTGCAGTCTTCTAAACCAGTATAAAGACGTTAAGTTAAGTTAAGACACGAGCGTGATTCGAACCAGGTGCGTTGGGTTTGTGAAATGGACGCTTCGCCTCTAGGCCACGCAGTCTCAAAGTACAACATGCAGAAATTTTTAAAATACATTTTCAAAATGGTACAGAGATTATTTCAAAAGGATATAAAGAGAAACTTTGATAAACTTGCAAAATGTTTGTGAGATTATTATGAAAGATAATGAATGTTGGTGACATTATTATAAAAGACAACGAATGTTGGTGACATTATTATGAAAGACAACGAATGTTGGTGACATTATTATGAAAGACAATGAATGTTGGTGACATTATTATGAAAGACAACGAATGTTGACGCTCAAAGAAAGTTTACCTGTATACAGAAAATGTATGGTAGTCATTTAGATTGTTTATTCTCTCCTCCAGTTTAGAAGAGCGCTGTGATTTCTCAATGGAGAGCATAAACAAGTCAATGTACGAGTCCAATGAAAACTGGTACATGGGGTCGATGAGACCCATGTCACTGAGGACAAAGAAGAGTGTTGACGCTCGCTGAGCACATGGCCGGTAACCCTGACGATAGAATAAACAAATGTTTGTTCATTGTTTATTTGTACACTTTTTCTGCTAGAATGTCCATGACAGAATTTAGTAGATTCTAAAATAATCTAATTATTTACCAATCATCTAAATATAGGATACATAATTAATAGATTTCAAAGTCTATTTATATATCTAATATATATATATCATATATATATATATATGAAGTATAACAAGATGGCGCCGGACATGGTCGCAGTTGATTTCCCTCTTGATAAAACGGTGTTTTGTTTGTGTTTTCTATGATAACTCTCGAACTATTAACGTGATTCCTGGATATAAATGTGCCGACTTGTGAATTAAGCATACTAATGTGAAAGAAGTGATGCAACGAAGTATATAACAGTGTATTTTTAGTCGTGAAAGGTAGACTAATGTGTACAGTTTCGATGGGACAAAGCGTGGCCGAAACTTGACCCGGTCAAAAGCTAGTGTCGCTCCGTGGTGTATCGTGACCTAGATAACGAAGCATAAACACTGAAACGAAGGAGGTCATCCTAACCCCGTCAAACATACGGTACTTCAGAAAGGAGCTCATCGCGCTTCGATCAGCACACTACGTCCCTTCAAACTCAGATCTACATCTGTTGCGTGTGCTGAAAATACACTTAACCGAGGAGGCATCGGAACTCACAAGTATACAATCAAGGCGAAAGACCAGAGGAACGAGAGGTGGAAGAAGAATACACAAACAAATGCACTCAGAAACAGATACCTCAAAGCTCCACCCCAGCGATAAAAGAGAAGGGAAGGGCTACCAAGAAAATGAGGCACACGCTGACACCATGCTGTCTGCATCCTTCACTAGAAGTCTTGACAATGTCTTGCCTCTAGAACATGTTGAGTCCGGACGAGAGAGTGAGGAAGATCCTGCGCACATCTCCCTCACTATAAACACATTGCGCAACTCACGACATCACCCTACAGATCACACCCTGACTAGCAGCTCGCAACTGGCAGGGCCCCCAAACTGCAGCGGCGGAACAGGCAGAAAACGATCACGAAAACTACCCATCACGCTTGCAATATGGAATGTCCGCACGATACTGGACAACACCAAAGCAAACAGGCCCGAACGACGGACAGCACTGATCGCCAGGGAACTGGCTAGATACAACATCTGTATAGCTGCCTTGAGCGAGACACGACTGGCAGAGGAAGGGCAGATCACAGAAAAAGGCGCTGGTTATGCTTTCTTCTGGAGCGGCCGCAGCAAAGAAGAACGCCATGAAGCAAGAGTTGGCTTTGCCATCAAGACCAACATGGTCGACAAGCTCACAAGCATGCCCAGAGGAATTAATGACCGCCTGATTACACTGCGTCTCCCCCTAATAGGAGGGCGCCATGCAACACTTATCAGTGCATACGCACCCACAATGACAAATCCTCAGGAAACAAAAGATAAGTTTTATGAGGACTTTGAGGCGCTCATCGCTGCAGTCCCCAAATCTGAAAAACTGGTCATCCTCTGTGATTTTAACGCTAGGGTTGGCACAGACCATACAACCTGGGAGGGGGCCATTGGCAGACATGGTATCGGAAAATGCAATAGTAACGGACTGCTCCTTCTGAGGACATGTGCCGCAAATGAACTACTCATTACAAACACAGCTTTCCGACTTCCTGTCCGAAATTGAACCACATGGATGCACCCAAGGTCCCGCCACTGGCACCTCATTGACTACATTATCATCAGACGTAGGGATCGAGCGGATGCTATGGTAACGAAGAGCATGTGTGGTGCAGAATGTTGGACCGACCATTGACTTGTCATTGCCAAGCTAAACTTCAAGATCCAGCCCAAAATGCGCCCCCAGGGAAAGAAACCACCGAGGAGGCTAAATGTCTCTCAGCTGAAATATGAACCCACGAGAGGAGGCTTCCAGGAAGAGCTTGAGGGTAGAATATCTGAGCTATTTTTTGAAAAGAACGACATCGAAGAGAACTGGGCATCATTGAGAAACACACTCTACGATACAGCTGTTAAACACATTGGCCCACTCACGAGCAAGCATAAGGACTGGTTTGATGAGAACGATCTGGAAATACAGGGCCTTCTCGGTGCAAAACATGAAGCGCACAGGGAATACCAGAGGGACACACCCTCTCCGGCAGCAAAAGCTGCCTTCAATACTGCTCGTAAAGCTGTCCGGACCAGGCTTAGAGAGATGCAAGACTCCTGGCTCAGCAAAAGAGCTGACGAAATTGAGATGTTCGCCGAGCGTCATGACACCAAATGGTTTTACGAGGCACTGAAAGCTCTCTACGGCCCGCAGCCCTCTAGTAATACTTCAGTTCGCAGTGCGGATGGGGTACTGCTAACAGATAAGGTTCAGATTCTAGACAGATGGGCAGACCACTTCTGCAAAATACTGAACCACCCATCGTCCATAATTGAAGAGGCCATCCGGCGATTGCCGCAGGTGGAACTGAACCTGGCGTTGGATGAAGTCATTACTGAGGAGGAAGTCGACGGCAATCAGTTCACTATCTATAGGAAAAGCTCCAGGAGCTGATGCAATACCAGCAGAGGTATATAAGACAGCTGGCCCATCCCTCACCAGAAGGATCACTGAACTCTTCTGTCACATGTGTGGGCTGAAGGAAAAATTCCGCAGGAGCTAAAGGACGCCTCAATCGTTCACCTGTACAAAGGAAAAGGTAACCGCCAGGAATGCGACAATCATCGTGGAATATCGCTACTCTCCGTAGCAGGCAAGATCCTAGCGCGCTTACTGCTAAACAGGCTCAACAAACACTTTGAACAAAGCCATCACCTCCCAGAAAGCCAATGTGATTCAGAGCCGGAAGAGGAACAGTGGACATGATTTTTGCCGCTCGCCAAGTACAAGAGAAGTGTCGAGAACAAAATCAGGCCTTGTACACCACATTTATTGATTTGACATAGGCATTTGATACAGTTAACAGAGGAGGGCTGTGGATGATAATGTCTAAGTTTGGTTGCCCCAACAAGTTCATAACAATGGTGAAACAGCTACACGAAGGCATGTGTGCTCGTGTACTGGACAGCGGTGCAATCTCTAAAACGTTTCTAGTATCAAACGGAGTAAAACAAGGATGTGTACTCGCCCCGACCTTGTTCAGCATGATGTTCGCGGCCACGATGACAGACGCCTTCAGATCATTGGAGCTTGGAATATCCATAAAGTACAGCAGAGATGGCAAATTACTCAATTCCAGAAGAATGAAGGCCAAAACCAAAGTGGCTGGCGACATAATCAGGGAACTTGTATTTGCTGACGACTGTGCTCTAATGAGCAACTCAGAACTGAACATGCAGGTTGGAATGGACCAGTTCTCTGCCGCATGCAAAAATTTTGGCCTGACCATAAATGCCAAAAAAACAGAGGTCATGTACCAACCAGCACCAGGCATGCCGTACACAAAACCAGAGACTACAGTCAGCGGGCAGATGTTGAATGCCGTAGACAGATTCACATATCTGGGCAGCACGCTGTCGAGATCTGTCAGCCTAGACGATGAGGTGGCAAGCAGAATAGCAAAGGCCAGCATAGCCTTTGGTAGAATGCGCTCGATGGTCTAGGCACGTCGTGGCATCAGCGTCAAGACCAAACTCAAAGTCTACCGTGCAACCATCATTCCAACCCTACTATACGCTTGCGAAAGCTGGACTGTATACTCTGGACATGCAAGGAGGTTAAACCACTTCCACACTGGTTGCCTGAGGCGAATATTCCACATCCGATGGCAAGATCGTGTCACTGACATCGAGGTTCTCTCGAGGGCTAACATGCCCAGCATCCATGCACTGCTAGAAAAAGCACGACTGGGATGGGCCGGACACATCGTCCGTATGTCAGACGAGCGGCTCCCAAAGAAGCTTCTCTACGGCGAGCTGAGAGAGAGATTGCGCGAGAGAGGGCGCCCAAAGAAACATTTTAAAGACGGTCTGAAGGACTCACTAAAAAGTTGCCAGATAGACATCGACACCTGGGAATGTCTTGCGCAAAACAGATCTGACTGGAGAAGCGCAGTCAAATCGGGTGTAGCTGCCGGTGAAGACGACCGTGTTGTGAAAGCCCAGAGCAGACGCGTACGCGGAAATCCCGAGCAGCGGGAACACCATCACCTTCTACAAACCTCGTGTGCCCGATATGTAGCAGATGTTTTCGTGCTCGCATTGGCCTGTTCAGCCACATGCGAAGCCACACCCAACAGGGAAATCTGTGACAAGGATGATGTCGGCGGTCCTCATCGACAACGATGGACAGCTATTAATTAATAATATATATATATATATACACACACACAAGGAACGTTCAAATCAGACATGAACTTTTTGTTCTAGTTCTACCTGAATGGTTATAGCTTGCTGTAACTGCTATCATTAGTTAGCCCACTTGCCATGGGCCAGTCATGCGATAGATAAATAAAATGGCGGACAACACTGTTAGTGCTTGCATGGAACAGCGTGTTGTGATGAAGTTTCTTGTAAAAGAAGGCATGAAATCTGCTGAAATTTACAAAAGACTGCAATCACAATTCGGTGATGAGACACTCAGCCGCAGTAAGAATGGTGTAAATGTTTTATAGAAAGCCGTACATCCATGAGTGATGATCCCGGCCATGGTGGCTCTCAACCCACCACAGTCATTCCTGCCAATGTCCAGATTGTAGAACGCCTTATCCTGGAAAATCGACGCAAAACCTGTCGCGGAATTGCACAAACGGCAAGTCTTTCTCTTGGTACGATGAATTCGATTATTCAGGAACTTTTGCATTTTCTGAGGTTAGTGCACGTTGACTGACGCACGCACGCAGAAAGGGAGGGAGGGAGGGAGAGGGAGGGAAGGGGGGAGGGAGGGAGGGAGGGAGGGAGAGAGAGAGAGAGAGAGAGAGTCTATAAATATATAAAATAGTAAAGATGTAGAATGGTAATATTCAATTCAACAGACAAGTGCTAGACTATAAGTCAAACAATTATCATGAGATCCCTACCAAAATATGGGTTTAGTATTTTGGTCTGTTCGCTTACAAAATTGTGCAGAATTTCAGATTGTCCTAACCCAATGATTGGCAATGATGAACATGTCTGTTTATACAAGCTTAACAAGTTTTAAACTTATTTATGTTACAGAATACTATATATTGTCAAGATTTTGCAAAAGGAGTTCTCCTTAAATAAATCATAGATAGGCCATACCTCTCGGGCACTATCAATTTTTATTTCTGTTTGCTCAGCAACTGTCACAGACTCTGTGACCTCCTGAGATGTTGTCTTGGACAGTTGAAGGGTATTGACTAGCTGGGCATCATCCAGCAGTGACCCCTTAGTCTCATTCAGTAACCTGGTGACACAGAATAGCTTGGATGTAACGTGCATAAAAAGGTATATTCAACTCTTGACAATCCCCTTTAGACTGGTCGTTCCCTGGGCAAAACATGTTTCTGTATAATTAGACTTAAATTGACATCTGGCATATGTTTTGTTTTGTTATTCAGTTATGGCGTTCGGTGCTTTAAAACAACCTTAGGGGCTGAAGAAGCAGCAGGGAATGAGCTGACAGCAGCCGTTGACTTATAGCTGCTTACATCAGGGTCAGTGAACATAACTGACCAAACTGTATTCTTCCTCCAAATGATGGCCCTTGAAACAGACTGCAACCATGCAGCCTGACTAAGAGATTAGAGATCAAAGAGAGAAGGTGAACCCAATTCTAAAAATTACGTACTGAAATGGGATGTGCCGGTCCGAAAGACGCAAATGTCAGAGTCTATATGTAAACTACAACATGTTACAACATCCTTTCCAGAACAAACACAGAAGAAGAAGGAGAATTAACCTTAAATATGCAGAAGATCTGGAGGAGCTTTTGTTTGGTCAAGAATGTCTGCCTTTATGTGCATATTTACATTTTCTGTGAATCTCAAAAGTTGTGTCACTCTGTGTGACAGAATTAGAAAATCAAGAACTGAGAATTGACATTGTTTGATCTGGTCAAAGATCAGGAGTCTGAATTATAAGTGGACATCCAACTAGTCAGATTCCAACTTGGAAACAGACGACGGCAAAAATCTTCTTCTGTGTTCGTTCTCAATCTCCCGCTACCAAGTACTGAACATGGCTTTACAAGTAGCAGGATGTAATCCGGAGAACGGAATGTGTTGTGTCGCTAGTTTATAGATTGACTGCGATATTTGCGATCCGACACATCCGTCTTTGGCAGGCTGCAAATGTGATAATGCTTGACAAGGAATAAAGGAATAATTTTGATGCCTGTCATGAGTAAAAATTATAAAACATTATGTGGTATCCTCATCTGCGCAGTAATGACACTTAATACCAACATACATTTTTATGATGAATACTTTATGTCATAGATAGTTCAAGCATGTATCTTCTAATCTTTAGATCATAATTTTAGCTCAATTTGTCTAACATTAATTTATTTTATTTCAAAATAGCCTATTTGGCATATAAAGGTGGAACAAGTACCTCTGACGTAAGATACAAGTTAATTTAATTCAGCTTGACAGAAATGGTTAAATACCTCATTACATCAGTTGTATGGATGTGTGTGTGTGGTGGTGTGTGGACTGGAGGAGGAAACCACAGCACCAGAAAACATAAGATGTCCCAAAACAGATGTTGTCATTCGAGATGAAGTCTTAAATAAAGTGTTGGTACCATGCCTCAAGTTATTGTGGTGTGTGAGAACATCCGTTGCCGTCATCCTTAATGACCTTCATGATCCCAGTCTATTTGCTGGAAATAACAAGCACTTTGTCCACCATGAGATAAAAGAAAAAAAGTCCTTGCCATAAAAAGCATCACCTGTTCATGTATAACCAACACCACTCATGGAAGGGAAAACTACTCACAGTTGAACTCACAAACACTGCTAATGCTGAACAGAACAGACAAACTGGTTGTCATTAAACTTGCCTAAGGTAACATACTGACCAAGACCACACCTTACTTCCATGTAGTGTTACTCAAAACCAGCTGTGTTACAGCAGTCTGGCCAACCAGGAGGGGATCAACACTATGATCCTTATAGTGGTGAGCCTACTTAGAAGCTCACATTGCATGTCAGCCAGGAGGATCAAGGTTCAACTTCTTCAGTACTTCTCATATTTTAAAAAGCCACTGTAATCCGCAACCAGAGAAACATAAAGAGTGAAGAACTTTGCAAGAGTATCTTTGAACAACAACAGCAACAACACCAACAACAACAGCAGCAACAACACCAACACCAACAATACCAACGCCAACAATAACAACAACACCAACAACAACAATGCCAACAACACCAAAAATACCAACAGCAACAACACCAACAATACCAACAGCAACAATACCAACAAAAACAACAACAACAGCACCAACAATACCAACAACAACAGCACCAACAATACCAACTGCAACAACAACAATACCAACTGCAACAACAACAATACCAACAACAACAACACCAACAATACCAACAGCAACAACAACACCAATGCCAACAATACCAACAACACCATCAATACCAACAATACCAACAACACCAACGCCAACAAAAACCAACAGCAACAACAAAGTACCTGAGAATCTCATCTTCACATTCGATCAGCTTCTTCTTGCCAGCTGCAATGCTGCGTACCAGGTTGTCCTTCTGCTCCTCCAGTTCCGGCCTCTCTTTTCTGACCACAATACCCAACAGCTGCGCTTCTAGACCTGTTTCAGAAAGTCATTAAAACATTTGTGATAAATAAGTTAGCATTCTTGTGAATGGATAGAAACGTTGAGACAATTACAGTAGCAGCCTGAGTAGTCCGCCTTGTTCTTTGTGTACGACAAGGACAAGAACAGTACCACTGCCCCCAGAGAGCAAGTCGTAAGAGGCGACTAACTGTGTGACATGACATAACACCAGCCATGGTTAGGGGGTTTGTTAAGAGCGGCATGGATGGAGTCTAACAGGCTACTTTGCTCTAGTGTTTGAGTCTATTAAGATGGACTTGCACATCGGTTAACCACCCTCCGTGACACATGTATCAGCGCAGCAGAGTAATAAGCTGCTAAAGCCTAGCCCGCTAAGCAGAAATCCTCCTCCCGGCTACATCCAGTTCACACCAGAGCTGGGACTGCACAGAGGTATCCACTCATATAGAAGTACAGATTGACTATGACTAAGACAGTAGCAGCCTTGGTCAATTCACTGCATGCATTGAATGGCATATTACACAGGTACGGTTGGTATTAGTAGATAATCTATCATATCTGTCTACTTGATCAGATAAAAAAACTGTACACCAGAGCAATAATAAAATATAGGACTTGACTCTGTTGTTTCCCTTCCACCATGGGTGCAAGTCTCCTTTTATTTTTCTTGTGGCTTACAGTTTCTACAGTATGGGATAGTTCATCCCCATGACCAGGCTTACAGTTTCTACAGTATGGGATAGTTCATCCCCATGCCCAGGCTTACAGTTTCTACAGTATGGGATAGTTCATCCCCATGCCCAGGCTTACAGTTTCTACAGTATGGGATAGTTCATCCCCATGCCCAGGCTTACAGTTTCTACAGTATGGGATAGTTCATCCCCATGCCCAGGCTTACAGTTTCTACAGTATGGGATAGTTCATCCCCATGCCCAGGCTTACAGTTTCTACAGTATGGGATAGTTCATCCCCATGCCCAACTCTTACAGTTTCTACAGTATGGGATAGTTCATCCCCATGCCCAACTCTTACAGTTTCTACAGTATGGGATAGTTCATCCCCATGCCCAACTCTTACAGTTTCTACAGTATGGGATAATTCATCCCCATGCCCAACTCTTACAGTTTCTACAGTATGGGATAGTTCATCCCCATGCCCAACTCTTACAGTTTCTACAGTATGGGATAGTTCATCCCCATGCCCAGGCTTACAGTTTCTACAGTATGGGATAGTTCATCCCCATGCCCAGGCTTACAGTTTCTACAGTATGGGATATTTCATCCCCATGCCCAACTCTCCTTAATCATCTTTTATGACATGTCTATACTTTTATTTGCTTCCTTTATCCTGGTAACATACAGGTGAAAAAATATATCTTATAAGTCAAATAGATGTGGTTGTTAGAGGACAGACGATGAAGATGATATTTCATGCTGGCTGCTCATATAAACATCATCTCTCATATAATGGATTATTCATACAAAGAAACAAAACTTACCTTGTTCCTTTATGGCAAAGTTGACAATGGCTGCTTTAGTTGAGATCTCAGGTGTATAGTGGGGGTTGCCCATTCGTGTCGTGATGTAGAAACGGAATGCTTCATTGTACTCAATTTCCTTGTCTCCAATCTTCATGATGTTTACACCACCTGTCCGGGAGATGAAAATATTGTTTTTTCTATCATTGTTACAAGTAAAGAAACAAATTTTCTAATTTTAATCTTTTATGTGTCAGACCAGAAAATAAAAATGTTGAATTGTTTCTCTATCAGTGTTACAAGCAAAGGAACAAATATTATGTTCTCTGATCTACATGTGCCAGACCAGTCAATTAAAATATTGTATCATTCCTCTATCAGTGTTTCAATAAAAGAAACAAATCGAAGGACGAAGAAAAAAATGATCTTCGGTGTGTTCACACAGAATTAAATAAATATAACAATTTATGAGAATGTATTGGCTGTTCATCCATTCGGGGTGGAAAGAATCCGAAACACAGCATCCTGATGTCACATTGTTGACTATTGTGTATGAAGCTGAGAACTTCATCACGTAAAAATAGTGATACAGAAACTATGAGTGAAAAAGTTTATCAATAGTTTGCAGAGAGTTGCAAAAAGAGGCAATTTAACTTTTACTGAACCATGGGCAAAGAAATTTGCCTGAGTAATGTCTCTGTATACTCATCAGTATATTCGTTATGTTAACACCAGTATTTGCTACAGAAATGGCTGAACTAAAAACGAGGCCATTTCCTACCGTTTTTCAAGCAAGAGGGCTAGATTTACTTGAATCAATTTTCAAACTATTTGTTCTGTTTCACACGGATTTGGAAGATTATTCCATTATTGATTGCGATGAAGTTGTTGCAACAGATTTTTCTGAGGTAGGTCTGTTTAGTTTGTTTATGTATATGTTATACATACGTTTGTAGTGGAAACTAACAGATATGCCGATCTGGTTAGGAAATCTATCAGTGCTTTGTGGCAATTTCATGGGTGTACCCAAAAATGGGTATGTCTAAATGTTTGTGACGAAATAAAAAATATGGCAACTAGAAGGATAACTGTTTCAGCGCCTACTCTGTTTGACCCCTCTAAAATGAGATGCAAGGGGCTGGAGGTGAATGGCCATGGGCCCATTGGATCATGAGTTTCCTGCTGACTTTGTCTTCTTGGAAAAGACCAGCATTTTATTTGCCCAGTTTTTTGCCTTACTTGTATTTAATTTCACTAAAGCAGAAATAGAATGAACAATAAAATAAACAATATTCAAAACTAGACATGATATAGCATTACAAAAATAAACATGACTGTTTTCATTATAGATGTGGGGTCAAGACACAGTAGCGCATGAGCTGACAGCAGCCAGCGACTTATAACGGGCAGTTTGTATCAGGGTCAGCAAACCATAGATAACCAAGATCCTATTCCGCCTGCACATGTCAAATCTGGAAACAGGTAGTACTAGCCACTATTGTAGTCTGGCCAAGTGATAGGCAAACCCAGTACTAAAAAAGCAGGCTGAAATCAGATGTGTTGGCTCAAAGGGCATAGATATCGCAGCTTCGATGTAAACCAATACACAATGTCCTTTCCATGATGAACGCCGGAGAAGAAATATGGATGTGACTGAAAGCTGATTTCAAATGTGTGTAATCATTTACATGAGCCTCATATTTGTTGAAATAGCACAAATAACATGACTATGGCTGGCAGTACACACCGACTTTTCCTGCCAATGCCTGCATCATGGTCAGGTGTGACATACTGACCAAGATCACACCTTCCATTTACACCCTGCACATGGAAATAAACTGTGTTACAGCAGCAGGGCCATCAAGGTGGGGATACACACTGTGATCCCCTTAGTGGTGAACCTGTTGTGGAATGTTGTATTGCGCTACAGCATGGATGATCCAGGTCCTCCTTCTTCAGTACACCTTGAGATATAAGAAGAGCAGCTGCAAACTTACTACTTGAGACATCAAAGGTGAAGAACTCCAACAAAAGTGGCTATGAAAACAGACAAACAACATACCGACTTTCATTAGTGACTTGTTCAGGATGGGATCAAGTGAGGGATCCAGTTTTTCCTGCACATTCTGTAGCAATACAGGAAAGCCAAACTGTACAGCATTCTCAAGTGTACGCATGTAGTCAAACTGCTGAAGATCAGCCACCTTCAGACCCTGAAATTATCAGATAATTACCATCAGCTACAATTTGTTCAATGAAGATCTTCTCCCCTTGGCTCTTTATAGAGCATAGGACCAATGAAGATCTTCTCCTTGGCTCTTTATAGAGCATAGGACCAATGAAGATCTTCTCCTTGGCTCTTTATAGAGCATAGGACCAATGAAGATCTTCTCCTTGGCTCTTTATAGAGCATAGGACCAATGAAAATGCAGATCTTATCCACTTGGCTCTTTATAAAGCTTAAGATCACCACTATAAATGGCCTTTTCTAGAAATATGTGCCAAACCACTTTGCATGTTTTACAGTGCTGGTTTCTGCAGCAATTTATTTTACGTGCAAAAATTGCTAGCTTCATTCACAACCCTCTTTAATAATACTAATGGAGGTGTAGCGGATCTATCTTTACCTCCCCAGTATGGGGCCCAGGATTTAAACAATGAACTTTGAAATGGTTCCGTAAATTTAAGTTAATTTGTACAAAGTGTTTAGTGAATGTTTGAGACAAGAATGTCTACTACCAATAAAATCAGTAAATTGCAACCTCAAAACACCATCACAAAATCCAAGATAACTCACTGACAAAACAACACAGAATTCAAGATAACTCACTGACAAAACAACACAAAATCCAAGATAACTCACTGACAAAACAACACAGAATTCAAGATAACTCACTGACAAAACAACACAGAATTCAAGATAACTCACTGACAAAACAACACAGAATTCAAGATAACTCACTGACAAAACAACACAAAATCCAAGATAACTCACTGACAAAACAACACAAAATCCAAGATAACTCACTGACAAAACAACACAGAATCCAAGATAACTAACTGACAAAACAACATCACAGAATCCAAGATAACTCACTGACAGCAAATAAACTCATGATTAGTTATCACAGAATTATGACCTATGCTGTCAGATTAACAATACCAAAAGTAATCACAAAGCCTGTACAAAACTGACACATTTGAATGGCCACATTTGAATGGCCACATGCCAGATTGTCCACAATAAGAGGTTGTATTGACATGTGAAGTTAATACATATATTTCACAATTTTTAGTTCAAAGTCCTACAGTCTACAACAGTTTCTCAGCTAGTGTTGTCATGGAGACTGGGTTCTGTTAGGGATCATGATTAAACAACACATAAACTTTGATTGAGTGTGTACACCTGTGGTGGCTGAGTAGCCAGGCATGACAGTGTCCAATAGGACAATGTACACTTGATAGCGTTTGTACCTCAAGACAAAATGACGGCCAGTCCTCAGCTGAGGTAGGCTCCAGTTTATCCAAATGTAAACTAATTTCTAACTTAGAGTTAGGGAAGGGAACTAATAATCTTACCTCACCAAAAGGTGAGACATCAAACAGGGAACTGTTAACCTTACCTCACCAAAAGGTAAGACATAAAATAGGTAACTGATAACATTACTTCACCAAAACATGAGACAGGGAACTGATAACCTTACCTCACCAAAAGGTGAGACATCAAACAGGTAACTGATAATATTACCTCACCAAACAGGTAACTGATAACATTACCTCACCAAAAGGTGAGACAATGAACCTGCAACTGATAATATTACCTCACCAAAAAGTGAGACATCGAACAGGTAACTGATAACCTTACCTCACCAATAGGTAAGACATCAAACAGGTAGCTGATAACATTACTTCACCAAAACATCAGACATCGAACAGGGAACTGATAACCTTACCTCACCAAAAGGTGAGACATCAAATAGGTAACTGATAATATTACCTCACCAAACAGGTAACTGATAACATTACCTCACCAAAAGGTGAGACATCAAACAGGTAACTGATAACATTACCTCACCAAAAGGTGAGACACCAAACAGCTAACTGATAACATTACCTCACTAAAAGGTGAGACATTGAACAGGGAACTGAAAAGCTCACCTCACCAAAAGGTGAGACAACGTACAGGAAGTTATTTAATCTA
Organism: Ariolimax columbianus; assembly: GCA_036924085.1. Taxonomy (NCBI): domain Eukaryota; kingdom Metazoa; phylum Mollusca; class Gastropoda; order Stylommatophora; family Arionidae; genus Ariolimax; species Ariolimax columbianus. The sequence continues at coordinate 25,259,852 of JAVGWX010000021.1, read as the reverse complement.
AAACTACCATGTTCACCGAGCACAGACAAATGCTTGAAGGTCTAAATAAGTTCTGTACTTGATAATAATATGGTTAGGAAGCGACTGATAATCTATAAAAATGTCAGGTTAAAACGAAAGCTAGATATATCATTGTTTTAAATAAGGCAAGGCTGCGGTAGCCCTGTGGATTCAAATACAATGTTAAAAAAATAAATAGACATTGTCAGATATTACGCTAAAATGAATACAAATTCGAAACCTATGTTTGTCGTAAAATAGTTTTCGTATTTGGTTTTGTCTTTGCCCAGTATCTGACATTTCCTATTTATGTTTTTTTACATAGCTATATATGACAAATGTAAGTTCAGAATGAGTGAGATTAGTTCAATTCTAAACCTTTTTGGGGGTTCTTAAGTTGACAGAATCTATAAATGCATCTTTTTCCTTAACTCTATTCACTCCCACGAGGAGATACATTGGTTTCGGCTTTTGTCAGAAACCTAGGAACCGACATATCAACTTTTACGACTGTGTTCACAAAATCACATATTTTCCAATTCCTAGTTCTCCTAAATGTTTTATTTTGGTTATTGGCGGAAGTCCAGATTTAGTACTTTTCATTTCCGGAAGAGTTAGTGTGGGTTTCATTGAAAAAATATTTATTTTCGTACTTGGAAACCCAAATTTTTTTCCGAGAGTGGTCTTCAATCTAGCCCATGCCCATCAACCAGACCAAATAGAATTTTGACAGTACAAGCTTGGTAATAGATCAATTATATTATTGAAGTGATGATATTGATAATTTCTAGTCTTAGTTCTAAACTGAGCGATGAATATGACTGATTATGATGAATATGACTGATTATGATGAATTTGAAACTAAATCTACTGACACTCTATTTTCTCAATCAATGGTAGTAAAAGTTCACAAATTCAGTAAAAGTTACTGCATAATTATTCTAGTGTGTATAATATAAATGTGTGTACATATATTTTGAATACAGCTGGAACATTCTTTCTGGGTGTGTGTGTAAATTGTAAACATTCACGCTGATGTTGATTGGTGCTTTTATTTTTGAGCACGTTTCTAACTTCATGTGCCTTCAGTCAAATATGAATACCGTGAAAACAATAGCTCCAAATTAAGTGTAACTTTCAGAACATCTTCCCTTGTGGATTACGGTCAATATAAAGTCATTACATTATTCATGTATTGGTTTATAGCTGAATAATGTGTTGATAAGGGGACAATGATTTTCATAATTAAAAAAAATAAAAACGATTTTGCAACTCTAATCCCTCATACACAAATATTCACCTCCATTTGAAAAATATATGTATTTTATTGAGTTCTGGCCCCATTTGTGAACAGTTTGGTATATAATGAGTGTTATTTTAGGGAACTTTTATTGAAGATATATAAATGACAAATAAGTGCTGCTGTGTTTGAGTTTTACATAAAAACAAAATTGTGTTTGGATGTCCAAAATATTTGGGAGTGAATGAGTTAAACAAAACAGATACATCACCTTGTCAGACTCAGTTCAACTCTGATGTGCCTGTTGTTTCACTTTCTATTTTAATCTTCGGTTTATCTTCTCTAAATGCTCATAAATATATTTGTTCCTGTGATTGTTGTCTGTCTACTTTGTTTACCTGTGATTGTTGTCTGCCTACTTTGTTTACCTGTGATTGTTGTCTGTCTACTGTTTACCTGTGATTGTTGTCTGCCTACTTTATTTACCTGTGATTGTTGTCTGCCTACTTTGTTTACTTGTGATTGTTGTCTGCCTAATTTGTTTACCTGTGATTGTTGTCTGCCTACTTTGTTTACCTGTGAGCCTTCCATGTTCTTGATCCATTTAATAGCTTGACCCTGAGGGTCCACCACGAGAGGCCACCTTTGACCCCGTGTAACAATGACTCCATTCTCTGTAGAAAATGCATCACTAGGGAGGCCCTGGATGTTCCAGTCCTGTACTTGAGTAGGCTTAGCCATGAAGCTGCAGAAATTGAAGTGTTCAGCAGTGGGAATTCCCAGTTTTTTCCCCTGAAAGTAACAGGCAAATCAATTTTATTTTAATTTTTTGACAAACTAAATTATTATTTTTTTTCTCAAACAAACTAAATTGTAGAGACAAACCACATTAATTTTTTGGGTGAATAAATCAGTGGTCTTAAGGTAAGGTATTCGTCTCCGGTGCTGGAGGTCGTGGGTTCATATCACAGTGGAGACCGGGATTTTTTCACGTGGATCATCCAGTAAATATTTCCTTTGATCTCTGAGTAGTGAGATCAGACACCCGTGTGCAGTGGCGCACATGTTATTCGCCCCACAGAGAATATGTCGCAAGAAGGGGGCTGTGTGGCTATAACTTGAGGTCTTGGTTATGTGGTTAGCGGAGTGGCGTAGATGGCACCTGCCAGGCTGCGGGTCTACCTTGCTCTAATTTTCTTCCACCTCCACCAGTCTCAAAAATATGCGATCGTATATTCCAGAGGCTAACAGATGCTGGGATTGACCTGGCAAGTGATCAGTTGATTTTCATCTGCCAAAAAAATATGAAACAAAGGAGATCACACCTCCCAATGAGGTCTAATGACATAAGTTGACTGAAGATAGATAGATAGACAGATAGGTAGATAGATAGATAGACAGACAGACAGAGAAATCAAACTTTTTACTTGAGAGTTGGGCATACTTCATAAAAAGTTGTGCAGAAAGGTGTGCAATATCTAAGAGGAAGTGGATGATATTATGATAATGATGACAATAAAGATCATCTTTACTTCTGCCATCCACTTTGCCACCATCTCATCTCTGTAGGTGGTCAGGAAAGGTCCCATGTACGACAGGAAAGCTGCAGCTATAAGAACATCTCCAACAAGGTGCTCCATTTTCTCTTCCAAGTCCTAAAATAACAAGAAAGCACGTAAGTACCAAACTGCAACGGCTTAAGAAGAAAACATGTCATAGAGAAGGTTTACTTAAGTACAGTATTAGATGAAATGAATGCTTTGATTTAAATATCTTTTTCATGACCTGGACTATTTACTTCTCCTGCATTGTTCCCATTCCACTATACGGCTCCAAATCCTGGACACTACAGCTGGACTGGCAGCGTCCTAAAGCCTTCCACCTGTGCAACCAGAGGCGCATCCTCGGGATCAGGAAAATCATAAATCAGAGCTGGAGTACTGTGTGAAGGATGACCTTGGGTCCAACAAAATATAGGGAATTTTCTGGTGCCTTGAAAGACACCTGCAGATTTGATGACTACTAACAGTTTTCTTACTCTTCAGGCAAGAAAAATAAAAACCCGACTTGTTTTGATGAGCAAAGCAAAATAATATCAGGAAGGTGTCAAAAAAAGAACTTTAACTGAGCACGTCAGTTTGCAATTACTGAGTTAAGTTCAGTTTCATATAACTTTTTGTTCACTGTCAAATTCCTAGCTTGTGTTTAAATGTTCCAGATTTAACAATATGATTTAAAAATAAATAATGAGGTATATAAGTTTTACAGTGGTGAAGCCGTCAGACAAACAAATTTGTGGGCCTTCTGGGTTGTTTAAATTTGAGATCCTCAGACTCAAATCTATCTTGCATTCATGTGTACTAATCTAATAGAAAGCTGACATAGGTGAAGGGTATCAGGAGATTCTATGACCAGGTGCTGTGACCATCTGTTTATAGTCCCAACTTGCCAGGTTTGAATCATGTCATGCCTGAGCATGACAGACCGAGCAGGTCGAGTTTTTTTTCATTGTATGACTGCTTCATCTAGTAAACCCAGCTGTAAATTGGTACCTGATGAAGGAACATTTTTAAGCTGCCGCAGCAGCTACGAAGTTTGTGCTCTATCGCAGACACTTTCAGCAATGAACACGTATGGGGGTGTCCAGGCGCAAAGATTCTACAAATTTCTACGGAAACTGTCATACAAATACCATGTCAAACAAATACCATGTCAAACAAATACCCTGTCAAACAAATACCATGTCAAACAAATACCATGTCAATCAAACCATGCAGAAACACAAGTGATATAGGATCAAGACGCTGAGCAGCGGTCAGCGACCCATAACTGACTGCTAGTGTCAGGGCCAGCGGACCAGAGCTGCCAAGACCCTTCTACACCTCCATGCGGTGATCCTGGATAACAGGCTGCAGCAGGGCAGACTGGCTAAGAAGAAGGGATCGAAGAGGGAATGCTAACTCGGTACTCAAAAAATGCTTGCTGGTCGGATGTGTTGGACCGAGAAAGGTGCAAATATCGCAGTCAAGCTGTAAACTAAGACACAACACATTCCGTTCTCTGGACTACATTCTGCTACTTAAGCCCTTTCAGGGTTTGGTAGCGGGAGATTGAGAACAAACGAAGCCAATGAAGCCAGGCAGACAAGTGATACCTATTCTCAACGGGGAAGCTCAATGGTGAGTGTGAACACTTGTCTCCGAGGACTGATTTTCCAGCGAATCGCCTGTCCTTGAAAGAATTACAACAGCAATAGGGCATTCTGAAGACCTCCTGGCAACTGTCAAAAGAAGGAAACTCACTTGGTACGGTCACATATCGAGATCAAATGGTCTTGCTAATACGATCCTGCACGGAAAGGTGTATGACAGACGATGAAAAGGCCGCCCCAAAAAGAGGTGGAAGAACAACATAAAAGAATGGACCAATCTCCGACCAGACGAGCCACAGGCAGCGGCCGTTGACAGAGAAGGATGGCGTGGGGATGTGAGGATGTCTCCATGTGTGCAACCTCACTGGTTACGGGATGACCTGATCTAACCTGACCTAAGCCTGTCCCTGGCAACTCTGTCCTGTGTTCATCAACCACTCTCACCCCTCCTTTCTTGCCACATATTACTAAGAAGGACAGCACATGACCATGACAGTTTGCTCCCAGCGAATGCGCTCTGAAGACAACCCTGAGACCAGTCTCTGGGCCCTGTCCAGCATCAACTCCGTGTGTTCTGCTTTTCTCTTCAACTCCTCTTTCTGTGCAAGTTTCTCTTCGTACATCAGTTTCAGTTCCGCCATTTTGGCTTCAACCTGTAAGAATAAACAAATTTATAGGTGTTCCCAGACTTATTCAACAGGAGCACTGTCCAAAACCCATTTATTGGATGGGAGCACTGTCCAAAACCAATTTATTAGATGGGAGCACCATCCAAAACCTATTTATTGCATGGGAGCACTGTCCAATAACCAATTTATTGTATGAGAGCACTGACAAAAACCCCATCTATTGGATTGGAGCACTGACAAAAACTCCATCTATTGGATGGGAGCACTGTCCCAAAATCCACTTATTGGATGGGAGCACTGTCCCAAAACCCACTTATTGGATGGGAGCACTGTCCCAAAACCCACTTATTGGATGGGAGCACTGTCCCAAAATCCACTTATTGGATGGGAGCACTGTCCAAGAACCAATTTGTTGGATGGGAGCACTGTCCAAAACTCATCTATTGGATAGGAGCACTGTCCCAAAACCCACTTGTTGGATGGAAGCACTGTCCAAAACTCATCTATTGGATGGGAGTACTGTTCCAAAACCCACTTGTTGGATGGAAGCACTGTCCAAAACTCATCTATTGGATGGGAGTACTGTTCCAAAACCCACTTGTTGGATGGAAGCACTGTCCAAAACTCATCTATTGGATAGGAGCACTGTTCCAAAACCCACTTGTTGGATGGAAGCACTGTCCAAAACTCATCTATTGGATGGGAGTACTTTCCCAAAACCCACTTGTTGGATGGAAGCACTGTCCAAAACTCATCTATTGGATAGGAGCACTGTTCCAAAACCCACTTGTTGGATGGAAGCACTGTCCAAAACTCATCTATTGGATGGGAGTACTTTCCCAAAACCCACTTGTTGGATGGAAGCACTGTCCAAAACTCATCTATTGGATGGGAGTACTTTCCCAAAACCCACTTGTTGGATGGAAGCACTGTCCAAAACTCATCTATTGGATGGGAGTACTTTCCCAAAACCCACTTGTTGGATGGAAGCACTGTCCAAAAACCCCATTTATCCTACAGGAGCAGTGTAAAAGACCCCATTTATTGTACAGAAGCCCTGTCAAAATCCTATTTATTCAACAGGCCAGGGACTAGAGCCAGCCCCATACACAACTTTCAGTAGTCATTTTTTGCAACATACCAGACAGATCAGAATGTTACTATTATTTGATCCCACTTCTAGCACCAGGGGTGGGGGCGTGGGGGAGGCAGGGTGTGATAGAAGAAAGTGAATGAAGCAAACTTCTCTACTCGCCCGTGGAGGTTACAACCAAGAAGAATGTCCTGTGAAGCAAACTTCTCTACTCGCCCGTGGAGGTTACAACCAAGAAGAATGTCCTGTGAAGCAAACTTCTCTACTCGCCCCTGGAGGTTACAACCAAGAAGAATGTCCTGTGAAGCAAACTTCTCTACTCGCCCCTGGAGGTTACAACCAAGAAGAATGTCCTGTCCATACATACATAGACAACGGTTACCATGGTGATTTCTGGGAGCATAGAATAAGCTCACTGCAGCCCTCCAAGCATGTCATAAAAGAGGGTTGTGCATGGGACTAGCAATTTTATCCAATGAAACAGAAGCTACCATTGTAAGAGCACATAGTGCACTTTAATGCAGGGTTCTGTTTGGAGTCAACAGTAGTGAGGGTATTATACTTCATCAGATGCAACATAGAGGAGAGAGGGAGAGAGAGGGAGGGTGTGGGAGAGAGATGAACGCACAAAGTTATAAATAGTAGATAATATTACATGAAAAAGTATTAAAGTTGTACATTTAAATTGTACATGTAATAGAACATAAAATAGTATATGAAATTGTATATGAAATAGTAAAAAGAAAAAGCCAAGTTAGATGCTGCCTTTGAAGATGAAGTGTCAGAAACTTGATTGTATCAAGTCTCTGCTTTTGTGAGGTCCACATGCTCAACTCTATCAGTCATGTACCCATAAACAGCCGGATAAACTGGATTGTGATACTACTAGTGTTACATTGTCTTTGTGCTATTCTTGTAAACTGGTAACAGGTGGCCAGTGTTATATTTGTCTGGCTCTATATTGGTTTCTCAGCTCTACGGATTATTCTCTGCTCTACATTGGTTTCTCAGCTCTACGGATTATTCTCTGCTCTACATTGGTTTCTCAGCTCTACGGATTATTCTCTGCTCTACATTGGTTTCTCAGCTCTACGGATTATTCTCTGCTCTACATTGGTTTCTCTGCTCTACGGATTATTCTCTGCTCTACATGGGTTTCTCAGCTCTACAGATTATTCTCTGCTCTACATTGGTTTCTCAGCTCTACGGATTATTCTCTGCTCTACATGGGTTTCTCAGCTATATGGATTATTCTCTGCTCTACATGGGTTTCTCAGCTATTCGGATTATTCTCTGCTCTACATGGGTTTCTCAGCTCTACGGATTATTCTCTGCTCTAAGGAAGTTTCTCAGCTCTATGGATTATTCTCTGCTCTACATTGGTTTCTCAGCTCTACGGATTATTCTCTGCTCTACATTGGTTTCTCAGCTCTACGGATTATTCTCTGCTCTACATGGGTTTCTCAGCTCTACGGATTATTCTCTGCTCTAAGGAAGTTTCTCAGCTCTATGGATTATTCTCTGCTCTAGGGAAGTTTCTCATCTCTACGGATTATTCTCTGCTGTAAGGAAGTTTCTCGGCTCTATGGATTAATCTCTGCTCAAAGGAATTTTCTCAACTCTAAACAGCAATGCTTCTCAACTGCCCAAGCAGGTTTCTCCTCTCTTTCAGGATGGGAGGCAACTGTCAGGGGTTGGTGACGTTAAGATATACCTTTTTTTGATACATATATATTTTTCTTTGTGACAGACTTTTTAGATACTTCAGAAACTTGAGTTAATTCTTTTGTTTTGTTTTATATAAAAATATAAAAAGTAAACAGTTTTTGTAGAAAAAGTATTTGCTACCTGTTTAAGTCATTAAATTCTATTATCGATAACGAATCTATGCGCACAGATCTGCTTATTTTTATCAAAAAAAACTTAATTTATTAGAAACTATTTCTGATAATTGAAAATGTACCCTTTATTTTAGCTCTTGCATTGATTTCTTTAGTCAATCTGAATTATTCTGACAGAGAAGTCAATTCTTCACAAAAAGTGGGAGTTGTCATATAAAGTAAACATTGAATTTTTGTGGCCGGAGACAATAAACATATATTTTGTTTCGTTTTCCAAATGATTGACATTTTATATAACTCATAATTGAAAGTAGATCTATTCTTCTGTTGTTTGACTAGAAATAAACTAACATAGAGCAGGTGATGCCTGACATTTTTGTAAAATATTAAAGGTTACCTGTTTAAAGTGATAAAGTGGACACCTCCGCACCATGTAACAAAAATTATCCTTTACCAAGCCATCGTCGCATCAAAGCGATGGACAAAAATGTTAAGTTTCACAACCAAAGTCGCTGCAATGCGACGGCTGTTTAGTCATTGGTTTACCCTGTATATACTTCAAGGTTATAGCTATAGTAACAGCTGAACATATGGGCATTTGAGTTAAAAATAGGATTAACTATCATTCTGCTGGCTCACTTTGCCCGGGAACGATGTTTACGATGTTAGAAAGAATTTAGAAGTAATAATTCAATTTTTATGCAAGACATACAATATTCTACCATTTTTTTGGAATTTGTTAAGAATAGTGATTCTGGTGGTGAGGAGTTTGTCAAGTTTACTAGCAACAATATTGTTGCCTCTTTCTGTTGGTGCAGAAAATGCAGTTGTTGGAGAAGATGATTCATCTAGTATCGACAGTGAGTTGGAACCAGAAGTGAGTGCTCCTTCTCGTTACGATCACGATTGGCTATGCAGCTTCGATGAAGTTCTTGGGCAAAGTGGTGTTTCTACGGACCTTTCGGGGGTAAATCTGTTTAGTTTGTTTATCACTGCAGGTGTTATAAATATGTTTGTAGTGGGAACACAGATCATATCTGTAGACAATCAAATTAAAAAGCTACAGGCTTTCAAAGTCAACAACCTTAGAAAAATGTGAAACGCTGAAAAATAAAGCGGCTGCAGATGAAATTGCAAAATGTTATGAGATGTGGTAAAGGTTTTGTTACACAAGGGTATATTTTTGGCCAGTTTCATGTGAGAGGCAAAGACACTAACACTTTACCACTTAGACCTGGACATGAAATGTACTCAAGAGAATCATTCAAGAATTTCTGCAACTTTACTAAGCCGCCCAATCTTTAATTGTTGTCAATAACTGCCCTTGTATAAAAAATTCAATTAAAGTACCTACTTCTGCTAATTTAGCCTTGGCATCAGCGAGGGCTGCCTGCTTCTCTCTTAATATCGCCATGGCACCATTCAGTCTCTGCCTCTTTGGTTCTACAACACGGAATATGCGGCCATACATTTCCATAGCTCGCACCCACATGCACAGTGACTTAGCTGCCGAAGATACACGGCCAACGATTTCTGGGTGAAAATCAGGCACGGCAACATATCCTCCGATTTTCTTCAAGACACGGTCCGTGATGTTGTCCTTGTCAAAGTTCATTAGTTGTTTCAAGAAGTTCTGGTCACCTGTAATTAGGCACATCACATGATTAAGATGCCAAGGTAAGGTAAAGGGGTGGTCCGTGGCGGCCATTGGAGTTGAAGTGTTGAAGATCACATATTATACACAAAGAAAACGTATTACCCATAAAGATCACATATTATACACAAAGAAAACTTATTACACATAAAGATCACATATTATACAGAGAAAACTTATTACACACACAAACAACTGATTACACAAACAAACAACTTATTACACACACAAACAACTTATTACACACACAACAGAAAGAAGCTGTTATTTTGTCTACAGTTCTGTTATAAGAAGATGAAAGTTAGAACATTGTGTGTGACAACAGGCACACAATTACAAGAATAAAGACAAGCAAACAACAAAATAGGCAATCTACTGGATTATTTCACATGATTTTTTGGCAGAGAAATCAACAAAATAGGCAATCTACTGGATTATTTCACATGATTTCTTGGCAGAGAAATCAACAACAAAATTAATGAAGAACATTTTGACCAGAATGGTGTTGCGAATGGAGAGACATAAACATTTATACTAGAGAGCCTAGAACATGGAGGTCATCTCAGAAGCCTACTTTAAAATACATTTACTAAACCAGGCTTAAGATGAGCAGCAATGTGATCTGAAACACTGATATATTTGTGCTAGGAATGAATAATGTAGATAGACAAAGAAAGGTATGGGAGCTGACAAATGGAGTTTAATGTAGATAAATGACAGTCATCCACATGGGTAGATCAAATATGGAACATAATTACAAAATGGACGAGAACAATATTAGAATGATAGAAAAGGAAAGGAACTTTAGGGTTATAATAGATCATACAAGTATGGTGAGTGAGAAAGTTAAGGTAGCAGTGAGAAAGGGAAATGCAATGTTAAGTATGATAAAAAGAAATATTAAACATAGGAACAAGGAAGTGATAGTCAAACTGCATAAAGCATTAGTTAGACCTAGATTGGAGTACTGTGTACAGGTGTGGAGTCCTTATCGTAGAGGGGATATAAACATGCTGGAAAGGATACAAAGAAGAGCGACAAAACTGAAAGTGGGATTCCAGAATTACAGATGAGGAAAGACTCAGAAAAACCAGCCTATAGTGTCTAGAAAAGAGAAGAATTTGAGGTGAATTAATACAGGTTTATAAGATGATCAAAGGAAAAGATAAATTAGATTATAACAAGTTTTTCAAAATACAACCGCCTACAAGAACAAGAGGGCATATTATATATCAGGACATATTTTTTTACTCAGAAAGTGGTGAATGCTTGGAATGCATTGCCACAGAAAGTAGTGGAGGCAAGACAATTAATGCATTTAAGTCATCTATCATCATCACGAGGATTATGAAAGTCACAGTCAAGTCATCTAGCATACCTAGTTGTTTCTTTGACTCTGACCAGGATGGTTCGCTTCCTCTCAAGATCATGACAGCCTCCATGACCTTCTCAACCAGGACGGGCGGTCGGCCATAAGATTTGATCTCTGTCATGTCCTTCTTGTTCAAGGACTCCAGAGCCTAAAATGGAAAGTCATCAATTATATTTCATTCACAAACAAGGCCAAGTAATGGCACAGATAAAACTAGGTCATGGAAGGTATTTCTACGTCTGCCGAAGACAGAGAACAAATAGGCACAAGGCAGGTAAGGGCTATCAAAGGTGAAACATTATAGCCTTCATTATGTGATGTTTCAGATTTTGTGAGGTTGCTTACCAGTTCTCTGCCCAGCTGTTAAGTCAGGTTCACATTCACATAATAGTTGTAACAGTTTGGTTCACATTCACATAATAGTTGTAATAGTTGGGTTCGCATTCACATAATAGTTGTAACAGTTGGGTTCACATTCACATAATAGTTGTAACAGTTGGGTTCATATTTACATAATAGTTGTAACAGTTGGGTTCACATTTACATAATAGTTGTAACAGTTGGGTTCACATTTACATAATAGTTGTAACAGTTGGGTTCACATTTACATAATAGGCATAACACTTCAATTTCTCCCCCCCCCCCCCCTACAGAATGGAATGGATGTAATAGTTCAGTCCCCCCCCCCCCCAGAATGGATGTAACAGTTCAGTTCCCCCTCACAGAATGGATGTAACAGTTCAGTTCCCTCTTACAGAATGGATGTAACAGTTCAGTTCCCCCCTCACAGAATGGATGTAACAGTTCAGTTCCCCCTCACAGAATGGATGTAACAGTTCAGTTCCCCCTCACAGAATGGATGTAACAGTTCAGTTCCCCCCTCACAGAATGGATGTAACAGTTCAGTTCCCCCTCACAGAATGGATGTAACAGTTCAGTTCCCCCCTCACAGAATGGATGTAACAGTTCAGTTCCCCCTCACAGAATGGATGTAACAGTTCAGTTCCCCCCTCACAGAATGGATGTAACAGTTCAGTTCCCCCCTCACAGAATGGATGTAACTGTTCAGTTCCCCCTCACAGAATGGATGTAACAGTTCAGTTCCCCCTTACAGAATGGATGTAACAGTTCAGTTCCCCCTCACAGAGCAAATATTTGTAATGGAAGAGAAAGCCAACCAAAGAACAATGACAAACACACAACAATGGTTTAGGTAAGACGGTGCTAATTTGCTGGGGACAAAGATGACATCTTGACAACAATAATGGGGAATGGTAGTCCCATAGCGGACATTGCTGTTGGGGATGAAGTGTTAGGGACTTGTTTGTACTAAGTCTCAGCTTGAGGTGAGGTGGGGTGATCAGGTCCCATCCCCACCTTCCCTAAGCTGTGTTCTCAAACTCTGGGACAGTCGTGCCAGGACAAGAAAGCGGATTGATCCCAATGATTATCACATGAGCCAGGGAGTGCTTAACGACCCACTTGTAGAATCCAGAATGATCTTGCTAATCCCTCCCCCCCCCCCCCCCCCCCATTAAACTTGAACTTTTGAAGAATTTTCTAAAGCTCATACAAATAAATGAGGCAGAAATTTCCAAGACTTCAATCAATAAATCAATCAATCATTCAATTAAAACACATTAACTCCTTGCGGAGCATAGGTCCTCAACAAATAACAAATACTCACCAAGTCTCTATGCCATGCGCCATAATTTCAAGCTCTGTCCATGTCTTTCCTGTCATTATTAAGTTAGTCTTGAGGAAAATGACGTACTGGCACGATGGACAGAGTACTGTTCCGAGCTATATAACTATGAAGGGCAAAACAAACCTGAGAAAACATTCCCCCCAACACCAACAAATATAGAAGATAACCAACTGATAACGAAGGAAGAGGTAATTGCAGCGGTAAAGACATTGAGGAGAGGGAAGGCGGCCGGCGTGGACAATATACCAGCAGAGCTCTTACAAGCAGGTGGAGAGGTAGTGGTGGAAGGCCTGACACACATCTGCAACAAAATATGGGCGACAGGAAACTGGCCGAACTTATGGACGAAATCAATAGTTATACCGTTACATAAGCCTGGAAACCTAAAGCTGTGCCAAAATTAAAGAACAATAAGCCTCATTAGCCACCCTAGCAAGGTCATGCTTAGATTAATCTTCGACCGATTGAAACCCCAAGCAGAGAACATCATTGCCGAGGAGCAAGCAGGGTTCAGACAGGGAAGAAGCACTACAGAACAGAATCTAATTTAAGGCTGCTAAGCGAGAAATATCTAGAACAGCAGCAAACACTGTATCACGTGTTTGTGTATTTTAAGAAGACGTTTGATAGGGTATGGCATAAAGTGCTTTGGGCAACCATGAGGATGTATAATATCAACGGAAATATTATAACGGTCCTTGAACACCTGTATGACAAGGCGTCTAGCGCAGTTCTTGTGAATGAGAGGCGAGGGGACTGGTTTCGCACATCAGTTGGTGTGAGACAGGGGTGTACACTATCTCCAACTCTTTTCAATATATTCCTTGAAGGAATTATGAGTGAGGCACTTGGAGGTCACATTGGTACTGTCAAAATAGGGGGCCGAATGATTACCAACCTTCGTTTTGCAGATGATATCAACGGGTTGGCGGGTTCAGAAGCAGAACTCCAGGAATGGGTCAGAAGGCTTGATGAAACAGCTTTTGACTATGGTATGGCGATAAACGCTGGAAAGACCAAATTAATGACCAACAACGCCACGGGCTTCAACAGCAGGATAATAGCTAACGGTCAGGAACTCGAAGTGGTTGACCGTTTTAAATATCTTGGGTCGACTGTCAGTGATGAAGGATCAAAATGTGAAGTGTTGGCCAGAATAGCACAGACAATAGCGGCGCTTGCACGGCTTAACAAAATCTGGCAAGATAAACGGTTAGCACTATGCACGAAAATCAGATTAATGCGTACACTGGTCCTGTCAATATTCCTCTATGCATGTGAGACATGGACAGTTACAGCTGACCTTCAATGAAGGATACAGGCCTTGGAGATGAGATGTTTCCGAAAACTTTTAAACGTCATTTACAAAGATCGAGTTACAAATGAGGAAATACGAGATAGAATTACAACAGCAATAGGGCCTTTTGAAGACCTCTTGGCAACTTTCAAAAGAAGGAAACTCACTTGGTACGGTCACATATCGAGATCAAATGGTCTTGCAAATACAATCCTCCACGGAAAGGTGCATGGCAGACGACGAAGAGGCCGGCCCAAAAAGAGATAGGAGGACAACATAAAAGAATGGACCAGTCTCCGACCAGAAGAGTCACAGGCAGCGGCATCTGACAGAGAGGGGTGGCATGGGGTTGTGAGGATGTCTTCATGTGTGCCCCAACGACCTCACCAGTTCTGGGATGACCTGACCTTGACTCATATGCTCCATGAGTGTTTTGCTCTGTACCTACACCTCTTGCCTGATATTTTTCTATGAGTTTCTTCGCTTTAAAATTTCCTTTTGCAGCAGCTTCTTTTGCCAACTCGTCACACATTTTCTCTTGTCTCTTCTCACACACATTTTCTCTTGTCTCTTCTCACACACATTTTCTCTTGTCTCTTCTCACACACATTTTCTCTTGTCTCTTCTCACACACATTTTCTCTTGTCTGTTCTCACACACATTTTCTCTTGTCTCTTCTCACACACATTTTCTCTTGTCTCTTCTCACACACATTTTCTCTTGTCTCTTCTCACACACATTTTCTCTTGTCTCTTCTCACACACATTTTCTCTTGTCTCTTCTCACACACATTTTCTCTTGTCTCTTCTCACACACATTTTCTCTTGTCTCTTCTCACACACATTTTCTCTTGTCTCTTCTCACACACATTTTCTCTTGTCTCTTCACACACACATTTTCTCTTGTCTCTCCCCACACACATTTTCTCTTGTCTCTTCACACACACATTTTCTCTTGTCTCTTCTCACACACATTTTCTCTTGTCTCTTCTCACACACATTTTCTCTTGTCTCTTCTCACACACATTTTCTCTTGTCTCTTCTCACACACATTTTCTCTTGTCTCTCCCCACACACATTTTCTCTTGTCTCTCCCCACACACATTTTCTCTTGTCTCTTCTCACACACATTTTCTCTTGTCTCTTCTCACACACATTTTCTCTTGTCTCTTCTCACACACATTTTCTCTTGTCTCTTCTCACACACATTTTCTCTTGTCTCTTCTCACACACATTTTCTCTTGTCTCTTCTCACACACATTTTCTCTTGTCTCTCCCCACACACATTTTCTCTTGTCTCTTCACACACACATTTTCTCTTGTCTCTTCTCACACACATTTTCTCTTGTCTCTTCTCACACACATTTTCTCTTGTCTCTTCTCACACACATTTTCTCTTGTCTGTTCTCACACACATTTTCTCTTGTCTGTTCTCACACACATTTTCTCTTGTCTCTTCTCACACACATTTTCTCTTGTCTCTCCCCATACACATTTTCTCTTGTCTCTTCTCACACACATTTTCTCTTGTCTCTTCTCACACACATTTTCTCTTGTCTCTCCCCACACACATTTTCTCTTGTCTCTTCTCACACACATTTTCTCTTGTCTCTTCTCACACACATTTTCTCTTGTCTCTTCTCACACACATTTTCTCTTGTCTCTTCACACACACATTTTCTCTTGTCTCTCCCCACACACATTTTCTCTTGTCTCTTCACACACACATTTTCTCTTGTCTCTTCTCACACACATTTTCTCTTGTCTCTTCTCACACACATTTTCTCTTGTCTCTTCTCACACACATTTTCTCTTGTCTCTTCTCACACACATTTTCTCTTGTCTCTCCCCACACACATTTTCTCTTGTCTCTCCCCACACACATTTTCTCTTGTCTCTTCTCACACACATTTTCTCTTGTCTCTTCTCACACACATTTTCTCTTGTCTCTTCTCACACACATTTTCTCTTGTCTCTTCTCACACACATTTTCTCTTGTCTCTTCTCACACACATTTTCTCTTGTCTCTTCTCACACACATTTTCTCTTGTCTCTCCCCACACACATTTTCTCTTGTCTCTTCACACACACATTATCTCTTGTCTCTTCTCACACACATTTTCTCTTGTCTCTTCTCACACACATTTTCTCTTGTCTCTTCTCACACACATTTTCTCTTGTCTGTTCTCACACACATTTTCTCTTGTCTGTTCTCACACACATTTTCTCTTGTCTCTTCACACACACATTTTCTCTTGTCTCTTCACACACACATTTTCTCTTGTCTCTTCTCACACACATTTTCTCTTGTCTCTTCTCACACACATTTTCTCTTGTCTCTTCTCACACACATTTTCTCTTGTCTCTTCTCACACACATTTTCTCTTGTCTGTTCTCACACACATTTTCTCTTGTCTCTCCCCACACACATTTTCTCTTGTCTCTTCTCACACACATTTTCTCTTGTCTCTTCTCACACACATTTTCTCTTGTCTCTCCCCACACACATTTTCTCTTGTCTCTTCTCACACACATTTTCTCTTGTCTCTTCTCACACACATTTTCTCTTGTCTCTTCTCACACACATTTTCTCTTGTCTCTTCACACACACATTTTCTCTTGTCTCTCCCCACACACATTTTCTCTTGTCTCTTCACACACACATTTTCTCTTGTCTCTTCTCACACACATTTTCTCTTGTCTCTTCTCACACACATTTTCTCTTGTCTCTTCTCACACACATTTTCTCTTGTCTCTTCTCACACACATTTTCTCTTGTCTCTCCCCACACACATTTTCTCTTGTCTCTCCCCACACACATTTTCTCTTGTCTCTTCTCACACACATTTTCTCTTGTCTCTTCTCACACACATTTTCTCTTGTCTCTTCTCACACACATTTTCTCTTGTCTCTTCTCACACACATTTTCTCTTGTCTCTTCTCACACACATTTTCTCTTGTCTCTTCTCACACACATTTTCTCTTGTCTCTCCCCACACACATTTTCTCTTGTCTCTCCCCACACACATTTTCTCTTGTCTCTTCACACACACATTTTCTCTTGTCTCTTCTCACACACATTTTCTCTTGTCTCTTCTCACACACATTTTCTCTTGTCTCTTCTCACACACATTTTCTCTTGTCTCTTCTCACACACATTTTCTCTTGTCTCTTCTCACACACATTTTCTCTTGTCTCTTCTCACACACATTTTCTCTTGTCTGTTCTCACACACATTTTCTCTTGTCTGTTCTCACACACATTTTCTCTTGTCTCTTCACACACACATTTTCTCTTGTCTCTTCACACACACATTTTCTCTTGTCTCTTCTCACACACATTTTCTCTTGTCTCTTCTCACACACATTTTCTCTTGTCTCTTCTCACACACATTTTCTCTTGTCTCTTCTCACACACATTTTCTCTTGTCTGTTCTCACACACATTTTCTCTTGTCTCTCCCCACACACATTTTCTCTTGTCTCTTCTCACACACATTTTCTCTTGTCTCTTCTCACACACATTTTCTCTTGTCTCTTCTCACACACATTTTCTCTTGTCTCTCCCCACACACATTTTCTCTTGTCTCTTCTCACACACATTTTCTCTTGTCTCTTCTCACACACATTTTCTCTTGTCTCTTCTCACACACATTTTCTCTTGTCTCTTCACACACACATTTTCTCTTGTCTCTCCCCACACACATTTTCTCTTGTCTCTTCACACACACATTTTCTCTTGTCTCTTCTCACACACATTTTCTCTTGTCTCTTCTCACACACATTTTCTCTTGTCTCTTCTCACACACATTTTCTCTTGTCTCTTCTCACACACATTTTCTCTTGTCTCTCCCCACACACATTTTCTCTTGTCTCTCCCCACACACATTTTCTCTTGTCTCTTCTCACACACATTTTCTCTTGTCTCTTCTCACACACATTTTCTCTTGTCTCTTCTCACACACATTTTCTCTTGTCTCTTCTCACACACATTTTCTCTTGTCTCTTCTCACACACATTTTCTCTTGTCTCTTCTCACACACATTTTCTCTTGTCTCTCCCCACACACATTTTCTCTTGTCTCTCCCCACACACATTTTCTCTTGTCTCTTCACACACACATTTTCTCTTGTCTCTTCTCACACACATTTTCTCTTGTCTCTTCTCACACACATTTTCTCTTGTCTCTTCTCACACACATTTTCTCTTGTCTCTTCTCACACACATTTTCTCTTGTCTCTTCTCACACACATTTTCTCTTGTCTCTTCTCACACACATTTTCTCTTGTCTCTTCTCACACACATTTTCTCTTGTCTCTTCTCACACACATTTTCTCTTGTCTCTTCTCACACACATTTTCTCTTGTCTCTTCTCACACACATTTTCTCTTGTCTCTTCTCACACACATTTTCTCTTGTCTCTTCTCACACACATTTTCTCTTGTCTCTTCTCACACACATTTTCTCTTGTCTCTTCTCACACACATTTTCTCTTGTCTCTTCTCACACACATTTTCCCTATATTTTGTATCTGTTGCCAGGGCTCTTCCCTATTGTCTACGACATACTCTAGCTGTTCTAGCACGTTACACGTATTGGAT
Source organism: Ariolimax columbianus (assembly GCA_036924085.1). Taxonomy (NCBI): domain Eukaryota; kingdom Metazoa; phylum Mollusca; class Gastropoda; order Stylommatophora; family Arionidae; genus Ariolimax; species Ariolimax columbianus. Next base: position 25,241,269 of record JAVGWX010000021.1, on the reverse strand, counting down.
ATTGAGATTTATAATTGATCCTGAATTACCTTGTTTTTGAGGAATACCACATTGGTCTGTTTTCAGTGGTTATTCGTTGTTGTATACCATTTAATTGTTATCTTTATTCTGGTTCACATAAGATGGTGGTCTGATGTCACATCTGCTCCTCTACATACTTTTACATCTTGTAATGATGATCTGAATTAATTTTTTATACAAATATGATAAATTTTGTTTTTCTATTCTGTAGTCTACGAATCAAAGCCGCTATATGAGCATTACCAAGCACTATTTTAAAGTGATCCTCTCTCTGATGGAACCATCCAGGCTGGGGAAGACCTACTACACGCCATATCAGAGTCAAAAACAGAAAAATAGTGCCACTTGGTGGAAGGCCTTGATATGAAACAAAAGAGTAGACGCGCCGGGAAACTTATTAAAAACATAAGTAATGATCCAGCGCTACTGCAGGCATAACACAGGTCACCCCCCCACCCCCATTCAAATAACCCACCGATTACTACTGAATGGGAAAACCACTCAAAAAGCAGAGCAAACCAATATCCAGCGAGATTGTAAACAGGAGAATGAGATATTAGCGATACCTTTCTCCTTGCAAGAACTAAATGATGCAATAGATCAAATGAAAAACAACAAACCAGCTGGCCCAGATAATTTGAGGACAGAGAAAATTAAAAACTTTGGACCAGAAACTATCACATGGCTGCTGAAGTTTCTCAACACATCTGTCGGTTCTATGCAAATTCCTAAAATCTGTCGAAAATCCCATGTGGTTGCTCTGCTGAAACCAGGAAAACCCCCATCATAACCTAAGAACTTCCGACCGGTTTCACTAATGTGGCATCTGTATAAAGTCTTTGAGAGAATGATCCTGAACCGCATCGACTCCCTTGTAGACAAGAAACTCATCAATAGGGCAAGCAGGCTTCAGGCCTGGGAGATCATGTTGTGGCCAGATTCTTAACCTGACACAACTGATCGAGGACGGGTACAAATGTAAACAGATCACAGGAGTAACTTTCATTGACTTCAGCGCAGCATATGACACCATAAGCCACCAGAAGTTGTTTGCTAAGCTACATTCCATGACACCATAAACCACCAAAAGTTGTTTGCTAAGCTACATTCCATGACACCATAGACCACCAGAAGTTGTTTGTTAAGCTATATTCCATGACACCATAAACCACCAGAAGTTGTTTGATAAGCTATATTCCATGACACCATAGACCCCCAGAAGTTGAGCTACATTCCATGACACCATAAACCACCAGAAGTTGTTTGCTAAGCTACATTCCATGACACCATAAGCCACCAGAAGTTGTTTGCTAAGCTACATTCCATGACACCATAAACCACCAGAAGTTGTTTGCTAAGCTATACTCCATGACACCATAAACCACCAGAAGTTGTTTGCTAAGCTATACTCCATGACACGATAGACCACCAGAAGTTGTTTGCTAAGCTACATTCCATGACACCATAAACCACCAGAAGTTGTTTGCTAAGCTATACTCCATGACACCATAAACCACCAGAAGTTGTTTGCTAAGCTATACTCCATGTAACCATAAACCACCAGAAGTTGTTTGCTAAGCTACATTCCATGACACCATAACCCACAAGAAGTTGTTTGCTAAGCTATATTCCATGACACCATAGACCACCAGAATTTGAGCTACATTCCATGACACCATAACCCACCAAAAGTTGGTTGCTAAGCTATACTCCATGACATCATAACCCACCAGAAGTTATTTGCTAAGCTATACTCCATGACACCATAACCCACCAGAAGTTCTTTGCTAAGCTACATTCCATGACACCATAAACCACCAGAAGTTGTTTGCTAAGCTATACTCCATGACACCATAAACCACCAGAAGTTGTTTGCTAAGCTATATTCCATGACACCATAACCCACCAGAAGTTGTTTGCTAAACTACATTCCATGACACCATAGACCACCAGAAGTTGAGCTACATTCCATGACACCATAACCCACCAGAAGTTGGTTGCTAAGCTATACTCCATGACACCATAACCCACCAGAAGTTGTTTGCTAAGCTATATTCCATGACACCATAACCCACCAGAAGTTGTTTGCTAAGCTATATTCCATGACACCATAGACCACCAGAAGTTGAGCTACATTCCATGACACCATAAACCATCAGAAATTGTTTGCTAAGCTATATTCCATGACACCATAACCCACCAGAAGTTGTTTGCTAAGCTATATTCCATGAAACCATAGACCACCAGAAGTTGAGCTACATTCCATGACACCATAACCCACCAAAAGTTGGTTGCTAAGCTATACTCCATGCCACCATAACCCACCAGAAGTTGTTTGCTAAGCTATACTCCATGACACCATAAACCACCAGAAGTTGTTTGCTAAGCTATACTCCATGTAACCATAAACCACCAGAAGTTGTTTGCTAAGCTACATTCCATGACACCATAAACCACCAGAAGTTGTTTGCTAAGCTACATTCCATGACACCATAAACCACCAGAAGTTATTTGCTAAGCTATACTCCATGACACCATAACCCACCAGAAGTTCTTTGCTAAGCTACATTCCATGACACCATAAACCACCAGAAGTTGTTTGCTAAGCTATACTCCATGACACCATAAACCACCAGAAGTTGTTTGCTAAGCTATATTCCATGACACCATAACCCACCAGAAGTTGTTTGCTAAACTACATTCCATGACACCATAGACCACCAGAAGTTGAGCTACATTCCATGACACCATAACCCACCAGAAGTTGGTTGCTAAGCTATACTCCATGACACCATAACCCACCAGAAGTTGTTTGCTAAGCTATATTCCATGACACCATAACCCACCAGAAGTTGTTTGCTAAGCTATATTCCATGACACCATAGACCACCAGAAGTTGAGCTACATTCCATGACACCATAAACCATCAGAAATTGTTTGCTAAGCTATATTCCATGACACCATAACCCACCAGAAGTTGTTTGCTAAGCTATATTCCATGAAACCATAGACCACCAGAAGTTGAGCTACATTCCATGACACCATAACCCACCAAAAGTTGGTTGCTAAGCTATACTCCATGCCACCATAACCCACCAGAAGTTGTTTGCTAAGCTATACTCCATGACACCATAAACCACCAGAAGTTGTTTGCTAAGCTATACTCCATGTAACCATAAACCACCAGAAGTTGTTTGCTAAGCTACATTCCATGACACCATAAACCACCAGAAGTTGTTTGCTAAGCTATACTCCATCACACCATAGACCACCAGAAGTTGTTTGCTAAGCTATATTCCATGACACCATAACCCACCAGAAGTTGTTTGCTAAGCTACATTCAATGACACCATAGACCACCAGAAGTTGTTTGCTAAGCTATACTCCATGACACCATAACCCACCAGAAGTTGTTTGCTAAGCTATACTCCATGACACCATAACCCACCAGAAGTTGAGCTACATTCCATGACACCATAACCCACCAGAAGTTGGTTGCTAAGCTATACTCCATGACACCATAACCCACCAGAAGTTGTTTGCTAAGCTATATTCCATGACACCATAACCCACCAGAAGTTGTTTGCTAAGCTATTTTCCATGACACCATAGACCACCAGAAGTTGAGCTACATTCCATGACACCATAACCCACCAGACGTTGGTTGCTAAGCTATATTCCATGACACCATAACCCACCAGAAGTTGTTTGCTAAGCTATATTCCATGACACCATAGACCACCAGAAGTTGAGCTACATTCCATGACACCATAACCCACCAAAATTTGGTTGCTAAGCTATACGCCATGACACCATAAACCACCAGAAGTTGTTTGCTAAGCTATATTCCATGACACCATAACCCACCAGAAGTTGTTTGCTAAGCTACATTCCATGACACCATAGACCACCAGAAGTTGAGCTACATTCCATGACACCATAACCCACCAGAAGTTGGTTGCTAAGCTATACTCCATGACACCATAACCCACCAGAAGTTGTTTGCTAAGCTATATTCCATGACACCATAACCCACCAGAAGTTGTTTGCTAAGCTATATTCCATGACACCATAGACCACCAGAAGTTGAGCTACATTCCATGACACCATAAACCATCAGAAATTGTTTGCTAAGCTATATTCCATGACACCATAACCCACCAGAAGTTGTTTGCTAAGCTATATTCCATGACACCATAGACCACCAGAATTTGAGCTACATTCCATGACACCATAACCCACCAAAAGTTGGTTGCTAAGCTATAATCCATGACATCATAACCCACCAGAAGTTGTTTGCTAAGCTATACTCCATGACACCATAACCCACCAGAAGTTCTTTGCTAAGCTACATTCCATGACACCATAAACCACCAGAAGTTGTTTGCTAAGCTATACTCCATAACACCATAAACCACCAGAAGTTGTTTGCTAAGCTATATTCCATGACACCATAGACCACCAGAAGTTGAGCTACATTCCATAACACCATAAACCATCAGAAATTGTTTGCTAAGCTATATTCCATGACACCATAACCCACCAGAAGTTGTTTGCTAAGCTATATTCCATGACACCATAGACCACCAGAAGTTGAGCTACATTCCATGACACCATAAACCATCAGAAATTGTTTGCTAAGCTATATTCCATGACACCATAACCCACCAGAAGTTGTTTGCTAAGCTATACTCCATGACACCATAGACCACCAGAAGTTGTTTGCTAAGCTATATTCCATGACACCATAACCCACCAGAAGTTGTTTGCTAAGCTACATTCCATGACACCATAGACCACCAGAAGTTGTTTGCTAAGCTATACTCCATGACACCATAACCCACCAGAAGTTGTTTGCTAAGCTATACTCCATGACACCATAACCCACCAGAAGTTGAGCTACATTCCATGACACCATAACCCACCAAAAGTTGGTTGCTAAGCTATACTCCATGATGCTATAACCCACCAGAAGTTGTTTGCTAAGCTATACTCCATGACACCATAACCCACCAGAAGTTGTTTGCTAAGCTACATTCCATGACACCATAAACCACCAGAAGTTGTTTGCTAAGCTATACTCCATGACACCATAAACCACCAGAAGTTGTTGGCTAAGCTATATTCCATGACACCATAACCCACCAGAAGTTGTTTGCTAAGCTACATTCCATGACACCATAGACCACCAGAAGTTGAGCTACATTCCATGACACCATAACCCACCAGAAATTGGTTGCTAAGCTATATTCCATGACACCATAACCCACCAGAAGTTGTTTGCTAAGCTATATTCCATAACACCATAACCCACCAGAAGTTGTTTGCTAAGCTATATTCCATGACACCATAGACCACCAGAAGTTGAGCTACATTCCATGACACCATAACCCACCAGAAATTGGTTGCTAAGCTATATTCCATGACACCATAACCCACCAGAAGTTGTTTGCTAAGCTATATTCCATAACACCATAACCCACCAGAAGTTGTTTGCTAAGCTATATTCCATGACACCATAGACCACCAAAAGTTGGGCTACATTCCATGACACCATAAACCATCAGAAGTTGGTTGCTAAGCTATACTCCATGACACTATAACCCATCAGAAGTTGTTTGCTAAGCTATACTCCATGACACCATAACCCACCAGAAGTTGTTTGCTAAGCTACATTCCATGACACCATAAACCACCAGAAGTTGTTTGCTAAGCTATACTCCATGACACCATAAACCACCAGAAGTTGTTTGCTAAGCTATATTCCATGACACCATAACCCACCAGAAGTTGTTTGCTAAGCTACATTCCATGACACCATAGACCACCAGAAGTTGAGCTACATTCCATGACACCATAACCCACCAGAAGTTGGTTGCTAAGCTATATTCCATGACACCATAACCCACCAGAAGTTGTTTGCTAAGCTATATTCCATGACACCATAGACCACCAGAAGTTGAGCTACATTCCATGACACCATAAACCATCAGAAATTGTTTGCTAAGCTATATTCCATGACACCATAACCCACCAGAAGTTGTTTGCTAAGCTATATTCCATGACACCATAGACCACCAGAAGTTGAGCTACATTCCATGACACCATAACCAACCAAAAGTTGGTTGCTAAGCTATACTCCATGACACCATAAACCACCAGAAGTTGTTTGCTAAGCTATACTCCATGTAACCATAAACCACCAGAAGTTGTTTGCTAAGCTACATTCCATGACACCATAAAACACAAGAAGTTGTTTGCTAAGCTATACTCCATGACACCATAGACCACCAGAAGTTGTTTGCTAAGCTATATTCCATGACACCATAACCCACCAGAAGTTGTTTGCTAAGCTACATTCCATGACACCATAGACCACCAGAAGTTGTTTGCTAAGCTATACTCCATGACACCATAACCCACCAGAAGTTGTTTGCTAAGCTATATTCCATGACACCATAACCCACCAGAAGTTGTTTGCTAAGCTATATTCCATGACACCATAGACCACCAGAAGTTGAGCTACATTCCATGACACCATAAACCATCAGAAATTGTTTGCTAAGCTATATTCCATGACACCATAACCCACCAGAAGTTGTTTGCTAAGCTATATTCCATGACACCATAGACCACCAGAAGTTGAGCTACATTCCATGACACCATAACCCACCAAAAGTTGGTTGCTAAGCTATACTCCATGCCACCATAACCCACCAGAAGTTGTTTGCTAAGCTATACTCCATGACACCATAAACCACCAGAAGTTGTTTGCTAAGCTATACTCCATGTAACCATAAACCACCAGAAGTTGTTTGCTAAGCTACATTCCATGACACCATAAACCACCAGAAGTTGTTTGCTAAGCTATACTCCATGACACCATAGACCACCAGAAGTTGTTTGCTAAGCTATATTCCATGACACCATAACCCACCAGAAGTTGTTTGCTAAGCTACATTCCATGACACCATAGACCACCAGAAGTTGTTTGCTAAGCTATACTCCATGACACCATAACCCACCAGAAGTTGTTTGCTAAGCTATACTCCTTGACACCATAACCCACCAGAAGTTGAGCTACATTCCATGACACCATAACCCACCAAAAGTTGGTTGCTAAGCTATACTCCATGATGCTATAACCCACCAGAAGTTGTTTGCTAAGCTATACTCCATGACACCATAACCCACCAGAAGTTGTTTGCTAAGCTACATTCCATGACACCATAAACCACCAGAAGTTGTTTGCTAAGCTATACTCCATGACACCATAAACCACCAGAAGTTGTTGGCTAAGCTATATTCCATGACACCATAACCCACCAGAAGTTGTTTGCTAAGCTACATTCCATGACACCATAGACCACCAGAAGTTGAGCTACATTCCATGACACCATAACCCACCAGAAATTGGTTGCTAAGCTATATTCCATGACACCATAACCCACCAGAAGTTGTTTGCTAAGCTATATTCCATAACACCATAACCCACCAGAAGTTGTTTGCTAAGCTATATTCCATGACACCATAGACCACCAGAAGTTGAGCTACATTCCATGACACCATAAACCATCAGAAATTGTTTGCTAAGCTATATTCCATGACACCATAACCCACCAGAAGTTGTTTGCTAAGCTATATTCCATGACACCATAGACCACCAGAATTTGAGCTACATTCCATGACACCATAACCCACCAAAAGTTGGTTGCTAAGCTATAATCCATGACATCATAACCCACCAGAAGTTGTTTGCTAAGCTATACTCCATGACACCATAACCCACCAGAAGTTCTTTGCTAAGCTACATTCCATGACACCATAAACCACCAGAAGTTGTTTGCTAAGCTATACTCCATGACACCATAAACCATCAGAAGTTGTTTGCTAAGCTATATTCCATGACACCATAGACCACCAGAAGTTGAGCTACATTCCATGACACCATAAACCATCAGAAATTGTTTGCTAAGCTATATTCCATGACACCATAACCCACCAGAAGTTGTTTGCTAAGCTATATTCCATGAAACCATAGACCACCAGAAGTTGAGCTACATTCCATGACACCATAACCCAACAAAAGTTGGTTGCTAAGCTATACTCCATGCCACCATAACCCACCAGAAGTTGTTTGCTAAGCTATACTCCATGACACCATAAACCACCAGAAGTTGTTTGCTAAGCTATACTCCATGTAACCATAAACCACCAGAAGTTGTTTGCTAAGCTACATTCCATGACACCATAAAACACAAGAAGTTGTTTGCTAAGCTATACTCCATGACACCATAGACCACCAGAAGTTGTTTGCTAAGCTATATTCCATGACACCATAACCCACCAGAAGTTGTTTGCTAAGCTACATTCCATGACACCATAGACCACCAGAAGTTGTTTGCTAAGCTATACTCCATGACACCATAACCCACCAGAAGTTGTTTGCTAAGCTATACTCCATGACACCATAACCCACCAGAAGTTGAGCTACATTCCATGACACCATAACCCACCAAAAGTTGTTTGCTAAGCTACATTCCATGACACCATAACCCACCAGAAGTTGTTTGCTAAGCTACATTCCATGACACCATAGACCACCAGAAGTTGAGCTACATTCCATGACACCATAACCCACCAGAAGTTGGTTGCTAAGCTATATTCCATGACACCATAACCCACCAGAAGTTGTTTGCTAAGCTATATTCCATGACACCATAGACCACCAGAAGTTGAGCTACATTCCATGACACCATAAACCATCAGAAATTGTTTGCTAAGCTATATTCCATGACACCATAACCCACCAGAAGTTGTTTGCTAAGCTATATTCCATGACACCATAGACCACCAGAAGTTGAGCTACATTCCATGACACCATAACCAACCAAAAGTTGGTTGCTAAGCTATACTCCATGACATCATAACCCACCAGAAGTTGTTTGCTAAGCTATACTCCATGACACCATAACCCACCAGAAGTTCTTTGCTAAGCTACATTCCATGACACCATAAACCACCAGAAGTTGTTTACTAAGCTATACTCCATGACACCATAACCCACCAGAAGTTGTTTGCTAAGCTATATTCCATGACACCATAACCCACCAGAAGTTGTTTGCTAAGCTACATTCCATGACACCATAGACCACCAGAAGTTGAGCTACATTCCATGACACCATAACCCACCAGAAGTTGGTTGCTAAGCTATACTCCATGACACCATAACCCACCAGAAGTTGTTTGCTAAGCTATATTCCATGACACCATAACCCACCAGAAGTTGTTTGCTAAGCTATATTCCATGACACCATAGACCACCAGAAGTTGAGCTACATTCCATGACACCATAAACCATCAGAAATTGTTTGCTAAGCTATATTCCATGACACCATAACCCACCAGAAGTTGTTTGCTAAGCTATATTCCATGACACCATAGACCACCAGAAGTTGAGCTACATTCCATGACACCATAACCAACCAAAAGTTGGTTGCTAAGCTATACTCCATGACATCATAACCCACCAGAAGTTGTTTGCTAAGCTATACTCCATGACACCATAACCCACCAGAAGTTCTTTGCTAAGCTACATTCCATGACACCATAAACCACCAGAAGTTGTTTACTAAGCTATACTCCATGACACCATAACCCACCAGAAGTTGTTTGCTAAGCTATATTCCATGACACCATAACCCACCAGAAGTTGTTTGCTAAGCTACATTCCATGACACCATAGACCACCAGAAGTTGAGCTACATTCCATGACACCATAACCCACCAGAAGTTGGTTGCTAAGCTATACTCCATGACACCATAACCCACCAGAAGTTGTTTGCTAAGCTATATTCCATGACACCATAACCCACCAGAAGTTGTTTGCTAAGCTATATTCCATGACACCATAGACCACCAGAAGTTGAGCTACATTCCATGACACCATAAACCATCAGAAATTGTTTGCTAAGCTATATTCCATGACACCATAACCCACCAGAAGTTGTTTGCTAAGCTATATTCCATGACACCATAGACCACCAGAAGTTGAGCTACATTCCATGACACCATAACCCACCAAAAGTTGGTTGCTAAGCTATACTCCATGCCACCATAACCCACCAGAAGTTGTTTGCTAAGCTATACTCCATGACACCATAAACCACCAGAAGTTGTTTGCTAAGCTATACTCCATGTAACCATAAACCACCAGAAGTTGTTTGCTAAGCTACATTCCATGACACCATAAACCACCAGAAGTTGTTTGCTAAGCTATACTCCATGACACCATAGACCACCAGAAGTTGTTTGCTAAGCTATATTCCATGACACCATAACCCACCAGAAGTTGTTTGCTAAGCTACATTCCATCACACCATAGACCACCAGAAGTTGTTTGCTAAGCTATACTCCATGACACCATAACCCACCAGAAGTTGTTTGCTAAGCTATACTCCTTGACACCATAACCCACCAGAAGTTGAGCTACATTCCATGACACCATAACCCACCAAAAGTTGGTTGCTAAGCTATACTCCATGATGCTATAACCCACCAGAAGTTGTTTGCTAAGCTATACTCCATGACACCATAACCCACCAGAAGTTGTTTGCTAAGCTACATTCCATGACACCATAAACCACCAGAAGTTGTTGGCTAAGCTATATTCCATGACACCATAACCCACCAGAAGTTGTTTGCTAAGCTACATTCCATGACACCATAGACCACCAGAAGTTGAGCTACATTCCATGACACCATAACCCACCAGAAATTGGTTGCTAAGCTATATTCCATGACACCATAACCCACCAGAAGTTGTTTGCTAAGCTATATTCCATAACACCATAACCCACCAGAAGTTGTTTGCTAAGCTATATTCCATGACACCATAGACCACCAGAAGTTGAGCTACATTCCATGACACCATAAACCATCAGAAATTGTTTGCTAAGCTATATTCCATGACACCATAACCCACCAGAAGTTGTTTGCTAAGCTATATTCCATGACACCATAGACCACCAGAATTTGAGCTACATTCCATGACACCATAACCCACCAAAAGTTGGTTGCTAAGCTATAATCCATGACATCATAACCCACCAGAAGTTGTTTGCTAAGCTATACTCCATGACACCATAACCCACCAGAAGTTCTTTGCTAAGCTACATTCCATGACACCATACACCACCAGAAGTTGTTTGCTAAGCTATACTCCATGACACCATAAACCACCAGAAGTTGTTTGCTAAGCTATATTCCATGACACCATAGACCACCAGAAGTTGAGCTACATTCCATGACACCATAAACCATCAGAAATTGTTTGCTAAGCTATATTCCATGACACCATAACCCACCAGAAATTGTTTGCTAAGCTATATTCCATGAAACCATAGACCACCAGAAGTTGAGCTACATTCCATGACACCATAACCCACCAAAAGTTGGTTGCTAAGCTATACTCCATGCCACCATAACCCACCAGAAGTTGTTTGCTAAGCTATACTCCATGACACCATAAACCACCAGAAGTTGTTTGCTAAGCTATACTCCATGTAACCATAAACCACCAGAAGTTGTTTGCTAAGCTACATTCCATGACACCATAAACCACCAGAAGTTGTTTGCTAAGCTATACTCCATGACACCATAGACCACCAGAAGTTGTTTGCTAAGCTATATTCCATGACACCATAACCCACCAGAAGTTGTTTGCTAAGCTACATTCCATCACACCATAGACCACCAGAAGTTGTTTGCTAAGCTATACTCCATGACACCATAACCCACCAGAAGTTGTTTGCTAAGCTATACTCCTTGACACCATAACCCACCAGAAGTTGAGCTACATTCCATGACACCATAACCCACCAAAATTTGGTTGCTAAGCTATACTCCATGATGCTATAACCCACCAGAAGTTGTTTGCTAAGCTATACTCCATGACACCATAACCCACCAGAAGTTGTTTGCTAAGCTACATTCCATGACACCATAAACCACCAGAAGTTGTTGGCTAAGCTATATTCCATGACACCATAACCCACCAGAAGTTGTTTGCTAAGCTACATTCCATGACACCATAGACCACCAGAAGTTGAGCTACATTCCATGACACCATAACCCACCAGAAATTGGTTGCTAAGCTATATTCCATGACACCATAACCCACCAGAAGTTGTTTGCTAAGCTATATTCCATAACACCATAACCCACCAGAAGTTGTTTGCTAAGCTATATTCCATGACACCATAGACCACCAGAAGTTGAGCTACATTCCATGACACCATAAACCATCAGAAATTGTTTGCTAAGCTATATTCCATGACACCATAACCCACCAGAAGTTGTTTGCTAAGCTATATTCCATGACACCATAGACCACCAGAATTTGAGCTACATTCCATGACACCATAACCCACCAAAAGTTGGTTGCTAAGCTATAATCCATGACATCATAACCCACCAGAAGTTGTTTGCTAAGCTATACTCCATGACACCATAACCCACCAGAAGTTCTTTGCTAAGCTACATTCCATGACACCATACACCACCAGAAGTTGTTTGCTAAGCTATACTCCATGACACCATAAACCACCAGAAGTTGTTTGCTAAGCTATATTCCATGACACCATAGACCACCAGAAGTTGAGCTACATTCCATGACACCATAAACCATCAGAAATTGTTTGCTAAGCTATATTCCATGACACCATAACCCACCAGAAGTTGTTTGCTAAGCTATATTCCATGAAACCATAGACCACCAGAAGTTGAGCTACATTCCATGACACCATAACCCACCAAAAGTTGGTTGCTAAGCTATACTCCATGCCACCATAACCCACCAGAAGTTGTTTGCTAAGCTATACTCCATGACACCATAAACCACCAGAAGTTGTTTGCTAAGCTATACTCCATGTAACCATAAACCACCAGAAGTTGTTTGCTAAGCTACATTCCATGACACCATAAAACACCAGAAGTTGTTTGCTAAGCTATACTCCATGACACCATAGACCACCAGAAGTTGTTTGCTAAGCTATATTCCATGACACCATAACCCACCAGAAGTTGTTTGCTAAGCTACATTCCATGACACCATAGACCACCAGAAGTTGTTTGCTAAGCTATACTCCATGACACCATAACCCACCAGAAGTTGTTTGCTAAGCTATACTCCATGACACCATAACCCACCAGAAGTTGAGCTACATTCCATGACACCATAACCCACCAAAAGTTGGTTGCTAAGCTATACTCCATGATGCTATAACCCACCAGAAGTTGTTTGCTAAGCTATACTCCATGACACCATAACCCACCAGAAGTTGTTTGCTAAGCTACATTCCATGACACCATAAACCACCAGAAGTTGTTTGCTAAGCTATACTCCATGACACCATAAACCACCAGAAGTTGTTGGCTAAGCTATATTCCATGACACCATAACCCACCAGAAGTTGTTTGCTAAGCTACATTCCATGACACCATAGACCACCAGAAGTTGAGCTACATTCCATGACACCATAACCCACCAGAAATTGGTTGCTAAGCTATATTCCATGACACCATAACCCACCAGAAGTTGTTTGCTAAGCTATATTCCATGACACCATAACCCACCAGAAGTTGTTTGCTAAGCTACATTCCATGACACCATAGACCACCAGAAGTTGTTTGCTAAGCTATACTCCATGACACCATAACCCACCAGAAGTTGTTTGCTAAGCTATACTCCATGACACCATAACCCACCAGAAGTTGAGCTACATTCCATGACACCATAACCCACCAAAAGTTGGTTGCTAAGCTATACTCCATGATGCTATAACCCACCAGAAGTTGTTTGCTAAGCTATACTACATGACACCATAACCCACCAGAAGTTGTTTGCTAAGCTACATTCCATGACACCATAAACCACCAGAAGTTGTTTGCTAAGCTATACTCCATGACACCATAAACCACCAGAAGTTGTTGGCTAAGCTATATTCCATGACACCATAACCCACCAGAAGTTGTTTGCTAAGCTACATTCCATGACACCATAGACCACCAGAAGTTGAGCTACATTCCATGACACCATAACCCACCAGAAATTGGTTGCTAAGCTATATTCCATGACACCATAACCCACCAGAAGTTGTTTGCTAAGCTATATTCCATAACACCATAACCCACCAGAAGTTGTTTGCTAAGCTATATTCCATGACACCATAGACCACCAGAAGTTGAGCTACATTCCATGACACCATAAACCATCAGAAATTGTTTGCTAAGCTATATTCCATGACACCATAACCCACCAGAAGTTGTTTGCTAAGCTATATTCCATGACACCATAGACCACCAGAATTTGAGCTACATTCCATGACACCATAACCCACCAAAAGTTGTTTGCTAAGCTATACTCCATGACACTATAACCCACCAGAAGTTCTTTGCTAAGCTACATTCCATGACACCATAAACCACCAGAAGTTGTTTGCTAAGCTATACTCCATGACACCATAAACCACCAGAAGTTGTTTGCTAAGCTATATTCCATGACACCATAGACCACCAGAAGTTGAGCTACATTCCATGACACCATAAACCATCAGAAATTGTTTGCTAAGCTATATTCCATGACACCATAACCCACCAGAAGTTGTTTGCTAAGCTATATTCCATGAAACCATAGACCACCAGAAGTTGAGCTACATTCCATGACACCATAACCCACCAAAAGTTGGTTGCTAAGCTATACTCCATGCCACCATAACCCACCAGAAGTTGTTTGCTAAGCTATACTCCATGACACCATAAACCACCAGAAGTTGTTTGCTAAGCTATACTCCATGTAACCATAAACCACCAGAAGTTGTTTGCTAAGCTACATTCCATGACACCATAAACCACCAGAAGTTGTTTGCTAAGCTATACTCCATGACACCATAGACCACCAGAAGTTGTTTGCTAAGCTATATTCCATGACACCATAACCCACCAGAAGTTGTTTGCTAAGCTACATTCCATGACACCATAGACCACCAGAAGTTGTTTGCTAAGCTATACTCCATGACACCATAACCCACCAGAAGTTGTTTGCTAAGCTATACTCCATGACACCATAACCCACCAGAAGTTGAGCTACATTCCATGACACCATAACCCACCAAAAGTTGGTTGCTAAGCTATACTCCATGATGCTATAACCCACCAGAAGTTGTTTGCTAAGCTATATTCCATGACACCATAACCCACCAGAAGTTGTTTGCTAAGCTACATTCCATGACACCATAGACCACCAGAAGTTGAGCTACATTCCATGACACCATAACCCACCAGAAGTTGGTTGCTAAGCTATATTCCATGACACCATAACCCACCAGAAGTTGTTTGCTAAGCTATATTCCATGACACCATAGACCACCAGAAGTTGAGCTACATTCCATGACACTATAAACCATCAGAAATTGTTTGCTAAGCTATATTCCATGACACCATAACCCACCAGAAGTTGTTTGCTAAGCTATATTCCATGACACCATAGACCACCAGAAGTTGAGCTACATTCCATGACACCATAACCAACCAAAAGTTGGTTGCTAAGCTATACTCCATGACATCATAACCCACCAGAAGTTGTTTGCTAAGCTATACTCCATGACACCATAACCCACCAGAAGTTCTTTGCTAAGCTACATTCCATGACACCATAAACCACCAGAAGTTGTTTACTAAGCTATACTCCATGACACCATAACCCACCAGAAGTTGTTTGCTAAGCTATATTCCATGACACCATAACCCACCAGAAGTTGTTTGCTAAGCTACATTCCATGACACCATAGACCACCAGAAGTTGAGCTACATTCCATGACACCATAACCCACCAGAAGTTGGTTGCTAAGCTATACTCCATGACACCATAACCCACCAGAAGTTGTTTGCTAAGCTATATTCCATGACACCATAACCCACCAGAAGTTGTTTGCTAAGCTATATTCCATGACACCATAGACCACCAGAAGTTGAGCTACATTCCATGACACCATAAACCATCAGAAATTGTTTGCTAAGCTATATTCCATGACACCATAACCCACCAGAAGTTGTTTGCTAAGCTATATTCCATGACACCATAGACCACCAGAAGTTGAGCTACATTCCATGACACCATAACCAACCAAAAGTTGGTTGCTAAGCTATACTCCATGACATCATAACCCACCAGAAGTTGTTTGCTAAGCTATACTCCATGACACCATAACCCACCAGAAGTTCTTTGCTAAGCTACATTCCATGACACCATAAACCACCAGAAGTTGTTTACTAAGCTATACTCCATGACACCATAACCCACCAGAAGTTGTTTGCTAAGCTATATTCCATGACACCATAACCCACCAGAAGTTGTTTGCTAAGCTACATTCCATGACACCATAGACCACCAGAAGTTGAGCTACATTCCATGACACCATAACCCACCAGAATTTGGTTGCTAAGCTATACTCCATGACACCATAACCCACCAGAAGTTGTTTGCTAAGCTATATTCCATGACACCATAACCCACCAGAAGTTGTTTGCTAAGCTATATTCCATGACACCATAGACCACCAGAAGTTGAGCTACATTCCATGACACCATAAACCATCAGAAATTGTTTGCTAAGCTATATTCCATGACACCATAACCCACCAGAAGTTGTTTGCTAAGCTATATTCCATGACACCATAGACCACCAGAAGTTGAGCTACATTCCATGACACCATAACCCACCAAATGTTGGTTGCTAAGCTATACTCCATGCCACCATAACCCACCAGAAGTTGTTTGCTAAGCTATACTCCATGACACCATAAACCACCAGAAGTTGTTTGCTAAGCTATACTCCATGTAACCATAAACCACCAGAAGTTGTTTGCTAAGCTACATTCCATGACACCATAAACCACCAGAAGTTGTTTGCTAAGCTATACTCCATGACACCATAGACCACCAGAAGTTGTTTGCTAAGCTATATTCCATGACACCATAACCCACCAGAAGTTGTTTGCTAAGCTACATTCCATGACACCATAGACCACCAGAAGTTGTTTGCTAAGCTATACTCCTTGACACCATAACCCACCAGAAGTTGAGCTACATTCCATGACACCATAACCCACCAAAAGTTGGTTGCTAAGCTATACTCCATGATGCTATAACCCACCAGAAGTTGTTTGCTAAGCTATACTCCATGACACCATAACCCACCAGAAGTTGTTTGCTAAGCTACATTCCATGACACCATAAACCACCAGAAGTTGTTTGCTAAGCTATACTCCATGACACCATAAACCACCAGAAGTTGTTGGCTAAGCTATATTCCATGACACCATAACCCACCAGAAGTTGTTTGCTAAGCTACATTCCATGACACCATAGACCACCAGAAGTTGAGCTACATTCCATGACACCATAACCCACCAGAAATTGGTTGCTAAGCTATATTCCATGACACCATAACCCACCAGAAGTTGTTTGCTAAGCTATATTCCATAACACCATAACCCACCAGAAGTTGTTTGCTAAGCTATATTCCATGACACCATAGACCACCAGAAGTTGAGCTACATTCCATGACACCATAAACCATCAGAAATTGTTTGCTAAGCTATATTCCATGACACCATAACCCACCAGAAGTTGTTTGCTAAGCTATATTCCATGACACCATAGACCACCAGAATTTGAGCTACATTCCATGACACCATAACCCACCAAAAGTTGGTTGCTAAGCTATAATCCATGACATCATAACCCACCAGAAGTTGTTTGCTAAGCTATACTCCATGACACCATAACCCACCAGAAGTTCTTTGCTAAGCTACATTCCATGACACCATACACCACCAGAAGTTGTTTGCTAAGCTATATTCCATGACACCATAAACCACCAGAAGTTGAGCTACATTCCATGACACCATAAACCATCAGAAATTGTTTGCTAAGCTATATTCCATGACACCATAACCCACCAGAAGTTGTTTGCTAAGCTATATTCCATGAAACCATAGACCACCAGAAGTTGAGCTACATTCCATGACACCATAACCCACCAAAAGTTGGTTGCTAAGCTATACTCCATGCCACCATAACCCACCAGAAGTTGTTTGCTAAGCTATACTCCATGACACCATAAACCACCAGAAGTTGTTTGCTAAGCTATACTCCATGTAACCATAAACCACCAGAAGTTGTTTGCTAAGCTACATTCCATGACACCATAAAACACCAGAAGTTGTTTGCTAAGCTATACTCCATGACACCATAGACCACCAGAAGTTGTTTGCTAAGCTATATTCCATGACACCATAACCCACCAGAAGTTGTTTGCTAAGCTACATTCCATGACACCATAGACCACCAGAAGTTGTTTGCTAAGCTATACTCCATGACACCATAACCCACCAGAAGTTGTTTGCTAAGCTATACTCCATGACACCATAACCCACCAGAAGTTGAGCTACATTCCATGACACCATAACCCACCAAAAGTTGGTTGCTAAGCTATACTCCATGATGCTATAACCCACCAGAAGTTGTTTGCTAAGCTATACTCCATGACACCATAACCCACCAGAAGTTGTTTGCTAAGCTACATTCCATGACACCATAAACCACCAGAAGTTGTTTGCTAAGCTATACTCCATGACACCATAAACCACCAGAAGTTGTTGGCTAAGCTATATTCCATGACACCATAACCCACCAGAAGTTGTTTGCTAAGCTACATTCCATGACACCATAGACCACCAGAAGTTGAGCTACATTCCATGACACCATAACCCACCAGAAATTGGTTGCTAAGCTATATTCCATGACACCATAACCCACCAGAAGTTGTTTGCTAAGCTATATTCCATGACACCATAACCCACCAGAAGTTGTTTGCTAAGCTACATTCCATGACACCATAGACCACCAGAAGTTGTTTGCTAAGCTATACTCCATGACACCATAACCCACCAGAAGTTGTTTGCTAAGCTATACTCCATGACACCATAACCCACCAGAAGTTGAGCTACATTCCATGACACCATAACCCACCAAAAGTTGGTTGCTAAGCTATACTCCATGATGCTATAACCCACCAGAAGTTGTTTGCTAAGCTATACTACATGACACCATAACCCACCAGAAGTTGTTTGCTAAGCTACATTCCATGACACCATAAACCACCAGAAGTTGTTTGCTAAGCTATACTCCATGACACCATAAACCACCAGAAGTTGTTGGCTAAGCTATATTCCATGACACCATAACCCACCAGAAGTTGTTTGCTAAGCTACATTCCATGACACCATAGACCACCAGAAGTTGAGCTACATTCCATGACACCATAACCCACCAGAAATTGGTTGCTAAGCTATATTCCATGACACCATAACCCACCAGAAGTTGTTTGCTAAGCTATATTCCATAACACCATAACCCACCAGAAGTTGTTTGCTAAGCTATATTCCATGACACCATAGACCACCAGAAGTTGAGCTACATTCCATGACACCATAAACCATCAGAAATTGTTTGCTAAGCTATATTCCATGACACCATAACCCACCAGAAGTTGTTTGCTAAGCTATATTCCATGACACCATAGACCACCAGAATTTGAGCTACATTCCATGACACCATAACCCACCAAAAGTTGTTTGCTAAGCTATACTCCATGACACTATAACCCACCAGAAGTTCTTTGCTAAGCTACATTCCATGACACCATAAACCACCAGAAGTTGTTTGCTAAGCTACATTCCATGACACCATAAAACACCAGAAGTTGTTTGCTAAGCTATACTCCATGACACCATAGACCACCAGAAGTTGTTTGCTAAGCTATATTCCATGACACCATAACCCACCAGAAGTTGTTTGCTAAGCTACATTCCATGACACCATAGACCACCAGAAGTTGTTTGCTAAGCTATACTCCATGACACCATAACCCACCAGAAGTTGTTTGCTAAGCTATACTCCATGACACCATAACCCACCAGAAGTTGAGCTACATTCCATGACACCATAACCCACCAAAAGTTGGTTGCTAAGCTATACTCCATGATGCTATAACCCACCAGAAGTTGTTTGCTAAGCTATACTCCATGACACCATAACCCACCAGAAGTTGTTTGCTAAGCTACATTCCATGACACCATAAACCACCAGAAGTTGTTTGCTAAGCTATACTCCATGACACCATAAACCACCAGAAGTTGTTGGCTAAGCTATATTCCATGACACCATAACCCACCAGAAGTTGTTTGCTAAGCTACATTCCATGACACCATAGACCACCAGAAGTTGAGCTACATTCCATGACACCATAACCCACCAGAAATTGGTTGCTAAGCTATATTCCATGACACCATAACCCACCAGAAGTTGTTTGCTAAGCTATATTCCATGACACCATAACCCACCAGAAGTTGTTTGCTAAGCTACATTCCATGACACCATAGACCACCAGAAGTTGTTTGCTAAGCTATACTCCATGACACCATAACCCACCAGAAGTTGTTTGCTAAGCTATACTCCATGACACCATAACCCACCAGAAGTTGAGCTACATTCCATGACACCATAACCCACCAAAAGTTGGTTGCTAAGCTATACTCCATGATGCTATAACCCACCAGAAGTTGTTTGCTAAGCTATACTACATGACACCATAACCCACCAGAAGTTGTTTGCTAAGCTACATTCCATGACACCATAAACCACCAGAAGTTGTTTGCTAAGCTATACTCCATGACACCATAAACCACCAGAAGTTGTTGGCTAAGCTATATTCCATGACACCATAACCCACCAGAAGTTGTTTGCTAAGCTACATTCCATGACACCATAGACCACCAGAAGTTGAGCTACATTCCATGACACCATAACCCACCAGAAATTGGTTGCTAAGCTATATTCCATGACACCATAACCCACCAGAAGTTGTTTGCTAAGCTATATTCCATAACACCATAACCCACCAGAAGTTGTTTGCTAAGCTATATTCCATGACACCATAGACCACCAGAAGTTGAGCTACATTCCATGACACCATAAACCATCAGAAATTGTTTGCTAAGCTATATTCCATGACACCATAACCCACCAGAAGTTGTTTGCTAAGCTATATTCCATGACACCATAGACCACCAGAATTTGAGCTACATTCCATGACACCATAACCCACCAAAAGTTGTTTGCTAAGCTATACTCCATGACACTATAACCCACCAGAAGTTCTTTGCTAAGCTACATTCCATGACACCATAAACCACCAGAAGTTGTTTGCTAAGCTATACTCCATGACACCATAAACCACCAGAAGTTGTTTGCTAAGCTATATTCCATGACACCATAGACCACCAGAAGTTGAGCTACATTCCATGACACCATAAACCATCAGAAATTGTTTGCTAAGCTATATTCCATGACACCATAACCCACCAGAAGTTGTTTGCTAAGCTATATTCCATGAAACCATAGACCACCAGAAGTTGAGCTACATTCCATGACACCATAACCCACCAAAAGTTGGTTGCTAAGCTATACTCCATGCCACCATAACCCACCAGAAGTTGTTTGCTAAGCTATACTCCATGACACCATAAACCACCAGAAGTTGTTTGCTAAGCTATACTCCATGTAACCATAAACCACCAGAAGTTGTTTGCTAAGCTACATTCCATGACACCATAAACCACCAGAAGTTGTTTGCTAAGCTATACTCCATGACACCATAGACCACCAGAAGTTGTTTGCTAAGCTATATTCCATGACACCATAACCCACCAGAAGTTGTTTGCTAAGCTACATTCCATGACACCATAGACCACCAGAAGTTGTTTGCTAAGCTATACTCCATGACACCATAACCCACCAGAAGTTGTTTGCTAAGCTATACTCCATGACACCATAACCCACCAGAAGTTGAGCTACATTCCATGACACCATAACCCACCAAAAGTTGGTTTCTAAGCTATACTCCATGATGCTATAACCCACCAGAAGTTGTTTGCTAAGCTATATTCCATGACACCATAACCCACCAGAAGTTGTTTGCTAAGCTATATTCCATGACACCAAATCCCACCAGAAGTTGTTTGCTAAGCTATATTCCATGACACCATAGACCACCAGAAGTTGAGCTACATTCCATGACACCATAACCCACCAGAAATTGGTTGCTAAGCTATATTCCATGACACCATAACCCACCAGAAGTTGTTTGCTAAGCTATATTCCATGACACCATAACCCACCAGAAGTTGTTTGCTAAGCTATATTCCATGACACCATAGACCACCAAAAGTTGGGCTACATTCCATGACACCATAAACCATCAGAAGTTGGTTGCTAAGCTATACTCCATGACACTATAACCCATCAGAAGTTGTTTGCTAAGCTATACTCCATGACACCATAACCCACCAGAAGTTGTTTGCTAAGCTACATTCCATGACACCATAAACCACCAGAAGTTGTTTGCTAAGCTATACTCCATGACACCATAAACCACCAGAAGTTGTTTGCTAAGCTATATTCCATGACACCATAACCCACCAGAAGTTGTTTGCTAAGCTACATTCCATGACACCATAGACCACCAGAAGTTGAGCTACATTCCATGACACCATAACCCACCAGAAGTTGGTTGCTAAGCTATATTCCATGACACCATAACCCACCAGAAGTTGTTTGCTAAGCTATATTCCATGACACCATAGACCACCAGAAGTTGAGCTACATTCCATGACACCATAAACCATCAGAAATTGTTTGCTAAGCTATATTCCATGACACCATAACCCACCAGAAGTTGTTTGCTAAGCTATATTCCATGACACCATAGACCACCAGAAGTTGAGCTACATTCCATGACACCATAACCAACCAAAAGTTGGTTGCTAAGCTATACTCCATGACATCATAACCCACCAGAAGTTGTTTGCTAAGCTATACTCCATGACACCATAACCCACCAGAAGTTCTTTGCTAAGCTACATTCCATGACACCATAAACCACCAGAAGTTGTTTACTAAGCTATACTCCATGACACCATAACCCACCAGAAGTTGTTTGCTAAGCTATATTCCATGACACCATAACCCACCAGAAGTTGTTTGCTAAGCTATATTCCATGACACCATAGACCACCAGAAGTTGAGCTACATTCCATGACACCATAACCCACCAGAAATTGGTTGCTAAGCTATATTCCATGACACCATAACCCACCAGAAGTTGTTTGCTAAGCTATATTCCATGACACCATAACCCACCAGAAGTTGTTTGCTAAGCTATATTCCATGACACCATAGACCACCAAAAGTTGGGCTACATTCCATGACACCATAAACCATCAGAAGTTGGTTGCTAAGCTATACTCCATGACACTATAACCCATCAGAAGTTGTTTGCTAAGCTATACTCCATGACACCATAACCCACCAGAAGTTGTTTGCTAAGCTACATTCCATGACACCATAAACCACCAGAAGTTGTTTGCTAAGCTATACTCCATGACACCATAAACCACCAGAAGTTGTTTGCTAAGCTATATTCCATGACACCATAACCCACCAGAAGTTGTTTGCTAAGCTACATTCCATGACACCATAGACCACCAGAAGTTGAGCTACATTCCATGACACCATAACCCACCAGAAGTTGGTTGCTAAGCTATATTCCATGACACCATAACCCACCAGAAGTTGTTTGCTAAGCTATATTCCATGACACCATAGACCACCAGAAGTTGAGCTACATTCCATGACACCATAAACCATCAGAAATTGTTTGCTAAGCTATATTCCATGACACCATAACCCACCAGAAGTTGTTTGCTAAGCTATATTCCATGACACCATAGACCACCAGAAGTTGAGCTACATTCCATGACACCATAACCAACCAAAAGTTGGTTGCTAAGCTATACTCCATGACATCATAACCCACCAGAAGTTGTTTGCTAAGCTATACTCCATGACACCATAACCCACCAGAAGTTCTTTGCTAAGCTACATTCCATGACACCATAAACCACCAGAAGTTGTTTACTAAGCTATACTCCATGACACCATAACCCACCAGAAGTTGTTTGCTAAGCTATATTCCATGACACCATAACCCACCAGAAGTTGTTTGCTAAGCTACATTCCATGACACCATAGACCACCAGAAGTTGAGCTACATTCCATGACACCATAACCCACCAGAAGTTGGTTGCTAAGCTATACTCCATGACACCATAACCCACCAGAAGTTGTTTGCTAAGCTATATTCCATGACACCATAACCCACCAGAAGTTGTTTGCTAAGCTATATTCCATGACACCATAGACCACCAGAAGTTGAGCTACATTCCATGACACCATAAACCATCAGAAATTGTTTGCTAAGCTATATTCCATGACACCATAACCCACCAGAAGTTGTTTGCTAAGCTATATTCCATGACACCATAGACCACCAGAAGTTGAGCTTCATTCCATGACACCATAACCCACCAAAAGTTGGTTGCTAAGCTATACTCCATGCCACCATAACCCACCAGAAGTTGTTTGCTAAGCTATACTCCATGACACCATAAACCACCAGAAGTTGTTTGCTAAGCTATACTCCATGTAACCATAAACCACCAGAAGTTGTTTGCTAAGCTACATTCCATGACACCATAAACCACCAGAAGTTGTTTGCTAAGCTATACTCCATGACACCATAGACCACCAGAAGTTGTTTGCTAAGCTATATTCCATGACACCATAACCCACCAGAAGTTGTTTGCTAAGCTACATTCCATGACACCATAGACCACCAGAAGTTGTTTGCTAAGCTATACTCCATGACACCATAACCCACCAGAAGTTGTTTGCTAAGCTATACTCCATGACACCATAACCCACCAGAAGTTGAGCTACATTCCATGACACCATAACCCACCAAAAGTTGGTTGCTAAGCTATACTCCATGCCACCATAACCCACCAGAAGTTGTTTGCTAAGCTATACTCCATGACACCATAACCCACCAGAAGTTGTTTGCTAAGCTACATTCCATGACACCATAAACCACCAGAAGTTGTTTGCTAAGCTATACTCCATGACACCATAAACCACCAGAAGTTGTTGGCTAAGCTATATTCCATGACACCATAACCCACCAGAAGTTGTTTGCTAAGCTACATTCCATGACACCATAGACCACCAGAAGTTGAGCTACATTCCATGACACCATAACCCACCAGAAATTGGTTGCTAAGCTATATTCCATGACACCATAACCCACCAGAAGTTGTTTGCTAAGCTATATTCCATGACACCATAACCCACCAGAAGTTGTTTGCTAAGCTATATTCCATGACACCATAGACCACCAGAAGTTGAGCTACATTCCATGACACCATAAACCATCAGAAATTGTTTGCTAAGCTATATTCCATGACACCATAACCCACCAGAAGTTGTTTGCTAAGCTATATTCCATGACACCATAGACCACCAGAATTTGAGCTACATTCCATGACACCATAACCCACCAAAAGTTGGTTGCTAAGCTATAATCCATGACATCATAACCCACCAGAAGTTGTTTGCTAAGCTATACTCCATGACACCATAACCCACCAGAAGTTCTTTGCTAAGCTACATTCCATGACACCATAAACCACCAGAAGTTGTTTGCTAAGCTATACTCCATGACACCATAAACCACCAGAAGTTGTTTGCTAAGCTATATTCCATGACACCATAGACCACCAGAAGTTGAGCTACATTCCATAACACCATAAACCATCAGAAATTGTTTGCTAAGCTATATTCCATGACACCATAACCCACCAGAAGTTGTTTGCTAAGCTATATTCCATGACACCATAGACCACCAGAAGTTGAGCTACATTCCATGACACCATAAACCATCAGAAATTGTTTGCTAAGCTATATTCCATGACACCATAACCCACCAGAAGTTGTTTGCTAAGCTATATTCCATGAAACCATAGACCACCAGAAGTTGAGCTACATTCCATGACACCATAACCCACCAAAAGTTGGTTGCTAAGCTATACTCCATGCCACCATAACCCACCAGAAGTTGTTTGCTAAGCTATACTCCATGACACCATAAACCACCAGAAGTTGTTTGCTAAGCTACATTCCATGACACCATAAACCACCAGAAGTTGTTTGCTAAGCTATACTCCATGACACCATAAACCACCAGAAGTTGTTTGCTAAGCTATATTCCATGACACCATAACCCACCAGAAGTTGTTTGCTAAGCTACATTCCATGACACCATAGACCACCAGAAGTTGAGCTACATTCCATGACACCATAACCCACCAGAAGTTGGTTGCTAAGCTATATTCCATGACACCATAACCCACCAGAAGTTGTTTGCTAAGCTATATTCCATGACACCATAGACCACCAGAAGTTGAGCTACATTCCATGACACCATAAACCATCAGAAATTGTTTGCTAAGCTATATTCCATGACACCATAACCCACCAGAAGTTGTTTGCTAAGCTATATTCCATGACACCATAGACCACCAGAAGTTGAGCTACATTCCATGACACCATAACCAACCAAAAGTTGGTTGCTAAGCTATACTCCATGACATCATAACCCACCAGAAGTTGTTTGCTAAGCTATACTCCATGACACCATAACCCACCAGAAGTTCTTTGCTAAGCTACATTCCATGACACCATAAACCACCAGAAGTTGTTTACTAAGCTATACTCCATGACACCATAACCCACCAGAAGTTGTTTGCTAAGCTATATTCCATGATACCATAACCCACCAGAAGTTGTTTGCTAAGCTACATTCCATGACACCATAGACCACCAGAAGTTGAGCTACATTCCATGACACCATAACCCACCAGAAGTTGGTTGCTAAGCTATACTCCATGACACCATAACCCACCAGAAGTTGTTTGCTAAGCTATATTCCATGACACCATAACCCACCAGAAGTTGTTTGCTAAGCTATATTCCATGACACCATAGACCACCAGAAGTTGAGCTACATTCCATGACACCATAAACCATCAGAAATTGTTTGCTAAGCTATATTCCATGACACCATAACCCACCAGAAGTTGTTTGCTAAGCTATATTCCATGACACCATAGACCACCAGAAGTTGAGCTACATTCCATGACACCATAACCCACCAAAAGTTGGTTGCTAAGCTATACTCCATGCCACCATAACCCACCAGAAGTTGTTTGCTAAGCTATACTCCATGACACCATAAACCACCAGAAGTTGTTTGCTAAGCTATACTCCATGTAACCATAAACCACCAGAAGTTGTTTGCTAAGCTACATTCCATGACACCATAAACCACCAGAAGTTGTTTGCTAAGCTATACTCCATGACACCATAGACCACCAGAAGTTGTTTGCTAAGCTATATTCCATGACACCATAACCCACCAGAAGTTGTTTGCTAAGCTACATTCCATGACACCATAGACCACCAGAAGTTGTTTGCTAAGCTATACTCCATGACACCATAACCCACCAGAAGTTGTTTGCTAAGCTATACTCCATGACACCATAACCCACCAGAAGTTGAGCTACATTCCATGACACCATAGACCACCAAAAGTTGGTTGCTAAGCTATACTCCATGCCACCATAACCCACCAGAAGTTGTTTGCTAAGCTACATTCCATGACACCATAAACCACCAGAAGTTGTTTGCTAAGCTATACTCCATGACACCATAAACCACCAGAAGTTGTTGGCTAAGCTATATTCCATGACACCATAACCCACCAGAAGTTGTTTGCTAAGCTACATTCCATGACACCATAGACCACCAGAAGTTGAGCTACATTCCATGACACCATAACCCACCAGAAATTGGTTGCTAAGCTATATTCCATGACACCATAACCCACCAGAAGTTGTTTGCTAAGCTATATTCCATAACACCATAACCCACCAGAAGTTGTTTGCTAAGCTATATTCCATGACACCATAGACCACCAGAAGTTGAGCTACATTCCATGACACCATAAACCATCAGAAATTGTTTGCTAAGCTATATTCCATGACACCATAACCCACCAGAAGTTGTTTGCTAAGCTATATTCCATGACACCATAGACCACCAGAATTTGAGCTACATTCCATGACACCATAACCCACCAAAAGTTGGTTGCTAAGCTATAATCCATGACATCATAACCCACCAGAAGTTGTTTGCTAAGCTATACTCCATGACACCATAACCCACCAGAAGTTCTTTGCTAAGCTACATTCCATGACACCATAAACCACCAGAAGTTGTTTGCTAAGCTATACTCCATGACACCATAAACCACCAGAAGTTGTTTGCTAAGCTATATTCCATGACACCATAGACCACCAGAAGTTGAGCTACATTCCATAACACCATAAACCATCAGAAATTGTTTGCTAAGCTATATTCCATGACACCATAACCCACCAGAAGTTGTTTGCTAAGCTATATTCCATGACACCATAGACCACCAGAAGTTGAGCTACATTCCATGACACCATAAACCATCAGAAATTGTTTGCTAAGCTATATTCCATGACACCATAACCCACCAGAAGTTGTTTGCTAAGCTATATTCCATGAAACCATAGACCACCAGAAGTTGAGCTACATTCCATGACACCATAACCCACCAAAAGTTGGTTGCTAAGCTATACTCCATGCCACCATAACCCACCAGAAGTTGTTTGCTAAGCTATACTCCATGACACCATAAACCACCAGAAGTTGTTTGCTAAGCTATACTCCATGTAACCATAAACCACCAGAAGTTGTTTGCTAAGCTACATTCCATGACACCATAAACCACCAGAAGTTGTTTGCTAAGCTATACTCCATGACACCATAGACCACCAGAAGTTGTTTGCTAAGCTACATTCCATGAAACCATAAACCACCAGAAGTTGTTTGCTAAGCTATACTCCATGACACCATAAACCACCAGAAGTTGTTGGCTAAGCTATATTCCATGACACCATAACCCACCAGAAGTTGTTTGCTAAGCTACATTCCATGACACCATAGACCACCAGAAGTTGAGCTACATTCCATGACACCATAACCCACCAGAAATTGGTTGCTAAGCTATATTCCATGACACCATAACCCACCAGAAGTTGTTTGCTAAGCTATATTCCATGACACCATAACCCACCAGAAGTTGTTTGCTAAGCTATATTCCATGACACCATAGACCACCAAAAGTTGGGCTACATTCCATGACACCATAAACCATCAGAAGTTGGTTGCTAAGCTATACTCCATGACACTATAACCCATCAGAAGTTGTTTGCTAAGCTATACTCCATGACACCATAACCCACCAGAAGTTGTTTGCTAAGCTACATTCCATGACACCATAAACCACCAGAAGTTGTTTGCTAAGCTATACTCCATGACACCATAAACCACCAGAAGTTGTTTGCTAAGCTATATTCCATGACACCATAACCCACCAGAAGTTGTTTGCTAAGCTACATTCCATGACACCATAGACCACCAGAAGTTGAGCTACATTCCATGACACCATAACCCACCAGAAGTTGGTTGCTAAGCTATACTCCATGACACCATAACCCACCAGAAGTTGTTTGCTAAGCTATATTCCATGACACCATAACCCACCAGAAGTTGTTTGCTAAGCTATATTCCATGACACCATAGACCACCAGAAGTTGAGCTACATTCCATGACACCATAACCCACCAAAAGTTGGTTGCTAAGCTATACTCCATGCCACCATAACCCACCAGAAGTTGTTTGCTAAGCTATACTCCATGACACCATAAACCACCAGAAGTTGTTTGCTAAGCTATACTCCATGTAACCATAAACCACCAGAAGTTGTTTGCTAAGCTACATTCCATGACACCATAAACCACCAGAAGTTGTTTGCTAAGCTATACTCCATGACACCACAGACCACCAGAAGTTGTTTGCTAAGCTATATTCCATGACACCATAACCCACCAGAAGTTGTTTGCTAAGCTACATTCCATGACACCATAGACCACCAGAAGTTGTTTGCTAAGCTATACTCCATGACACCATAACCCACCAGAAGTTGTTTGCTAAGCTATACTCCATGACACCATAACCCACCAGAAGTTGAGCTACATTCCATGACACCATAACCCACCAAAAGTTGGTTGCTAAGCTATACTCCATGATGCTATAACCCACCAGAAGTTGTTTGCTAAGCTATACTCCATGACACCATAACCCACCAGAAGTTGTTTGCTAAGCTACATTCCATGACACCATAAACCACCAGAAGTTGTTTGCTAAGCTATACTCCATGACACCATAAACCACCAGAAGTTGTTGGCTAAGCTATATTCCATGACACCATAACCCACCAGAAGTTGTTTGCTAAGCTACATTCCATGACACCATAGACCACCAGAAGTTGAGCTACATTCCATGACACCATAACCCACCAGAAATTGGTTGCTAAGCTATATTCCATGACACCATAACCCACCAGAAGTTGTTTGCTAAGCTATATTCCATGACACCATAACCCACCAGAAGTTGTTTGCTAAGCTATATTCCATGACACCATAGACCACCAAAAGTTGGGCTACATTCCATGACACCATAAACCATCAGAAGTTGGTTGCTAAGCTATACTCCATGACACTATAACCCATCAGAAGTTGTTTGCTAAGCTATACTCCATGACACCATAACCCACCAGAAGTTGTTTGCTAAGCTACATTCCATGACACCATAAACCACCAGAAGTTGTTTGCTAAGCTATACTCCATGACACCATAAACCACCAGAAGTTGTTTGCTAAGCTATATTCCATGACACCATAACCCACCAGAAGTTGTTTGCTAAGCTACATTCCATGACACCATAGACCACCAGAAGTTGAGCTACATTCCATGACACCATAACCCACTAGAAGTTGGTTGCTAAGCTATATTCCATGACACCATAACCCACCAGAAGTTGTTTGCTAAGCCATATTCCATGACACCATAGACCACCAGAAGTTGAGCTACATTCCATGACACCATAAACCATCAGAAATTGTTTGCTAAGCTATATTCCATGACACCATAACCCACCAGAAGTTGTTTGCTAAGCTATATTCCATGACACCATAGACCACCAGAAGTTGAGCTACATTCCATGACACCATAACCAACCAAAAGTTGGTTGCTAAGCTATACTCCATGACATCATAACCCACCAGAAGTTGTTTGCTAAGCTATATTCCATGACACCATAAACCACCAGAAGTTGTTTGCTAAGCTATACTCCATGACACAATAAACCACCAGAAGTTGTTTACTAAGCTATACTCCATGACACCATAACCCACCAGAAGTTGTTTGCTAAGCTATATTCCATGACACCATAACCCACCAGAAGTTGTTTGCTAAGCTACATTCCATGACACCATAGACCACCAGAAGTTGAGCTACATTCCATGACACCATAACCCACCAGAAGTTGGTTGCTAAGCTATACTCCATGACACCATAACCCACCAGAAGTTGTTTGCTAAGCTATATTCCATGACACCATAACCCACCAGAAG
The DNA here is from genome assembly GCA_036924085.1 of Ariolimax columbianus. Taxonomy (NCBI): domain Eukaryota; kingdom Metazoa; phylum Mollusca; class Gastropoda; order Stylommatophora; family Arionidae; genus Ariolimax; species Ariolimax columbianus. The sequence goes on along the minus strand of JAVGWX010000021.1, from coordinate 25,209,606 downwards.
TTGTTTGCTAAGCTATATTCCATGACACCATAGACCACCAGAAGTTGAGCTACATTCCATGACACCATAAACCATCAGAAATTGTTTGCTAAGCTATATTCCATGACACCATAACCCACCAGAAGTTGTTTGCTAAGCTATATTCCATGACACCATAGACCACCAGAAGTTGAGCTACATTCCATGACACCATAACCCACCAAAAGTTGGTTGCTAAGCTATACTCCATGCCACCATAACCCACCAGAAGTTGTTTGCTAAGCTATACTCCATGACATCATAACCCACCAGAAGTTGTTTGCTAAGCTATATTCCATGACACCATAACCCACCAGAAGTTGTTTGCTAAGCTATATTCCATGACACCATAGACCACCAAAAGTTGGGCTACATTCCATGACACCATAAACCATCAGAAGTTGGTTGCTAAGCTATACTCCATGACACTATAACCCATCAGAAGTTGTTTGCTAAGCTATACTCCATGACACCATAACCCACCAGAAGTTGTTTGCTAAGCTACATTCCATGACACCATAAACCACCAGAAGTTGTTTGCTAAGCTATACTCCATGACACCATAAACCACCAGAAGTTGTTTGCTAAGCTATATTCCATGACACCATAACCCACCAGAAGTTGTTTGCTAAGCTACATTCCATGACACCATAGACCACCAGAAGTTGAGCTACATTCCATGACACCATAACCCACCAGAAGTTGGTTGCTAAGCTATATTCCATGACACCATAACCCACCAGAAGTTGTTTGCTAAGCTATATTCCATGACACCATAGACCACCAGAAGTTGAGCTACATTCCATGACACCATAAACCATCAGAAATTGTTTGCTAAGCTATATTCCATGACACCATAACCCACCAGAAGTTGTTTGCTAAGCTATATTCCATGACACCATAGACCACCAGAAGTTGAGCTACATTCCATGACACCATAACCAACCAAAAGTTGGTTGCTAAGCTATACTCCATGACATCATAACCCACCAGAAGTTGTTTGCTAAGCTATACTCCATGACACCATAACCCACCAGAAGTTCTTTGCTAAGCTACATTCCATGACACCATAAACCACCAGAAGTTGTTTACTAAGCTATACTCCATGACACCATAACCCACCAGAAGTTGTTTGCTAAGCTATATTCCATGACACCATAACCCACCAGAAGTTGTTTGCTAAGCTACATTCCATGACACCATAGACCACCAGAAGTTGAGCTACATTCCATGACACCATAACCCACCAGAAGTTGGTTGCTAAGCTATACTCCATGACACCATAACCCACCAGAAGTTGTTTGCTAAGCTATATTCCATGACACCATAACCCACCAGAAGTTGTTTGCTAAGCTATATTCCATGACACCATAGACCACCAGAAGTTGAGCTACATTCCATGACACCATAAACCATCAGAAATTGTTTGCTAAGCTATATTCCATGACACCATAACCCACCAGAAGTTGTTTGCTAAGCTATATTCCATGACACCATAGACCACCAGAAGTTGAGCTACATTCCATGACACCATAACCCACCAAAAGTTGGTTGCTAAGCTATACTCCATGCCACCATAACCCACCAGAAGTTGTTTGCTAAGCTATACTCCATGACACCATAAACCACCAGAAGTTGTTTGCTAAGCTATACTCCATGTAACCATAAACCACCAGAAGTTGTTTGCTAAGCTACATTCCATGACACCATAAACCACCAGAAGTTGTTTGCTAAGCTATACTCCATGACACCATAGACCACCAGAAGTTGTTTGCTAAGCTATATTCCATGACACCATAACCCACCAGAAGTTGTTTGCTAAGCTACATTCCATGACACCATAGACCACCAGAAGTTGTTTGCTAAGCTATACTCCATGACACCATATCCCACCAGAAGTTGTTTGCTAAGCTATACTCCATGACACCATAACCCACCAGAAGTTGAGCTACATTCCATGACACCATAACCCACCAAAAGTTGGTTGCTAAGCTATACTCCATGATGCTATAACCCACCAGAAGTTGTTTGCTAAGCTATACTCCATGACACCATAACCCACCAGAAGTTGTTTGCTAAGCTACATTCCATGACACCATAAACCACCAGAAGTTGTTTGCTAAGCTATACTCCATGACACCATAAACCACCAGAAGTTGTTGGCTAAGCTATATTCCATGACACCATAACCCACCAGAAGTTGTTTGCTAAGCTACATTCCATGACACCATAGACCACCAGAAGTTGAGCTACATTCCATGACACCATAACCCACCAGAAATTGGTTGCTAAGCTATATTCCATGACACCATAACCCACCAGAAGTTGTTTGCTAAGCTATATTCCATAACACCATAACCCACCAGAAGTTGTTTGCTAAGCTATATTCCATGACACCATAGACCACCAAAAGTTGGGCTACATTCCATGACACCATAAACCATCAGAAATTGTTTGCTAAGCTATATTCCATGACACTATAACACACCAAAAGTTGTTTGCTAAGCTATATTCCATGACACCATAGACCACCAGAAGTTGAGCTACATTCCATGACACCATAACCCACCAAAAGTTGGTTGCTAAGCTATACTCCATGACACCAAAACCCACCAGAAGTTGTTTGCTAAGCTATACTCCATGACACCATAACCCACCAGAAGTTGTTTGCTAAGCTACATTCCATGACACCATAAACCACCAGAAGTTGTTTGCTAAGCTATACTCCATGACACCATAACCCACCAGAAGTTGTTTGCTAAGCTACATTCCATGACACCATAGACCACCAGAAGTTGTGTGCTAAGCTATATTCCATGACACCATAGACCACCAGAAGTTGAGCTACATTCCATGACACCATAACCCACCAAAAGTTGGTTGCTAAGCTATACTCCATGACACTATAACCCATCAGAAGTTGTTTGCTAAGCTATACTCCATGACACCATAACCCACCAGAAGTTGTTTGCTAAGCTACATTCCATGACACCATAAACCACCAGAAGTTGTTTGCTAAGCTATACTCCATGACACCATAAACCACCAGAAGTTGTTTGCTAAGCTATATTCCATGACACCATAACCCACCAGAAGTTGTTTGCTAAGCTACATTCCATGACACCATAGACCACCAGAAGTTGAGCTACATTCCATGACACCATAACCCACCAGAAGTTGGTTGCTAAGCTATATTCCATGACACCATAACCCACCAGAAGTTGTTTGCTAAGCTATATTCCATGACACCATAGACCACCAAAAGTTGAGCTACATTCCATGACACCATAAACCATCAGAAATTGTTTGGTAAGCTATATTCCATGACACCATAACCCACCAGAAGTTGGTTGCTAAGCTATACTCCATGACACCATAACCCACCAGAAGTTGTTTGCTAAGCTATACTCCATGACACCATAACCCACCAGAAGTTGTTTGCTAAGCTACATTCCATGACACCATAAACCACCAGAAGTTGTTTGCTAAGCTATACTCCATGACACCATAAACCACCAGAAGTTGTTTGCTAAGCTATATTCCATGACACCATAACCCACCAGAAGTTGTTTGCTAAGCTATATTCCATGACACCATAGACCACCAGAAGTTGAGCTACATTCCATGACACCTTAACCCACCAGAAGTTGGTTGCTAAGCTATACTCCATGACACTATAACCCACCAGAAGTTGTTTGCTAAGCTATATTCCATGACACAATAGACCACCAGAAGTAGAGCTACATTCCATGACACCATAAACCACCCGAAGTTGTTTGCTAAGCTATATTCCATGACACAATAGACCACCAAAAGTTGAGCTACATTCCATGACACCATAAACCATCAGAAATTGTTTGCTAAGCTATATTCCATGACACCATAACCCACCCAAAGTTGTTTGCTAAGCTATATTCCATGACACCATAGAACACCAGAAGTTGAGCTACATTCCATGACACCATAACCCACAAAAAGTTGGTTGCTAAGCTATACTCCATGACACCATAACCCACCAGAAGTTGTTTGCTAAGCTATACTCCATGACACCATAACCCACCAGAAGTTCTTTGCTAAGCTACATTCCATGACACCATAAACCACCAGAAGTTGTTTGCTAAGCTATACTCTATGACACCATAGACCACCAGAAGTTGTTTGCTAAGCTATATTCCATGACACCATAACCCACCAGAAGTTGTTTGCTAAGCTACATTCCATGACACCATAGACCACCAGAAGTTGTTTGCTAAGCTATACTCCATGACACCATAACCCACCAGAAGTTGTTTGCTAAGCTATACTCCATGACACCATAACCCACCAGAAGTTGTTTGCTAAGCTACATTCCATGACACCATAAACCACCAGAAGTTGTTTGCTAAGCTATACTCCATGACACCATAAACCACCAGAAGTTGTTTGCTAAGCTATATTCCATGACACCATAACCCACCAGAAGTTGTTTGCTAAGCTACATTCCATGACACCATAGACCACCAGAAGTTGTTTGCTAAGCTATATTCCATGACACCATAAACCACCAGAAGTTGAGCTACATTCCATGACACCATAACCCACCAAAAGTTGGTTGCTAAGCTATACTCCATGACACTATAACCCACATGAAGTTGTTTGCTAAGCTATACTCCATGACACCATAACCCACCAGAAGTTGTTTGCTAAGCTACATTCCATGACACCATAAACCACCAGAAGTTGTTTGCTAAGCTATACTCCATGACACCATAAACCACCAGAAGTTGTTTGCTAAGCTATATTCCATGACACCATAACCCACCAGAAGTTGTTTGCTAAGCTACATTCCATGACACCATAGACCACCAGAAGTTGAGCTACATTCCATGACACCATAACCCACCAGAAGTTGGTTGCTAAGCTATATTCCATGACACCATAACCCACCAGAAGTTGTTTGCTAAGCTATATTCCATGACACCATAGACCACCAAAAGTTGAGCTACATTCCATGACACCATAAACCATCAGAAATTGTTTGCTAAGCTATATTCCATGACACCATAACCCACCAAAAGTTGTTTGCTAAGCTATATTCCATGACGCCATAGACCACCAGAAGTTGAGCTACATTCCATGACACCATAAACCATCAGAAATTGTTTGCTAAGCTATATTCCATGACACCATAACCCACCAAAAGTTGGTTGCTAAGCTATACTCCATGACACCATAACCCACCAGAAGTTGTTTGCTTAGCTATACTCCATGACACCATAACCCACCAGAAGTTGTTTGCTAAGCTACATTCCATGACACCATAAACCACCAGAAGTTGTTTGCTAAGCTATACTCCATGACACCATAAACCACCAGAAGTTGTTTGCTAAGCTATATTCTATGACACCATAGACCACCAGAAGTTGTTTGCTAAGCTACATTCCATGACACCATAGACCACCAGAAGTTGTTTGCTAAGCTATATTCCATGACACCATAAACCACCAGAAGTTGAGCTACATTCCATGACACCATAACCCACCAAAAGTTGGTTGCTAAGCTATACTCCATGACACTATAACCCACCAGAAGTTGTTTGCTAAGCTATACTCCATGACACCATAACCCACCAGAAGTTGTTTGCTAAGCTACATTCCATGACACCATAAACCACCAGAAGTTGTTTGCTAAGCTATACTCCATGACACCATAAACCACCAGAAGTTGTTTGCTAAGCTATATTCCATGACACCATAACCCACCAGAAGTTGTTTGCTAAGCTACATTCCATGACACCATAGACCACCAGAAGTTGAGCTACATTCCATGACACCATAACCCACCAGAAGTTGGTTGCTAAGCTATATTCCATGACACCATAACCCACCAGAAGTTGTTTGCTAAGCTATATTCCATGACACCATAGACCACCAAAAGTTGAGCTACATTCCATGACACCATAAACCATCAGAAATTGTTTGCTAAGCTATATTCCATGACACCATAACCCACCAAAAGTTGTTTGCTAAGCTATATTCCATGACGCCATAGACCACCAGAAGTTGAGCTACATTCCATGACACCATAAACCATCAGAAATTGTTTGCTAAGCTATATTCCATGACACCATAACCCACCAAAAGTTGGTTGCTAAGCTATACTCCATGACACCATAACCCACCAGAAGTTGTTTGCTTAGCTATACTCCATGACACCATAACCCACCAGAAGTTGTTTGCTAAGCTACATTCCATGACACCATAAACCACCAGAAGTTGTTTGCTAAGCTATACTCCATGACACCATAAACCACCAGAAGTTGTTTGCTAAGCTATATTCTATGACACCATAGACCACCAGAAGTTGTTTGCTAAGCTATATTCCATGATACCATAACCCACCAGAAGTTGTTTGCTAAGCTACATTCCATGACACCATAAACCACCAGAAGTTGTTTACTAAGCTATACTCCATGACACCATAACCCACCAGAAGTTGTTTGCTAAGCTATATTCCATGACACCATAACCCACCAGAAGTTGTTTGCTAAGCTACATTCCATGACACCATAGACCACCAGAAGTTGAGCTACATTCCATGACACCATAACCAACCAAAAGTTGGTTGCTAAGCTATACTCCATGACATCATAACCCACCAGAAGTTGTTTGCTAAGCTATACTCCATGACACCATAACCCACCAGAAGTTCTTTGCTAAGCTACATTCCATGACACCATAAACCACCAGAAGTTGTTTACTAAGCTATACTCCATGACACCATAACCCACCAGAAGTTGTTTGCTAAGCTATATTCCATGACACCATAACCCACCAGAAGTTGTTTGCTAAGCTACATTCCATGACACCATAGACCACCAGAAGTTGAGCTACATTCCATGACACCATAACCCACCAGAAGTTGGTTGCTAAGCTATACTCCATGACACCATAACCCACCAGAAGTTGTTTGCTAAGCTATATTCCATGACACCATAACCCACCAGAAGTTGTTTGCTAAGCTATATTCCATGACACCATAGACCACCAGAAGTTGAGCTACATTCCATGACACCATAAACCATCAGAAATTGTTTGCTAAGCTATATTCCATGACACCATAACCCACCAGAAGTTGTTTGCTAAGCTATATTCCATGACACCATAGACCACCAGAAGTTGAGCTACATTCCATGACACCATAACCCACCAAAAGTTGGTTGCTAAGCTATACTCCATGCCACCATAACCCACCAGAAGTTGTTTGCTAAGCTATACTCCATGACACCATAAACCACCAGAAGTTGTTTGCTAAGCTATACTCCATGTAACCATAAACCACCAGAAGTTGTTTGCTAAGCTACATTCCATGACACCATAAACCACCAGAAGTTGTTTGCTAAGCTATACTCCATGACACCATAGACCACCAGAAGTTGTTTGCTAAGCTATATTCCATGACACCATAACCCACCAGAAGTTGTTTGCTAAGCTACATTCCATGACACCATAGACCACCAGAAGTTGTTTGCTAAGCTATACTCCATGACACCATATCCCACCAGAAGTTGTTTGCTAAGCTATACTCCATGACACCATAACCCACCAGAAGTTGAGCTACATTCCATGACACCATAACCCACCAAAAGTTGGTTGCTAAGCTATACTCCATGATGCTATAACCCACCAGAAGTTGTTTGCTAAGCTATACTCCATGACACCATAACCCACCAGAAGTTGTTTGCTAAGCTACATTCCATGACACCATAAACCACCAGAAGTTGTTTGCTAAGCTATACTCCATGACACCATAAACCACCAGAAGTTGTTGGCTAAGCTATATTCCATGACACCATAACCCACCAGAAGTTGTTTGCTAAGCTACATTCCATGACACCATAGACCACCAGAAGTTGAGCTACATTCCATGACACCATAACCCACCAGAAATTGGTTGCTAAGCTATATTCCATGACACCATAACCCACCAGAAGTTGTTTGCTAAGCTATATTCCATAACACCATAACCCACCAGAAGTTGTTTGCTAAGCTATATTCCATGACACCATAGACCACCAAAAGTTGGGCTACATTCCATGACACCATAAACCATCAGAAATTGTTTGCTAAGCTATATTCCATGACACTATAACACACCAAAAGTTGTTTGCTAAGCTATATTCCATGACACCATAGACCACCAGAAGTTGAGCTACATTCCATGACACCATAACCCACCAGAAGTTGGTTGCTAAGCTATACTCCATGACACCAAAACCCACCAGAAGTTGTTTGCTAAGCTATACTCCATGACACCATAACCCACCAGAAGTTGTTTGCTAAGCTACATTCCATGACACCATAAACCACCAGAAGTTGTTTGCTAAGCTATACTCCATGACACCATAACCCACCAGAAGTTGTTTGCTAAGCTACATTCCATGACACCATAGACCACCAGAAGTTGTGTGCTAAGCTATATTCCATGACACCATAGACCACCAGAAGTTGAGCTACATTCCATGACACCATAACCCACCAAAAGTTGGTTGCTAAGCTATACTCCATGACACTATAACCCATCAGAAGTTGTTTGCTAAGCTATACTCCATGACACCATAACCCACCAGAAGTTGTTTGCTAAGCTACATTCCATGACACCATAAACCACCAGAAGTTGTTTGCTAAGCTATACTCCATGACACCATAAACCACCAGAAGTTGTTTGCTAAGCTATATTCCATGACACCATAACCCACCAGAAGTTGTTTGCTAAGCTACATTCCATGACACCATAGACCACCAGAAGTTGAGCTACATTCCATGACACCATAACCCACCAGAAGTTGGTTGCTAAGCTATATTCCATGACACCATAACCCACCAGAAGTTGTTTGCTAAGCTATATTCCATGACACCATAGACCACCAAAAGTTGAGCTACATTCCATGACACCATAAACCATCAGAAATTGTTTGGTAAGCTATATTCCATGACACCATAACCCACCAGAAGTTGGTTGCTAAGCTATACTCCATGACACCATAACCCACCAGAAGTTGTTTGCTAAGCTATACTCCATGACACCATAACCCACCAGAAGTTGTTTGCTAAGCTACATTCCATGACACCATAAACCACCAGAAGTTGTTTGCTAAGCTATACTCCATGACACCATAAACCACCAGAAGTTGTTTGCTAAGCTATATTCCATGACACCATAACCCACCAGAAGTTGTTTGCTAAGCTATATTCCATGACACCATAGACCACCAGAAGTTGAGCTACATTCCATGACACCTTAACCCACCAGAAGTTGGTTGCTAAGCTATACTCCATGACACTATAACCCACCAGAAGTTGTTTGCTAAGCTATATTCCATGACACAATAGACCACCAGAAGTAGAGCTACATTCCATGACACCATAAACCACCCGAAGTTGTTTGCTAAGCTATATTCCATGACACAATAGACCACCAAAAGTTGAGCTACATTCCATGACACCATAAACCATCAGAAATTGTTTGCTAAGCTATATTCCATGACACCATAACCCACCCAAAGTTGTTTGCTAAGCTATATTCCATGACACCATAGACCACCAGAAGTTGAGCTACATTCCATGACACCATAACCCACAAAAAGTTGGTTGCTAAGCTATACTCCATGACACCATAACCCACCAGAAGTTGTTTGCTAAGCTATACTCCATGACACCATAACCCACCAGAAGTTCTTTGCTAAGCTACATTCCATGACACCATAAACCACCAGAAGTTGTTTGCTAAGCTATACTCTATGACACCATAGACCACCAGAAGTTGTTTGCTAAGCTATATTCCATGACACCATAACCCACCAGAAGTTGTTTGCTAAGCTACATTCCATGACACCATAGACCACCAGAAGTTGTTTGCTAAGCTATACTCCATGACACCATAACCCACCAGAAGTTGTTTGCTAAGCTATACTCCATGACACCATAACCCACCAGAAGTTGTTTGCTAAGCTACATTCCATGACACCATAAACCACCAGAAGTTGTTTGCTAAGCTATACTCCATGACACCATAAACCACCAGAAGTTGTTTGCTAAGCTATATTCCATGACACCATAACCCACCAGAAGTTGTTTGCTAAGCTACATTCCATGACACCATAGACCACCAGAAGTTGTTTGCTAAGCTATATTCCATGACACCATAAACCACCAGAAGTTGAGCTACATTCCATGACACCATAACCCACCAAAAGTTGGTTGCTAAGCTATACTCCATGACACTATAACCCACCAGAAGTTGTTTGCTAAGCTATACTCCATGACACCATAACCCACCAGAAGTTGTTTGCTAAGCTACATTCCATGACACCATAAACCACCAGAAGTTGTTTGCTAAGCTATACTCCATGACACCATAAACCACCAGAAGTTGTTTGCTAAGCTATATTCCATGACACCATAACCCACCAGAAGTTGTTTGCTAAGCTACATTCCATGACACCATAGACCACCAGAAGTTGAGCTACATTCCATGACACCATAACCCACCAGAAGTTGGTTGCTAAGCTATATTCCATGACACCATAACCCACCAGAAGTTGTTTGCTAAGCTATATTCCATGACACCATAGACCACCAAAAGTTGAGCTACATTCCATGACACCATAAACCATCAGAAATTGTTTGCTAAGCTATATTCCATGACACCATAACCCACCAAAAGTTGTTTGCTAAGCTATATTCCATGACGCCATAGACCACCAGAAGTTGAGCTACATTCCATGACACCATAAACCATCAGAAATTGTTTGCTAAGCTATATTCCATGACACCATAACCCACCAAAAGTTGGTTGCTAAGCTATACTCCATGACACCATAACCCACCAGAAGTTGTTTGCTTAGCTATACTCCATGACACCATAACCCACCAGAAGTTGTTTGCTAAGCTACATTCCATGACACCATAAACCACCAGAAGTTGTTTGCTAAGCTATACTCCATGACACCATAAACCACCAGAAGTTGTTTGCTAAGCTATATTCTATGACACCATAGACCACCAGAAGTTGTTTGCTAAGCTACATTCCATGACACCATAGACCACCAGAAGTTGTTTGCTAAGCTATATTCCATGACACCATAAACCACCAGAAGTTGAGCTACATTCCATGACACCATAACCCACCAAAAGTTGGTTGCTAAGCTATACTCCATGACACTATAACCCACCAGAAGTTGTTTGCTAAGCTATACTCCATGACACCATAACCCACCAGAAGTTGTTTGCTAAGCTACATTCCATGACACCATAAACCACCAGAAGTTGTTTGCTAAGCTATACTCCATGACACCATAAACCACCAGAAGTTGTTTGCTAAGCTATATTCCATGACACCATAACCCACCAGAAGTTGTTTGCTAAGCTACATTCCATGACACCATAGACCACCAGAAGTTGAGCTACATTCCATGACACCATAACCCACCAGAAGTTGGTTGCTAAGCTATATTCCATGACACCATAACCCACCAGAAGTTGTTTGCTAAGCTATATTCCATGACACCATAGACCACCAAAAGTTGAGCTACATTCCATGACACCATAAACCATCAGAAATTGTTTGCTAAGCTATATTCCATGACACCATAACCCACCAAAAGTTGTTTGCTAAGCTATATTCCATGACGCCATAGACCACCAGAAGTTGAGCTACATTCCATGACACCATAAACCATCAGAAATTGTTTGCTAAGCTATATTCCATGACACCATAACCCACCAAAAGTTGGTTGCTAAGCTATACTCCATGACACCATAACCCACCAGAAGTTGTTTGCTTAGCTATACTCCATGACACCATAACCCACCAGAAGTTGTTTGCTAAGCTACATTCCATGACACCATAAACCACCAGAAGTTGTTTGCTAAGCTATACTCCATGACACCATAAACCACCAGAAGTTGTTTGCTAAGCTATATTCTATGACACCATAGACCACCAGAAGTTGTTTGCTAAGCTATATTCCATGATACCATAACCCACCAGAAGTTGTTTGCTAAGCTATATTCCATGACACCATAGACCACCAGAAGTTGAGCTACATTCCATGACACCATAACCCACCAGAAGTTGGTTGCTAAGCTATACTCCATGACACCATAATCCACCAGAAGTTGTTTGCTAAGCTATTTTCCATGATACCATAACCCACCAGAAGTTGTTTGCTAAGCTATATTCCATGACACCATAGACCACCAGAAGTTGAGCTACATTCCATGACACCATAACCCACCAGAAGTTGGTTGCTAAGCTATACTCCATGACACCATAACCCATCAGAAGTTGTTTGCTAAGCTACATTCCATGACACCATAACCCACCAGAAGTTGGTTGCTAAGCTATACTCCATGACACCATAACCCACCAGAAGTTGTTTGCTAAGCTACATTCCATGACCTTTGACCGGCGTCTCACAAACCTCATGTATCTTGCAGAATAGGCGATTCTACGTCCCTTGGGGGAAGGGGGGGTGTGTGTGTGTGTGTGTGACAAAATTCCTATATGCCGATGATACAGCAGCCCAGGGCGGGGCTTCGAGGAAGAACAGAAACTGACAAATGCTCTTGATGCCCGTGCTCTATATTACCAAAACAATAACCTCGAACCAAACTCCAGCAAATCTCAAGTATGTGCCTACCATCTCAGAAACAGAGAGGCAAATAGAATGTTGTAGATCAAATGGCAAGGACAGAATCCAGAACACAGCACAGTGCCCAAATACTTGGGAGTAAAGTTGGACCGCACGCTGTCCTATGCCACACATTGTCAGGAGACAAAACAGAAAATAGATGTGACAAATAGTACCATACGAAAACTGACTGGCATAACATGGGGAGCAAAGCCAGACGTCCTCAGAACATCAGCACTCGCTCTGTGTTTCTCTGTAGCTGAGTACGCCGCACCAGTCTGGAAGAACTCTGCACATGTCAAACATACAGATACAGCAATACATGAGACAGGCCGTATAGCTACTGGATGCCTAAAACCTACACCAACTGAAAAAATATACCCCATAATCAGCATAGCACCACCAGAGATACGAAGAACTGTCGCGTCAGAGATAGAAGGAGAGAAACAGGTAAATGACCCAAGACACTCTATGCTCAGACATCAGGTGCAGCGCCCAAGACTAAAGCCAAGACGAAGTTTCTTACAGTCAACCCAGCCCCTACAGACTGTCCAGGAAATCGAGGCATCGAAAATTGGAAACAGCTGAGACAGGTCCCCTTGATCGAGTTACAGGTGGAACCTGCGCCTGGACATCTCCTGCCCTACACAACATGGAAGCCACTAAATGGACTACACACTGGTGTATCACCATGCAGGAAAAGATGGGGATACAGGGATGATGAAACATGGGAATGTGGAGTAACACAAGACCAGGACCATCTGATGATCTACCCAAACTTCCCGGAGACTTGTAGCATGGATGACCTGCTGAATGCCAGTGACAGGGCAATCCACGTGTCTGAATACTGGAAGAATAAAGTGTGATGTAGTGCCTAGGACATGGGACGTATATATCCTGTAGTCTGATGATACGCACGTTGCCTTGAGGAGACATGCTACGACCAGGTACCAGTTGGTTGAAAGCACACAACTCCATTAGAACTCCATTTTCATTGTACAACATTTTAAAACAAATATAGAAACAACTAGAGCTAATCTGGTGTTTTAACAACCGTATTCGTATTCAGCAGACTAAACAACATAAATGTAACTTAGTTTAATCTCAGGTATGCACAAGAAGTTAATATTTCTTGTCATGTTATTGTCCAAGGTCCTTACTTACTTTCTGTGTCCAAGCACCACATCCTACAGCATCCGTCCAGGATTCAGCGACATGGATTGTCTTGTCATTTGCCTTCAGTATGTCGCACCTATTGCATGTTTTTTGGAGGTTGGTGCAAGTCATCAGGTGGTCTGGGTCCTGTATTGCACCACAGTCACATGTGTCATCATCTGCGTATCCCCATCGTTTCATATTCCTATTTCACAGTGATACACCAATTCAGAGTCTGTTGAACAACTTCCATGTTGTGTATGGTAGATGATGTCCTTGGGCAGGTTCCTCCCGAAGTTACATCTCTGGGGCCTGCATCAGTTCGTGCCATCTCTGGGGCCTGCATTAGTTCGTGCCATCTCTGGGGCCTGCATCAGTTCATGCCATCTCTGGGGCCTGAATCAGTTCGTGCCATCTGTGGGGCCTGCATCAGTTCGTGCCATCTCTGGGGCCTGCATCAGTTCATGCCATCTCTGGTGCCTGCATCAGTTCGTGCCATCTCTGGGGCCTGCATCAGTTCGTGCCATCTCTGGGGCCTGCATCAGTTCGTGCCATCTCTGGAGCCTGCATCAGTTCATGCCATCTCTGGGGCCTGCATCAGTTCGTGCCATCTCTAGGGCCTGCATGAGTTCGTGCCATCTCTCAATGCGGCGGCTCTCAGGGCTTGTCTGCATTGACTTTGTTGATTTCAATAACCCAGGTAATATGTCCAAAAGGAATCTGCACCTAAATGACGGCTAAACCTTACAGAAGTTCAAGAAGACATCCTACATAACAACAAGATAGCTTACAAAACAACAAGACATCCTACATAACAACAAAATAGCTTACAAAACAACAAGACAGCCTACATAACAACAAGACATCCTACATAACAACAAGAATAATCTAAATAACAACATAGCCTACATAACAACTAAAACAGTCTACAGAAGTACAACAAGACAGTCTGCTCACTCTGTTAGCCTCCTCCAATGCAGGTAACGCCTCATCTAGGTCTGCCTGAGCCACATCAGCCATAGCCTGGCACTTGCCTTCCTCCTCCTTTATTCTCTCACTCTTCTGAGCTACAGACTAAACAGGTCAAGGTAAAGGTCAGTTCCATAGCAACAGCTACCGTTGGGGATTAAGATAACTATTCATGTACTAAGCCGCAGCTTATGTGAGGTGGGGTGGCCAGTTCTGTTCCTTGCTGTGTTTATCTTCCTTAACTCATACATTGGGTACCAATTTACAGCTTGGTTGACTGCAGAAACAGTTGTACCAGGCATACACCATGGATGTTATAACAAACCCTGATTATGTTAACCATAACAAAAGAATGTTGTCAAGCCATAATGTCAGATAATACGTAATACGTTGCTGACTTTTATATTAGTCCTGCCGAAGACGGATGTGTTAGACCAAAAGGTGCAAATATTGCAGCAAAACTGTAAACTGGCGACACAACGCATTCCGTTCTCCGGACTACATCCTGCTACATGTAAAGCCCTGTTCAGAACTTGGTAGTGGGAGATTGAGAACAAACGCAGAAGAAGAAGAAGTATATTAGCCCATAAATGTTAATCCTGCTGTTTTATGTTAAATTATCTCACTCTCTTTTGATTTCCCATTGGCGTTGCCATCAGTAGATAATCTTCTAACAGGACTATCAATTAGACGCTGACTGTCTTGGCTTCATTGACTAACATTACTCTTCTAGCTCAACCTATCTTCCCCCAAGGGCCACTTTCAAAGCATATCTGGCTATACTGAGGGCATGCCCTATTTCCTATGTGTTGATACCACTAGCACTCAACTAAACTCTATTTCCCATGTGTTGGCCTGGTGGGTCCTTTTATGGGCATGCCCTATTTCCCATGTGTTGGGATGAGTCCCACTATGGGTATGCCTTATTTCCCATGTCTTGTGATGAGTCCAACTATAGGTATGCCTTATTTCCAATGTGTTGGCCTGGTTGGTCCCTTTATGGGTATGCCCTATTTCTCATGTCTCGTGATGAGTCCAACTAAGGATATGCCTTATTTCCCATGTGTTGACACCTGGATCCCTTAAACAAACTGCAAAGCATGTTTACAGGACTGCCCTCTGTATGCCCAGTTGAGGTAGACTCACTGGCCAATGGACTCAACACTAAACTCAAAGACTGCAGAACTAAAGGGCGGCTCTAGGCAAAGGTCAAGTTCATAGTTCATCACGGGAAATCACCTGACATCAATGAGCGAACACAAGATGAACAAGAAGGTACGCTTCATTTCCCACGTGTTTATCCTGGGGTCCCTCACCTGACGGTATACTCCATTTCCCATGTGTTTATCCTGGGTACCCTCACCTGACAGTATACCCCATTTCCAATGTGTTCATCCTGGAGTCCTTCACCTGACGGTATACCCCATTTCCCATGTGTTTATCCTGGGGTCCCTCACCTGACGGTATACTCCAGTTCCCATGTGTTCATCATCCCTTAATGGTAAAGAAAGAATAAATATACTGCACACTACAATAGATCTCATAGTTAACTACCAAGGGTTGTGTATGTGGCTGGCAACCTCATGAAGTTAAATAAAGTGTCCCAGAACCCATCACTGTAAAAGCACATGCATGCTTCTGGCACAGACTTCCTGTAAGAAGGTCAAGCTTGATAAATATTTCCAATCAATAATAGCCCCAATCTTCAGTAATAGTTTCAATCTTCAGTAATAGTTTCAATCTTCAGTGATGGTTTCAATCTTCAGTAATAGTTTCAATCTTCAGTAATAGTTTCAATCTTCAGTGATAATTTCAATCTTCAGTAATAGTTCCAATCTTCATGAATAGTTCCAATCTTCAGTAATAGTTTCAATCTTCAGTAATAGTTTCAATCTTCAGTGATAGTTTCAATCTTCATTAATAGTTCCAATCTTCATGAATAGTTCCAATCTTCAGTAATAGTTTCAATCTTCAGTAATAGTTTCAATCTTCATGAATAGTTCCAATCTTCAGTAATAGTTTCAATCTTCATTAATAGTTCCAATCTTCATGAATAGTTCCAATCTTCAGTAATAGTTTCAATCTTCAGTAATAGTTTCAATCTTCAGTAATAGTTCCAATCTTCGGTAATAGTTCCAATCTTCATTAATAGTTCCAATCTTCAGTAATAGTTTCAATCTTCAGTAATAGCTCTAAGTATCTTAGTTAGTTTTCAATACACATGTTTCGTTGAGCGTCGCGAGGAGCCTAAGTCCTCTGTCGAGGAATAAGTGTGTTGCCTCAGTCGCTGTTTGCCGCAGTCAATGTAGGACCATTCCTTTGTTGTTGATCCATCTGCCGTGTGGACTCTCTTGTCGCTCTGTAGGTAGATGTTCCTTCATCGTAAGTCGTCAGTGAATGTTGCTCAGGATGTCCTTATGAGATGACTGACCCAATGTCTGACAATGTTCCCAAACCAGGGGTTTTTCTCACCGTTATTCTAATGTTGTCTCATTTTTCAATCTGTTTCTCCAGTGACACCGATGACCTTTCTTAAGTATTTAATTTCACACGCAGAAATTCTACTTTCATGTACGTTGAACAAGAACCAGGTTTGGTGCTGTTAGCACAGAGTTGGTATAAACATTATCAAACTGTTCCTGTGTCGTCAAGGTGATGCTTGGATGCTTAAGTAGTGGTGACAACTGATACGTCAGAGAAAATGATTCCTGACATCTAGTCTCGATTTCATTATCAAGCCCACCATCCATCTTAAAAATATGGCCGAGATATTTGAATTAATGAGCATTTAAGAGCGAAGTTGTTTACATTTATGTTAAGTGGATAGGGAGGAAGACTAATGTCTGGTCAGGAAAAATATACTGATCAGACATGATAGTCAGGGTCAGGCAAAATATACTGATCAGACATGTTAGTCAGCGTCAGGCAAAATATACTGATCAGACATGTTAGTCAGGGTCAGGCAAAATATACTGATCAGACATGTTAGTCAGGGTCAGGCAAAATATACTGATCAGACATATTAGTCAGGGTCAGGCAAAACATACTGACCAAGACCCTAACATTGGCTTCCTCATAGACATCCCTGGAAACGGGTTATTTTCATGGCAGCCTGGCTAACAATGTGATCCCCGCAGTAGTGATTTACACGCAGATGAAGTGAACCATAGCACAACCGCCTGGAGGACCTTGGTCCATTTTCATCAGCACGCTCGGGATGTGAGGAAAGCTATGACAACCCGCCACTTAACGTCCTTTTCAGGACGCGCAAAAGAGTAATCCTACTCATTGTGGGCATTCAACAACAACAACAACAATAACAACAACACCAACAACAATAACAACAATAACAACAACACCAACAACAATAACAACAACAACACCAATAACAACAATGTTGAAAGGACATGGTGTTCTACCAAACCTGACAGATTCTGTCTTTAACACCCTAATTTGCATTTTGTATTTGTCACAGATTCTGAATAATAAATTCAGGAAGGACAATGTCCTTTAAAGCTCTCTCTCTCTCTCATGTGCAAGATTTATTGGATTGAGGTCATGACCCTGATGAACTTTCTAAATGTGAGCTAAGTTATTGCAAGTCTAATAAGGAGTTGACTTGTACCTTCTGCTGCTCATCTGCCTCTCTCTTCTGTTGGACAAGAGTCTTCAGGAACTCATCGCATTGCTTCTGGTAGGCAGCCACTTTTATTTTAGCATCCTCCAGTTCTATAGACATCTTTTCCACTTTCTCTCTGGTATCGTCAATCTTGCTCAGACCGTTACGGAGCTTGTCCCTGGCGTCACTGAGTTCCCTGGCTTTCTCAAACAGAAGTCTAGTGATGGATTACAATCAGAGGTGATAATGGCAAATCGAACATTTCAGAGAGGAGAAAGGCTGAAAGGATAAGTCAAGAAGAAAGACACAATCAGCATAATAAAGTTCCCAATGTTTTCTCCCACTAACAATTGTGTCCACAATGACAGATACACTGTGTCCCCCCAATGACAGATACACTGTGACCCTCCAATGACAGATACACTGTGTCCCTCCAATGACAGATACACTGTGTCCCCCCAATGACAGATACACTGTGTCCCTCCAATGACAGATACACTGTGTCCCTCCAATGACAGATACACTGTGACCCTCCAATGACAGATACACTGTTTCCCCCCAATGACAGATACACTGTGTCCCTCCAATGACAGATACACTTTGTCCCCCCAATGACAGATACACTGTGTCCCTCCAATGACAGATACACTTTGTCCCTCCAATGACAGATACACTGTGTCCCCCCAAATGACAGATACACTGTGTCCCCCCCCAATAACAGATACACTGTGTCCCCCCAATAACAGATACACTGTGTCCCCCCAATAACAGATACACTGTGTCCCCTCAGCAATGTAAAAAAATTAACAAACACAGTGGCAATAGAAATGTACAACATTATCAGCAATAACAGTACCAACATAATTTAGAGTTATTGAAGTCTGAACAGCGGTGATAGCTCGGAGCAATAGATTCTGTTGTGATAAGTGCAACAACAGCATCACCAACAGTGGTAATCTATCTCACTCATGATGTCTGGTACCACCACTAAGTTGATGTTTTACTAGTCTGGTACCACCACTAAGTTGATGTTTTACTAGTCTGGTACCACCACTAAGTTGATGTTTTACTAGTCTGGTACCACCACTAAGTTGATGTTTTACTAGTCTGGTACCACCACTAAAGTTGATGTTTTACTAGTCTGGTACCACCACTAAGTTGATGTTTTACTAGTCTGGTACCACCACTAAGTTGATGTTTTACTAGTCTGGTACCACCACTAAAGTTGATGTTTTACTAGTCTGGTACCACCACTAAGTTGATGTTTTACTAGTCTGGTACCACCACTAAAGTTGATGTTTTACTAGTCTGGTACCACCACTAAGTTGATGTTTTACTAGTCTGGTACCACCACTAAGTTGATGTTTTACTAGTCTGGTACCACCACTAAGTTGATGTTTTACTAGTCTGGTACCACCACTAAAGTTGATGTTTTACTAGTCTGGTACCACCACTAAGTTGATGTTTTACTAGTCTGGTACCACCACTAAGTTGATGTTTTACTAGTCTGGTACCACCACTAAGTTGATGTTTTACTAGTCTGGTACCACCACTAAAGTTGATGTTTTACTAGTCTGGTACCACCACTAAAGTTGATGTTTTACTAGTCTGGTACCACCACTAAGTTGATGTTTTACTAGTCTGGTACCACCACTAAGTTGATGTTTTACTAGTCTGGTACCACCACTAAGTTGATGTTTTACTAGTCTGGTACCACCACTAAGTTGATGTTTTACTAGTCTGGTACCACCACTAAGTTGATGTTTTACTAGTCTGGTACCACCACTAAGTTGATGTTTTACTAGTCTGGTACCACCACTAAGTTGATGTTTTACTAGTCTGGTACCACCACTAAAGTTGATGTTTTACTAGTCTGGTACCACCACTAAGTTGATGTTTTATTAGTCTGATACCACCACTAAGTTGATGTTTTACTAGTCTGGTACCACCACTAAGTTGATGTTTTACTAGTCTGGTACCACCACTAAAGTTGATGTTTTACTAGTCTGGTACCACCACTAAGTTGATGTTTTATTAGTCTGATACCACCACTAAGTTGATGTTTTACTAGTCTGGTACCACCACTAAAGTTGATGTCCTACTAGTCTGGTACCACCACTAAGTTGATGTTTTACTAGTCTGGTACCACCACTAAGTTGATGTTTTATTAGTCTGATACCACCACTAAGTTGATGTTTTACTAGTCTGGTACCACCACTAAAGTTGATGTCCTACTAGTCTGGTACCACCACTAAGTTGATGTTTTACTAGTCTGGTACCACCACTAAAGTTGATGTTTTACTAGTCTGGTACCACCACTAAAGTTGATGTCCTACTAGTCTGGTACCACCACTAAAGTTGATGTTTTACTAGTCTGGTACCACCACTAAAGTTGATGTTTTACTAGTCTGGTACCACCACTAAAGTTGATGTCCTACTAGTCTGGTACCACCACTAAAGTTGATGTTTTACTAGTCTGGTACCACCACTAAAGTTGATGTCCTACTGGTCTGGTACCACCACTAAAGTTGATGTCCTACTAGTCTGGTACCACCACTAAGTTGATGTCCTACTGGTCTGGTACCACCACTAAAGTTGATGTTTTACTGGTCTGGTACCACCACTAAAGTTGATGTCCTACTGGTCTGGTACCACCACTAAAGTTGATGTCCTACTGGTCTGGTACCACCACTAAAGTTGATGTCCTACTGGTCTGGTACCACCACTAAAGTTGATGTCCTACTGGTCTGGTACTACCACTAAAGTTGATGTCCTACTGGTCTGGTACCACCACTAAGTTAATGTCCTACTGGTCTGGTACCACCACTAAGTTGATGTCCTACTGGTCTGGTACTACCACTAAGTTGATGTCCTACTGGTCTGGTACCACCACCCCAACTTACACCACTGATCACTTTGTGTGTTCTTATTGTGGTGGTATCTTTAACAATTTGTTTACATGGTGAGTCTCATGTACAACCTTTCTTTAGTAGACTGTCAAAACAAGGTTGGAGCCTCCACACAACAACAACATCAGCAGTACCACACAACAACATCAGCAGTACCACACAAACAACATCAGCAGTACCACACAAACAACATCAGCAGTACCACACAAACACAACATCAGCAATACCACACAACAACATCAGTAGTATCATGCAACAACAACATCAGCAGTACCACACAACAACATCAGCAGCACCACACAACAACATCAGCAGCACCACACAACAACATCAGCAGTATCACACAACCACAACATCAGCAGTACCACACAACAACATCAGCAGCACCACACAACAACATCAGCAGTACCACACAACAACATCAGCAGCACCACACAACAACATCAGCAGTACCACACAACATCAGCAGCACCACACAACATCAGCAGTACCACACAACAACAACATCAGCAGCACCACACAACAACAACATTAAACAGACAAATGACAACTGACTTCTTGTATCCAGCAACCAGCTCCAGGTAGTTGGTGGGCGTGACATAGTTGTGTCTCTTCATCTCCTGCATCATCCTGACTGAGTATTCTGACACAGACTTGTGCATGACCATGAACATCTGAGCCAGAGCTGGCTTAGTCTTCTCCTGAAGGCCAACAAAAAGAAGGATCATCTTGTCAAGATAGTATTAATTATTTACTTATTTAGAAGCTCCTCTTCTACTATTGGGGGGTGGTGTTCGTTTCTACTCGTATAGGTTTGAGTTGGTGTTTATCTGGTAGTGAGTTATAGTAGCACTCCTTAAATCCTAAGGCATACTTAAGATAATGAGCTGGGGTCATACTGGCTGTAGTGCTATGCAAGGCTTCTCAATAAACTCATTAATATGGGGTGTATCTAAAGGACTTTTTTTTAAAATTCTGACTTATATCTTCGACAAAATAAGGTGGCCAGTTCCTGCCAAACCCTCCTTAGTTGACTCTTACAAAATGCATGGCCGGTTAGACATGGATATATTATGAGTAATAATTATAAACTTGTGATAAAAATGTCTGATGTTGGAAGGTCAAGATGGGATAGCTATGGCAGGACCTGATAGCAGACGTAGAGGCCATATAAACTCCATGCCTTCCATGGCTTTTTAGATCTACTATTCTGGTCATGCTAGGGCTCATAGCAATGGCGGAGATGACAGTAGACAGGGACATCAACCCTTCACGTGTGGCCTACTGTCCTGGCCATGCTGGGAGCAGCAAGTAATAGTAACACAATGTTCAAATCACTGAGTGGTGCTCAGGCTGATAAGAATAGAGCCACTGTAACTGTCCACGTATTTATCACAAGGCAACTAAGGAATTTCTGTGAAATGGCCAACTTCACTTGTCGTCGTCGTCATTGCCGGCGCCGCAACTACCACCATCATCATTGTTATAATTATGTACCTGTATGTTTATTTGTTATTTCTTTTTCCACGAAAATATCAAAACTTGCACACAGGACGTAACAACATAAAAGTGCATGCTACTTGAAGATGCTATTCTAAAAGATTATGAAATAGAAGGTGGATTATATGTGTTGGGTATTGCACTTCGTACTATTTACCCCAGATATACCAATTATGGGTATGACAGACTCCCAACTATTTACCCCAGAAATACCAATTATGGGTATGACAGACTCCCAACTATTTAACCCACAAATACCAATTATGGGTATGACAGACTCCCAACTATTTAACCCACAAATACCAATTATGGGTATGACAGACTCCCAACTATTTACCCCACAAATACCAATTATGGGTATGACAGACTCCCAACTATTTACCCCAGAAATACCAATTATGGGTATGACAGACTCCCAACTATTTACCCCACAAATACCAATTATGGGTATGACAGACTCCCAACTATTTACCCCAGATATACCAATTATGGGTATGACAGACTCCCAACTATTTACCCCACAAATACCAATTATGGGTATGACAGACTCCCAACTATTTACCCCACAAATACCAATTATGGGTATGACAGACTCCCAACTATTTACCCCACAAATACCAATTATGGGTATGACAGACTCCCAACTATTTACCCCAGAAATACCAATTATGGGTATGACAGACTCCCAACTATTTTCTAAGCAGCAATGACTATTTGGAACCAAGTGCTCAACACCACAATGCCAAGACTTCGATCAATCCAAGCATGACTTACCAGATTGTACCGTTCCTGATCCTGAAATAAAATCAGAATAACTAATGTCAGTTAAACTAGACAACAAAAAAATAAATGTCAGCACT
This sequence comes from Ariolimax columbianus, assembly GCA_036924085.1. Lineage (NCBI taxonomy): Eukaryota > Metazoa > Mollusca > Gastropoda > Stylommatophora > Arionidae > Ariolimax > Ariolimax columbianus. The sequence continues at coordinate 25,185,903 of JAVGWX010000021.1, read as the reverse complement.
CATATGTAACCACATCTCTGATATAACTGAACATCTTTATACTGGCTTAGAAGATCTGCAGAGTCTGCATACAACCAGTTTCATTTATATTTCCTTGCTCTAACAGCTATGCACATCCAGTCTATCCTTAATTGCATTAATTGTCCTTGCCTCTATAACAGGTTCTAACGTTATAGCCCATCCTAGGTCACGGTACTATTTAAACGTATATATGACAGGGTTAACGTTATTCTATCACCACTTCTCTCTTCCTCACCACTATCACTCTTTAACTCACACTTTAATTAAGCCACTAACAATTCTTTTCACAACAGCAAATCAATGAATGTTTATTTATTGAACATTATACACATTATAATAGGTATACTAAGCTTGAGAATTGTTAAGAGTTTCGTTATCAACACTTCTCGAACTATAACGTCTTTCAAGAGTTGGGTGCAATTAGCGCAGGTCTTCTCTTGTTCTAACATTTACAGTGTTCTCATTACATGTCAGATCTAGCAATTGTTCTATTCACCGTCTATATACCTTATTATTGATATAATGCTGTCTAGCTATTTGTTCTGTCCTAAGCTCTCTGTCCTCACTTGTGTCATGGCCTTATGTTCCAACTCTCAGCTTATACAAACATGGGTACCTCTTGTCTTGTCTCAATGTCAGGAACCCGGCGACTGCAGCTGTGCTCATGCCTATGACAGAGGACAGTGGTTCTGTTACATTGGTTGTCAGGCCAAGGTAACATATACGTCACGACGTGTTGTCCTGGACGACAGCTTCATGTTGAAGCAACACGTCTCCCTCTGACGAGAATGCAGACGAATGCCACTCAGGGACTTGGAAGTCGTGTCACGAGTGATAGGTGTTAGCGACGACTCGAACAAAACATCGCACACAGACGGATTCTTACACGTGTGTGGTCTCTCGTTGACTTTCAGTGTTGGTCTGCTTCTGTGACTTCTGATCTAGTTATTCACTGGCTAAGTTCTGTAGCTTTGACTCTGATCTATATCCTTTCTACTAGCTGTACGGTAGACTTTCTCTTCTCTGATCTGTGCCCCTGATCTGGTTCCTCCAGCTTATATGCTAAGCTCCCCACTTTGGTAAATGACTTCTACTTTCTTAAGTTAAATTCCCTCAAACTTTATTTGAACTGGTGTGTCCTAGAGAAATGCTACCTTGTTTTTCAACCTACTATGTGACCTAGAGGTCATGGAACTCCCAGTAGAAATCATGGGAAGGTAACCATTTTGGCTGGACAGTCTTAAACTGGGGGTCTCTGTGGCGATGTGGTCAAGCCGTTTGCCTCGTGTTCAGACGGTCGGGGTTCGATTTCGAGCTGCGATGGTCTGTCCATGATGTCAATTTTTTCAGGAGATCCCTGGGTTCATCGCTGAAACTACGGGGTTCGTGCTTTGTGCGATGCTCTCGGCAGATGGGGTACCCATCTGCCGAGAGAGACCGAGCTAAAATAGAAAAAAAAACTCGAGGCAATGAAGTCGAGCCCCCGATTAACCCTACCACACCGCTGTACCCAATTATCGGTAATTTCCTTAACTGCCGCTAAACCGCTGTACCTAATTTTCGGTACTTTTGGTAGTACGTCATAAAATGCGTCAGAATCTAAAAATAACCAACCAATCGTGGTCAATCCTCGTGATTAGTCATTGCAAATGGCTGCCCCCATGTTTGAATTGATTTTGTGGGGTTTTAACGTGAACAAATTCGGAAAATTGACAATGAAACGAGCGGTTGATGAACCAAGCACTTCAACAGGAAAGCATAGTAAGTCTAGGCTTATGACAGTCCAACAGGTGATCAATAATTTGGTTGATTCAGACTCTGTTCAAGTGAAACAGACAGTGAGAGCTCGAGTGATGAGATGAAGGCTTTTCTTGGACTGAGGATCTATATGGAATACTCATGTATAAAGCCCAGCTATCGGGATTATTGGACAAATGAGGGCTCTTTGTTGTGTTTACTCCCGGATTTCGAAATGTTATGACTCGAGACAGATTCTTTGCCTTTTGCTGGGTGGATTGGCACACAAAGGTGGAATATTGACGCTAGATGAAAGGTAAACCTATTTTCTACAATGTCTCCAAGTTACATCTTATTCTAACCACTTGTTTGCATGTAAATAACATTTTTCTATATCATGTTGGTTTTTTCTCTTTAATGCTCTGGAGCCCAGGAATGGGGGACAGTTAGGTTCAGGGCCTCAGGTGTGGTAGGGTTAAAGTTTTTCCTTTTTTTTTTATTTTTTTTTTAAAAAGTCTTAAACTGTATTGTTTGAGAATTAAGGACAATGCCCCGTTCAATGAACTGAACCTCTCAGGCAGGGTTCTCAAATTATGTGTGGGTACCACAAGCTGTATTTTCAGGGCTTCCCTGGCGTTGGCTAGTTGGACCCTTGTAACTCTGTTACACCTCCACTACTTCCTGTGGCAATGCATTCCAAGCATTCATCAGTCTCTGACTAAAAAAATATTTCCTAATATCTAATCTGGACCTTTCTTTAGTTAAATTGTAGCTATGCCCACTTGTCCTTGTAGGTGACTTGTTCCTGTAGGTGGATGTATTTTGAAAAAAACTTGTTATAGTCTGTTTGATCCGTTTCTGTGATTATCTTATAAGCTTGTATTCAATCTAGACACTGTAGACCCATTTTTTTTAGTCTTTCCTCATAACTGTAATTCTGGAATCCCACTAACAGCTTTGTTGCTCTTTTTTTGTATCTTTTCCAGCATGTTAATTTCTCCTCTACGATAACGACTCTACAGCTGTACACTGTACTCCAATCTAGGTCTAACTAATGTTTTATACAGTTTGACTATCACTTTCTTGGTCCTATATTTAATATTTCTTTTTATCATACCTAACATTGCATTTGCCTTTTTCACTGCTACCTGAACTTGCTCACTCACCTTATCTGTATGATCTATTATAACCCCTAGGTCCCTTTCCTTATCTATCATTCTAATATTGTTGCACCCCCCCCCCCCCCCCCCCCCCCCATTCTGTAATTATGTTCCATATTGGATCTACCCATGTGGATGACTACATTTATCTACATTAAACTCCATTTGCCAGCTCACAGACCATCCTGGAATTAAACATAACATGGCCCAGCAAGATTAACATTCATTGTCTTGTCCTTCTTTATTGTTTGCTCTCAAATAACTACATCTATTTCTCTAAAAAAAAAATAATGGTCTGTCTCCGTTTAGTCTCATCACCATACAGTTTATCCCATAATTGGGTCAGGTAAGGGCATTATGTCACTTTACTCTTCTCATAGAGTAAACAGACCTGGAGAACATGTTTCTACTGCTTGCTTTGTCCTCTCCACATTGTCTGTGTGCTCAACTTTATATTTGACAACAGCTGTTACTTGAATCTGCAGAGTTGGTCTCCTGTCTGAGAATTATCATTTGATCTTTTTGTGGAATGGACTTTCAGATTTTGACCGCTCACCTTCATATTCAGTCAAGCATCTGACCCAACCAGTCGCTTAGAGAGACTGGGTCCACTATCAGATAAGTAGACCATTTTTGTCTTATATGTTGATGTGTTAAGTTCAGTTTTGTTGTTATTTGTTGTCCCAGATGAAGGCCTATTGGTCGTAACGTAGATTTTGTTTGTGTTCTCGTCTCGGTGCGGTATCTGACCATACACATTTTAAAATTTTGATTAAACTCAACCTTAATCAACTTTTACCTTTTTTTCATTTGTTTTTCCCCATTATATTTCATATAGTAAAAGTAGAGAACAGGTTAATAACCTGGTATGGAAAACAGAGAACAGGTTAATAACCTGGAATGGAAAACAGAGAACAGGTTAATAACCTGGTATGGAAAACAGAGAACATGTTAATAACCTGGTATGGAAAACAGAGAACAGGTTAATAACCTGGTATGGAAGACAGAGAACAGGTTAATAACCTGGTATGGAAAACAGAGAACAGGTTAATAACCTGGTATGGAAGACAGAGAACAGGTTAATAACCTGGTATGGAAGACAGAGAACAGGTTAATAACCTGGTATGGAAGACAGAGAACAGGTTAATAACCTGGTATGGAAGACAGAGAACAGGTTAATAACCTGGTATGGAAGACAGAGAACAGGTTAATAACCTGGTATGGAAGACAGAGAACAGGTTAATAACCTGGTATGGAAGACAGAGAACAGGTTAATAACCTGGTATGGAAGACAGAGAACAGGTTAATAACCTGGTATGGAAGACAGAGAACAGCAGAATAGGACAGGAAGTTGTGGAGAACCATGGTCACTTATGCCAGCTGGTATGACATGTACAGATTTGCAGACGGAGATCAACTTTATAAAATCTAGTTCAACTTACTGCCTCATCATCCCCAAGGACCATCTCATCGAGGTACTTGCCAGCCACCTCCAGAAGAGCATCTGTTGGCCACTCGCTGAACCAGTCAATCGTTGTACAGTTGACAAATGCAGGGAACATACGAATGCGGTTTCTGTAGGTTGGATTGATATTGTACATAAATGATCATTGATACCGATAACCTGTAAACATGTATGACCTAATTTATACCCCATGTATCAAGCAGACTGTCACAGACATGAATCTAGATAACTTCTTGTCTTCACTCTCATCATTTCTTCTTTAATCCTTGCCTAATGAGGCACAAAGCAGTTTCCCAACCACCATCACATCTGATGGCTTTCTTTTCAAGGCAGTAACAGGCTGCCTACATTTTGTTTGCTATAATCTGAATTAAACTTTTTTCCTGCATTAATTCATTTTTGTGAATAGTGTTATCTTTATTTTGTGTTCTTGAGATAGTGAAGTGTGTGGGATAGTGATATGTGTGGGATAGTGATAAGTGTGGATAGTGATAAGTGTGGATAGTGATAAGTGTGGATAGTGATATGTGTGGGATAGTGATATGTGTGGGATAGTGATATGTGTGGGATAGTGATATGTGTGGGATAGTGATATGTGTGGGATAGTGATAAGTGTGGATAGTGATATGTGTGGATAGTGATATGTGTGGGATAGTGATAAGTGTGGATAGTGATATGTGTGGATAGTGATAAGTGTGGATAGTGATATGTGTGGATAGTGATATGTGTGATCTAGTCAATGTTTATCTCCCCATGTTGGTAAAAAGGTCTCACTGGGTGATCACAACTCCTAATATTTTGCAGCAAAACTTTGTCTCACTAAGCATATTGTAAAGTGTGGCTAAGGAGGTTGTACATCAGTCTAGAAAACTCACCATGTAAAACAAATATACTTCTTCTAACCAGTGAAGGAGAAAGTGAATTATTCATTCTTTTATTCCCTGTCTTATAATTTGCTGAACTTATCCTGAGATTTAATTCAAACCAAGGTGGCTACGTCACACTCAGCGAAGTGTGCAATATAAGTTAGACAGCCTTCTACATAAGAGGGATTTGAAACAGATATACAAGACTAAACAAAAGAGAAATAAGACATGCAAGTTCAGTGGTCATACAGTAACTGGTGTTCAATACCAAGACATAACGGCGTGGAGTCTACATTCTAAGTGGTGTTCAATACCAAGACATAACGGCGTGGAGTCTACATTCTAAGTGGTGTTCAATACCAAGACATAACGGCGTGGAGTCTACATTCTAAGTGGTGTTCAATACCAAGACATAACGGCGTGGAGTCTACATTCTAAGTAGTGTTCAATACCAAGACATAACGGCGTGGAGTCTACATTCTAAGTGGTGTTCAATACCAAGACATAACGGCATGGAGTCTACATTCTAAGCGGTGTTCAATACCAAAACAGGGAACTGAGTGGTCTCAAGGTAAGATGTCCACTTCTGGAGCTGGAGGTCATGGATTCAAATCACAGTGGAGACCGAGATTTTTTCACGTGGACTTTCTGGTATTTCCCTGTATATCTGGGTAGTAGAGATTGTACACCCGTGTGCAGTGTTGCGCACGTTAAAAATAAAAAAGAGCAGCCGTAACGGCTGCTGCTCAAGCAAAATTTAAAATCATGTTAAAAATCTACCCAATCTATTATGGATCCTCGGTGGTGCTACGGAGTTCGTGCATTGTGTTAAGCTTCTCCAAAAATATGGAATAGAACAGAGCACTTATGGGTTAAACCATGTGCAATGACGTTGATTCTTCGACTAAACTATATTATAGCTGTCCATCGTTGTCGATGAAGACCGATGACATCATCCTTGTCACAGATTTCCATGTTGGGTGTGGGTACGCATGTGGCTGAACAGGCCAATGCGGGCATGAAAACATCTGCTGCATAATGGGCACACGAGGTCTGTAGAAGGTGGTGGTGTTCCTACTGTTCGTGATTTCCGGGTCTCGCGTTTGCTCTGGGCTTTCACAACACGGTGGTCTTCGCTGGTAGCTACACCCGCCTTGACTGGGATTCTCCAGTCAGATCTGTTTTGCGCAAGACATTCTCAGGTGTTGACATCTATCTGGCAACTTTTAAGTGAGTCCCTCAGACCGTCTTTAAAATGTTTCTTTGGGCGCCCTCTTTCGCGCCATCCCTCTCTCAGCTCGCCGTAAAGAAGCTTCTTGTGGGAGCCGTTCATCTGACATACGGACAAGGTGTCCGTCCCATCCTAGTCGTGCTTTTTCTAGCAGTGCATGGATGCTGAGAGAACTTCGATGTCAGTGACATGATCTTGCTATCGGATGTGGAATATTCACCTCAGGCAACCTGTGTGGAAGTGGTTTAACCTCCTTGCATGCGCTGGATGAAGTCATCACTGAGGAGGAAGTCAACAGGGCAATCTATATGAAAAGTTCCAAGAGGAATGCAATGCCAGCAGAGGTATATAAGACAGCTGGCCTATCCCTCACCAGAAGGATCACTTCTGTCACATGTGGGCTGAAGGAGTAATTCCGCAGGATCTAAAGGACGCCTCAATCGTTCACATATACAAGAGAAAAGGCAATCGGCAGGAATGCAACAATCATTGTGGAATATCGCTACTCTCCGTAGCAGGCAAGATCCTAGCGTGCTTCCTGCTCAACAAACACCTTGACTAAGCTAAACTAAACCAAATAACAAGATGATGATGTGGAGTCTACCTACGGCTAAGTGGCACGCAATAACAAGACAGTTACCTGGTCCAGGGGACACAATGCTAATAATTTTAGCAGATATTTCATAGCATGAGTTACCTGAAAGCTTCTCCGACTGGACTCATGCTAAGCACAACATGGAGATTGGCTCTGACTCGATCGATGAAGAAACTGAAGACACTCTGCGTGCTGTCATCAATTCCTGCCTTCTTCACAGCTTCGGATAAGGAGCTTTTCACCTGAAGATAAAAGCAGTATGATACTTTCTATGATAATGATAACTGAACAATGATATTCTTGCTGAGTATATTTGTTTTTCTGCTGTTAAACTGAAACACTGTGGCTATATAGGGCCACAGGAATAGTCTGCAGCATCAAATATGGACAAAGCAATAGAAAATAAAGGTAATGTGAGTCCCTTGGCAGACATTATCACCTGGTTAGCAATGAAGTTTATTTTCGTTCATTCTCAAACTCCTGCTACCAAGCTCTGAAAAAATTACTTCGCAAGTATCAGGATGTAGTCTGGAGTCTGCATTGTGTTGCAGTTTACAGCTTGACTGTGAGATTTGCACCTATCGGTCCGACACATCTGACTTCATCATGGTATTTTTGGGTTCCCGGGTTAGCCTCCCTCTTCAATCTCTTCTCCTTAGCCAGTCTTCCATGTTGCAGCCTGTTATCCAGGATCACCACGATGATGTGCAAAAGGGTTTTGGCAGGTCTGGGTTACTGGCCCTAACGCTAGCAGTCAGCTTTGGGTTGCTCACCCTGATGATACCAGTCAGCTATGGGTTGCTGACCCTGACGCTACCAGTCAGCTATGGGTTGCTGACCCTGACGCTACGAGTCAGCTATGGGTTGCTGACCCTGACGCTACCAGTCAGCTATGGGTTGCTGACCCTGACGCTACGAGTCAGCTATGGGTTGCTGACCTTGATGCTACCAGTCAGCTATGGGTTGCTGACCCTGATGCTACCAGTCAGCTATGGGTTGCTGACCCTGACGCTACCAGTCAGCTTTGGGTTGCTGACCCTGACGCTACGAGTCAGCTATGGGTTGCTGACCCTGACGCTACCAGTCAGCTATGGGTTGCTGACCGCTATAGCTCTCATGAACTGCTCAGCATATTGAACCCTTTAAAACTGATCAATTAGAGCCAGAGGTCATGTTCGCAACAGTATCAAGTTTATTAAAACAAGATGACCATGTGAAATAGGACAGCTGTTGAGTATATTGTGTCACAAATCTTTCATCAATGAAATTATGCTGCATCATTTCAGTGAGCCTTGTGCATCCACTTATTTGTAGCAGAAAGGAAACAGAAGAAATTAATATTTGAAAACAAGTAAAAACTATCAGATTTCATGAAACTTCCCTCATTCAAGATGGGAGGTAAACCTTTCCTCATTCAAGATGGGAGGTAAACATTTTCTCATTCAAGACGGGAGGTAAACCTCATTCAAGATGGGAGGTAAACCTTTCCTCATTCAAGATGGGAGGTAAACATTTCCTCATTCAAGACGGGAGGTAAACCTCATTCAAGATGGGAGGTAAACCTTTCCTCATTCAAGATGGGAGGTAAACCTTTCCTCATTCAAAATGGGAGGTGAAACTTTCCTCATTCAAGATGGGAGGCAAACCTTTCCTCATTCAAGATGGGAGGCAAACATTTCCTCATTCAAGATGGGGGGCAAACATATCCTCATTCAAGATGGGAGGCAAACCTTTCCTTATTCAAGATGGGAGGCAAACATTTCCTCATTCAAGATGGGAGGTGAAACTTTCCTGACTCTTAACTGAACTTAACAACAATATACTGGTTTAGAAGACTCAGTAGACCACTGATCTTGTGCTTATGCTGTTCTTAAGTTGGTTTGAGACCACAAGTTTGACATGCATTCTATAATCATCAGGTTGATGTCACTAGTTTGAGACCACAAGTTTGACATGCATGCTATAATCATCAGGTTGATGTCACTAGTTTGAGACCACAAGTTTGACATGCATGCTATAATCATCAGGTTGATGTCACTAGTTTGAGACCACAAGTTTGACATGCATGCTATAATCATCAGGTTGATGTCACTAGTTTGAGACCACAAGTTTGACATGCATGCTATAATCATCAGGTTGATGTCACTAGTTTGAGACCACAAGTTTGACATGCATGCTATAATCATCAGGTTGATGTCACTAGTTTGAGACCACAAGTTTGACATGCATGCTATAATCATCAGGTTGATGTCACTAGTTTGAGACCACAAGTTTGACATGCATGCTATAATCATCAGGTTGATGTCACTAGTTTGAGACCACAAGTTTGACATGCATGCTATAATCATCAGGTTGATGTCACTAGTTTGAGACCACAAGTTTGACATGCATGCTATAATCATCAGGTTGATGTCACTAGTTTGAGACCACAACTTTGACATGCATGCTATAATCATCAGGTTGATGTCACTAGTTTGAGACCACAAGTTTGACATGCATGCTATAATCATCAGGTTGATGTCACTAGTTTGAGACCACAAGTTTGACATGCATGCTATAATCATCAGGTTGATGTCACTAGTTTGAGACCACAAGTTTGACATGCATGCTATAATCATCAGGTTGATGTCACTAGTTTGAGACCACAAGTTTGACATGCATTCTATAATCATCAGGGAGATGTTACTTTCATTAGCTATTAAAAGTCATCTGGAGTAGCCTATGTATGATAGTTATTACTTTTGTTGTTGTTGGTTGTTGTCTATGTGCTATCAATACAATCTTATACTCATACTGTGCTATGAGAACTAAACATGAACAAATCACAAAATAAAAGAATGAAAAATAACTGTCCATAAAATAACCTGAACAGACAGAAAAGTGAAGAATGACAAAAAGAACAGATGATATATAAAAGTTGGAGAGAGGGGAGAAACGAACACTTAAACTGACAATAAAGCACAACTGTGAAGCTGCCTCTTTCATTTTAACAGATAATAGTGCAGAAGATAAATAAAGGATGACTTTTGCAATCACCCAACAAAATATAAACAACAAAATCGTAGGAAACTAAGAAAACTAAACGGCTTTCTTCAATTTCCTCCCATTTGATCAGATTGAGAAATTATCTATGAATGATAGCTGGTAATATCAAATATGAGACGGCTTCCATCAGCCAGTTCATCCCAGCAAATATCATATTATTGTATTAAATATCATCCCATCAAAAGTCACCCAGCAAATACCATTTTATCAAATATCATTCCATCAAATATCATCTCAGTAAATTTAATCTCAGCAAATATCATCCCATCTAATATAATCTCAGAAAATATCCCATAAAATATCATCCCAGCAAATATAATCTCAGCAAATATCATTCCATCAAATATTATCTCAGTAAATTTAATCTCAGCAAAATATCATCCCATCTAATATAATCTCAGAAAATATCCTAGAAAATATCATCCCAGCAAATTTAATCTCAGCAAATATCATCCCAGCTAATATAATCTCAGAAAATATCCCATAAAATATCATCCCAGCAAATATAATCTCAGCAAATATCATTCCATCAAATATTATCTCAGTAAATTTAATCTCAGCAAAATATCATCCCATCTAATATAATCTCAGAAAATATCCTAGAAAATATCATCCCAGCAAATTTAATCTCAGCAAATATCATCCCAGCAAATATCATCCCAGCAAATATCATCCCAGCTAATATAATCTAAGAAAATATCCCATAAAATATCATCCACGCTAATATAATCTAAGAAAATATCCCATAAAATATAATCTCAGCAAATATCATCCCATCAAATATCATCCCAGCTAATATAATCTCTGAAAATATCCCATAAAATATCATCCACGCTAATATAATCTAAGAAAATATCCCATAAAATATCATCTCAGCAAATATCATCCCAGCTAATATAATCTCAGAAAATATCCCATCAAATATCATCCCAGCTAATATAATCTCAGAAAATATCCCATAAAATATCATCCACGCTAATATAATCTCAGAAAATATCCCATAAAATATCATCCCAGCTAATATAATCTCAGAAAATATCCCATAAAATATCATCCACGCTAATATAATCTAAGAAAATATCCCATAAAATATCATCTCAGCAAATATCATCCCAGCTAATATAATCTCAGAAAATATCCCATCAAATATCATCCCAGCTAATATAATCTCAGAAAATATCCCATAAAATATCATCCACGCTAATATAATCTCAGAAAATATCCCATAAAATATCATCCCAGCAAATATCTTTGGAAACAGAGAAAATTAGTGAAAGTCACCTCTTCAAATTCCTCCCATTTGAATAGATTTGGAACCTCTCCACTGCTGAGGATGCTGTTGATGTCCTCAAAGAAGCTCTCGTCGACTGCCTGGATGTCGTTGAAGAGGAAAACTGTGGCCTTGTTCTCAACGCCAGCTTGTAAGTATAGCACTTTCAGATCTGTCAAATAGAAATATATAACATCAGTTACAATCATTTGACAAGCAGGTGGTCAACTGTTCAAGATACCTGCCTTCTAGTCAGAAAGACACAGGGTTGAGTCCTGGTAGGACTTAGGGCCTTGTTTATTGAAGAGGATAAAATTCAAACGTAACTTGCACAATGTACAATGGCTGCTAGAGTAGGCAGTAGAGGCTCTACTAAAAAATGTCCCCTGCAATGTAATGATAGTTTGTTTATTGACAATAATGTTATATCTAATTATACCAAATTATGTATATCTTCCCCCAGGCCTAGTAAGCCGCAGGAAGTTGTAAAATACCTACTACATATAGCCTACCTGGCAACAGACATTTACATTCCTGTTTGAATACCAGGATTCCAAGTTATATCTAGGTCAGTGTAGATGTTACGAGGGATGTTCCGAAAGTAATATTTCCTATTTTATTCCATGAAAACCATAACAGATAAAACGAGAACAATAACACCATTTGACAGACCAATGTCTTGTCTTCAAAAAACTAGTTTTCAACATAGTCACCACCCTTGGCTTGACATTTTCTCCAACAATGAACAAAAGCATACATGCCATGCTCGTAAAGATCTGTATCTGCTAGGAAAATGTTCTCCACACAGTCCAACTTTCATTGGCCCAAACATAAAAGTCAGAAGATGCTAAATCCAGACTATACGGTGGGTGTGGTAGGACAGTCCAGCCAAGACGGACAATGTGCTCCAAGGTTCAAACTAGTATACCGCCTGGCGTTATCATGTTGCAATAGACAAGTTATGTTCTTCTCTGGTCTGATCCTGGAAATTCAAACCTTCAGCTTAGTCAGCGTTGCAATGTAACATTCAGAAAGTTTGTCCAGGTTCCAGGAAATCAAGAAGGATTATCCCTTTCCCATCCCAAAAGACAGTGCACATCACTTTACCCACTGAGGGCTATGTCTTGAACTTTTTCCTCAATGGAGAATTCACATGTTGCCACTCCATGGACTACCGTTTTGACTCAGGAACGTAGTGGTCATGATAAACTTGTATAAGATGTCCTTCTGTTCCTGTATGAGCATTCGTGGGACCCACCTGGCACAAACTGTGATATTCCACAATCATCTCCAATGCATTAAAGTCGATATCCAGCTCCGTAGAGAGTTCCCAGGTTTCACCCTGGGGGCCACTCTTCTCTCCCCTCTCACCTCACTCTGTTTCATTTGACTCTGTCCTACAGTCACACCCTTGCACAACTTTCACACGCGCCCTCGTGGTAAAGCCCTTCCATTGCACTTTGGTTGGGCTAGCTTCTGAGGGCGCACAAACCTAGCATAGGTACATACAGATGCACACATGCATCCAAGCACTGGTTTATGCGTCCTGATATCGCGCAATTGACTACGGTCTGGGGTGGAAAATGGCGCGCCTCCGCCAGTAGAAACTAGTGAGGCAAACATGTAAGCAAAAAAAAAAAAAATTGACAGTTCCCTGGTCGTAATTTTCTGATTTGAGCGGATGAGCTGATCGAGACATTCTTCATTGCGTGGTATGACAGTGCGTGGTTGTCTGGGACATGACTTGTCCGGGACATGGCTTGTCCTTCATGTCACTTTTGTCAATGTTGAAATGCACAACCCACCGCCTCACTGTGGTAACATTCACTGTTTGGTCTCTGTAAACGTTTAGCAAGGTCGATGAATATCAATTGGTGCAACTTTTTCCGCATGGTCGAGTTAAATAACGCGCCTCTGTTTATAACACGCTTCCATGACAAATCAGATGCCATTTTATTAGACTTCTCCGCCACTGCCATCTGTTGGACGGAAACCAAATTTTATGTATAATGGTGGTAAGGTTAAAACTTTACTGACATACTATCAAAATCCGCTTCTGACGTCGTGGGATATCATAATAAAATAGGAGGCATTACTTTCGGAGCGTCCTTTGTAGATGTCATGTTTCAGAGCCAAATAGCCAGACTGGTGTTACACACAAACCTCTTACCATCCCTGAACTCTTGTTTCCTGTACTGTTTGGAAACCTCAATCTGGAAGACTGCGTAGTCACACAGGAACGAGGCCAGACGGGTCAGACTCTGTCGTCCGCTACCACCTATACCAATCAACAGCATGTTGCCACGTGGCTGTCTGATCACTCTCACTATCTTGGAAACTGGAATGAATCATCATATAATCTGGTACAATCAAGATACAAACATAACATAATATGTACAATCATCAAATAATCTGGTACAATCATCATATAATCTGGTACAATCATCAATATTTTTGTTGCTCAAGCTGCTGATTATCACAAGATGGAGGGTTGAGCATGAGGTTTGCAACTTCATGATGTAAAAACAATTGCTATTGAAACCACACAGTAAACAAATGGATTCAGGAACCTCTAAAAGCTGGTCACGGCAAACCAAATAATGACAAAATCAGTCAGAGCCCCAGAAATAATGACTGTCAGCAACATGTGTAGACATCTGAGATATTATTATCACGATTCTGTTGGTCCGACAGGGGCATGGTGCCAACATTAATATGGGCTACCTTGTAGACAGGACAATGTATTTATGTGGTTTTGTGGTGTGATGCATGCGTCGGAGAGTGTGGTCTTGTGGTGTGATGCATGTGTCGGAGAGTGTGGTTTTGTGGTAGATGCATGTGTTGGAGAGTGTGGTTTTGTGGTAGATGCATGTGTTGGAGAGTGTGGTTTTGTGGTAGATGCATATGTCGAAGAGTGTGGTCTTGTGGTGTGATGCATGCGTCGGAGAGTGTGGTCTTGTGGTGTGATGCATGCGTCGGAGAGTGTGGTCTTGTGGTGTGATGCATGCGTCGGAGAGTGTGGTCTTGTGGTTTGATGCATGTGTTGGAGAGCGTGGTCTTGTAGTGTCGTACGCTGTATGAGATGTGATGCATGCGTCAGAGAGTGTGGTCTTGTGGTGTCGTCCGCTGTATGACATGATGAGGTGGGATGCATGCATCAAAGAGCAGAAACTGACAGATTCATCATGGGAATGTTCTGCAAAGGATCTTAACTTAACTTAACTTAACGTCTTTATACTGGTTTAGAAGACTCTGCAGAGTTCTGCAAGTAGCAGGATGTAGTTTGGAGAACGGAATGTGTTTTGTCACTAATTAACAGCTTGACTGCGATATTTGCACCTTTCGGTCCAATACACCCGTCTCAAACAGACTGACCATACCTACAAAGGTTTTTTTTACACTGATCTAATTAGGTAGTTGTTTTTTCCAGCCTAAGATTGTATAGTTTTTGCTGTTCTCATACATTTTTACAACCTGATTACTTATTTTGTCTGACAAATAAAATGAACAAAGGCAGGTGATGGTGATTGACTGAAGGAAAACAAAGTCAAGAATGGGCGGTTGATGAAAAAGATGGAGGTTTGTACTGTCTGACACAAAGGAGACAGACATGACATACTGTGTTCTATAGCATCTCGGAACAGGACTAGATCCATGTTGATTTTATTTGGCGTGTTGTTGTAGTCAAGTAGCTGTTCTGACATAAACCTCTTGAGCTTCTCTGGAGAATTGATGTCCTCGTATACATTCTCTGGATGGATGTAGTCACCTGTTGGGGCAGACAAGCAGGAGGCAGTGGCATTCAAACAACCAAATCTCTATAGCACAGAATGTATTCTTTTAGTTCACGGACTTACTTACTGACTCTCTCAGAGTGGGCCATGAGGCCCCTTACTGAAGAGGACTCAAAGATATTCTCTTAATGTTGTCACCTGGGAGGAGGGTGGAGGAGGAGGCAGACATTCTCTGGATGTGGTCACCTGGGAGGGGGAGGCAGACATTCTCTGGATGGGGCCACCTGAGGGGAGGGTGGAGGAGGAGGCAGACATTCTCTTAATGTTGTCACCTGGGAGGAGGGTGGAGGAGGAGGCAGACATTCTCTTAATGTTGTCACCTGGGAGGAGGGTGGAGAAGGAGGCAGACATTCTCTGGATGTGGTCACCTGGGAGGAGGGTGGAGGAGGAGGCAGACATTCTCTTAATGTTGTCACCTGGGAGGAGGGTGGAGGAGGAGGCAGACATTCTCTGGATGTGGTCACCTGGGAGGAGGGTGGAGAAGGAGGCAGACATTCTCTGGATGTGGTCACCTGGGAGGAGGGTGGAGGAGGAGGCAGACATTCTCTTAATGTTGTCACCTGGGAGGAGGGTGGAGAAGGAGGCAGACATTCTCTGGATGTGGTCACCTGGGAGGAGGGTGGAGGAGGAGGCAGACATTCTCTGGATGTGGTCGCCTGGGAGGAGAAGGAGGCAGACATTCTCTGGATGTGGTCACCTGGGAGGAGGGTGGACGAGGAGGCAGACATTCTCTGGATGTTGTCACCTGAGAGGGCGGTGGAGATGAGGTGGGTGGTGGAGATGGGGTGGGTGGTGGAGATGGGGTGGGTGGTGGTGATGGGGTGGGTGGTGGTGATGTGGTGGGTGGTGGAGATGGGGTGGGTGGGGGAGATTGGGTGAGTGGTGGAGATGGGGTCGCTGGTGGTGATGGGGTGGGTGGTGATGATGGGGTGGGTGGTGGTGATGGGGTGGTTGGTGGTGATGGGGTGGGTGGTGGTGATGGGGTGAATGGTGGAGATGGGGTGGGTGGTGGAGATGGGGTGGGTGGTGGAGATGGGGTGGGTGGTGGAGTGGGAGGTGGGGGTAGAGATGGGGTGGGTGAAGGAGATGGGGTGGGTGGTGGTGATGGGGTTGGTGGTGGAGTGGGAGGTCAGGTGGAGATGGGGTGGGTGGAGGAGATGGGGTGGGTGGAGGAGATGGGGTGGTTGGAGGAGATGGGGTGGGTGGTCGAGTGGGAGGCATATAGTACCATTAAAATACAATTGACTGAAAAACAAAACAAAAAAACAAGGATGGGGGGGGGGGGGGGTATTTAGGGGGGGTGAGGAGAAAAGAGATATAGTACCAGTAAAATGCATAACTGACTCATCACAATAAATTATTGGATCATCTGGCACTAGTGTACACAACTGACTCATCCCAGTAAATTTTTGGATCATCTGGCACTAGTGTACACAACTGACTCATCACAGTAAATTATTGGATCATCTGGCACTAGTGTACACAACTGACTCATCACAGTAAATTATTGGATCATCTGGCACTAGTGTACACAACTGACTCATCACAGTAAATTATTGGATCATCTGGCATTAGTGTACACAACTGACTCATCACAGTAAATTATTGGATCATCTGTCACTAGTGTACACAACTGACTCATCACAGTAAATTATTGGATCATCTGGCACTAGTGTACACAACTGATTCATCACAGTAAATTATTGGATCATCTGGCACTAGTGTACACAACTGACTCATCACAGTAAATTATTGGATCATCTGGCAATAGTGTACACAATTGACTCACCACAGTAAACTATTGGATCATCTGGCATTAGTGTACACAACTGACTCACCACAGTAAATTATTGGATCATCTGGCACTAGTGTACACAACTGACTCACCACAGTAAATTATTGAATCATCTGGCACTAGTGTACACATCTAACTCTGACTCACAATAGTAAATTATTGGATCATCTGGCACTAGTGTACACAGCTGACTCACCAAATACGGGGGGAACTTTGTTATGACATATGTTGTGGTATGTCTGATCAAACACCATCCCCAGCTTCTCAGCGAGTATGTCGATGAAAGATTGCACATCTCTGTGGTCTATCAAGCGGTCTGAGAATACCCTGAATAAACAACATTTGTAAACATTTTATATATGGATTAAGAATACATTCTAACTGTATACATGTGAAGACGCTGTCAAACAAAACTCCTAACGGGGTAACATAGAAGGTTAGTCCCAGAGCACATACTGTGGGTGGCGGTTCAGTGTTAGAAATTTCATTTGCAAGGTCTTCAGTTTCATGATGTATAATAATAATGTTTGCCTAGGCATCTAAGGCCTGTTGCGTTGATCGATCACTACCATGTCCAGCTGCTGAGGCTTGTAGCCAAACCTGGTCCAGTGCCGAAGGAGAGACTGCTATCTGCCGGAGCCATGTAGAACGGTGGCATCCCCTCCCACACCTCCAGCCGGCAGGTGGGAGACCGTTGTTATATGTAACTGATTTAAGCATGATCTGGTGAGCCGGAACTTCCTGGTCCAGTCGAACCACATGTCCGAACACTGACAGGCGGCGGCAGACTAGAGCGTCCGAGATGGAAGGAAGACTCATCATTGCAGAGACATCAACATTGCGGACAAGATCAAACCATCAGATACTGATGATGTGTCGTCACTGGTTGTGCATGTGAAAAGCATCAAGTCTTGATATGTCCTGTTTAAGTAGAGCCCAAGTCTCTGAGCCATCTATGGCCTCAAGATTTCTTCCTCTCTCTTGCTGCCACCAAGCATGAGAAAGGGACACCATGACAGACTGGCAGAGTGCCATGCTGTTAGTGGGTCAAGAGCCAAGTCTCATTGCTGTGAGAGACAAGTGTTTAAAATGATTCAATCACCTTGTACAATGCTAATGATTTAGCCAGATCAATTACTTAACAAAACATCAGATGTTTTTCCAGAAACATAGGTATCTCTAATCTATTTTTATAAGACATAGATCTATCTAATCAACAGGCCCATCTAATCCACCTTTATAAAAGTCAAAACTCCATCTAATCCACTTTTATAAATTACAAGGGCACATCTAATCCACCTTTATAAAAGACCCAGCTCCATCTAATCCACCTTCATAAAAGACATACCTGAAGCACTCATGGATCCAGAGCCGGGTCATGGCTATCTTCGTGTCATGGTAATCTTTATGTGCCCTCAAAAGTCCTTGAAACACCTAAATGAGTGAAAGTCATTCTAAATTATGTGAGCCTCTTTAAACCGTGAGCCTCATTAAACTGATTGCCTTATTAAGCTGTGAGCCTCATTAAACTGTGAGCCCAATCAACATCATGTATCATTTAATAGCATTACTAGAAATGTATGTCTACATTTGTTTGTCTCTTGAATGTTGAAACTTCTAGAACATGGCATACCACCTCTACTCCAGACTTGGCCTTTTCCACGGTGGACATTCACCACAAAATAGACCGCCAGGTGCTAAACCAATTGGCAGGTAGCGACCACAGGCAAATTAGGCTAGAAGTTGATATGGAAGTAGGCCCACAGGAAACAAAACCGCTCCCACGTTGGAATTACAAACGAGCCGACTGGGACAGATTTGCAATCTTGACAGATGGGCTGTGTGAAACCATCAATACACGGAATACCAATATGAAGCCCATGGTGGAAAGCCTAAGCAAATCAATAATGCAAGCTGCCACTGAAACCATCCCAAGAGAGGCAAGGAAAAACTACAAGCCTTATTGGAATGATGAATTGCAGAAAGCGGAAGACGAAGTCTCAAATGCTAGGAACATGGCAGAGAGAGAACAATCTATTGAAGCTAATATCGCCCTCAAAGCCACCACGGTGAAATACAAATACACTCTAAACCAAATAACAAGAGAAAGCTGGAAAAACAAAACAGAAAGCCTCAATTTAGATAAAGATGGGAACAAACTATGGAAGTTAGTCAGAGCCATGAATGACGAAACTCCATCAAACAAACAAATTACCATCAAGCAGGGCGACAACATGCTCACTGGAAAAAAAGCTGCAAACGCCTTTGTTGAACATTATGCCAGAGCAAACCATATCGATGTCCCTGAAGATAGGCATACAGACATTAGGGAAGAACTAAATGGGCACGACAACATCAATATGGTACCAGAAGAGCACATGATGGCAAAACTAACAATGAACGAAATGGAA
Source organism: Ariolimax columbianus (assembly GCA_036924085.1). NCBI lineage: Eukaryota > Metazoa > Mollusca > Gastropoda > Stylommatophora > Arionidae > Ariolimax > Ariolimax columbianus. The sequence continues at coordinate 25,166,513 of JAVGWX010000021.1, read as the reverse complement.
GAGGCCATGAGAACTCTAAAGAAAAGGAAATCACCCGGAAAAGATAGGGTAACAAACTAAATACTGATGGAGCTGGGCCAAACAGCAAAGAAAAAGTTACTATCAGTCCTGAACCAAAGCTGGAAAAGGGGTATTGTACCCCAGGCATGGAAAGACGCAGACAAATGGATACAGGCCCATCAGCCTACTGAGCTGTGTCGGCAAACTGATGGAACGTATGATAAACGCCAGACTGATGTGGCATCTGGAAGAAAAACACATACTAATTCCACAGCAAGCAGACTTTAGACAGCACAGATCCACTGACGATCAGGTCACCCTCATAGCCCAGGAAATAGAAGATGCCTACCAGGAGCAAAAACACACAGTAGCGGTTTGGATGGACCTAGAAAAGGCATTTGACAAAGTCTGGAAAAAGAGACACAAGCAATTTCAGAGTGGAGGCAGGGGCACTGAGGGCGGCAGTGGAAGAAATAGTGACAGGTGTAACAGTTCCCGCCGGAGCAAGGGGAGTTTAGGATGCCTGAACATGTTAAAGCTTAAAGCTACCTGAATGCATGTCAAGGTCACTCACGTCTCAGCAAAGGAGAACAGAGTTGGGTTAAGGAATGTGGACAGGTAGAAACTGACCACTGGCCTTCCGATTTTGGTAGTGGGAGATTGATTGACAGACGAAATTGGCAACGGGGCTTGCTGCGAGAGAATGAGTGACAGGTGTGCAAAGTGTTTCGTTCCAATTTGGATTGAAGATGACCATACCTGAGATCGATTGGTCAAGCTCTGGCCTTGCTTGAGGATATATAACTCGAGACAAAGTTTAGCTCGGGAGGCTGGAGGAGAGATGGAGAGTGAGGGAGAGAGTGAGGCTGTATGGAGGAGAGAGAGAGAGACTGAATGTGGATAGTATATTTAACTCACCGACTTAGGTAGAGGAGCGATTGATAGACTGTTGGACAAATGTTTAGTGATAGAACAGGATCGCTCAAATAGGTGTGTGAGTTTTGCATTAATAGATAATCTGAACGTGTGTTTGTAAGCAAGGACACATTGTGAACGAGTATGTCGAGATCGCCCGCCTGAGGGGATTTCAGTGAGGAAGAGTATTTGATAAGGTGTGTTGAAGACGCAGTTAAGGCGATGTGTGTGTGATGTAATTGCAAGGCAATAGAACTGGGTTTTAGATAGTTGGGAATTCCATCAATAGCTAATTCTTACAATTCCCGTTTTAGTAGAATGTTTAGTTAAGATATGTATTATATTGTGTTTGTAATTTCTCTACTCATTCTATGATATGAGTATGATATAATAAATATGCCACCTGTTGTGTGATAAGTCATTTACTGAGTATGGTCATGATGATGTGGATGAGTGTGAGAATGTTCTAAGATAGATCACGGCAGCAGAGGGTCTGTTACACAGGTAAAAGGAATGAAAGCCATATAGTCCTGCTTACAGATGCCCTGGCCGTAGTCACAGCACTAAAAAGCCAGACAAATACTGAACTTAATGATTTAAGAGCAGTACTCTGTCAACTATGCCAGCAGTCTGCACCAAAAAGAGTAGTGGTACAGTGGGTTCCATCCCACTGCAACATCCAAGGCAACGAGGAGGCAGACAGACTGGCAAAAGAAGGTGCAAGACTACCACAACCAGATTCTAGTGTGACATACAAAGAGTCAAAACGGCTTATTAGAGCTAGATACATGACCAAATGGGAAACAGAACATACTGGCTACACAAAAAACGATGCCTATTACCAGTTGAACAGAGGAGAGCAGGTCGTGGTCTTCAGACTTCGCATTGGCCACAATAGACTGAAGTACCACCTATTCAACAAATTGAAGATAGGTGGCACTGACGAATGCTCATGTGGTACCGGGAAAATGACCGGTGAGCATTTGCTGAAACTGCCAGATATACGACGATCAGAGAGAGCAGATGTGGCCATCACCAGTGGCAACACTAGACAAGCTCTATGGCAGTGTCGATAGCCTCAGGATGACCGCTGCTTTTTTAGAAAAAATAAAGGTCGACGACTGACAGCGTAAGAAGAAGAATGTTGAAACCAGCACACAAGATACTTATTTTGTTGCTCAAGACACAATCCTGATAACTGGTGCACAACTTAAACCATATTATGTAGCTGTCGTACGTCATGTCTTGTTTGCTGTGCAATTTGTTAGTTGTTTTTGTTTATTTCTTGTCTCTGACAAAAGTCTTGTGACCTTATTGTGGGTAATGTTGTTTATAACCTTAACTTAATGTCTTTATATTGGTTTATAAGACTCTGCAGAGACGGTACACAACCAGTTTCATTTGCATTACCTTGCTCTAAAAGCTATGCCTGTCCAATATATTCTTGAATGCATTGATTATCCTTACCTCTACTATTTCCTGTGGCAATGCATTCCAAGCATTAAAAACTCTCTGACTAAAAAAACATTTAATAATATCTAATCTGGACCTCTTTTTAGTTCATTTGTAGAGATGCTCTCTTGTTCTTGTGGGTGGTTGTATTTTGAAAAACGTGTTATAGTCTAATTTATCCTTATGTCCTGGTGTGCTCACTGAGCGATTACTTGTATATGTTTTATGGCCTTGCTCAAAGCAATGAAGGAATCTGATATGTAAATGTCAAAAGCACCTGGAGGAGGGGAAGGTGGTGGCGTAGAAGAAGAGAAGCAATTAGATAATAGATGTGAGGGGCAAACTGAATGATGAACGAACTCTTAGACAGTTGATTACATGGCAATCAATGAATCATCAATCAATGGGTCACCAATCAATGAATCATCAATCAATGGATCAGCAATCAATGTGTCAGCAATCAATGGATCAGCAATCAATGGATCAGCAATCAATGAGTCAGCAATCAATGGATCAGCAATCAATGAGTTAGCAATCAATGGGTCAGCAATCAATGGATCAGCAATCAATGGATCAGCAATCAATGGATCAGCAATCAATGGATCAACAATCAATAGATCAGCAATCAATGGATCAGCAATCAATGGATCAGCAATCAATGGATCAGCAATCAATGGGTCAGCAATCAAGAAACCAGGGAAGCTCAAAAGTAAATGAAGAACAAGAAGGGAAGGCAGCAGGAGAGGCAACCAAGTCAGTTACACGAACCAGACGTATACACAAACGTTGGCGTCTGCTAAACAGGACTGGGCACCTATTTTGGGGAGGGGGGAGAAGGCTGGTATAAAAAAAAAGAGTAAAGGATGTACTTCAGCAGACTTAACCGCTAGTTGAGAATAAAGTGTTGGAGACTTCAGCAGACTTAACCGCTGGTTGGGAATGAAGTATTGGAGACTTCAGCAGACTTAACCAGTGGTTGGGAATGAAGTGTTGGAGACTTCAGCCAGACTTAACTGCTGGTTGGGAATGAAGCGTTGGAAACTTCAGCAAACATAACCGATAGTTGGGAATGAAGTGTTGGAGACTTCAGCAGACTTAACTGCTGGTTGGGAATGAAGTGTTGGAGACTTCAGCAGACTTAACTGCTAGTTGGGAATGAAGTGTTGGAGACTTCAGCAGACTTAGCCGCAGCTTGTGTGAGGTGGGGTGTGGCCAGTTCCCTACCTCGATACAAAAAATGCATTTTGCTAAGTCTTCACAAACTGTCTTCATCTACTTGTGCCGTTCTCAGTAGGTATTCCAATTTGTCCTCTTCCCTTGCAAAATAATTTTGTCTGCCATAAAACAAATTTGTCGTATTAGCAGAGTTCTAGTGAGAATGTCATAATTTTTTTTTTTCAAACTATTTTCATATTAGATCTCATAGCTGAAATGTTTAAAAAATATATATACTGAGTAATAAAGTACAGAATATATAAAGCAAAATGAGCATTAAAGATGATAACACATTTAATATAAAACATCTTTGGTAGCAAAAATGAGATACAGGCATAATTCAGTGTTATAAAATGTACAATCCAACCAAACTCGTACTTCAGCAGATGAGAATCAACAAGGCAACAACTTCAATGGCACAGTTATTCCAGCAGTGGTATTTGGTTGTGAGGTATGGCACTTATGAACAGCAGACACAGAAAAGTTTGGAGTTGGTCAAAGGGTAATGGAGTGAAGGGGTTATAATAGATCACACAGGTAAAGTGAGTGAGCAAGTCCAGGTTATAATAGATCCTACAGGTAAAGTGAGTGAGCAAGTCCAGTTATAATAGATCATACAGGTAAAGTGAGTGAGCAAGTCCAGGTTATAATAGATCATACAGGTAAAGTGAGTGAGCAAGTCCAGGTTATAATAGATCATACAGGTAAAGTGAGTGAGCAAGTCCAGGTTATAATAGATCATACAGGTAAAGTGAGTGAGCAAGTCTAGGTTATAATAGATCATACAGGAAAGGTGAGTGAGCAAGTCCAGGTAGCAGTGAAAAAGGCAAATGCAATGTTAGGTATTGTAACAGTTCCCGTCGGAGCAAGGGAAGTTTAGGATGCCTGAACATGTTAAAGCTTAAAGCTACCTGAATGCATGTCAAGGTCACTCACCGTCTCAGCAAAGGAGAACAGAGTTGGGTTAAGGAATGTGGACAGATAGAAACTGACCACTGGCCTTCCGATTTTGGTAGGGGGAGATTGATTGACAGACGAAATTGGCAACGGGGCTTGCTGCGAGAGAATGAGTGACAGGTGTGCAAAGTGTTTCGGTCCAATTGGATTGAAGATGACCATTACCTGAGATCGATTGGTCAAGCTCTGGCCTTGCTTGAGGATATATAACTCGAGACAAAGTTTAGCTGGGGGAGAGAGAGAGGCTGGAGAGAGAGAGAGGGGAGAGAGAGAGTGAGGCTGGAGAGAGAGAGAGACTGAATGTAGATAGTGTGTTTAACTCACCGACTTTAGATAGAGGAGCGATTGATAGACGGTTGGACGAATGTTTAGTGATAGAACAGGATCGCTCAAATAGGTGTGTGAGTTTTGCATTAATGGATAATCTGAAAGTGTGTTTGTAAGCAAAGACACATTGTGAACGAGTTATGTCGAGATCGCCCGCCTGAGGGGATTTCAGTGAGGAAGAGTATTTGATGTGTGTTGAAGACGCAGTTAAGGCGATGTGTGTGTGATGTAATTGCAAGGCAATAGAACTGGGTTTTTAGTTAGTTGGGAATTCCATCAATAGCTAATGCTTACAATTCCCGTTTTAGTAGAATGTTTAGTTAAGATATGTATTATATTGTGTTTGTAATTTCTCTACTCATTCTATGATATGAGTATGATATAATAAATATGCCACCTGCTGTTTGATATGTCATTTACTGAGTATGGTCATGATGATGTGGACGAGTGTGAGAATGTTCTAAGTTAGATCACGGCCAAGGCAAACAGTGGGATCTGTTACACGTTATTATTATTTTGGTGCCTGTTGACCACGGATAGTCGTGGTAGATTTATAAATATAGTGCGTGTGCAGCTATAGATCTTGATTCGCATGTTTAACACAAGTGTCGCAGTTATATATAACTTGTGTGTGTAGTTAGGAATAGAGGAGTAGCTAGTGGTTAGAGTGTTAGTACCATAGAAAGCTTTTCCAATCATCTGACTGGTAAGTGTGATATTTTTCTTCCACCCATTGTTGTATTATTGACAAGACTTTGTGCGTACTTGACAGTCTTATAATTTTTGTGGGTGGGTCAGACGGGTTTATTCAATATGTCGAGGTTGGACAATGTTAAACAATGTTATCATTGTCTAGCTTTTGGACATTTGTCTATCGGATGCCCTAATATTCTTCGGAATATTAACAGTTCCTGGAGAAGAAAAGGACTGTTTGTCAAAAACAAGCCTTTCATGGCACGAGCTACAGTCAGCGATAAGTGGGAGGACAAAAGTCAACTACAAAACCAGCTAAGAGAACTAACAAGCAGAGTTATTCGGCTGGAACGGCAGGAAAAAGACCTCCAATGGAAGCTGCGACAGCTGTTGCAACAGTTTGAAAACGGAGCTTTCAAACCAGCTAGGAAGGAGAGAAGAAATCAAGAAATCACAGAAGTAAACACGGTCCAGTATTTTAGAAGGGGACAGAGTGGTAGGAAAGTGAGTAGGAAGCCCATCCAACTTCCACATTCCGATCCGTGGAGGGACAGAGGTGGAAATCTCAGGACGGACGTCGGTCGACGACTGGAAAGAGGTGTCGAAAAGGGGAGTTTGACCCAGGTGGAGAGGCCAAGTCAAGTGAGAGGAGGAGGAATGGTTGGGCAGAAGTTTGAATCGGGCAGATTCTTAGCCCACAAGAGGCCTTTTGCCCGGTTACAGATAGAGAGGCAGGACAGGAGCTATCAAAGAGACTTTAAGCACGAGGCGGATGGACAGAAAGAAAGAGATACAGGTTTTGTGTATCCAGAAAAGTTAGGGACGGAGGGCAGGTTACGCAATGCAAACGAGACAAACGTTCGCTCAGAGGTCCAGATGAAATGTCACAGCATTGGACAGCGTAGGTCGAGAATTCAGGAAGAGGGTATTACGTCGATTAACATGGTCGGGCGTGCTGAAAGGGGCCAAGTTTACCAGGAACTTGTGGTCAAGCCTGGTAGAACATTAGTTGAAGTCGACGAAGAATCGAACAAGGAAATAGTCGGAGATTCGTCAGATAAAGAGGAAAGGAGAGGAGGAGGAATGGTGGCAGGACCAGCTATGGTTTCGTGCCCACCCAAGCCAGGTTATAGCCATGCGGGAGAAGTGGTTGAACAGACCGAAAGAAGGGACAACCTTTCGGTCACCGAGGAAGAAAGTGGGAATGACGCACACTTGGAATGTGAAACGGACGCAGCGGGTAAGAATACTCGTGCAGCCAACAAAGGAGGAACAGAGTTTCTAAGGAAAACGAAGAAAAGGGAAAGACAGGTTAACCACAGCCAGGACAGCGAACCAGTCATCGAAGCAAAGATGAAAAGATCTCAGTTCGAGATAAGCCAACAGTCAAACGAACAGCGTAAAAAGTCTTTCCCACAAATAGTGAATACAGATGGACGGAAGGCTGAAGTAGCGGACGATGTAAGTGTACGTAACACTACCAGAGAACCGGTGGATACGAACCAAACAACCGTGAAACAAACAGACCAGACGATGGGCGTTTTACAGGAGGAAATCGCGCAGCAATCAGAGACAGCTGATGGAGCAACGCATAGTCTGGTTAAAATAAGCAGTAGTGATAAGGAACGGTTGATGCAATGTTTACTGACGCTAGCCAAAAGCATGGAAATCAGAAATGGAATTAGGTAAAGTCGTGTGGAGTACTTACACACATGGGCTATCATGTGAAACTCCAGTTAATGTATGCATTTGCATAAAATTTGTTTCATCTACCGTTATCCTTGGGAAACGGAGATTTGGATAATTAGGGGGTAGAGTATAGAGAAGGAGGAATGACCAGATGTTAAAAATTCCTTTGAATTCGTTGTCTGAAGTACACGCCAGACAATGAGCGGACGGTCAGTCTGAAGCGAAGACTGACCGAGATCAAAGGGACATTTCCGACCAGAGAAACGGACAAGAGACGCAGGATAGCTGGATGCGCCAGGTAATGATTACGCGACGAAGAGTAACACGTGGACGCGATGTTTCGGTCAAAATCTCACCAGGTAGCTTTGATGCGGGGAATTTCGGGAAACAGCGGTGAAATAGTTAGATCACAACACTCGGTTTTGATTCCTCGTGACAAAGACGCCAGCAGTTAACGGGGCTATGCAACTTTAACAAAGACTGCACCTGGACTAGGAGGGTTACAGCATGACGTAATTCGACAGGTGGACGATTCGGTTTTTGACTTTTGACTCAGACGTAGTTTAGTATCTGATTAAGTTACAACTTAGTCATAGTTTAGTGACATAGTCTAGCAGAACTTAGTCATAGTTTAGTATCTTATAAAGGGGGCATTAACAGGTGCTCATCTGTGGGGCACGAGCAGGAGTGAAGGTTGATGGCACTTGATCATGTTTGTGTGCAAATATTTTGACATTTGGATTTTGACAAGCGTATTACTTGCACTTTAATTGATTGTTGTTGGTTTGTTTATACATGATTATGTGTCCTGACATAAGTATCAAGGTGTGATACTTACGGACTGAAATACTGATATCATGAGTATGCGTGCAAATATTTTGACATTTGTATTTGGTGTTTGGGTTTTGACTAATGGTATTACTTTCATTTTTAGTGGGTTGTGTGGTCGATATAGTATGCATTGAATTTTTCTTTATTCTGTTGTTGTTTTGTTGTTTAAACATGATTACATATCCTGACAGTATCAACGTGTGATACTTGCTGACTGAAATATTGATATCATAAGTATGCGTGCAAATATTTTGGTTTTGGGTTATGACATTGTATGCAATGCATTTGTCTTTAATTTGTTGTTTTTTGTTGTTGTTGTTGTTGAATCATCATGTTTACAGGTATTTTATACAGGTTATATAGGTGATCTACAGAGCAGTATATCTCATCCAGACTGTAGGCCTCCGCAAGCACAGGTCACCACGAGTTCCAGAATAAGAACTAGCACGTGGGACACTCAGCTGGACGACTTAATCGGAGATACATCATAACAAGACATATTGTTATTTTATCACATGTATGTGGAGTCTTTGCAGAGAAGACTATATTGATTCAGAAGTTGTAATATTGACTATGACATATGTTGTCAAATATCGTTTTTGTGGGAAACATAAATAATTTTGCTGTTTTCTTTGAGAGGGGATAGCTGTCAAGAAAGACAATGAATAACTAGCCCGAGGATAACCCACGTAAATTCGTGGCCTCACAGGAGTTAGTATGAAGTGAATCGTCGGCCAGGCGTGTAATGAGACCGCCTGAGAAAATTGACCTGAACTGGTCGTGTGTAACAATGAAGGTTCGTGTCCTTAGAGGAAGGCACGGGAACAGGGCGAGGTATATTGACCTCAATGAGTAAGGAGAATTCCTTAAGGTGTTTCTGTTTTGATGAGTTAAAGGTCCGGCAGGGACAGACTTAGGTGAATTTGACTGTAAAACGATGTAAAAGTGTTGGTTTGTGTTGTAAAAACGACCAGCCACAGTGTTTTTCTACTGCTTCTATTGATTGTGTATGTATTACAAAAAGTTTATATGTATCAAATGACATGTCTTTTTATGCATGTACGATGTGAGTGATGTTGTAAACAGGAGTAGTGTTTACATTTTGGATAGTGAAGACGAAAATGGTGGTCATTTGCCAGATGAAAAAAATGACCATCCATGTTTCGGTCTGTAGTTTAGGGAGGTAATGTAACAGTTCCCGTCGGAGCAAGGGAAGTTTAGGATGCCTGAACATGTTAAAGCTTAAAGCTACCTGAATGCATGTCAAGGTCACTCACCGTCTCAGCAAAGGAGAACAGAGTTGGGTTAAGGAATGTGGACAGATAGAAACTGACCACTGGCCTTCCGATTTTGGTAGGGGGAGATTGATTGACAGACGAAATTGGCAACGGGGCTTGCTGCGAGAGAATGAGTGACAGGTGTGCAAAGTGTTTCGGTCCAATTGGATTGAAGATGACCATTACCTGAGATCGATTGGTCAAGCTCTGGCCTTGCTTGAGGATATATAACTCGAGACAAAGTTTAGCTGGGGGAGAGAGAGAGGCTGGAGAGAGAGAGAGGGGAGAGAGAGAGTGAGGCTGGAGAGAGAGAGAGACTGAATGTAGATAGTGTGTTTAACTCACCGACTTTAGATAGAGGAGCGATTGATAGACGGTTGGACGAATGTTTAGTGATAGAACAGGATCGCTCAAATAGGTGTGTGAGTTTTGCATTAATGGATAATCTGAAAGTGTGTTTGTAAGCAAGGACACATTGTGAACGAGTTATGTCGAGATCGCCCGCCTGAGGGGATTTCAGTGAGGAAGAGTATTTGATGTGTGTTGAAGACGCAGTTAAGGCGATGTGTGTGTGATGTAATTGCAAGGCAATAGAACTGGGTTTTTAGTTAGTTGGGAATTCCATCAATAGCTAATGCTTACAATTCCAGTTTTAGTAGAATGTTTAGTTAAGATATGTATTATATGGTGTTTGTAATTTCTCTACTCATTCTATGATATGAGTATGATATAATAAATATGCCACCTGCTGTTTGATATGTCATTTACTGAGTATGGTCATGATGATGTGGACGAGTGTGAGAATGTTCTAAGTTAGATCACGGCCAAGGCAAACAGTGGGATCTGTTACAGTATGATAAAAATAAATATTAAACATAGGAGCAAGGAAGTGATAGTCAAACTGTATAAAGCATTAGTTAGACTTAGATTGGAGTACTGTGTACAGGTGTGGAGTCCTTATCGCAGAGGGGATATAAATATGCTGGAAAGGATACAAAAAAGAGCGACAAAGCTGATAGTGGGATTCCCGAATTACAGTAATGAGGAAAAACCGGGCTACAGTGTCTACAAAAGAGAAGAATTTGAGGTATTTTTTTTTTTTTTTTTTTTTTTTTTGCGTTCGCCTTATTTCTCTATTCCCCAAGGCGTGTGTGCGTTACACTGTGGTTTTTATTTTGCGCCTGTCGGCCCAGTGCATCCGACTTCAGCATGCATTTTATGTAAGGGTCTGCTTCCTCCTGCATTTTCTAAGGGTTTGCTTCCCCGGGGTAACGGCCGGTGCTGTGATGGGGATCGAACCCAGCACCTTCTGGTTGTGAGCCGTGCCACTTAACCACCAGGCCACGCCGTCCCCTAGAATTTGAGGTATATTGGATGGGCATAGCTTTTAGAGCAAGGTAATGTAAATGAAACTGGTTGTATAGAGACTCTGCAGAGTCTTCTAAACCAGTATAAAGATGTTAAGTTTGGACCATTGGCAGTCCTTCTCTAAGGGACTGAATTCACAACGCAGAAATCAGGCATCAAACCACCTTCATTGAGGTCATAGATACTGCCTTGTTAAGAGGATGCAGATGGGCCTAGCCTGTGGTGTGATCACTGATGAACTTGAAAAGTGACATTCTGATGGCTCTACAACTTTAAGCACCCATTTTGATGTCTACCAATAAGATGGACAGATTTTCTGAGCAAAGCCCTTGGTACAACATGGTACTCCAAAGTCAAAAGAAACTCTTATTGATGTTATTTCAGGGGTTGGTCCTTTCCGTAATATAATATGCCCAGGCAATTCTCATGCATAGCAAGACGCAGCTGGAAAGGATTTAGAATGAGGCATGAGAATCATCCTCGGTTGTACAAGAGACACGGCCATAACTGCCATGAGGTTTCTGTTGCACCTGCCAACTGTGGGGTTTAGGCGGCAGAAGTGTCAGCGCGAACGAAGAGCATCCGTTGCATGAGGGTTTACGAAAGATGAAAGGCATAAGACATGTAAAGGGACAATCGTGGATGGATCAGGTGTGTGCGGTGGGAGACATAATGCATGGCGAAGAATGGATGAAATTAACTGAGAATTTCCTGCAGACTTTCTGTGTGATTGTCCCACTTGACAGAGCGCATGTTCAGCTGAATCCGGTTGATGTGGTGTCGGCGGTTATAGTTTTGATCAATGAAAATTCCACGGATGGTGATGTCATTATCTACACAGATGGATCTGTCATCCGTGGGTTGAGAAGCGCATGGGCCTTCATGGCTCAGAGGGGTCTGGGACTTTTGCGGTGACTACAGGCAGTCTGACCATGGAGATCATGACTTTTATAAAGGCAATGGTTTGGCTTGCAACAATGAGTGACACATATGTGTGTATCCTCGGTGATTCAATGAGGGCTCATCAAGGTGGAAATAGGTAGTGTGCAGCGCCAGTGGTTGGAGTTGGTAGGGCGGTCAATGTTGCAGAGAGTCACCTTCATACTTATTCCGGGACATACAGGTGTCAAAGAGAATGAGAGAGCTGATAGGTTGGCGAGTACAGCTATAATGGAGGGTGGGACATGCAGGTGTTGAAGGGAACGAGAGAGCTGATAGGTTGGTGAGTACAGCTATAGTGGAGGACGAGAGATCAATGGACCGAGCCGATATCCTGAACACCGTTAGGGAAATTGGCTGGAAGGAAGGTTCGGAAGTTGATTCAGAATCTACGTCCTTGGCGCGACTGGTTGAATTTGGTGTGAAACGAGGGGCGGCGAGGAAGGAACACCACACGGGGATCCATAGACGTCTGGTTAACCAGCACAGGACTGGAACGGTCAGTCATCACGTGCTTGCAGACATATTGAGGATGAGATCTGAGCGCGTATGGACTTGTCCCGAGTGCGATGAAGATGATCTGATGACTAACTCCAAAGCCAAAGGTCAAAATGAGTTGGAACAACATTTGGCCACCTAACTTCAGACATGCTTTGCCTGAGTGAATACCAGGATTACAGATTACAAGGATTTTGCCATCCCCTCATCTTCATCTTGGTGCGTGGTTTGAAAGCAAGGACAAGAAAAACAATAACAGTGAGGTGGGTAGCCATTGTCATAAACATGTGTTTGTGGGCAACAGGAGGACCCAAAACAGAACAAAACAGGATTGAGGAACTCAGGGGGTAAGATTTAAATAAACACTAGCAGAACTGTAAGTGTTGAATAGAAATTAGTAGATGGAACAATCACTCAGAAAGCCATCTATTAGCATTACAAAAGAGTCAATCTCTTGGAGTCACGCAGTTTAAAAAAAAAAAAGAACGTTCCAGTACCACAGGTACAGGAGAATGACATGGAAATCAGAAACAGGATAGTGGAAACATGGAACAGTCTAGTGTGGACTGATTGCATGAAACCTAACTAAAGCTCAATCTTTGACGGAGGAAAAAAAAGACGAAGGAATAGATCATCAATAAAATCTTAAACAATGTAGTACCTGAGGATGAAAATAGAGATGACTTCTCCGTCCTAACCTCATACCTGAGGGCAGATTGACTTCTCCGTCTTAACTAAATACCTGGGGGCAGAATGACTTCTCCGTCTTAACTAAATACCTGGGGGCAGAATGGAGATGACTTCTCCATCTTAACTAAATACCTGGGGGCAGAATAGAGATGACTTCTCCATCTTAACTAAGCATTTGCAAGAAATGTACCATGCAACAGTCCAGCTCCAGGTCGCATTGAGGCACAAACAGATATTGCAGTCTGACTGTCAGATATGATGGACAATGCAATCTTATGCTAAAATAATTACGGAAACAAAAAAGAAGAATAAAATGAGCAATTTGACTGTCAAGATGATGAGCTGACCTACCCTGGAGATGTCTCTCAAATTAAACAGGTAGTGAATCCTTGTTGGGGTGGGAAGGAACCTCTGAACAATGGCTTGATACATTTGAATGGTAGCTTGTGTCATGACATCACCAATTGGCTTGACATCCTCCTCAAAGTCCTGCAGTTTCTGGTTTATCATAGTGCCAAATATACGTTTTATCTGTGATTCCTGTAGGACAGACAAACAAATACTTTTTTTTATAAACCTTTCAATGCTGTATGTCTCCAATATTTTGAACTGAATAAAACTTTCAAAATTGATGAAAGACAATCAAAGAAGTGTAACAGTATCTTAACTCAGGCGCTGCCGAAAACGGATGTGTCGGACCAAAAGGTGCAAATATCGCAGTCAAGCTGTAAACTAGCTACACAACGCATTCCGTTCTTCGGACTACATCATTGCTACTTGCAAAGCTCCGTTCAGGGCTTGGTAGAATAAAGCCACTCTCACACAAAACAGAATAAAGCCACTTTCACACAAAACAGAATACAACCACCATAGAAAATGATCACCATATTAATCCTCATCACTATCACAGCCAAAATCTGTTTCTGTTTCTAAGAATCTACATCAATGCACTCCGGACATACCCATAGGTGCTCAGTCTCTCTCAGCAAATGGCGCAGGGTATGGGTGCTGATGGTCCCTGTAGCTCGTTGGTTGTACACTCTCCTGCACCGTCCTCTCATGCGACATACTCCACTCAAACCTAGTTTAATGTGGAAACTTCGCAGTCTGTGGATTTCTGCTTCATCTATTGCGATGTCCTCATCTGACCAGGCGGTCATTGATTGATTTCAAAATGTAATTCATATCCATCAGTAATGTGCACATGATGGGAGCTTGTGAAGCCAAGATGTCAGCTCTTTCATTGCCCTGAACCCCAGCATGACCAGGACAGTAGATCTAGGTCAAGCTCTGGAGATTTGAGGCCTCAACAACTGCTATCCATTCGTACCTAAACCATCCCTTCTGTACCTTCTGAGGTACGGCTTGCGCGTCTGTCACGATGATTATTCTTGGTATAGAAGTCTCAGATATCCATTTCAGTGCTGAGGTCACTGCTTCCGTCTCCATTCTCATACTGGAGGTTGTTGACATATATGCCATACTGCTCTTGGCAACGATCTGTCCTCTCACTCTAGCCAAGAAGCTCCAGTCTGATGTCCCATTGCGCACGACTGATTCGTTGGTGTATATGACGACATCACCCTCCTGCATGTTCACAGTTATCAGCTGATTCACCTCATGCTCTGCTCTCCCGTTGCTCCATTCTCTGCATTCCTTGCCTAAGGTTATGATGACTCTCTGGTACTCAATCATTCTATCACCAGTGTGGACCCATTCTTTCCCCTTGGCTATCGTTTCAGCTGGGGTGATGTGTGTCCGATTGTTTTGTCTTTCTGTGCCATTCATGACGCCCCTTTCTTGATTCTTGATATCTGATACTACTGTACAGATGGTGCTGCGTGTCTGTGGTGACACACATATAGGCTTTGACGTGTGCCAGTTTATGCCTGGATGTCACCAATAACAATCCCAACATGTACAGTATCATCACAATTAGGGTATCTCTAGTGCAGCCCAGAACCAGACGCATACCTCCATTCTGGATGCGGTCCAACCTTTCACCCAGTGTTCTTGATAGTGTGAGGATGCCTAGTCCATAATCGATGACAGACAACACGACCTGACGAAATAGGATGAACAGGAGACGTTGTTCCAAGTCGGCAGCAGCCATGGTCTTGAGTGCTCCTAACCCTCTCTTGCCTCTTTGTATGATGTGGTCAACATGGCAATTATAGGCAACACTGCGATCAAATGTCACTCCGAGGTAATTCAACCTGTCACACCTGTCAATGGTGCAACTATCAAAAGTGATGCCCGGGAGTTCAGCCTTTACTATAGAATTATTCAAAGAGCACCACATCATGCAGGTCTTGTTCGGATTGATCTTGGAGCTTGAGTCGCTGCACCACTGTGAGATTGCTTGCAAGGCTTCCTGGATGTCTTTAACCAACTCTTGCCTGTCTGAGCCAGTCCTATACGTTAGGATGTCATCGGCAAATGTAAACGTTTGCCCTGTCACTGTAGGCTGAATATTGGCCACTTTTACTGTGTAGATGTTGAACAGCACCGGTGAGAGTGGAGACCTTTGAGGCAGTCCTGGACATATTCACCTCGGTTCTGATGTCCACGATCCCACGCGTAGCGCAACTGTTCTTTCCATCAGGGCAGCTGATATTCAACTAACCAGCCACGGGTTTAAACCACACTGGTTCAGACATGTCATTAAAGTCCTAAAATTGACACGGTTGTATGCGTCCTCCAGGTCGAGAGCCACAGCGGCTGTTTCTTGCTTTGACTGAAAACTCTCATACACATCATATGCAAAAGTTCCATCGTTAGCTCAGGTCTCCTTCGCTGTTCTGTAGCTGCCCAGCATTCGGGTAGTATGTGTTCCCGTTCTAAGTAGGACATTATTTTCCTGGCCACCACCTTCTCAAGCAATTTGCCATATACATTCTGGATGGTGATTATTCGATAGCTGCTGAGAAGCGTGGAGTCCTTACCAGGTTTAGGCAGTGGGTACAGATAGCTATGAAGCCAGTCTTCAGGCATGGATGCTTTCACTATAGTGGGGTTGAACTCCTTCTCCATATTTTGTATCTCTGTCTCATCCAACTACTTGATGTGGCAATATTGTACTCCATCAAGACCTTGGGCGGTGTTCTTGCTTAGCCAAAATCATAACCACCAACAGAAACTGACAAACAGATTACCTTCGCTTCGTGCTGACACTATTTATAGTTTTAACACACCATCTTCTCAGATTTACATCATTCTCACACACTGAACACAGACACTGATAAACATATCCTTCACACACTGAACACAGACATTGATAAACATATCCTTCACACACTGAACACAGACACTGAACACAGACATTGATAAACATATTCTTCTCACACTGAACACAGACACTGATAAACATATCCTTCACACACTGAACACAGACACTGATAAACATATCCTTCACACACTGAACACAGACATTGATAAACATATCCTTCACACACTGAACACAGACACTGAACACAGACATTGATAAACATATTCTTCTCACACTGAACACAGACATTGATAAACATATCCTTCACACACTGAACACAGACATTGATAAACATATCCTTCTCACACTGAACACAGACATTGATAAACATATCCTTCTCACACTGAACACAGACACTGAACACAGACATTGATAAACATATTCTTCTCACACTGAACACAGACACTGATAAACATATCCTTCTCACACTGAACACAGACATTGATAAACATATTCTTCTCACACTGAACACAGACACTGATAAACATATCCTTCTCACACTGAACACAGACACTGAACACAGACATTGATAAACATATCCTTCTCACACTGAACACAGACATTGATAAACATATTCTTCTCACACTGAACACAGACACTGATAAACATATCCTTCTCACACTGAACACAGACATTGATAAACATATTCTTCTCACACTGAACACAGACATTGATAAACATATTCTTCTCACACTGAACACAGACACTGATAAACATATCCTTCTCACACTGAACACAGACACTGATAAACATATACTTCTCACACTGAACACAGACACTGATAAACATATCCTTCTCACACTGAACACAGACACTGATAAACATATCCTTCTCACACTGAACACAGACACTGAACACAGACATTGATAAACATATCCTTCTCACACTGAACACAGACATTGATAAACATATTCTTCTCACACTGAACACAGACACTGATAAACATATCCTTCTCACACTGAACACAGACACTGAACACAGACATTGATAAACATATCCTTCTCACACTGAACACAGACATTGATAAACATATTCTTCTCACACTGAACACAGACACTGATAAACATATCCTTCTCACACTGAACACAGACACTGAACACAGACATTGATAAACATATCCTTCTCACACTGAACACAGACATTGATAAACATATTCTTCTCACACTGAACACAGACACTGAACACAGACACTGATAAACATATCCTTCTCACACTGAACACAGACATTGATAAACATATTCTTCTCACACTGAACACAGACATTGATAAACATATCCTTCTCACACTGAACACAGACACTGAACACAGACATTGATAAACATATTCTTCTCACACTGAACACAGACATTGATAAACATATCCTTCTCACACTGAACACAGACACTGAACACAGACACTGAACACAGACATTGATAAACATATTCTTCTCACACTGAACACAGACACTGATAAACATATCCTTCTCACACTGAACACAGACATTGATAAACATATTCTTCTCACACTGAACACAGACACTGAACACAGACATTGATAAACATATCCTTCTCACACTGAACACAGACATTGATAAACATATTCTTCTCACACTGAACACAGACATTGATAAACATATTCTTCTCACACTGAACACAGACACTGAACACAGACATTGATAAACATATCCTTCTCACACTGAACACAGACATTGATAAACATATTCTTCTCACACTGAACACAGACATTGATAAACATATTCTTCTCACACTGAACACAGACACTGAACACAGACATTGATAAACATATCCTTCTCACACTGAACACAGACATTGATAAACATATTCTTCTCACACTGAACACAGACATTGATAAACATATCCTTCTCACACTGAACACAGACACTGAACACAGACATTGATAAACATATCCTTCTCACACTGAACACAGACATTGATAAACATATTCTTCTCACACTGAACACAGACATTGATAAACATATCCTTCTCACACTGAACACAGACACTGAACACAGACACTGATAAACATATCCTTCTCACACTGAACACAGACACTAAACACAGACATTGATAAACATATCCTTCTCACACTGAACACAGACACTGAACACAGACACTGATAAACATATCCTTCTCACACTGAACACAGACACTGAACACAGACATTGATAAACATATCCTTCTCACACTGAACACAGACACTGAACACAGACATTGATAAACATATCCTTCTCACACTGAACACAGACACTGAACACAGACACTGATAAACATATCCTTCTCACACTGAACACAGACACTGAACACAGACACTGATAAACATATTCTTACTAAACATAAAAATTGATAAACATGCTCATCTCACTGAACAAACGAAATAATAAACATTTTCATCTCGTGGACCCAACCTGAGGAAATGTCATGTTGATTAGGTTGAATCTGCTCTGTAGACGTCGTGAGATGACCATTCGGCCACCACCTGGAGGCCCCATCGCTGACACCAGCAGCATGTCTTTGATGTACTTGATTATCTGCTTCTCACGGTCATACCAGAATCCGTAATCTAACCACAACTTTAGTAGCTCCAGGGGGGGCTGTTCAAATGGTAAACACATTACATTACCCTACACATTACATTACATTAGATAGTGATCACATCTCGTAGATAAACTTTTTAAAAAAAATGATTAGCAGTGGTTTATCTGATTTTGTAAAACAAATGTTGCGTAAATATTGAATCTCATTTGATACATCATTTGCCAAATAACTGAACAGGTAGCAGACGTGGCAATACTAACATCAAACACCATCATTGATCTTGGTGGTTCCCCTTGGAACATGGGGCTACAACAGTTGTTCTCCATCTGTTCCTGTTTACTCTTCACCAGGTGTTTCTCAGTCTTCTCACTCATCTCTTACCTTGTTGGTTCCAATCCAGTGCATGTCTGGTTATATTATCCAGCTTCCTTATGAGGATGTGTCATATCTATCTATCTCCACTTTCTCTCGTCATTCTCCTGCTGTATTGGTTGTTTCAATGTTTTTTTCCACAAATCCGTGTTTTTCCTTTTCCTATGGCCATCTAACGGGAACTATACAATAGGGCCAAAATGGAGCACAGTAGATGAGCTGACAGCTGCCAGAAACTCATAGCTGACAGCTTGCAATAGGGTCAGTGAACAAGAGCTGACCAAAAACCTATTCTACCTTCCACCGTCAGCCCTGGTAACAGGCTACACTAATGTAGGCTGGCTAAGAGAACAGCGACCGCGGAGGGAAGGTAAACTCAGTACCCAAAAAAGCCAGCTGAAACCAAATGCATCGCTGTAAACTACGACATAATGTTACAACTTCCTTTTTAGGACGACCGCTGAAGAAGAAGAACGCAATGACAACATTAGTTGATGAAGGGCTTCGGTCTTGCCTTGGTGTGACACTATTGGTCACATGTCATGTCCCCAAGCCATAGAGCAGGACCAACTTAACATTCATGTTAAACAGACCAATCTTGTAATCCACTGAGAATGCTCCTGAGTTCCATATTGAGCAAAGAGAGTTGAAAACAAATCTGGCCTTGCCTTGTTAATCTAGTGTTTACATCTTGGTTTGTTCCTCCATCTTTGTCAATATTACTTCTAGGATAAGTCAGGTTTTGCACTTCTTCAATTATCTGATGATTAAACTTGATTGGGATCTCTATATTTGTTATTTATTTTCATTTTCTTTGTTTTGTTCACACTAATCTGCAATCCCACCATTACTGTTTTATATGTTAGTCTGTCTATCTTTTCTTGTATGTCCTGCTGTTATAAGTTAGTCCGTCTGTCTTTCCTTGTATGTCCTGCCAATTTTGTGACAGCATACATATAGCATCTACAAAACCAAGGCCTTCCCGCTGGTTATTGAATGTCCATTGGGGGGACGGCGTGGCCTAGCGGTTAAGTGGCATGGCTCACAACCCCAAGGTGCTGGGTTCGATCCCCATCACAGCACCGGCCGTTACCCCGGGGAAGCAAACCCTTAGAAAATGCAGGAGGAAGCAGACCCTTGCATAAAATGCATGCTGAAGTCAGATGCACTGGGCCAACAGGCGCAAAATAAAAACACAGTGCAACGCACACCGCCTTGGGGATTAGAAAAATAAGGCGAACGCAAAAAAAAAAAAATGTCCATTGTATTTCCATTTATCTAGCCTTCATTGTTTACCACATATATTGTCCTCTACCAAACAACTGGACAGTCAGCAAGTGTGACAACTGGACAGATAGCGAGTGTGACAACTGGACAGGCAGCGGGTGTGACAACTGGACAGGCAGCGGGTGTGACAACTGGACAGGCAGCGGGTGTGACAACTGGACAGGCAGCGGGTGTGACAACTAGACAGGCAGCGGGTGTGACAACTGGACAGGCAGCGGGTGTGACAACTGGACAGGCAGCAAGTGTGACAACTGGACAGGCAGCAAGTGTGACAACTAGACAGTCAGCAGGTGTGACAACTAGACAGTCAGCGGGTGTGACAACTAGACAGTCAGCAGGTGTGACAACTAGACAGTCAGCAAGTGTGACAACTAGACAGTCAGCAGGTGTGACAACTAGACAGTCAGCAGGTGTGACAACTAGACAGGCAGCGGGTGTGACAACTGGACAGGCAGCGGGTGTGACAACTGGACAAGCAGCGGGTGTGACAACTGGACAGTCAGCGGGTGTGACAACTGGACAGTCAGCGGGTGTGACAACTGGACAGTCAGCAGGTGTGACAACTGGACAGGCAGCAAGTGTGACAACTGGACAGGCAGCAAGTGTGACAACTAGACAGTCAGCGGGTGTGACAACTGGACAGGCAGCTGGTGTGACAACTGGACAGGCAGCGGGTGTGACAACTAGACTGGCAGCGGGTGTGACAACTGGATAGGCAGCGGGTGTGACAACTGGACAGTCAGCGGGT
Organism: Ariolimax columbianus; assembly: GCA_036924085.1. Lineage (NCBI taxonomy): Eukaryota > Metazoa > Mollusca > Gastropoda > Stylommatophora > Arionidae > Ariolimax > Ariolimax columbianus. The sequence goes on along the minus strand of JAVGWX010000021.1, from coordinate 25,145,453 downwards.
GTGACAACTGGACAGGCAGCGGGTGTGACAACTGGACAGTCAGCGGGTGTGACAACTGGACAGGCAGCTGGTGTGACAACTGGACAGGCAGCAGGTGTGACAACTGGACAGGCAGCGGGTGTGACAATACTAACATCAGATATTAACTATTATTATTCAATATTAACCTTACGCACTCCAATATATTTTTGAAAAAAATTTGACCTAATTAATTTTCTTAATTAGTCGCTGTGGTAGTCGTCTTTCAAAATTTGTAACTTTTATGTTTGTTTGTCAATAAATATGATTTTCTGGCGTGTAGACACACAATAGCATAACGAACATGTTGGTGTTATTGTTTTTGTTGTGTGTTTGTTAGTTTTTGAGATTTAAAAAGATGAAGTTGAAAATTTATGAAAATCTCGGAAAAAATTTGGACTCGACCACTAGGCCTAGTTGCTTCGATAGAAAACCATGGAAACCACAACAACGTATCGATACTGTGTTTACAATATCGCCACAACTGTTAGTTTCAATTCAAACGTAGTTCTTTCATTTAAACAAACAAAATAAACAGATCTACGCGATAAAAATCTTTCTCAACAACCTACTTCCCCTTTCGCAAAAAGTCGGCTTGCTCCAAACGGCGTATACAAAATTACAACTGTTCAAAAGCCATTTGTAATCGAACACACGATACTTTAACCGGCAAAATATCGTGTATAAATGGAGGGCGTATTCAGCAGTAAAAAATGGCTGTCAGGAGTGACTCCGTTCAACAACAAAAATTTTTTTTTCCGCACACCGTTTTTGCAGGCGGAGCTGGTCCAAAGGGATCGGACATTAGAGTGCTACAGGATAAATATACTAACAACTAAGCTAGAAAAACCAAACAGGTCTGACAAACAACAAGAGTTCATAATTTAAATACAGGTACTGGTAATCCCATCAGGGATGATGTGTTTACAGATTTCTGTTCACAAGCTATCAGCCTTTATGAAGTGAAGTGACAAGTTCCATTGGTTTGAGCTGAATAGTAAAAACTCATATATTCTGCGAGTCCTTAATTATCAATATAATATTTTGTAACTCACCTGGGAGCCAAACATATCTTTGGCCGGCATGTTGAGGTCGTCCATGAAAGTTATCAGCTTTTTACCACCAATGGGCACGTAGACACCTTTTGTGCGTTTCTCTACACGAGACTCAATAATGTTTTGCACCTGATTGGAAGTTGTCTAGAATGGAAGATAAGATAATGTCATGTGAAAGATAAAATGATGAATGTTATGTGAAAGATAAGATAATATCATGTGAAAAATAAGATAATATGTAAAAGATAAGATGATGAATGTTATGTGAAAGATAAGATAATATCATGTGAAAGATAATGTAATGTAAAACATAAGATAATGGCATGTGAAAGATAAGATAATGAATGTTATGTGACAGATAAGATAATATCATGTGAAAGATAAGATAATATCATGTGAAAGATAATGTAATGTAAAACATAAGATAATGGCATGTGAAAGATAAGATAATATCATGTGAAAGATAATGTAATGTAAAACATAAGATAATGGCATGTGAAAGATAAGATAATGAATGTTATGTGACAGATAAGATAATATCATGTGAAAGATAAGATAATATCATGTGAAAGATAATGTAATGTAAAACATAAGATAATGGCATGTGAAAGATAAGATAATATCATGTGAAAGATAATGTAATGTAAAACATAAGATAATGGCATGTGAAAGATAAGATAATATCATGTGAAAGATAATGTAATGTAAAACATAAGATAATATCATGTGAAAGATAAGATCATGTGAAAGATAAGATAATATAATGTGAAAGATAAGGTAGTGCCATGGTGAAGGTCATGTGTGTGATAAGGTAGTGCCATGGTGAAGGTCATGTGTGAGATAAGGTAGTGCCATGATGAAGGTCATATGTGAGATAATGGCTTGATGAAGGTCATATGTGAGATAATATCTTGATGAAGGTCATGTGTTAGATAAGGTAGTGCCATGGTGAAGGTCATGTGTTAGATAAGGTAGTGCCATGATGAAGGTCATGTGTGAGATAAGGTAGTGCCATGATGAAGGTCATGTGTGAGACAAGGTAGTGCCATGGTGAAGGTCATGTGTGAGATAAGGTAGTGTCATGATGAAGGTCATATGTGAGATAATGGCTTGATGAAGGTCATATGTGAGATAATATCGTGATGAAGGTCATGTGTTAGATAAGGTAGTGCCATATTGAAAGTCATGTGTTAGATAAGGTAGTGCCATGATGAAGGTCATGTGTGAGATAAGGTAGTGCCATGATGAAGGTCATGTGCGAGACAAGGTAGTGCCATGGTGAAGGTCATGTGTGAGATAAGGTAGTGTCATGATGAAGGTCATGTGTGAGATAAGATAGTGCCATGGTGAAGGTCATGTGTGAGATAATGTCTTGATGAAGGTCATGTGTGAGATAATGTCTTGATGAAGGTCATTTGTGAGATAAGGTAGTGCCATGGTGAAGGTCATGTTTGAGATAAGATAGATACAATTTAAAAAAAAAAAATATATATTTGTATTTGATAACACTCCAATATAAAGCTTGTTGCCTGTACAATTCTAAAACGATCCCAAACACAAAACTAATGGCTGAAATACAAGCAAGATTATAATGCCATTTATCGTGTGAGCAGAAACAGATGTGCACTAACGTTTCATCTGAAATATGTCTTTATCATGGACTGAACAAATGAAAACGAGACAGATGTCAACAGCAAGCTAGGCTAAACGAACACCAGTATTAAAGATAAAAGGTCAAAGTAGTCCTATAGCAGACACTGCTGTCAGGGATGAAACGTTGGAGACTTTATTGTTCAAGGTCACAGATTGTTTATGAGCTCTGGTGGATAATTCCATTTCTTGTTGCCTGTCCTACGCTAACATGAATAAGCTAGGTCTACACAAATCAGATAATTTATGGCAAGAAAATAAATTGTGTGTGTGAAACCATTGGCTGTTAAGGAATGACGACGGTGAACGAGACAAGAAATATACATACCTGGGCAGACATGTTGACCGTCAGTAGACTGTATTCTGCTGGTTCAAACTTGGAAAGTGTGCTTTCTAAGACAGAGGTCTTTCCGGTTCCAACTGAGCCGACTATTAGCACAGGATTCATGACGGAGATGAGAGCCATGCACAAATATTGGTACCGGATTGTGTCAACAGTTGGTACAATGAGTTTGAAGAAAGGGGTGCTATTGTTTACACAGACAACAGTAAAAGATGATATCAAAATGTATTTCACTTATGACTAAATCTTATAGAATAAATACTAAAATATATTCCTTTTGTCTTCATGGCAATTATTTTGTCGTTGTTATTGATGTATCCGAAGCTATTCGTATTGAGTAGCGGGTTGGCAGTGACTGTTGTTACATCCATTAGTGTACTGAAGAAGGTGGAAATGGGTCCTTCTCATTGAAGTGCAATGCTTTTCAGAAGGCTCATGGCTACAGGTATCACAGTGTCGATTCCTACCTTGTTGACCTGGCTGCCGTAATACAGTTTGTTTTCAGAAGCACAAAAAAAAGAACGTGGGGTGATGGTCAGTATGTAACACTTGACCAAGTATAGTCTTATAGGTATTAAAGTTTTTAAAAAATATATCCATCTCTTCATGGGCAACAGAGATCATGATGAAAATGTATTCTGTTTGTCTTTCAGAGAAAATAATCCAATCTTATTCTGCCTCCTAGTGACAACCCTAATGACAGACTGTCCTTGTGCAGCCTGGCTGCCAGGATAGAAACTCAAATGGAAATGCAAATTCAGTACCAAAAATGCCATGCTGAAATCAAATGCATCAGGCCAATAAGGTGCAGCTATTGCAGCTTTGCTATAAACTACAACACAATGTAACAAAATATCCTTTTCAGGACGAATGCAGAAGAAAAAAAGAACTGAACAGACCTGGGAAAAGAGAACAAGCATTCGTTGAATCATGACAACTGAGGTCAATCATTAAAGCACAGTAGCCCAGAATGTGACAACCCAATGGTCTTGAAGTTTTGGTCATAGGTCTAGAGCCTAGGAGAACTCACCAGTAGACCTAACCAGTAGACAATTGGTGGCGGAGAATGAGCATAATGAATCCTACCGTGACTTCGGCACCTTGGAGCGCTGCTAATGCACTCTCTCTATTACTTAGTGTCAGGACAACACATTTCCAGTTTCTGTCTGGGGTAGAAAGACAATCTGCAGGCACACCAGCCAAACAACGGTGAATATGTGAAGCACACAATTTTAAATATGAATTCGCACCAACATGAACTTTGATGGTAGCTAGATCTGTAACATGAACTTTGATGGTAGCTGGATTCGTAACAACGTGAACTTTGATGGTAGCTGGATTCGTAACATGAACTTTAATGGTAGCTGGATTCATAACAACGTGAACTTTGATGGTAGCTGGATTCGTAACAACATGAACTTTGATGGTAGCTGGATTCATAACAATGTGAACTTTCATGGTAATTTTGTAAATGCCACAGTGCAAGAATGAATACAAATTCTTCTTAACAGGGGTCAAGGTTACTGAAAGCTGAGCACCTCAGGTCAAGGAAACTCTTCATCTTTGTAGCCAGATTACACTGTTGATGTTTGTGGTAGTTGTTACCAGGCTGCAGTCCATCTTTGTAGCCAGATTACACTGTTGATGTTTGTGGCAGTTGTTACCAGTCTGCAGTCCAGCAATCATTCTATTACAACTCTGTATAGTTCATACATGTTATTTATCTAAGCGGATAATACTCAATAAGGGGTCAACGAGATGTACATAGGATTGAGAACAATCTTAGTGAAATCAAATCTAGATTTTCAAATTCAACACATATTTAGATGTGTTGTATCAATCAGTTCAGTTCAGTTCAGTTCATCCCGTAACCCATCAGGTCGTTGGGGCACACATGAAGACACTCCCAAAATCCCACGCCATCCCTCTCTGTCTGTCGCCGTCTGTCGTATCTCACCTTGTATCAATAACACAGGAAAAATATATGTGAACAACGGAGAAACTGCAAGTCTTTCTCAGCGTCTGGTTTAAGTGAAAACTTAAAAAACAATTGTTTGATAGAATAAGCAAGATACACAAACACTACAATGATAACAAATCACTGATAATTTAAATGAAAGATAACATATCAAAATTTATTGGACATATACTTAGATACAAGAGCATAAAAAAACTTTGTGACAAGGCAAGAAAATCTTGAAAAAAGATGCAAAGGAAGATATTGAAAAAAAATTGGGGATAACGACAAGATGACTGGAGAAATAGAGAACATCTGAAATGCTTACATTCTGAAATGACAGATGGTTGTCATTGGAACTGATCATCACCACTATGTAAAATGAGGAAGATAATAACTGGATCATTTTCATTACTTCAAAACAGAAGATCAAAAGAAGAGGATTTGAAAGGCAAAACTTTTTAGTAAGCTCATAAAGACAGGAATGCTTCAGATTTACAATATGCAAATAAAGGAGGAGGTTAGGACAAACAAGCAATATATACAGATGATGAAGGCTAACAAGATATTATCATCTTTAAAAAAAAACCAAAAAAAACAAACCAGAGGTGGATTCAAGAAAACAGAAGAATAGAATATGCTTGCAGAATGTTGCAGAAGCCTCATGTTCTGAAATGAACCAAGGGAAATAGTTTATGTAAATCAAGTAAGTCAAGACAGAGAACTCTTCGCAACACTCTAGTAGAGAACATGTAACAAACATCAGCTACACAAACTCTTCTTCCCCTCCTAAATATGTAACGCTCTGGATTAGAAACTAGAGTAGAGGAGAGGAGGGGGAAACAGAACATCAGGTAAAGGACAAGAGAAGAATGGGTGGAGGAGGGCAGAAGAGGAAGTCATATCAACTTGATTTCAATTGTCGGATCTCGAGAAGACTGTCCAAAACACGAATTGGCAGAGAGCAATCACTGCATACCTATGCTCCATAGGGATCCATAAGAAATACGATTAACAATCTAGATATTTATCCTTACTTGTGGTTGTATTTCTGATCAATCTAGATACGTATCCTTACTTGGGGTTGTATTTCTGATCAATCTAGATACTTATCCTTACCTTGGGGTTGTATTTCTGATCAATCTAGATACGTATCCTTACTTGGGGTTGTATTTCTGATCATTCTAGATACTTATCCTTACTTGGGGTTGTATTTCTGATCAATCTAGATACTTATCCTTACTTGGGGTTGTATTTCTGATCAATCTAGATACTTATCCTTAACTTGGGTTGTATTTCTGATCAATCTAGATACTTATCCTTACCGTGGGTTGTATTTCTGATCAATCTAGATACTTATCCTTACCTTGGGTTGTATTTCTGATCAATCTAGATACTTATCCTTACCTTGGGTTGTGTTTCTGATCAATCTAGATACGTATCCTTACCTTGGGGTTGTATTTCTGATCAATCTAGATACGTATCCTTACCTTGGGGTTGTATTTCTGATCAATCTAGATACGTATCCTTACCTTGGGGTTGTATTTCTGATCAATCTAGATACTTATCCTTACCTTGGGTTGTATTTCCAACCATCTTTAATCCTCTCCTCCCAGTGCATCCAGGTTTTGGCTCTGAAGTCGACTGAGTACTCATAGATTGAGTCCTTGTTGGGGAAAGTTCCTTCCATTTCACGGATGTAGTTGTCCATTTTTTTCCTTCCATCTTCATCCACAGATGCACAGATTGACCAGATGAGGCAAAACTGGAACCACATCTCGACTATCCGTGGAAAGTTATCTGGATCTGACATATCTACCTGAGAAAGAATACAATTGTAATGTTTCTATTAGAAAATATTTCATCATTGCCATCTGTTCTGTTTGGCTCCAGCAGGAGCATGCAGGTACCACTACAGCTATTTAAGTCAAATTCAACCACTGAAAATGTATACATAAGAACAATTATAAAACCTATTTGTAATCCCGGTACTTGAATTTTATCTAAATCCGACATCAATATATCCACTTCCGCTTTAGATGAGACACTACTGCATAGTTTTGTGTCATCAGCAACTTTTGAAATCATGGATCCCATATCAATGTCCAAATCATTTATATATATCAAGAACAAAATTATTCCCAAAACCGAGCCCTGTGGCACTCCATTTTTCACTTCACACCACTCAGAGTACTCCTTATTTATGCCCACCCTCTGCCTTCTTCCCGTTAACCAATTTCCAATCCATTTGGCAATTTCCCAACCTATTCCACGTGTTTTCTTTGATTATTGACTCTAACAATTTACAGACTATGCTCGTTAAACTCACTGGTCTATAATTTCGCTGGATCTGATGTTTTGCCCTTTTTGAATAAGAGGATCTTTCCTGCATCTTTCCAATCCCGTGGAACAATCCCTTTTGCAAGTGATTGAGAACATAATATAGCCAATGGTTTTGCTAGTTGGTCTCTAATTTCATACAGCAATTTTGGATGAATACCATCTTGACCTGGGCATTTATTCACTTTCAATCCCTTCAATTCTTTAAAAACCATTTCCTCTGTAATACAAATTGATCTTAATCCCGCTGTATCCATGTCTCTTTGAAAAATATCTAGAGGCTCTGGGATCTTGAAGCAGTCCTCTTTTGTGTAGACTGTGTCAAAGTACAGATTGAGTAGATTAGCTGCCTCCCTATTCACACTCACTATTTTCCCTGTACTGTCTATGAGAGGGCCTACTTTGTCTTCAGTTCTTTGTTTATTTCTAACATAAGAGAAGAAGCTTTTACTGTCAGTCTTGATCCTCTGAGCAAGTTTTTTTTCGAAGTTATTTTTGCTGTTTTATTCGCTTTCTGAGATATGTTCTGCTTGTCCAAATATTTTACATATGTTTCTTTTGATTTACCTGCTTCTATATATTTTTTCCATGCTTTATTTTTAGTTCTTCTACATTTCACTACAAATCTATTTACGCTTGGGGTTTACCTCCCTACATGGAACAAATTCCTCTTTTAGCTTTTCTATAATTGTTTTGAAACTCTCCCACTCTTGTTCAACATCTGTTCCTCTGACAATATGTTTCCAGATTGTGTGGCTCGCTGCCTCTTTCATCTTCTTAACATCTGCCTTAGAGTAGTCGTATGTTCACGTGTTTATGTTTACTTCTTGAAGCCTTGCTACATTTTCCATTTTTCTTATAAAATATTTTAAGACAAAAAAAAGCGATGACATAGTTTCTTGGAGGGTAGTTTAACTGATGTACGAGTCCATCATAATAGACTTAAACACTAGAGCAAAGATCTCACTACCCAGAGAGTAGCGGAATTTTTACCAGAAGATCCACGTGAAAAAAATCCCAGTTTCCACTGTGATTTGAACCCGCGACCTCCAGCATCAGAGACCTCCACCTTACCATGAGACCACTGAATCCCCCCATATGTAGAAAAGAGATTTGCCACAAAATAGCTGATGGTAATATCTCATTACTTACCCCATTCTCAACAGTGCCCAAGGCATCAAAAAGCTTGCATAACGAGATAACTCCGTTTAATTCCGCAATAGGAACTAACTCTTTGCAGTTGGCTGCCTTGAAGTCCATAATCTTAATTACGTATTTGTCAAAGCATCTTTTCAGTTCTTCTACGAGTGTCTGCACGAGAATACAGAAAAGTCAATGAGTTACAAATTTACAGTTATTTAACTCTGACTTCTGTGAAAAATATATATACATATATATTTTAATGTGTAAAACACGGATGATTTGAATGCAACAAAAAGTGACAAAACTATCTCTCAAATCAAGTACTATTCTGGACATCTGTACTAAAAAATAAGTTCACATGGAGACAATGAAGTATCAGGAAAACTTTTGAAGACAAACAATGTTAAATTCTTAAATATTTCTTCAAACCTCAGAGTTTTATTTCCAAACAGCCTGAAGATTTGACTTAGTTTTTTTAGAACTAGTTAGGTTAAACTTAACTTAATTTAACTTAACCCTTTGAACCCGTGATCCCGATGCACCGGTGTGTGTGTGTACATAACCCGCGCCCCGAGTCACCGGTTTGCCGATCGAGCACACGTATCTTATAACAACGATCGTAGTATGGATAGACACGGGAGAATTTGCATACTACTTCCGGAATGTTACTTCAAAATGGTGGCGCCCATGAATTGATCACAGTGTGAGAAATTTTTACAATATTTTCACGATGAAAAGGCATTCAGAAAAACGTAAATGAGCGTTCTTAAAGGTTTACAATGGAACAAGCTGTCGAGATTGTTCTCAATGGTTCGGAGGACGATGAATTAGATTTAGATAGCAACTATTCTGAAACTGATATAGAAGTTGAATCAGATGATCATTTGAGTGATAACATGTGTTCATTAGACTCTGATGAAGCTACATCTTACCCTGTTCCTGATTTTTCTGGCAATCAGGTTGTTTTACAGGGGCGTGGAAGGGGGCGTCTCCCAGGTAGTGTCTCTAGTAAATTTGATGCAGGTTGGTCTCCAATAAATATATTCAGACCTGTGTCTGCAGTAGACACAACATTTATGGAGCAGATAGGCCCTAAGAACATTCCAGAAACTATTAATCCAGAAAGTAAAGCCAGTGAATTTTTGGAACTTTTCCTGGATAATTATTTCTGGCACAATTTGTGTGAGCAGACAACTCGAAGCGCTGAGCAGGTGAGAAGCAAGAAACCAACTAGCTTCTATGCCAAAAATTGTAAAAGTGTAGTAGTGTCAGAGTTGAAAGCATTCTTTGGACTGTGTCTTCAATTGGAACACAGTTTGAGTAAACCACGTTACGAGGAGTACTGGTCTAGCTCGTCTGCTAACTTCATGTCTCATACTCCTGGTTTCCGCACTGTGATGGACCGTGATCGCTTCCTTGCTCTCTGGACTTTTCTTCATCTTGTTGATGAGGAGGACCCGGCTTTGGATAAAGCAGATAAACTTTACAAAGTAAGGCCTATGTTGGATGTGTTGCTACCAACCTTTTGGCACTATTATTCGCCTTCACAGAACGTGAGCTTAGACGAAGGTATGATCCCCTCGAAGAGCAGGCTTGCCTTCAAACAGTATATCAAGTCAAAGCCCATAAAGTGGGGAATAAAAGCTTACATGGCTTGTGAAGCAAGCTCTGTATATATTCTGAATCTGGAAATCTACACTGGAAAAGCAGACAATATTATTCCAGATCTTGGTGTTGTTGGTAGCGTCATTATTAGAATTTTAACTTCTGGGATGTGTTGGACCGAAAGGTGCAAATATCGCAGTCAAGCTGTAAACTACGACACAACGCATTCCGTTCTCTGGACTACATTCTGCTACTTAAGCCCTTTCAGGGTTTGGTAGCTGCAGATTGAGAACGAACGAAGCCAAGCCAAATGCATTAATTGTCCCTAATTATTATTAAACAGCAAATGAGATTATGAATTTCAGTTGACATGTGAAACAATTACCTTAATAGATAGCCAGGTAATGTTGTTTAGGGGAAGACATTTAATTACATTTTTTAAAGTTGTTTAGTCATTATGTTAACTATAGTATGTTGTTTGTTATGTGCAAAAACAAGTTAGTTACTTTGGCAGGTTTCTTTTTGAGCTGTTAAATTAAGTTGCTTCATGTTCGGAAGACACAGTTATCTTGTTAAAGAGCATCTTTATTAGATCAAACTGTTTAGTTTTCAGGGGAAACAATTATCTTGCTAGGTTGCTTACAGTAAAGTTACATTGTTGGGTGTTAGAGAGCCTCGGTTAAAGTTGTTGTTTATTGTTGGGTGTTAGAGAGCCTCGGTTAAAGTTGTTGTTTATTGTTGGGTGTTAGAGAGCCTCGGTTAAAGTTGTTGTTTATTGTTGGGTGTTAGAGAGCCTCGGTTAAAGTTGTTGTTTATTGTTGGGTGTTAGAGAGCCTCGGTTAAAGTTGTTGTTTATTGTTGGGTGTTAGAGAGCCTCGGTTAAAGTTGTTGTTTATTGTTGGGTGTTAGAGAGCCTCGGTTAAAGTTGTTGTTTATTGTTGGGTGTTAGAGAACCTCGGTTAAAGTTGTTGTGTATTGTTGGGTGTTAGAGAGCCTCGGTTAAAGTTGTTGTTTATTGTTGGGTGTTAGAGAACCTCTCGGTTAAAGTTGTTGTTTATTGTTGGGTGTTAGAGAACCTCTCGGTTAAAGTTGTTGTTTATTGTTGGGTGTTAGAGAGCCTCGGTTAAAGTTGTTGTTTATTGTTGGGTGTTAGAGAACCTCTCGGTTAAAGTTGTTGTATATTGTTGGGTGTTAGAGAACCTCTCGGTTAAAGTTGTTGTAAATTTTATTGGATTGGAAGGGCGGTGTTAAGATAACATTTTTGGTACCTTGAAGAGCCAGTAAGACAGAAAAAGCATTTTTTTAAAGGGTATGATATTTATGTTAACTGCCCCGCTGGTTTTTTAAGTATCCAGTTAGGTTTATAGGAGAGTTTGTTAATTACTTTGATATGTCCTTGAAGAGTTTGTTAGATAGATTATATTGTTTGGTGTTTACTTGAGAGTCTGTTAGCAAGATTATTTTGTCTGGTGTTCAAGAGAGTCTATTAGCAAGATTATGTTGTCTGGTGTTCAAGAGAGTCTATTGGCAAGATTATGTTGTCTGGTGTTCAAGAGAGTCTATTAGCAAGATTAAGTTATCTGGTGTTCAAGAAAGTCTGTTAGCAAGATTATTTTGTCTGGTTTTCAAGAAAGTATGTTAGTAAGATTATTTTGTCTGGTGTTCAAGAGAGTCTGTTAGCAAGATTATGTCTGGTGTTCAAGAGAGTCTGTTAGCAAGATTTTTGTCTGGTGTTCAAGAGAGTCTGTTAGCAAGATTATGTTGTCCGATGTTCAAGAGAGCACGATTATGTCTGGTATTCAATAGAGTCTGTTAGCAAGATTATGTCTGGTGTTCAAAATAGCAAGATTATGTCTGGTGTTCAAGAGAGTCTGTTAGCAAGATTATGTCTGGTGTTCAAGAGAGTCTGTTAGCAAGATTATGTCTGGTGTTCAAAAGAGCAAGATTATGTCTGGTGTTCAAGAAAGCAAGATTATGTCCGGTATTCAAGAGAGTCTGTTAGCAAGATTATGTCTGGTGTTCAAGAGAGCAAGATTATGTCTGGTATTCAAGAGAGTCTGTTAGCAAGATTATGTCTGGTGTTCAAGAGAGCAAGATTATGTCTGGTATTCAAGAGAGTCTGTTAGCAAGATTATGTCTGGTGTTCAAGAGAGCAAGATTATGTATGGTGTTCAAGAGAGTCTGTTAGCAAGATTATGTCTGGTGTTCCACAGAGACAGTTGAATACCTTGTTCGGTTTTTTGGAGAGCCAGCTGTCCACATATGGCAACCATCCTAGATCCTTATAATCACAGTACACCATACCAGCTCTAGAAACAGTGGCAGGGGAAGCCACTGCCAAGTCTTCCACCTCAAACAGCAGGGAGACTTGCTCTGGCATGGAGATACGCTCTCCATTAATCAATGTCAGTATTTTGTTGTCATCCATGACAGAGTTCATACTCTCAATCCACAAGGTATCCACTGGACCATCAAAGACAATCCATTTCTCATCTGGCTTTTCATCTGAAGTGTCAAAAGTGGCAGAAATTTAAAATGAAATATGTCAATTGAAAAATATACATGCTACAAATACTCATAAGAAATATAAACATGCTACAAATATTCATATAAAATAATAGCTGTCCATCGTTGTCGATGAGGACCGCCGACATCATCCTTGTCACAGATTTCCCTGTTGGGTGTGGGTGCGCATGTGGCTGAACAGGCCAATGCGAGCACGAAAACATCTGCTACATATCGGGCACACGAGGTTTGTAGAAGGGGATGGTGTTCCCGCTGCTCGGGATTTCCGCGTCTCGCGTCCATTCTGGGCTTTCACAACACGGTCATCTTCACCAGCAGCTACACCCGATTTGACTGCGCTTCTCCAGTCAGATCTGTTTTTCGCAAGATATTCCCAGTTGTCGATGTCTATCTGGCAACTTTTTAGTGAGTCCTTCAGACCGTCTTTAAAACGTTTCTTTGGGCGCCCTCTCTCGCGCCATCCCTCTCTCAGCTCGCCGTAGAGAAGCTTCTTTGGGAGCCGCTCGTCTGACATACGGACGAGGTGTCCGGCCCATCCTAGTCGTGCTTTTTCTAGCAGTGCATGGATGCTGGGCATGTTAGCCCTCGAGAGAACCTCGATGTCAGTGACACGATCTTGCCATCGGATGTGGAATATTCGCCTCAGGCAACCTGTGTGGAAGTGGTTTAACCTCCTTGCATGTCCAGAGTATACAGTCCAGCTTTCGCAAGCGTATAGTAGGGTTGGAATGATGGTTGCACGGTAGACTTTGAGTTTGGTCTTGACGCTGATGCCACGACGTGCCCAGACCATCGAGCGCATTCTACCAAAGGCTGTGCTGGCCTTTGCTATTCTGCTTGCCACCTCATCGTCTAGGCTGACAGATCTCGACAGCGTGCTGCCCAGATATGTGAATTTGTCTAAGGCATTCAACGTCTGCCCGCTGACTGTAGTCTCTGGTTTTGTGTTTTATATAAAATAAACATGCTACAAATGCTCATATAAAATATACATACTACAATACTCATATAAAATATACATGCTATAAATACTCATATTATAATCTTCAAATAATGCAGAAGAAGAAGAAGATGAGGCTGAAAAACAAGCAAGGCTAAAATGTAGATTTACGTGACAATAGTCAAAGATGTCCATTTCTGTTCTTATGCAACACTGCATTTTAATCTTATTTGTTTTTCAATTTCCACTTGTATTGTTTCACTGCAGTGCCACATATTATCTTGATTTTTATGAGTGCTCATTGATTCATACATTTTTACTAAGATTAAACCATTTAAAAAGCAGACATGTGATTTTGAAACTTAAATTCGAGCAATGCAAATGCAACAGGTTGAGGGATGGGGACAAACTGATCATCAAGCTTGCCTCATAAAGTACTTGCTCACCTGCACAAGCTTGCCTCATAAAGTACTTGCTCACCTGCACAAGCTTGCCTCATAAAGTACTTGCTTACCTGCACAAGCTTGCCTCATAAAGTACTTGCTCACCTGCACAAGCTTGCCTCATAAAGTACTTGCTCACCTGCACAAGCTTGCCTCATAAAGTACTTGCTCACCTGCACAAGTTTGCCTCATAAAGTACTTGCTCACCTGCACAAGCTTGCCTCATAAAGTACTTGCTTACCTGCACAAGTTTGCCTCATAAAGTACTTGCTCACCTGCACAAGTTTGCCTCATAAAGTACTTGCTTACCTGCACAAGTTTGCCTCATAAAGTATACTTGCTCACCTGCACAAGCTTGCCTCATAAAGTACTTGCTCACCCGCACAAGTTTGCCTCATAAAGTACTTGCTCGCCTGCACAAGTTTGCCTCATAAAGTATACTTGCTCACCTGCACAAGCTTGCCTCATAAAGTACTTGCTCACCTGCACAAGTTTGCCTCATAAAGTACTTGCTCACCTGCACAAGCTTGCCTCATAAAGTACTTGCTCGCCTGCACAAGTTTGCCTGCACAAGTTTACCTCATAAAGTATACTTGCTCACCCGCACAAGTTTGCCTCATAAAGTACTTGCTCGCCTGCACAAGTTTGCCTCATAAAGTATACTTGCTCACCTGCACAAGCTTGCCTCATAAAGTACTTGCTCACCTGCACAAGTTTGCCTCATAAAGTACTTGCTCACCTGCACAAGCTTGCCTCATAAAGTACTTGCTCACCTGCACAAGCTTGCCTCATAAAGTACTTGCTCGCCTGCACAAGTTTGCCTGCACAAGTTTGCCTCATAAAGTATACTTGCTCACCTGCACAAGTTTGCCTCATAACCGTTGACAAGATACCATCCGACCACTCATTTGTGCTGAAGTCAAACTCTCCGTACAGCTCTCCCAGAGATAAAGCTTTTGGGTTCAGGGGAAATTCCTGTCAGAACATGGACAATGCTTGGTTAAAAGTTGGACCAAAACTGGAGGACAGTGCATATATGTGAACTGGAGGACAATGCATATATGTGAACTGGAGGACAGTGCATATCTGTGAACTGGAGGACAGTGTATATCTGTGAACTGGAGGACAGTGCATATTTGTGAACTGGAGGACAGTGAATATCTGTGAACTGGAGGAAATATGAACACAATATGGATACAAATTTAGCAAATAAATGAACAGCATAAAAAAGTTAAAACTCGCTAATATTAACTTAGAAAACACAAGCCAAAAGTATGAACTAGGAAAAGTAAGAAGACATATGGACAAGCAACAAATTAACAAGCCATATATGTGAGCTTAGAAATGTCTGAACAAAAAGTGAACTTAGTAAAAAATATTACGAGCACATACACGTAAACTGGAAAAAATACAAATGATGTACAGGTATGAAACAGATGTGAATTGGGAAACATATTAACAGTAAATAAATGTATAGTGTAAAAACTATACACATGTATAATAATAATAATAGGCATCTAGGGTTCGTTGCGTCGATCATCCACTACCATGTCCAGCTGCTGAGGCTTGTAGCCAAACCTTGTTCAATACAGGAGGAGAGACTGCTATCTGTCGGAGCCATGTATAACGTTATGGCCTCCATCCGGTCGGTGGGAGACCATTGTTACACATAGCTGACTTGGACATGATCTGGTGAACCGGAACTTCCTGTTCCAGTCAAACCACGTGACCAAACACAGACAGGCAGGGGCAGACCTGAGTGAAGACTCTATTTTGCAGAGACCTTGACATTACGGATGAGATCGAACCACGGGATATCGAGAATGCGTCGCTGGTGCGCATGTGAAAGGCATCGAGTCTTGATTTGTCATGTTTAAGCAGGGTCCAAGTCTCTGAACCCTACAGGAGGGTAGGAACCACATATGTCGGATTGATACATACTTTAGTTCCAAGGAAGAGTCTGCCATTATTCCAAACGTGGTGAAGGTAGTTCATAGCTGAGGCAGCAAGTCCAATCCGCCTTAACATGTCAAGTGCATTGCGTCCAATGTATGAAAAAGAACTCCTCAGGTATGTGAATTCATTGGTGCACTCCACTGTGTGACCATGGACAACAATGCTGTGAGGACCAGTGTCTGAGCCAAGGTTCTGAATTTTTGTCTTGACCCAAGATATTGAAAGGCCCAGGTTTGATGTATCGATGTCAAGTATCTCAAGAGACTGTTGCAGAGCGCATTGTCTAGGCCGACTAGGACTATGTCATCAGCATACACATGTATTATGTTGGGGGCAAAATGTTTTAAAAAAAACATAGACAGGAAATTGGTAAAACAAAGACAGAAAGATGTATATGGGACATAATCCTAGCAATCCTGACACTTGACCAATCCCCACCTGATCTAAAGCTTGCAACTTACCATCGTTTCATTTCATCTTTGTTAATGATATAAAATCCAGATTTGACCTCTGTTAAAGTTATTTTTAATTTATTTACTGCTATTAAAAGTTTTGAGGAGATCTAATAGCATTAGTGACCATTTTATATGATACATCTAGTCTCTCAAAGTCTCGGTCCTTCAGTCGTACATTTTTTCACTGTTTATCTGAATACCTTCATTTGTGAGAGCTAATTTTAACATATACAAGTACACAATATCATATTCTAAATTCTAAAATGTTTGAAGAGCTCTGATATTGTCCATGCAACCTTCAACAGAGGAACATCGGGAAGAGGGTGAGAGGTAGACCAAAGAAAAGGTGGATAGACAAACAAGACCTGCCGTAAAATGGTACTCGGGCCACGATAGGGAGATGAACGACAAATACATACCACAACACTGAGCAACAACCAGGTAGAAAGTGAGATGACACTGGGCAATAACCAGGTAGAAAGTGAGATGACACTGGGCAATAACCAGGTAGAAAGTGAGATGACACTGGGCAATAACCAGGTAGAAAGTGAGACGACACTGAGCAACAACCAGGTAGAAAATGAGACGACACTGAGCAACAACCAGGTAGAAAATGAGTTGACACTGAGCAACAACTAAGGTAGAAAGTGAGATGACACTGGGCAATAACCAGGTAGAAAGTGAGATGACACTGAGCAATAACTAAGGTAGAAAATGAGTTGACACTGAGCAACAACTAAGGTAGAAAATGAGTTGACACTGAGCAACAACTAAGGTAGAAAATGAGTTGACACTGAGCAACAACTAAGGTAGAAAATGAGTTGACACTGAGCAACAACTAAGGTAGAAAATGAGTTGACACTGAGCAACAACTAAGGTAGAAAGTGAGATGACACTGAGCAATAACCAGGTAGAAAATGAGACGACATTGGGCAACAACTAAGGTAGAAAGTGAAATGACAAAAGAAGTAGAAGAAAGAATATAACATAACTTTTGTTCAAGGTGCAATGTGTTTTCACCAAAGGGACTTTGTGTGTACAATTGTGTAGTGTAATTTCAGCTTGTTTGAAGTTTCTCTTAAGGATTTTCTTGGAATACTTGAAATCCTGGTATTCAAACAGGCATATTAATGTCTGTTGACAGGTATGTAGTAGGTATTTTTACAACTTCCTGTGGCTTACTAGGCTTGGGGGAAGATACCAATAATTTGGGTAGATTTTTAACTAGAATTTATGTCCGGGCGGCAGCCGTTAAGCCTACTCTTTTTTATTTCTAACTGCAAAGGTATTTTTGACGTGCTCGACACTGAACATGGGAGTCCGATCACACTACCCAGAGCTCAGAGGATTTTTTTACTGTGATTTGAACCTGTGACCTCCGGCACTCGAGGTGGACACCTTGCCTCAAGACCAATGAGCCCCCCCCACAATTTGCTTAGAAATTAAAATATACATAATCATTTTTATACTTGGAATACTTGGATTCTTGTTATTCAAGCAGACAGGTGTATGCATGCTGCCAGGTAGCTAAAGGCTATCTGTAGATTTTAAAAAATATTTTTTTTTCCTGTGGCTTATTAGTCGTGAAGGAAGGTAAGTGCATATTAGGTAGAAACTTTATTATTATTTTTGTATTTTGGATCAAGATGCTGATCAGCGCATGAGCTGCAGTGGTCAGCGACCCATAGCTGACTGCTAGAGTCAGGGCCAGCGAACTAGAGCTGCCAAGAACCTTCTACACCTCTACAAGGTGATCCTGGATAACAGGCTGCAACAGGGCAGACTGGCTAAGGAGAAGGGGATCGAAGAGGGAATGCTAACCCGATACTAAAATGGTGCTTGCTGAAGTCGGATGTGTCGGACCGAAAGGTGCAAATATTGCAGTTAACCTGTAAACTACGACACAACACATTCCGTTCTCTGGACTACATTCTGCTACTTAAGCCCTTTTCAGGGTTTGGTAGCAGGAGATTGAGAACGAACAAAGCCAAGGCAAGCCATTTTTTATTTCTGTCCGGTCAACAGCTAGCTGTATGTTTTTTTAAATTTGTAACTGTCAAGGTTCCTTATATGTGCCCAGCATGTACACAGAACCTCTGAGTTTATAATCTGTCTCCAATATGACTAGTTGACCAATTTCACCTCACTTGATGGCAGCGGTTTTATGAAACTTGAGCGGGTTTGAATGACTGCTGTTTCATGCCTACGTTCATTTCTTGAGAGAAAAGTGCCACCTTCCCTGGCTACAGCAGCTCCTGTCATATGATAATCTTACTTTAACTTACATGACATAAACACAACACAAGTTTGATCAATTAGTACTGATAAACTGTGTCATACTTTTTGTAGGTTCTTGACTACTAATCCCTCAGACTGCACAATTCCAAATTCAGAGTTTCCGAATGTATGAGGTCCCAAAAGTTCCTTCATGTGATTGCTTTTATGACTGCACCATAAGACGAGTTCCTGTCATGACCTTGACTTTGATTACTGTACCATCAGAATAGTTCCTGTCATGACCTTGACTACTGTACCATCAGAATAGTTCCTGTCATGACCTTGACTTTGATTACTGTACCATCAGAATAGTTCCTGTCATGACCTTGACTTTGATTACTGTACCATCAGAATAGTTCCTGTCATGACCTTGACTTTGATTACTGCACCATCAGAATAGTTCCTGTCATGACCTTGACTTTGATTACTGCACCATCAGAATAGTTCCTGTCATGACCTTCACCGTTGACTGAAGTTGTTCTTTAGCTCTGTAGTTTTGAGGTTTAGTGTTTGAATCTTGGGCAAATATATCTTCCTTATCTGACCATACAGAGGACAGCCCAACAAATCATGTTCAGTAGTTTGCACATTTAGCCCACACCTGACGGGAGATTGCATGGTTTAGCCTATACCTGACGGGAGATTGCATGGTTTAGCCCACACCTGACAGAAGATTGCATGGTTTAGCCCACACCTGATGGGAGATTGCATGGTTTAGCCCACACCTGACAGAAGATTGCATGGTTTAGCCCACACCTGATGGGAGATTGCATGGTTTAGCCCACACCTCATGGGAGATTGCATGGTTTAGCCTACACCTGACAGAAGATTGCATGCTTTAGCCCACACCTGATGGGAGATTGCATGGTTTAGCCTACACCTGATGGGAGATTGCATGGTTTAGCCCACACCTGACAGAAGATTGCATGGTTTAGCCCACACCTGATGGGAGATTGCATGGTTTAGCCCACACCTCATGGGAGATTGCATGGTTTAGCCTACACCTGACAGAAGATTGCATGCTTTAGCCCACACCTCACGGGAGATTGCATGGTTTAGCCCACAACTGATGGGAGATTGCATGCTTTAGCCCACACCTCACGGAGATTGCATGGTTTAGCCTACACCTGACGGGAGATTGCATGGTTTAGCCTACACCTGACAGAAGATTGCATGCTTTAGCCCACACATGATGGGAGATTGCATGGTTTAGCCTACACCTGATGAGAGATTGCATGGTTTAGCCCACACCTGATGAGAGATAGTATGGTTTAGCCCACACCTGACAGGAGATTGCATGCTTTTTAGCCCACACCTGACAGGAGATTGTATTCTTTAGCCCACACTTGACAGGAGATTGCATGCTTTAGCCCACACCTGACAGGAGATTGCATGCATCTATTACTATTTCTCACAACATTTATTCATGCACTTTAAGCAAAAGTTGCACAGGGCTACCATATTTTCCCCACAGGGCTACCATACTTTTCCAAAATGGCTACCCTACACTATACACAGGGTTACCATACTTTACACACAGGGCTTCCATACTTTACACACAGGGTTACCATACTTTACACACAGGGCTTCCATACTTTACACACAGGGCTTCCATACTTTACACACAGGGCTACCATACTTTTCCAAAATGGCTACCCTACACTATACACAGGGTTACCATACTTTACACACAGGGTTACCATACTTTACACACAGGGCTTCCATACTTTACACACAGGGCTTCCATACTTTACACACAGGGCTTCCATACTTTTCCAAAATGGCTACCCTACACTATACACAGGGTTACCATACTTTACACACAGGGCTTCCATACTTTACACACAGGGCTTCCATACTTTACACACAGGGCTTCCATACTTTCGCAACAGAACTACCATACTTTCCCACAGGTCTACAGCACTTTACAAATGAAACAATTTGAGTTGGTGGTCAAATTTATGAAGCTGAGACTGCTAACTAGATATCTATCTGGTTCAAACCTTCACTGGCTGGTATGCAGCATCCCCAGCTTTGTTTAGTCGAGTCATGGTGGACTGAAGGACTCTCCATGACAATGTTTTGGCAGACTGGGTCCCTCCGACTATCATGACAGAGTGACGTGAAGATTTTGTCTCAAACAACTGAACCACTTTAGTGACTGTATGATTGGTCACTTGCAACTTCTGGTCCCTCAAATCTTCCTCAATGGCATTCTTCAGCTGTTCAATGAAAAAAAGACAAAATATTTTAGTAGTGAACTTAACTTAACTGAACTTAACTTAACGCCTTTATACTGGTTTAGAAGACTCTGCAGAGTCTGTATACAACCAGTTTCATTTACATCACCTTTCTCTAAAAGCTATGCACATCCAATTTATTCTTAAATGCATTAATTGTCCCTGCTGCCACTACCTCCTGTGGCAATACATTCCAAGTATTCACCAATCTCTGACTAAAAGTACATAGCTACTCAAACCGTACGACAACCATAACGAACAATATTTGCAACAAATATTGGTAACTGCAATCTTTTTGGTGTAAACATGTACCTAGTTTCAATATCTCCTACACAGTGTCAAGCTTCTGTCTTCCATAGACTCTTTTGATAGTTATTGATCACATGAAATTGAGTCCGTGAGTAAAGTGATATTTGGTGGTTGGTTTTATGTAACTCTTTATTCAGCTCTGTGTATTGTTGCTAGCACTGCTATTAGAACTTTGTTTTGTGTATGACCTTGTTATTTGTTGTTACTTTTTTAGTTAGGCATTATTATTATTGTGTTCATTTGGCTATTATCTTGTTTAGATGCGAAATACAAAAGAATACTAAACCAAATAACATGAGACAGTTGGTGAGAAACAAAAGTCCAGATTAGATATTAGGAAATATTTTTTAGTCAGAGAGTGGTGAATGTTTAGAATGTATTGCCACAGGAGGTAGTGGAGGTAGGGGCAATTAATGGATTTAGGAATAGATTGGATGTGTATAGCTTTTAGAGCAAGTTGATGTAAATGAAACTGGTTGTATACAGACTCTGCAGAGTCTTTACTTTACTTCTTGAGCTGCATCCATAAGACACCATCAATGCCAGACAGAAATCAAATATTGATCTAAACATATGAGTAAACAGGTGCAGTCTGGCTGTTACCTTGGTGTAGTCAACAGTTGGTGTCTCAATGCCAGGGAACAAATCAGACATGATCCCGTTAAACAAAGGCAAATCTGGCGATGTCAGTTTAGCTAGGTTCATGTCCTTCATCGACAGAAGTAAGATCTGAAAAACCAATTCACACATCAAGTAAGGAATACATTATGCATGTATTCACTTACATATAACATAGCTACATCTTAATACTTGTTCACTTACATATACCTTGGCTACATCTTAATACTTGTTCACTCATATACCATGGCTAAATCTTTATACTTTTTCACTCACATATACCATGGCTACATCTTTATACTTGTTCATGCGGTAGAGTCTATATTTACCTGAGTAATTATCCTATCAAAGATATCCTGGTCACTCTGACATAATTAAGATATGTGACAGCATAAGGATTTTAAGTTGTGTAGTTTACTTATCTTAAGAGTTACAACATATAATCTACATCACAACATGACTTCAACACAGTAGAACACAATAAACACTATCCTGACCATAAAACAAAACAACATCATTTATTACAAGAATAACTGTTGCACAATATCAACAAAAAAGCAAAGAACTTCTAAACTAAATAATCATAATATATATATATTTAACTACAACAGAAATGTCAAGCAAATGCTGTTGATGTTATTTCTGTAACTACCCCCAAACCCAGGTTCTACGTCTATATCTGCAACAACAAAAATTCACAACCTCAAGAAATATTCTAGCCACAACTTAATGGCTCCATTTAGCTCACCGTCTTTCTTCTGCACCTTCAACACACGATCACAAACTCGTCCTCATGATCAGATTACGTACTCAGTCGATCTGTGCATTCACATACAATGGGTTCACGCATAATAAGGTGATCTGTGCGTTCACATATAATCAGATCACGCACTTACATGAAATCAATTCACATATAATCAGGCGATCTGTGCACTCACATGTAATCTGAACACACATCGTTCACAAAGCATCCTGCACATACAACACACATTCAGATCTCTTCCTTAGGCGATCTTACACTCGTGTAACAATTTAGAACATACACCATTCACAAGGTGTCCTACACCTGCAACACACATTTAGATCTCAACCTTAGGCGATCTGTGCATTCACATATAATCAGGTCACTCCACGTACTCAGGCGTATCTGTACGCTCACACATAATGAGCACATACATCGTTCACAAGGTGTCCTGCACATACAACACACATTCAGATCTCTTAGTGTTCACAGGGTGTCCAACATAAGCACCTATTGAGAGCGACTGACCAAACTCAAGGTGTATGATGGGACAACTACCCTGTAAACTCTCTCAACCAATCTCCCAGCCAGTCTGTTGATTTGATCTCTGCAGTGTCTTTTATTTCGCCGTGCAGCAACATGGCTGTCCAATGGTCTTCGTGGGATGGCTGATTTAGCTATCTCTCCAATTTAAAACTGTCCCATTTAAAATGTCATTGCCTGTCTTTCCAAGAGTCACCGTCACTCCAAATGTGGTAGCCTGTCGTGGAAGAATCAAACTACCAACAACCCCCATCCCTGTCAAATCTGACGCCAGAGTGGTCAGCTCCGACACCTACCCCAGCATCAGACAAAGTCTTCCACCTAACCTGTTCCTAACCCCTCGTTTCTTTGTCGACCTAGTATCGAAACAGTGATTGACCCTGGCGTGACCTGCGTTCGTCCAATGCATTTAGGCAACCTTTGTTTCTTAGAGTCCCCAGCTCAATCTCCCCTGCCCTAAACGCCCATGCTCCAGCTGGAACTGTTACATTGACTCATGCATTCCATGGCTACATCTTTATACTTGTTCAACCACAATACCATGGCTACATCTTTATAGTTGTTCACTCCCACATAACCTGGCTACATCTTAATACTTGTGTCCACACCATCAAGTGATCATCATGTAGCATGTCCTTTGTATAACGTCTCTCCCATCACAGATCATCTGAAAGAAGCTTGGTCTCTAGCCAAATCTCCAGCCTGCTCCAGGGTCATGCCCAAGCATTCCCTCACATCTTGGTGCCATCGCCTTCTTGGCTTGCCTCTGCCTCTCTTTCCGGCAGCATACCATCTATTACCATTCTCTCAAGACCGTTGTGTCTTTTAAGTATGTCAATTTTCTGTTCATGATGGAATATATGAACCAGTTCTCTTCTATGTACTTCTTCTTCTTCGTACGCAGTAACCATTTTTTTTTCGGAAAAAGCAGCAGTCATCCTGAGGCTGTCGACACTGCCATAGAGCTTGTCTAGTGTTGCCACTGGTGATGGCCCCATCTGCTCTCTCTGATCCTCGTATGTCTGGCAGTTTTGCAGCAAATGCTCAGCGGTCATTTTCCCGGTACCACACGAGCATTCGTCAGTGCCACCTATCTTCAATTTGTTGAATAGGTGGTACCTCAGTCTATTGTGGCCAGTGCGAAGTCTGAAGACCACGACCTGCTCTCTTCTTTTCAGCTGGTAATAGGCATCGTTTTTGGTGTAGCCAGTATGTTCGGTTTCCCATTTGGTCATGTATCTAGCTCTAATAAGCCGTTTTGACTCTTCGTATGTCATACTAGTATCTGGTTGTGGTAGTTTTGCACCTTCTTTTGCCAGTCTGTCTGCCTCCTCGTTGCCTTGGATGTTGCAGTGAGATGGAACCCACTGCACCACTACCCTTTTTGGTGCGGACTGCTGGCATAGTTGGCAGAGTACTGCTCTTAAATCATTAAGTTCTGTATTTTTCTGGCTTTTTAGTGCTGTGACTACGGCCAAGGCATCTGTAAGCAGGACTATGTGGCTTTCATTCCTTTTACCTGTCACCATTTCTTCCACTGCCGCCCTCAGTGCCTCTGCCTCTGCTCTGAAATTTCTTGTGTATTTTCCAGTAGCGAATGACAGTGTTATTTTTCTGCCATTTGGTAGGTTCAGAAATGCTCCTGCCCCTCCGTTCTGTGTTGTATTTGTTACGGAACCGTCGGTGTATGCATGGGTCCAGTCCATGCTTGGATAGTTTTCCGTTATATAACTCAGGGTAGTGTCTCTTTTTTTCTTTTTCAGACTGGCAGTTTTTTGTTTCCAATACCTGGTATATTTTCTACCACCTCTGGAAATATATGTTGCCTCCAGGTAGGTTTTCGTACAGTAGGGATGGGCTTTGGTGTTAGTGCGTTCATGGGATTTTCGTGCATCTTTGCTTTGGCTATTTCTGCAAAGTTTCTTCGCTTTAGTTTCCCATTTCCGAAATTGTTTAGTCTCTGGTGCATTGGATGGTCAGTCAGTCTTCTGAGTTTCTCTGATTGCAGCTGGGCTCTGCAGTCTATTCTGTCGGTCATGGATTGCAATTTTGTAATCTTTTCAAGTTCTACAATTGGCGTTGACTTCATGCCTCCTGTTATAACTCTCATGGCTTGGTTTTGGAGTTTGCTAATTTTATCGAAGTTCGCCTTTGCTGCTGTTGTCCATGCCGCAATGCCATACTCGAGAACTGGTCTCACTCTTCCAGTGTACAGTTTCTTTAGTATACTTTCGTCTGCTCCCCAGCTTGTGCTAGCAAGTTTCCTCATGATTGCCATTCTTTCTCTGGCTCTCATTCGGTTTCTCTCGATCTGACTTTTCCATGTCATGTGCCGATCAAATGTGACTACCAGGTAGTTTGGGTTGTCATTTGGCTGCAGGTATTTGCCGTTTAGACTTAATTTGGTGTTTTGGGGTTTGATTGATAGCGAGAATATTGTACATGTAGTTTTTTCCACTCTTCCAGCGATGTTAGGGCCTGCTGCATCCGATTTCTTGCTATGGTGAGATTCTTTTGAGAGGTCCACATAGCCAGATCGTCTGCAAACATTGAGCTATGGACTCTTCTTGGTATATTCTCTGTAATGTCATTTAAATACACCAGGAAGAGTGTGGGTGACTGTACTCCCCCTTGGGGTACTCCCTGCTCAAGTGTCACCTTTTTGCTCATCTGCCCTTGTACTTGAACTCTGGCCGTTCTGTTTTTGAGGTAGTGGTTGATCCACTTGTACATTTTCCCACAAACTTCACTTCTTCTTAGCTTGACTCTAAGTCCATCTTTCCAGACTTTGTCAAATGCCTTTTCCAGGTCCATCCAAACCGCTACTGTGTGTTTCTGTTCCTGGTAGGCATCTTCTATTTCCTGGGCTATGAGGATGACCTGATCCTCAGTGGATCTGTGCTGTCTAAAGCCTGCTTGCTGTGGAATTAGTATGCGTTTTTCTTCCAGATGCCACATCAGTCTGGTATTTATCATACGTTCCATCAGTTTGCCGACACAGCTCAGTAGGCTGATAGGCCTGTATCCATTTGGATCTATTTTGTCTTTTCCTTTCTTTGGTACTGGTACAAGTACTGCATCTTTCCATGCCTGGGGTACAATACCCCTTTTCCAGCTTTGGTTCAGGACTGATAGCAGTTTCCTCTTTGCTGTTTGGCCCAGCCCCATCAGTATTTCGTTTGTTATCCCGTCTTTTCCGGGAGATTTCCTTTTCTTTACTGTTCTCATGGCCTCTTCCATTTCGTTCATTGTTAATTTTGCCATCATATGCTCTTCTGGTGCCATATTGTCACCATGTTGTCGTGCCCCTTTTGCTCTTCATTAATGTCCGTATGCCTATCTGCAGGGACATCTATGTGGTTCGCTCTGGCATAGTGTTCGACAAAAGCGTTTGCGGCTTTTTTTCCAGTGAGCAAGTTTTCGCCCTGCTTGATGGTAATTTGTTTGTTCTTTTCTATGTACAACTATTGTCGAATGTTTGCGTTCTTCATTTTTTCGGTCCTTGGTATTTTGAGGACCTTTCTATAACATTTTGACTGGAAAGACTCGATTCTCTTCCATGAGGTTGGTGTAACTGTCCATGTTTCGCAACCGCATGCTGCCACAGAAAAAAACACAGGTTCTCAAAATTTGAACTTTTGTTAGATTGCTGGAATTCTACCATAATTTCAGGTTATGTAGCCTCTGCATTGCCATTTTCAATTTTCTTCTGATTTCCTTTAAGCAATTACTATTGTTGCCAATTCTGGAACCCAGATACTTGAAGTTCGTGACATGCTCTATTACCACATCACCGACTTGAATTTATGTTGACTTCTTGCTTTGTTGTTGGTCATTATCTTTGATTTGCTTATGTTTACAATGATTTTGATCATCACTGCATCTGCTTACGGCTGCAATTAGCTGCTCTAACCCATCTGCACTGTTTGATAGCATCACAGTTTCGTCTGGGTATCTTAGCCCCGTGGATCTTGTAACGCCGACTGTTACGGGGGCGTTACTTTCAATATTCTCATCCTCTTTTACATTCCGCACTCTGCATTATCATCATGTAGCATGTCCATTGCAGAATGTCGCTCTCAAGACAGCCTGTCTGTAGGAAACTCTATCTTTCGCGTCTTCCGACCTGCTCCAAGGTCAAATCCAGAGTCTCCTAGATGTCCTGAGTCCATCGTCTTCTCAGTCGGCCCCTGCCACTCCTCCCAGTGACCATGCCCTTCATAACCACTCTCTCCAGTCCGTTGAGTCGTTTGACGTGTCCAAAAACCCTCAGTTTTCTGATCATTACGTCATTTATAAGCCAATTCTCCTCTACATTCAGGTCTTGCTGGATGGATTTGTTTGTTTCTTTCTTTGTCCATAGGATTTTCAGGACTCTTCTATAGCACTGTTATTCAAAAGCACCGATCTTCGCTTTTATTGCTTTTGTAATCGTCCATGACTCACATACAAAGGTTGCCCAAAGGAAAAGTGTATGTTCTTTATTATCTTTAGTTTTAGTTCTTTGTTTGTATCATGTCATTGGTTCTGCATACTCCTTTTCTTCTGCATTGCCCTACTCAGTCGTCTTCTTACTTCTCTTGTACAGTCTCCATTGTTGTTCAATATTGATCCCTGATATTCAAAATGTGCAACATTTTCAATCTCTTTGCCAGCTATCTCGATTTTAGGTTAAGATTTTTGTCTTATCAGTTGTATTTATCTTTGTTTTCTTTGTATTCAGGTAGAGATTTTGGGCTTCATATGTTTCTGGACTGATGTAATTAGGCATCAGGAGAGGATACATCCCTGACTTACTCCCATTAGTACTTCAAATAAATCATAAAGTGATAAAGAACTCGTTCTATGCTTTCCCTAAAAATGGGCAGAAAATTTTATTATTTCTATATATTTTATGATATATGACAATGGGATAAAGATGCTGAGCAGCGCATGAGCTGCAGTGGTCAGCGACCCATAGCTGACTGCTAGCATCAGGGCCAGCGAACCAGAGCTGCCAAGACCCTTCTACACCTCTACGGTGATCCTGGATAAATGGCTGCAGCAGGGCAGACTGGCTAAGGAGAAGGGATTGAAGAGGGAGTGCTAACGCAGTACTAAAAAAATGATTGCTGAAGTCGGATGTGTTGGACCGAAAGGTGCAATATCACAGTCAAGCTGTAAACTACGACATAAAGCATTCTGTTCTCTGGACTACATTCTGCTACTTAAGCCCTTTCAGGGTTTGGTAGCGGGAGATTGAGACTGAACGAAGCCAAGCCAAGCCATATATGACATTTATGGAAAAATATATTCTCGCTGAAAACACGTGAATTAGGTGACCGAGAAATTCTGCAGCTCATCCATTGATCTTCCTATGCCAGTTAGTGATGATATCACGGACAAGAATTTAGATTAAAGGAGTATTGTTTTAGATCAAATACATTATTTTTGGGCACAGGACTAGCAACCACATCATGTCAAACAAATGACTACAGAAACCAGTACTACAAGAGCACACATTGTTCTTTTACAGAAGATTACTGTATGAAGACATCTTCAGTGGTGAGTGTATGCTTGGTAGGGATCCAAATGCAGAAGAGAGACTTTATTGTTTCCCTGTGTGGGCTACGTCATGTTTGAAGTTTAAATAAATGTTGGACTGAATGTTGACTGGATGTTGGACTGGATGTTGGGCTGGATATTGGGCTGGATGTTGGACTGGATGTTGGACTGGATGTTGGACTGGATGTTGGACTGGATGTTGGACGGGATGTTGGATGGGATGTTGGACTGGATGTTGGACTGGATGTTGGACTGGATGTTAGACTGGATGTTGGACTGGATGTTGGACTGGATGTTGGGCTGGATGTTGGATGGGATGTTGGACTGGATGTTGGATGGGATGTTGGACTGGATGTTAGACTGGATGTTGGAATGGATGTTAGACTGGATGTTGGATGGGATGTTGGATGGGATGTTGGACTGGATGTTCAATGGGATGTTGGATGGGATGTTGGACTTGATGTTAGACTGGATGTTCTCTGGATCAGAGTATACACAGATGGGTCAGCACAGATGCAGTAAAGAATGGTAGAGCGGGAGTGTATATAGAATACCCAAACAACATTAGGGATACAGTCAAAGTACCAACTGGGAAATTCTGTCATACATATGATGCAGAAATACAGGCAATCAAGGTGGAAACTGAGAAACTGTTGAACACCAATGTCGGTCCACAACCTGTAGTATTTCTTACAGATGCACAATCAGCACTGCAAGCACTTAAATTTGAGAAACTGCCAGATCTACAGGCTCTACTGTCTGAACTGAGCAACCAGCGCAAGATTGTCATGCAGTGGATACCTTCTCATTGTGGAATACCAGGAAACGAGAGAGCAGATCGACTGGCAAAGGAGGGTGCTGCAGACGAGCAACCAGATGTGCCAGTTACATACCAACAGAAGATAAGGATGATCAAATCAATCAGAAAGCCACCAACAGTAACACCAGACGATTACCATAACATGAACAGACAAGAGAAAACTGTTGTGTTGCACCTTAGAACAGGACACAACTGACTCCGCAGCCACATGTACACAAAAATGAAGATTGGCAACTCAGCCATGTGTACATGCGGACAGGCGCCCCAGACAGCAGAGCGCATACTGCAAAACTGCCCCGAATATGATATACAGAGAAAATCTCACTGGCCCATAGAAACAACACTGGAAAAGAAACTTTATGGACTTGTATGTGAACTACAAAAGACAGTGAAGTTTATACAAGAGACAACATTGCAGACATAGACAATATTTTAAAGCGAACGAAAGAAGAAGAAGAAGAAGACTGGATGTTGTACTGGATGTTGTACTAGATGCTGGATAGGATGTTGGACTGGATGTTGGACTGGATGTTGGACTGGATGTTAGACTGGATGTTGGACTGGATGTTGGACAGGATGTTGGATGGGATGTTGGACTGGATGTTGGACTGCATGTTAGACTGCATGTTGGACTGCATGTTGGACTGGATGTTGGATGGGATGTTGGACTGCATGTTGGACTGGATGTTGGATGGGATGTTAGACTGCATGTTGGACTGCATGTTGGATGGGATGTTAGACTGCATGTTGGACTGGATGTTGGATGGGATGTTAGACTGCATGTTGGACTGGATGTTGGATGGGATGTTGGACTGGATGTTGGACTGGGTGTTGGACTGAATGTTGGATGGGATGTTGGGCTGGATGTTGGATAGGATGTTGGACTGCATGTTTTGCTGGATGTTGGATGGGATGTTAGACTGCATGTTGGACTGAATGTTGGACTGAATGTTGGACTGTTTGTTGGCTGGATTTATGATTGAACATTAGACTGGATGTTTGACTGGATTTTCGACTGGACGTTTGACTGGATCTTGGAATGAATGTTTGACTGGATTTTCGACTGAATGTTTAACTGGATTTTCGACTGAATGTTTAACTGGATGTTTGACTGAATGTTTGACTGGATGTTTGACTGAATGTTTGACTGGATGTTTGACTGAATGTTTGACTGGATGTTTGACTGGATGTTTGACTGAATGTTTGACTGGATGTTTGACTGAATGTTTGACTGGATGTTTGACTGAATGTTTGACTGGATGTTTGACTGGATGTTTGACTGGATGTTTGACTGGATGTTTGACTGAATGTTTGACTGAATGTTTGACTGGATGTTTGACTCAGTTGTAAAGAGCACACTAGTAATGTTACGGGGTGCAAAACAACAGGATGATTGTATGATACTTTACATGTAGTGAAATCTAACTGAGGAAGGTTGTGCGTGCTGCTGGTAACCTCAATATCTAAAATATGAGAATGTAAACACTTTATCAAAGCACTCTCTAAAAAAAAACATGCACGCTCACAACAGACGTCCTTTAACAAAATGCACACACATACACAAATAAGACTACATTATTTGTATAAAATAGAGAAACATGACCTCTTCATCCGCCAGATGTGGATTGCTTCTCTTCTTCTTGCCAGCATATCTCAGCAGAGATACAATGGCACGAAGCTGGAAGTCGTAGTGGTCTTGTTTGCTCAGCTGTTGCATTGCCAAGCTGTACAATGTGTACGTTTTCTTGGCCAGGACCTGAGAACAAATAGAAGCCAAGTATTAAAGTCACTACTATCTTCCCTTGTGCACTCTCAGTCAGCGAGTTGCTAGGAGACATGAAGGTCACTACTATCTTCCCTTATGCACTCCCAGTCAGCGAGTTGCTAGGAGACATGAAGGTTACTACTAAGCCAAATGGCTACCATTTAACAATTACTTACTGAGGCACTCTTCTTCTATCCTGGGGTGTAGAGTCTTCTACCTTACTTACCTACTCACTCCTCTTCTACCCTGGGGTGTATAGATTTGTTTGCCAGAAAGGACAGAAGATCATTCAATCCGCGCTGTCTTCCTCTTGGTCTAGTTCCAGTCTCATAAACTGTCTTTTGGTGTCACCTCAGCGGACTTTGGGTTGTTCTCTGGGTCTGAATCTTTGATTCTTTGCTTCCCATGACTGTTCTGGTAGCTGATCTTTCATTCTGGGAACATGGCCATACGACCCAAGTTGAGATTGGTCCAGTTGAGTCTGCAAGGGCTGGGCTTCGAGACTTTGTCTTTTCTTGTTACTTGGACCATTTTCCTCAGATATCCCATTTCTCATGCTTGGAACTGGCTTTTATGAGTTGTTGTCATTGTCCATGACTCACAACCATAAGTCTAGACTGGTACATACATTCAGCGGTATGCAGCCATCTTAATTTTCTAACTTATTTCGCTTATGCTGAAGAATTCTCTATTTATGGCATAAAGTTAAAAATTAGTTAAAGACGAGGGCTCGAATTCATCGCCGCAGGTTTCCCCCTATGGCTCAGTCTCTCAGCAGAAAGCTATCTCCCGCCTGCCGAGAGCATCGCATAAAGCACAAACTCCGTAGCTCCAGCGATGAACCCAGGGATGTCAGGACAAATTTATATCATGAACCAACCATCACAGTTTGAATTTGAACCCCAACCATCTGAACACGAGGCAACCAGCTTGACCACTTCACCACAGATAATTTTTGGCATGAAAAACAACTGCTGCTCTTCATGCTGTGAACTCTTCTTTAATATCTTCCTTCTACAGCACATTCAAAAATATGTGCCGACCTTGAAAATAATATATATCAGCAATTATGAAATATCAATTGATGAAAATTAACATTTTTGTTAATTACTGTAAGATCTACATTATGTCACCTTTTTTTCAGTCAATTGAAGTAATCAGAATGCATTTTAGCTTATTTAGGGAACATAACAAAATGTATGTCTTTGCTGGATAGCATTTAAAGAGTTCTACAGTAGCCCATGGTGATGTGTGGGAAAGGTCCTTCATGAAACCACATATTACAAATATTTTTTCGTAAAATCGTAAACACTTTCTACTTATGTACTGAAAGTATTGAGACGCACCACAAATTAAGGGTGCTACATTGTTTTCATAATTCCTTTCAATTTGTAAAGGCACAACAGAGACATACGGTGCCTTTACTATTTCTTTTTCTTCTCCTTCCTTCATTCTTCACATCAGTACCCGAAATGGAAACTGGTAAATAAATCTGAAAGCTCTTGTGTTGGAAAAGGTCATATGTGTGCTGGCACACATGGTCACATCTCCAGCGAGTGCTGTTACAGTATCACACATACAAGCATACAATGTTGTAACAGATCTTAGCTGTGTAGATTTATTAGGGATAAGATTTTAGACATGTTTTATTAAAGTTAGAAAAGGTTCATTGTTTCTTATAGAATTTAACTAACAAAGCAAGCCAGTACAGATGTACTCAAATCTGGACATCAGAATGCATAGCGTTGGTTTCCAAGCCACGCAGATGTTAAAAATTCGTAACCTTGCATAACACCTAGACGCCTGTTACATCATGATTAGTAGTGACAACTGAAATCGAACATGTGATTTACTGGTTTTTCTTAAATCTCGGGGTAAAAAAAACCTAGGTACGAGATCTGGAAAAAGCCACGGATATAGATAGCCAGGAGAGCCCAAATCAGATCATTCAGGTGCGAGCAGAGGAGAGACAAGTTGACATCAGTCGGCAGCGAGCAATGAGAAGAACAGGACTGCCTTAATAACGGTGAAGAGGAAAGGTGATCCCAAGACACACATTCCAGAGTTTAGAGACGAGTCGTGAGAAAGCAGATAGATTTTGGAGCCCAGAAAGAGAAAGAGAGAGGTTTTGACAGACAATCTTTCACCACGAAAGTCCAGATGTTCAGCAGCATTTCAAGGAGAGGTCAATAGTCATGGAATTGATGTTTCGCATAGCAAGTGTTAGAAACAGATATAGTAGTGCGTCATGAGGAACACGCACGAGGTAGACATCTTAGATATTATTATTCGCATCGCTGCTAAGAATCCAGCGTCTAACAGAATTATCTCAAAAACCAGCGTCTTAGCAGAATTATCTCAACCATTATTCTAGATTTATACTCACTTTGGTGTTGTTGAAGCCCTCTGCAAATAGAATAATTTCTGAAATGAGAGCTGAATCTGGTACGACCATGGCAATTGGTCGGAACATGGACTTCAAGTTGTCCGGGAGTTCAGTTCTGCCAGCATAACCTGGTTTTAATTATATATTTATAAAGACATTTACAAATGATTAATACAATCAGTACTTAGAGATGATTAACTTATGAGTAAGGTCTTGCATGTCAAAAGTGACAAGAAATTAGTGACAAGACTATAGAGAGCGGAGAAACTCTGTTGTGATTGGTTCTGCATGTTTCATGTTGAATTACTTCAGTCTTTGTTCCCTCTTGGGAATACAATATTTGTTAAACAAAACAATGTCTACACTCTTGGTAATCAAATGCTCAGTCGTGCAACGGATGAACCTAGGAACACTATATTTAAACAGATGTGGGGCAGAAGATGCAGCGCAGTGAATGAACTGACAGCAGACGGCAACTCATAGCTGGCTGTTTACATCAGGGTCAGTGAACAACAGCTGATCAAGACTCTATACCGCCTCCAAGCTGCAAACTTGGAGACAGGGTGCACTGGTGTAGTCTGGCTAAGATAATTGGGGTCGATTAGGAGGGCAAACCCGATACGCCAAAAAAGAAAAAAATGTCCACTGAAATAGAATTAGTCAAGCTGAAAGGCACAGATATTGCAACATTGCTGTAAACAGATCAAGATCACAACATCCTTCTTAAGTTGAACGATGAAGAAGAACAGATGTAAAATGGTTGAGTGGTGCAAAATGGTGGAAAGATCTAAAATGGTGGGGTGTTGTAAAATTGTGGGGTGGTGTAAAATGGTGGAGGTGGTGTAAAATGATGGGGTGGTGTAAAATGGTTGGGTAGTGTGAAATGGTGCATTATGTAAAATGGTAGAGGTGGTGTAAAATGGTGGGATTGTGTAAAATGGTGGAGGTGGTGTAATATGGTGGGATTATGTAAAATGGTGGAGGTGGTGTAAAATGGTGGAGTGGTGTAAAATGGTGGGGTGGTGTAAAATGGTGGGGTGGTGTAAAATGGTAGGATTGTGTAAAATGGTGGGGTGGTGTAAAATGGTAGGATTGTGTAAAATGGTGGGATTATGTAAAATGATGGAGGTGGTGTAAAATGGTGGGGTGGTGTAAAATGGTTGGGTAGTATGAAATGGTGCATTGTGTAAAATGGTGGAGGTGGTGTAATATGGTGGGATTATGTAAAATGGTGGAGGTAGTGTAAAATGGTGGGATTATGTAAAATGGTAGGATTGTGTAAAATGGTGGGATGGTGTAAAATGGTGGGGTGGTGTAAAATGGTAAAGGTGGTGTAAAATGGTGGGATTATGTAAAATGGTGGAGGTGGTGTAAAATGGTGGGGTGGTGTAAAATGGTTGGGCAGAATAAAATAGTGACCGAGAACTTATGATGTTAAACTTCTGACCACTAGGACTTGTGTTCAAAATGTTGGTACGGCATAGGTTTTTCTCTATTAAAGGTAAAATTTTAAAAATGTGGACACTGCGTGGTGACTGTAGAGAAAGGTGGTCTTTATCTCTCAGTCCTATAAATCTTTGCTGTAGTCCTAAGCAATGGGAATAAATAACATCTGTGTGTGGATAAAACAATGTCCAGCATAAAGTGAGCAGTTGATGATTAGAATGACTGACGAGGGGTGAGTGTACAACCAGCATTAAGTGAGCAGTTGATGATTAGAATGACTGACCAGGTGTGAGTGTGCAGCCAGCATTAAGTGAGCAGTTGATGAATAGAATGACTGACCAGGTGTGAGTGTACAACCAGCAGTGAGCAGTTGATGAATAGAATTACTGACAAGGTGTGAGTTTACAACATTGGTGCTGTGGTCCGTTATGCAATACAAATGACATGGCTAAAGAGCACATTATGGGATGTCTACTGTAAAAATCAGGTCAAAATATTGGGCTGGGGCCAGCTGGCTCATCAAGCAAAAGCTACAAGCTCCCTTCACACAAAATAAATAATATCTATAGCTCACTGCAGAAGAATAACAAGTTCAGTAACAAAATAATATGGACTGGACAAGTATTTATAGAATTAACATAAAAATATGGGATGGACAAGTATTTATAAAAGTAACATAAAATTTGGACTGGACAAGTATTTATAGAAGTAACATAAAAATATGGACTGGACAAGTATTTATAGAATTAACATAAAAATATGTGCTGGACAAGTATTTATAAAAGTAACACATAAATATGTACTGGACATATATTTATAGAAGTAACATAAAAATATGGACTGGACAAGTATTTATAGAAGTAACATAAAAATATGGACTGGACAGGTATTTATAGAAGTAACATAAAAATATGGACTGGACAAGTATTTATAGAATTAACATAAAAATATGGACTGGACAGGTATTTATAGAAGTAACATAAAAATATGGACTGGACAAGTATTTATAGAATTAATATAAAAATATTTGTTGGACAAGTATTTATAGAAGTAAGACATAAATATGGACTGGACAAGTATTTATATCAGTAACATAAAAATATGGGATGGACAAGTATTTATGGAAGTAACACATAAATATGTACTGGACAAGTATTTATAGAAGTAACATAAAAATATGGACTGGACAAGTATTTATAGAAGTAACATAAAAATATGTGTTGGACGTATTTATAGAAGTAACACATAAATATGTACTGGACAAGTATTTATAGAAGTAACATAAAAATATGGACTGGACAAGTATTTATAGTAGTAACATAAAATATGGACTGGACAAGTATTGATAGAAGTAACATAAAATATGGACTGGACAAGTATTTATAGAATAAAATAAAAATATGAGTTGGATAAGTATTTATAGAAGTAACACATAAATATGGACTGGACAAGTATTTATAGAAGTAACATAAAAATATGGACTGGACAGGTATTTATAGAAGTAACATAAAAATATGGACTGGACAAGTATTTATAGAAGTAACATAAAATATGGACTGGACAGGTATTTATAGAAGTAACATAAAATATGGACTGGACAGGTATTTATAGAAGTAACATAAAATATGGACTGGACAGGTATTTATAGAAGTAACATAGAAATATGGAATGGACAAGTATTTATGGAAGTAACATAAAAATATTGACTGGAAAAGTATTTATGGATTTTAGTAAAAATATGGATTAGACAAGTATTTATTAAAGTAAGACAAAAATAAGGACTGGACAAGTATTTATGGAAGTAACATTTTTTTAATGTTATAAAATGCACACCCACCTTGGGGAATACAGAAATGAGGCGAAACAAAATTTATTTTTTAATAATTTTTTTTTTAAAGTAAAAGTTTAAATTAAATTTCTGACCTGGATTCATAGTGATGAAAACGCCACATGACCAAATTAGGTCAATGTCACGACCTTCAAATACAAATCTTTCAGCATTTGCTGCAAGAGCACTCAGAATGGAGAGAATCTGTTGTGCAACTACTGACAACACTTCAATATTGATGCGGTTGAACTCATCAAAACAGCCCCAGGCTCCAGTCTGGACAAGAAACATAGACAAGTATTAACGGAGTGAGGGGACTAACATTTGATCAGACATGTGAGTCAGGGTCAGGGTCAAGTAAAATATTCTGATCAGACATGTGAGTCAGGGTCAGGGTCAAGTAAAATATTCTGATCAGACATGTGAGTCAGGGTCAGGGTCAAGTAAAATATTCTGATCAGACATGCGAGTCAGAGTCAGGTAAAATATTCTGATCAGACATGTGAGTCAGGGTTAGGTAAAATATTCTGATCAGACATGTGAGTCAGGGTCAGGTAAAATATTCTGATCAGACATGTGAGTCAGGGTTAGGTAAAATATTCTGATCAGACATGTGAGTCAGGGTCAGGTAAAATATTCTGATCAGACATGTGAGTCAGGGTTAGGTAAAATATTCTGATCAGACATGTGAGTCAGGGTCAGGTAAAATATTCTGATCAGACATGTGAGTCAGGGTTAGGTAAAATATTCTGATCAGACATGTGAGTCAGGGTCAGGTAAAATATTCTGATCAGACATGTGAGTCCAGGTCAGGGTCAGGTAAAATATTCTAATCAGACATGCGAGTCAGGGTCAGGTAAAATATTCTAATCAGACAGGCGAGTCAGGGTCAGGTAAAATATACTGATCAGACATGTGAGTCTAGGTCAGGGTTAGGTAAAATATTCTGATCAGACATGTGAGTCAGGGTCAGGGTCAGGTAAAATATTCTGATCAGACATGTGAGTTCAGGTCAGGTAAAATATTCTGATTAGACATGCAAGTCAGGGTCAAGTAAAATATTCTGATCAGACATGTGAGTCAGGGTCAGGTAAAATATTCAGATCAGACATGTGAGTCCAGGTCAGGTAAAATATTCTGATCAGACATGTGAGTCTGGGTAAGTTAAATTATTCTGATCAAGATTCCTGTCTCTCTTCAGTTCTCCCTGGAAACAGCCTGACTTATTACAGACTGGCTAACAAGGTGGGAGATCAACATGATCCCAATAGAAGTGAGTGACAGACAGATGAAGCCAGGCTCAGGATGTGATCAAAGCTACTGCAACCCACCACTAAACGGCCTTTTCAAGGCGCAAAAAAGAGTAAAGTTACTCATTGTGCGCATTCACCAAGAACACAAGTACAGCGGATCCAAAACTCCACTCCGCAGATTTGTTGCCAGGGACACAATAATTATTACAAACACTAACGCCACAATCATTGAGAAATGTAATGTTTCAGAACGCTACAATAAGATATTGGAGTTGTCCTTTCTTGATATGGGACATCAAAGAACTTATTATTTTATTTGGCTTAAATTAAAATTTTGATACTTGCCCTAATTCAAAATTCATTTTAACGTATCATGCCTATTGGATTAGACCAACAAATCCATTCACATATATCTGTACTAGACCATCAAGTCATTTCTTATATATCTGTCCTGGATCATGGTCCCTCCCCATATATCTGTCCTGGATCATGGTCCCTCCCCATATATCTGTCCTGGATCATGGTCCCTCCCCATATATCTGTCCTGGATCATGGTCCCTCCCCATATATCTGTCCTGGATCATGGTCCCTCCCCATATATCTGTCCTGGATCATGGTCCCTCCCCATATATCTGTCCTGGATTATGGTCCCTCCCCATATATCTGTCCTGGATCATGGTCCATCCCCATATATCTGTCCTGGATCATGGTCCCTCCCCATATATCTGTCCTGGATCATTGTCCCTCCCCATATATTTGTCCTGCATCATCAATTCTTCTGTTTTCTAGACAATGAAGGTCGGTTTTTCTCAGTCGTTCCTCATAACTGCAATTCAGGAATCCCACTACCA
The DNA here is from genome assembly GCA_036924085.1 of Ariolimax columbianus. Lineage (NCBI taxonomy): Eukaryota > Metazoa > Mollusca > Gastropoda > Stylommatophora > Arionidae > Ariolimax > Ariolimax columbianus. The sequence goes on along the minus strand of JAVGWX010000021.1, from coordinate 25,106,400 downwards.
GCTTTGTCGCTCTTTTTTGTATTCTTTCCAGCATGTTTATATCCCCTCTACAATAAGAACTCCACACCTGTACACAGTACTCCAATCTAGGTCTAACTAATGCTTTATACAGTTTTACTATCACTTCCTTGCTCCTATGTTTAATATTTCTTTTTATCATTCCTAACATTGCATTTGACTTTTTCACTGCTACCTGGACTTTACCTGTATGATCTATTAAAACCCCTAGGTCCCTTTCCTTTTCTTTCTTTCTAATATTGTTATGAGTAACATTATTAAGGGGATGTTTCAATAATATTTTGTTTTCAGTTTTCCTACTGTTGATTTGTTTGCTTTCCTGCAAATTTACACACTTGAAAAAAAGTAAGATGGTCGCGCTCTAGTGGCTGCACTCTCGACTCGCTTCAGTGTTTGTGTAGAGTTTTCCAATGTTTGGTGGTTCCTGTTCGGATTATATTTTACAACTCCTTCACCAGGTGGTATCAACGACTTTATTCTGTGGAAGTGATGTGCTTTTGATAGGTTATCCTGTTTGCTACGCTGCATTTCGCTGCATGTCATGCCTGGCTCAAGCCGTGGGAGACCAGTTCATGATGGAGTTCAACATTTCGCTTAACTGCACACCAGAATTCAGGACCAGATTATCACTACTCAAGGACCTTTGTCACGCTGACCAAATGGTCTACACAATCAGAAGCCTCGGTGACGGGACATGTAAAAACAGGGAGTTTGACATGGACAGACACGAAAGGCTTGACACAAACATTGGTCTAACACACTCCTCGCAGCCTTCATCCCAAGGTTGCGAAGTACACGGCTCCACCTGGGGAGTCTGTAGAGATTTCGGTCGACACACTACTCATGAACACAGCCTCAGCAGTTGGACTTGGTAGTGGTCGTTCGACACAACGAGCTTTTTACGCCTACGCGAACATTATTATTATTAAATTTACACACCAAATAAAACATGTCCATCTGTACACCTCCAATAAAACATTTCTTTTACTCAATAATTAGGGAATAATACATTTACACATTTCTCCCCCTCTCTCTCTCTCTCTCTCTCTCTCTCTCTCACACATTCTTAGAATAAACATGCATCTGGTTATTTATTCTTCCTTTTTATATTTCTTCCCCTCACCATCTTTCAACTGGACTAATTGACAACCATCTCTCAACTGAACTGTCAGTCATCTCTCACCTGGGCTAATCCTGAAAACATTTTTCCCATTGACTTGTAGTCAAGGCCCTCAGAGCAGTTCACCACAATAACATACATGCCCAACGCCTTGCCTAAGTCTTTTGTGGTCTCAGTTTTTCCTGTGCCAGCTGGGCCTAAAACAGAATTAAATTTCAGCATAAGGATGCAAGGATCCTATTAATCTCCACTTTAATGAGAACAGCAGCAAATATATGAGGGGCTTCAAATAAAAACATTACAAGTGGGATAACAATTTAAAACACCATGCTTTTGTATTGTAACTTGTTAATATGGTTGCTAAGGATGCCAAGAGTGCCATTATGGTGCAGGTGAACAGCATGATGTCATAATTGCAGTTAAAAGATGGCTACCCTATTATTGACATGCACTAAAGAGGAGCAGCTTTGTGTTATCTGCTTTTTTGAGCAGCAAAAGGGTGAAACCTATGGAAATACATGGGCAAATGAAGGTCCAGAATGGTGATGCATGCCTTTCACTCCAGCAAGTGTATGAGCAGAGTAAGAAATTCCAAAATGGCGTCAGTTCTGTGACAGACTGTTCATGACCGGGATCAAGCACCTCGAGTAGTGACCACAGAGTCATTTGCAGCAGTTGACCGCATCGAAAAGGAAAATCACCCCCTTGTGTCCAATCTGATGTCCAGATGTGCGGCAATTTCATTCACAGTCAATCGTCGATTTTTCGTTCATGAGGAGGTCAATGGCTGCAATCGACTGTATAATTTCTCCAGATGTCAACCTCATTTTTCCTAATTGGATCAATCTTTGCTCGCACAGACCCAATTCTGCCAGCTTGTAGTTCCTCATGTCCTTGGCTTGTTGTACAACTTTCCCTGTATGATATATAGTCCTAACATTCCATGAGGCTATTTTCGTTTGTTTCTTGATACTGAGAAAGGTAGTCAGCACTGTAGCTTCCATGCCCTCCACTGCATCACATTCTGAGGCCCTTTCTTGCTGCTCTCCACTGCATCACACTTCTCATATTCCGAGGCCCTTCCTTGCTGCTCTCCACTGCATCACACTTCTCATATTCCGAGGCCCTTCCTTGCTGCTCTCACTCCACTGCGCTACATTTCTCATATTCCGAGGCCCTTCCTTGCTGCTCTCACTCCACTGCGCTACATTTCTCATATTCCGAGGCCCTTCCTTGCTTGTCTCACTCCACTGCGCTACATTTCTCATATTCCGAGGCCCTTCCTTGCTTGTCTCACTCCACTGCGCTACATTTCTCATATTCTGAGGCCCTTCCTTGCTGCTCTCACTCCACTGCGCTACATTTCTCATATTCCGAGGCCTTTCCTTGCTGCTCTCACTCCACTGCATCACACTTCTCATATTCCGAGGCCCTTCCTTGCTGCTCTCACTCTACTGTGCCACACTTCTCATATTCCGAGGCCCTTCCTTGCTGCTCTCACTCCACTGCATCACACTTCTCATATTCCGAGGTCCTTCCTTGCTGCTCTCACTCTACTGTGCCACACTTCTCATATTCCGAGGTCCTTCCTTGCTGCTCTCACTCTACTGTGCCACACTTCTCATATTCCGAGGTCCTTCCTTGCTGCTCTCACTCTACTGTGCCACACTTCTCATATTCCGAGGCCCTTCCTTGCTGCTCTCACTCTACTGTGCCACACTTCTCATATTCCGAGGCCCTTCCTTGCTGCTCTCACTCTACTGTGCCACACTTCTCATATTCCGAGGCCCTTCCTTGCTGCTCTCACTCTACTGTGCCACACTTCTCATATTCCGAGGCCCTTCCTTGCTGCTCTCACTCCACTGCATCACACTTCTCATATTCCGAGGCCCTTCCTTGCTGCTCTCACTCTACTGCATCACACTTCTCATATTCCGAGGCCCTTCCTTGCTGCTCTCACTCTACTGCATCACACTTCTCATATTCCGAGGCCCTTCCTTGCTGCTCTCACTCTACTGTGCCACACTTCTCACATTCTGAGGCGTTCCTTTTCCCAAGACTGTTTGCTTTTGTTTGGTTGTCAATGTTTCCATAACCAGTTTTATTTTATGGATTTAGGTGGTCGGCCTTGATCCAACCTATTATACTCTTCACCAACTCAAAGTAATAAACACAAGGGGCCAGATACATCTGGTTCGGCACAGAGTTCGTCTTTCCTTGTCATTCCTAATCTCTTATTCCGATTACATGATTATAGCCTGTTTCCATGGCCGCCACTTGGAGGTGAATAAGGTCTAGGTTAGATGTTGTTCGCTGACCCTGATGCAATCAGCCAGCTATGAGTCGCTGGCTGCTGTCAGCTCATTCACTACTGAATTTTTGGTCTTCACCTCTTAGGTCTATGAGGAAGAATATAAATACTTAATTTCACCAAGGTGCTGCATGCAAGCTATTGTCCCTAATGTGACCCTCAGGCTGGTTTAACCTTTACCGCACCAGAACCGCAAAACTGCGACATAAATTTTGTTTCGTTTCGCATCCAAAGTCGTGAACTTTCCACGACCAAATACACGGTTTTAATCATATATAGACAACTGGGCTACCGTAGATATGACTGAAATCCTGCATATTTGTTTGCCAAAAACTTCACAAGTTTGAATCGCAAAAAGCCTTTTGTTGTGGTTGGATTAAAAATGAATTTGAAAAACTTTATTATCTTCTTTATGCGAATTTAAAAGCCAGCCCATTATTGAGAATGGGGAAGTTGGGTTGTTGCAAGAGATCTATGTGAGGTAGATCTGTTTAGTTTGTTTATGTAGATGAAATAAATATGTTTGTAGTGGAAACTAACAGATATGCTGTTCTTATAAAAAAATTGTATCAGTGCTTTGCGGTTATTTCAAAGGATTTTATTGAGTTCCCAAATCAGTGAGTCTAAATAATTGTGCTTTGTTTTATAAATTGTCACCATCTTCTTGTATCTCAGAAACTAACACACACACATCAAAAATAATAACACCAACAAGTTCTTTATGTGTGTATGTCTCTACACAGAACATAATCATATTTATAGACCAACTGATAGAAAGGTTTCAGGCTCTCAGTCAACAACCACTGTAAAATGTGACGAGCTAAAAATAATGCATTTGCTGAAGAAATTGTGGTGAGGTAAATGTTAAGTTTGAGACCACTGACTTAGGTCATAGCCTGATATGTGTCTGACCTTTAGGGCTGCCTCCTCTGTGCAGATGCAGTGCTGTAGTCAGTGTCATGTAACACCTGTCTGTGAGAGGTGTCACAACCAATCTACCTGAGTTGCCCAGGTACTCGTAGCCATACTGAAACTGTGTGTTGGTCTGTTTGATGACACAGTCATCATATTCCTGCAAACATGATGGACATAGAAGTGAAGGTCAAAGGGAATAGGAGGGTCAAGGACATGGAAACAGAGGTCATGAGACAAATAGAAAGGGGAAGGATATGGAACAGAAGGTCAACAATCATAGAATAGTGATGGGACAGAAGGTCAACAATCATGGTGATGGGACTGAAGGTCAACAATCATGGTGATGGGACAGAAGGTCAACAATCATAGAATGGTGATGGGACTGAAGGTCAACAGTCATGGTGATGGGACTGAAGGTCAACAGTCATGGTGATGGGACTGAAGGTCAACAATCATAGAATGGTGATGGGACAGGTCAACAATTATAGAATGGTGATGGGACAGAAGGTCAACAATCATAGAATGGTGATGGGACTGAAGGTCAACAGTCATGGTGATGGGACTGAAGGTCAACAATCATAGAATGGTGATGGGACTGAAGGTCAACAATCATAGAATGGTGATGGGACAGAAGGTCAACAGTCATGGTGATGGGACTGAAGGTCAACAATCATGGAATGGTGATGGGACTGAAGGTCAACAATCATAGAATGGTGATGGGACAGAAGGTCAACAATCATAGAATGGTGATGGGACAGAAGGTCAACAATCATTGTGATGGGACAGAAGGTCAACAATCATAGAATGGTGATGGGACAGAAGGTCAACAAACATGGTGATGGGACAGAAGGTCAACAATCATAGAATGGTGATCGGACTGAAGATCATGGCTTAAAGAAAGGTGAAGGACATGGAACTGATGATCATTAGACATAGAAAGGTGACAGTAGGCTCAGACAATGTGACATTAGGTTCAGACAATGTGACATTAGGCTCAGACAATGTGACAGTAGGCTCAGACAATGTGACATTAGGCTCAGACAATGTGTCAGTAGGCTCAGACAATGTGACATTAGGCTCAGACAATGTGACATTAGGCTCAGACAACAAGAACATCTAACAAGAGTTTGGTGATTAAAATGAGTCTGCAGTCCTGTAGCAGACACTGCTGTTGGGGATCAAGTGCATTAGGTCTCAGCCTTTCCTTTAACTGTACAAGACATGAACTACCCATCTACAAACATGAAGAATGAGCTTGTCAATACTGAAGGTTAAACCCAGTGTTTTTACTTTGAAAGGCAAGTGCTCTAACCTTTCGAGCACTCAGACAGCACTTTAGTTGAATATGTTAAGAATGCCTTATATTGTAATTCTTCTTCATTTTTTATATCATTTTTCTATTTTAATTGCATGCGTTCTTTCTCGTGTTGTTAGTCTCTGTCGTTAGCCTTGTATTTATCATAACGTGTCGCTAGAAATGGGGGAGACCACTTACAGGAGAGAGAAAAATAGAATCACTGCATCCTAACTGTAGCACGGACTATCAGTATGCATTCAAACAAAAGTGAAAGGAATATTAGACAAGGATCAACAGAACAGTGTGCAACGTAGGATAGTGATCCTCAATTTCCTGGATGAAGAATACCCACAAGACCTCTGGATCAGAGTATACACAGATGGGTCAGCAGAGAATGCAGTAAAGAATGGTGGAGCGGGAGTGTACATAGAATACCCAAACAACATTAGGGATACAGTCAAAGTACCAACTGGGAAATTCTGTCATATATATGATGCAGAAATACAGGCAATCAAGGTGGTAACTGAGAAACTGTTGAACACCAATATCGGTCCACAACCTGTAGTATTTCTGACAGATGCACAATCAGCACCTCAAGCACTTAAATTTGAGAAACTGCCAGATCTACAGGCTCTACTGTCTGAACTGAGCAACCAGCGCAAGATTGTCATGCAGTGGATACCTTCTCATTGTGGAATACCAGGAAACGAGAGAGCAGATCGACTGGCAAAGGAGGGTGCTGCAGACGAGCAACCAGATGTGCCAGTTATATACCAACAGAAGATAAGGATGATCAAATCAATCAGAAAGCCACCAACAGTAACACCAGACGATTACCATAACATGAACAGACAAGAGCAAACTGTTGTGTTGCGCCTTAGAACAGGACACAACAGACTCCGCAGCCACATGTACACAAAAATGAAGATTGGCAACTCAGCCATGTGTACATGCGGACAGGCGCCCCAGACAGCAGAGCACATACTGCAAAACTGCCCTGAATATGATATACAGAGAAAATCTCACTGGCCCATAGAAACAACACTGGAAGAGAAACTTTATGGACCTGTATGTGAACTACAAAAGACAGTGAAGTTTATACAAGAGACAACATTGCAGATATAGACAATATTTTAAAGCGAACGAAAGAAGAAGAAGAAGAAGAATCCTAACTGGCATGTGGTACTTATAACTTGACCATCATGTCTTATCATTTGTACATTCAGTTGGCGTTACCTTGTCCCAGTACAGCCGCAGTTGGGAAAGCCAATCAAAAGCATTGACATCACTGACTCCTGTCTTGGCCAGCTTCTCAATGATGTCACGTGCATGGACCTCAATAGTTACCAAGGCAACAATCTTAGACCTCTGCATCTTTGACAGGTTTGATCGAATAGCCTCTGAAAATTTGTTCAGCATCATCACCTGAGAGATAAATGTCGAGTCATTTACACAAGTGTTTCCCTAACATAAAATACTCACTAAGTCTTTTTTATGCCCCCTTGTAGTGGACTGACTAACTGAACATGCTAATTTTAGCATCAACCATTGTACATTGGGGATGGGGGCAGAGAGGTGGGTGGGTGGCGGTGGTGTGCGTGCGTGCGTTAGAGAGAGAGAGAGAGAGAGAAGAGAGAGAGAGAGAGAGAGAGAGAGAGAGAGAGAGAGAGAGAGAGAGAGAGAGAGAGAGAGAGAGAGAGAGAATGTCAACTGTAGAAAATCAAAATCAAAATGTAGAAGCAGCCACCAGATGCAAAAACATACTCGACTTAGTTTTTACTACAGAGGAAAATATGATTGAAAACGTTACCGCTGAGGAACTGTTTGGCTCAAGTGACCATCAAATCATCTGTTGGGATCTTATTGCAAGGAAAGAAGTAAACATAAACACGCGAACATACGACTACTCTAAGGTAGATGTTAAGAAGATGAAAGAGGCAGCGAGCCACACAATCTGGAAAGATATTGTCAGAGGAACAGATGTTGAACAAGAGTGGGAGAGTTTCAAAACAGTTCTAGAAAAGCTAAAAGAGGAATTTGTTCCATGTAGGGAGGTAAGCCCCAAGTGTAAAAAGTGGATAACTAGATTTGTAGTGAAATGTAGAAGAACTTAAAATAAAGCATGGAAAAAATATATAGAGGCAGGTAAATCAAAAGAAACATATTTAAAATATTTGGACAAGCAAAACATATCTCAGAAAGCAAATTAAACAGCAAAAATAGACTTTGAAAAAAAACAACTTGCCCAGAGGATCAAGACTGATAGTAAAAGCTTCTTTTCTTATGTTAGAAATAAACAAAGAGAACGAAAGACAAAGTAGGCCCTCTCATAGACAGTACAGGGAAAATATTAAGTGAGAATAGGGAGGCAGCTAATCTACTCAATAGTACTTTGGCACAGTCTACACAAAAGAGGACTGCTTCAAGATCCCATAGCCTATAGATATTTTTCAAAGAGACATGGAAACAGCCGGATTAAGATCAATTTGTTTTACAGAAGAAATGGTTTTTTAAAAATTGAAAGGGTTGAAAGTGGATAAATGTCCAGGTCAAGATGGTATTCATCCAAAATTGCTGTATGAAATTAGAAACCAACTAGCAAAACCATTGGCTATATTATGTTCTCAATCACTTGCAAAAGGGATTGTTCCACGGGATTAGAAAGATGCAGGAGTGATCCCCCTTATTCAAAAATGGGAAAAAATCAGATCCAACAATTTATAGACCGGTGAGTTTAACGAGCATAGTCTGTACATTGTTAAAGTCAATAATCAAAGAATACATTGTAATGCATTTAGACAAGTTTAATCTAATTAGAAATAGTTAGCATGGGTTTAATAGAGGGAGATTGTGCTTAACAAATCTATTAGTATTCATGGAGGAGGTTACTAAAATCATAGATAAAGGGGAGCCAGTAGATGTTATTTATCTAGACTTTGCAAAGGCCTTTGATAGAGTACCTCATCAAAGATTATTTCGAAAGTTAAAATCACATGGAATAGGTGGGGAAGTTGCCAAATGGATTGAAAATTGGTTAACGGGAAGAAGGCAGAGGGTGGGCATAAATAAGGAGTACTCTGAGTGGAGTGAAGTGAAAAGTGGTATGCCACAGGGCTCGGTTTTGGGACCAATTTTGTTCTTGATATACATAAATGATTTGGACATTGATATGGGATCCATGATTGCAAATTTTGCTGATGACACAAAACTATGCAGTAGTGTTTCATCTAAAGCGGATATATTGATCTCGGATATAGATAAAATTCGAGAATGGTCTGTAAGCTGGCAAATGGAGTTTAATGTAGATAAATGTACAGTCATATGATAAAAAGAAAAATTAAACATAGGAGCAAGGAAGTGATAGTCAAACTGTATAAAACATTAGTTAGACCTAGATTGGAGTACTGTGTACAGGCGTGGAGTCCTTATCATAAAGAAGATATAAACATGCTGGAAAGGATACAAAGAGCAACAAAGCTGATAGTGGGATTCCAGAATTACAGTTATGAGAAAAGAATCAGAAAAACCAGCCTACAGCGTCCAGAAAAATGAAGAAATCGAGGTGACTTAATGCAGGTTTATAAGATGATCAGAGGAACGGATAAATTAGACAATAACAAGTTTTTCAAAATACAACCACCAACAAGAACAAGAGGGCATAGCTACAAATTAACTAAAGAGAGGTCCAGGTTAGATATTAGGAAATATTTTTTTAGCCGGAGAGTGGTGAATGCTTGGAATGCAGGAAGAGGTGGAGGCTGGGACAATTAATGCATTTAAGTATAAATTAGATGCGCATAGCTTTTAGAGCAAGGTAATGTAAATGAAACTGGTTGTATACAGACTCTGCAGAGTCTTCTAAACCAAAATAAAGACGTTAAGTTAACTGTCACAACTTAGTCAAGGAAATGAGATACATGCATAACATTGAGAACTAATAACCAACCTGCTTCTTTTTTAAACTTTTCAGTGCTCTCTTGTCTCCTCTCTCTCTTGTGAGAGCCAAAGCTTTCGTTACATCCTGTGTCCACTGGATTTGGCCAGCAGAAATGCACATCTGGCAAATGGAAATATGGATACTTAAAGTATTTGAAGCAACATGCACGATGACCAAGCAAATGTTCGATAGAGCAACATGCACGATGACCAAGCAAATGATTGATAGAGCAACATGCACGATGACCAAGCAAATGATTGATAGAGCAACATGCACGATGACCAAGCAAATGATTGATAGAGCAACATGCACGATGACCAAGCAAATGATTGATAGAACAGAGCATTGGGCCACCTACAAGCTGGACTTCTTGCAGAAAGCTTGCACAAAATCATTTATGTAATCTTGTGGCGGTGGTGGTTTCTGTAGCAGTTTGTTTTGCATGAAGAAGTTAACAGCCGTGTGTACAATCCTCTTTAGCAACCTATTACGATATTCGTGCTTGTCATGTCTGTGTCATTAAAATAAATAAATAAATTTCACCGTAAGAGTTCCCTACAACAATCAATTAAATCAGTTCCAAATATGCATTTTGTGATAATCTATTGATTACACCGATAGGCCAATAAATATAGGCAGACCCATTTGACACAACTTCCAAGAGATCTTCCCATAAACGCTGATATTTGAAGAAATGTTTGTTTGATAGTTAGAACTAACTATAGTACCCAGTGTTGCGTGGGATAATTATGCAAGTATTAAACTGTTGGGGCCCCCTTCCATACACCTGTCCCCAACCACAGGTGTAACATTTAACATGATTTTTCAAGTAGTGCCCATCTGTCCCCTCCCATCAACCAACCTATCCTCCTAGTCTTTTCTCACCCTCAAACTCTTCTTCATCAATTCACCCATCGTTCTGCTCATCTCTCCACCTCTCAACCTATCTCTTCCTCCCATCCATCTCTTCCCCCAATCCGCCTACAGCCCCCTCATCCATCTACTCATCACGCTGCTGATCCCCCATTCATCTCGCTCAACCATCCATCTTTGTCAACCATTCAACATAAAAGTTGGTCCTCTATAATGAAGAGAAAGCCACAAGGAATCTCATGCACAGATGCACTGTGCATTACATCTCTAGCCAAGCAAATTGGATAATGGATTCACAGTTCAAATTTATTATGCTGCCTTAATAATAATAAAATATTTGTATGCCCTTCACAATGTTTCTTTTATCCTGGGATAGGAGTGGAGTGTCCAAATGAAGTCAGTAATATGTCATATGGGTCCTAAAAGGTGTCTGCAGGACTTGGTTCAGAACAGTGGAACTGTTTAGAATTATGTTAGGAACAAACAAAACTGACAGACTTTTAGTTATATATCTATATATATATCCTCATCATCATCATGAAACATGTCCTTAATAAAACGTCGCTTCCATCACAGTCTGTCTGAAAGAAACTCTATCCCCTGCCAACACTCCAGCAGAGAGAGAGAGAGAAAGAGAGAGAGATTTTAGACCCACACATATTCATATCTGCCAATTATTTCTCAGCGAGTCCCACAATCTTGATTTAACTTGCAGGTGTACATTTTTTTATTTACAATTTTTTTATTGTTCTGGTCCAAGTTGACCGGTATGAATTAGAGACTACCTTTCATAAGATACTTCATATCGTGTCTACACATACCTGACCTGGCCACTCTTTGATCCATTTATCTCTCTTACTCAAGTTTTTCTTCAAGGCTGCTCTGCAGTTGCGTAAAAGTTCTTTCAAGGTCCATCGCATGGTCTTTTCAACATCACATAACCATGCCTATAAAAGAAGATCACAAAACTTTTCTGAAAAAAACTAATAAAATGCGGACATTCTGAAGAATCCCACATGTAGACAAGAAGGAAATATATACAGTGTCTGAACTGCAGACAACCCAATAAGAGTCTCAATATTCAGCCCAATTACAGCCCAAGTGCATTGCAGCACTACTCAAGAGTTTAGATCTGAATCCCAATAATCTTTTCCCAGCCAATATCTCCTGACATAACCAAAAGAACTCATCCTGTGACTGAAAAGAGCATGCCTTGACAAAAAAAAGGCTAAAATTTACAGAACAGCACCAACAACAACAACCAAGCAATAAAACAGTTGCCACTACAAGGAAAATGAACATCAGAACTAAGAAAGAACAAGTGTCCAAACCACTGTCTAGAACATGACAAGACGACACACAAACAAACAGTGTTTATATAGATGAAAGGACACGTGTCCAAACCACTGTCTACAACATGACAAGACGACACACAAACAAACAGTGTTTATATAGATGAAAGACAAGATTTAATGCTGCCTAGTTCAGACAAAAAGAAACAATATTTCATCTCATCCTATCCTCAGTTCAGGTGCCATCTTTGCATCGAAGGTCGGCTGCAATGGATCTCCATTGCTGTAATGATGCAATCTGAGAGGCTTTTCCCAGTCCATCTCCCGATGCTATACACCCACTTAAAACGTTGTCTGCCTCTTAAACGGCTGTCTTTTACCCTACCTTCAAGTATGGTCTTCAACAAGGAGGTATGTCTTGTTATTTGACCAAAATAACGTAACTGTCTAATTCTGATTTCGGTCAATAATTCTCTTTTCACTCCCAACTTTTTCAACACCTCCAAATTTGTTTTCTTCTCTTTCCAAGAAATGCGGCCCAATCTTCTATATACCCACATTTCGAAGGCTTCAATACTCTTTTCCAACTTGTTATTTATTGTCCTTGTTTCTGCGCCATAAAGTGGTGACGAGTATACATAACACCTGACAATTCTCATTTTCAAATTCTGATTTATCTGTTTGAATGTCAGTATGTGTCGCATGTTGTCGAATACCATCTTGCCCATACATATTCTCTTTAAGATTTCTTGTTCACAACTGCCTTCTTGCGTTATTAAAAAGCTTTAAGATTTGTGGTACCATATCCAAACAAATGATACACATAGAGACAAAGCATACATGCTAACCAAGATGAGACTCTGTCCATAACATATACACGTAGAGATAGACATATGTGCTAACCAAGATGAGACCCTGTCCATAAAGTATACACGTAGAGACAGAGCATATATGCTAACTAAGGGAGAGACAAATTTGTTTAGTATCTAGGAAATAAGTAAATAATCAAGGAGCCATGTGTAGTGGATGGATGAAAGGTTCCTCGTAGGGTTCTGCAACAAGCCGGAAGATATGGCTGAATTGGTATTGAAAATATGAACGATAATTATTGGAATGTGAATTTTTTTTTCTTTAAAGTAATACTTACCTATTTCTGCTATTACATATATGTGCTATGTATTTGCTGCACAACATGATGGCGGTAGTCTGACTTATACATTGGCGGAAAAAAGAGGAATATTACGCCAAAAAATATTACATTTTGTGTCCCTTACAAATGGGGGGGGATATACACGTGATGGGAGAAATTGTGTGAGTAAATACGATACCGATGCTGAAATCTTAGGCGCCAAGGTAACATTTCTAAGTGCCAGTCATGGCGACCTGCCACCCGGTCGCACCCTGTGCTAATCGTGAGGAGAACCTGTCCCTAAAGTATAAATTCACAGAAAAAAACACGTATGCTAACCTCAACGGGACCTTTTCCACAAAGCATACACGTAGAGACAGAACACGTATGTTAACCTCGACAGGACCTTTTTAATAAAGTATACACGTAGAGAAAGAACACGTATGCTAACCTCGACTGGACCCTCCAGAAAAACTGCATGCCCAAATTCCACGTACTCTCCCTCACAAGAGAACATACCAGCAGCCTCCCACTTCTGCTGGACTGTACTCTAGGGATGTAAGAAGAATAGTTTATTAATACAATCCCAACAATAATCCACTACGGCAATGCTGGCAATTAAGGATAACTAAAAGATTAATGATAAGAGCAGTTATCGAAGATGTCACATGCCAAAGATAACTTTGTAGTGATGGTGATGGTTACAGGATGACTTGGAAAGACCATGTTTTCAGGTCAAACCAAGTGCCATCTCCAGGTCTAATGTTTGGTTGCCATGGCTTTCAAATTCTATCATTTCTAGCACATCTCAAGTCTAATTTCCATCCATCTCTTTATGTTTTCTTCTCCTTACATTGTTGATGTCCTCCTGCCTGTTTATCTTCAACATTTCTATCCATCTTCAACATTTCTATCCATTAAGATCCATCTTCCACGTTTCTATCTATCATCAACATTTATATCTATCTTCAAAATTTCTATCCATCTTCAACATTTCTATCCATTAAGGTCTATCTTCAATATTTCTATCCATTAAAGTCCATCTTCAATATTTTTTATCCATCTTCAACATTTCTATCCATTAAGGTCAATCTTCAATATTTATATCTGTCATCAACATTTCTATCCATTAAGGTCCATCTTCAACATTTCTATCTTCAACATTTCTATCTATCTTCAACATTTCTATCCATTAAGATTCATCTTCAACATTTCTATCCATCTTCAACATTTCTATCCATTAAGGTTCATCTTCAACATTTCTATCCATTAATGTTTCAAGAAATGTCTCTTAATAATTTTATATTACTTATCTGTCTATTTCAAATCTTGTGTGCACATATTATAACAGAACTAACAGTTCATAACAGTGAAATTCTTCTTTATCCCAGTAACCCTGGATGCCGTCTTGCCATCCCATCCCAACGTATGATGAACTCTTGTTTCCACATCTACCTGTTTGTGGTTAGTATTTCTGCCAGTCTGTGTCAGTATTTCTGTCTGTTTGTTTCAGTATCTAGTATTTCTGACAGTCTGTGTCAGCATTTCTGTCTGTTTGTTTCAGTATTTCTGCCAGTCTGTGTCAGTATTTCTGATTGCCTTTTTCAGTATTTCTGACAGTCTGTGTCAGTATTTCTGTCTGTTTGTTTCAGTATTTCTGCCAGTCTGTGTCAGTATTTCTGATTGCCTGTTTCAGTATTTCTGACAGCCGATGTCAGTATTTCTGTCTATTTCAGTATTTCTGCCAGTCTGTGTCAGTATTTCTGCTAGTCTGTGGTCAGTATCTACCACTGTGTGGTCAGTATATATTCCAGTCTGTAGTCAGCAACTGTTAAGGTAAGATTAAGCTATGAGTACAACTTGGGACCTTTATATCCACACCTAAAGACATTTGTTTAACCTTCCACGTTAATAACAAACAAATATTTTTTTGTTAATAGTTAAAGGAATGGACACAAGATTGTCATACTAACAACAACAACAAAATGTTTCAAGTCCATATACAATCAAACGTTTGTTTTTAATTAAACTCCAATATATTTTAAGAACGATCCTTTCATTGGCTCTTCCCAATGTCAGACGATAGTAATTGTGCTTTGAAAAAAGAGATGTAACTACAGTCCATGACAGTAACGATTGTGACTCGAAACACAAATCCGAGCAGAGTAGCGTCTTCTACGGAGTATCCAAGGAAAGTCATGACCATTTGCGGCATCGCATGGTGTGGCGTCTCTTCTCAAATGTTGAGTCTTTAGCCTATCAGTAATGAGTTTCTCCTTTGTCTGTATTCCATGCTTAATCCTGCCCCTCCATGTAACACAATCCATGGCGTCCTGTTCCCATGACTCCAAATCAATTCCCACATCATTCATATCCCGCTTGCATACATCCTTGTACCAAAATAGTGGCTGGCTCCGAGACCCCTTCCCCAACTGTAACTCCCCATAGAGAAGATATTTTGGTATTCTGCCATCATCCATCCTCCGGATGTGTCCCAGCCATGGAAGACTCCAAAAACCAAGGATGGGAAAAATTGTGACAGTGCCTGTTCTTTCTAACATCTCTTTGTTGGTGATCTTATCTTGCCACCCAACCCCCAGGATTCTGTGCTGTCTCCTCATGTGATAGCTGTTTAGCCGCCTCTCCTGGTGCATGTAGCTAGACCATGTCTCACTGTCATAAAGAAGAGTGCTGAGGGCATAGGCCTGGTTAACAAGCGCTATCCTTATCCTTTATGTTCTTTCCTTTCTCTATTTGTGTCCTGTTTGTGTCTTTCAGTGTCAAGTTAAGAAGAAGTTTCTTGACCAGGCCCTAGTATATACTTCGTACAAGGGGAGTTTCACTGCTTCTGTTATTTCTGCTATCTATATTTTGCGTTGGTTGCCCTCAGCTTTTTATTCAATTGTATCTGTATAGCAAAGTTTTCTGAGGGACACTATCTGGTGTTTGTTGCATCATGTGGCTGAACTATTTGGTTTATTGTCTCATTATGAAGTCTAGCAATGGTGTTGTGCCTACTTGTCTCCTAATATTTAATTTTAAGAATTATCAAATCAAATTTGATCTATTTTTAACTAAATACTAGAATCTAAAATCTAACCAGATTTTTGCCTTGATAAAAAACCAAAATAAAGCATCAAAGTTATGTCCAACCAATCCCTGGTCTCAATAAAACCCCCCAAAAAACAGTTTCAAGGTCATGTCCAACCAATCTCTGGTCTCAATATAAACCAAAAAAAAAACAGTTTCAAGGTCATGTCCAACCAATCTCTGGTCTCAATATAAACCCAAAAAAAACAGTTTCAAGGTCATGTCCAACCAATCCCTAATCTCAATAAAACCCCTAAAAAAGTTTCAAAGTTATATCCAACCAATCTCTGGTCTCAATAAAAACCACAAAAAAAAAGTTTCAAGGTCATGTCCAACCAATAATGTCCGTTATATTTCTTCTTCAAGTTCTCATTGGAGCAGAGGGCTTGCAACAGTCGATCTTGGTCATTTGATTGATTTGGGTCAGCTTGTTGAGCAGCTACTGAGATACAACATGTCTTTCTCATTGGTTAATCTTAGGTCACATCAAGAAGCAAATACCAGATTGTGTCAAATAAATCTTGTCAACATTTTGGAACAAAAATAACCTTTAACCAACAAACTTTAATCAACAAGACCAACCTTTCCCATTTTGAGAGATTTGATATTGTCAAAGCATTTCTTCAGATGAGGTTGGATGGACTCTGGATTCTTAGACTGACCCAAAATCTCCAATAGGTCATCATTGGACAGAAAGTAGAAACGTGGGAATATCTGACGTTTGGTTTCCAGATACATGTCCAAGGATTTCTGAATTTCCTCAAGCTTTTCATTCATCAGCGTCAGCTGGGACAGCAAGCCTGAAATATGTTTGTTCAGTAAGAGTTATCAATCAGATACGCTTCATCGGTACGACTAATGGATGAAAAGGGGTTAAAGGATAACAGAATAGTGGTTTTGTGTGACTGCATGGAAATTTTGCAGGCCACACAAAGTAAACCACGAAATAGTATGGAAAGGGAACTGATATGCCAGCTAAACAAACTCTCAGATCACAATAAAAATCACCCTCCAGTGGATTCCAGCTCACTGCGGCATACCTGGGAATGAATGGGCGGACAGACAATGAGAACAATTCACCCACCCAGTGTCACTGCCAGAAGTCAAGGCAAACATTTAAAAAAAATATAAACAACAGTGGATAGAGAGAACAAACAGTAAATACCCACAGGACCCAATCAATAGACTGAATAGGAAACAGTATACCACAATTTTATGCCTCAGAACAGGTCATTGCAGACTAAATGCACACATGCATAAAATTAAGGCAGCACAGACTGCACAATGCACATGTCAGAGAGGACCCCAGACTCCAGAACACATCCTGCAAACATGTTCACTGCACCAAGACTCCCGTGAGAAGACCTGGCCCGAGGAGAGAAACATACAAGACAAACTGTGGGGAACCATTACGGACCTGCAACTGATGTGTAACTTCATGGACACATCCCATCTGGTGGCATAAAACGAGCATACGAAACCGAACGCAAAGAAGAAGAAATACGCTTCAAAGGTATGACTATTTATAAAATGTTAAATACACTTCAATGGTACAACTATTTATAAATATTAAATACACTTGGGCAGAGAAATTATTTTTGTATAATATAAACACTTACATAATATAAATGTTTATATTAATTACCTTCACTTAGACTGCAGAAATATTTTAATAAGTTAGATATACTTGATGACCCATTCCTCAGCGTAGCTGCAGGTCCCAACTTTGTCTTCAACGGACCCTGTCTTAGGCCACGGAAGTCCAGTGTGTGATAAGTACTCCTCCAGAGGCATCTCGGATGTTGCAGCGTACAGTAAGGGAGTCTGACAAACGTATTGGAGGTCTTCCCCGTGGTCTCTTCTTACCTCGGGGGTACCAGACTGCTGTCGCCGTGCTCCATCGACCATCATTTCGTCACAACATGTGACCTGCCCATCTATGTTTTGGCTTGTCTGTATGAATTACCGCATAATTCACCAGGGACAATCGTCTTATGTTAGTATTGTGGAGACCTTGCATACGTTGGTTCCGGAGAGTGATTCCGATCAAGCGTCTCTCAAGGGAGGCCTGGGTCACTCTCAATTCTCATACACACAAAATAAATATTGCTATAAAATAAAGACACACAGCCAGTAGAAATATTTATAAAATATATGTAGACTTTATTCCTGACTAGCAGTTAAGTCTGCAGAAGGATTTCCTGTACCTTTACCTCATTGGTAGCAGCGCAGTGGTAGAGTGCTCGCTATTCATGGCAAAGATACTGGATGCAACTCCCACTACCAGCAGCTCCATTCAACCCGGTAAGGAAGGAAATGGCAGCAAGGAAGGGAACTGACCACTCCACCTCACAAGCTGAGGTTTAGTATACTGAAGACTCTAACACTTCATTAATGACCAGTGGTTAAGTCTGCTGAAGACCTTCCTTTCCCTTTCCATTATAATGTAGACTTAGTTTACGTGCTTATAGAAACCATATTCACTTCGGCAGCAGAAATATTTATATAAACTATTTTCCCTTACAGAGTAGAGATATGTAAAATGTTGAGTTTCAATATAACTGGAATGTTTCTTATGATATACGGTAAAATGTAAAATTATGGTCCAAGAAGAAGAATTTTGTCTGCATGTAATGAATGCATTTGCAAAAAATGTATGAAAAACTGTACTTGCTGGAAGTGTCAGTACCAATCAATGATTGAATGACTCAACAAACTAAAACTCTTGGCTCCCTCAGATGGCTGGAAGTGTCAGTATCAATCAATGATTGAATGACTCAACAAACTAAAACTCTTGGCTCCCTCAGATGGCTGGAAGTGTCAGTACCAATCAATGATTGAATGACTCAACAAACTAAAACTCTTGGCTCCCTCAGATGGCTGGAAGTGTCAGTACCAATCAATGATTGAATGACTCAACAAACTAAAACTCTTGGCTCCCTCAGATGGCTGGAAGTGTCAGTACCAATCAATGATTGAATGACTCAACAAACTAAAACTCTTGGCTCCCTCAGATGGCTGGAAATGTCAGTACCAATCAATGATTGAATGACTCAACAAACTAAAACTCTTGGCTCCCTCAGATGGCTGGAAGTGCCAGTATCAATCAATGATTGAATGACTCAACAAACTAAAACTCTTGGCTCCCTCAGATGGCTGGAAGTGTCAGTATCAATCAATGATTTAATGACTCAACAAACTAAAACTCTTGGCTCTCTAAGATGGCTGGAAGTGTCAGTACCAATCAATGATTTAATGACTCAACAAACTAAAACTCTTGGCTCCCTCAGATGGCTGGAAGTGTCAGTATCAATCAATGATTGAATGACTCAACAAACTAAAACTCTTGGCTCCCTCAGATGGCTGGAAGTGTCAGTACCAATCAATGATTGAATGACTCAACAAACTAAAACTCTTGGCTCCCTCAGATGGCTGGAAGTGTCAGTACCAATCAATGATTTAATGACTCAACAAACTAAAACTCTTGGCTCCCTCAGATGGCTGGAAGTGTCCATACCAATCAATGATTTAATGACTCAACAAACTAAAACTCTTGGCTCCCTCAGATGGCTGGAAGTGTCAGTACCAATCAATGATTGAATGACTCAACAAACTAAAACTCTTGGCTCCCTCAGATGGCTGGAAGTGTCAGTACCAATCAATGATTGAATGACTCAACAAACTAAAACTCTTGGCTGCCTCAGATGGCTGGAAGTATCAGTACCAATCAATGATTGAATGACTCAACAAACTAAAACTCTTGGCTCCCTCAGATGGCTGGAAGTGTCAGTATCAAGCAATGATTGAATGACTCAACAAACTAAAACTCTTGGCTCTCTAAGATGGCTGGAAGTATCAGTACCAATCAATGATTGAATGACTCAACAAACTAAAACTCTTGGCTCCCTCAGATGGCTGGAAGTGTCAGTATCAAGCAATGATTGAATGACTCAACAAACTAAAACTCTTGGCTCTCTAAGATGGCTGGAAGTATCAGTACCAATCAATGATTGAATGACTCAACAAACTAAAACTCTTGGCTCCCTCAGATGGCTGGAAGTGTCAGTATCAAGCAATGATTGAATGACTCAACAAACTAAAACTCTTGGCTCTCTAAGATGGCTGGAAGTATCAGTACCAATCAATGATTGAATGACTCAACAAACTAAAACTCTTGGCTCCCTCAGATGGCTGGAAGTGTCAGTATCAATCAATGATTGAATGACTCAACAAACTAAAACTCTTGGCTCCCTCAGATGGCTGGAAGTGTCAGTATCAATCAATGATTTAATGACTCAACAAACTAAAACTCTTGGCTCCCTCAGATGGCTGGAAGTGTCCGTACCAATCAATGATTTAATGACTCAACAAACTAAAACTCTTGGCTCCCTCAGATGGCTGGAAGTGTCAGTACCAATCAATGATTGAATGACTCAACAAACTAAAACTCTTGGCTCCCTCAGATGGCTGGAAGTGTCAGTACCAATCAATGATTGAATGACTCAACAAACTAAAACTCTTGGCTGCCTCAGATGGCTGGAAGTATCAGTACCAATCAATGATTGAATGACTCAACAAACTAAAACTCTTGGCTCCCTCAGATGGCTGGAAGTGTCAGTATCAAGCAATGATTGAATGACTCAACAAACTAAAACTCTTGGCTCTCTAAGATGGCTGGAAGTATCAGTACCAATCAATGATTGAATGACTCAACAAACTAAAACTCTTGGCTCCCTCAGATGGCTGGAAGTGTCAGTATCAAGCAATGATTGAATGACTCAACAAACTAAAACTCTTGGCTCTCTAAGATGGCTGGAAGTATCAGTACCAATCAATGATTGAATGACTCAACAAACTAAAACTCTTGGCTCCCTCAGATGGCTGGAAGTGTCAGTATCAAGCAATGATTGAATGACTCAACAAACTAAAACTCTTGGCTCTCTAAGATGGCTGGAAGTATCAGTACCAATCAATGATTGAATGACTCAACAAACTAAAACTCTTGGCTCCCTCAGATGGCTGGAAGTGTCAGTATCAATCAATGATTGAATGACTCAACAAACTAAAACTCTTGGCTCCCTCAGATGGCTGGAAGTGTCAGTACCAATCAATGATTGAATGACTCAACAAACTAAAACTCTTGGCTCCCTCAGATGGCTGGAAGTGTCAGTACCAATCAATGATTGAATGACTCAACAAACTAAAACTCTTGGCTCCCTCAGATGGCTGGAAGTGTCAGTACCAATCAATGATTGAATGACTCAACAAACTAAAACTCTTGGCTCCCTCAGATGGCTGGAAATGTCAGTACCAATCAATGATTGAATGACTCAACAAACTAAAACTCTTGGCTCCCTCAGATGGCTGGAAGTGCCAGTATCAATCAATGATTGAATGACTCAACAAACTAAAACTCTTGGCTCCCTCAGATGGCTGGAAGTGTCAGTATCAATCAATGATTTAATGACTCAACAAACTAAAACTCTTGGCTCTCTAAGATGGCTGGAAGTGTCAGTACCAATCAATGATTTAATGACTCAACAAACTAAAACTCTTGGCTCCCTCAGATGGCTGGAAGTGTCAGTATCAATCAATGATTGAATGACTCAACAAACTAAAACTCTTGGCTCCCTCAGATGGCTGGAAGTGTCAGTACCAATCAATGATTGAATGACTCAACAAACTAAAACTCTTGGCTCCCTCAGATGGCTGGAAGTGTCAGTACCAATCAATGATTTAATGACTCAACAAACTAAAACTCTTGGCTCCCTTAGATGGCTGGAAGTGTCCGTACCAATCAATGATTTAATGACTCAACAAACTAAAACTCTTGGCTCCCTCAGATGGCTGGAAGTGTCAGTACCAATCAATGATTGAATGACTCAACAAACTAAAACTCTTGGCTCCCTCAGATGGCTGGAAGTGTCAGTACCAATCAATGATTGAATGACTCAACAAACTAAAACTCTTGGCTGCCTCAGATGGCTGGAAGTATCAGTACCAATCAATGATTGAATGACTCAACAAACTAAAACTCTTGGCTCCCTCAGATGGCTGGAAGTGTCAGTATCAAGCAATGATTGAATGACTCAACAAACTAAAACTCTTGGCTCTCTAAGATGGCTGGAAGTATCAGTACCAATCAATGATTGAATGACTCAACAAACTAAAACTCTTGGCTCCCTCAGATGGCTGGAAGTGTCAGTATCAAGCAATGATTGAATGACTCAACAAACTAAAACTCTTGGCTCTCTAAGATGGCTGGAAGTATCAGTACCAATCAATGATTGAATGACTCAACAAACTAAAACTCTTGGCTCCCTCAGATGGCTGGAAGTGTCAGTATCAATCAATGATTGAATGACTCAACAAACTAAAACTCTTGGCTCCCTCAGATGGCTGGAAGTGTCAGTACCAATCAATGATTGAATGACTCAACAAACTAAAACTCTTGGCTCCCTCAGATGGCTGGAAGTGTCAGTACCAATCAATGATTTAATGACTCAACAAACTAAAACTCTTGGCTCCCTCAGATGGCTGGAAGTGTCCGTACCAATCAATGATTTAATGACTCAACAAACTAAAACTCTTGGCTCCCTCAGATGGCTGGAAGTGTCAGTACCAATCAATGATTGAATGACTCAACAAACTAAAACTCTTGGCTCCCTCAGATGGCTGGAAGTGTCAGTACCAATCAATGATTGAATGACTCAACAAACTAAAACTCTTGGCTGCCTCAGATGGCTGGAAGTATCAGTACCAATCAATGATTGAATGACTCAACAAACTAAAACTCTTGGCTCCCTCAGATGGCTGGAAGTGTCAGTATCAAGCAATGATTGAATGACTCAACAAACTAAAACTCTTGGCTCTCTAAGATGGCTGGAAGTATCAGTACCAATCAATGATTGAATGACTCAACAAACTAAAACTCTTGGCTCCCTCAGATGGCTGGAAGTGTCAGTATCAAGCAATGATTGAATGACTCAACAAACTAAAACTCTTGGCTCTCTAAGATGGCTGGAAGTATCAGTACCAATCAATGATTGAATGACTCAACAAACTAAAACTCTTGGCTCCCTCAGATGGCTGGAAGTGTCAGTATCAATCAATGATTGAATGACTCAACAAACTAAAACTCTTGGCTCCCTCAGATGGCTTGTACTGCGCACAGTTGTCTAATGACATGAAATTTTCGGTGTGTCATATTTTAACTGTCTCATACTGTTGTCTTCTTTCAAAAATGATTTAATATCTCATTGACAGCATTTCGCCTGGCACTGACTGTGACAAGGAAGGACAAATTTGAGACTGTACGTTGTAAACAAAGTTTGTTTGTTAAAGACAGCATTCATGAAGACAAGTTTAATCTGCACTTTGGAAACGTATATAATGGAAGTGATGGAATAGGCAGCCTGGATTCAAACCAAGGAGATTGACGTGATAGAAGCACCCTGCCACATGAGAGAGAGATGAGTTAAGATGAGGCATGATGATAGACAAGTTAGGCAGTAATGGAGTCTATAAATATGTCTAGATCTTGTTGTTGTTTAATGCACATAATGAGTAAGTTGACTCTTTTGTGAGCCCTGAAAAGGGCATTAAGTGGCCCGTTGTAGTTTTTCTCACATCCTGAGCATGCTGATGAAGGTGGGCTCGGATAGTCCAGGCGGTTGTGCTATGCTTGACTTCATCTGCATGATTCTCACTACTACAGGAATCACGTTGATACACATCTCGTCAGCCTGACTGCTTTGAAAACAGCCTGTTTCCAGGGTATGCTACATGGAAGAGATAGTGGTCTTAATCAGTTATTATTACTAGTTGCCCATCGCAAGCGATGATGGCCACATCAACAGACGGTTTTGTCTTGATCATGTAACTTGTTGTCTTGAGAAAGAAACTGCGCTTGTTATCGACCTCACTCTCTGGTCCTGAGCTACCTTGAACCAGTGGCAAGATATTAGTAAAGATGACTGTAGGAAAGTCCTGATGCAGGAATTCTTGTCCAACCTCCCATGAGAACAGGGGTCACTTTAAAACTTGTGGGATTCGATAGTCCACCGTTTCTGTTCATCGCGTTGGGAGGCGACTGCTTGACCTCTCGACCACAGCAACCCCAGAAGACTCTGCAGACTCTGTAGACAACCAGTGTTATATTCCAGTCGTGTAGTTTCATCACAAAGTGACCAGAAAACGATTGGGATGTTCATGCCCCCACAAAGTCACCCCTGCGCAGTCATGCTAGTGCTCTAGGGATCTGGGCTGATGGATCTGGGCTTGTCATTGGCCAGCTCTTTCCTGATCAGAGGGTCAGTACTGATCAGGGTCGATGGTTTCACTAGTTCCCCCCGGCTGCTTACGACTCCGTCTGCCTCCACCCTATGTTGTTTACTGGGAAATTCGCTGCCCCTTGAGATGTGTGTTATGGAGGATGCTGGATGATTCTCGTAGATTTCACAGAGTTTGCTCGTGATATCTGCATAAGAACGGGTTGTGTAGAGAAAATTCTTGTAATATTGACGACAAGGCAATAATTGACTAGATCTAAGTGGTCAGTATTTTGTGTGTGACCCATGTTGTGGTAATCTCGGCCGATATTTCATAGTCACAGGTGATGAATGATGAAAGGTTTGACCAATTGGGATACCGGCTGGATGAATTCTTCAACTCATCTCTATTGTGACAAGATTCTTTCATCACTTCGAGATCTGTGGCTTGAATCCGGGCAGTCTATTTCTTCACTTTCTTTTATTTTGTTTGTTAAATATGTTTTTCAAGTGCAGAAAAATACTTGCCTATTGATTGTTTTCCCTAACAAACATAGATTGCATAGCTTTCATCATGAAACTTATCATTCTCATCCCCACTATCATCATCACCAACAATAACATTACTTCATCCCCACTACCATCATCACCAACAACAACATTACTTCATCCCCACTACCATCATCACCAACAACAACATTACTTCATCCCCACTATCATCATCACCAACAACAACATTACTTCATCCCCACTATCATCATCACCAACAACAACATTACTTCATCCCCACTATCATCATCACCAACAACAACATTACTTCATCCCCACTATCATCATCACCAACAACAACATTACTTCATCCCCACTACCATCATCACCAACAACAACATTATTCAGCTTCACCACTATCATCAACACTAATACTACAAGCATCACTACTATCCACCGTCCCCAATGGCAACACCAACATCACTAACCATTTCACCCATATCACATTCTCCTCTCCCAATGTTATCACTAGAAACTGACAAGCAACAATAACACACACCCATCCGCTCCACAAACAAAACAACATGGACATACCAGGGTAATGTGTTCCTCTCAGTGCGTTTTTGTCCGCATTCAGTCTGATCATAATTTCCTTCCAAGATTTGTTGATGACATCAAATTCAGCGGATTCTCTAGGCAGCTGCTTCCTGATGTCCTCTCCGAGAAAGATATTCTGGTAAAACATTTATCAAAGGTCAGCTCACATTTCACAAAACTAAACATAAACTATCATGATTGTGTTTATTCCTGCTGATGAGTGTTGAAGTTATGTGATTCAGGAATAAAAGTCGCTTGCGCTAGCATCACCACACAGTCTACAGACTAGGTTTTTGTTTTATCTTTGACAGAAAAAAGCCAATGCCGTACCGAGGTTTTGAACCCACGTTCTCGTAAATTAAAGACCAACTTACAAACGATTTGGTCAATCACTTCAGACTTCACACAGACATTAAAACACTAGGTGTCATATAGAGTGATTTGTACAAGGGCCGGCAAGAAAGTAAATATAAATGTACATGTTATTTTTTTCTTCATTGTTCATTCTCAATCTCCCGCTACTAAGCCCTAAAAATTAAAAGGGCTTTGCAAGTAGCAGGATCTAGTCCGGAGAACAAAATGCTTAGTGACAGTTTGCAGCTTGACTGCGATATTTGCACCTTTCGGTCCGACACATTTAGCTTCAGCTTGTATATGACAAGAATCAAAGTCAATAATTGACTGTACAGGACAAGAATCTAAGTCAAGGATTGACTGTACATAACATGAATTAGTCAAGGATTGACTGTACAGGACATGAATTAGTCAAGGATTGACTGTACATGACATGAATTAGTCAAGGATTGACTGTACAGGGCATGAATTAGTCAAGGATTGACTGTACAGGACATGAATTAGTCAAGGATTGACTGTACAGGACATGAATTAGTCAAGGATTGACTGTACAGGACATGAATTAGTCATGGATTGACTGTACATGACATGAATTAGTTAAGGATTGACTGTACAGGACATGAATTAGTCAAGGATTGACTGTACAGGACATGAATTAGTAAAGGATTGACTGTACAGGACATGAATTAGTCAAGGATTGACTGTACAGGACATGAGTCAAGGATTGACTGTACAGGACATGAATTAGTCGATGATTGACTGTACAAGACATGAATTAGTCAAGGATTGACTGTACAGGACATGAATTAGTCTAGGATTGACTGTACAGGACATGAGTCAAGGATTGACTGTACAGGACATGAATTAGTCAAGGATTGACTGCACATGACATGAATTAGTCAAGGATTGACTGTACATGACAAGAATCTGTCTAAGTCACGGATTAACTGTACATTTTTCTACTTCTTCTTTGCTCCATATGAAGCATAGGGCAACCACTGCAACTATTCCTCCTTACAGGAAGCCAAAGCACATATGTGAAAGTTTCTGTACCAATTCAATTTACATGATGAAGTTGCTAGTCCCATGTACACCTTTCTTGAGTCATCTTATACAACAAAATGAGATTAGTAAGAAAGGACAAATATTAATGGACAGAGAATGAAATACTTTGGACATGTGGCAAGAATGCCATCACAACTATGCCCCACATTAGTCTGTAACACCATACAGCTGAGCTTCGGAGCAAGCAGAGGGTCAAGAAAAAGAATGTTTGGCAATGTTATAAAAATATAACAAAGGGATGGGTTGAAAATAATAAAGTCCACACAGATGGCATGGGTAAAGAAGATGGCAAAAGTCCACACAGAAGGCATGGGAAAGAAGATGACAGCTCCCTATGGATGAACTTCGAATGACATTTGTGGACAGATCAGATGAGATAAGAGGTTGCAAACATCAACAAAACTTAGAAACAAAAGGAAATAAAAATGAGACTAGGCCGCAGTGGTACTGTGGATGAAAATTAAGTTTTAAAAACTCTGTATAAGTTTGGTTGACATACCAGGCTGGGACAAAAACTATGTATAAGTTTGGTTGACATATGACGCTGGGACAAAAAATATGTATAAGTTTGGTTGAGATGCCAGGCTGGGACAAAAACTCTGTATAAGTTTGGTTGACATACCATGCTGGGATAAAAAAACCATGTATAAGTTTGGTTGACATACCAGGCTGGGACAAAAACTCTGTGTAAGTTTGGTTGACATACCAGGCTGGGACAAAAACTATGTATTAGTTTGGCTGAGATGCCAGGCTGGGACAAAAAAAAAGAACAAAACTTATGTTACCACTAAAATGCCTTCTTCATGGACAATGAACGATTCACGTATGAACTTCTTGTTCTTCTTCTTCTGTGGTCATTCTCAATCTCTCACTACCAAGCCCTGAACAGGGCTTTGCAAGTAGCAGGATGCAGTCCTGTGAACGGAATGCTCTGTATGACTAGCTAACAGCTTGACTGCGACATTTGCACCTTTCGGTCTGACACATTTGTCTTCGGCAGCACACTTGAACTAAAATATAATTTAAGACGATAAGAATACATCAAAAGGAGATTAGGAATACATAAAAAGGATTTTTAAAAATTCTTTTAGAATACTTCATTTGTAGACTTCAAATCTTGAAGTTTCCATGCTTCTACGAGCACTTTTTACACCTGTAACAAATACAGATTTCAATTTACCTCAAGGTACATCCACTGTCTCTGCACAATCAACATTATTTCAATTGTCTCCATAATTTGTGACAGAGCCCTTTCCCAGTAATCCACTTCGTTCTCAAATGCTTTTACAAACCGGGACGCTTTCATAGTTCCTAGCTGCACTTGGTTGTCCTCTAGCACTTGGAAGACATCTTCAGTTGACCTGGATGTGTTTGAATAGCAACAATAAAATGAGCAAATCAAGTCAGAATTGGATATTTGAAATATGAACATGTTTTTAACTGAAATAGTGAGATCACACATTTGCTGACACATTGACAATGCAATCTATTTTGATGCAAATGGGCAGTCAACTGTTGGGTTAAGGAAGACTAGGCAGCAAGGAAGGGTCAATGCTCATAAAAGCAGTGACCACATACATTATAGTCACAAATATTCATCCTCAACTGCAGTGACCTATGTGGTCATATTGTGAACTTTCTAGAGAGAGTATAATTTTAATCCCACCTTTCTCTCATTCATCTCTAAGATATATCTCATGCAAACAAGAGTTTGAGATAAAAGATGCTGTTACATGCAGAACAAGTCAAGATAACTGAGTGAAGAAATAAGTTCTAATGTGAACCTAAATAAGTTCCTTACTTTAGTTTGAAATGTCCCTTGTCCTTGTAAGCAACTATGTCCAGTTCTGTAGTGACCCAGATTGCAGCAATGGTCTCAAGGCCCTAAATGACATGGAATAAAGCAACACAAAATAGCATGATAATGTTTACTATTTGCAAACCAGGACACACAATTATCTTATGGGGACATGTACTTGATAAAAGTGAGTATATGCATCTTTGACATTGATGGCTTTCAAATGGAAATCTATAGAACAATGAGAGGCATCTCATGGAAGGGCAATCTATAGAACAATGAGAGCTATCGCATGAAAGGGCAATCTATAGAACAATGTGAGCTATCTCATGAAAGGGCAATCTATAGAACAATGAGAGCTATCTTGTGAAAGGGCAATCTATAGAACAATGAGAGCTATCTCATGAAAGGGCAATCTATAGAACAATGAGAGCTATATCATGAAATGGCAATCTATAGAACAATGAGAGCTATCTTATGGAAGGGAAATCTATAGAACAATGAGAGTTATCTCATGAAAGGGCAATCTATAGAACAATGAGAGCTATCTTATGGAAGGGAAATCTATAGAACAATGAGAACTATCCCATGGAAGGGCAATCTATAGAACAATGAGAGCTATCTCATGAAAGGGCAATCTATAGAACAATGAAAGCTATCTCACGGAAGGGCAATCTATAGAACAATGAGACACATCTCATAAAAGGGAAATAACACAAACAAGAATGTTGTAGAGGATGCACTGATGAAAAGAGAAAAAATGAGTGAATTCAGAGTCAGGCACTTACAATATTCCGGCTATTTAAAAAAATACACCTTGTTGAAAATAATACTGGAAGGACAAGTAAAAGGAAGAAGTGAAAGACAGATACCACTAGGGACGGATAAGTAGTCCAACAGATTGTACCATCAAGGCAACAGACAGGTAACATTGGAGGCCTATTGTAAGGCAAAGATACCACTAGAGACGGATAAGTAGTCCAACAGATTGTACCATCAAGGCAACAGACAGGTAACATTGGAGGCCTATTGTAAGGCAAAGATACCACTAGGGAATGATAAGAAACCTGCGGTGTGTGGTTCTTGTGTAGATAACAAAGGTTTGGATCTGTGTATGGATCTGTGTATAGATTTGTGTATGGATCTGTGTATGGTTCTGTGTATGGATCTACATGTTTCTCAGAACTGTTGAGAAAACTGTTCTCAGAAAACAGGTCCATTAGATTTCTACAACACACATCATAACAAGCAATGTGCTGACAGTTACATGTGCCAACTTGTATTGGTTACATGTGCCAACTTGTATTGGTTACATGTGCCAGCTTGTATTGGTTACACGTGCCAACTTGTATTGGTTACACATGCCAACATGTATTGGTTACATGTGCCAACTTGTATTGGTTACATGTGCCAACTTGTATTGGTTACATGTGCCAGCTTGTATTGGTTACACGTGCCAACTTGTATTGGTTACACATGCCAACTTGTATTGGTTACACGTGCCAACTTGTATTGCTTACACATGCCAACATGTATTGGTTACATGTGCCAACTTGTATTGGTTACACATGTCAACTTGTATTGGCTACACGTGTCAACTTGTATTGGTTGTGTGTGTCAGTTCTCATATCATGTGTATGCTCTGATCATATTTCCTACGACATGCACCACCCTGTATGGGTCTGCTCTGATCATATTTCCTACGACATGCACCACCCTGTATGGGTCGTTTCATTCAACTTTTGTTATTACACATTATTTAATTTTTTAAAAACAATTTTGTAACTCAAATTTGTGTTCTTCGGTGTTCGTTCTGAAAAGAACATTTTTATATTGTATTGTAGTTTACAGCAAAGCTGTGGTATCTGCGCCTTTTGGGCCAACACATCCTATTTCAGCATTTTAAGGACTGGACTGGGTTTGCCTTCCTTCAGCGACCCCTATTCTCTTAGCCAGACTGCAGTGGTGCAGCCTGTTTGCAGGGCCATCACTTGGAGGTAGAATAGGGTCTTGATCAGTTATGATTTGCTGACCCTGACACAGATGGCCAGCTGTAAGTCGTGGCTGCTCTCTGCTCCCCCACTGCTACATCTTCAGCCCTTTTAACTTTTCTTGATAACATATTACAAATATTCCCTGCCGAAGACGGATGTGTCAGACCGAAAGGTGCAAATATCGCAGGCAAGCTGTAAACTAGCGACACAACTCATTCTGTTCTCCGGACTATACCCTGCTACTTACAAAGTCCTGTTCAGCGCTTGGTATTGGGAGATTGAGAACGAATACAGAAGAAGAAGAAGAAGAAGAAGAAGAAGAAGAACAAATATCCATCCAACAAAAACCGTTTTTTTATAATTATAACAAAATTGTTCTTGCTCATCAAGATAAGTATAACTAGCACTCTTTTAGCCCACTGCCATTACACATGTCAACAAATTAACTTTTAATCGATGATATGTTAATAAATCTGTATGTTTCCCCACAAAATCTGCTGTTCCTCTTTCCTCTGCCAACAAATAAAAACATCTCCGGCACAAAATGTAATAAAGACAATATATTTACATGTACCCCTTAAACTGATTGTGTTGGTTTAGTGTACAGGTGTACATCTGATCAAGTGACAGGTACCGGCAGTGAATGGTACACCTGGAACTGATTGTGTTGGTTTAGCGTACAGGTGTACATCTGATTAAGTGACAGGTACACGCAGTGAATGTTGAACTTCAGATAATGGTGGTTGGAAAACTAATTCTGGCAGTTTTCAATAAGTCATCATCATTTACTGGTCAAATAAAAACAGCAGAACTAGAACAGAAAGCAGCTAAAATGCTACTACCCTCACCACACCTAACCTCACCATACCATCAGCAATACTACCCTCACCTCACCTAACCTAACCCTCAGTTTTACTACCAGCACCTCAAAATTCCTCACCCTCAGTATTACTACCATAACCTCACCTCACCCTCAGTTTTACTACCAGCACCTCACCTCACCTCACCCTCAGTTTTACTACCAGCACCTCACCTCACCTCACCCTCAGTTTTACTTGCAGTACCTCACCTCACCTCGCCCTCAGTTTTACTACCAGCACCTCACCTCACCCTCAGTTTTACTACCAGCACTTCCCTCACCCTCAGTTTTACAACCAGCACCTCACCTCACCCTCAGTTTTACTACCAGCACTTCACCTTACCCTCAGTTTTACTACCAGCACCTCACCTCACCTCACCCTCAGTTTTACTACCAGCACTTCACCTCACCCTCAGTTTTACAACCAGCACCTCACCTCACCCTCAGTTTTACTACCAGCACTTCACCTCACCCTCAGTTTTACAACCAGCACCTCACCTCACCCTCAGTTTTACTACCAGCACTTCACCTCACCCTCAGTTTTACTACCAGCACCTCACCTCACCCTCAGTTTTACTACCAGCACTTCACCTCACCCTCAGTTTTACTACCAGCACCTCACCTCACCTCACCCTCAGTTTTACTACCAGCACCTCACCTCACCTCACCCTCAGTTTTACTACCAGCACCTCACCTCACCTCACCCTCAGTTTTACTACCAGCACCTCACCTCACCCTCAGTTTTACTACCAGCACCTCACCTCACCTCACCCTCAGTTTTACTACCAGCACCTCACCTCACCCTCAGTTTTTCTACCAGCACCTCACCTCACCTCACCCTCAGTTTTACTACCAGCACCTCACCTCACCTCACCCTCAGTTTTAGTACCAGCACCTCACCTCACCTCACCCTCAGTTTTACTACCAGCACCTCACCTCACCCTCAGTTTTACTACCAGCACCTCCCCTCACCTTCAGTTTTACAACCAGCACCTCACCCTCAGTTTTACTACCAGCACCTCACCTCACCTCACCCTCAGTTTTACTACCAGCACCTCACCTCACCTCACCCTCAGTTTTACTATCTGGACCTTACCTCACCTCACCCTCAGTTTTACAACCAGCACCTCATATATATCAAAACCACTTTGGCTACTTCTGCCTCTGTAACTTACTGGCTTGCATAAAATAAACTTTTGTATAAACATGAAATTTTGCAAAAGCAGGCAGCTCTTTCAAAAGATTAACAAAACATGCAAGAAAATGGATAATAAATGTCATCCAAATTCTAGAGGACACACAACAATTCCAACTAACCTGCTCAATGCCTAACTCTTTGGTTGCAGCCCCTGAGACTTCATTGATAAAGTCAGCATACTGATCAAAACCGAAGTCTATGATTTTCTCCAAAGTAAAGTCATCTGCTGCATGGTCAAATGACCTGTTCATTTGATTCTGTGAAGGCACAAATTAAAATTGAAAACAAATTCTTCAAATCATCCTCAGATAATTAAAGAGACGGAAATGAAATGGTTTCAAAACCAAGTCAATGCCAATTCGGTTGGGGGTTACTTGTAAGATAACAGAATCGATTTTCTTAATAACTACTTCTTCATCACATGATTTTATGACCAACTAATATGTCTATCGAAAATTGATATGGTAGGGACATATATGACAATCAGTGGGGCTGACTAAAACCGTCCTGCAAGGCGCTGTACCTGGGAAGCATGGGAGAGGGAGACCAATAAAGAGATGGGAGGACAATATGAAAGAGTGGATGGGAAGGACGGCAAAAAATCGAGACGTATAGCGGGAACTGGTTCAACAAACTAATAACTGTGCCACAGCAACCTCCTAGGTTACGGGACTGATTCTTCTTCTTCTGCTTTCGTTCTCAATCTCTTGCTACCAAGTCCTAAACAGGGCTTTGCAAAGTAGCAGGATGTAGTCTGACGAACGGACTGCGTTGTGTCGCTAGTTTACAGCTTGACTGCGATATTTGCACCTTTCGGTCCGACACATTCGTCTTCGGCAAGACGGGACTGATGATGATGATGAATATGTT
Source organism: Ariolimax columbianus (assembly GCA_036924085.1). NCBI lineage: Eukaryota > Metazoa > Mollusca > Gastropoda > Stylommatophora > Arionidae > Ariolimax > Ariolimax columbianus. The sequence continues at coordinate 25,072,924 of JAVGWX010000021.1, read as the reverse complement.
TATGAATGTCTAAACTCTATCATATTTTATATCTAGTCTCAATCAATGTTCATCTAGCAAATCATCAAGATTATCATTCTCCCAGCTTTGCCCCAACAGGAGCACAGGGGCAGCAGCACAGTGGCAGCAGCACAGTTAGCAGAGAGCCTGCACCAAAGTATGTTGGTGCATGTGCAGTGATGGTTTCTGTAACTACACATTTTACATAATGAGGATGCCAGCCCCCGGCAGAGCCATTCATTTACAACAAGTATACCACAGGAAGGTGGTCTGCGTGGTTCTGTTCTTTCCTCCCTTTTACCCCCAACCTGTAGAAGTTACTCAATAGTTATTATTACCTTCCTAAATGTACATCTTCAAACTATGCCAATGATTGTTTCTAAAATTAGAAACAAATTAAAAAACAATCCATAAATAGCTACTGTCAATGCCCACACCAATCTCACATGAAAATATTGTCAAATTTGTGTTTCAAATAAGCTTAAAAACTAGCAAAAAATGTGATACCAATTATAATGTAAGTAGCATGTCCGTTACAGAGTCGCTTCTTACAACCGTCAACCTATTTTGCCGTTATAAGTTTCTTGGCATGTGTGCAGTACGGTAGGTTGCCATTACTGTCTGTACGACGAAGAGCGAAAAAAAACCCATGTCTGCCAAACTGGACATGAGTGTGATTCAAACCGGTGCATTGGGATTGTGAAACAGACGCTTCACGCCTAGGCCACGCTGCCTCCTGAAACAAATTACTGGCTTTCAAATGCAACAAAAGAATTGATAACAAGAATTGACCTGGATTTGTTGCCAATGCCTGGGTCTCATTGCTCTGTTTTTCAGGTCAGAGATGAGTGGCATCGTTCTCTTAAATTGGTCAACTTTGTTCTTGCTGACCTCCACAATCTCCCAGCTCTTGTCCTGTTAAGAGTTATAGCAACGAGACAATTACATTGTACTTCTCCAACTTCTTTATAGCAACTAGACAATTACATTGTACTTCTCCAACTTCTTTATAGCAACGAGACAATTACATTGTACTTCTCCAACTTCTTTATAGCAACTAGACAATTACATTGTACTTCTCCAACTTCTTTATAGCAACGAGACAATTACATTGTACTTCTCCAACTTCTTTATAGCAACGAGACAATTACATTGTACTTCTCCAACTTCTTTATAGCAACGAGACAATTACATTGTACTTCTCCAACTTCTTTATAGCAACGAGACAATTACATTGTACTTCTCCAACTTCTTTATAGCAACGAGACAATTACATTGTACTTCTCCAACTTCTTTATAGCAACGAGACAATTACATTGTACTTCTCCAACTTCTTTATAGCAACGAGACAATTACATTGTACTTCTCCAACTTCTTTATAGCAACTAGACAATTACATTGTACTTCTCCAACTTCTTTATAGCAACGAGACAATTACATTGTACTTCTCCAACTTCTTTATAGCAACGAGACAATTACATTGTACTTCTCCAACTTCTTTATAGCAACGAGACAATTACATTGTACTTCTCCAACTTCTTTATAGCAACGAGACAATTACATTGTACTTCTCCAACTTCTTTATAGCAACGAGACAATTACATTGTACTTCTCCAACTTCTTTATAGCAACGAGACAATTACATTGTACTTCTCCAACTTCTTTATAGCAACGAGACAATTACATTGTACTTCTCCAACTTCTTTATAGCAACGAGACAATTACATTGTACTTCTCCAACTTCTTTATAGCAACTAGACAATTACATTGTACTTCTCCAACTTCTTTATAGCAACGAGACAATTACATTGTACTTCTCCAACTTCTTTATAGCAACGAGACAATTACATTGTACTTCTCCAACTTCTTTATAGCAACGAGACAATTACATTGTACTTCTCCAACTTCTTTATAGCAACTAGACAATTACATTGTACTTCTCCAACTTCTTTATAGCAACGAGACAATTACATTGTACTTCTCCAACTTCTTTATAGCAACGAGACAATTACATTGTACTTCTCCAACTTCTTTATAGCAACTAGACAATTACATTGTACTTCTCCAACTTCTTTATAGCAACGAGACAATTACATTGTACTTCTCCAACTTCTTTATAGCAACGAGACAATTACATTGTACTTCTCCAACTTCTTTATAGCAACGAGACAATTACATTGTACTTCTCCAACATCTTTATAGCAACTAGACAATTACATTGTACTTCTCCAACTTCTTTATAGCAACTAGACAATTACATTGCACTTCTCCAACTTCTTTATAGCAACGAGACAATTACATTGTACTTCTCCAACATCTTTATAGCAACGAGACAATTACATTGCACTTCTCCAACTTCTTTATAGCAACGAGACAATTACATTGTACTTCTCCAACTTCTTTATAACAACTAGACAATTACATTGTACTTCTCCAACATCTTTATAGCAACGAGACAATTACATTGCACTTCTCCAACTTCTTTATAGCAACGAGACAATTACATTGTACTTCCCCAACTTCTTTATAACAACTAGACAATTACATTGTACTTCTCCAACATCTTTATAGCAACGAGACAATTACATTGCACTTCTCCAACTTCTTTATAGCAACGAGACAATTACATTGTACTTCTCCAACTTCTTTATAGCAACTAGACAATTACATTGCACTTCTCCAACATCTTTATAGCAACTAGACAATTACATTGTACTTCTCCAACTTCTTTATAGCAACTAGACAATTACATTGTACTTCTCCAACTTCTTTATAGCAACTAGACAATTACATTGCACTTCTCCAACATCTTTATAGCAACTAGACAATTACATTGTACTTCTCCAACTTCTTTATAGCAACTAGACAATTACATTGTACTTCTCCAACTTCTTTATAGCAACGAGACAATTACATTGTACTTCTCCAACATCTTTATAGCAACTAGACAATTACATTGTACTTCTCCAACATCTTTATAGCAACTAGACAATTACATTGTACTTCTCCAACTTCTTTATAGCAACTAGACAATTACATTGTACTTCTCCAACTTCTTTATAGCAACGAGACAATTACATTGTACTTCTCCAACTTCTTTATAGCAACGAGACAATTACATTGTACTTCTCCAACTTCTTTATAGCAACGAGACAATTACATTGTACTTCTCCAACTTCTTTATAGCAACTAGACAATTACATTGTACTTCTCCAACTTCTTTATAGCAACTAGACAATTACATTGTACTTCTCCAACTTCTTTATAGCAACTAGACAATTACATTGTACTTCTCCAACTTCTTTATAGCAACTAGACAATTACATTGTACTTCTCCAACTTCTTTATAGCAACGAGACAATTACATTGTACTTCAACTTCTTTATAGCAACTAGACAATTACATTGTACTTCTCCAACTTCTTTATAGCAACTAGACAATTACATTGTACTTCTCCAACTTCTTTATAGCAACTAGACAATTACATTGTACTTCTTCAACTTCTTTATAGCAACTAGACAATTACATTGTACTTCTTCAACTTCTTTATAGCAACTAGACAATTACATTGTACTTCTTCAACTTCTTTATAGCAACTAGACAATTACATTGTACTTCTCCAACTTCTTTATAGCAACTAGACAATTACATTGTACTTCTCCAACTTCTTTATAGCAACTAGACAATTACATTGTACTTCTTCAACTTCTTTATAGCAACTAGACAATTACATTGTACTTCTTCAACTTCTTTATAACAACTAGACAATTACATTGTACTTCAACTTCTTTATAACAACTAGACAATTACATTGCACTTCTCCAACATCTTTATAACAACTAGACAATTACATTGCACTTCTCCAACTTATTTCTGTAAGACTTCTAGTACAATCTTCTCCTTCTAATGTTTTTCATTCTTTCTCAAATATTTATGTAATCTTTATAGTTTAAACTTCACATTCACAAACTTTCACTGCCTCCATTTTGTTGTTCTCATCCGTCATTCTAAAGTTTCACATTTACAAACTTCATCTATTGCCTTTAATCTATTGTGTTTTTCACATGCACAAACATTCCTTCTTCGACTTTCACCTCCTCAAAACTTAAATTTCACCTCTTCAAACACCCCACCCTCAACACTTTTACTTCAGAAAATATCAACTTCTTATCTTTCCCACCTTCAAATTATTTAATTACTCAAATACCACATCCTAGCCATCTTCTTCATCTGCCAGATCTATCACAACATTTATATATCCACAACTTCTCAGATCTATCATAACATTTATCTCTTCACAATTTCTCAGATCTATCATAACGTTTATCTCTTCACAACTTCTCAGATCTATCATAACATTTATCTCTTCCAAACCTGTCAACATTTTCCACAACAATAACCCTTCCCATTACCCTGATTTTTTTAAACTCTCCCCACAAAAATGCACCTCCCCCAACCCTCCTCTACTCAACCCTTATCGACTCAACTCACTTCCCCCAACCTACCTCCCCAACCCACTCCCACTCAACCCTCGTCGACTCAACTTATTTCTACACAACTCTCCTCAACCCTCGTTGACTCAACTCACCTCTACACAACTCTCCTCAACTCTCGTTGACTCAACTCCCAACCACTCAACCCTCTTCTACTCAACTCACCTCCACTCAACCCTCCTCTACTCAATTCACCTCCACTCAACCCACCTTCACTCAACCCTCCACTACTCAACTCACCTCCACTCAACCATTTTCCACTCAACCAACATCAACTCAACCCTTCATCACTCAACTCTCATCAGCTCAACCCTCCTTCACTCAACCCACTTCCACTCAACCCACCTCTACTCAACCCTCCTTCTCCACTCAACCCTCATCAGCTCAACCCTCCTTCACTCAACCCACTTCCACTCAACCCACCTCTACTCAACCCTCCTTCTCCACTCAACCCTCATCAGCTCAACCCACCTCCACTCAACCCTCCTTCACTCAACCCACTTCCACTCAACCCACCTCTACTCAACCCTCCTTTACCACTCAACTCTCATCAGCTCAACCCACCTCCACTCAACCCACTTCCACTCAACCCACCTCTACTCAACCCTCCTTCTCCACTCAACCCTCCTTCACTCAACCCACTTCCACTCAACCCACCTCTACTCAACCCTCCTTCACCACTTAACTCTCATCAGCTCAACCCTCCTTCACTCAACCCCCTTCCACTAGACCCACCTCTACTCAACCGTCCTTCTCCACTCAACCCTCATCAGCTCAACTCACCTTAACCGAACCCTCCTCAACTCCAACAGCACCTTCCCCCAACCTTTATCTGCTTGACTCTCTCAATCCTACCTCCCATCCTCCTATATTCTTCCAGAACTTCCTGCTCAATCTACCCAGAATCCAATTCTTCCTTCCATCTACTTCCCTTCCTCCCTCCCAAATTCCCTCAGCCTTGATATTCTCTTCCTTGAGCAGTAGAGCCGGAAGAGACCACGGTTCCCTTTCAGCAGTAGAGCCAGGAGAGACCACGGTTCCTGAACCATTACCTTGAGAGCACGGCCAAGCTTAGCCAGTTGTTTGAACAAGGACACAGAAGTGTTCTCCATCTCGGAAGTCTCCAGAACCGAGAAGTTTCCAACCTTCCAAGATTCCCAGTTGGCCTCCCATTCTTTGGTCAGTTCCCAAACAGTCTTGATGTTCTCTATATCCTAAAAAAAAGAAGTTGGAAACATGAATGTAGTTCATCTCTGAGCTTCAATAAGAGCAAAGATCCTGCAAATAATGTGCATAGATTTTTCTTATGATTCTTGCAGTTAGTGGGTAAAGTCAGGGTGAAAGTAGCAGAAAATGGCTGAGCAACGAAAGATTTATGAGTGGAAAAAGGAGAAGATACCTGAGCAACCAAAGATTTATGAGTGGAATTGTAGCAGAAGATGGCTGAGTTGGAAAAGATGCATGAATGGAAAAAGTAGCAAAAGATACCTGAGCAACCAAAGATTCATGAGTCAATAAAGTAAAAGATACCTGAGCAACCAAAGATTTATGAGTGGATAAAGTAAAAGATACCTGAGCAACCAAAGATTCATGAGTGGAAATGTAGCAGAAGATGGCTGAGTAGGAAAAGATGCATGAATGGAAAAAGTAGCAAAAGATACCTGAGCAACCAAAGATTCATGAGTGGATAAAGTAAAAGATACCTGAGCAACCAAAGATTTATGAGTGGATAAAGTAAAAGATACCTGAGTAACCAAAGATTTATGAGTGGATAAAGTAAAAGATACCTGAGCAACCAAAGATTCATGAGTGGATAAAGTAAAAGATACCTGAGCAACCAAAGATTTATGAGTGGATAAAGTAAAATATACCTGAGCAACCAAAGATTCATGAGTGGATAAAGTAAAAGATACCTGAGCAACCAAAGATTTATGAGTGGATAAAGTAAAAGATACCTGAGCAACCAAAGATTCATGAGTGGATAAAGTAAAAGATACCTGAGCAACCAAAGATTCATGGGTGGATAAAGTAAAAGATACCTGAGCAACCAAAGATTCATGAGTGGATAAAGTAAAAGATACCTGAGCAACAAAAGATTCATGAGTGGATAAAGTAAAAGATACCTTAGCAACCAAAGATTCATGTGTGGAAAAAGTAGCAGAAGATGGCTGAGTAGCAAAAGATTCATGAATGGAAAAAGTAGCAAAAGATACCTGAGCAACCAAAGATTCATGAGTGGATAAAGTAAAAGATACATGAGCAACCAAAGATTTATGAGTAGATAAAGTAAAAGATACCTGAGCAACCAAAGATTCATGAGTGGATAAAGTAAAAGATACCTGAGCAACCAAAGATTCATGGGTGGATAAAGTAAAAGATACCTGAGCAACCAAAGATTCATGAGCGGATAAAGTAAAAGATACCTGAGCAACCAAAGATTTATGAGTGGATAAAGTAAAAGATACCTTAGCAACCAAAGATTCATATGTGGAAAAAGTAGCAGAAGATGGCAGAACCAAAGGTTCATGAGTGAAACTGAACAAGATTATACAAAATGGAAATTAGTGGTTATCTACAGTTGCAGGCCTCTGCTTCACAGGGTGCCAATGATGGTCATGACTATAGCTAGTATTTCTTGTTCATACAGCAACAATATTTATAGTTATATTAAAAACTTTATTTTGAAAAATACTATTTGACATATGGAGTAGCAGCCCTTGTTTTGATCTGTACGACACATGTGTACCAAATTAGACCAGACTGTACATGGCTACAATTGCTATGTTTGAGACAGGGGCATATGTTTCACAAGATCATTTTTCGTAAGACTTCTAGTATTGATAGTATTCAAATATTTGCTTTTGCTTCGTTAAACATGTTTTGAGTTGTGACTTTTTAAAATGATTATTTGTAAGAAAGAAGTAGTTCCGTTAGTGTCCTTCACCTTCTCTAACAATGCAAGATCTTTTGATAGTGGTTGGTCAATCTTAAAGATGATAAGACCACGACGGATAGTGTCTTCCTGTTCCTTTAGGCCATCCATTTGAGCACGCACTTCCTCGATAGCTGCAAGAGCCTCGTTTGTAGAAAAAGCTGCTTTGAATGGCCCATTTATCTCAAAGTCCTTAAGCAGCTCTGCAGCTTGTTTCTTGAATTCTTCAGCTTGTTGGAGAAGACCTGCCTTGAAACGCTCCTATAATTGGAAAATAAAGAGAACATGAGTTGAAACGCTCCTATAATTTGAAAATAAAGAGAACATAAGTTGAAACGCTCCTATAATTGGAAAATAAAGAGAACATAAGTTGAAATGCTCCTATATTTGGACAAACAAAGAAGACATGCATAATGAGTAACAACCTGAAACCTAATAACAATAGTAAATAAGGCGGCCTGTCAGTTTTTATCAAGCTGACGTCATTGCTCTTCCAAAGTCTCTGTTGTCTAGAGGGTAAAAGAAAAGAAGTGGATAGTGAGCATTGCCTGTTGAATGATGAATGGAGCATGGAAGTACTTCTGTGTGCAAGCAGGTGTATGCTATATATAATGACACTGTGGCTGTTTGGAAGGAGTTCAGTGTACGTTGACACTATAAGATCAAACATGGATTAAGTTATTTCCATTTCATGGGAATGCAGAGCTCACAAGAAATTTGAATCAATGTAATGTCATTTGCTGTCCGAACAAGCCATAAGACAAAAGCAGAAAATGAAGTTTTAATCAGGGCCAATACCTGATACAGGGGGAAAAACAAGTGAATAATATTTGGCCGGTTCCACTGCTACCGGGACAAAAAGGTGTGCATATATCAGTAGCTAAACAGGGTCTGTGCACTTGTTTATGTCAGTCATTTTATTGAACCTTCTGTCTTACTGAAGACCTGTGATTGTTACCTCAGTTACAGCACCTCCCCTTCTGTCTTACTGAAGACCTGAGATTGGCACCTCAGTTACAGCACCTCAGTTACAGCACCTCCCCTTCTGTCTTACTGAAGACCTGAGATTGGCACCTCAGTTACAGCACCTCAGTTACAGCACCTTCCCTTCTGTCTTACTGAAGACCTGTGATTGTTACCTCAGTTACAGCACCTCAGTTACAGCACCTCCCCTTCTGTCTTACTGAAGACCTAGGATTGTTACCTCAGTTACAGCACCTCCCCGTCTGTCTTACTGAAGACCTGAGATTGTTACCTCAGTTACAGCACCTCAGTTACAGCACCTCCCCTTCTGTCTTACTGAAGACCTAGGATTGTTACCTGAGTTACAGCACCTCCCCTTATGTCTTACTGAAGACTAGAGATTGTTACCTCAGTTACAGCACCTCAGTTACAAAACCTCACCTGCTGTCTTACTGAAGACCTGAGATTGTTACCTCAGTTACAAAACCTCACCTGCTGTCTTACTGAAGACCTGAGATTGTTACCTCAGTTACAGCACCTCACCTTCTGTCTTACTGAAGACCTAACATTGTTACCTCAGTTACAGCACCTCAGTTACAACACCTCAGTTACAGCACCTCACCTTCTGTCTTACTGAAGACTTAAGATTGTTACCTCAGTTACAGCACCTCACCTTCTGTCTTACTGAAGACCTAGGATTGTTACCTCAGTTACAGCACCTCAGTTACAGCACCTCACCTTGTGTTTTTTCAACATGTTTTCTGATTCTGCTAACACAGTCTGGAAATGCTCCCACTCAAGAGGCAGCTCATTCAACTGTGTTGTTACCTGTCAGGTATAACCAATTGTAGAGGTTCAAGTAAAATATTACTGTGTTGTTACCTGTCAGGTATAACCAATTGTAGAGGTTCAAGTAAAATATTACTGTGTTGTTACCTGTCAGGTATAACCAATTGTAGAGGTTCAAGTAAAATATTACTGTGTTGTTAACTGTCAGGTATAACCAATTGTAGAGGTTCAAGTAAAATATTACAATTCATGATTGGGAATACCATTTGTGTCTTTTAATACTTGTCAACTAGTGCCAATTTTGCCATAATTTATACAAATGTTGTGCCATTTTCAAATACCTTGGTAAAATCACAAAGCCATTGGTAGCGTGTGACATTATGAAACAATATAAAATACGAAACAAATTCACTAACATCGTCCGGAGTTTATATTTAAACACAAAGAGTGTTGTTCTCATTAATGCTAGAATGGATGCCTGGTTTAATACCACAGTTGGTGTATGACAAGGATGCCTACTATCACCGACTTTGTTCCATTTATTTCTGGAAAAGATTGTCACTGATGCTTTGGATGACCATACTGGAACAGTAATGACAGGCGCACGCACTGCTGCAAACAGCCACCTCGCTGATAACAATAATGAAAGGTGATGAAAGGGAGTTGCATTCATTGACAGCCAGGCTTGATTAAGCTTCTCAGAAATATAGCATGGCAATCAACACCAGCGAGACCAACGTCATGATGAGCGGCAATAGTGGTTGGGGGAGAGGCTCCAGTTACTGTACCACAATCAATGGCCAAACGCTTGAAACAGTTAATTAAAATATATTAGGTCTGAAATTGGAGATGAGGGTACTATGTTGTAGTTATGAATGAGGACTGCTCAGACTATGACAAATCTTACCACACTGAAGACAATTTGGAGAGATACCAATATATCTCTGGTCACTAAAATCAATTTATTGTGGACATTGACCCTCTCTGTGTACCTGTATGCTTGTGAAACATGGACATTAACTGAGGCAGTGGTGAGGAGAATGCAGACCATGGAGATGAGGTGCTTCAGAAGGATCCTTGGAATATCATATCGAGATCATACCATGAACGTCAGTCTATGCAACATTGTCTGACAGTCTATTAGATTGTATCCAGACCTTCTTTCAGGTGATACATCACGACAGCTTTGCTAGCACGGTCAAGTGATATATTCTCATGGTCTGCCCAATGTGATACATTCTCATAGTTTGTCCAATGTGATACGTTTTCATGGTTTGCCTACTATGGCTTGGCTTCGTTCGTCCTCAATCTCCCGCTACCAAACCCTGAAAGGGCTTAAGTAGCAGAATGTAGTCCAGAGAACAGAATGCATTGTGTCATAGTTTACAGCTTGACTGCAATATTTGCCCCTTTCGGTCCAACACATCCAACTTCAGCAAGCATTTTTTGAGTACCGGGTTAGCATTCCCTCTTCGATCCCTTCTCCTTAGCCAGTCTGCCCTGCTGCAGCCTGTTATCCAGGATCACCTTGTGGAGGTGTAGAAGGGTCTTGGCAGCTCTGGTTTGCTTGCCTAATATGATACTCGGAAGCACAGTTCCAGGCACAAGAATGAGCGGTCGCCTCAAGGAGCACTGATCAGATGAAATGGACAAGTGGACGAGTATGACATTAATTGAAACAGTAATGCACACAATGGATAGAGTACGATAGCGACGGACAGTTCACAATATCCTGAGATGTGATGCCCCTATGACTACCTAGGTTAGAGGACAGATCAGACGAGATGCCAATTTCTACAGTGCCCTATCATATATGATTTATGTACTGTTTATTGTGGTATTTTTGCTGAAGTACCACTTTGACGTATTTTTGGTAATTTCCATATTTATTCTTATACCAGGATCAACGTTTCATTCTGCGAACCACAGACAATCTAAGTATACAAATATTCTATTGTTATAATGTAGTTGAAATAATCAGTTAAAAGTGATAGTTTAGATTGTTGAAGTTATGATCTGTAGAGCAGTTTATAATTTTAGAAATAAATTGTGATGAGTTGTTTACCTCCGAACACAACTTGAATACTATGCATACATGAATGTTTACTAAAGCTGAGGAGAGGACTCCAAAAGCTATAATTAGATTATCTTATACAATTCAGTTCAATGAATCTGACAGGATTGTTGCAACAGATATAATTCTGTTGTACTGTCTTGGCTGTCATAGGCAAGGTTTCTTCTTCTCCAGTGTTCATCCTGCAATGGGTGTTGTGACACTGTTTCATAGTTTACAGCGAGGTTCTGATATCTGCACATTTCAGCCTAAAACATCCGATTTTAGCACTTTCTTGGATGCCAGGTTTGTTTTCCCACTGCAATCGCTTAGCCAGACTACACTAGTGCAGCCTGTTTCCTGGGCTGCCACTTGGAGGTGGAATAGGGTCTTGGTCAGATCTGGTTTGCCGACCCTGATGCAAGCATCCACTATGAGTTGCTGGCTGCTGTCAGGTCATTCACTGTGTCGCATCTTCAGCCTCGTAGACAGAATTTGATTTGATTGACTGACCTCTCCATTCTGTGAGTGTGAAGCAGTTTGGGCTCACCATAAGCCTAGAAAAGACAAAGGTCTGTGCACAAGGCATTACCACTACGCCCTCCATAAAGATTGATGGCGTCACTCTGGAGGTCGTCAACAGTTTCACTTATCTGGGGTCTGCCAACAGCAACACTTTCTTGCTCGAGAAAGAGATAGACAGTACGTTTGGCAGGGCAAGTACCATCATGGCCCGCCTGACAAAGAGAGTCTGGGAAAACACTGCGCTGTCTCACTACACAAAGGGCTGGGTCTATCAGACCTGCGTTCTTGGCACTCTCATGTATGGAAGCGAGACTTGGCACTCTCATGTATGGAAGTGAGACTTGGCACTCTCATGTATGGAAGCGAGACTTGGCACTCTCATGTATGGAAGTGAGACTTGGCACTCTCATGTATGGAAGCGAGACTTGGCACTCTCATGTATGGAAGTGAGACTTGGCACTCTCATGTATGGAAGCGAGACTTGGCACTCTCATGTATGGAAGCGAGACTTGGCACTCTCATGTATGGAAGCGAGACTTGGCACTCTCATGTATGGAAGTGAGACTTGGCACTCTCATGTATGGAAGCGAGACTTGACACTCTCATGTATGGAAGCGAGACTTGGCACTCTCATGTATGGAAGCGAGACTTGGCACTCTCATGTATGGAAGCGAGACTTGGCACTCTCATGTATGGAAGTGAGACTTGGCACTCTCATGTATGGAAGTGAGACTTGGCACTCTCATGTATGGAAGCGAGACTTGGCACTCTCATGTATGGAAGCGAGACTTGGCACTCTCATGTATGGAAGCGAGACTTGGAGCACTTACACTAAATAGGAACAGCGGCTCAACACCTTTCACGTGAGGTGTTTATGGCGTATATTGTGTGACAAGAGAGAGTGTCACATAATACGGTCTTACAGAGAGCAAACATTCACAGCATGTACTCGATGTTGAGCCAACGACGTCTTTGATGGTTGGGACATGTTTATCGCATGGAGGACGAGAGGCTGCCATAGGATATCCTTTATGGACAGCTAGCCATTGGAGTTAGAAGAATCGGCCGTCCCACACTGCGATTCAAGGACATATGCAAGAGTGACATGAAGTCATGCGACATCCCATCCGAGGGCTGGGAAGAAATTGCTCAGGATCGTGCTATCTGGAGACAGTCAGTTGGCGTGGGAATAGTGGCTGCTGACGCTCGTAGAGGTCTTCTGGCTGCAGAGAAAAGAGAAAGACTGAAGAGATCAAGGAACAGCCAGGCAAGCCAGCCTCCTCAGTATGGTTGTACGATCTGTGGTAGGGACTGTCACTTGCGGATCGGCATTTACAGCCATAGCAGACAGTATTGAAATGCGAGAGACTGAGCTGGAAAATACTTACAGGGCACCACGTACATGGTCTTTAGAGACTGAGACGCTTCTGATGATAAAAATATTATGATTTTGGCTTTCATAGACCGAGTTTTATTTGATTGGTCTTTCCATTCCAAGTAAAACATATGGTCATCATTACAGCTGGCCCCCTTACAGGAAGTTTGTAGCCAAGCTTCTGCAGTTGCGATGTCATAGCATATGGTTTTATATAACGTGATTCCTAGTCCCAAGCACAACCCTCTATAATCCCCTTCCTCAACACACTTGGAAGGTTACAGAGATCATATTCGCTTCAACACAGGCCCCACCAGACTGGTAGGCATATTTACTTACTAGTTAATAAAAAACCACTCACTTCTTTAGAAATAGAAACTTCATACTTTTCCAGAATAACAAACTGCTCATACAGTGGAGGGAACCTTTCCTCGGTGTGCGACAGTTCTGCATTCAGTTTGTCCCACAGTTGAAGGCTTTCCCCCAGTTCATCTAGTGTCTGTGGGGCTTGGGCCACTCTGAAATAGGTCGGTAAGATGTATTGCGTTGATGGGATACACATAGGTCAGCCCAGAAAGAAGACAGGCTATATAACCAGACATGCACTGGATTGGAAAATGAAAGAATGTGAAAAGCAGCAGAAGAGGAAGCCAGGTCTGTTGGTGTCTCATGACACGATGCATTCCGTTCTCAGGACTACATCATACTACTTGCAAAACCCTTTTCAGAGTTTGGTAGCGGGAGTTTGAGAACGATCGATGATGAAGAAGAAGAGGGTATCTCATGGCAAAACACAAGAAGATGGTCCAAAACAGAAACTGGTGGAGAAGATCCATTGTAGCACTATGTTCCAGAGGGAACCTGATGGATTAAGTCAGTCCATTAGTGAATACTTTTGGATTTGGATAAGACGGACATTCTGAAGTCCCTCAATGATTGCTTGGTTTGTTCTATTGTGTTGCTATTGTAGAGAAATATGTGATTCTTATATTGTAAGTTGCTATTGTAGAGGAATATGTGATTCTTATATTGTATGTTGCTATTGTAGAGAAATATGTGATCCTGTGGCTGCAGGTTGCTATTGTAGAGGAATATGTGATTCTTATATTGTATGTTGCTATTGTAGAGGAATATGTGATCCTGTGGCTGCAGGAACAATTAACAGCCATATCCACTGCTATTACTATCTGCTGAAGGCACAAAGAGCCTATGGGTCTGCCAGAGTATATGGATGTCTGTTCTACTAAAGAGTAAATAATACATTAAGCACAACATGTCATACTAAACTTTGAGAAATGTTAATAGCAGCACTGTATGTCAATATTAACAATAAGTTTGATCTGAATGTAATGCACACCACAAAACATGCCATTATAACACAGGACTGTGCCATCAATAAATATCCAAATATTGATGTTTGTTTAATTTTGATTCCCAGCAAGAAAAGACATTAATCTTCAAATTTGATAACAGAAATGGCTAAATATAGAACAAAAAATAGTGGATTTGCATATTTCAGCGCCAAAGGTTAGCCACAGTATTTATTGTCTTAATTTCCTTCAGGTGACATCCATAATCCATTTTGTTTGTTTGTTTGCTCTTGTTATTATCAGTGATGTGCATGTGCTTTACTTGTGTTTCGGTGTTTGAATTCATTTTAATAAAATAGAATACCAGTGCGTACAGGCCAGTAAGACAAACAAATAAATCAATTCATTATGTGCTTTCTAATAACCTATTTGTTACAGAGATTCACAGTTGTACTACCAACAATAGGCTGTCAACAGTTCTGTAACCCTCTCTAACAAAAAAAGTTTGATAAAATTTATAACTAATAGCTGATGTTTAAAGATATTTGTTAATTAAACTTTTAGCACTTTGAGGACTGTCTGCCACAGCCAAACAAGACTTTTTTTTTTTTAATTTTTAAAATTTGTTTGATTAAGCACGAAGACCCTACCATTTTTGACTGCTGAATACGTCACGTCTATCTACACTGCCTTTTTGCCGGTAAAAGTATTCTTTGTTAGATTACAAATGGATTTTGAACGATTTATTTTCTTATTACACCGATTGGAGCAGGCTGATTTTTTGGGAAAGGTGAAGTAGGTTGTTGGGAAGGATCTTTATCGAGTAGATCTGTTTATTTTATTTGTTTAGAAGTAATAAATATGTTTGAATTGGAAACTAAGAGTTATAAACACAGTATGGATACTTTGTTATGGTTTCCATGGATTTCTATCAGAGCGACTAAGTCTAGCTGTCGAGTCCAAACATTTTTGTTTTTTCAATAAATTTTCATCTTTTTGTATCTCAGAAACACAGAAACACACAAACACACAAACACACAACAAAAACATCAACAACTTCTTTATTCATTTATGTCTCTACACACAAGAAAATCATATTTATTGACTAACAAACAGTACAGTTAACATTTTTGAAAGTCAACTACCATTAGCAAAATATAAAGTTCCGAAAAATTTTCTAAAACTTTTGGCAGCGTGCTGAAGGAATGCTACTTGATAAGACCTACAACATTTCTGTCTTCCTACACCGTCGTGTCCAGTCTTAGAGAAAGTATGTTATCTCCTTGACAAATTTTTATTAGTAGTCTGGTGTAGACATTTTGATTGGTCTGGTGTAGACATTTTGATTGGTCTGGTGTAGACATTTTGATTGGTCTGGTGTAGACATTTTGATTGGTCTGGTATCTAGGTTATTGTCTGGTGTATGAGTTTAGGTTGGTCTAGTGTTCAGGTTATTGTCTAGTGTATGAGTTTAGGTTGGTCTAGTGTTCAGGTTATTGTCTGGTGTATGAGTTTAGGTTGGTCTAGTGTTCAGGTTATTGTCTGGTGTATGAGTTTAGGTTGGTCTAGTGTCCAATGTACGAGTTTAGGTTGGTCTAGTGTTCAGGTTATTATCTAGTGTATGAGTTTAGGTTGGTCTAGTGTTCAGGTTATTGTCTGGTGTATGAGTTTAGGTTGGTCTAGTGTTCAGGTTATTGTCTGGTGTATGAGTTTATGTTGGTCTAGTGTTCAGGTTATTGTCTGGTGTATGAGTTTAGGTTGGTCTAGTGCTCAGGTTATTGTCTGGTGTATGAGTTTAGGTTGGTCTAGTGCCCAGTGTACGAGTTTAGGTTGGTGTAGTGTCCAGTGTACGAGTTTAGGTTGGTCTAGTGTCCAGTGTACGAGTTTAGGTTGGTCTAGTGTCCAGGTTATTGTCTGGTGTATGAGTTTAGGTTAGTCTAGTGTCCAGTTTATTGTCTGGTGTACGAGTTTAGGTTGGTCTAGTGTCCAGGTTATTGTCTGGTGTATGAGTTTAGGTTAGTCTAGTGTCCAGTTTATTGTCTGGTGTATGAGTTTAGGTTGGTCTAGTGTCCAGTGTACGAGTTTAGGTTGGTCTAGTGTCCAGGTTATTGTCTGGTGTATGAGTTTAGGTTAGTCTAGTGTCCAGTTTATTGTCTGGTGTATGAGTTTAGGTTGGTCTAGCGTCCATGATATCGTCTGGTTAAGTTGACATATATGAATCCGTAAGATGAACTCACTTGATGGCACAGTTTTTCAAATACACAGTCAGCTCTTGCAGTGAGGCAATAGCAATCTCGCTGAGCAAGGTGGTGAATTTGTTCTGCCACTCCTGGCAATGGCTCAAAATGGCATATTTCAAGGGAGAGCAGTCCAGTAAAACAAACTGGATGTTGAGAATGGTCTCCTGTGTCTGCACATTGTTGGCCACCTCGTTGTACCTGAAGGAGAAATGGTCTTTCAGCATTTCAACAAAGTGATTAATCTCATCTGGCAACTTATATAGTTAATGTTTGTGGGAAGTTGCAATCGTCTTTCCTATGCCACTGTTTTATTCTCAATCCATACCTTTGTAGTGTTTCTTTAACACTATCGTTCCATTGTTTTCTTGGGTTTCCACGTGTTTTGAAGTCCTGGTATCTGGTATTATAAGTTTGTGCTGTGGCTAGGATTGGAGGGACTTGTCACATGTCCAAATTATTGATTTATCTAGCTGTGTACATAGGTTATTGATGGTGACACACCTTCAAGTGGTGATGGTCGGTAAACTCCGAACAGCAAGTCCTCATACAACAACAGTTGAACAGCTACCAGTACCAGCAATAGCAGAGTGCAGGTTTCATACTGCTGAGTAGGCTCAGTGTGAACTGGGAGCAGCCTAGAGGATGGGTACCCAGGCTTAGTAAGTCACAGATAGAAAACTCCCACCAGACTTAATGCTGAGTAGGCTCAGTGTGAACAGCCTAGAGGATGGGTACCCCAGAGCTGCATCTTCCCCAGGCTTAGTAAGTCACAGGAAGGAAACTCCCACCAGACTGTAAACTGCCAAAGAAAAATCCAGAAGGCTAGTCATGTAAGACACGGGATGACGCCTCGTAAGAAGCAACCAGATGGACAGTAGAACAAAAAAAGGATTACTTTTGGCTACCTGGCATCAGGCGCTGATCTGTTCGATTGAATACCTGTGATGCAGTATACATGTCATGAAGGGCGTATTGTCCCAACCTCCTGTTGAATTTATTCTTTGCTCACTCTGTCTTTTCTACTGACTTTGACTGCTTTTCACAAGCATTTCACTTAAAGTGTGGCGATTTCTTGTTCCTGTACCCTGGTCTAGGTCACGTGACATAATAAAGAGCTGGTATGAGGATACTAGGACCTTGTGAGAGAAGAAGCATTCCCACTGCTCCAACTACCCAGCTTATAGAATGAAGCATACAATATATAAATCATAATAAGGAGCTATGAACAACAATTTCAGTCTGTTTTATCTGCCATTAAGCCGCTAGCTGTCTAAGGACATGATTATCATATAGACTCAAATAATCCAACCTGGCAATATCTGCATCGAAGGAAGAGTTCTGTGGATTAAGTTTCTGGTATCTTCTAATAAAAGCATCCTTCTGGATCTCCCAGATTTCTCTGAAAATAAACGATGAAATTAAAAGATTATATAATCTTGAGATTATGTGAACGTGTGTTCCTTTGATAAGTAAGAAAGTGGGAAAATCCAAAAGCTAAAAGATTGTCAAAACAAGAATGTGGGGATCAAGATGCCGAGCAGCGCATGAGCTGCAGCGGCCAGCGACCCATAGCTGACTGCTAGCGTCAGGGCCAGCGAACCAGAGCTGCCAAGACCCTTCTACACCTCCACGAGGTGATCCTGGATAACAGGCTGCAGCAGAGCAGACTGGCTAAGGAGAAGGGATCGAAGAGGGAATGCTAATCCGGTACTCAAAAATTGCTTGCTATAGACGGATGTGTCGGACCAAAAGGTGCAAAATATTGCAGTCCAGATGTAACCTACGACACAACGCATTCCATCCTCTGGACTAGATTCTGCTAATCACACCCTTTTAAAGGTTTGGTAGCAGAAGATTGAGAACGAACGAAGCCAAGCCAAAACAAAAACATCAAGTACAAAAATATTTGTCTTTGCAATGGTTGTCACTGCTGTGTTTACTTGATTAATATATGTGGTTAAGCACATTTGTGTTTTTCGTCCATCACGAGTGATGAGGACCGTTTCTTTTTTCCCCTAGCCAATCCTTCCAGTCAAGTATTCTGTAATTCCGGGTTGTGGATGGGTGCAGAGATGGATGACGAGTCTGATTTGGGATCTGCATACTCACAGACAGTAAAAGCATGGAAAGTTCGCTTCGTGAGACAGTGATCACGATTGACAGCAAATCCATGTATTTCATCCGCTTTATTGCTCAGCCAGGAGTTCCACAACTGATGCAGCTTTTTGACTGTAGTTTAGCTTGTCAGCAGACACGCTCTCTACTTTGCCGCTCGCCTGTCGTCACAGGGCTCGACTGGATAAATGAAAAGAGAATGACATGCGCGATGAATTTGATTTACGTGAGGAAGGGTTGTGCAGTTCATCTACCTCACTCTCTCGCTGAGCCCAACTTTAACCAGTGGCAGGACAAGTCAGAACAACTGGATATGGACTCGGGTGCAGTGGATGACCACGGCTGCTCAAATGTCTCGCCGTGTTCTGTGCAGTCTACACCGCTCATAGTTATTACTTGAATAACCTTTACCACACCTTTTATCCAACCAATAAAAAATTTGTAAGAACTGCCTGATGCTAAGTGGTGATTTTATCACATTTAACAACTGGTGTGCCCTAGAAAACTTTGAAAATCCAGCTGATTTGATTTTACATTAACATAACTTCTGACTTGTCTAATTATTAACCACGAAAATGTTTGTGGATTTTGATAAAAAAAGTTGTGAAAGAAATATATTATTTGTTTCAATCAGTGTGGACTCGGCCCATTATTGGGGGTGGGGAAGTAAGTTGTTGTAGATGATCTTTGTGGGGTAGATCTGTTTAGTTCATTTATATAGATGTAAGTAAATACGTTTGAAGTGAAAACTAACAGATAGGCCTATCTTAAAGAGAACGGTAACAGTTTTGTGGTGATTTCAAAAGAGCAAAGTTCCATAATCGGTGAGAACAAATGTTTGTGCTTTGTTTTTATACATTTTCACTTTCTTGTATCTCAGAAACTGACACACACACACAACAAAAACAATAACAATTTCTTTATTAATTTATGTCTCTAACCACAACAAAATCATATCTATAGACCAATAAAAATGTTACAGGCTCACAAAGTCAACAACCATAGTAACAATAGTGCAGCTGCATGGACAATTGCATAAATTTCTGGTGTAGTCTGGTAAAGAAGAACTCATCTGGCTAACCACACACAGTTATTACATACGAAGGGAGAGGTTCAGTATTTGTAATGCCTTAATCATTGTTCATACATTTTGTTATGTCTTTAGAAATGTGCACAATCCAAAAGTAGTAATAAAATGGTATTTACAGAAACATTTCTTCTTCTTTGTGTCCTACAGCCTGGCATATACAATCATTGTCCTCTCTACACTTGTCTCCCTAGTTCTTGTGTCCTACATGCTGTGTAAATCATTGTCCTCTCTACACTTGTCGCCCTAGTTCTTGTGTCCTACATGCTGTGTAAATCATTGTCCTCTCTACACTTGTCTCCCTAGTTCTTGTGTCCTACAGTAAAACTGAAGTGCTCCACCAAGCAGCCCCATGAACTGCGCACAATGACCCATATATCACGTCTGTCTTCTGCGTTCGTTCTCAATCTCCTTCTACCAAGCCCTGAACAGGGCTGTACATGTAGCAGGATGTAGTTCGGAGAACAGAATTCTTTGTGTCACTAGTTTACAGATTGACTGCGATATTTGCACCTTTAGGTCTGACACATCCATCTTCGGCAGGCCATCTATCACTAATAATGGTCAGAAACTAAAGTCGGTGGACCGCTTTGTATACCTTGGCAGCACACTCTCAAGAGCAGTCCATGTTGATGATGAAGTAAACTCGAGAATTGTAAAAGCATGTGCAGCCTTTGAAAAACTAAGATTCTCAGTTTGAGAAGAGCCAAGCTTATAACCAAAATAAAGGTTTATGCTGCAGTCGTCTACCAACTCTTCTGTACGCCTGTGAAACCTGGACTGTGTACAGTCGTTCTACCAAATCTTCTGTACGCCTGTGAAACCTGGACTGTGTACAGTCGTTCTACCAACTCTTCTGTACGCCTGTGAAACCTGGACTGTGTACAGTGAACATGCGAAGAAGCTTGACCACTTTCTTTTGGGCTGTCTAGGGAAACTGCTGAACATAAAATGGCAAGATAGAATCCCAGATGTAGAAGTTCTATCGCGGACTGGCATGACAAACATCCACACAACGGCAAATCGCAGCTTAGATGGACTGGCCATGTTGTCCGCATGTCAGATGAGTGGCTTCCAAAGAAAATGTTCTATGGCAAGCTTGAGCCAGGCAAGTGAGCTCTTGGTGGCCAAATAAAACGTTACAAGACACTCTGAAAGCCTCACTGAAGAACTGCGACATTGACCCTGATAATTGGAAGAACGTTGCTGTGGATCGCTCTGCCTGGCGTAGTCAAATCTCCTCTGGCATGGCACATATGGAGCAGACAAGAATCACGGAAGCTGTACGGAAACGAGCGACACGAAAGACAAGAGACAAGTTGCCTCTATCTGATGATTAGACAGTATTTCTCTGCCCTCAGTGTGGCAGACGCTTTCGGGCTCAAATTGGTTTGATCAGCCATCTACAAACCCACTCCAGGATTGACAGATGACAATGTGGTCCTCTTCAGAAACGATGGACAAACAACACATGAAACAGACTGGGGTAAATCATTGTCCACCCTACGTTCGTCTCCCTAGCTCTTTACCAATTGTGATGTTCACTTTCTTATCGTCAGCGACCAGTATTTCTTTGTTTTCTAATAAATGTGAAAATAAGGATAAACGTTCTGGTGTTTGTACTAGGCTTCGTTTGTGCATGGCCTTCTACCAGCATTAACCCATTAGTCTTTCCAGTTAGTGGTACTCTGTTCAAATATTATATCTGAGGTCTCATTTGTTTGTGCATGGCCTTCTACCATCATTAACCCATTAGTCTTTCCAGTTAGTGGTACTCTGTTCAAATATTATATCTGAGGTCTCATTTGTTTGTGCATGGCCTTCTACCATCATTAACCCATTAGTCTTTCCAGTTAGTGGTACTCTGTTCAAATATTATATCTGAGGTCTCATTTGTTTGTGCATGGCCTTCTACCATCATTAACCCATTAGTCTTTCTAGTTAGTGGTACTCTGTTCAAATATTATATCTGAGGTCTCATTTGATCTTCTTGTTTATTTATTCGTTGCCAATAATTTGTTTCTATATGACAAGATTGGCTCTATAGATCATGAAGATTTCATTTTTTTTTCTTACATGGACAAAGAAATGTTGCATGTTTGTAAAGATGATTTTAAACAAACGCTGTAACCAGTTTAGTTATTCACTGTCCATGAATTGGTTCCATATGACATGATTGCTGTTATAAAACACAAAATGCTATGTAACATTGATGAAATCTTGACCTTACCTACACTGACTAAGAATTGTGCATAGTGTATAATAATAATAATGTTTGCTTAGGCGTCTGAGGCCTGTTGCGTCTGAGGCCACATCCATAACCCACAGTTGTGGCGTGGTTCCAGGCATTGTCCAGGGCGGAGGAGGAGGTTGATATTTGCTGGAGCCATACTGTACTGGTCTCTTCTGCGCCTCCAGCCAGTCGGGGAAGACTTTTAGCGCTGAGGAACGACTTGTGTAGTATCTTGTGGGCCGGGGTTTCCTGGTCCAGCCATAAAACATGACCGAACAAAGAAACTATGCATCGGTCAAGTGTTTCTGAGATTGGGTGAAAACCTGTTTTAGCAAAGACCTCCCCATTGCGGATATAGTAATGCCATCGGATGCTCAAGATACGCCGCTGGTTGCGCATGTGGAAGTCGTCCAGTCTCGTCATTTCATGTTTCAACAATGTCCAAGTTTCGGAGCTTTAAAGCAGTGCTAGGACCATGTAGGACTGGTAAATGCAGATTTTTGTTCCAAGGGTGATCTTGCCTTTGCTCCACACACGTCGGAGGTCGTGCATAGCAGACGCAGCTAGTACGATCTGCCTTGACATATCGGGACCACTGTGGCCATCAGATGATATCATGCTCCCGAGATAGGTGAATTCGTTGGTGCCCTTCGCAGTGTGACCTTGAGATTCAGTACCCTGGGGTGCTGTGTCGGAATAGTGTATACTGAATTTTATTTTCAACACCAACCAATTCACTATCAGTAAAAGATGACTACTACATGGAGGGAGAACTCTAATCTACAAACTAAAGCATCAACAAACTTTCAAATAAGGACAGAATGAGCAACTTGTTCTGTGACACACAACCATTTGCTCCTGTAAACCTTTACTGCACCTATTGGATTTAACCCTTTGAACCTGTGACACCCATAAATCAGTGTGTGTGTAAATACCCCATTTCTTGAGGCCACCCAATTGTCGGTGTGACGGGTGGACCATTATTTTAAGGCGTATTTTGGACTGTACTGCTTGGATGTTGGCCATATTATAGTGACATCTACACAGAACACACATTTCTGGAAATAACAAATATGGCGGCACAAATATCAAAGAATATCTTCACAATTATTTTTATGATTTTCGTGATGAAAAGGGGTTTTGAAAATTCAGAAAATGGCCAATCTAAAAGGTTAAAAACAGAACAAGTCGTTGAAAGTAATTTCAAGAATTTTGAGGCTGATAAATTGGATTTAGTTGGTGATTATTCTGAAAAGGATCAGTTGATATCTGAACAACAACATGTGTGTGATTTGGATTATCCTTCGTCCATTGATTAGGATCAAGCTAGATATGTTCCTTGGAGGATCAGAGTACGGTCCTGAGTGGTATCCCCCATAATGCATCAAGTAAATTTGATGAATGAATATATAAATATTTTATTCAGTAGGAACATTGGAGATTAGCAGGTTAGCCAATTTGAGACAGAATAACTAAATTAGAGCTCATAGTTCTGTTATAGTAAATAGCTTTACTCAAATGTTTACATTGTGCGTATTTCTCAGGAGCATGGGGGAATAGGATTTTACTGACTGGCTAGCCAGGGTTCAACTAAGACACTTGAGGTCAGACTGACCCTTTAACTTAATATTAGGTGGTAAAGTGGGATCAAGACGCTGAACAGCGCATGAGCTGCAGTGGTCAGCGACCCATAGCTGACTGCTAGAGTCAGTGAACCAGAGCTGCCAAGACCCTTCTACACCTCCACAGTGATCCTGGATAACAGGCTGCAGCAGGGCAGACTGGCTAAGGAGAAGGGATTGAAGAGGAAATGCAAACCCGGTACTCAAAAAATGCTTGTTGAAGTCGGATGTGTTGGATCGAAAGGTGCAAGTATCGCAGTCAAGCTGTAAACACAATGCATTCTTAAGCCCTTTCAGAGGTTGGTAGCAGGAGATTGAGAACGAACGCAGAAGAAGAAGAAGAAGGTGGTAAAGTTCAAACCAATGATGCAGCTGTGTCAATTTCTAAAGATATTGGTAGAACATGGTTTGGTGACAATAAAATGATGAAGACAATCAAGCAAGAAACATATTCCACAAACCTGTAGGCATCCCAGGTGCTGAGGTAACTCTGCAAGTTCTGGGCATTGCTCTGCATGCCTGTGCTGATGATGTGTTGTATTTTTTTAATTTCCTCATCAACTGCAACTAGTTCACTGATTGACTGATACAAAAGTTCATTTAATAACCCAATAAATTGAACAAGAGATTAGAAATAATATTGGCAACTGAGATTGAATAAGAGAACGAGACACGCTTTGATAATGAAGGTAGGTACGGTACTTAATTAATTTTTATGTAAAGATAAATAATTCTTCTTCTTCTTATGCTGTCAGACATCAACTTGAATTTGTTCGAAGAAAGCAGCGGTCATCCTGAGGCTGTCGACACTGCCATAGAGCTTGTCTAGTGTTGCCACTGGTGATGGCCACATGTGCTTTCTCTGGTCCTTGTATATCAGGCAATTTTGGAGCAGATGTTCAGGGGTAATTTTCCCTGTACCACAGGTGCATTCGTCAGTGCCACCTATCTTCAGTTTATTGAATTGATGGTACCTCAGTCTGTTGTGGCCTGTGTGGAGTCTGAAGATCACCATCTGCTCTATTCTGCTCAACTGGTAATAAGCATCATTTGTTGTGTAGCCATTCCCATTTGGCCATGCATCTGGCCCTAATAAACCTTTTGGACTCTCCATAGGTCAAACTAGAATCTGGTTGTGGTAACCTTCCACTTTCTTTTGCCAGTCTGTCTGCCTCCTCGTTGCCTTGAATGTTACAGTGGGATGGAGCCCACTGTACCACGACTCTTTTGGGTGTGGCCTGCTGGCATAGTTGACAGAGTACTGATCTTAAATCATTTAGGTCTGTATTTTTCTAGCTTTTTAGTGCTGTAACCATGGCCAGGGCATCTGTAAACAAGACTATCTGGCTTTCATTGCTTTCGCCTGTCAGCATTGCTTCTACTGCAGCTTTCAATGTCTCTGCCTCTGCTCTGAAATTGCTTGAGAATTTTTCAGTTGCCACTGACAGTGTTATCTTGTAAAGATAAATTGAATATCGTTCCTAGCTTGAATTTTGACATTTTTGTGCTTGGTGTAATGACCCGTTATAATAACAAATAGAGACAAAGGAATGATCCAGAGCAGTCAATACAGCTGGAGATTAAGGAGAGAAAACAGTAATAGAGATTAAGGAGAGAAAACAGTAATAGACAGAGATTAAGGAGAGAAAACAGTAATAGAGAATAAGGAGAGAAAACAGTAATAGACAGAGTTTAAAGAGAGAAAACAATAATAGACAAAGATTAAGGAGAGAAAACAGTAATAGACAGAGATTAAGGAGAGAAAACAGTAATAGAAAATAAGGAGAGAAAACAGTAATAGACAGAGCTTAAAGAGAGAAAACAATAATAGACAAAGATTAAGGAGAGAAAACAGTAATAGAGAATAAGGAGAGAAAACAGTAATAGACAGAGCTTAAAGAGAGAAAACAATAATAGACAAAGATTAAGGAGAGAAAACAGTAATAGACAGAGCACACCCTTAGAAAGTGACCTACAAAAATAACCAGACAAGCGATAGATTGAATTATTTTTTTTTCACTTTATGACTTCACAACAACGGAACTTACTTCTTTGGATGACTTCTTATTTGTTACTAAATCTGGCAAACGTTTGATGTCAGCAATGGCTTTGATTAAGTGATACTTGCCAATATCACCAACAATAGTTGCCAGTTGTGTCAGTGTAGGTGAAAACTCAACCTGAAATTATTCATCAAACAGCAAAAAGAAAGTTAAAATATGAAAGATCAAATGACTTTTATTCATTTATCGTGCCATTTAAATCTTGCTTTTTACTTTATCAAATAACTGCTATTCATTTATCGTGCCATCTAAATTTTGCTATTTACTTTATCAAATAACTGCTATTCATTTATCGTGCCATCTAAATTTTGCTATTTACTTTATCAAATAACTGCTATTCATTTATCGTGCCATCTCAATTTTGCTATTTACTTTATCAAATAACTGCTATTCATTTATCGTGCCATCTAAATTTTGCTATTTACTTTATCAAATAACTGCTATTCATTTATCGTGCCATCTAAATTTTGCTATTTACTTTATCAAATAACTGCTATTCATTTATTGTGCCATCTAAATCTTGCTTTTTACTTTGCACATTTTAAAGGCAAGTTCGTCTATTTCTCTTTTTAAAGCATTTTTTTTTTCTACTGAGGAAAAAATGCCTCTTGTCTGGCAGTCACTGCACAGCATACAGGTTAGGCTTATATTTTGCTCCTCGATAGGAAAAAAGATAAGTTCTAATTGGGATTCAAATCTGTCTCCTTCTGACTAGGACATGGATATTCTAATCACTTGACCACTCACAACTTAGGTCCTTATCGTGGTCTAAACTCATTACCTTCTGACTAGGACATGGATATTCTAATCACTTGACCACTCACAACTTTGGTCCTTATCATGGTCTAAACCCATGACCTTTTGACTAGGACATGGATATTCTAACCACTTGACCACTCACAACTTAGGTCCTTATCATGGTCTAAACCCATGACCTTTTGACTAGGACATGGATATTCTAACCACTTGACCACTCACAACTTAGGTCCTTATCATAGTTTAAACCCATTTTTTACCTGATCAGGACACCGAAATTCTGGAGTTCAAATCTGTGTTCTGCTGAGTAGGTGATAGATACTCTAACCATTTAACCACCCAATACCAAATGTCCTTCACAGGTTCAAAAACATGTTCCCCTCACTAGGAGACAGATACTCAAATCACTCAACCACCCACTTCTTTATTTAACGGTAAGCAGACATCCTGGCTGGCATCTAATTCATAGTTATTTGCATGCAACAACTGAATACATGTATATCTTCTATTTACTGTCTTGTTCAAGATCAATGTGACAGACAATGATGGATTCACAGTGTCAGGTGAATTAAAATAATATGGCAAAGAGTGATCGATGACTGAACTTTGCTGTCTAAAACAAAAAGGTAGACAGGACATGAGACTCAATTCATTGTTATTTTAATTGGAAAGTTCATGTTTTGAGAAATTAGTTGTATCCCAGAGTCTCACGAACAAACATAATTTAATTATAAGTTCACATTTAGGCTGACAAAACTTTGATCAATTTACATTGTCACATGAAGTCAAAACCATTCATGCAGAACTCCATCGAGAAAGAAAAATATAGAAGTATATTACAGGGAGTAAAAAACAAAAGAGTGTGTCTTAATTGCCCCTGGAGTTCAAGATGAATGAGAAATTAATTACTTTTGACAATGTATGTGATGAATATATGAGGATAAATGTCATTTTTGTGATGTTAAAACAAAGTCTGTTTAAAAACATATTTTGTTTAACTTTTTCAGGCTTGGCTTGGCTCAAGTCATGTAAGTGGCTGGGGTCACGTCACATTAGTAGGGTGGCTGGGGTCACGTCACATTAGTAGGGTGGCTGGGGTCAGGTCACATTAGTAGGGTGGCTGGGGTCACGTCACATTATTAGGGTGGCTGGGGTCTCATCACATTAGTAGGGTGGCTGGGGTCAAGTCACATTAGTAGGGTTGCTGGGGTCACGTCACATTAGTAGGGTGGCTGGGGTCAGGTCACATTAGTAGGGTGGCTGGGGTCAGGTCACGTTAGTAGGGTGGCTGGGGTCAGGTCACGTTAGTAGGGTGGCTGGGGTCAGGTCACATTAGTAGGGTGGCTGGGGTCACGTCACATTATTAGGGTGGCTGGGGTCTCATCACATTAGTAGGGTGGCTGGGGTCAGGTCACATTAGTAGGGTTGCTGGGGTCACGTCACATTAGTAGGGTGGCTGGGGTCAGGTCACATTAGTAGGGTGGCTGGGGTCAGGTCATGTTATTAGGGTGGCTGGGGTCAGGTCACGTTAGTAGGGTGGCTGGGGTCAGGTCACATTAGTAGGGTGGCTGGGGTCATGTCATATTAGGAAGGTGGCTGGGGTCAGGTCACGTTACATTAGTAGGGTGGCTGGGGTCAGGTCACGTTAGTAGGGTGGCTGGGGTCAGGTCCCGTTAGTAGGGTGGCTGGGGTCAGGTCACATTAGTAGGGTGGCTGGGGTCAGGTCACGTTAGTAGGGTGGCTGGGGTCAGGTCACGTTAGTAGGGTGGCTGGGGTCAGGTCACGTTAGTAGGGTGGCTGGGGTCAGGTCACATTATTAGGGTGGCTGTGGTCAGGTCGCGTTAGTAGGGTGACTGGGCTCAGGTCATGTGGGTAGGTTATGCAAGCAGTGTTTTCTGAGCAGGCAGTATTTCTCAAACAAGCAGTGTTTTCTGAGCAGGCAGTATTTCTCAAACAAGCAGTGTTTACTGAGCAGGCAGTATTTCTCAAACAAGCAGTGTTTACTGAGCAAACAGTGTTGTGTGGGTTGGTGTATTGCCATAGTGGAAGAACCAGAAGTTCTCCACAACTCAGGCCTTTTTCTCCTGACAATTCTGTGTTTTTGTTTTTGTGCGTTCGCCTTATTTCTCTATTTCCCAAGGCGGTGTGCGTTGCACTGTGGTTTTTATTTTGCGCCTGTCGGCCCAGTGCATCCGACTTCAGCATGCATTTTATGTAAGGGTCTGCTTCCTCCTGCATTTTCTAAGGGTTGCTTCCCCGGGGTAACAGCCGGTGCTGTGATGGGGATCGAACCCAGCACCTTTGGGTTGTGAGCCGTGCCACTTAACCACTAGGCCACACCGTTCCCTAATTCTGTGTTTGGATGTCCTGACACAATCCTATGGCGATGTTGCAATTTTCTGCTATTTTTCAAACTGTCAGATGATGATTGGAATGCACCATTCAACAGACCTGGGCACCATGCGCATCATCAAATAATATTGTGGGTCATCCCAAACGTGGGTCATCTTTTAACTGTCCACTATCCTTAAAAATCGCTTAACCATTCATACTCTTGAAAGGCTCATGTACTGATTCCCCAAAAATGTGTTTTAGCCTTTAATGAGTTTCCGTGAATGGTCTTCCAAAGCTTGAAGCAAAACTTAAAACTGACTCACTCATTAATGAGATTCAGACATCTCAAGAAACACAAAATACAATTTGCGTGCATACAAACAATCATCTACAAGACAAACAATCATCTACAAGACAAACAATCATCTACAAGACAAACAATAATCTACAAGATAAACAATCATCTACAAGACAAACAATCACAACAGAAACATGCGGGAAACTGTAGGCTACTCTAGAAAATCAATCATCTGTAGGCAGAAGTGGTTAGGACAATGCATTCATTGGCATGCAATTTCAAAAGTACTTGAACTTTTTTTAAACAAACCTCATATGTATGTACTAAGATGTTCCGTTTCTTTGCTAAAGTGTAGTGGTGTTGATAAACATGATATTTGTAATGATAATTGTGATTATAAATATGACACTTGCACCTAAAAAGCTGAGAAAGAGACTAACCCTTTCTCCTTCCAAAATGACCTTGACCTTAAACAGTGGATTTGGTGCAGATTTGCCATCTCCATTGATTGCCTTAGACAATTCCTGCAGTGACCACTTCACATTGAGCCTAAGGAAACCGTAGAATAGAGTCAGTTAAAGGCAACACCACAAAACTCACATCCACATATTACAAGCTATTGTATTCTCAACAGATTCCTCTATAGCAAGTCTGTGTCAGACGACACATGTTCTTTTATTGTTTTTGTTTCTTACTTTTGTGTCTCTCAAATCCTCTATACATTTATAATCTAACAATAACCAGACAGACCCCCTCACAGGAACCCACGGGGAACAAAATGAGTGGGGAGACCAAAAAACATGTGGCAAAATAAATGGTGGAAGAGGAAGTCAAGGCAACTATGACTCATGAGCAAACACTCAAAAGATGGCCCAAAAAAGAATATGTGAAGGGCAACCAATGAAGTCTTGTTTTCTAGGATGGAAGTACTTTAATGTCTAGAAAAGAGAAGAATTCAAGGTGATTTCATACAGATTTATAAGATAATAAAAGGGAAGGATAAATTAGACTACAACAAGTTTTTCAAAATACAGCTGCCTACAAGAACAAGAGGGCATAGTCACAAATTAATTAAAGAAAAGTCCATATTAGATACCAGGAAATGTTTTGTGTAGTCAGAGAGTGGTGAATACTTTAAATGCACTGCCACAGGAAATAGTGGAAGCAGGGTCAATTAATGCATTCAAGAATATATTTTATGCACATAGTTTTCTTAGATCAAGTGAATGTAAAAGAAACTGGTTGTATACAGACTCTGCAGAGTCTTCTATACCAGTCTAAAGACATTAAGTTAAGTTAAGGTCTTGGTCAATGTCTAACCATGAAACTCATACACGAACATCATACTTGTCTTAGCATCCTGCTCCTAGGGAATCAATAGAATACAATGAAAGCTAACATTTCACAAAGTTATAGCAAACACCAAATGTTTCCATGGGAATTCTCCCCCTGTCAGCAGTCAAGGAAAGAAATACAATAATATATTTTGGCTTGATGAAGGATGTCCTATGTGGATTCCTTAAATGGAAAGGTGAGAACAGGATCACAACAAGGTACATTAGCATGACTGAGTCAGTGTATTGTTTGCATGGAAATGTGCTTGGCCCAAGGTGTAGTGCCAACCATACATCAAATGTCCTTGTTTCTCAATCTATATCTGTTGTTGACCTTTCTCAGACACATCCTTTCAGAAACTCAACTTTCATGCACATTAGACAGAGACCACGCTTGGCACTGGTAGGTAGCCCAGAGTCGGTCAGACACATCCTTTCAGAAACTGTACTTTCATGCACATTAGACAGAGACCACGCTTGGCACTGGTAGGTAGCCCAGAGTCGGTCAGACACATCCTTTCAGAAACTCAACTTTCATGCACATTAGACAGAGACCACGCTTGGCACTGGCAGGTAGCCCAGAGTCGGTCAGACACATCCTTTCAGAAACTGTACTTTCATGCACATTAGACAGAGACCACGCTTGGCACTGGTAGCCCAGAGTCGGTCAGACACATCCTTTCAAACAGAAACTCTACTTTCATGCACATTAGACAGAGACCACGCTTGGCACTGGTAGGTAGCCCAGAGTCGGTCAGACACATCCTTTCAGAAACTCTACTTTCATGCACATTAGACAGAGACCACGCTTGGCACTGGTAGCCCAGAGTCGGTCAGACACATCCTTTCAGAAACTCTACTTTCATGCACATTAGACAAGAGACCATGCTTGGCACTGGTAGCACAGAGTCAATTTACATTTACTGTTTATCAGATGTTGTTTTGTTACCAATTTAATGCTTGAGTGCTTAAGCAGTGGTGACAGCTGATAAGTCACAGCAGATGCTTTCTGGCACCTATTCTTGACTTTCTTATCAAGCCTACTACATATACCCAAAATTGTGCCAAAATCAAAGGTACCTACCTGAAAGACTCCTCCAACATTTTATCCATCTTCTCTGTGTATCGGAACCAGTGTTGTTGAACTTCTGCTCCATCATTTTTGTACACTTCGTATGACTGAAGAAGAGTGACAACAATGGATTCGTGCATCTCCTTCAGCTTTTTGGATGTGTGTTCTCTGTGCCGAGCCTGTCAAACATCCAACATTACAAGTTCATCTTCTTCTATTCTGATTTAAGTTCATTTTAAAATGATACTACAAGAAACACTATTTTCTATAACATACAAAATCAGACAGACCTTCGAACATAAACAATTTGCTTGCATCTGTTTGGTTCAGTAACATATAACTTATGAGCCTACGTTGGAAATATATTTCTCTTATAGACATATACGAAGTGGAAAATGCAAATGTATGTACAAGGTGATTAGAGTCTTCTGAATCCATATATGTACAAGGTGATTAGAGTCTTCTGAGTCCAAGCATGTACAAGGCAATTAGTCTTCTAAGTCCATATATGAGTACATAAATAGATTATGAACAAAAATGTAATTATGATAAATATAGATTATGAACAAAAATGTAATTATGATAAATATAGATTATGAATAAAAATGTAATAATGATAAAAATAGATAAATGAATTAAAATGTGATTATGACAAAAATAGATTATGAACAAATATGGCCTAAATGATCAGACTTATTGCAAAGCTATGGCCATCTCAGACAGGAAGAGCTTAAGAGAAAGGAGGCAACTTCTGACATGAACTTACTTGATCCTCTTCAAATTTAAGATTCTCATACACGACCTTGCTATTAATGTTGACCAACAAGAGTTCACTGATCTTGACACATACACTGGAGATGTTGTCGTTGGCCATCTTGTAGGAATCCACAACCCTCTTGAAAGATAAATATTTTTGTGTTAATAGAATGTTAACATTTGCTGGATAAAGTGGTGTTTGCCTCCTAGATCTCCTTAGACCAAAGAGCTGCATTGGTCACTCTCCACCAACTCCATCATTAGACGGTCATCTCAAGCCATATCCACAAAACCTCGGTGATCTTAGCTTCTTCTTTGGCTGTTCTTTAGTAGGTGTTCTCTGGCTCCTTCACTTTCATTTATCCTGGAGGCTTCAATCCAGAACATGTCTGGTTGGACTATCCGGTTTCTGCCTAGGGGTGTATTGTATCAATCTCCACTTTTCCTCCCTACGTTCCAGCTGCTTGGTTGATGCCCTGCTCTTTGTCACAATCCTGTGTTTGTATTGCATCTGGCAGTAATACGTGGCAACATTAATTTCTTGTGTTTGCTGTTGTTGTTGTGATTGCACACAATGAGTAGGTCTACTCTTTTGTGCGCCCTCAAAAAGGACGTTTAGTGGCAGGTTGCAGTTGCTTTCCTCACATTCCTAGCGTGCCGATGAAAGTGGACTGCGGTCCTCCAGATGGTTGTGCTATGCTTGGCCTCATCTGCGTGTCGCTCCCTAACTTTACTTAACTTAACGTCTTTATACTGGTTTAGAAGACCCTGTAGAGTCTGTATACAACCAGTTACATTTACATCACCTTGCTCTAAAAGCTATGCGCATCCAGTTTATTCTTAAATGCATTAACTGTCCCTGCCTCCACTACCTCCCCTGGTAATGCATTCCAAGCAGACACCACTCTCTGACTAAAAAAATATTTCCTAATATCTAATGTGGAGCTCTCTTTAGTCAGCTTGTAGCTATGCCCTCTTGTTATTGTGGGTGGCTGTATTTTAAAAAACTTGTTATAGTCTAATTTATCCATTCCTCTAATCATCTTACAAACCTGTATTAAGTCACCACGAATTCTTCTCTCTTCGAGACACTGTAGGCCGGTTTTTCTGAGTCGTTCCTCATAACTGTAATTCTGGAATCCCACTATCATCTTTGTCGCTCTTTTTTGTATTCTTTCTAGCATGTTTATGTCCCCTCTACGATAAGGACTCCACACCTGTACACAGTACTCCAATCTAGGTCTAACTAAAGCTTTTATACAGTTTGAATATCACTTCCTTGCTTCTATGTTTAATATTTCTTTTTATCATACCTAACATTGCATTTGCCTTTTTCACTGCTACCTTAACTTGCTCACTCACCTTTCCTGTATGATCTATTATAACCCCTAGGTCCCTTTCCTTATCTATCTTTCTAATATTGTTCTCTCTCATTCTGTAATCATGTTCCATATTGGATCTACCCATGTGGATGACTGTACATTTATCTACATTAAACTCCATTTGCCAGCTTACAGACCATTCTCTAATTTTATCTGAATCCGACCTCAATATATCCACTTCCGCTTTAGATGAGACACTACTGCATAGTTTTGTGTCATCCGCAAATTTTGCAATCATGAATCCCATATCAATGTCCAAATCACTTATATATATCAAGAACAAAATTGGTCCCACAACCGAGCCCTGTGGCACACCACTTTTCACTTCACACCACTCAGAGTACTCCTTATTTATGCCCACCCTCTGCCTTCTTCCCATTAACCAATTTTCAATCCATTTGGCAACTTCCCCACCTATTCCATGTGATTTTAACTTTCTAAATAATCTTTGATGAGGTACTCTATTAAAGGCATTTACGAAATCTAGATAAATAACGTCCACTGGCTCCCCTTTATCTGTCATTTTAGTAACCTCCTCCATGAATTCTAATAGATTTGTTAAGCATGATCTCCCTCTAGTAAGCCCATGCTGACCATTTCTAATTAGAGTAAATTTGTCTAAATGCATTATAATGTTTTCTTTGATTATTGACTCTAACAATTTACAGACTATGCTAGTTAAACTCACTCATTTTTTGAATAAGGGGATCACTCCTGCATCTTTCCAATCCCGTGGAATAATCCATTTTGTAAATGATTGAGAACATAATATAGCCAATGGTTTTGCTAGTTGGGGATCACGTCGATCCCCCCATCTCGTTAGCCAAACTGCCAGGAAGAACAGCCCGTTTCCAGGAGGACTACATGGAAGCTGAGGTCTGAGTCTTTTCCAGTATATTTTGCCTGACCCTGACTAACATGTCTGATTAGTATTCCTGACCATATGTTAGTCTTCCTCCGCGGTGTTTGGTGTAATAATGCTAATTTTCTTTGATTGGTACATTATTATTATTATATATTGTAAAAGAACTAATGTTTGGAAATCATAGCACCATCATGATGGCACGTTTTTTCATTGCTTTTCTAGTCTATTATGACCACAACGATCTACAACCCTCACTTTCTAACTGCTCTATATGCGTGAAGAATGACAGAAAAAAACAAACCACACAAGAAGATCTTTAGCAAGACAAAATCCTAAAAGAAATGAATCAAATAAAACAAATTAATGAACTAAACCTGCACAGAAAGATGACAAACTATTCCGAGGAACATATATACAAAACACTGGGCACAATATTGATTCATTTTGTTATTTCTCTATTCCCCAAGGCGGTGTGCGTTGCACTATGGTTTTTATTTTGCGCCTGTCGGGCCAGTGCATCCGACTTCAGTATGCATTTTATGTAAGGGTCTGCTTCCTCTTGCATTTTCTAAGGGTTTGCTTCCCCAGGGTAACAGCCAGTGTCGTGATGGGGATCGAACTCAGCACCTTCGGATTGTGAGCTATGTCACTTAACCCCTAGCCCACGCCGTCCCCTGCACAATATTAATAATGCTCAATGAAGAAGTTTAAAGCCTTATGTGCTCAAGTTAACCCTCAAACCAATACAACACGGTCAGATTGAGGAATGAGATAAAGACCTAGATAAGGCAAGGAGAAGTTTTAGTGTCATTAACAAGTCTGCCGGGACAGCAGTGATGTCAGAACTGTAAAACATAACATAGATCTTCAATATCAGTATTTTTGTTTCCTCCCCTTGTTTCATAAGACGGAGTGCACTGTACTGCATTTTGCACCTTATGGCCCAGTGCATCCTACTTACGCACAATCTTTTAATGGATTAACTTTCCATGGAGGCACTACCTTGTAAAGTTTGAGCATATGCATGCTTGGACTGTGGGCCGTGTTACTACCCACTTCGCTATGCCTAACTTAGTTGTGACGATCTGTACGTGGACTACAGCCTGTGGCTTCTCTGTTTCTGCACTTTCATGTTATCATTATTGCATTTCCAATTTCAGGTCAATTAACATAAACGTTTTATTAGGAAGAAATTGATTGAGTACACATCGTGATATCGATTAGGAATGACTCAAAGGCCTAACGAGACAGCTTTCCTAGGAGTGATACCCTGACGAAGGCCTAACGAGACAGCTTTCCTAAGAGTGATACCGACAAAGGCCTAACGAGACAGCTTTCCTAGGAGTGATACTCTGACAAAGGCCTAACGAGATAACTTTCCTAGGAGTGATACTCTGACGAAGGCCTAACGAGACAGCTTTCCTTGAAGTGATACTGACAAAGGCCTAGTGAGACAGCTTTCCTAGTAGTGATACTCTGATGAAATACAACTATTGTCTTGCAGATTGGCTAGATATAGTACATGGATAGAGAAGCAGCCACAATGTTGAAGGTCAATACACAGGTGCCCTCCCACCTCGCTGGGCCAAAGCCAAAAGATGCATGAGTTCACCAATGTAGTTGCTCTTCTTGTATGATAAGGTTGCTAGTTACTGCTTTACTCCTCATTTAGAACACGCTTGGGAGATTGTAGTGGCCTTTTTGCCCCAAATGATCCAGACAAAAATGAGACAGAAAACATAACAGGAAAGTATACACCATCGCTTCGACCACACAAAACATACAATTAGGTCAGGCCAGGTCAGGTCATCCCGTTACCGGTGAGGTCATTAGGGCACACATGAAGACATACAATCATACCATTAGAACTTCCCATTCTGCAGGCGGTGACAGAATTGAAACATTATAATTAACATATTTTCAACAAAACTGAGACTTTCCTATCCCCCTCAACTCACCTGGGTATTGGAACAATGAGTTCGACATTCACTGATGAAATACTCGACGGTGCCCTTTAATGCCCAGTTTAGTTTGGTCAGGCCTGGGTGGATGCGCTTATCCAAGAAACGGATTCTTTCTTTGAATAGGCCTCGTTCCTCAATAGACAACGATGCAATGATTCTGTAGGTAAAAACAACCCATAAAACAACTGCAACAACAATTATATAAAATAGCTCGGAAACAAGAGATGTAACTAAGAGTATCACATCCAGACTAGCCAACATTTATCAGTAGATGTCTTCGTATGACATGTAACTAAGAGTATCACATCCAGACTAGCCAACATTTATCAGTAGATGTCTTCGTATGACATGTAACTAAGAGTATCACATCCAGACTGACCAACATTTATCAGTAGATGTCTTCATATGACATGTAACAAAGAGTATCACATCCAGACTAGCCAACATTTATCAGTAGATGTCTTTGTATGACATGTAACTAAGAGTATCACATCCAGACTGACCAACATTTATCAGTAGATGTCTTCGTATGACATGTAACTAAGAGTATCACATCCAGACTGACCAACATTTATCAGTAGATGTCTTCATATGACATGTAACAAAGAGTATCACATCCAGACTAGCCAACATTTATCAGTAGATGTCTTTGTATGACATGTAACTAAGAGTATCACATCCAGACTGACCAACATTTATCAGTAGATGTCTTCGTATGACATGTAACTAAGAGTATCACATCCAGACTGACCAACATTTATCAGTAGATGTCTTCGTATGACATGTAACAAAGAGTATCACATCCAGACTAGCCAACATTTATCAGTAGATGTCTTCGTATGACATGTAACAATCACATCCAGACTGGCCAACATTTATCAGTAGATGTCTTCGTATGACATGTAACAAAGAGTATCACATCCAGACTAGCCAACATTTATCAGTAGATGTCTTCGTATGACATGTAACTAAGAGTATCACATCCAGACTGACCAACATTTATCAGTAGATGTCTTCGTATGACATGTAACAAAGAGTATCACATCCAGACTGACCAACATTTATCAGTAGATGTCTTCGTATGACATGTAACAAAGAGTATCACATCCAGACTAGCCAACATTTATCAGTAGATGTCTTCGTATGACATGTAACTAAGAGTATCACATCCAGACTGACCAACATTTATCAATAGATGTCTTCGTATGACATGTAACAAAGAGTATCACATCCAGACTAGCCAACATTTATCAGTAGATGTCTTCGTATGACATGTAACTAAGAGTATCACATCCAGACTGACCAACATTTATCAGTAGATGTCTTCGTATAACATGTAACAAAGAGTATCACATCCAGACTAGCCAACATTTATCAGTAGATGTCTTCGTATGACATGTAACTAAGAGTATCACATCCAGACTAGCCAACATTTATCAGTAGATGTCTTCGTATGACATGTAACAAAGAGTATCACATCCAGACTAGCCAACATTTATCAGTAGATGTCTTCGTATGACATGTAACTAAGAGTATCACATCCAGACTAGCCAACATTTATCAGTAGATGTCTTCGTATGACATGTAACTAAGAGTATCACATCCAGACTAGCCAACATTTATCAGTAGATGTCTTCGTATGACATGTAACTAAGAGTATCACATCCAGACTAGCCAACATTTATCAGTAGATGTCTTCGTATGACAAGTAACTAAGAGTATCACATCCAGACTGACCAACATTTATCAGTAGATGTCTTCGTATGACATGTAACTAAGAGTATCACATCCAGACTGACCAACATTTATCAGTAGATGTCTTCGTATGACATGTAACAAAGAGTATCACATCCAGACTAGCCAACATTTATCTGTAGGTTTAAATTAGATATAGATGGTAATTTTGGGGAGAATGTAGGTATAAATCAGATATAGATGGTAATTTTGGGGAGAATGTAGGTACAAATTAGATATAGATGGTAATTTTTGTGAGAATGTAGGTATAAATAAAATATAGATGGAGATTTTGAGGAGAATGTAGAAATAAATAATAGGTAGTTATACAAGCATTAAGAGTTCCTGGTGATAAAGACCACTGGTCAGATAAATTTAGAAGCTCCCCATATATCTATTTATGAAGTAGCAGTATAGTAGAAATATATTAGATGCTTGTTGTCCGATTAATTTTAACAGCCAAAACTTCTTTCAACGATCACTGATAAATATATAATTTAGGAGCTGTATCCTAGGATATATTGAATCTAGGAGCTGTATCCTAGAAAATATTGAATCTAGGAGCTGTATCCTAAGAAATATTGCATCTAGGAACTGTATCCTAGAAAATATTGAATCTAGGAACTGCATCCTAGGAAATATTGAATCTAGGAACTGAATCCTAGGAAATATTGAATCTAGGAACTGAATCCTAGGAAATATTGAATCTAGGAGCTGTATCGTAAGAAATATTGAATCTAGGAGCTGAATCCTAGGAAATATTGAATCTAGGAATTGTATTTTAAAAAAATTTGAATCTAGGAGCTGTATCCTAGGAAATATTGAATCTAGGAGCTGAATCCTAGGAAATATTGAACCTAGGAGCTGAATCCTAGGAAATATTGAATCTAGGAGCTGAATCCTAGGAAATATTGCATCTAGGAGCTGCATCCTAAGAAATCAAGATTAGGATTTTCAGAAAATTTCCAATTTGTCCCACTTTATGGCTTTGGAATATGGTATGTTACTAAAAGTATCACTGTAAAACTACACCTAAATATGTTTCACTTACCTGTTGCCAACCCCTGTGAAGATTCACTTACCTGTTGCCAACCCCTGTCAAGTTTACCTTACCTGTTGCCAATCCCTGTCAAGTTTACCTTACATGATGCCAACCCCTGTCAAGTTTACCTTACCTGTTGCTAACCCCTATGAAGTTTACCTTACCTGTTGCCAACTCATGTCAAGTTTACCTTACCTGTTGCCAATCCCTGTCAAGTTTACCTTAACTGTTGCCAACCCCTGTCAAGTTTACCTTACCTGTTGCCAACCCCTGTCAAGATTCACTTACCTGTTGCCACCCCCTGTCAAGTTTACCTTACCTGTTGCCAATCCCTGTCAAGTTTACCTTACCTGTTGCCAACCCCTGTCAAGTTTACCTAACATGTTGCCAACCCGTTGTCAAGTTTACCTTACCTGTTGCCAATCCCTGTCAAGTTTACCTTACATGTTGCCAATCCCGGTCAAGTTTACCTTGCATGTTGCCAACCCCTGTCAAGTTTACCTTACCTGTTGCCAACCCATGTCAAGTTTACCTTACCTGTTGCCAACCCCTGTCAAGATTCACTTACCTGTTGCCACCCCCTGTCAAGTTTACCTTACCTGTTGCCAACCTCTGTGAAGTTTACCTTACCTGTTGCCAACCCCTGTCACGTTTATCTTAACTGTTGCCAACCCCTGTCAAGTTTACCTTACCTGTTGCCAACCCCTGTCAAGATTCACTTACCTGTTGCCACCCCCTGTCAAGTTTACCTTACCTGTTGCCAATCCCTGTCAAGTTTACCTTACATGTTGCCAATCCCGGTCAAGTTTACCTTGCATGTTGCCAACCCCTGTCAAGTTTACCTTACCTGTTGCCAACTCATGTCAAGTTTACCTTACCTGTTGCCAATCCCTGTCAAGTTTACCTCAACTGTTCCCAACCCATGTCAAGTTTACCTTACCTGTTGCCAACCCCTGTCAAGATTCACTTACCTGTTGCCACCCCCTGTCAAGTTTACCTTACCTGTTGCCAACCTCTGTGAAGTTTACCTTACCTGTTGCCAACCCCTGTCACGTTTATCTTACCTGTTGCCAACCCCTGTCAAGCTTACCTTACCTGTTGCCAATCCCTGTCAAGTTTACCTTACATGTTGCCAATTCCTGTCAAGTTTACCTTGCATGTTGCCAACCCCTGTCAAGTTTACCTTACCTGTTGCCAACCCCTGTCAAGTTTACCTTACCTGTTGCCAATCCCTGTCTAGTTTACCTTACCTGTTGCCAACCCCTGTGAAGTTTACCTTACCTGTTGCCAACCCCTGTCAAGATTACCTTACCTGTTGCCAACCCCTATCAAGTTTAGCTTACCTGTTGCCAACCTCTGTCAAGATTAGCTTACCTGTTATAGTCTCTCACAACTAGCAGGATGTTCTCTCTCAGATTTCTAAGATCATCTTTCTTGGTTAAAACTTCCACAGCAAAGTGAGGCACCTCAAAGACCAATCTCTCCCAGTAGTATATTTCTTGAAACATCTTCAGCAGCTGCCTGTAGAACAACGCTGAACTTTTTCTAATGAAGCTAATAATGATCATTTAAAATAACAAAAACAACAACTGTGTCAGATAAAAGTGAAAGATAAAAAATAACTCCATAAGATAATATTTTGAAAAATTTTGTTCAAGCAAGAAGGACAAATATCTTCTTCTTCTTTTTCATTCATTTTCAGTCTTCAGCTACCAAGCCCTGAAAAGAGCTTTGCAAGCAGCAGGATGTAGTCCTGAGAATGGAATATGTTGTGTCATGGTTTACAACTTGTCTGTGATATTTGCCCCTTTCGGTCCAACACATCTGACTTCAGCAGGCATTTTTGGTTAGCCTTCCCTCTTCGATCCCTTCTCCTTAGCCAGTCTGCTCTATTGCAGTCTGTTATCCAGGATCACCGCATAGAGGTGTAGAAGGGTCTTGGCAGTTCTGGTTAGCAGGCCCTGATGCTAGCAATCACTGACTACTGCAGCTCATGCGCTGCTCAGCATCCTTCAAGGACAAACATGAACAAATGGTGCAACAAAAACATTCATGAAGACAAAAGAGAGGCTGACATTAGATCAATTAGCAAAGATCCACAGAATAAGCTGGGTCACTTTTTGAAGGATGGTTGCAGGCAGAGTCATGTGGAGGGAGTTTGTTACTGATATGAAAGATATCAACAGGTTTGATGATTACTGATTGTGTCGTCAATCATTAATCAAGACGTGAGAGATAAGTAAATGAGCAATTATAGATTCACTTCATCAAACTAAAGAAAGAATAATGCTTTTTCATAAATGCAATTAATAATACAAAAATTAATTTGATTAAGAATTCATGTTGACCAATGCACAGAGATTACTTTTAAAACGTGTAACGCATATACAAATGATAAGTAGACAAAACAATGTTGTCTTCTTCACTTTGTTTTCTCTAGATACCCAGCCTTCTCTAGATACCCAGCCTTCTCTAGATACCCAGCCTTCTCTAGATACCCAGCCTTCTCTAGATACCCAGCCTTCTCTAGATACCCAGCCTTCTCTAGATACCCAGCCTTCTCTAGATACCCAGCCTTCTCTAGATACCCAGCCTTCTCTAGATACCCAGCCTTCTCTAGATACCCAGCCTTCTCTAGATACCCAGCCTTCTCTAGATACCCAGCCTTCTCTGGATACCCAGCCTTCTTTGGATACCCAGCCTTCTCTAGATACCCAGCCTT
Source organism: Ariolimax columbianus (assembly GCA_036924085.1). Taxonomy (NCBI): domain Eukaryota; kingdom Metazoa; phylum Mollusca; class Gastropoda; order Stylommatophora; family Arionidae; genus Ariolimax; species Ariolimax columbianus. Next base: position 25,030,865 of record JAVGWX010000021.1, on the reverse strand, counting down.
CTCTAGATACCCAGCCTTCTTTGGATACCCAGCCTTCTCTAGATACCCAGCCTTCTTTGGATACCCAGCCTTCTCTAGATACCCAGCCTTCTTTGGATACCCAGCCTTCTCTAGATACCCAGCCTTCTCTAGATACCCAGCCTTCTCTAGATACCCAGCCTTCTCTGGATACCCAGCCTTCTCTAGATACCCAGCCTTCTCTAGATACCCAGCCTTTTCTGGATACCCAGCCTTCTTTGGATACCCAGCCTTCTTTGGATACCCAGCCTTCTTTGGATACCAAGCCTTCTTTGGATACCCAGCCTTCTTTGGATACCCAGCCTTCTCTAGATACCCAGCCTTCTTTGGATACCCAGCCTTCTCTGGATACCCAGCCTTCTACAGAAAGTGGTTTTGGTTCAAATTCAAGTTGACAAATGAACAATGAAGACTTCAGCTAGATTCCTCCAATACACTACGCTTTCCTTGAATTTATTGACCTTCTTAGTTCCTTCTCCAGTGTTTCAGCCAGGATTTTTCACTATTTCTTCTACCCTAGAAGATTCCAGATCAAGTACTTTCTTGCAGTGTAAGCATAATGTTCCACTGAAAGATTTCTCTTATCATGTAAGCCCTAACATTCTATACAAACTACTATTTGCCAATGTATGTAAAGGCCTTCAATAACTGACATAGTCCTACAGTGGATTCCGGCCCACTGTGGGACCCTTGAAAACGAGAAAGCAGATAAGCTCGCAAAAGTTGAAAGTGACGGCAAGCAAACTATAAAGAAGCAAGGACCCTCATCAAACGATCCATGAGGACAGAATGAAGAGACCAGCCTAAAGAATACAAGCCAAAAAAATGACAGCAAAGACAAACTTGGCAGAGATGGGCAGACAAAGATCTTCAGACTCAGAATGGGACATTGCAGACTCAAGGGCTGCCTTACTTTTATAGAATAAATAGAGTCGGGGGAGAGACAAGCTGTGGGTGACCGGCAGAGACCTGAAACACAGTCTCCTTTGTGAACCTCCCTGGCCTAGAAGCATCGCATCAGTTGATCGAAGAAGAAGAAGAAAAGAACCGACATTAAATGATATTAGAAATTACTGATATTATACTGTATTTGACAAACTCAGACATGATCTTATTTGATAAATATATATTATTTTACTACATTTGAAATTGTATAGACTATGAAAATGTGTCTGACAGCATTGATCAAAACTCTTTAGCAACTGTTGAGAGACTATAGAATTCCAGAGAAGTACACAACCCTCATACACAGTATGTACGAAGATAGTTAGCAAAGGTACTTGAATGAGCACTGACTGACAGCTTTGGAGTGCAGACATGGATGTCATCTCTTCCCCTTCCCGTTCATGTTGGCTGCAGATTGGATAATGAAGACATCAAACAATGGAAAGAAAATAGGTACTCAGTGGACACTAATGGTCACAATTGGAGGAACATGGAGTATGCAAATGGTCTGGTATTTTTTGTCACACGGTCATAGCCAAATGCAAAAGAAACTTGATAGGGTGAAAGGACAATCAGCTGAATTGGGACTGAATACCAACATGAAAAAAACCAAGCTTCTTAAAATGAACCAGATCAACAAAGAACCAAACATACTGCAGGAAGAGCAGTTGGCAGAGATGGATGCCCTTACACCTTTGGGCAGCATAATTGACAAGTCAGAGGGGTATAGATGCAGGTGTAAGGGTCAGAATTGGAAATGCAAGAGGGGCATTCCTGACACTAAACAACATATGGAGATCCAGAGAAATCAAAATCCCCACCAAAGTTAGAATATTCCAAGTTGGTGCTGCTGTTTGGAGCGGAGACATGGAAAATGAACAAGGCCATACAACAAGGACTTCAGTTACAGGACTTCAGTTACATGACTTCAGTTACAGGACTTCAGCTTCAGGACTTCAGTTACATGACTTCAGTTACAGGACTTCAGTTACAGGACTTCAGTTACATGACTTCAGTTACATGACTTCAGTTACAGGACTTCAGCTTCAGGACTTCAGTTACATGACTTCAGTTACAGGACTTCAGCTTCAGGACTTCAGTTACATGACTTCAGTTACAGGACTTCAGTTACAGGACTTCAGTTACATGACTTCAGTTACATGACTTCAGTTACAGGACTTCAGCTTCAGGACTTCAGTTACATGACTTCAGTTACAGGACTTCAGTTACAGGACTTCAGTTACATGACTTCAGTTACATGACTTCAGTTACAGGACTTCAGCTTCAGGACTTCAGTTACATGACTTCAGTTACAGGACTTCAGCTTCAGGACTTCAGTTACATGACTTCAGTTACATGACTTCAGCTTCAGGACTTCAGTTACATGACTTCAGTTACATGACTTCAGCTTCAGGACTTCAGCTACATGACTTCAGTTACATGACTTCAGTTACATGACTTCAGCTTCAGGACTTCAGTTACATGACTTCAGTTACATGACTTCAGCTTCAGGACTTCAGTTACATGACTTCAGTTACATGACTTCAGCTTCAGGACTTCAGCTACATGACTTCAGTTACATGACTTCAGTTACATGACTTCAGCTTCAGGACTTCAGTTACATGACTTCAGTTACATGACTTCAGCTTCAGGACTTCAGCTACATGACTTCAGTTACATGACTTCAGTTACATGACTTCAGCTACAGGACTTCAGTTACATGACTTCAGTTACATGACTTCAGCTTCAGGACTTCAGCTACATGACTTCAGTTACATGACTTCAGTTACATGACTTCAGCTTCAGGACTTCAGTTACATGACTTCAGTTACATGACTTCAGCTTCAGGACTTCAGCTACATGACTTCAGTTACAGGACTTCAGTTACAGGACTTCAGTTACAGGACTTCAGTTACAGGACTTCAGTTACAGGACTTCAGTTACAGGACTTCAGTTACAGGACTTCAGTTACAGGACTTCAGTTACAGGACTTCAGTTACATGACTTCAGTTACAGGATTTCAGTTACATGACTTCAGTTACATGACTTCAGTTACATGACTTCAGTTACAGGACTTCAGTTACAGGACTTCAGTTACAGGACTTCAGTTACATGACTTCAGTTACAGGACTTCAGTTACATGACTTCAGTTACATGACTTCAGTTACATGACTTCAGTTACAGGACTTCAGTTACAGGACTTCAGTTACATGACTTCAGTTACAGGACTTCAGTTACATGACTTCAGTTACATGACTTCAGTTACAGGACTTCAGTTACAGGACTTCAGTTACAGGACTTCAGTTACAGGACTTCAGTTTCAGGACTTCAGTTACATGACTTCAGTTACATGACTTCAGTTACAGGACTTCAGTTACAGGACTTCAGTTACAGGACTTCAGTTACATGACTTCAGTTACATGACTTCAGTTACAGGACTTCAGTTACAGGACTTCAGTTACATGACTTCAGTTACAGGACTTCAGTTACAGGACTTCAGTTACATGACTTCAGCTACAGGACTTCAGCTACATGACTTCAGCTACATGACTTCAGTTACAGGACTTCAGTTACAGGACTTCAGTTACAGGACTTCAGTTACATGACTTCAGTTACATGACTTCAGTTACAGGACTTCAGTTACAGGACTTCCGTTACATGACTTCAGTTACAGGACTTCAGTTACAGGACTTCAGTTAAAGGACTTCAGTTACAGGACTTCAGTTACAGGACTTCAGTTACAGGACTTCAGTTACAGGACGTCAGTTACAGGACGTCAGTTACAGGACATGATGAGGATTGAAGATCTGTAGGAAATGGGCCAACAGCAACCACTAGAACAACAACATAAGAGAAGAAAATGGGACAGAATAGGACATATGCTGAGGAAAACTCTGTCCAAAATAGCTAGGCAGGCTCTCACATGAAATCCTCAAGGAAGAGAAAGAGAGGTAGACCTACATAGAAGAGAATGTGAGAGGGTACTACGGTTGATTGATTAAACTTGTAGAAAGACAGAAAGAGCAGCCCGCAGCCATGAATACCAGTACGATGTGGTCAATAACCTGACTGACAGAGAGATGTGATGGGCTTTCATTGATTGAATGACATTTGAAATATCCTGACACTGTATATTATTGTAAAAAAACGAATATTATATTGTACTTGAAAATAATTGATATTAGATTAGAATTAAGGATAAATGAGACTATAACAAGTTTTTCAAAATACAGCCACCTACAAGAACAAGAGGTTACAGCCACAAATTAATTAGAGAAAGGTCCAGATTAGATACTAGGAAATATTTTTTTTACTCAGAGAGTGGTGAATGCCTGGAATGCATTGTCATAGGAAATAGTGGAGGCAGGGTCAATTAATGCATTCAAGAATAGATTGGATGTGCATAGTTATTTTTAGATCAAGTGATTGTAAAAGAAACTTGTTGTATACAGACTCTGTAGAATCTTCTAAACCAGTATTGTGTTTTGTTTTTGTTTGTTTCCAGCATAAAGACATTCAGTTACGATTGAATTCAATAATTTTAGACTGTATTTGAAGAAAAAAAAACTACTCAAAATTTATGCATATTTAACTGATACAAGACTGCATTTGAAACAACATATAACTATCAAATAAAAATAGAAATAACTTCCTTTAGACCGTTGTGAAATTATTGTAAATAGCTGACTAATAATATAGAGGGGTTTAAATCTGTAATCAAGTCAAATGGGCAGGAACTTGAGGTGGTACAACAGTTCAAATATCTGGGATCATTGATCAGTAAAGAGGAATCGCAGCCAAAGGTAATTGCAAGAATAGCACAAACAACAGCGACGCTTACAATATTAGAAAGATAGATAAGGAAAGGGACCTTGGGGTTATAATAGATCATACAGGAAAGGTGAGTGACCAAGTTAAGGTTATAATAGATCATACAGGAAAGGTAAGTGAGCAAGTCCAGGTTATAATAGATCATACAGGAAAGGTAAGTGAGCAAGTCCAGGTTATAATAGATCATACAGGAAAGGTAAGTGAGCAAGTCCAGGTTATAATAGATCATACAGGAAAGGTGAGTGAGCAAGTTAAGGTAACAGTGACAAAGGCAAATGCAATGTTAGGTATGATAAAAAGAAATATTAAACATAGGAGCAAGGAAGTGATCGTCAAACTGTATAAAGCTTTAGTTAGACCTAGATTGGAGTACTGTGTACAGGTGTGGAGTCCTTATCGTAGAGGGGACATAAACATGCTAGAAAGAATACAAAAAAGAGCGACAAAGATGATAGTGGGATTCCAGAATTACAGTTATGAGGAAAGACTCAGAAAAACCGGCCTCCAGTGTCTCGAAGAGAGAAGAATTCGTGGTGACTTAATACAGGTTTATAAGATGATCAGAGGAATGGATAAATTAGACTATAACAAGTTTTTTAAAATACAGCCACCTACAATAACACGAGGGCATAGCTACAAGCTGACTAAAGAGAGGTCCAGGTTAGATATTAGGAAATATTTTTTTAGTCAGAGAGTGGTGTCTGCTTGGAATGCATTGGCAGGGGAGGTAGTGGAGGCGGGGACAGTTAATGCATTTAAGAATAAACTGGATGCGCATAGCTTTTAGAGCAAGGTCATGTAAATGTAACTGGTTGTATACAGACTCTACAGGGTCTTCTAAACCAGTATAAAGATGTTAAGTTAAGTTAAGTTAAGTGACTCGGCTGAAACCTATATGGCAAGACAAGCGGCTCGCCCTCGACATAAAAGTCAGACTAATGCGCTTATTGGTGATCTCAATATTTCTGTACGCCTGCGAGACCTGGGCCATTACAGCAGATATCCAGGACAGAATTCATGCAATGGAAATGAGGTGCTATAGAAAACTCCTAAATGTTACATATAAAGATCGTGTCACGAACGTAGAAATACGACAGAGTTGAAAAAGCTATTGGCCCTTTTGAAGATCTGTTCACAACAATCAAAAGATGAAAGAAGGCCTGATGTAGGCACGTCGCGAGGTCCAACAGAATTACCAACTCTGTACTCTTTGGTTCCGTGCCGGGACAGAGAAGGCGAGGACGTCCAAGGAAGAGGTGGGTGGACAACATCACTGAGTGGTCAAGCCTTTGTCCCAGTGAGATACGACAGGCGGCGGCTGACAGAGAAAAATGGTGCGGAATTTTGGGAGTGTCTTCAAGTGTGCCCCAACAACCTGATAGGTTACGAGATGAACTGAACTGAACTGACATTTGTCAGTATTTGAAATATATGATAATTGTATTTGAAACAGTTGATATTCAACATATATCACCATAGATTGAGAATGTGAGTCATAACAGTTAATACAGATATTTTTAATAACATAATGTTTTAAAAGGCTCTCTCTCTCTCTCCCTCCCTCTCTCTCTCTCCCTCACTCCCTCCCTCTCTCTCCCTCCCTCCCCCCTCTCTCTCTCTCTCTCTCTCTCTCTCTCTCTCTCTCTCTCTCTCTCTCTCTCTCTACCCTCTCATGCACTGTCCACTACTCACCCACTAAAATTTAAGTCTATCATTGGTGGATGGTCGTGGCTGCGGCACATCAGAGATATCTCAAGCAGTTTGATTGGTTCCTGCCAACACACACAAAATATCAAACGAATTATATATAAATAACAAGTGAACTGCCTCCTGTCCAAAATAAAGTACACTTCAAACACTCAATTGATATAAACATATTCCTAATGTGGATCCTGAGGAACTTTACTGCACAAGAAACCAAATGGCCACAACTCTAAACATGTTGTCAAAGGCAACTCAATAGGGTTGTGCATGGGGATGATAACTACTAAATAACCAAATGCTTCATTATCTGACTAGTAATGTGTATGGAGTGACACAGGCAAAGGATGAACAAGGTGACATGTCGGAGAGTTCAGGCATAATTATGCATGGTTGGCAGAACTAAGACAGCTGGGGGGGGGGGGGGTCACATTTATGTGGTAGAACTCTGAGCTAAGACAGCTGAGTTTCAATGCTGGGGTGGGGGTGGTCACAGTGGCAGCAGTAATGTCTCATCGTCAAAAAGTCCATATGTGCACACAACAAACAGCACACAACAAACATACACAAGAAACAGCACACAACAAACACACAACAAACAGCACACAACAAATACACACAAGAAACAGCACACAACAAACGGCACACAACAAACACACAACATACAGCACACAACAAACACACACAACAAATACACAACAAACAGCACACAACAGAAAGCAAACAACAAACAGCACACAACAAACAGCATACAACAAACACACACAACAGCATACAACAAATACACACAACAGAATACAACAAATAACATACAACAAACAGCACACATCATACAACAAACAGCACACACACCTTGTCTGTTTTATGAGTCCACTCGTAGTAAGTCCTGCGGATGTATTCATCAATAGCAGAGACCAGATTCTTGTACTGGAATCTGACTTCTTCACCAGATCCTATCATAGGCAGGAAGTGAGCTTGGTCCAATGCCTGCAATGACACATGTTTTTACAGCACGTCAAAGCACACACAGTTATAACTATTATATTTCTTACTTGTAGTAAAGTCTGACTTTATAACTGATACATCCTGATAACGGCAGGAGCGAGAAGCCTTTATTCCTGAGTCTCATAAACTCTTGCAGTGGAACCCAGCGATGGAAATAAACGATATAGTGATAGTTTATATTTTTTTAACGAGTGGATAGCAGACATTGAGGCCTCAAACTTAAGTGGATAGTTGACATTGAGGCTTAAAATTTGAGTGTACCAATAACCAAAGCCAATAGCCAAAGATACATGGGACAAGCACCAATACATAGGACATTAGCTATAGATAAGTGGGACAAGCACCAATAGCCGGGACATTAGCTATAGATAAGTGGGACAAGCACCAATAGCCGGGACATTAGCTATAGATAAGTGGGACATGCACCAATAGCCGGGACATTAGCTATAGATAAGTGGGACATGCACCAATAGCCGGGACATTAGCTATAGATAAGTGGGACATGCACCAATAGCCGGGACATTAGCTATAGATAAGTGGGACAAGCACCAATAGCCGGGACATTAGCTATAGATAAGTGGGACATGCACCAATAGCCGGGACATTAGCTATAGATAAGTGGGACAAGCACCAATAGCCGGGACATTAGCTATAGATAAGTGGGACATACTTAAATCAATCAGATTATGATAAGACAATCGATGAAAATCAGCAATTCACAGGACTGAAGAAGCTTATTAGAGAAGAGAGCAATACATGGGACGGCTGATCAGGAGTGTGTATAGTCAGTGAGCTTTGAGAACCATCAGTATTCACACCCTTCGTCGTTTGCTCAAAGAGACTGAGCAACTATGAATCTGCTTAAGTATTGTGATATCAATTCTACTAACATAACATAACATAACATAACATAACATAACATAGAATAAAAACACTTTATAACGTAATCTTTGAAGGTAACTAAGGTTCACCGTATGATATGTGTGCTCTGAATGATTGACACACGAATGCCAAGAATTAATCTGGGTGTCAGACACACGAATCAGCTACAGCAGAGAAGAAAACATCATAAAAATAGGTGTACAGTTGTATACTGAAGGAAAGAAAATGCTGTACAAGTTATGGGCAACCTGGTAAGACTTGACATGAATGCAGTAAGCCATATGTCCATCACATTCACTTACATTCATCCCCCTGGTGACTCTGTTTTTCAGCAGCCTGGCCCAGTGAGCAGATCCAGCATACTTGGTGTGGGACTGTGTCATGGCATAATCTTTACCTGACAGCTCCTTCTTCACAGCATTGAGCTCATCATTGAACAGAATGTAAGTGTCGACTGTCTTCTTGTCTATGGTGCGTCGAATTGCCTGCAAGGGGGGACATGACAGGAAAGTAGGTCAAGACTTTAGTTAACATTCCTTTCTGTGGGTACCAGAGTCCTCTATTGGGGAGGAACACAGTGGGTGTCACACAAAATTACACTAATAGTGAAGTAGGGCTGGCAATATCATATTATCAAACAAAGGGGTACAGAAAACAAGAAACAAAGTGCCACAATAAACAAGAAACAAAGTGCTACTGAAAACAAGAAACTTCTTCTTCTTCTTCGATCAACTGATGCTATGCTTCTAGCCTGGTGAGGTTCACAAAGAAGACTGCGTTCGCCAGTCCCATTCAGCTTTTTGAGCAATGTCGCTTCCCTAGGTCAGACTGCCTCTCTTTGGTCCGTATAAGTAAGGTAGTCCTGCAGGGTATGTTCTGGTGTTTGCTTGGGTGCTCCACAATCACACATGGCGGTGTCTAGAAGATCCATTCTGTGGAAGTGTGAGTCTGTAATGTCTCGTTTTGAGTCTGAAGATCTTTGTCTCTGCCAAGTTTGCTTATGCTGTAATTGTTTAGAATTTATTCTTTGTAATGGTCTCTCCATTCCTTCCTCATGGATCATTTTATGTCTGCTTCATTATAGCTTTTTGTATGTTGATTCTGCACACTACCACTTCCAGCTTTTGCAAGCTTACGGCCGGAATCCACTGTAGGACTAAATCTTTTTTTGGGGGGACAGAATCCTATGCTATATTTTTAAAACAAGAAACCAAGAGACAAAGCTCCGCATTTTCAATCTGTACGGACCACCAAATAAATCCCTATCGCTCTCGAGTATGGACGTCAAAGACTCCAACTGCATAGTAGTCGGAGACTTCAACAGCCACTCGGAGAGATGGGGATACTCGGACACAGACAGCAGAGGTGACGAAGTGGAAGATTGGGAGATAGACACAAATCTCTCCCTAATCAATAGGCCGGAGGATAGCCCTAGATTTTATTCTAGAACATGAAATACCACCTCGACTCCAGATTTGGCCTTCTCCACACAGGACATAGACACAAATCTCTCCCTAATCAATAGGCCGGTGGATAGCCCTAGATTCTATTCTAGAACATGAAATACCACCTCGACTCCAGATTTGGCCTTCTCCACACAGGACATACACCATAAAATAGACCGCCAGGTGCTAAACCAACTAGCAGGTAGCGACCACAGGCCGATCAGGCTAGACATTGATATGGAAGTAGGCCCACAGGAAACAAAACCGCTCCCACGTTGAAATTACAAACGAGCCGACTGGGACAGATTTGCAATCCTGACAGACGGGCTGTGTGAAACCATCAACACACGAAACAACAAAATGAAGCCCATGGTGGAAAGCCTAAGCAAGGCAATAATGCAAGCCGCCACTGAAACCATCCCAAGAGGAGCTAGGAAAAACTATAAGCCCTATTGGAATGATGAGTTGCAGAAAGCGGAAGATGCAGTAACAAATGCTAGGAACATGGCAGAGCGAGAATAATCTATGGAGGCAAATATCGCCCTCAAAGCCACCACGGCAAAATACAAATACACTCTCAACCAAACAGCAAGAGAGAGCTGGAAAAACCAAACTGAAAGTCTCAACCTAGACAAAGAAGGGAACAAGCTATGGAAGCTAGTCAGAGCCATGAACGACGAAACCCCTTCAAACAAACAAATTACCATCAAGCAGGGCGAAAACCTGCTCACAGGGAAAAAAGCCGCAAACGCTTTCGCAGAACACTATGCCAAAGCAAACCACATCGAGGTCCCTGCAGATAGGCATACAGACACTAGTGAAGAGCAAAAGGGGCACGACAACATCAATACGGCACCAGAAGAGCATATGATGGCCAAATTATCAATGAGTGAAATGGAAGAGGCAAATGAAAATGGAAGGACAAAACAGATCCAAATGGATACAGGCCTATCAGCCTACTGAGCTGTGTCGGCAAACTGATGGAACGTATGATAAACACCAGACTGATGTGGCATCTGGAAGAAAAACGAATACTAATTCCACAGCAAGCCGGCTTTAGACAGCACAGATCCACTGAGGACCAGGTCATCCTCATAGCCCAGGAAATAGAAGATGCCTACCAGGCACAGAAACACACAGTAGTGGTTGGGGTGGACCTGGAAAAGGCATTTGACAAAGTCTGGAACGACGGACTCAGAGTCAAGCTAAGGAGAAGTGAAGTTTGTGGGAGAATGTACAAGTGGATCAACCACTACCTCAAACAAAGAACGGCCAGAGTCCAAGTACAAGGGCAGATGAGCAAAAAGGTGACACTCGAGCAGGGAGTACCCCAAGGGGGAGTACTGTCACCCACACTCTTCCTGGTGTATATAAACGACATTACAGAGAATTTACCAAGAAGAGTCCATAGCTCAAAGACGACCTGGCTATGTGGACCTCTGAAAAGAATCTCACCATAGCAAGAAATCGGATGCAGCAGGCCCTAACATCGCTGGAAGAGTGGGCGAACTCATGGCTGGTCAAAATAAACGAGGAGAAAACCACATGCACAATATTCTCGCTTTCAATCAAACCACAAAACACCAAATTAAGTCTAAATGGCAAATTCCTGCAGCCAAACGACAACCCAAACTATCTGGGAGTCACATTTGATCGGCGCATGACATGGAAAAGTCAGATCGAGAGAAACCGAATGAGAGCCAGAGAAGGAATGGCAATCATGAGGAAACTAGCTGGCACAAGCTGGGGAGCAGACGAAAGTATACTAAAGAAACTGTACACTGGAAGAGTGAGACCAGTTCTCGAGTATGGCATTTCGGCATGGACAACAGCAGCAAAGGCGAACTTCGATAAAGTTAACAAACTTCAAAACCAAGCCATGAGAGTTATAACAGGAGGCATGAAGTCAACGCCAATTGTAGAACTTGAAAAGATTACAAAGCTGCAACCCATGACCAATAGAAGAGACTGCAGAGCCCAGCTGCAGTCAGAGAAACTCCGAAGACTGACTGACCACCCAATGCACCAGAGACTAAACAATTTGGGAAATGGGAAACTAAAGCGGAGAAACTTTGCAGAAATAGCCAAAGCAAAGATGCACGAAGATCCCACAAACGCATTAACAACACCAAAGCCCATCACTACTGTACGAAAACCTACCTGGAGGCAGGATATATTTCCAGAGGTGGTAGAAAATATACCAGGTATTGGAAACAAAAACTGCCAGACTGAAAAAGAAAGGAGAGATACTACCCTAAGCTTTATATCGAAAAACTACCCAAGCATGGACTGGACCCATGCATACACCGACGGTTCTGTAGCAGACACTACACAGAACGGAGGGGCAGGAGCATTCCTGAACCTACCAAATGGCAGAAAAATAACACTGTCATTCGCTACTGGTAAGTACACAAGCAATTTCAGAGCGGAGGCAGAGGCACTGAGGGCGGCAGTGGAAGAAATGGTGACACATAAAGAAAATGAAAGCCATATAGTCCTTCTTACAGATGCTCTGGCCGTAGTCACAGCGCTAAAAAGCCAGAAAAACACTAAGCTTAATGACTTAAGAGCAGCACTCTGTCAACTATGCCAGCAGTCCGCACAAAAAAGGGTAGTGGTACAGTGGGTCCCATCACACTGCAACATCCAAGGCAACGAGGAGGCAGACAGATTGGCAAAAGAAGGTGCAAGACTACCACAAACAGATACTTGTATGATGTACGAAGAGTCAAAACGGCTTATTAAAGCCAGATACATGACCAAATGGGATACTGAACATACCGGCTACACCAAAAACGATGCCTATTACCAGTTGAACAGAAGAGAGCAGGTCGTTGTCTTCAGACTTCGCACTGGCCACAATAGACTGAGGTACCACCTATTCAACAAATTGAAGATAGGTGGTACCGACGAATGCCCGTGTGGTACCGAGAAAATGACCGCTGAGCATCTGCTGCAGAACTGCCCGACATACGAGGATCAGAGAGAGCAGATGTGGCCATCAGCAGTGGAACCACAAGACAAGCTCTATGGCAGTGTCGACAGCCTCAGGATGACCGCCGCTTTTTTCAAAAAAATAATGGTTACTGTCTGACTGCTTACGAAGAAGAAGAAAACAAGAAACAAAGTGCCACAGAAAACAAGAAACAAAGTGCCACAGAAAACAAGAAACAAAGTGCCACAGAAAACAAGAAACAAAGTGCCACAGAAAACAAGAAACAAAGTGCTGCAGATATCACAGTTGTAAGAGCACATTTATGCTTTGATCAGGTGTCTAGCAAGGAACCAAAAGATAGATATTAATGTAGACATATCAGAGATAACTAGAGGGGAGATGGGTTTAACAATATATGGAAATGATGATGTTAAAGTTAGTGATATTTTAGATTGAACTAGAGATGTTAGTTGGTGATATTTTAGATTGAACTAGAAATGTTAAAGTTGGTGATATTTTAGATTTAAACTAGAGATGTTAGTTGGTGATATTTTAGATTAAACTATAGATGTTAAAGGTGGTGATATTTTAGATTAAACTAGAGATGCTACCAAAGAAAGGAAAAGACAAAACCGATCCAAATGGATACAGGCCTATCAGCCTACTGAGCTGTGTCGGCAAACTGTTGGAATGTATGATAAACACCAGACTGATGTGGCATTTGGAAGAAAAACGGATACTAATTCCACAGCAAGCAGGCTTTAGACAGCACAGATCCACTGAGGACCAGGTCATCCTCATAGCCCAGGAAATAGAAGATGCCTACCAGGAGCAAAAGCATACAGTAGCAGTTTGGGTGGACCTGGAAAAGGCATTTGACAAAGTCTGGAAAGATGGACTTATAGTCAAGCTAAGAAGAAGTGAAGTTTGTGGGAAAATATACAAGTGGATCAACGACTACCTCAAAAACAGAACGGCCAGAGAGCAGATGAGCAAAAAGGTGACACTTGAGCAGGGAGTACCCCAAGGGGGAGTACTAAAGGTGGTGATATTTTAGATTAAACTAGAGATGTTAAAGGTGGTGATATTTTAGATTAAACTAGAGATGTTAGTTGGTGATATTTAAGATTAAACTAGAGATGTTAAAGGTGGTGATATTTTAGGTTGAACACCTAAACAAACACATACCAACAAACACCAACAAACAAACACCAACAAACATATGTGTAGCAGTCTAGGTTTCCACTATCTATAATGTTACCACACTCATCTGATCACTCAAGAGATCTGTCACTCAAACACCAACAAAGAAACTCCAACAAACAAATACCAACAAACAAACAACATCAAAGAAATACCAACAAACAGACACCACTAAACAGATACCATCAAACAAATACCACCAACAAACACTACCAACAAACACCACCAACAAACACCACCAAAAAAATTCCACCAAACAAACACCACCAAACAAATTCCACCAAACAGATACCACCAAATAAATACCACAAAACACATACCATTTGCCAGACACCACTAAAAGACCATAGCACTATACAGTCAATACAACTAAACAGATGAAATATACTTCTCTGGAAGACAAATGCATGAAGACGTCCAGCACTTCCACAGCCCCTTCCACAGTTCTGACAGAATCAAAAGCTGATGTAATGATGTTCTGCATCATCACTTCCAGGTCTTTCATGCCTGACCTGAATCTGACAGTCACAGATTGAGGTCAAATAATTTTCATTAAATGTTTCTTGAAAGTGCCATGAGCCAAGAACTGGCCAGATTGCAAATAAATGTATGTGACCTATTTTGTTCCCTCATTCACTACGTGGAGCCAACATATTGGCCCAGGGATTATTTTCAGAAAACCAAAGAGCTGACATATTGATTTTGGCGACTGCACAAAAATGAGCATCTTTTGCTTGTTTGTTTTGCTAAATATAATAATGTGTGGGGGCTCAGTGGTCTCGAGGTAAGGTGTCCGCCTCGAGTGCCATAGGTCACGGGTTCAAATCACAGTGGAGACCAGAATTTTTTCATGTGGATCTTCTGGTAAAAATTTCCTTGATCTCTTGGTAGTGAGATCGGACTCCCAGGTTCAGTGTCAAGTACACCAAAAATCCCTTAGCAATTAGAAATCAAAAAGAGTAAGTTTAACGGCCGCTGCCCGGACAAAAGAAAAATTCTAGCAAAAAATGTACCCAAAATTAATTGTACCTTCTCCCAAGCCTAGTACAACACAGGAAGTTTAAAATACCTACTAAGTCGTACAACTGGCTAGCTCTCCGGCTTACATGACAACAGATAATAACATTCAACTTCCTCTGCCTTTAGTAACGTGTGGATATTGTGAAAACAACTGCACTTAATAAGTTATAGTTAATAGTTATTGCCCATCGCGAACCGATGATGGCCACAACATCAGACGGTTTTTGTCTTAATAATGTGATGTGCGCTGTATGAGGATTACAGCGAGGAAGAATATGCACTGGTCATCAATCTCACTCTTATCTCGAGGTACTCGAGATCAGTGACAACAAGACTATTGGTCGAGACGACTGGAGGTAACTTGAGTTGCAGGCACTCTGGTTTTACCACCCTTGAGACCAGGGGTCGCTTGAAACTTGCGCGATTTGATCACCCACCATTTCCGTTCATCACTGTTAGAGGCGAGTGCCTTAACCTCTTAACTACAGCACTTAATTATGTGGAACCTTAAGAGCATGGCAAGCTATATTTCTTTCATGTATCGGTGTCAAGCTGAATAATCTAGTGGTGAGCAGAACAAAATGTCAATTATTTTCAATTAACAAAATCTGACAACTATAATTCCTCTCACACAAATGTTCATCTACACATTGGAATGTTTGCATTCTATTGTATTCTCAATGTAATTCTCAACAGCTTGCTATATAACGTGTGGTATTTTAGAAAATCATTGGCGAAGATACATAGACCACAACTAAGTGAAGCAGTGCTGGAGTTTTACATAAGAAAGAAACAAAAGTGTATTCAGAGGTAAAACAACTATTCAAACAAAAGTGTATTCAGAGGTAAAACAACTATTCAAACTAAAGTGTATTCAGAGGTAAAACAACTATTCAAACAAAAGTGTATTCAGAGGTAAAAACAACTATTCAAACAAAAGTGTATTCAGTGGTAAAATAACTATTCAAACAAAAGTGTATTCAGAGGTAAAACAACTATTTACAAATGAATGAGCTAAATATCATGTTAGAAAAGTTTGCCTGTCCTAGAAAATGCACAAACCTAAGTTTTTACAAGAATACCTGGGACGATGAGTCTAACGTCTGGTCAGGCAAAACACACTGATCGGAGAATGTTAGCCAGGGTCAGGAGAAATATACTGGCCAAGACCCTCACCTGACGTCCTCATTGGTCATCCTGGAAACGACTTGTTGTCAAGAACAACAGTCTGGCTAACAAGGTGAGGTTCGACGTGATGTCCATAGTAGTGAGCGCCATGCAGATGAAGCCAACCGCCTGGAGGACACCGGTCCACCTTCAGCACGCTCGAGATGTGAGGAAAGCTACTACAACCTGTCCCTTAACGCCATTTTCAGGGCGCACATAAGAGTAACCTACTCACTGTGGGCATTTGAAACAACAATACAACCAGAAGACCCACATGAAAAAAATTGTAGTCTCCATCGTGATTTGAACCCGCGACCTCCTGCACCCGAGACGGACAAATTACCTCAAGCTAATTTAATCATCTATGTTTAATATCTTTATCCCCATTTTTTCTCATGTTTCAATCTGCTATAATCAATCTTTAAATGTAAAGGTCTCCATTTCTGTTTCTGCCTAAAAATCTCACCATATTCTCATCAACTTACAATCTATCTTTCTCCTCTTCATTCTTATTTTCTGTTTACATTGAAAACCTCCAGTGCCTGCTATTTTTGTTTTCTCTTATTAACAAAATTTGTTCAAGTATGCTACTGCTTGACCATCTCAAACACATTCTTCAGCCATGCCACCAACTTTCATTAAATCGATCGTCTCCGTTCAGACTCACTTGTTGTAGCTGTCATGCCAGGAAGCTGCTTTAACATCCAGAATGTTCTTCTTCTGGGTGGAGAGTTGATGAAGGTATTCTTCAAACTGACTCTCAATCTCTACAAGACCACGCACAATCTCCAAACCCTTTTGGCCCGCAAAGTGAGGCATCTCAGCCTTAGTTCCATCCAGTTGTCGAGCAAAATGGAACTCTGAGTCACACACCTGTTATGAATTTATTGAAGACTAAATCATCTTAATGCTCGTGATAAGCAAAAACACAGAAAATGATGGAAACATCAACAAAATTAAAGGTGTCCTATAGATGATGGTGCCATCAGGGATGAAGAGTAGGAGGCTTGAGTAGTAGCAGGTGTAAACTTCTGTAAGGTGGTGTGGCTAGTTCTCTACCCTGCTGCCTTGTATTTGTATAAGGTAAACAGTTCCATGGAGGATTCTGCCTTTAGGGATGGAAATCTTAGAGATTCAACTTAACAAGATTTCAACTTTTAAGTTGACCAATTCCTTTAGTTGCTGCCTTACTTTCCCTAACTCTTAGAGAATCAGGTACTCATTTCTAGTTGGGTAGACTTGAGCAACATATGAATAGGCAATGCACCAAGTCAGTTTTGCTTTGAAAGGCAACAGTTCTAAACACTTTGCCACTTGAACAATCATTATGACAGATACAAAGGTTAAATATTGTGACCATAAAAGGTGACAGAATGCTAAATTAGAAAAAAAATATAATAAAAGGCCTCTGAACAAATAAGCAAAAATGAAATGCAACAATGACACTAAGAACAGGAATAAGATTGTTTGGGTTCATTAATAATAATAATAGCTGTCCATCGTTGTCGATGAGGACCGCCGACATCATCCTTGTCACAGATTTCCCTGCTGGGTGTGGGTGCGCATGTGGCTGAACAGGCCTATGCAGCAACAAAAACATCTGCTACACAGCGGGCACACAAGGTTTGTAGAAGGTGATGGCGGTCCCGCTGTTCGGGATTTCCGGGTCTCGCGTCTGCTCTGGACTTTTACAACACAGTCGTCTTCACCGCTAGCTACACCTGATTTGACTGCGCTTCTACAGTCAGATCTGTTTTGCGCAAGACATTCCCAGGTGTCGATGTCAATCTGGCAACCTATCAGTGAATCATTCAGACCGTCTTTAAAATGTTTCTTTGGGCGCCCTCTCTTGCGCCATCCCTCTCTCAGCTCGCCGTAGAGAAGCTTCTTTGGGAGCCGCTCGTCTGACATACGGACGAGGTGTCCAGCCCATCCTAGTCATGCTTTTTATAGCTAACATAGCCCTCGAGAGAACCTCGATGTGAGTGACACGATCTTGCCATCGGATGTGGAATATTCGCCTCAGGCAACCTGTGTGGAAGTGGTTTAACCTCCTTGCATGTCCAGAGTATACAGTCCAGCTTTCGCAAGCGTATAGTAGGGTTGGAATGATGGTTGCACGGTAGACTTTGAGTTTGTTCTTGACGCTGATGCCACGACGTGCCCAGACCATCGAGCACATTCTACCAAAGGCTGTGCTGGCCTTTGCTATTCTGCTTGCCACCTCATCGTCTAGGCTGACAGATTTCGACAGCGTGCTGCCCAGATATGTGAATTTGTCTACGACATTTAGCGTCTGCCCGCTGTCTGTAGTCTCTGGTTTTGTGTACGGCATGCCTGGTGCTGGTTGGTACATGACCTCTGTTTTTTTTGGCATTTATGGTCAGGTCAAAATTTTCGCATGCTGCAGAGAACCGGTCCATTCCGACCTGCATGTTCAGTTCTGAGTTGCTCATTACGACTTTGTAAATTAGCTGTCAGCTGTCCTATCTGTGTCCAACCTCCCAAATAATCAATCAATCAATCATGGAAACTGGCCTATAGAAACAACTTCAGTGCACCAGTGTGACCCCCTATATGCTATTCTGACTTGGTCAAGTATCCCTTCACTGCTGGGTCAACTGGGACAAGCAGTCACACCAAGATAAAGCCTTTGATACGCCCAGTCTGTCAAATTGAGAGTGATGTAATTTGAATCTAGTACATCGAAATTGTAAACCAAGTTCACAATCCCTAGGCCACATGCACCCATATATATGCCCCATATAAATAAGAAAAGGAAATTGTTCACAGAACTGATTTCATTGCGTCTGAATGTAACCATGCGTGCTCATTCCCTTTCATTTAAGCAAGTGTCAACGACAGAGCATGAACTCCCGCGATGGCTCTGAAATTGATCTCTGACATTCTTAGGTATACATTCAGTTAGGTAGATTTCAAGAAATGGTCATGCCATTACAAACTCCCCGGCATTCCTGGTCTGTCAAACTGGGCACGATGTGATGCGAACATGATAAGCTGAGCTCATAGACCATAGACCAATCTCTCCCCATTCATGATAAACTGAGCTCACAGACCATAGACCAATCTCTCTCCATACATGATAAACTCAGCTCACAGACCATAGACCAATCTCTCTCCATACATGATAAACTGAGATCACAGACCATAGACCAATCTCTCCCCATACATGATAAACTGAGCTCACAGACCATAGACCAATCTCTCTCCATACATGATAAACTGAGCTCACAGACCATAGACCAATCTCTCTCCATACATGATAAACTGAGCTCACAGACCATAGACCAATCTCTCTCCATACATGATAAACTGAGCTCACAGACCATAGACCAATCTCTCCCCATACATGATAAACTGAGCTCAGACCATAGACCAATCTCTCCCCATACATGATAAACTGAACTCAGACTCTAGACCAATCTCTCCCCATACATGATAAACTGAGCTCTCCGACCCAAGATCACCAAATCTCTCTCCATACATGATAAACTGAGCTCTCCGATACAAGATCACCAAATCTCTCCATACATGATAAACTGAGCTCTCCGACCCAAGATCACCAAATCTCTCTCCATACATGATAAACTGAGGTCTCCGATACAAGATCACCAAATCTCTCTCCATACATGATAAACTGAGCTCTCCGATACAAGATCACCAAATCTCTCCATACATGATAAACTGAGCTCTCCGACCCAAGATCACCAAATCTCTCTCCATACATGATAAACTGAGCTCTCCGATCCAAGATCACCAAATCTCTCTCCATACATAATAAACTGAGCTCTCCGATCCAAGATCACCAAATCTCTCTCCATACATAATAAACTGAGCTCTCCGATCCAAGATCACCAAATCTCTCTCCATACATAATAAACTGAGCTCTCCGATCCAAGATCACCAAATCTCTCTCCATACATAATAAACAAGTAAAGGCCCAAATAAAAGTGACAAACGAAAAGTCTTTATTTCAATAAAAATAAAACTGTGGGCACTTATTCTTCTTCTTTTTCGATCGTTCTCAATCTCCCGCTACCAAGCTCTGAACGTTCTCAATCTCCCGCTACCAAGCTCTGAAAAGGGCTTTGCAAGTAGCTGGATGTAGTCCAGAGAACTGAATGCATTGTGTAATAGTTTACAGCTTGACTGCAATATTTGCACCTTTCGGTCTGACACATCCAACTTGAGTAGACATTTTTGAGTACCGGGTTAGCCTTCCCTCAACAATCCCTTCTACTTAGCCAGTCTGCTCCGTTGCAGATTGTTATCCAGGATCAACGCGTGGAGGTCTAGAAGGGTCTTGGCAGCTCTAGCTCACTGGCTCTGATGCTAGCAGTCAGTTATGGGTCGCTGAGCACTGTAGTAAATATTCCCCTTCTCAGCATCTTAATCCCGCAATAATTCAGTGATCTTTGCTCAACCAAAATATGTGGATCAATATTGTTTTTTGACAAAATCTTGTGATTTGTGAGATACAAGCGATCTATTCACAAACAGACAAATACATACTTTAATTATTATTAGTTCCTTTCTGGTTCTAGCAGGAGTATAGGACCCTCATTATTAGTTCCTTTCTGGTTCTAGTAGGAGTATAGTACCCTCATTATTAGTTCCTTTCTGGTTCTAGTAGGAGTATAGTACGCTCATTATTAGTTCCTGTCTGGTTCTAGCAGGAGTATAAGACCCTCATTATTAGTTCCTTTCTGGTTCTAGCAGGAGTATAGGACCCTCATAGAGGAAATCTCCACAAGCATGTACGTGTTCTTGCAGTGGTGGTTTCTGCAGTACTTTATTTTACATGATGAAGTTGTCAGTCTCATGGACAACCCTATTTATTCACCTTTACAGCATGCATAGAAGGTGCAGTGGTACTATTCAGTCCTCCCTGATAGGTGCCTCTAATATCCACATAAAAAACTTTTTATAAAGATTTGAAGCTATACATCTACTCTGTGAATGATAAAGTTACCACTATTGGATACATGTGTAAATGATAGCTGCTGATCTGAAAAGTGGATATCTGAAGGGTGGATGTTCAAAAAGTGTATATCTAAAAAGTGGATATCTAATAGTAGTGGCTGTAGATGTGTACAATGGGTGTGCAAGTTACTGAAGGAAATGCAGACCTACCTCAAGCATGTCCCGGCATCTCTGGATAAAGGCATCAATTTGAGCAAATATACTGCTCCGATCCAGAACCCAACCAGAACTAGAGAATTTGTGGTGCAGCTTGGAAGTCTACATTGTTGAAGAGAGTGACTCATAAGTTTTTGGATGATTTGTCAATTATTGGACAATTTTATAATTACTGAATGAATTAACGTTTATTAAACAATTCAGCAGTTATTGGACGATTCAAAAACTGTTAGATGATTCAACTGTTATTAGATGATAAAACTGTTGGATGATTCAACTGTTATTAGATGATACAACTGTTGGATGATTCAACTGTTATTAGATGATAAAACTGTTACTAATGACAGAACAGCTTTGAAATGTTTCAACAGTTACTGGGATGATAAGAGATGTGTTAGATGGTTCAACAGTTACTGGGATGATAAAAGATGTGTTAGATGGTTTAACCATTACTGGTATGATAAGAGATATGTTTTCACAATTACTGGGATGATAAGAGATGTGTTAGATGGCTCAACAGTTACTGGGGTGATAAGAGAGATGGTTCAACAGTTACTGTGATGATAAGAGAGATGGTTCAACAGTTACTTTGATGATAAGAGAGATCGTTCAACAGTTACTGTGATGATAAGAGAGATGGTTCAACAGTTACTTTTGTGCTGATTGTATTTGTCCAATTCCTAGTAAAGACTTCTAGTTCTGCCACGCCAAGAGGAGCAATCCTTCCATCTCAACTTCTACACTCATCTATCTGGCTGAACTATTTGGCTGAACTCATCCATCTGGCTGAACTATCTGGCTGAACTATCTGGCTGAACTCATCCATCTGGCTGAACTATCTGGCCGAACTCATCTATCTGGCTGAACTCATCTATCTGGCTGAACTCATCCAACTGGCTGAACTATCTGGCTGAACTCATCTATCTGGCTGAACTCATCTATCTGGCTGAACTCATCCAACTGGCTGAACTATCTGGCTGAACTCATCTATCTGGCTGAACTATCTGGCTGAACTCATCTAACTGGCTGAACTATCTGGCTGAACTCATCTATCTGGCTGAACTCATCCACCTGGCTGAACTATCTGGCTGAACTCATTCACCTGGCTGAACTCATTCATCTGGCTGAACTATTTGGCTGAACTCATCTATCTGGCTGAACTCATCCACCTGGCTGAACTATCTGGCTGAACTATATGGCTGAACTCATTCACCTGGCTGAACTCATTCATCTGGCTGAACTCATCCATCTGGCTGAACTATCTGGCTGAACTCATCCATCTGGCCGAACTCGTCCATATGGCTGGACTATCTGGCTGAACTCATCCATCTGGCTGAACTCATCCATCTGGCTGAACTCATCCATCTGGCCGAACTCATCCATATGGCTGAACTATCTGGCTGAACTCATCCATCTGGCTGAACTATCTGGCCGAACTCATCCATCCGGCTGAACTATCTGGCTGAATTCATCCAACTGGCCGAACTCATCCATCTGGCTGAACTCATCCAACTGGCTGAACTATTTGGAGAACTCATCCATCTGGCTGAACTATCTGGCTGAACTCATCCATCTGGCCGAACTCATCCATCTGGCTGAACTCATCCATCTGGCTGAACTATCTGGCTGAACTTGTCCATCTAGCTGAACTCATCCATCTGGCTGAACTCATCCATTTGGCCGAACTCATCCATCTGGCTGAACTCATCCAACTGGCTGAACTATCTGGCTGAACTTGTCCACCTGGCTGAACTCGTCCATCTGGCTGAACTATCTGGCTGAGCTCATCCAACTGGCCGAACTCATCCATCTGGCTGAACTCATCCAACTGGCTGAACTATCTGGCTGAACTCATCCATTTGGCCGAACTCATCCATCTGGCTGAACTCATCCAACTGGCTGAACTATCTGGCTGAACTTGTCCACCTGGCTGAACTCGTCCATCTGGCTGAACTCATCCACCTGGCAGGAACTCATCCATATGGCTGAGCTATCTGGCTGAGCTCATCCATATGGCTGAGCTATCTGGCTGAGCTCATCCAACTGGCCGAACTCATCCATCTGGCCGAACTCATTCATCTGGCTGAACTATCTGGCCGAACTCATCCATCTGGCCGAACTCATTCTAACCCTCATATTTTGAGTTGAATGACCAGATCATCAATGTGTATATGGGCACTATCATGGGTCAGGGTTACACATGTCTATTCATAGCCCCCCCCCCTCCCCAAGTACCTTATTTTGTCACAATGTTAGGACTTTTTCCTCCTGATGTACTACACACAATGTTAGAGCTCTTTCCTCCTGATGTACTACACACAATGTTAGGGCTCTTTCCTCCTGATGTACTACACACAATGTTAGGGCTCTTTCCTCCTGATGTACTACACACAATGTTAGGGCTCTTTCCTCCTGATGTACTACACACAATGTTAGGGTTCTTTCCTCCTGATGTACTACACACAATGTTAGGGCTCTTTCCTCCTGATGTATTACACACAATGTTAGGGCTCTTTCCTCCTGATGTACTACACACAATGTTAGGGCTCTTTCCTCCTGATGTACTACACACAATGTTAGGACTCTTTCCTCCTGATGTACTACACACAATGTTAGGGCTCTTTCCTCCTGATGTACTACACACAATGTTAGGACTCTTTCCTCCTGATGTACTACACACAATGTTAGGACTCTTTCCTCCTGATGTACTACACACAATGTTAGGGCTCTTTCCTCCTGATGTACTACACACAATGTTAGGACTCTTTCCTCCTGATGTACTACACACAATGTTAGGACTCTTTCCTCCTGATGTACTACACACAATGTTAGGGCTCTTTCGTCCTGATGTACTACACACAATGTTAGGGCTCTTTCGTCCTGATGTACTACATAGATGACGGTTTCGGTATTATTGACATGCAGTAAAGCTGACCTCTCTAGTCTCAACGACTATGAACACTTCCATCCACTATCAGTTTCACATCCGATATCTCTTTCCCACTTGTCAACTTTCTAGAGATCGCTGTCTCCATCTGTCCTCTCCACTAATTCCCAATCGTAGCTACAAGGCCTTGTTTTTGTGAGGATGAGTAGGTCTTTCTACTTTAGGTCCACAAGATGCTTGAATTCCTCCGTAAGTGTCTCTGTCCTGTGACCCCATCACCTCTGTCCTTCAGCAGGTTCTTGATATCTCCTTATCTTAACTTATTTATACTGGTTTAGAAGACTCTGCAGTCTGTATACAATATGTTTCTTTTACATTCACTTGATATAAAAATAACTATGTGCATCCAATCTATTGTGAATGCACTAATTCCCTCCCCTATTTCAGGTTACAATTGTAATACTTAATTACTGTACAATAATATTAATTATTTATTTATATTAAATTTGTTGTTTGTTTTTTTGTAATAGTAGTACTTATACGTAAACAAGATACTACACAATTTGTATTTCTTTGTAAAACGACTGTTTTTACGGTTAATATTGAAATGTATCTTTGTTATTCAACAATTTTTACAAAATGTGTATTTAAGCGCCATAAATTTCCAAACTGTATATTTATATGCCCAAGGTTAGCAGAATTCATATTTATATGTTAGAAATGTATGGAAATAATAAATGTCAGAAGGTTTTCAAGTTTATGCTGTATACGTGAGAAATATATAAAAATAAATTTTATGTATGAGAAATTAATAACAATAATATTTAAATGTGACAAATGCATAACACTACTATTTATACATGAGAAATGTATAACAATATTATTTGTACATGAGAAATGTATAGCAGTAAATTTAAACGAGAAATGTATAACAATACTATTTATACATAAGAAATGTAGAGCATTAAATTTATACATCAGAAATGTATAACAATACTATTTATACATGAGAAATTTATACAAGAGTCTGTATACAACCAGTTACATTTACATCACCTTGCTCTAAAAGCTATGCGCATCCAATTTATTCTTAAATGCATTAACTGTCCCTGCCTCCACTACCTCCCCTGGGAATGCATTCCAAGCATTTACCCCTCTCTGACTAAAAAAATATTTCGTAATATCTAATAAGGACCTTTCTTTAGTTAATTTGTAGCTATGCCCTCTTGTTCTTGTAGGTGGTTGTATTGTGAAAAACTTGTTATAGTCTAATTTATCTATTTCTCTGATCATCTTAAAATCATGTATTAAGTCACCTCAAATTCTTCTCTCTTCTAGACACTTAGGCCAGTTTTTCTGACTCTTTCCCAATAACTGTAATTCTGGAATCCCACTATCAGTTTTGTCACTATTCTTTGTATCCTTTCCAGCATGTTTATATCTCCGATACAATAAGGACTCCACACCTGTACACAGCTCCAATTTAGGTCTAACTAATGCTTTATACAGTTTGACTATCACTTCCTTGCTCCCTTACTCTTTCTCATTGACCTTCCTCTGACCGTGTGAAACTTGTCCTTTCTGGCCATCCACAGCTCCTTGTCCATAAAATCTTAATCTGCCATCTCCCTATTCTTGATTCTGATCCTTCAACACTAAAGGTATTTCATGATTATCCCAGCATTGTCTACAAATGGGGCAGAAATCTGAGGGACTTGCTGGCTGGAAGCTGTATCAACACTTGCTCCAATAACCACCATGGCCACTTGATCTGTAAGAATGAGCTTACTGTGTTACATGTTCCTATGTCTTCCATACATATCCTGTTACATGCTCCTATGTCTTCCAGACATATCCTGTTACATGTTCCTACGTCTTCCAGACATATCCTGTTACATGTTCCTATGTCTTCCAGACATATCCTGTTACATGCTCCTATGTCTTCCAGACATTATCCTGTTACATATTCCTGTCTTCCAGACATATTCTGTTACATGCTCCTATGTCTTCCAGACATATCCTGTTACATGTTCCTATGTCTTCCAGACATATTCTGTTACATGTTCCTATGTCTTCCAGACATATCCTGTTACATGTTCCTATGTCTTCCAGACATATCCTGTTACATGCTCCTATGTCTTCCAGACATATCATGTTACATGCTCCTATGTCTTCCAGACATATCCTGTTACACGTTAATATGTCTTCCAAACATATTCATTACATGTTCCTATGTCTTCCAGACATATCCTGTTACATGCTCCTATGTCTTCCAGACATATCCTGTTACATGCTCCTATGTCTTCCAGACATATCCTGTTACATATTCCTGTCTTCCAGACATATCCTGTTACATGCTCCTATGTCTTCCAGACATATCCTGTTACATGTTCCTACGTCTTCCAGACATATCCTGTTACATGCTCCTATGTCTTCCAGACATATCCTGTTACATGTTCCTATGTCTTCCAGACATTCTGTTACATGCTCCTATGTCTTCCAGACATATCCTGTTACATGTTCCTATGTCTTCCAGACATATCCTGTTACATGCTCCTATGTCTTCCAGACATATCCTGTTACATGCTCCTATGTCTTGCAAACATATCCTGTTACATGTTCCTACGTCTTCCAGACATATCCTGTTACATGCTCCTATGTCTTCCAGACATATCATGTTACATGCTCCTATGTCTTCCAGACATATCCTGTTACATGTTCCTATGTCTTCCAGACATTCTGTTACATGCTCCTATGTCTTCCAGACATATCCTGTTACATGCTCCTATGTCTTGCAAACATATCCTGTTACATGCTCCTATGTCTTCCAGACATATCCTGTTACATATTCCTGTCTTCCAGACATATCCTGTTACATGTTAATATGTCTTCCAAACATATTCATTACATGTTCCTATGTCTTCCAGACATATCCTGTTATATATTCCTGACTTCCAGACATATCCTGTTACATGCTCATATGTCTTCCAGACATATCCTGTTACATGTTCCTATGTCTTCCAGACATATTCTGTTACATGTTCCTATGTCTTCCAGACATATCCTGTTACATATTCCTGTCTTCCAGACATATCCTGTTACATGTTCCTATGTCTTCCAGACATATTCTGTTACATGTTCCTATGTCTTCCAGACATATTCTGTTACATATTCCTGTCTTCCAGACATATTCTGTTACATGTTCCTATGTCTTCCAGACATATTCTGTTACATATTCCTGTCTTCCAGACATATCCTGTTACATGTTCCTATATCTTCCAGACATATCCTGTTACATGTTCCTATGTCTTCCAGACATATCCTGTTACATGCTCCTATGTCTTCCAGACATACCCTGTTACATGTTCCTATGTCTTCCAGACATATCCTGTTACATGCTCCTATGTCTTCCAGACATATCCTGTTACATGCTCCTATGTCTTCCAGACATATCCTGTTACATGTTCCTATGTCTTCCAGACATTCTGTTACATGTTCCTATGTCTTCCAGACATATCCTGTTACATATTCCTATCTTGCAGACATATCCTGTTACATATTCCTGTCTTGCAGACATATCCTGTTACATATTCCTGTCTTCCAGACATATCCTGTTACATGTTCCTATGTCTTCCAGACATATTCTGTTACATGCTCCTATGTCTTCCAGACATATCCTGTTACATATTCCTATCTTGCAGACATATCCTGTTACATATTCCTGTCTTGCAGACATATCCTGTTACATATTCCTGTCTTCCAGACATATCCTGTTACATGTTCCTATGTCTTCCAGACATATCCTGTTACATGTTCCTATGTCTTCCAGACATATCCTGTTACCTGCTCCTATGTCTTCCAGACATATCCTGTTACATGTTCCTATGTCTTCCAGACATATCCTGTTACATGCTCCTATGTCTTCCAGACATATCCTGTTACATATTCCTGTCTTCCAGACATATCCTGTTACATGTTCCTATGTCTTCCAGACATATCCTGTTACATGTTCCTATGTCTTCCAGACATATCCTGTTACATATTCCTGTCTTCCAGACATATCCTGTTACATGTTCCTATGTCTTCCAGACATATCCTGTGGCTCTCCCAAAAACAGTTGTTGACACCAAAGAGGAATTCATCTGTAAGTCCCGCAACCTCACATATTCAATCCTTTGCATGACACACATCCATGAGACATGTTTGGAGCTCCGTCACACTTTCAGCAACACATTATCAATATTATTTCCTAGTATTCAGGTCATCTGGACATCAACCCCTTTAGTGGTCCTGGGCGCTGAGGAAGCAGTGATGATCGACATCCATTTGAGCCGATGAATAGACTGATCTGTCTCATAGACTGCTTTCAGCTGCACGGCAGCGACATTCTCCAAACCTTGACCTAGATTATACCTCTCCTAATCTTTTTGCTCTCTCCATTTGCCTTTCTTCTCCCTGTTCTCATATTTATGTGTTTTATGTACACGTATCACGGATCTGGTCATTTCCCGTTTGGCTTCTCGGGCCTTTTACTTTTACCCGATTATACGCTTCCCTGACCAGTCTTTTCACTTGTACTTACAATGTCTGACCAGTCTTTTCACTTGTACTTACAATGGCTGACCAGTCCATATGGATTACTTAACTAAATATCTTTTTATACAGACACAGACAAGGTTAACCCTGTCAAAAAAAATCGCTGTGTTGTAATTGGATATGTTGGGCCAAACGGCACAGATATTGCAGCATCTCTTAGATTCAAACGCAACAAAACGTCCTTTTCAGGATAAACACAGAAGAAGAATAAATCTTTTTGATGTGTTCATCTCTTTTTTTGTTCCAGCGTGGCACCTGAACCGGTGCCTTTCCATGTTTATAAACATTTGGTAAAGACTTGTACTGGTCATAATGAGTGCCCTCATCGACATTGGTAAAGACTTGTACTGGTCATAATGAGGGTCCTCATCAATATTGGTAAAGACTTGTACTGGTCATAATGAGTGCCCTCATCAATATTGGTAAAGACTTGTACTGGTCATAATGAGGGTCCTCATCGATATTGGTAAAGACTTGTACTGGTCATAATGAGTGCCCTCATCAACATTGGTAAAGACTTGTACTAGTCATAATGAGGGTCCTCATCAATATTGGTAAAGACTTGTACTGGTCATAATGAGGGTCCTCATCGACATTGGTAAAGACTTGTACTAGTCATAATGAGGGTCCTCATCGATATTGGTAAAGACTTGTACTAGTCATAATGAGGGTCCTCATCGATATTGGTAAAGACTTGTACTAGTCATAATGAGGGTCCTCATCGATATTGGTAAAGACTTGTACTGGTCATAATGAGGGTCCTCATCGATATTGGTAAAGACTTGTACTAGTCATAATGAGGGTCCTCATCGATATTGGTAAAGACTTGTACTGGTCATAATGAGGGTCCTCATCGATATTGGTAAAGACTTGTACTAGTCATAATGAGGGTCCTCATCGATATTGGTAAAGACTTGTACTAGTCATAATGAGTGCCCTCATCAATATTCGTAAAGACTTGTACTGGTCATAATGAGGGTCCTCATCGACATTGTTTTTACATAAAAACTTATTTGACCAATTTCGTTTTTCAATCCTGATATGTATTTAAGTTTAAGATTGATCTTAGTTAACTGGTTCATTTGTTCAGTCCCTGATAAAGACAATTACTGGTAAAAACAATGAACCTTTCCCTCTAACTGGTCTTTAACTCTTTCAGGACTTGATTCTTTTTAGGTTTGGACAAAATTAATTTTCAGCTGTAGCAAAATTTCACTGCATCCTTTTTACAACTGACTATTACACACCCTAGCATAGACAAATATAGTACTCATTATATATCATTGTCAAGAATAATGGGTACAAAAATTGAAAATATCTGTAAATTACTGATATTTCATTATTTGAAAAAAATAATTATGTTGTACACACAAAAAAATTTTAAGAGTAGATAATTTATAAGTAAAAATATTGTAAATAAGTCAAAATATTTTAACTCACCATCCTTTTTCATTGGACTAAATTGTTGATTTCAATTTATCTGGTAATTTTTCAGAATAGTATCCAAAGTCCCTCAAAACACTGTTTATTTGATGCATTTATCTCCACAAATGGTCTATAGAAGCAGTGGGCGTTGCCATTATTTTTTAGGAATCAACAACACAGTTTAGCTACTTCAAAACGCAAATATATCACTTATTCAGTACCAAAGCACGTGTGGCTCGACTAAAATGTCACGAACGGAAGCTGATCTAGTTCTGGTTGTAATTTTTAAGTAGTTTGGTTAACACAAAACCCAAATCACGACTCTACAAAATAAAATCTTATTTATCGGTTAATGGTCCTTTGGGGTTTAAATCAGAGTCCGATATATCGTCATCGGTCCTGAAAGAGTTAATAAATATGCCTTTTAACCAACTTTATATAAGAATGTCCCTTGACCAAAATAACCGCACATCACTGACTTAATGTACAGATACTGACCTTGTCATAGATCAGTTTCCAGCTCTCACAACATTCGATGCAGTCATTGAGTGTCTGTCTACCGGTTATTACAAATCCTTCAAATATGCCGTCCAGATTAATCTCTGCACAGCAGCGACGAATGATTTCATTGCTCATCTGTCGAGAAACAGTACATATACTATTTATAGTTTACACGAGCAATTGTTTTCATTGCGGCTTTCTGTGTCTGACACACACACCCCACCCCACATAGAACACACCCCACCCCACAGAGAACACACACCACCCCACCCTACCCTACACAGAAAATACAATACAGAACACACACCACCCCAACCCATAGAACACACACCACCCCACCCCACAGAACACACACCACCCCAACCCACAGAACACACATCACCCCACCCTACATAGAACACACACCACCCCCACCCTACACAGAAAATACAACACAGAACACACCCCACCCCACAGAACACACACCACCCCAACCCACAGAACACACACCACCCCAACCCACAGAGCACACACCACCCCAACCCACAGAACACACACCACCCCACCCTACACAGAACATACAACACAGAACACACCCCAAGCCAACACAGAAAACACCCCAACCCACAGAACACACACCACCCCAACCCACAGAACACACCACCCCAACACACAGAACACACACCACCCCACCCTACTAACATAGAACACACACCACCCCACCCCACATAGAACACACACCACACCACCCCACATAGAACACACACCACCCCAGCCCACAGAACACACACCACCCCACCCTACACAGAACATAGAACACAGAACACACCCCCCACCAATACAGAAAACACCCCAACCCACAGAACACACACCACCCCAACCCACAAAACACACACCACCCCAACCCACAGAACACACCCCACCCCAACACAGAAAACACCCCAACACAGAATTCACTCCACCCCACACAGGACACTCACCACCCCACCCCACACAGAAACAAGCACATATACCTCATCCTGGCTTAAGTATACGCCTACAACCTTCCACTCAATTAGTTCCTTGCAGGAAGCTTGTACTTCAGGATTTCTGTGGTAGCTGATTGAGTCATTTGTGTCAGAGATAATGATGTTTCTAGCATAGTGAACAACCTTCTTTGCCACCTTTTACAACATCCATATTGGAGTTATCAGCTCCCCCCCCCCTTGCATGGAGTGATAAGCCCCCCCCCCCACCTCACTGCATGGAGTGATCAGTTCAGCCCCCCCCCTGCATGGAGTTATCAGCTCCCCTTCCCTTGCATGGAGTGATAAGCCCCCCTCCCTGCATGGAGTGATCAGTCCCCCCCCCCCCTTGCATGGAGTGATAAGCCCCCCCCCCTTGCATGGAGTGATAAGCCCCCCCCCTGCATAGAGTGACCAGCTTCCCCCCCCTTGCATGGAGTCACACACACCCCCCCCCCCCCAAATTAAAAAAAACATCCCCCAACCCACAGAACACACGCCACCCCAACCCACAGAACACACACCACTCCAACCCACAGAACACACACCACTCCAACCCACAGAACACACCACCTCAACCCACAGAACACACACCACCCCAACCCACAGAACACACACCACCCCAACCAACAGAACACACACCACCCCAACCCACAGAACACACACCACACCCCCCCCCCCCCCCCCCCCCCACATGTTATGAATTCATTTATAATACTATCAGTTCATTTTTAATACTGTTACATGAATTTTGTTATCAATTCAATAAAAAAAAAAATAGAATTGTTCACAATGCTTTAAATTCCGGTATAATGTTATCAATTTGTAACACTACAAATGTATATACACCATTATATCAATATAATAATATTCAAACTTGAAGGTTTGAACCCCCACCTTCTTGAGTATTCCCGTCACTTTCTCCTTGGTCTTGTAGAAGTCAGAGTTTTTCCAGACGACACAAATGCAGTTGAGAATCCTTGGAAGCAGCTTGGCAATGTCCTTCGGCTTGGCATCTGCCAGTTCATGACATGGATCTTTCAGTATGGTTAAAAATCTCAAGTTGCTCTCTGCTTGTTTTGATCCTTCCTGTAATAGATAACGTACAAAATATGCATACATGTCAATGACATCAGCTAAATCATGGTACATCTGCCGCCAATATAAACCCATACACAAACCAGACCAATGAAAACCCATACACAAACCAGACCAATGAAAACCCATACACATACGAGCCCAATGAAAACCCATACACAAACCAGACCAATGAAAACCCATACACATACGAGCCCAATGAAAACCCATACACAAACCAGACCAATGAAAACCCATACACAAACCAGACCAATGAAAACCCATACACAAACCAGACCAATAAAAACCCATACACAAACCAGACCAATGAAAACCCATACACATACGAGCCCAATGAAAACCCATACACAAACCAGACCAATGAAAACCCATACACATACGAGCCCAATGAAAACCCATACACAAACCTGACCAATGAAAACCCATACACAAACCAGACTAATGAAAACCCATACACAAACCTGACCAATGAAAACCCATACACAAACCAGACCAATGAAAACCCATACACAAACCAGACCAATGAAAACCCATACACAAACCAGACCAATGAAAACCCATACACACACGAGCCCAATGAAAACATGTAGACATTTGACAGTAATCCCTCTCAGTCATGACTTCTTACTCTCTACTGAGTTTTCAGTTTGATTGTTTTCTCGCAGCGCTGTCTTTACACGTCTCTGTGTTGCATGACATTCTTTTCACTCAGTCTGAGGTGGCTCTTCATGGCACATCTTCACTTGGTTTGTCTCAGCTTCGTCTTCTCAGGATGTCAGACCAATGTCCAGTGCCTTCAAGTGTTGCGTACACTCATCCTTGAACCTCAGCTGTGGTCAGGTCACTGTTGAGTTGCCATCTGCCAACTCTCCATAGAGAATATATTGGGGGATGTGACATCATGCAGTGAACATAACCCAACCATCATAGTCTTCACTATCTAAGGAGAGTCAACTTGCTAGGGAAACCAGTGCAAGAAATCACCTATGCATTTATCACTCCGTCCATCCAATTAAAGGATCTGAACCATTGGTTTTGTTGTTTTTTCAAACATATGTTGTGAGAAGATCAAATATGGCAGTAGTTTTGCCAGTGTGACTCCATGTCTGGGTCTAGAGACACATATGAAATGAAAACTAATATACACAATAGACCAATGAAGCTGCCAAAGACGGATGTGTTGGACTGAAAGGTGCAAATATCGCAGTTAAACTGTAAACTAGCGACACACATTCCATTCTCTGGACTATATTCTGCTACTTGCAAAGCCGTGTTCAGGTCTTGGTAGCTGGAGATTGACAACGAACGCAGAAGAAGAAGACCAATGAAAACTAATATACAAAATAGACCAATGAAAAACATGCTGTGCAGAAATATATGGATTTTGTCAAGTATCAATAATTAAAATGATAAAAAATATTCATTTCTAAATATCAATGGCTAAAAGCAGATTTCTTGAAATAAACAACCAAAGCAGATTATAATACTGTACGCCATCTAATTTTTGGTATTACTAAACATATATGAGAACTATTTTCTATCTTACTTACTTAGTCGCTCCTCTTCTACCGTGAGGTGTAGAGGTACTATTTTCTATCTAAGAAATCAATTATCAAAAATCTAACATTAGAATGATTGCTTTAAAAAAATATTTTCAAAATTTAGGATTAGAAAAATAAATATATTTACATAATTTGTATTTTCAAAACTACTAGAGAAACCACAGCAAACTGTTCCGTTATACAATAGAGGCGATACAAAGAAAAAGTACATATTATGGATAATAAATACAAGCTGGCAGTAAATACATATTTGTTTACACTGGAACAATACAGGTATACCTGAAATCTTCTGTCAATTTAAAAAATAACAGAAGGATGGAGGATACATATTTGCAAAACTTGTTTAAATGCTTAAAATCTCACTTTTATCAATCCGGAGAGTTTGAGGAAGGGTGCAACATATGAAGACTTGGCTAGCTCAAGGATGTTAGTTAACTGCTTCACTCCTGGTTTATCCAGCTGAATTGTAATTCCTGACAAATCTGCACATCGGTTTTTCCAGAAATCAATTTCTTCTAGAGGGCCAGAGTTCTCTGCCATTTCAAATGCATCCTGGGAACTAAGTACTTCCTTAATCTGTCTAGCCCAGTGAATGACTGATGCTGAGGAAGGATGCCAGCTAGGTTAGTCTTAAACACGCTATTATTTTCTTATCAATGTGCATAATCAATATACTTATATAGTCACTAAATCCAACATTATATTATAAATGGTTTCAAAATACTGAGCAGTGCATAAGCTGTAGTGGTCAGCAACAAAAAGCTAACTGCTAGGGTCAGGACCGGCGACCTAAAGCTACCAAGACTTCTCCGCCTCCACGTGGTGATCCTGGATAACAGGCTGCAAGAGGGTACAGTACCAAATTAAAGGTCCAGATCTGATATAAGAAATTATTTTTGTAATCAGCAAGTAGTGAATGCTTGTAATGCATTGTCATAGGAAATAGTGGAGGCAGGGTCAATCAATTAATGCATTCAAGAATAGATTATATGGGCATAGGTATTTTAAAATCAAGTGAATGTAAAATAAATTGGTTGTATACTGACACTGGAGAGTCTTGTAAAGCAGTAAAAAAATGTTACATGCAGACTGGCTAAAGAGAAGGGAAGACTGGCTAAGGAGAAGGGAGGGAAGACTGGCTAAGGAGAATGGAGGGCAGATTGGCTAAGGAGAAGGGAAGCCTGGCTAAGGAGAAAGGTAGAATGGCTAAAGAAAAGGGAAGACTGTCTAAGGAGAAGAGAGGGAAGACTGGCTAAGGAGAAGGGAGGGCAGATTGGCTAAGGAATAGGGAAGACTGGCTAAGGAGAAAGGACGACTGGCTAAGGAGAATGGAGGAGAGACTGGCTAAGGAGAAGAGAGGGCTGATTGGCTAAGGAAACAGGAGGGAAGACTGGCTAAGGAGAAGGGAGAGCAGACTGGCTAAGGAGAAGGTAGGGCAGATTGGCTAAGGAGAAGGGAGGGCAGACTGGCTAAGGAGATGGGACGGAAGACTGGCTAAGGAGATGGGACGGAAAACTGGCTAAGGAGAAGGGAGGGCAGACTGGCTAAGGAGAACGGCAGGAAGACTGGCTAAGGAGAAGGTACGGGCAGATTGGCTAAGGAGATGGGAGGGAAGACTGGCTAATGAAAAGGGAGGGCAGATTGGCTAAGGAGAAGGGAGGGCAGATTGGCTAAGGAGATGGGAGGGCACATTGGCTAAGGAGATGGGAGGGAAGACTGGCTAAGGAGAAGGGAGGGCAGATTGGCTAAGGAGATGGGAGGGAAGACTGGCTAAGGAGAAATGAGGGCAGACTGGCTAATGAGACGGGAGGGCATACTGGCTAAGGAGAAGGGAGGGCAGACTGGCTAAGGAGATGGGACGGAAGACTGGCTAAGGAGAAGGGACGACTGGCTAAGGAGAACGGAAGGAAGACTGGCTAAGGAGAAGGGAGGGCAGATTGGCTAAGGAGATGGGAGGGAAGACTGGCTAATGAAAAGGGAGGGCAGATTGGCTAAGGAGATGGGAGGGAACACTGGCTAAGGAGAAGGGAGGGCAGATTGGCTAAGGAGATGGGAGGGAAGACTGGCTAAGGAGAAGGGAGGGCAGACTGGCTAAGGAGAAGGGAGGGTGGACTGGCTAAGGAGACGGGAGGGCATACTGCTAATGAGAAGGGAGGGCAGACTGGCTAAAGAGAAGGGAGGGCAGACTGGCTAAGGAGATGGGACAGAAGACTGGCTTAGGAGAAGGGAGGGCAGATTGGCTACGGAGATGGGAGGGAAGACTGGCTAATGAAAAGGGAGGGCAGATTGGCTAAGGAGAAGGGAGGGCAGACTGGCTAAGGAGAAGGGAGGGCAGATTGGCTAAGGAGATGGGAGGGCAGATTGGCTAAGGAGATGGGAGGGAAAACTGGCTAAGGAGAAGGGAGGGCAGACTGGCTAAGGAAATGGGAGGGCAGACTGGCTAAGGAGAAGGGAAGGCAGATTGGCTAAAGAGAAGGGAAGGAAGACTGGCTAAGGAGAAGGGAGGGCAGATTGGCTAAGGAGAAGGGAGGGCAGATTGGCTAAGGAGATGGGAGGGCACATTGGCTAAGGAGATGGGAGGGAAGACTGGCTAAGGAGAAGGGAGGGCAGATTGGCTAAGGAGATGGGAGGGAAGACTGGCTAAGGAGAAATGAGGGCAGACTGGCTAAGGAGACGGGAGGGCATACTGGCTAAGGAGAAGGGAGGGCAGACTGGCTAAGGAGATGGGACGGAAGACTGGCTAAGGAGATGGGACGGAAGACTGGCTAAGGAGAAGGGAGGGCAAACTGGCTAAGGAGAACGGAAGGTAGACTGGCTAAGGAGAAGGGAGGGCAGATTGGCTAAGGAGATGGGAGGGAAGACTGGCTAATGAAAAGGGAGGGCAGATTGGCTAAGGAGATGGGAGGGAACACTGGCTAAGGAGAAGGGAGGGCAGATTGGCTAAGGAGATGGGAGGGAAGACTGGCTAAGGAGAACGGAGGGCAGACTGGCTAAGGAGAAGGGAGGGTGGACTGGCTAAGGAGAAGGGAGGGCATACTGCTAATGAGAAGGGAGGGCAGACTGGCTAAAGAGAAGGGAGGGCAGACTGGCTAAGGAGATGGGACATAAGACTGGCTTAGGAGAAGGGAGGGCAGATTGGCTACGGAGATGGGAGGGAAGACTGGCTAATGAAAAGGGAGGGCAGATTGGCTAAGGAGAAATGAGGGCAGACTGGCTAAGGAGAAGGGAGGGCAGATTGGCTAAGGAGATGGGAGGGCAGATTGGCTAAGGAGATGGGAGGGAAAACTGGCTAAGGAGAAGGGAGGGCAGACTGGCTAAGGAAATGGGAGGGCAGACTGGCTAAGGAGAAGGGAAGGCAGATTGGCTAAAGAGAAGGGAAGGAAGACTGGCTAAGGAGAAGGGAGGGCAGATTGGCTAAGGAGAAGGGAGGGAAGATTGGCTAAGGAGAAGGGAGGGCAGATTGGCTAAGGAGAAGGGAGGGCAGACTGGCTAAGGAGATGGGACGGAAGACTGTCTAAGGAGAAGGGAGGGCAGACTGGCTAAGGAGAAGGGAGGGAAAACTGGCTAAGGAGAATGGAGGGCAGATTGGCTAAGGAGAAGGGAAGCCTGGCTAAGGAGAAAGGTAGAATGGCTAAAGAAAAGGGAAGACTGTCTAAGGAGAAGAGAGGGAAGACTGGCTAAGGAGAAGGGAGGGCAGATTGGCTAAGGAATAGGGAAGACTGGCTAAGGAGAAAGGACGACTGGCTAAGGAGAAGGGACGACTGGCTAAGGAGAATGGAGGAGAGACTGGCTAAGGAGAAGAGAGGGCTGATTGGCTAAGGAAACAGGAGGGAAGACTGGCTAAGGAGAAGGGAGAGCAGACTGGCTAAGGAGAAGGTAGGGCAGATTGGCTAAGGAGAAGGGAGGGCAGACTGGCTAAGGAGATGGGACGGAAGACTGGCTAAGGAGATGGGACGGAAAACTGGCTAAGGAGAAGGGAGGGCAGACTGGCTAAGGAGAACGGCAGGAAGACTGGCTAAGGAGAAGGTACGGGCAGATTGGCTAAGGAGATGGGAGGGAAGACTGGCTAATGAAAAGGGAGGGCAGATTGGCTAAGGAGAAGGGAGGGCAGATTGGCTAAGGAGATGGGAGGGCACATTGGCTAAGGAGATGGGAGGGAAGACTGGCTAAGGAGAAGGGAGGGCAGATTGGCTAAGGAGATGGGAGGGAAGACTGGCTAAGGAGAAATGAGGGCAGACTGGCTAAGGAGACGGGAGGGCATACTGGCTAAGGAGAAGGGAGGGCAGACTGGCTAAGGAGATGGGACGGAAGACTGGCTAAGGAGATGGGACGGAAGACTGGCTAAGGAGAAGGGAGGGCAAACTGGCTAAGGAGAACGGAAGGAAGACTGGCTAAGGAGATGGGAGGGAAGACTGGCTAATGAAAAGGGAGGGCAGATTGGCTAAGGAGATGGGAGGGAACACTGGCTAAGGAGAAGGGAGGGCAGATTGGCTAAGGAGATGGGAGGGAAGACTGGCTAAGGAGAAGGGAGGGCAGACTGGCTAAGGAGAAGGGAGGGTGGACTGGCTAAGGAGACGGGAGGGCATACTGCTAATGAGAAGGGAGGGCAGACTGGCTAAAGAGAAGGGAGGGCAGACTGGCTAAGGAGATGGGACAGAAGACTGGCTTAGGAGAAGGGAGGGCAGATTGGCTACGGAGATGGGAGGGAAGACTGGCTAATGAAAAGGGAGGGCAGATTGGCTAAGGAGAAGGGAGGGCAGACTGGCTAAGGAGAAGGGAGGGCAGACTGGCTAAGGAGATGGGAGGGCAGATTGGCTAAGGAGATGGGAGGGAAAACTGGCTAAGGAGAAGGGAGGGCAGACTGGCTAAGGAAATGGGAGGGCAGACTGGCTAAGGAGAAGGGAAGGCAGATTGGCTAAAGAGAAGGGAAGGAAGACTGGCTAAGGAGAAGGGAGGGCAGATTGGCTAAGGAGAAGGGAGGGCAGATTGGCTAAGGAGAAGGGAGGGCAGATTGGCTAAGGAGAAGGGAGGGCAGACTGGCTAGGGAGATGGGACGGAAGACTGTCTAAGGAGAAGGGAGGGCAGACTGGCTAAGGAGAAGGGAGGGAAAACTGGCTAAGGAGAATGGAGGGCAGATTGGCTAAGGAGAAGGGAAGCCTGGCTAAGGAGAAAGGTAGAATGGCTAAAGAAAAGGGAAGACTGTCTAAGGAGAAGAGAGGGAAGACTGGCTAAGGAGAAGGGAGGGCAGATTGGCTAAGGAATAGGGAAGACTGGCTAAGGAGAAGGGACGACTGGCTAAGGAGAAGGGACGACTGGCTAAGGAGAATGGAGGAGAGACTGGCTAAGGAGAAGAGAGGGCTGATTGGCTAAGGAAACAGGAGGGAAGACTGGCTAAGGAGAAGGGAGAGCAGACTGGCTAAGGAGAAGGTAGGGCAGATTGGCTAAGGAGAAGGGAGGGCAGACTGGCTAAGGAGATGGGACGGAAGACTGGCTAAGGAGATGGGACGGAAAACTGGCTAAGGAGAAGGGAGGGCAGACTGGCTAAGGAGAACGGCAGGAAGACTGGCTAAGGAGAAGGTACGGGCAGATTGGCTAAGGAGATGGGAGGGAAGACTGGCTAATGAAAAGGGAGGGCAGATTGGCTAAGGAGAAGGGAGGGCAGATTGGCTAAGGAGATGGGAGGGCACATTGGCTAAGGAGATGGGAGGGAAGACTGGCTAAGGAGAAGGGAGGGCAGATTGGCTAAGGAGATGGGAGGGAAGACTGGCTAAGGAGAAATGAGGGCAGACTGGCTAAGGAGACGGGAGGGCATACTGGCTAAGGAGAAGGGAGGGCAGACTGGCTAAGGAGATGGGACGGAAGACTGGCTAAGGAGATGGGACGGAAGACTGGCTAAGGAGAAGGGAGGGCAAACTGGCTAAGGAGAACGGAAGGAAGACTGGCTAAGGAGATGGGAGGGAAGACTGGCTAATGAAAAGGGAGGGCAGATTGGCTAAGGAGATGGGAGGGAACACTGGCTAAGGAGAAGGGAGGGCAGATTGGCTAAGGAGATGGGAGGGAAGACTGGCTAAGGAGAAGGGAGGGCAGACTGGCTAAGGAGAAGGGAGGGTGGACTGGCTAAGGAGACGGGAGGGCATACTGCTAATGAGAAGGGAGGGCAGACTGGCTAAAGAGAAGGGAGGGCAGACTGGCTAAGGAGATGGGACAGAAGACTGGCTTAGGAGAAGGGAGGGCAGATTGGCTACGGAGATGGGAGGGAAGACTGGCTAATGAAAAGGGAGGGCAGATTGGCTAAGGAGAAGGGAGGGCAGACTGGCTAAGGAGAAGGGAGGGCAGATTGGCTAAGGAGATGGGAGGGCAGATTGGCTAAGGAGATGGGAGGGAAAACTGGCTAAGGAGAAGGGAGGGCAGACTGGCTAAGGAAATGGGAGGGCAGACTGGCTAAGGAGAAGGGAAGGCAGATTGGCTAAAGAGAAGGGAAGGAAGACTGGCTAAGGAGAAGGGAGGGCAGATTGGCTAAGGAGAAGGGAGGGCAGATTGGCTAAGGAGAAGGGAGGGCAGATTGGCTAAGGAGAAGGGAGGGCAGACTGGCTAAGGAGATGGGACGGAAGACTGTCTAAGGAGAAGGGAGGGCAGACTGGCTAAGGAGAACGGAAGGAAAACTGGCTAAGGAGAAAGGAGGGCAGATTGGCTAAGGAGATGGGAGGGAAGACTGGCTAAGGAGAAGGGAGGGCAGATTGGATAAGGAGAAGGGAGGGCGGACAGGCTAAGGAGAAGGGAGGATAGATTGGCTAAGGAGATGGGAGGACAGACTGGCTAAGGAGAAGGCGGATGTGTTGGATTGAAAGGTGCAAATATTGCAGTCAAATTGTAAACTACGACACAATGCATTGCGTTCTTCGGACTGCATCCTGCTTCTTGCAAAGCCCCTTTCAGGTATGGTAGAGGGAGTTTGAGAACAAACGACAGGAAGAAGAAAAATATTAGAAATCTCTTCATCACTTTTGTTTCCCTCCATCAACTGTTGATGCATGAAATATTGTAAATAAAGATCACATATTGTTTGT
Source organism: Ariolimax columbianus (assembly GCA_036924085.1). Classification (NCBI taxonomy): domain Eukaryota; kingdom Metazoa; phylum Mollusca; class Gastropoda; order Stylommatophora; family Arionidae; genus Ariolimax; species Ariolimax columbianus. The sequence goes on along the minus strand of JAVGWX010000021.1, from coordinate 24,989,434 downwards.
CAGTCCAGTGCATGTATAGCTGGTTGAGGTATACAAATATTGTGTTTATTTATGATGTCTATCACAGCTTAAACATTCTGTGTACTTGATCTTTTCTAATCAGGTCACATGCTACAAGATTTATGTACCTTTATGTCTACCCCAACTTTCAATATTTATCAAAGGAAAGCACACCGGTATGTTACTGAGGCCTAAATGGGGAAACAATTGTAACACTGTAACCTGCTAGCAATGATCTAAGCAGGGTGGTTGTGCATGGTGTTGACTTCTCCATCCTGTAGAACATTCAAGCCACAGGTAAAAGACAAGAAAAAAGCTACACCTCACAGGTAGCCACAGGAGCCATTAAGTCAAGACAAGCAGAAAGCTACACCTCATTGTAGAGGAGCCACTAAGCCAAGACAAGAAGAAAGCTACACCTCACAGTAGCCACAAAGCCAAGACAAGCAGAAAGCTACACCTCATAGTAGAGGAGCCACTAAGCCAAGACAAGAAGAAAGCTACACCTCACAGTAGCCATGAAGCCAAGACAAGTAGAAAGCTACACCTCATAGTAGAGGAGCCACTAAGCCAAGACAAGAAGAAAGCTACACCTCACAGTAGCCACGAAGCCAAGACAAGCAGAAAGCTACACCTCACAGTAGAGGAGCCACTAAGCCAAGACAAGCAGAAAGCTACACCTCACAGTAGCCACGAAGCCAAGACAAGCAGAAAGCTACACCTCATAGTAGAGGAGCCACTAAGCCAAGACAAGCAGAAAGCTACACCTCACAGTAAGCCCCATCCAACATAGCTAGACAGGTTCTGACAAAGACACTAAAACAACAAATTAAGAGAAGAAAATGAGGCTGGAAAAGAAATGAGCTATGGAAGGCCCCATCCAACATAGCTAGACAGGTTCTGACACAGAATCCTCAATGTAAGAGAAAGAGAGGTAGATCTAAAAAAATACATGGAGAAGAGAATGTAAGAGAGAACTACGACTAACTGGTGACACCCGGAGAGAGGCAAAAAGAGCTGCTCAGGACCGTGTATGCTAGTGAGATGCAGTCAATGGCCTGTGGACTGAAAGGATCAACGGACGGATTGACTAACTTCGTTCGTTCTCAATCTCCCGCTACCAAGTCCTGTAAAGGGCTTATCTAGGATCACCACGTGGAGGTGTAGAAGGGTCTTGGCAGCTCTGGTTCGCTTTCCCTGATGCTAGCAGTCAGCTATGGGTCACTGACCGCTGCAGCTCATGCACTACTCAGAGACTTCAGACGGATTGATTCTCTTGTAGGTGATGCAAATATAGTGTATTACATCTGTTAAAAAGTCATATCCAATTGTGCAGTGTAATTTGATGAGGTAAAGGTACTGTCTTACACAAACTTACTCTCCAATCGCTGCACCAATTCCTTGTTTCTTGCAGCTTCCTCTGCTGGAATCTTCATTCCTTCAGTAGGAATGTACAGTACAGTTTTTCCTTCCAGCTTCCAGCGAGTGTCTGTCAAACTAGCCAGAAAGCGATGCAGTTGGGCTGAGAAATCATTCTTTATGCCTGTGTGTTTATGTTAAGTGAGAAACAACATACATTTGATACATGTCAACACGTTAGGTTCGGCCATATTTTCTCAGGTTTTTTTCAATGGCCGAATAGTCATTTTCATTATGGGCAGGTGAAAATAGGTGCAGCATATTGACTAAAACCACCATCTCACTTCTATGTACTGCACATGCTATGTTACAGCAGCCTGGTCAACAAGGTGGTGATCAACATTTTGATCCCTGTTGTGGTGAACCTACTGAGAAGCATGGCACTACACTACAGCCAGACAGGCTCAGACTGGAAAGAAGGGAATCTGGTCCATTTGCCAAGCAAGAGTCCACAAATGTCAGTGTCAGGGAGAATACTGACCATGATTATGCTAGAGAGACTTGAAGACGCTTTATCAGAACTGTTGAGCAAACAGAGAGAGCAGGTTTTGGACAGAACATATTCTGCACAGATCAGGTGGACCGAAGATAATATTTTCCCAATGTGGGTCATCTCCTTCTTCTTCGTACACTGTCAAATGTCAACTTGAATATATCTAAAGGTCGCAGTGGTCAGCCTCAGGCTATCGGTATCTCCAAAGAGCTTATCCAGGACTGGTATCGGTGATGGCCAGATGTGCTTTCTCTGTCCCTCGTATGTTGGACACCGTTGTTGCAGATGCTCAGCAGCCATTTTGCCAGTGCCACAGACACTTTCATCTGCATGTCCTATTCTTAGTTTGTTGAACAGATGGTATCTCAGTCTGTTGTAGCTTGTGCGGAGTCTAAAGATTACTACCTGTTCACCTTAGTTGAGCTGGTAACATGCCTCATTTGGTTGATGAGATGTATGCTCTGCTTCCCACCTGTTTCTGTATCTACACCTGGTAAACCTCTTGGTCTTTTCGTAAGTTAGCAGGTAATTTAACTCACCAGTTTAGGTTGGATCTGTGCACTAATAATTTAACTCACCAGTTTAAGTTGGATCTGTGCACTAATAATTTAACTCACCAGTTTAAGTTGGATCTGTGCACTAATAATTTAACTCACCAGTTTAAGTTGGATCTGTGCACTAATAATTTAACTCACCAGTTTAAGTTGGATCTGTTCACTATACACTCTCAAGCAAACAGCAAGAGAGAGCTGGAAAAACAAAACGGAAAGCCTAAACCTGGACAAAGAAGGGAACAAGCTATGGAAGCTAGTCAGAGCCATGAACGACCATGAAACCCCGTCAAACAAACAAATAACCATCAAGCAGGGCAAAAACTTGCTCACTGGTAAGAAAGCCGCAAACGCTTTTGTCGATCACTATGCCAGAGCAAACCACATCGAGGTCCCTGCAGATAAGCATACAGACATTAGCGAAGAGCTAAAGGGACACGAAAACATAAATACGGCTCCTGAAGAGCACATGATGGCCAAACTAACAATGCGCGAAATGGAAGAGGCCATGAGAACACTAAAGAAAAGGAAATCTCCCGGAAAATACGGGATGACACACGAAATGCTGATGGGGCTGGTCCAAACAGCAAAGAGGAAACTGCTATCGGTCCTGAACCAAAGCTGGAAAAGGGGAATTGTACCCCAGGCACGGAAAGACGCAGTACTTGTACCAGTTCCAAAAACAGGAAAGGACAAAACAGATCCAAATGGATACAGGCCCATCAGCCTATTGAGCTGTGCCGGCAAGCTGATGGAACGTATGATAAACACCAGACTGATGTGGCATCTGGAAGAAAAACGAATACTAATTCCACAGCAAGCCGGCTTTAGACAGCACAGATCCACTGAGGACCAGGTCATCCTCATAGCCCAGGAAATAGAAGATGCCTACCAGGCACAGAAACACACAGTAGCTGTTTGGGTGGATCTGGAAAAGGCATTTGACAAAGTCTGGAAAGATGGACTTAGAGTCAAGCTAAGAAGAAGTGATGTTTGTGGGAAAATGTACAAGTGGATCAACCACTACCTCAAACAAAGAACGGCCAGAGTCCAAGTACAAGGGCAGATGAGCAAAAAGGTGACACTCGAGCAGGGAGTACCCCAAGGGGGAGTACTGTCACCCACACTCTTCCTGGTGTATATAAACGACATTACAGAGAATATACCAAGGAGAGTCCATAGCTCAATGTTTGCAGACGATCTGGCTATGTGGACCTCTGAAAAGAATCTCACCATAGCAAGAAATCGGATGCAGCAGGCCCTAACATCGCTGGAAGAGTGGGCGAACTCATGGCTGGTCAAAATAAACGAGGAGAAAACCACATGCACAATATTCTCGCTTTCAATCAAACCTCAAAATACCAAATTAAGTTTAAATGGCAAATTCCTGCAGCCAAACGACAACCCAAACTATCTGGGAGTCCCATTTGATTGGCGCATGACATGGAAAAGTCAGATTGAGAGAAACCGAATGAGAGCCAGAGAAAGAATGGCAATCATGAGGAAACTTGCTGGCACAAGCTGGGGAGCACACGAAAGCATACTAAAGAAACTGTACACTGGAAGAGTGAGATCAGTTCTCGAGTATGGCATCGCGGCATGGACAACAGCAGCAAAGGCGAACTTTGATAAAGTTAGCAAACTTCAAAACCAAGCCATGAGAGTTATAACAGGAGGCATGAAGTCAACGCCAATTGTAGAACTTGAAAAGATTACAAAACTGCAATCCATGACCGATAGAAGAGACTGCAGAGCCCAGCTGCAGTCAGAGAAACTCCGAAGACTGACTGACCATCCAATGCACCAGAGACTAAACAATTTGAGAAATGGGAAACTAAAGCAGAGAAACTTTGCAGAAATAGCCAAAGCAAAGATGCACGAAGATCCCATAAACGCACTAACAACACCAAAACCCATCACTACTGTACGAAAACCTACCTGGAGGCAGGATATATTTCCAGAGGTGGTAGAAAATATACCAGGTATTGGAAACAAAAACTGCCAGACTGAAAAAGAAAGGAGAGATACTACCCTAAGCTTTATATAGAAAAGCTACCCAAGCATGGACTGGACCCATGCATTCACCGACGGTTCTGTAACAAACACTACACAGAACGGAGGGGCAGGAGCATTCCTGAACCTACCAAATGGCAGAAAAATAACACTGTCATTTGCTACTGGTAAGTACACAAGCAATTTCAGAGCGGAGGCAGAGGCACTGAGGGCGGCAGTGGAAGAAATGGTGACACACAAAGAAAATGAAAGCCATATAGTCCTGCTTACAGATGCTCTCGCCGTAGTCACAGCGCTAAAAAGCCAGAAAAATACTGAGCTTAATGACTTAAGAGCAGCACTCTGCAAACTGTGCCAGCAGTCCGCACCAAAAAGGGTAGTGGCACAGTGGGTCCCATCACACTGCAACATCCAAGGCAACGAGGAGGCAGACAGACTGGCAAAAGAAGGTGCAAGACTACCACAAACAGATACCAGTATGACGTACGAAGAGTCAAAACGGCTTATCAAAGCCAGATACATGAACAAATGGGAAACCGAACATACTGGTTACACCAAAAACGATGCCTATTACCAGTTGAACAGAAGAGAGCAGGTCGTTGTCTTCAGACTTCGCACTGGCCACAATAGACTGAGGTACCACCTATTCAACAAATTAAAGATAGGTGGTACCGATGAATGCCCGTGCGGTACCGGTAAAATGACCGCTGAACATCTGCTGCAGAACTGCCCGACATACGAGGATCAGAGAGAGCAGATGTGGCCATCACCAGTGGAACTGCAAGACAAGCTCTATGGCAGTGTCGACAGCCTCAGGATGACCGCCGCTTTTTTCTAAAAAATAATGGTTACTGTCTGACTGCGTACGAAGAAGAAGAAGAAGGATCTGTTCACTAATAATTTAAGCCACCACTTTATATTCTGTAATAGACGGCGTGGCCTAGTGGTTAAGTGGCACGGCTCACAATCCGAAGGTGCTGGGTTTGATTTCCATCACAGCACCGGCCGTTACCCCGGGGAAGCAAACCCTTAGAAAATGCAGGAGGAAGCAGACCCTTACATAAAATGCATGCTGAAGTCGGATGCACTGGGCAGACAGGCGCAAAATAAAAACCACAGTGCAACGCACACCGCCTTCGGGAATAGAGAAATAAGGCAACCGCAAAAAAAACAAAAAATATTCTACAATATTTATACTCCATATGAATTTTGCAAATTTGGGGTCGTCCAGGACCCGGAACACCTGATTATATGTCCTAAAATGCAGAAATACTGTGGATTGGAGGACCTGATCGTAGCAAAAGAAAGAGAACTGACAGAGGCTGGTTTTTGGTCGAAGACTGTGTGAGGATGTCGGGCACAGAAAGTAAGTAAGTATCCTCTCCTAGTTCAAATATTATTTTACAATTTATGTTATCCCATTTTGGCTTGGCTTCGTTTGTTCTCAATCTCTCGATAGCAAACCGTGAAAAGGGATCAAGTAGCCGAATGTAGTCCAGAGAACCGAATGCGTTGTGTCGTAATTTACAGCTTTACTGCCATATTTGCACCTTTCGGTCCAGCACATCCGACTCAGCAATCATTTTTTGGGTAACGGGTTAGCATTCCCTCTTCGATCCCTTCTCCTTTAACCAGTCTGCACTAATGCAGCCTGTTATCTAGGATCACCGCGTGGAGATGTAGAAGGGTCTTGGCAGCTCTGGTTCGCTGGCCCTGACGCTAGCAGTCAGTTATGGGTCGCTGACTGCTGCAGCTCATGCGCTGCTAAGCATCTTGATTCCATCCTCCCATTTTCACTTCCATAGGAGAATAGGACCATCACTGCAGTAGCTTCTTCAAAGGAAGTCTGCGTTCTCGTCCCTCAAATCAGAGTATAACGCCACCATTATAGTTGGTCTTCTTAAAGAAGAGTCTCCCTAAGTACTTTGTGAGCTTTGACTGTGGTGGTTTCTGTAGCAAATTTGTTTTACATGATGAGGTTGTTAGCCCCATGTACAAGGAAGTATTGCAGTCATGGTTTTTGTAATACCTTCTTCCACAAGACATGGATGCCTGACTCACCAAGACATGGATGCCTGACTCACCAAGACATGGATGCCTGACTCACACACAATCCTCCCTTATCATCTATAAGTAAACAGTAAGGAGTTCTGCCGAAGACGGATGTGTCGGACTGAAAGGTGCAAATATCGCAGTCAGGCAGTAAACTACGACACAACGCATTCTGTTCTCCGGACTTCATCCTACTACTTGCAAAGCCCAGTTGTAAGGGCTTGGTAGTTGGAGTGAGAGAACGAACGTAGAAGAAGAAGTAAGGAGCAGCTAGCTGAGTAGTTAGAGCACTGGCTTCTCACAGCAAAGGTACCTTGTTCCTTCTTCTTCTTCTGCGTTCGTTCTCAATCTCCCGCTACCAAGCCCTGAACGTTCTCAATCTCCCACTACCAAGCCCTGAACGTTCTCAATCTCCCACTACCAAGCCCTGAACGTTCTCAATGTCCCACTACCAAGCCCTGAACGTTCTCAATGTCCCACTACCAAGCCCTGAACGTTCTCAATGTCCCACTACCAAGCCCTGAACGTTCTCAATCTCCCACTACCAAGCCCTGAACGTTCTCAATGTCCCACTACCAAGCCCTGAACGTTCTCAATCTCCCACTACCAAGCCCTGAACGTTCTCAATGTCCCACTACCAAGCCCTGAACGTTCTCAATCTCCCGCTACCAAGCCCTGAACGTTTTCAATCTCCCACTACCAAGCCCTGAACGTTCTCAATGTCCCATTACCAAGCCCTGAACGTTTTCAATCTCCCACTACCAAGCCCTGAACGTTCTAAATCTCCCACTACAAAGCCCTGAACATTTTCAATCTCCTACTACCAAGCCCTGAACGTTCTCAATGTCCCACTACCAGGCCCTGAACGTTCTGAACGTTTTCAATCTCCCACTACCAAGCCCTAAACGTTTTCAATCTCCCACTACCAAGCCCTGAACGTTTTCAATCTCCCGCTACCAAGCCCTGAACGTTCTCAATCTCCCACTACCAAGCCCTGAACAGAGCTTTGCAAGCAGCAGGATGTAGTCTGGAGAATGGAATGCCTTGTGTTACTAGTTTACAGCTTGACTGCGATATTTGCACCTTTCGGTCGGACACATTCGTCTTCGACACATGCCCTGTTCAATTTCTGGTCTCTCCATGATTCAGTCTATCCAGCTGTAAATGGATACATAACTTACTGTTTTATAGAATGGAAAGTAGCAAAGAAGGTGACTTGTCAGCCTACCTGTTAAAAAAAACAAACAACTGAGACCTAACACAATAAAGTTTATAACACTTCATCTTTGATGGCAGTTGCCTACCTTCAGATTAGGGCGCAGTGAGCCCCCCCCCCCCCCCCCCCCCCCCCCCCCCACCAAGTAGATCAAAGATGAACTCGGAAGGCAAACCAAAAACAACAAGTTGAAGAAAAGGATACTGTCAGGCCATGAGCGGTTTTCAAAAAAGATGGGGGCATAAATTCCCATCATCATCCGCATCAAGCTCTCAATATGGCCGCCCTTGATGGCTCCGTACTGGACCACATTGAGAAAGTTCTGACTGGTGATTTTCTTGGCATTGGCTGTTTTAATAAAGTAACAAAGGCTCTTGACAGGCATAGATGGGATAGTGGTATCCACACAAAATCCTCGGTAACGGTCAACGTATGCCACAAGCAGACGCTGTGAGTCATCGTCGATGAATTTCTCAATGACAAGAGTGTTGGATTCGTTTAAGGCAAGATCTCGTACACCATTGACAACCAGCCGTTTCTTGATCATGTCAAACTGAGGAGAAGTGATAAGAGTAAAGAGTCAGTGGGGTGGGACCATGAGAATGGGTGGGTGTGACTTTCAGAGTGGTTGGATGTGACTTTCAGAGTGGGTGAGTTGAAAGGAGGTGGATGTGACTTTTAGAGTGAGTGAGTGTGACTTTTAGAGTGGGTGAGTTGAGTTGGATGGGTGTGACTTTCAGAGTGGGTAAGTTGAGAGTAGGTGGGTGTGACTTTCAGAGTGGGTTGGTATGACATTCAGAGTGGGTGAGTGTGACTTTCAGAATGAGTGGGTGAGTGTGACTTTTAGAGCGGATGGGTGTGACTTTGAGAGTTGTTAGGTTTGACGTTGAGAGTGGTTGGGTGTGACTTTGAGTGGTTGGGTGTGACTTTGAGAGTGGTTTGGTGTGGTTTTGAGAGTGGTTGTGACTTTGAGAATGGTTGGGTGTGACCTTCATTGTTGGTTAATATAATCTTAGAATGAATAATGGACGACAATAACATTAAGTGGGAGAATGTGATCTTAAGCGAATGAATTTGACCTTCAAAGGTTGAATATCATTGTCAGTGGGTACATTAAAATTATAATGATATATGACATTTTGTGGGTAGATATGACTGGTGTGGGTAATACAAGTCTTAACACTGCGATCTGAACACTCACTTCCAGGCTGGCACAAGCACGAACAGCCTAACATGGATCATTTATCTAAAGACAATCCACATTCTGGAGTACTGGTCGGAGCACTTCAACGTTCCCCTAAACTGTTCATCCACCATCAGCAAGCTAGACATAACACGCATGCCTCAAGTTGCTATCAATGAAAGGATTGATCTCCCACCCAGTACAGATTAGGTAGAGAAAGCAATAAGCCCCTGGCTCGATGGTATTCGTGCTGAGGTTCGTTAGCAGAACGTCCTGTACGGCTACACAAACTAACAGACCTCTTTCACCCAATTTGAGATGCAGGTAAAAAAACAATCTCATGATAACCACAGAGGAATGTCCCGCCTGTGAAATGCTGGAAAAATTCATCTCTGGCAGAAGCTACTCCCAGAGACTCAGTGTGGTTTCTAAGCTATTCGAGGAATAGTTAACATTTTGCAGCTCGTCAAATCCAGGTGAAATGTCAAAAACAGTATCATAATTTGTACATGACTTTTGTTACCCTGATCTAGACCGTTGACACGGTTAACAGGGATGGACTCTGAAAAGTCATGGAAAAATTCACTTGGCCTGGAAAATTAATTATGATAGTCTACTAGTTTCATGATGGCATGTCAGCCCACGTACTGAATGATGGTGAACTGTCCGCATCCTTTCCAGTCATAAATAAATACAAATAGGGATGTGTGCTGACCCCAACGCTCTTTAGCATGGTATTTGCTGACATGTTTTTGATGTTACACATGACTGTGACACTGGCATGCATCTCAGATACATGATGGATGGGCAGTTGTTCAATCTGAGGCAACCAAGGTCCCTCACAAAGATGAAAGAAGCAACCATCTTATATCTCCACTTGGGGACGGTGTGGGCTACTGGTTAAGTGGCATGGCTTACAACCAGAAGGTGCTAGATTCGATTCCCATCACAGCACCAGCCGTTACCCCGGGGATGCAAACCCTTAGAAAATGCAGGAGGAAGCAGACCCTTACATAAAATGCATGCTGAAGTCGGATGCACTGGGCCGACAGGTGGAAAATAAAAACCACAGTGCAACGCACATCCGCCTTGGGGAATAGAGAAATAAGGCGAACGCAAAAAAAAAAAAAAAAAAAAAAGATCTCCACTTTGCTGATGACTGCGTCATTAACTCAAGCTCAGAACAGGACATGCAGACAACCATGAATGAGTTTTCAGCTGCCAGTACTAACTTTGGTCTTAGTCAACACAAGGACAAAGGAAATAATGTTTCTACCTGCTCACAGGAAGCCCTACCACAAACTAAACATGATTGTACAGGGACATTGTCTACAAGCAGTTGATAGCATTACCTACCTTGGTAGCACCCTCACCAGAGACGTGAATATGGACTCTGAGATCTACAACAGGATTGCCAAGGCGAGGGCTGCTTTTGGAAAACTGCAGGTGAATATTTGGAACTGACAAAGAATCGGTGTTGCTACCAAGATCAAGGTGTACCAAGATCAAGGTGTGATCTGTCTCTATATATTTTTTTTTTTTTTGCTTAGATGTTTGCCTCACTAGTTTCTACTGGCGGAGGCGCACCATTTTCCATTCCAGACCGTAGTCCATTGGGCGATATCAGAACGCATAAACCAGTGCTTGGATGAATGTGTGCGTCTGTATGTACCTATGCTAGGTTTGTGCTCCCTCAGAAGCTAGCCCAACCAAAGTGCAATGGAAGGGCCTCACCATGAGGGCGCGTGTGAAAGTTGTGTAGGAGTGTGACTGTAGGACAGAGTAAAAAAAGTGAGGTGAGAAGAGAGAGAAGGGAAGAGTGGTCTCTGTCTCTACATGCAGGTCAGGATCAGCTGACAGGATTGAGTGCCTAACTCTGTAGTACTCAGTAGAGTAAGGCTCTCTGGCATTCATACTATGCTGCAGAGAGCCTAGATCAGACGGGCTGGACATGTTGGTATGTCTGATGAGCGCCCACCTAAGCAGCTGTTGTACAGTGAAGACAGGCAAGCACTCATCAGGGAAACAGAAGAATTGATACAAAGACTGTCTGAAAGTATCTTTGAACAGTTTCCTTGTTGATGTCACCTGATGGGAACTGCTTGTTCCAAAATGCTCAGCCTGGTGCACTGACGTCACACATGGCAGAGAATCATTAATAAGATGCAGAAACAGTGAGCAGAATGACAGTACAGAATTCAATACAGCCCAATGTCTGATGATGGCCATGTGTGTCCTATCTGTGGTGGAGTTTGTCGTGTTCAGATCAGACAATAATCATCTGACGATGTTGCAATCATTGCTTGCTATAGGCAACTATTATTACTTATTTATAAAGATACAAAATAAATTTGGAGATAAATGTTTGTCTGTCCAAGAGAAATCCATAGACCTATAACTCTTATTAGCTTGCATGGTGTAATGCAGAGAAAACATTTCAGGAATCAGTCATAAAGTTGCTATTATTAGCTTGTGCAAAGTTAAGCATTCTCTGCCACTATTAACAAATAACAAAACCAAATCCTTGCATCACTTGGATTACATCTTCTCTGGGATCACTTGGATTACATCTTCCTCTGCACCCGAGGCGGACACCTTACCTTATTATATTTCCTTGGTCTTCCCCACTTCTCTTCCTCCATGAATTAGATGCCTGATCTCTCTCCCATCATGAATTAGATGCCTGATCTCTCTCCCATCATGAATTAGATGCCTGATCTCTCTCCCACCATGAATTAGATGCCTGATCTCTCTCCCACCATGAATTAGATGCCTGATCTCTCTCCCACCATGAATTAGATGCCTGATCTCTCTCCCACCATGAATTAGATGCCTGATCTCTCTCCCATCATGAATTAGATGCCTGATCTCTCTCCCACCATGAATTAGATGCCTGATCTCTCTCCCACTATGAATTAGATGCCTGATCTCTCTCCCACCATGAATTAGATGCCTGATCTCTCTCCCACCATGAATTAAATGCCTGATCTCTCTCCCACCATGAATTAGATGCCTGATCTCTCTCCCACCATGAATTAGATGCCTGATCTCTCTCCCATCATGAATTAGATGCCTGATCTCTCTCCCATCATAAATTAGATGCCTGATCTCTCTCCTGATTAGATGCATCATCTTCACAGCTTACCCATACAGTTGGGTTCCTTCTTGCCAGCTTCACACTAAGTGGAGCATGCTCTCAAACATCTTTGTCCTACGCAGGTGCATGTCTCTTCTCTCTTGAATGTACACTGGTCTTAGTCGGCAGTGGCCAGATTTTGGTCTGAATACCACCATTATTCCTTCACTTAAGGTATATTCCCTACACTCACTCATCTCTGTACACTCACTACATCGATCTATGTATACTCACTACATCCATCTCTGTATACTCACTACATCCATCTCTGTATGCTCACTACATCCATCTCTGTATACTCACTACATCCATCTCTGTATAATCACTACATCCACTCATCTCTGTATACTCACTACACTCACTCATCTCTGTATACTCACTACATCCATCTCTGTATACTCACTACACTCACTCATCTCTGTATACTCCCTACACTCACTCATCTCTGTATACTCACTACACTCACTCATCTCTGTATACTCCCTACACTCACTCATCTCTGTATACTCCCTACACTCACTCATCTCTGTATACTCACTACATCTATCTCTGTATACTCACTACATCCATCTCTGTATACTTACTACGTCCACTCATCTCTGTATACTCACTACATCCACTCATCTCTGTAAACTCACTACATCCACTCATCTCTGTATACTCACTACATCCATCTCTGGCTGGAAATCAGAAATATTCTCTGGTTGTTCTACTTCCTCTTCATCAAAGTTGGAGGAACCTTGGAGGGTAATAATGTACACGATTAGCATCTCTCACCTGGAGGTGGTACACGATTAGCATCTCTCACCTGGAGGTGGTACAATGTTCTAGCTTCATTTATGTTTGGTTGTGTTCAGTGATGGAAAGTTGACAGGTAAACAATCAAATAAGGAGTATGATAGAAAACGGGAAAGAAAACTGATATCAGAGAAAGTGAAATGGAATATGAGAAAGGGGTCAAGACGCTGAGCAGTGCATTAGCTATGGCGGTCAGCTACCAAAAGCTGATTGCTAGCATCAGGGTCAGTGACACATAGCTGCCAAGACCCTGTCCACCTGCACGTGGTGATCCTGGATAACAGGAACAAACAAAAAAGGCGAAGAAGAATATGAGAAAGATAGGGTTACAGAACATAAGAGGAAGGCTGAAAATATGACCTTTTTCATTGTTTGCTCTCAAATAATTGTCTATCTCTCATATAAACTTGGCCGTGCGTCTAAGGCTTCCCTTATCGTCATGCAGTTTATCCCACAACTGGTTTGGGCAGGACCAAGTTAAAACTCTGCTCCTCTTGTGTAGTCGGTAGACCTAGAGAACATATTCCATTGTTTGTCTTCCATTTTAGTTTTGGCCCTTCCCTCTTTGGCCAGTCTGTCTGCTTATGTCCATGCATCTTACAGTGTGCAGGAATCCCCTGACTTTTCACTGTGTTGAAATTGTAGCTGGTATTCATGAGTGTCATAGACAGGCTGTCAAATTTTGAGTTCTTATATTTTCTGAGCACCGTTACAATATAGGAACTCTATCTAGTCTTTATGGGATGAAGATGCTGAGCAGCGCATGAACTGCAGCGGTCAGCGACCCATAGCCGACTGCTAGCATCAGGGCCAGCGAACCAGAACTGCCAAGACCCTTCTACACCTCCACGTGGTGATCCTGGATAACAGGCTGCAGCAGGGCAGACTGGCTAAGGAGAAGGGATAGAAGAGGGAATGCTAACCCGGTACTCAAAAAATGCTTGCTGAAGTCGGATGTGTTGGACCGAAATGTGCAATATCGCAGCCAAGCTTTAAACTACGACACAACGCATTCCGTTCTCTGGACTACATTCTGCTACTTAAGCCCTCTCAGGGTTTGATAGCCAGAGATTGAGAACGAACCAATCCAAGCCTATCTAGTCTTGATCACCGCCCTTGTTTTCCCCTATTGCTTTTGTATCTGTTCTTTCTGTCTCCGTCCCAAAGATGGGAATTTTCCAGTGGCCACTGAGAATTGGATTTACGGTCCATTATTAAAGTTCATGCATATTTTTAATAGCTCTTGTTGCAGGTCCAACTGTGATGTGCTGGTCCAACTGTGTATGTAATGGTCCAACTGTGTGTGTGTGCTGGTCAAACTTGGTGTATGTGCTGGTCCAACTTTGTGTGTGTGCTGGTCCAACTGTGTGTGTGTGTGTGCTGGTCCAACTGTGTACATGCTGGTCCAACTGTGTGTGTGTGCTGGTCCCTGTGTGTGTGCTGGTCCAACTGTGTGTGTGTGTGCTGGTCCAACTGTGTGTGTGTGTGCTGGTCCAACTGTGTTCGTGCTGGTCCAACTGTGTGTGTGTGTGCTGGTCCAACTGTGTACATGCTGGTCCAACTGTGTGTGTGCTGGTCCAACTGTGTGTGTGTGTGCTGGTCCAACTGTGTACGTGCTGGTCCAACTGTGTGTGTGTGCTGGTCCAACTATGTATGTGTTAGTCCAACTCTGGCTGACTATATCCATTGAATATATTCTAAAGTTACATATTTTATTTTTATCTCCACTTTTCTAGATTCTGCTTAAGCCATATCCTTGCAGTATTTTACTCAATGAATGATTTGGGGATCATTTGAAATTGTCTGCCAGTTGTAGTATTTTGTAATCTCTTCTGTTAGTCACTGTTTGGAATTTTGTTAATTTCCTCATTTCTGCTATTGATTTCATTGCTAATGTAATAATTCTTTTCTCTGGTATTGGTTGGTATGGAACCCATGTAGCCCCCACAAATGCTGTTTATTTGTCATTACCTCAGAAGAGAATGAGTGATATTAACTCAGAAGAGAATGAGTGATATTAACTCAGAAGAGAATGAGTGATATGTATGAATTAGAGAGAGAGAGAGTGCAGGAAGTACACGAATGAAAGGTATATTTTAAATTAGCAATATAAAATGTAAAGATAAATGAACAGGATAAAATTAACCACTGAAATCTGCAACATCGCCACCATTACACAACTAACTCCATCACAACATCACACACCTAACTCCATCACAAACGTATCTCCATCACAAACTTACCTACAGTTTCTTCTTCCATGGGTATTTCCGCATCAGCTAGTATTTCTGAAAAAATATTGTGTTGTCAGATGTTAAAGAACATCAGGTACATCCTATATACGCTTTGGGTGTTTCATTCATACCCTGAAAACACCAGCTGACAGAACATTAACCCCCACGTTCTCTAATAACTTAATATTTCTAGAGATATGATTGCTGCCTAAATCAGGGAACCTAAAGATGTGTCAGAACTATAGAACGATTAGCATAATTAGTCCTTCTAGCAAAGTTCCCTTAAGAATAATCCTCAGATTAAAACCACAGGCGGAGAATACCATTGCTGAAGAGCAAGCAGGGTTTCGAGCGGGAAGAAGCACCACTGAACAGATATTTATTCTGCGGATATTGAATGAGAAATAATAGAGTATCAACAACACATATATCATGTCTTCATCGATTTTAAAAAAGCGTTCGACAGAGTATGGCATGCAGCACTATGGACAACAATGAAGCATTTCAAGATCAATGGTAATATTGTGAAGGTAGTGAGAACCTTTATGAGAAGGCGTCAAGTCCAGTTTCTGTAGATGGAATACTAGGCGAATGATTCCGCACGTTTGTTGGGGTGAGACAGGGTTGTATAATCTCTCCAACACTCTTCAATGTATTCTTGGGAAGAATAATGGAGGCGGCCCTTGATGGACACGTTGGTACGGTCAGAATAGGTGACAAGACGATTATAAACATTCGATTTGCAGATGATATAGATGGTCTGGCAGGCACGGAACTCCAGGAGCTGATTGGTAGATTGGACAGAGTATATGCAGATAAAAGAAAGCTGATGATAAACAACACAGAAGGGTTTAGATCTGTAATAAAAACAAATGGCCAGGAACTCAAAGTTGTACACCGGTTCAAGTGTCTAGGATCACTGACGAGGGCTCGCAGCCTGAGATAATTGACCAGAATAGCACAGACAATAGCGGCGCTAACGTGTTTGAAACCCATATGGCCCTCAGCATAAAAGTTAGACTAATGTGCTCATTGGTGCTCTCAATATTTTGGTATGCCTGAGAGACTTGGACCATTGGTGCTCTCAATATTTTGGTATGCCTGAGAGACTTGGACCATTGGTGCTCTCAATATTTTGGTATGCCTGAGAGACTTGGACCATTGGTGCTCTCAATATTTTAGTATGCCTGTGAGACTTGGACCATTGGTGCTCTCAATATTTTGGTATGCCTGTGAGACTTGGACCATTGGTGCTCTCAATATTTTAGTATGCCTGTGAGACTTGGACCATTGGTGCTCTCAATATTTTGGTATGCCTGTGAGACTTGGACCATTGGTGCTCTCAATATTTTGGTATGCCTGTGAGACTTGGACCATTGGTGCTCTCAATATTTTGGTATGCCTGTGAGACTTGTACCATTGGTCCTCACAATATTTGTGTATGTCTGAGAGACTTGGACCATTGGTGCTCTCAATATTTTGGTATGCCTGTGAGACTTGGACCATTGGTGCTCTCACTATTTGTGTATGCCTGTGAGACTTGGACCATTAGTGCTCTCAATATTTGCGTATGCCTGTGAGACTTGGACCATTACTGCCGATAACCAGGACAGAATACATGCAATGGAAATGAGGTGCTTTAGAAGACTCTTAAATGTTAAAAATAAGGATCGTGTCCCGAACGTAGAAATATGAAGAAGAGTGGAAAACGCAATTGGGCCTTTTGACGATCTGTTCACGGCTATCAAAAGGCAAAAGATGGCTTGGTATGGCACGCCCAGAGGTCCAGCAGAATTACAAAATCAAAACTGCATGGTTTGATACCAGGAAAGAGAGGGCGAGGACATCCAAGGAAGAGATGGTCAGACAACATCACTGAGTGGTCAAACCTTCGTCCCGGAGAGGCACGACTGGCGGCAGCGAACAGAGAGAGATGGCATGGGACTGTGGAGTGTCTTCAAGTGTGCCCCAACAACCTGATGGTTCCGGATGAACTGAAACTGATGATTGCAAACTCTTGTAGGTTAGTTCAGTATCAGCATTGGTTCGAAGGGACAGCTTAGGGCTGGGATGAGTTAAAGATATGGTGTGACATGTTGGTGGAAGCTTTCTGCTTCTGGCAGGCTATTGGTGTGGAGGGACAGCTTGGGGCTGGGATGAGTTAAAGATATGGTGTGACATGTTGGTGGAAGCTTTCTGTTTCTGGCAGGCCCAACTATCCAATTAGGTGATTGTGAGAGGAGACATATACATTGAACATTCTGGCTCCTTGGGTTTGAGGGGGTTCTGTTGGGGTCTCAGTTATGGATATCAACTAAAACTGGTAAAAGATATACAGAAAGTATCCTTTTTTTTAAAATATCAATAAAGTGTTATTCCGTTTGGTGGGGTCCATTCTGATAATGGCATTGCTGAGGAATGACACCAGTAGATGTGTGATTTCAACAGAACCAGAGGGAATAATAAATTATTTCAATGGTTGAAACAGACAACCAGTATAGTTGGAGATTGTTGAGAGAAAGTGAGGATGAATGAAGCACAAACTCAAGGGAAAGGAACTTAACAATATAAGTAGACATGTCCCATAAAGGTTGTACAAGAAATGGCAAAGAGAGGAAGGCCAAGGAAACTCTCTGAAGAAGAGTGTGCTTGAGGAAGGCAAGGTAACTCCTGCCTCATGGATGAAGCTCAAGAGGACTGGCCAAAGTAATGGACTGTTACAGTTCATGTTATGATGGAATCAAATGTGAAGATTGGAGAGAGAATGTGAAGAGAATGTGGTGATGGGAGAGAGAATGTGGTGATTGGAGAGAAGATGTGAAGATTGGCTGGGTGGGAGCAGTGGGCGAGGTGACAAGGCCAGCCTGGCTGGGAACGAGGTGACAAGGCCAGCCTGGCTGGGAACGGTGGGTGAGGGGACAAGGCCAGTCTTATGGTTGGAACTAAAAATGATTATAGTAGATACAGGTAGAGAGCTTCAATTGCAGCCATCTTTCTTCAGAGGGAGCTATTTAGATTCAGTCAAGTCAAGATACGAACTATGTCTGGTGTCAAGTTGTTATAGGCTAAATTCAGTCCAACTATGTCTGGTGTCAAGTTGTTATAGGTTAAATTCAGTCTGAGTATGTCTGGTGTCAAGTTGTTATAGGTTAAATTCAGTCCGACTATGTCTGGTGTCAAGTTGTTGCAAGTTATAATCAGTCACATCTGTATAGAGAGGACACTTAACCTTAGAGCAACAAATGGAACCTACCACCATCAGGGCTTTGTGATGTAGCTCTAGCTAGTACGCCAGACTTGTCCGTGGTTCTTGAAGTCCTTCTTCTTCCAGAATATTTCTTGGCACCTTTTGACGACTTCTTGCTATTAGATACTTTTAAATCTGCCATTTTCGTCAAACTAGATGTTCAACCTTGTCAGATAGTATGTACAATCCTGCCCTGATTCTGAAAGGTAGCAGCTCCTACAAGTGAGAACAATCTTTGTTACAAATGACAAAAAGTGCTACAATTCACCAGCTTGTATTTTGTAAGCAGCTTATCCTTTGCAGAATGCCTCTTCTTACAACCGCCAACCCATTTGACTGCTATAAGTTTCTTGGTAGGTGTACAGGTTGCGGCAGGTTGCTATTACTATCCATATGTTGAGCAGCAATTACACCAAGAAAAATCCAGTGTCTGTCAAACTGGAAACGGCGGGATTCGAACCCGATGCGTTGGCATCATGAACTAACATTTCACCCCTCTGCAGTATTGAGAATTAAAGTAACATCCTGACATTTGTATTGGTACCTTTTGTGGGGGGGGGGGGGGGGGGGGGGGGTCCAATATGCAACGAACATTTTGTGTAAGGTAAATTTGTAGATTACTCAAGTGTAACTTCATATGAAACTGCAATATCACACAAGATGACATGAAAAGACTTTATTTGTTCATATCGGTAATAACAAAGACACGTGGCAGCATTTACTCTAACATAAGTGATAAAAGCATGATAAATATATAGAGGGGATATAAGCACACACCATCCCTCTTCCATGGCCAGCTCTTACCCTAGAGAGCCAACTCAACCTCATGCGCTGCTGATGTAAACACTGGCAGAGACAAATATGTTACGTCAGAAGACATTTTTTTGTGTAAACAGTGAATACTTTCAGTTTACATAAACAGATTGGCTTGTGACATAACATATTTGTCTCTGTCAATGTTTACATCAGCAGCGCATGCGGTTACGTTGGGCTCAGCAGGGAGAGAGCCAGCGCTGGAAAGGGGGTGGTGTTGGCGAGGAATGTTGTTCTGCTGCAACTTTTACTTGTTGTCGGTAGACTGCGTGGGCCCACATATTATCATAGATGGCCTTGTATCTAGACACATCAGAATAGCTACCATGGCTAGCATTCTTGAACTGTTCTGTGTAAGAATCCATTGTAGTTCCCAGAATTGTTATTAATTTTAGTGATTCTCCTGGGATCATGTGACTGATATTGGTTTCTTTCCACTGATTCCTGGTTTGGGACAACTTTTTAAGTTCTACCCATGAGTCTCCAGTTACTTAACTTCCTCTTTCCCTGTTCTTTGTCGGGTGGTGTTTGGCCTCTCCCATTCTTCTATTCTCCTGTGAGTTTCAATCCAGCGCATGACTGGTTATAGTGTTAGGCTTTTTGTCAGAATGTGTGTTCTATTCATATCTAGTGTCAGTCCCGTTAACCTACAGCTGTCTTGAATTTTGTTGCTGAGTACTTTGTCACAGATCAATTCAATGACAGTATGGTCGTTACATCGGACCATCTAACACAAAATCTTGGCGGTACAGGTATCTAATGCTATACACTTTTTTCTCTCTTCCCATTTTCTGTTTAACGTTGACTTGATTTAATGATACCTCTTCTTACATGAGGTGTAGAGGTTTCTACAGTGGGGTGTGGAGACTTCTACAGTGGGGTGTAGTGACTTCTACAGTGGGGTGTGGAGACTTCTACAGTGGGGTGTGGAGACTTCTACAGTGGGGTGTGGAGACTTCTACAGTGGGGTGTGGAGACTTCTACAGTGGGG
Source organism: Ariolimax columbianus (assembly GCA_036924085.1). NCBI lineage: Eukaryota > Metazoa > Mollusca > Gastropoda > Stylommatophora > Arionidae > Ariolimax > Ariolimax columbianus. The sequence goes on along the minus strand of JAVGWX010000021.1, from coordinate 24,969,288 downwards.
TGTGGAGACTTCTACAGTGGGGTGTGGAGACTTCTACAGTGGGGTGAAGTGGTGCTCTTGTCCTTTTCTTGCAGTTTAAAATGTCTACAGAATCTGTCAACTGGTCCAATGAGCAATTCTCCTTATGATATAACATAATTCATAACATGCTAGTAATCTTTGCTCCGTTCTGGGCCCTTGTAGCAGAAGTGAAACTTTCATTTGTATGCATTTAGTGGCATGTTTACCTGAGATCTAGACCATTCTATCATATATCAGGAAGAACAGTATAACCATCTATCTTATTACCTGCTGTACCTTTAGAATAGAATCAAGCTGGAAATTCACAAGGATTCATGATGTCTATTATATTGTTCATTTACAAACAGGAGCCTAAGATGTAGCATGGTGAATGAACTAATCCCTGCTAGTGACTAATAGCTGGCTGCTTGCATCAGGGTCAGGAAACCAGAGCTGGCTGCTTGCATCAGGTTCAGGAAACCAGAGCTGAGCAAGACCATATTCCACCTGAAAGTGATGGCCTTGTAAACAGGGCTGTACTAGTGTATTCTGACTGAGAGAACGGGGATTGCTGGGGAAAGTAAACTTAGTACCCAAAAAAGCCAGCTGAAATTGGATCAGTTGGACCAATAAAAGTCCATGTCCCAAACGGTTGCAACTACAGTCGGACCAATCAAAGTGCACGTCCGCCACGGTTGCACAGTTCCAGCTGGAGCATGAGCGTTAAGGGTGATGGGGCTGACGACTTTGGGAACAAAGGCCACCTGAATGTGTGCCAAGGTCAATCACCGTCTCGACACTAAATCGACAAAGGAAACGAGGGTTAGGGAAAGAATGTGTCTGGTACAGGTAAGTGGTTGGTGACAGTCAGAGTCTGCCACGTTCTGCAGCGACGTTTAGAGTGACAGAAATTCTGAGTGATTGGTACTATAACAACTAGTTGCAGGTAGATTCAAACTAGGGTGATGGCTAAGTCATACAACCAACAGAAGACCTTTGGACAGCCATGAAGTTGCTTGAGACTATATAATACTTTGCAATAATAAACTCAGAAACTGGACAGTGAGAGAGAGACTGAAAGATTGGCTAGGCGATCGATTTATAGATTGTAATTAGCTAGCAGGCTGACTACGAGTTTGTGAGAGTAGAGTCTGAGTTTACAGGGTGACTGAACCAGCATACACCTTTGAGTTTTGGTCTGTCGTTCTTTAAGCTCTTTAAGTGTGTGTGTTGAACACCCTGTGAACTGTAAGAGATCTGAATGTGAGTGGCGCATGCAGGACACCGAATGATGTGTGTTACTATAAGTGAATACGTGATACCGACTAGAAGGACGTGATCAAAGTATTTGTAAATGCACAGATCGCCAGAAGGGAATTGATCTGATTGTAAATGGGAAGTATTTGTGAATGTACAGATCCCCTGTCTCAAGGGATCTGAATGTGTGTGGGTGCACAGAACAACAGAGTACAGAATACGATCGTGAAGACAAGTTTGTGAGAGTGTGTTGATTGTACAGATAAGGGGAGAGTAGCAGCGCAAATACTGGGTATATTTGTTGGGGGAACTATTCAAAAGCTAGTGAGATTAGTTAGTAGTACAAATATATTAGGATTGTTTAGTTTGGATGTATTTTGTTCTTGATGCTAATATTGTTTGTGTTGATTTTCAATAATATGTTTCTGTTAATTGCTGTTATTAAATATGCACCGTTGTTGGAGAGTGATTACTGTGTTATTTACTGTATGTAGTCGTGTCGTGGTGTAGATACATGTTGCAAACCTTTAGATAAGCTAACTAAGTGAAACCTGGACTCTGCCACACAGGTAGTATTGGGCCAAGTATTATGATGTTGCAACAAGACATCTAACTCTGCCAGGAGTGGTCCCAAGCACAGAAGATTATCTTTCTTTTATAAACAATGCATTAAATATATACAAGGAAACGCACAGTTAATTATGCAAGAAACTAAAATTATTTATAAAAAAACTAGTACAATCCGATAAGCCACCACTGAAAAATAGAATAAAAAAAGGACATAATTATTTTATTCCAGGCTATACATATATATTTAGTAGCCTTCACGCACTAAAAGTATCCCCAAAAACTAAAGAAGTTACATACAGACTACTGTATAATATAACACCAATTGAATACAAAGGATCACACATGTCCAAAGCCCACATGTCCAGGTGTAAACTATGCAGACAGAACATCCAAGAAACTAAAGAATATATATTCTTTAAATGCCAAATTGTAGCACAAACTTTTGAAAAACTAAGACATGATAAACAAACACACAAGCACCAAAGTGAACATGTTCAATGCAGTGATGCTAAATAATATTCCCAAAACAGATAAAAACACTCAAGACATATTACTAACACTCTTTACAAAATTCAAGAATTTAATTTGGATTTGCAGAAACAAAGCAGTAAACAAACAACAAATTTACACTCCAGAACTGTTTAAACATATATACATACAAAATTTTGTGTGGACTGTTTCAAATTTGAATTGAATTTGTTTCTCTGGTATTGAACAGCAAAATTGCTGTATTTGTTTATTCAAAATTTTAAAAAAATTTTTAATTAAGTTACAAGATGTTTTATTTTCTACAAAATTCTTTCAATGCAGCCCATCTCTTTCATGTCTGCCCTCTTTTCGTCTCCTTTCATTTCCCTATTACATATACCTTTATTTACCTATGTAAATGTATATCTCCTTTCTTTCTCTTTCAATCTCTCTATTCCTTTTCACTTTCTACCATACACTCAAATACTCCTATATGATGTAAACTAAAATGTAAATGTTTGATGAATATATTTGATGTTCTAGTGCAAAAAAGGAAATACAATTCAATTTAAAAACACAGATGAGAGAAGAGGAGGGATGTGCATGGTGCCAGTTTACTCACCTCATAAAAATCTTTTGCTACAAAATCATCCACCAGCATATCTAATGAGCCAACCTTGAACAAAAAAGGCCCTTCAACAGGGTTTGTGACGAGGACCAGCAAAAGCCCCACTGAAAGTGGTTTGCCGAGTCCTTCACATCAACAAGGAAAACATCTGGACTCGACACGTGAAAAGTGAGAACCATGTTTCCAGCCCTTATGACAAGGACTTTAAGTGTAACGGCACAGATAGACAGAAAAGTAAGTTAAAAGTTTCCAGTCTATCTTTACACATATTGTTTTTGACAAAGCACTGGTCTTCAACAACTTTTGGTTAGGTCCAACTGTCCTAAGCCATCCATTCCAGTTCCATTCCCCATTTCTTTTAAGTCTGTCTTGAGTTCTCTTTTCCATGTGTGTTTATATAGCAGCCTCTCCTTCTGCTCTGGAAGAGACATGAAACTGAGCTGCAGCAGTGGGCCATGGATGTGGCTGATCAATGCAACAGACCTTAAGTGCCTTATCGAACTTATTTACTCTTGGTCTGACTTTAACCTTCTTGCCATGGGGATTCCAGAACAGAGACTGTCTTGTAATGCTATCAGATATCCTCCTTAATGTGTCCTATCCAACCCATTTGCTTTTCCTCACGTAATGCTTAACTGACATCCATCTGTTTCTTTTCACCAGTTTCACATTAGTGACCTTATCACATAATTTCAATCCATATAGTCTACGCAAGTATCCATTATTGGCTGTACTTTCATAGTTGTTGCTTTTGTTGTTCTCTGTGTTTTAGGACTTTACAATAGAAAGGAGTTGAAGATTTGTGTGCATGTTGGACTTAATTTAATTCTATTTAAATAAGTTTCCAAACATTTGCATTGGGCCTGGCAAATGCATTAAAATCTCTCGACTTTTGTATTCTTACGTTGGTATATTCATATTGTCATTGTATTTATGTACATTCTACTTTGTCTATAAATATAACTGACTTTATTCTTTATTGCTATCTTACTATCTAGTTTTAGATAATAATTATATGATTGAATGATTTCACATCTGAGCATCAGTACAAGTGTCTCCCAAATATGTTCACAATATGATCGTCGTTTGTTGTATTTATAATTTATTCTCTTAATAGTGTCTCTTCTCTCTACCTCTGTCGTCAAATCAGTAGTTCTTAGGTCCCTATTATAGGGCCTATTTTACTATTAAATTAATAATACTTACTTTTTACTAAGTTATTTTTTATTTTCCATAGTTGATCTATAAAACAAACAGTTTGAGCGCCAAATATAATTTATGCAAAGGCTGCTTGACTAGTCACAGTGTCAAAATGTGACTATGGCGTTTAGTATGAGTCCGACTATGTGTGACTACGAGTGTGACTTCGTCTCTACTGCGGCAACTGACTAACATTTCATTAGCCTTAGCCTTAGCAACGCCAACTGAAACTCAGTGAAACGAAACTCACTGGAATGTTAAGAAATAAGTCGAGTTTCACTCATATGTGAATACACGCTGAGTAATGGTTATTACAAAATCAAATGTTATGAAAGTAGACATAGACACTATATACTCACCCGTTTACGCGTACCCGTAACAGTACCATGGGTGAAGATATACAGATGGACCCAATGTCGCGGCTTGGACTATGGCGTCCGTTGTCGTCTATAGTTTATCTTGACAACAGCATTGTCCGCATGCGCAACAATCTTACTTCCGTTAGTGTTCAAGATGTTCCTGGATCGCCACTTTCGTTTTTTAAGTTGCCACTTGTAAATTCCAGTTGTTAATGCCGTCAGAGCTGGGTCTGGCGTGGGGAACAAGTTCTCCAACTTAATTAAATATAACGCTCCTACGGCGTGCGTCTCGTATAACCTCTGACAGCAATGTCTTCTTCTTCGTCATAACTCCTGCTACCAAGCCCTAAAAAAATTGCTTTGCAAATAGCAGGATATAGTCCGGAGAATGAAAAGCGTTGTGTCGTAGTTTACAGCTTGACTACAATGTTTGCACCTTTCGGTACGACATATACAAATTCAGCATAGCATTGTTGGGTACTGGATTAGCCTTCCCTCTTCGATCCCTTCTCCTTAGCTGGTCTGCCATTTCACAGCCTGTTATCCAGGATTACCAAGTGGAGGTGTAGAAGGGTTTTGACAGCTCTGGATCGCTGGCCTTGACGCTTGCTGTCAGCTCTTGGTCTACCGACAGCTATAGCGCATCCCACAAACCGATGAAATTACAAATGAAATGTTGAAAAAAAAACTTTGCATCCAAAAATAAAAAGAAACTACCAGAAGTCCCTAGATATGGCGTGTCAGCTGTGGTCTGTGTCGGTTATAACTGGACGAACAAGCATTCGCGGACCAACCGGCAATGTATCACAGCAGGCGGGGCGGGACAAAAGGTGGTACTGTTGCCCAACCAACTGCCTTGCAGTCACCACCGGGAGAAGAAAGGCTATGGAAGACAACCCAAAATACATAACACAGCCGGTCTGCCGAAGACGGAGTGTGCTAGCTATGCCGCAGACACGGGTATACATTAAGACACAAACACATTTACAGGCATGGTCATGCGACAATCTAACCTGACGTTATGCCGACGTCCCTAACAGTTACAGCCGGGGAGGAACAGAGCCGGTTCCTTAGCCTCAAAAGAACTCACCCAATTAACCTGTACCTCTGCTAACCTAAAGGGCGGGGAAAGACAGAGTAGTGTAACTGGCCAAGCAACACACTGACTTACAGTAGTTCAATACACAGAGACCTTTGATGCCAAACCTGATCAGGTGACCCAGAAGCTGTGGACCTGCCACCCGGATCTGGAGAGGACCGTGGACGTCGTCCTAGCGACGGAACTACAGATCTAGCATGACCAAAAAGCCTGAACACAGAAGAAGAATAAGTACAGAATTTGAAACAGCTGAAGGATACTACTCTTTGCCAAGGAGAGATCATGTGACAATATTCAGATCGAGAATAGACCAATGATTCCAATGCAGACTGAAAAATCATCTGTTCAGGTCAGGTCAGGTCATCCCGTAACCAGTGAGGTCGTTGAGGCACACATGAAGACATCCTCATAACCCCACGCCACCCTTCTCTGTCAGCGACCGCTGCCTGTGCCTCTTCTGGTCGGAGATTGGTCCATTCTTTTATATTGTCCTCCCACCTCTTTTTTTGGACGACTGCCTGGCACCTTTCCGCGCAGGATCGTATTTGCAAGACCATTTGATCTCGATATGTGACCGTTCCAAGCGAGTTTCCTTCTTTTGACAGTTGCCAAGAGGGCTTCAATAGGCCCTATTGCTGTTGTAATTCTATCTCGTATTTCCTCATTTGTAACTCATTTTTTGTACATAACGTTTAAAAATCTACGGAAATGTCTCGTCTCCGAGACCTGTATCCTTTACTGAAGGTCAGCTGTAACTGTCCATGTCTCACAAGCATAGAGGAATATTGACAAGACCAAGGTACGCATTAATCCGATTTTCGTGCATAGTGCCAACCTTTTATCTTGCCAGATTTTGTTAAACAAATGCAAGCGCCGCTATTGTCTGCGCATGTCTGGCGAACACCTCACATTCATCACTGACAATTTAAACCCAGATATTTTAAAATGGTCGTCCACTTCGAGTTCCTGGCCATCAGCTTTTATGCTGTTGTTGAAGCCCTCATTTGCTCAATAAATTAAAAATTGGACACTCGGACATGGCCCCATGTTTGGAGAAGAACTAAACAGTGGAACCTGTTTTCCCGATCTACCATGAGAAGACCAGAGTGACAACATTTCCCGCCAAAACCTACTTGCGGGAGAAACTGTATGGCGTTTGAGAAGAACCGGTTGGTTTATGAGGGAAATCATCATCATGTAGCATGTCCTTTGCAGATCTGTAAAACTCGATCTCTAACCAGAACTCCCGTCTCTGTCGCTGTCATTCTCAGGACTTCCGTGATGTCTTGTGCCCATCTTCTCCTCGGCCTGCCTCCCCCACCCCTCCTTTCCAGGCACCATACCCTTCAGTATCGTTCTCTCCAGGTCATTATGGCGTCTAATGTGGCCAAAAATAATTTTAGCTTTCTAGAAAAGAGATGGGAAGGACCAGGATAGATGTTCTGTGAGTTTCTGAATACAGATGGGACGGTCAAGGGCACTGTATCAGCACATCAGGAGAAACATTTATATACTCTGGGATGACAAGGGTGGAAAATAAGCAGGGTCTGCTTCATCCTGTCAAAGAAGACGGCACCTTCACTTCTCGGTTACAATTCAGTTAACGACCGAATAATTGTAAAAAGACTAAAGATGAAGACAATAACTTTAACAATAATTCAAGTTTATGCACCAACATCAGCAGCTGATGATTGTGAAATGGAAGATTTCTATACACCTTACAAGAAACAATGGAAAAAGTAAAAAAAAAAGAAGACATTTTGATCATCACTGGAGATTTTAATGCGAAAGTCGGAGAGGAAAGAGCCGACGAAGAGAAAGGTGTTCGATGACCTTTTGGTTTGGGACACAGAAATGAGCGAGGAGAAAAACTTGTTGAATTCTGCCTGGAAAACAACCTCTCCATTGCCAATATCTTATTTAAACAACATTCGCGAAGACTATACACGTGGACCTCCCCAGATGGCAACAGCAGAAATCAAATAGATTACATCCTGGTACAACAAAGATGGAGATAAATGTGCTGGCAACAAAAACGCTGCTAGGAGCGGACTGTGATACGGACCACGAATTACTGTTTGCAGTTTTCAAGACAAGACTTCGTAGGATTATCAAAGCTTTCCAGCCAATACGCTTCGATGTAACAGCAATACCGACTGATTTTGAGGCGTTGCTTGCGGTACATGAAGAGATGCCATCTGAGGAGTTGACGTCACACGTAAGGGATATTTTAATATCGACAATGATTCCCAGGATGTTGCACAAGAAACAGAGCTATATATCAGATGAAACACTGAAACTCATTGAAGAAAGGAAAGAATTAAAACAGATGGGAAGCCAGGGGACCAACACAGCATATACAAACTGTACAGGTAAAGTTAGAAGAAAAATAAGAAAAGATTTAAAGAGATACATAATGGACACTTGTAAGGATATAGAAGACCTACAGCAACAAGGCAGGGAGAGAGATGTCTTTAAGGCAATGAGAACACTGACAAGAGAATTCCATCCGTTTCCGCATGTGATTAATGACAAAGAGGATAACACACTAACATAAACCAGAGACATACAGAATAGAGGGAGAGAATACTGCAGAACTATGTATGAAGAGCACAAAGCGCTCAGTTACAATCCTACCAAAGGATGAGAAAGAACCTGAACCAACATTGGAGGAAGTACGCTCAGCAATCAAAAGTCTGAAAAAGGGAAAGTCCCTAGGATGCGATGATATCTAAGCAGAGCTAATACAAACAGGTGGAGAGGCATGTGCTCGAGTCTATCACAAGCTGTGTAAACAGATATGGCACAGTGCAGAGTGGCCAGAAGCATGAAAGAAATCAATTTACATTCCCCTCCCCTCCAAAAGGCAACCTAAAGCTGTGCACGAACTACTGAACTATCGCGCTGATCAGCCACGCTAGCAATATACTCTTGCGAATCCTATTAAGAAGGAGAGAGAAAAGGTTTGAATCTGAAATTCACGTAGTCCAGGCAGGTTTTCGGAAAGACGGAGGGACCAGGGACCACATATTCAATAAGAGAAATATCTACCAAAAATGTAGAGAGTTTAATGTAGACCTGTACACATGTTTAATTGATTACACCAAGGCCTTCGATGCGATAAAACATCCAAATATGTGAAACATCATGAAGGAAAGGGGGTTTTATGTACACATCATAGATCTCATTGAAACATTATACCAAGATCAACAAGCCCCTGTCCGAGTATCTGGGCAAACATCAGATTGGTTCGCAGTACAAAAGGGAGTAAGACAGGGATGTATTCTCTCACCTTATCTGTATAATATATATGGGAATGCATATTGAGAAATGTTAGAGAAGACGAGAACATTGACAGTTTTTATACATTTAACATTTGACGGGTACGAGATTCCAGAGTTACGATACGCAGACGACACAGTGATACTATCAAGAAGTGAATAAAAGCTAGAGCAGCTAATTTCAGCTGTAAATGGGCACAGTAAAGATCAAAACCTGTTTATAAACATAAACAAAACAAAGATAATGACCCCCGACACAACACAATGTCAACATAAATTTACAGTAGATGGTGAGGAAATAGATCAGGTCACACATTTTGAATATCTGGGTTCCAGAACTGACAAGAATGGCGACTGCTCGAAAGAAATCAGAAGAAGAATAAAAATGGCAATGCAGAGACCGAACAGCCTGAATAAATTATGGCAGACGACCAACAAAACGAAAAAAGTAAGTCGTGAGAGCCTGTGTTTTTCTTATGGCTGCGAATCATGGATGATTACCAAAACCTCCAGACAAAGAATCGAAATGTTACAGAGCGATCCTCAGAATACCCTGGACGGAGAAAAAAAACAAATGTAGACATTCGGCAAAAGTTGAGCATAGAGGACAACTGGTTTATCAATTCCATTATGGCCAGAAAATGTAAATACTTTGGTCACATCAAGATACACAGCGGTCTTAAGATAACAGTGATGGTAGGTATGGTGTCAGGCAAAAGAGGAAGGGGTAGACAAAGAAGACGATGACACCAAGATATCCAGGAGTGCCTGGGTGTGACTGGTGGAGACACATATTATCATTGTTGCAGGCATGACAAAGGCACGATGCATCGCATCCTTTACTTGAGAAATATCATAGAAAAATGCAGTCTGGAAAATAAAACAACTATACTGTTAGAAAATTAGGCAGTAGCTCTCGGAGGCGAAGGTGTGACACACACCATCACATATGTTCGGAAAACGGCCGTGCCGGAGGTGGCTGTGGTGAGAACGAGGTTCTTCAAAGAGCATGCTACATGATGATGATGATAATTTCTAGTTAAGAATGTATTGTCTCCCCCTTATTCTTCACATTTCTTCCTCAATGTGTTGTTCGTCCATCACGCGTGATGAGGACCTTTCCTTTTTCATTTTAGCCAGTCCTTCTAGCCGAATATACTGTACTTCCGGGTTGTGGATGGGTGCGGAGATGGCTGACAAGTCCAATCTGGGATCTGCATACTCGCAGACAGTCAGGGCATGGAGAGCTCGCTTCGTGAGACTGTGATATTTCACGGCCTTTTCTGCCTTTCTCCGTTGTTCTGCTGCAGTCTTTTTAAAAGCCTCGCATGACACTGCTCCTCTGTGGGGAGCTGCGCACCAGGATGTACGGTCTTTTGCAGCATCTTCCCGTGTTTCAAGGTTTATATTTAAGGCTTTTAAAGACGTTTTTAGTGCGTCTTTAAAGTGCTGTTTTTTGTGTGGCCCATAACATATTATTTTGGCAACCGATTGTCTGGCATGCGAACCGCATGACCCGCCCAGCGAATCTGTGATTACATCATGCTGGTACCAATGCTAGGGATACCAGCTCTCTCAAGAACAGCAGTGTCCGGGACCCTGTCTTGCCATTTGACATTCATCACCTTCCTGAGACAAAGTGTGAAAGTATTTCAGCTGCTTTGCATGCCGCCTGTATGCAGTCTATGTTTCACTTGCATATAGCAACACAGGGACCACCACTGCTCTGTACACCTTCAGCTTCGTCTGGAGGCTGATGTCATTTCGATGCCAGACGTTTGAGTTTAGTCTGCCAAAAGTGGCGCTGACTTTGGCGATTCTAACGTTCATCTCATCATCCATGACTACATTCTAACGTTCATCTCATCATCCATGACTACATTCTAACGTTCATCTAATCATTCATGACTACATTCTGAGACAGTGTACTACCGAGATATGTGAATCTATTCACAACCTTCAGTTTTTCACCATTGATCTTGATGATTGGCACAGTGTACGTTTTCCCGTAGCTGGATGGTTCATTATTTCAGTTTTCTCTGTGTTGATGTTAAGTCCAAAGTTGAAACACGCATAGGAAAAATTATCCACGCTTTTCTGCAGATCAACCTCCATGACAGCGTACAGGGCACAATCGTCAGCACATAGAAGATCTCTGATGGGGTGTGTCTTGACCTTCAGCAAACAGATGATCTCTGATGGTGTGTGTCTTGACATTTAGCAAACAGAAGATCTCTGATGGTGTGTCTTGACCTTCAGCAAACAGATGATCTCTGATGGTGTGTCTCTTGACCTTTAGCAAACAGATGATCTCTGATGGTGTGTATCTTGACCTTCAGCAAACATAAGATCTCTGATGGTGTGTGTCTTAACCTTCAGCAAACATAAGATCTCTGATAGTGTGTGTCTTGACCTTCAGCAAACAGATGATCTCTGATGGTGTGTTTCTTGACCTTCAGCAAACAGAAGATCTCTGATGGTGTGTGTCTTGACCTTCAGCAAACAGAAGGTCTCTGATGATGTGTGTTTTGACCTTCAGCAAACAGAAGGTCTCTGATGGTGTGTGTCTTGACCTTAAGCAAACAGAAGGTCTCTGATGGTGTGTGTCTTGACCTTCAGCAAACAGATGATCTCTGATGGTGTATGTCTTGACCTTTAGCAAACAGAAGATCTCTGATGGTGTGTATCTTGACCTTCAACCAACAGATGATCTCTGATGGTGTGTGTCTTGACCTTCAGCAAACAGAAGACCTCTGATGGTGTGTGTCTTGACCTTCAGTAAACAGAAGACCTCTGATGGTGTGTGTCTTGACCTTAGTTTTTGTTTGAAGCCGCCTTAGGTTGAACAGCTGGCCACCTATACGATATCTTATGTCCATTCTTATGTCCCCGTCTCTGAAAGCATCAGTCAGCTTTGCAGAGAACACCATTGCAGAGAACAGCTTTGCAGAGAACATCATTGCAGAAAACAGCTTTGCAGAGAACAGCATGCTAAACAAGGTTGGTGCAAGCACACGCCCCAGCTTAACGTCGCTTGTTAGTGGAAGGGACTTCGAAATAGCACCATTTTCATAAACTCTAGCCTGCATTCCATCATGCAGTTGCCGTACTTTGTCATGGTTTTCCATAGGCCTTCTCTGTTGACCTTATCAAACGTCTTTGTCAGGTCGATGAAGGCTACGTGCAGGTCGCAGTGCCGTTCCTGACATTTCTCTTCTAACTGTCTGGCAGCAAACACCATATCCGCGGTTCCATGCTCTTTCCGGAATCCGCACTGACTTTCAGGTAGAAGACCTTCATAAAGATGAGCTGTGAGGCGATTGAGAAGGATTCTGGTGAATATCTTCTCTGCGATGGACATTAAAGAAATGCCGCGGTGGTTATTGCACGATTGGCAGTTACCTTTCTGTTTATACAGATGTGTTATTAGGGCATCCTTCAGATCTTGCGGGATGGTTTCACTGTGCCACATCTGTTTGAAAAGCAAGTGGAGTTTTACAATTAGTGCTGTACTGCTATTTTTGTAGATCATAGGAATTCTACCGGAACCAGGTGTTTTGCCACTGGAGAGTTGTCTGACCCCTTTTTGGGACTCCTCTACAGTCGGCATATCATCCAGAGCCTCGTTTAGAGGATACTGAGGCAGGCGGTCAATGGCTTCGCTGTTAACAGATGACGGCTGGTTCAAGATATCACCAAAATGCTCTGCCCAGCGAGTGATAATTTGTTTCCGGATCTGTAATTAGTGTTTTCCCATCTCCATGGAGGAGGGGTAGTGAACCTGAGGAAGTTGGGCCATAGACCGCCCTGAGCGCATGATAGAGGTTTCTCATGATAGAAGTTTCTCATGATAGAAGTTTCTTATGATGGAAGTTTCTCATGATAGAAGTTTCTTTTCTCATGGTTGTCAGCAAATCCCTGTATTTCATCCGCTTTATTGCTCAGCCAGGAGTCCTGCAACTGACGCAGTTTGCACTGAGCAATTAGGAAAGCTGCTTTCTTGGATGTTGACTCTGGGTCATTGGAATATATTTTGCAGAGACGGTGTTTGTCAGCTAGCATCGTTTTTATATCCTGAGTTCTCATCAAACCAGTTGTTTTATTTACTAATAGCATGACCCAGGATTTCAGTAGACATGTTAAACACATAGGCACTAAGACCCGCCCAATTGTTATCTACACTTTTGTCGAATAGCGAGACAGTTTGGAGATGGTTTTCCAGGGTAGCAGCAAACGACTGAACGACTGTTGGAGCGACACGTTCTGTAGCTTAGTAACATCTAGCCTTTTATTGGTTTATGTACTTAGTCACATCTAGACTTTATTGATCTATGTACTTAGTCACATCTAGACTTTTATTGGTCTATGTACTTAGTCACATCTAGACTTTATTGGTCTATGGACTTAGTCACATCTAGTCTTTTATTGGTCTATGCACTTAGTTACATCTAGACTTTTATTGGTCAATGTACTTAGTAACAAACAAAGGTTCCGCTCACAGTACATATTATCCATTTAGCCATTCGCCTATGCTCCAGTTGGCTGAGAACAGACACTGCATTTGGATATGGTTAGGTTATCCCGCCCCCCCTTTCCCGTCCCTTCCGAAGTACAACCTTCCCTGGTCGCCTGTGTCGTCCTCCAAGGAAGGGGGCAACCAGGTCTTCTAGACGAGACAGCTGAGAGGCGAACAGTTGCAACCAGATCTTCTAGGCGAGACAGCTGAGAGGCGAACAGTTGCAACCAGATCTTCTAGGCGAAACATCTGAGAGGCTAACAGTTGTAACCAGATCTTCTAGGCGAGACAGCTGAGAGGCGAACAGTTGTAACCAGATCTTCTAAGCGAGACAGCTGAGAGGCGAACAGTTGCAACCAGGTCTTCTAGGCGAGACATCTGAGAGGCGAACATTTGTAACCAGGTCATCTAGGCGAGACAGCTGAGAGGCGAACAGCTGTAACCAGGTCATGTAGGCGAGACAACTGAGAGGCGAACAGTTGTAACCAGGTCTTCTAGACGAGACAGCTGAGAGGCGAACAGTTGTAACCACCTCCTTGGTTTTGAGTTTTGCTTGTTTTCTAGAACCTGTGGTATTGAGTTTTGCTTGTTTTCTAGAACCTGTGGTATTGAGTTCTGCTTGTTTTTCCGAGTCAGTGGTATTGGTGGTTTTCTCAAAGGGTATTGCTTGTGACAGAGACGAGAATAGCACCACTACCACGCAGAGAACATGTCGTAACAGGCGGCTAGTAGTTCAATCCCAATGGGGTAGAAGGTTCTCCAGCTAATGGTTAGCGTCGTTGAGTGTGGAATAGCCTTCTGGGTTTGAAAGAACTACCCAGAAACGGTGTCGTTATACAACCCAGTAACAGAAGAATTCGTTTTTGTGAGTTTCAGAAAAAGAAGTTTGGCTGTTGCTCCAGACCTTCCAATACTGTATGACAATGCTGACAACAGAGGGGCAATGATTGTGTTTGCGCGCAGTGTCGTCGTATGACCAATACAATCTTGAGAATACCACGTACATTAAGGACAAAACCCCCAACAATATTTTGATGTTCCATTCACTATACTGAAACGCCCAAATTAAGTTGCACTAAAACGGTTCCATAGAATCATAACCTCCCGCGGTTAGAACCAAAATTACTGCGCTTCTTGTGCGGTCCATAGCTTGTAAGCCGGAATAGGACAAAGAGTTGCTTTCTCACTGACAGGGCCCGAAAATTGACCTTCCAGAAAATGAACCTTCCTCGATGGGAGGGCTGGTGTTCAGAAAAGACTAATCACAATTGAAGGTCCTGATTTCAACTCTGGTCTCCGCAGGGGTTGATTGTCAAGTCTGCGCCTATTTAATGTTATCCACATCAGATGATTCATTGCACGTTCTGGGGTGCAGGCACACGTCGTCTGGTGCCAGCAATGACGTCATAAAGAGACTGAAACTTTGTTACTTTAGTCAAGTCTTTGTCCACCTTCCCCCGAGCTGAAGCCGGAGACACTGTCAGTGAATGAACCTCGGCCAATATATACCAGTAGTAGCGGTTTTCTTCTTCTTATTTTTTTTTTGTTCCTCTTCTTCGTTCATTTGTTCTCAAACTTCCGCTACCAAGAAGGGGTTTTCAAGCAGCAAGATGTAGTTCGGAGAAATGAATGCTTTGTATCGTAGTTTACAGCTGGACTGCGATATTTGTACCTTTCGGTCCGACACATCCGACTTCAGCATGCATGTTTGGGTACCACGTTAGCCTTCCTACTTCGATCCCTTCTCCTTGGCCAGTCTGCTCTGTTGGACACACGTTCTACAGGAGCTCAAGAGACAGTACCCTAGCAACTCTTGGACACACGTTCTACAGGAGCTCAAGAGACAGTACCCAAGCAACTCTTGGACCCACGTGTACACAGATGGATCTACCTCGATAAAAGGGGAGGCAATGGAATCTACATCGAACATTCCCTTGGCGACACAGAACATCTCTCCATACCAGCAGGAGAGACTTGTACTAATTTTAGAGCTGAAGCAAGAGCTGTTCCTGCAGCAGATTCTCATGAGCCAAAACATAACATCAACGAAAACAGTCCTTCTAATATACTCCAGGAGTGTACTCTAAGTCATTTCAAGTCCCAAAGAAGGTAGTCTCTGACATGAAATAAAATACAACATAGGATTGCTGTCTCCAAAAAAAATATTTAGTCCTATAATGGATTCCGGCTCACTGTGGGATCACTAGAAACGAGAAAGCAGATGAGCTCGCGAAAGCCTGAAGTGTCGGCACACAGACTCCCCATCTACAAAGTTATAAAGAAGCAAGGACACTCATCAAATGATACATGAGGGCAGAATTGGAGAGACCAGCACAAAGAATTCACCCCAGAAAATGACAGCATAGACAAACTTGGCAGAGATAGGCAGACAACGATCTTCAGACTCAGAACAGGACATTGTAGACTCAAGGCCCAGCTCCACAGAATGGATCTCAGAGACACTGCCACGTGTGATTGTGGAGCACCCAAGCAAACACCAGAACATATTCTGCAAAAATGCCCGACCTATGGAGACTAAAGAGTGGCAGTCTGGCCTGGGGAAGCGACCATGCTCGAAAAGCTGTGGGGGACCAGCGAAGACCTGGAACGCAGTCTCCTTCTTGAACCTCACCGGACTAGAATTCTAGTCTCCCCAGGAAGAGTGAACGGCTACAACGTTCTTCTCAAACATGTCTGGTGGATGAGGGAGAGGAGGGGGGGGGGGAAGGGACCTTGTGAACATGTAGTCTAGGTCTGAAGTTGTTTGAGAACCTGCACCTGACCTGGGACTGGCTGACATTTCGCCATTCATTTGTCTGATCGCCACTCCTTCTCTGAGGCATTTATAGCCGATCTATCTGTACCTATCTGTACAGGCATGTGTCTAACGGTCTGATGAACAAGTGCGCGCCTATCTACTTTTCTGTGGTTCGCATTCTCACCAAGTCTGTCTGAACAACTTTTTCTTTGACCTCTTCAATTTTTTTCCAGCTCTGGGAGTTGGGGTGGTAGTGGGGGTGGTAGTGGGGGTGGAGGGAGTAAGTGGTGCTAACTGGCTGTATGCGCCTTAGTTTGGTTTAGACAGCACTGGGACATTGAGTGCTACTTCACATGAGTCTGTCGCACGATTTTTTCTCTTAAGTCTGTCCTTATCCTGGCTATTAATTATTGTCCGGTTCTAGAGTCTCCTTTACTTCTTTGCCTGCTGCATTAATTTATCTGTCCCCCATTTGTCTGCCATTTGTCCCCCATCTGTCCCTCATCTGTCCCCAATCTGTCCCCAATCTGTCCTCCATCTGTCCCCCATCTCTGCCTGCTGCATTACTTTATCTGTCCCCCATCTGTCCTCCATCTGTTCTCCATCTCTGCCTGCTGCATTACTTTATCTGTCCCCCATCTGTCCTCCATCTGTCCTCCATCTCTGCCTGCTGCATTACTTTATCTGTCCTCCATCTCTGCCTGCTGCATTACTTTATCTGTCCTCCATCTCTGCCTGCTGCATTACTTTATCTGTCCTCCATCTCTGCCTGCTGCATTACTTTATCTGTCCTCCATCTGTCCTCCATCTGTCCTCCATCTCTGCCTGCTGCATTACCTAATCTGTCCTCCATCTCTGCCTGCTGCATTACTTTATCTGTCCTCCCTCTCTGCCTGCTGCATTACTTTATCTGTCCTCCATCTGTCCTCCATCTGTCCTCCATCTCTGCCTGCTGCATTACTTTATCTGTCCTCCATCTCTGCCTGCTGCATTACTTTATCTGTCCTCCATCTCTGCCTGCTGCATTACTTTATCTGTCCTCCATCTCTGCCTGCTGCATTACTTTATCTGTCCTCCATCTCTGCCTGCTGCATTACTTTATCTGTCCTCCATCTGTCCTCCATCTGTCCTCCATCTCTGCCTGCTGCATTACCTAATCTGTCCTCCATCTCTGCCTGCTGCATTACTTTATCTGTCCTCCCTCTCTGCCTGCTGCATTACTTTATCTGTCCTCCATCTGTCCTCCATCTGTCCTCCATCTCTGCCTGCTGCATTACTTTATCTGTCCTCCATCTCTGCCTGCTGCATTACTTTATCTGTCCTCCATCTCTGCCTGCTGCATTACCTTATCTGTCCTCCATCTGCCCTCCATCTGTCCTCCATCTCTGCCTGCTGCATTACTTTATCTGTCCTCCATCTCTGCCTGCTGCATTACTTTATCTGTCCTCCATCTCTGCCTGCTGCATTACTTTATCTGTCCTCCATCTGTCCTCCATCTCTGCCTGCTGCATTACTTTATCTGTCCTCCATCTCTGCCTGCTGCATTACTTTATCTGTCCACCATCTGTCCCCCATTTGTCCTCCATCTCTGTCTTCTGCATTACTTTATATGTCCCCCATCAGTCCTCCATCTCTGCCTGCTGCATTACCCTATCTGTCCCCCATCCGTCCCCCATCTCCGCCTGCGGCATTACTGTATTTGACCCCCATCTCTGCCTGCTGCATTACTTTATTTGTCCCCCATCTCTGCCTGCTGCATTACTTTATCTGTCCCCTATCTCTGCCTGCTGCATTACTTTATTTGTCCCCCATCTCTGCCTGACGAATTACTTTATCTGTCCCCCTTCTCTGCCTGCTGCATTACTTTATCTGCCCCCCATCTGTCCCCCATTTCTGCCTGCTGCATTACTTTATTTGTCCCCCATCTCTGCCTGCTGCATTACTTTATTTGTCCCCCATCTCTGCCTGCTGCATTACTTTATCTGTCCCCCATCTGTCCCCCATCTCTGCCTGTTGTATTACTTTATCTGTCCCCCATCTCTGCCTGTTGCATTACTTTATCTGTCCCCCATCTGTCCCCCATCTCTGTCTGCTGCATTACTTTATCTGTCCCCCATCTCTGCCTATTGCATTACTTTATTTGTTCCCCATCTCTGCCTGTTGCATTACTTTATCTATCCCCCATCTGTCCCCCATCTCTGCCTGCTGCATTACTTTATTTGTCCCCATCTCTGCCTGCTGCATTACTTTATTTGTCCCCAATCTCTGCCTGCTGCATTACTTTATTTGTTCCCCATCTCTGCCTGCTGCATTACTTTATATGTCCCCCATCTCTGCCTGCTGCATTACGTTATCTGTCCCCCATCTCTGCCTGCTGCATTACTTTATCTGTCCCCCATCTCTGCCTGCTGCATTACTTTATCTGTCCCCCATCTGTCCCCCATCTCTGCCTGCTGCATTACCTTATCTGTCCCCCATCTCTGCCTGCTGCATTACTTTATCTGTCCCCCATCTGTCCCCCATCTCTGCCTGCTGCATTACTTTATCTGTCCCCCATCTCTGCCTGCTGCATTACTTAATCTGTCCCCCATCTGTCCCCCATCTCTGCCTGCTGCATTACTTTATCTGTCCTCCATCTCTGCCTGCTGCATTACTTTATCTGTCCCCCATCTCTGCGTGCTGCATTACTTTATATGTCCCCCATCTCTGCCTGATGCATTACTTTATCTGTCCCCCATCTCTGCCTGCTGCATTACTTTATCTGTCCCCCATCTGTCCCCCATCTCTGTCTGCTGCATTACTTTATCTGTCCCCCATCTCTGCCTGTTGCATTACTTTATCTGTCCCCCATCTCTGCCTGCTGCATTACTTTATCTGTCCCCCATCTGTCCCCCATTTCTGCCTGCTGCATTACTTTATCTGTCCCCCATCTCTGCCTGCTGCATTACTTTATCTGTCCCCCATCTCTGCCTGCTGCATTACTTTATCTGTCCCCCATCTGTCCCCCATCTGTCCCCCATCTCTGCCTGCTGCATTACTTTGTCTGTCCCCCATCTCTGCCTGCTGCATTACTTTATCTGTCCTCCATCTGTCCCCCATCTCTGCCTGCTGCATTACTTTATCTGTCCCCCATCTCTGCCTGCTGCATTACTTTATCTGTCCCCCATCTCTGCCTGCTGCATTACTTTATCTGTCCCCCATCTGTCCCCTATCTCTGCCTGCTGCATTACTTTATCTGTCCCCCATCTCTGCCTGCTGCATTACTCTATCTGCCCTCCATCTCTGCCTGCTGCATTACTTTATCTGTCCTCCATCTGCCCTCCATCTGTCTTCCATCTCTGCCTGCTGCATTACTTTATTTGTCCCCCATCTCTGCCTGCTGCATTACTTTATTTGGCCCCCATCTCTGCCTGCTGCATTACTTTATCTGTCCCCCATCTGTCCCCCATCTCTGCCTGTTGTATTACTTTATCTGTCCCCCATCTCTGCCTGTAGCATTACTTTATCTGTCCCCCATCTGTCACCCATCTCTGTCTGCTGCATTACTTTATCTGTCCCCCATCTCTGCCTGTTGCATTACTTTATTTGTTCCCCATCTCTGCCTGTGGCATTACTTTATCTATCCCCCATCTGTCCCCCATCTCTGCCTGCTGCATTACTTTATTTGTCCCCATCTCTGCCTGCTGCATTACTTTATTTGTCCCCAATCTCTGCCTGCTGCATTACTTTATTTGTCCCCCATCTCTGCCTGCTGCATTACTTTATCTGTCCCCCATCTCTGCCTGCTGCATTACTTTATCTGTCCCTTATCTCTGCCTGCTGCATTACTTTATCTGTCCCCCATCTCTGCCTGCTGCATTACTTTATCTGTCCCCCATCTGTCCCCCATATCTGCCTGCTGCATTACTTTATCTGTCCCCCATCTCTGCCTGCTGCATTACTTTATATGTCCCCCATCTCTGCCTGCTGCATTACTTAATCTGTCCCCCATGTGTCCCCCATCTCTGCCTGCTGCATTACTTTATCTGTCCTCCATCTCTGCCTGCTGCATTACTTTATCTGTCCCCCATCTGTCCCCCATCTCTGCCTGCTGCATTACTTTATATGTCCCCCATCTCTGCCTGATGCATTACTTTATCTGTCCCCCATCTCTGCCTGCTGCATTACTTTATCTGTCCCCCATCTCTGCCTGCTGCATTACTTTATCTGTCCCCCATCTGTCCCCCATCTCTGCCTGCTGCATTACTTTATCTGTACCCCATCTCTGCCTGCTGCATTACTTTATCTGTCCCCCATCTCTGCCTGCTGCATTAATTTATGTGTCCCCCATCTCTGCCTGCTGCATTACTTTATTTGTCCCCCATCTCTGCCTGCTGCATTACTTTATCTGTCCCCCATCTTTCCCCAATCTCTACCTGCTGCATTACCTTATCTGTCCCCCATCTCTGCCTGCTGCATTACTTTATCTGTCCTCCATCTATCCCCCATCTCTGCCTGTTGCATTACTTTATCTGTCCCCCATCTCTGCCTGCTGCATTACTTTATCTGTCCCCCATCTCTGCCTGCTGCATTACTTTATCTGTCCCCCATCTCTGCCTGCTGCATTACTTTATCTGTCCCCCATCTCTGCCTGCTGCATTACTTTATCTGTCCTCCATCTCTGCCTGCTGCATTACTTTATCTGTCCTCCATCTGCCCTCCATCTGTCCTCCATCTCTGCCTGCTGCATTACTTTATCTGTCCTCCATCTCTGCCTGCTGCATTACTTTATCTGTCCTCCATCTCTGCCTGCTGCATTACTTTATTTGTCCCCCATCTCTGCCTGCTGCATTACTTTATCTGTCCCCCATCTCTGCCAGCTGCATTACATGATCTGTCCCCCATCTGTCCCCCCTCTCTGCCTGCTGCATTACTTTATCTGTCCCCCATCTGTCCCCCATCTCTGCCTGCTGCATTACTTTATTTGTCCCCCATCTCTGCCTGCTGCATTACTTTATTTGTCCCCCATCTCTGCCTGCTGCATTACTTTATATGTCCCCCATCTGTCCCCCATCTCTGCCTGTTGTATTACTTTATCTGTCCCCCATCTCTGCCTGTTGCATTACTTTATCTGTCCCCCATCTGTCCCCCATCTCTGCCTGCTGCATTACTTTATTTGTCCCCCATCTCTGCCTGCTGCATTACTTTATTTGTCCCCCATCTCTGCCTGCTGCATTACTTTATTTGTCCCCCATCTCTGCCTGCTGCATTACTTTATATGTCCCCCATCTGTCCCCCATCTCTGCCTGTTGTATTACTTTATCTGTCCCCCATCTCTGCCTGTTGCATTACTTTATCTGTCCCCCATCTGTCCCCCATCTCTGCCTGCTGCATTACTTTATTTGTCCCCCATCTCTGCCTGCTGCATTACTTTATTTTTCCCCATCTCTGCCTGCTGCATTACTTTATTTGTCCCCATTCTCTGCCTGTTGCATTACTTTTTTTGGCCTCCATCTCTGCCTGCTGCATTACTTTATCTGTCCCCCATCTCTTCCTGCTGCATTACTTTATCTGTCCCCCATCTCTGATTGCTGCATTACTTTATCTGTCCCCCGTCTGTCCCCCATCTCTGCCTGCTGCATTACTTTATCTGTCCCCCATCTCTGCCTGCTGCATTACTTTATCTGTCCCCCATCTGTCCCCCATCTCTGCCTGCTGCATTACTTTATCTGTCCCCCATCTCTGCCTGCTGCATTACTTAATCTGTCCCCCATCTGTCCCCCATCTCTGCCTGCTGCATTACTTTATCTGTCCTCCATCTCTGCCTGCTGCATTACTTTATCTGTCCCCCATCTGTTCCCCATCTCTGCCTGCTGCATTACTTTATCTGTCCTCCATCTCTGCCTGCTGCATTACTTTATATGGCCCCCATCTCTGCCTGATGCATTACTGTATCTGTCCCCCATCTGTCCCCCATCTCTGCCTGCTGCATTACTTTATCTGTCCCCCATCTCTGCCTGCTGCATTACTTTATCTGTCCCCCATCTCTGCCGGCTGCATTACTTTATCTGTCCCCCATCTGTCCCCCATCTCTGCCTGCTGCATTACTTTATCTGTACCCCATCTCTGCCTGCTGCATTACTTTATCTGTCCTCCATCTCTGCCTGCTGCATTACTTTTTTATGTCCTCCATCTGCCCTCCATCTGTCCTACATCTCTGCCTGCTGCATTACTTTATCTGTCCTCCATCTCTGCCTGCTGCATTACTTTATCTGTCCTCCATCTCTGCCTGCTGCATTACTTTATCTGTCCTCCATCTGTCCTCCATCTCTGTCTGCTGCATTACTTTGTCTGTCCTCCATCTCTGCCTGCTGCATTACTTTATCTGTCCACCATCTATCCCCCATTTGTCCTCCATCTCTGTCTGCTGCATTACTTTATCTGTCCCCCTTTAGTCCTCCATCTCTGCCTGCTGCATTACCCTATCTGTCCCCCATCCGTCCCCCATTTCTGCCTGCTGCATTACTGTATTTGTCCCTCATCTCTGCCTGCTGCATTACTTTATTTGTCCCCCATCTCTGCCTGCTGCATTACTTTATCTGTCCCCTATCTCTGCCTGCTGCATTACTTTATCTGTCCCCCATCTCTGCATGCTGCATTACTTTATCTGTCCCCCATCTCTGCCAACTGCATTACATGATCTGTCCCTTATCAGTCCCCCATCTCTGCCTGCTGCCTTACTTTATCTGTCCCCCATCTCTGCCTGCTGCATTACTTTATCTGTCCCCCATCTGTCCCCCATCTCTGCCTGCTGCATTACTTTATTTGTCCCCCATCTCTGCCTGCTGCATTACTTTATTTGTCCCCCATCTCTGCCTGCTGCATTAATTTATCTGTCCCCCATCTGTCCCCCATCTCTGCTTGTTGTAATACTTTATCTGTCCCCCATCTCTGCCTGTTGCATTACTTTATCTGTCCCCCATCTGTCCCCCATCTCTGTCTGCTGCATTACTTTATCTGTCCCCCATCTCTGCCTGTTGCATTACTTTATTTGTTCCCCATCTCTGCCTGTTGCATTACTTTTTCTATCCCCCATCTGTCCCCCATCTCTGCCTGCTGCATTACTTTATTTGTCCCCCATCTCTGCCTGCTGCATTACTTTATCTGTCCCCCATCTCTGCCAGCTGCATTACATGATCTGTCCCCCATCAGTCTCCCATCTCTGCCTGCTGCATTACTTTATCTGTCCCCCATCTCTGCCTGCTGCATTACTTTATCTGTCCCCCATCTGTCCCCCATCTCTGCCTGCTGCATTACTTTTTTTGTCCCCCATCTCTGCCTGCTGCATTACTTTATTTGTCCCCATCTCTGCCTGCTGCATTACTTTATCTGTCCCCCATCTCTGCCTGCTGCATTACATTATCTGTCCCCCATCTGTCCCCATCTCTGTCTGCTGCATTACTTTATTTGTCCCCCATCTCTGCCTGCTGCATTACTTTATTTGTCCCCCATCTCTGCCTGCTGCATTACTTTATCTGTCCCCCATCTGTCCCCCATCTCTGCCTGTTGTATTACTTTATCTGCCCCCCATCTGTCCCCCATCTCTGTCTGCTGCATTACTTTATCTGTCCCCCATCTCTGCCGGTTGCATTACTTTATTTGTTCCCTATCTGTGCCTGTTGCATTACTTTATCTATCCCCCATCTGTCCCCCATCTCTGCCTGCTGCATTACTTTATTTGTCCCCCATCTCTGCCTGCTGCATTACTTTATCTGTCCCCCATCTCTGCCTGCTGCATTACTTTATCTGTCCTCCATCTCTGCCTGCTGCATTACTTTATCTGTCCCCCATCTCTGCCTGCTGCATTACTTTATCTGTCCCCCATATGTCCCCCATCTCTGCCTGCTGCATTACGTTATCTGTCCCCATCTGTCCCCCATCTCTGCCTGCTGCATTACTTTATCTGTCCCCCATCTCTGCCTGCTGCATTACTTAATCTATCCCCCATCTGTCCCCCATCTCTGCCTGCTGCATTACTTTATCTGTCCTCCATCTCTGCCTGCTGCATTACTTTATATGTCCCCCATCTGTCGCCCATCTCTGCCTGCTGCATTACTTTATATGTCCCCCATCTCTGCCTGATGCATTACTTTATATGTCCCCCATATCTGCCTGCTGCATTACTTTATCTGTCCCCCATCTCTGCCTGCTGCATTACTTTATCTGTCCCCCATCTCTGCCTGCTGCATTACTTTATCTGTCCCCCATCTCTGCCTGCTGCATTACTTTATTTGTCCCCCATCTCTGCCTGCTGCATTACTTTATCTATCCCCCATCTGTCCCCCATCTCTGCTTGTTGTATTACTTTATCTGTCCCCCATCTCTGCCTGTTGCATTACTTTATCTGTCCCCCATCTGTCCCCCATCTCTGTCTGCTGCATTACTTTATCTGTCCCCCATCTCTGCCTGTTGCATTACTTTATTTGTTCCCCATCTCTGCCTGTTGCATTACTTTTTCTATCCCCCATCTGTCCCCCATCTCTGCCTGCTGCATTACTTTATTTGTCCCCCATCTCTGCCTGCTGCATTACTTTATCTGTCCCCCATCTCTGCCAGCTGCATTACATGATCTGTCCCCCATCAGTCTCCCATCTCTGCCTGCTGCATTACTTTATCTGTCCCCCATCTCTGCCTGCTGCATTACCTTATCTGTCTCCCATCTGTCCCCCATCTCTGCCTGCTGCATTACTTTTTTTGTCCCCCATCTCTGCCTGCTGCATTACTTTATTTGTCCCCATCTCTGCCTGCTGCATTACTTTATCTGTCCCCAATCTCTGCCTGCTGCATTACATTATCTGTCCCCCATCTGTCCCCCATCTCTGTCTGCTGCATTACTTTATTTGTCCCCCATCTCTGCCTGCTGCATTACTTTATTTGTCCCCCATCTCTGCCTGCTGCATTACTTTATCTGTCCCCCATCTGTCCCCCATCTCTGCCTGTTGTATTACTTTATCTGCCCCCCATCTGTCCCCCATCTCTGTCTGCTGCATTACTTTATCTGTCCCCCATCTCTGCCGGTTGCATTACTTTATTTGTTCTCCATCTGTGCCTGTTGCATTACTTTATCTATCCCCCATCTGTCCCCCATCTCTGCCTGCTTCATTACTTTATTTGTCCCCCATCTCTGCCTGCTGCATTACTTTATCTGTCCCCCATATCTGCCTGCTGCATTACTTTATCTGTCCTCCATCTCTGCCTGCTGCATTACTTTATCTGTCCCCCATCTCTGCCTGCTGCATTACTTTATCTGTCCCCCATATGTCCCCCATCTCTGCCTGCTGCATTACGTTATCTGTCCCCATCTGTCCCCCATCTCTGCCTGCTGCATTACTTTATCTGTCCCCCATCTCTGCCTGCTGCATTACTTAATCTATCCCCCATCTGTCCCCCATCTCTGCCTGCTGCATTATTTTATCTGTCCTCCATCTCTGCCTGCTGCATTAATTTATATGTCCCCCATCTGTCGCCCATCTCTGCCTGCTGCATTACTTTATATGTCCCCCATCTCTGCCTGATGCATTACTTTATATGTCCCCCATCTCTGCCTGCTGCATTACTTTATCTGTCCCCCATCTCTGCCTGCTGCATTACTTTATCTGTCCCCCATATCTGCCTGCTGCAT
Organism: Ariolimax columbianus; assembly: GCA_036924085.1. Lineage (NCBI taxonomy): Eukaryota > Metazoa > Mollusca > Gastropoda > Stylommatophora > Arionidae > Ariolimax > Ariolimax columbianus. The sequence goes on along the minus strand of JAVGWX010000021.1, from coordinate 24,943,491 downwards.
TACTTTATCTGTCCCCCATCTCTGCCTGCTGCATTATTTTATTTTTCCCCCATCTCTGCCTGCTGCATTACTTTATTTGTCCCCCATCTCTGCCTGCTGCATTACTTTATTTGTCCCCCATCTCTGCCTGCTGCATTACTTTATCTGTCCCCAATCTCTACCTGCTGCATTACTTTATCTGTCCCCCATCTGTCCCCCATCTCTGCCTGCTGCATTACTTTATCTGTCCCCCATCTCTGCCTGCTGCATTACTTTATCTGTCCCCCATCTGTCCCCCATCTGTGCTTGCTGCATTACTTTATCTGTCCCCCATCTCTGCCTGCTGCATTACTTTATCTGTCCCCCATCTGTCCCCCATCTCTGCCTGCTGCATTACTTTATCTGTCCCCCATCTCTGCCCGCTGCATTACTTTATCTGTCCCCCATCTCTGCCTGCTGCATTACTTTATCTGTCCCCCATCTCTGCCTGCCGCATTACTTTATCTGTCCCCCATCTGTTCCCATCTCTGCCTGCTGCATTACTTTATCTGTCCCCCATCTCTGCCTGCTGCATTACTTTATCTGTCCCCCATCTGTCCCCCATCTCTGCCTGTTGCATTACTTTATTTGTTCCCCATCTTTGCCTGTTGTATTACTTTATCTGTCCCCCATCTCTGCCTGCTGCATTACTTTATCTGTCCCCCATCTGTCCCCCATCTCTGCCTGCTGCATTACTTTATCTGTCCCCCATCTCTGCCTGCTGCATTACTTTATCTGTTCCCCATCTGTCCCCCATCTCTGCCTGCTGCATTACTTTATCTGTCCCCCATCTGTCCCCCATCTCTGCCTGCTGCATTACTTTATTTGTCCCCCATCTCTGCCTGCTGCATTACTTTTTCTGTCCCCCATCAGTCCTCCATCTCTCCTCCATCAGTCCTCCATCAGTTCTCCAGCAGTCTTCCATCTCTCCTCCATCAGTCCTCCATCTGTCCTCCATCAGTCCCCCATCAGTACTCCATCTGTCTTCCATCTGTCCCCCATCTGTCTTCCATCAGTCCTCCATGAGTCCTTCATCTGTCCTCCATTTGTCCTCCATCTGCCCTCGTTGTTTCTATAGGTGTGGGTTTCATGGCCCCGGAGATGACCCATGTGGCTTGGATCTGATCTCTATTTATCTTACCAAACTGTGTTCTCGTTGCACTGGCCCAAGCCGCAGGACCATCCTCCAGTACTGGTCTGACTCTTCTATGTATACTCTATTCCGGATGTTGTTATCTGCCCCTCAATTGGTGTCTGCTAGCTGTTTCATTAACAGAAAGCCAGCACCTGGCTATTTTATCTGCCTGTTCTATCCGCTTAGCCCATGCCATTCTTCGTTCCGTGGTAATTCCTTGGTGTGTTAAATTTTGTTCTGGTGGGGGTACGTAATCATTTATTTGTAGTATCACTGTTTCTCTCTAGATAAACTGTGTGTGTGTTCTCGTTGATTGGCAGCAACCATAACTTTGTTCAGCTCTCAAGCCTTCTCAGGCCCTATCAGGCCCTCTCTTGCCTTCTCAGGCTCTATCAGGCCCTTTCAGCCCTATCAGGCCTTCTCAGGCCCTCTCAGGCCTTCTCAGGCTCTATAAGGCCCTCTCAGACCCTATCAGCCCTTCCCAGGCCCTATCAGGCCCTTTCAGCCCTTCTCAGGCCTTCTCAGGCTCTATCAGACCTTCTCAGCCCCTCTCAGTCCTTCTATTATTTGCAACTTCTATTGCTCCTTCTTTTGCACACTGTGGCAAGTGTGTGTGTGTGCGTGCGTGCGTGTGTGTGTGTGCGTGTGCGTGGGTTAGTGTGTGTGTGTGTGTGTGTGCTTGCGTGCGTGCGTGTGTGCTTGCGTGCGTACGTGCGTGTGTGTGTGTCTGTGTGTATGTATGTTTATCTGGAGCTATCTTTGAAACCAACTGGGAACGGCGTGGTCTAGTGGTTAAGTGGCACAGCTCACAATCCGAAGGTGCTGGGTCCAATCCCCATCACAGCACCGCGTTACCCCGGGAAGCAAACCCTAAGAAAATGCAGGAAGAAGTAGACCCTTACATAACATGCATGTCGAAGTCGGGTGCACTAGACCGAAAAGCTCAAAATAAAAGCATAATGCAACGCACACTTCCTTGAGGAATACAGAAATAAGGCGTACGCAACCAAAAAAATCAACAACAAAAAACAAACAGAATAATATCTGCACACTTGATGAATTGTAAGCCAAAGTCTTTCGAAGCCACATGTTCAATTGTGGTTCAATTCCACACTTAAAGAAAGCCTCAAATTGGACAAAATAGATCTTGTTACGTGGACAATAATACAGACATTTAGAACAGCGGTATGTACCCAAACATTAAGTGGAAGCCATGTTGGATCTAGGAGAGGTCTCTCCAGGGAACCGTGTCGTAGTGCTATTAATTACATGACAGGATAACGGTTGGATTGAAAGGTGCACACACCGATGGTTGATTCTCTCATTTGTGTCAGCAGCTATCTAGACTACTTTATCTTCGACCACCACGACTGTCACTTAATTATGCCCGGCTCAACAGCCAGATCTTGGGCAATAGAAGATAATCAGGTAACGTTATCCCAATAGCTGTCCGTGGAGGAATGTCTGGCTCCCCAGCAGTGGATCCCAGACTGGTGGGTTCAGCGACACATTCAACAGCTCGTATATACCTCGCCGAGCACCTGGAAACATGATGTGCTAGAACAGCCTGGCCATCGAGGTTGGAATAAATACTGTCGTCCACAGTGAGTCTACTGTGAAGTCCCTTTTTTGCGATACAGCTAGGAACGTTCCGGTTCATCTTCTTTAGCTCGTCTCGGAGAATAAAAGGAGCCACTGTAACCCGACAGCAGAGATACACCGCCAAGACTGAAGAAGCCAGTAGCTTCGAACCACACCTACACCCCGGAGCCTTGGACAATGTTCTGACCACACCTACAACATGATGGGAGCCTTGGACAATGTTCGAACCACACCTACAACATGATGGGAGCCTTGGACAATGTTCTGACCACACCTACAACATGATGGGAGCCTTGGACAATGTTCTGACCACACCTACAACATGATGGGAGCCTTGGACAATGTTCGAACCACACCTACAACATGATGGGAGCCTTGGACAATGTTCGAACCACACCTACAACATGATGGGAGCCCAGGACAATGTTCTGACCACACCTACAACATGGATGGGACTCCAGGACAAAGAGTAAGCAAACGCTTTAGAGAAACACTACGTGTATATTGAACGGCTAGAAAATGCAATGGAGACATGTAACCAGATAACAATCGATCCCTGTCAGCTGTAAGAGGAAGAAGGGTGGGCAGGCTGATTAGACAGAAGCCCAACGGACAGAATTCTCTTCACAATCTTATAGCAGCTGGAAACATGAAGAGAAAGTGTAGCAGTGGAAGACAGCATGAAGATATCGAACGACATGGAAAACTGAATGAGGGAATAGAGTATCGGAAGTGCTGATACTCAAATGACATTTGGTAGAAGATTTGTTGTTTTAATCAGCCTCGCTGCGGGAATAGCTCTTGTCTGGTTTAGATAATTATGTTGTGGCAGAAACCAGGAAGCTACGTATTTTTTCCAGACGACAGGGGAAGCATATACACCTTTGTGCAATTTTGAGGTTTTGATAATAAGTCAGAGAAGTTCAAATGAGAGTTGAGGAAAGAACTAATCTCCAACGCCACTTGCTGGTGATGACATTAATTTGGGAGTCAAAACTGAAGATATTTGTTCTTGTAATTAACTTTGACATTTCTAGACAGAAAAGAAAAAAAAACGACAAATGTCCAAGACTAGTCATTTTGTAAACAAGGTCCGGTAACGATACTATTCAGAACTTTTGAAACACGTACACAGAGTCAATTGGAAGGCTAGATAGGTCTGTGGTTTGAATCCTGATAACCTATCATTTCGCTTTGTCTTCTTTTGTCTGATGTGTATATTTTCTGTTGTCTGATGTGCATGTTTTCTTTTGTCTGATGTGTAAGTTTTCTGTTGTTTGATGTGTATATTTTCTGTTGTCTGATGTGTATGTTTTCTGTTGTCTGATGTGTATGTTTTCTGTTGTCTGATGTGCAAGTTTTCTGTTGTCTGATGTGTAAGTTTTCTGTGTTTTGTGTGCATATTTTCATGTTCTGATGTGTATGTTTTCTGTTGTGTATGTTTTCTGTTGTCTGGTGTGTTTTCTGTTTTTTGGTGTGCATATTTTCTTGGTCTGATGGGGAAACTGTACGAGCGCTGAAATATATGTATCTTACTTAACAATCGTTTCGCTGGACAGTTTCAAAGGAATATAAAATTTAACGACACACACACAGTTTTGTCTGTGGTGATACGAATCACAATTTGGTCTGTGGGGAAACGAATCACAATTTGGTCTGTGGGGATACGAAGCACAATTTGAGGACCCCAAAGCTGAAACCACGCCAAGACGCCAACCTTCAACTTAGTTTGTCTGGACTGTGGTTTGTCAGTCATCTCCTGGAGGTCACCACACAGTGTCAACAGGTACAAACAATAGAGGGCACATTACCGTCCGACTGGACAGTGATGGATGGCTCCCCCTGGTGCTGGCTTACGGGAGGCAGTAAACGTGTCCAAAACACTAGGATGGGTAGCCTATGGCAGGGAAAAGGTGGCTTTGGAAATTGACTGTGTGGGACACACCGGATAGAAGCGGATCATCTTGTAACATATACCACTTCTGCTATGTACTGGGAAAACGTATACTGAAGTTTCAATGTCATTTATATCTTAATAAGGCCAGTAAGGGGCCCAGAACTTTGTTATGTGGATCAAAGAACACGTCTACTACCAAGTAAAAGGCGTTGGTTAAGGGTACCTATACATGGTTATGTGGGACGCAGTAGCAGTTAATACATGCGACGTATCTTGTCTGAAAAATTTATCTTAGTGTTCAACTGTTGACAGACCAGTGTTCAACTGTTGACAACCTAGTCTTCAACTATCGACAGACCAATCCAGTGTTCAATTGTTGACAGACCAGTGTTCAACTGTTGACAACGTAGTGCTCAACTATCGACAGACCAACCCAGTGTTTAACTATTGACAGACCAGTGTTCAACTATTGACAGACCAGTGTTCAACTATTGACAAACCAGTTTATTAAGTCTTGATGTGACTTTATTAAGGTTTAGCTAACACCTGTTTCTAACTGAGTTAGCGCATACTATTCAAAACAAAATTGGAATGTGGAACTGACTGAACCACAGCCTAATGTAGATACTGACTGAGACCTTGCTCTGCCTGAACTGAGTCACAACCTAATGTAGATACTGACTGAGACATTGCTCTGCCTGAACTGAGCCACAGCCTAATGTAGATATTGACTGAGACCTATCTCTACCTGAACTGAGCCACAACCTAATGTAGATACTGACTGAGACCTTGCTCTGGCTGAACTGAGCCACAGCCTGATGTAGATACTGACTGAGACCTTTCTCTGCCTGAACTGAGCCACAGCCTAATGTAGATACTGACTGAGACCATTCTCTGCCTGAACTGAGTCACAGCCTAATAAAGATTCTGACTGAGCCACAGCCTAATGTAAATACTGACTGAGACCATTCTCTGCCTGAACTGAGTCACAACCTAATGTAGATACCAACTGAGACCTTTCTCTGCCTGAACTGAGCAACAGCCTATGGTAGATACTGACTGAGACCTTTCTCTGCCTGAACTGAGCAGCCACAGCCTAATGTAGATACTGACTGAGTCACAGCCTTATGTAGATACTGACTGAGCCCTTTCTCTACCTGAACTGAGCCACAACCTAATGTAGATACTGACTGAGACTATTCTGTACCTAAACTGGGCCACAACCTAATGTAGATACTGACTGAGTAACAGCCTAATGTAGATACTGACTGAGATCTTTCTCTGCCTGATTTGAACCACAGCCTAATGTAGATACTGACTGAGTCACAGCCTAATGTAGATACTTACTGAGACCTTTCTCTGCCTGAACTGAGCCACAGCCTAAAGTAGATGCTGGCTGAGACCTTTCTCTGCTTGAACTGAGCCACAGTCCAATGTAGATACTGACTGAGACCTTTCTCTGCCTGAACTGAGCCACAGCATAATGTAGATTCTGACTGAGACCTTTCTCTGCCTGAACTGAGCCACAGCCTAATGTAGATTCTGACTGAGACCTTTCTCTACATGAACTGAGCCACAGCCTAATGTAGATACTGACTGAGACCTTTCTCTACCTGAAATGAGCCACAACCTAATGTAGATACTGTCTGAGACCTTTCTTTACCTGAACTGAGTCACAGCCTAATGTAGATTCTGACTGAGCCACAGCCTAATGTAGATACTGACTGAGACCTTTCTCTGCCTGAACTGAGCCACAGCCTAATGTAGATTCTGACTGAGACCTTTCTCTGCCTGAACTGAGCCCTAGCCTAATGTAGATACTGAGACCTTTCTCTGCCTGAACTGAGCAGCCACAACCTAATGTAGATACTGACTGAGTCACAGCCTTATGTAGATACTGACTGAGCCCTTTCTCTACCTGAACTGAGCCACAGCCTAATGTAGATACTGACTGAGTCACAGCCTAATGTAGATTCTGACTGAGACATTTCTCTGCCTGAACTGAGCCACAGCCTAATGTAGATTCTGACTGAGACCTTTCTCTGCCTGAACTGAGCAGCCACAGCCTAATGTAGATACTGACTGAGTCACAGCCTTATGTAGATACTGACTGAGCCCTTTCTCTACCTGAACTGAGCCACAGCCTAATGTAGATACTGACCGAGTCACAGCCTAATGTAGATACTGATTGAGCCCTTTCTCTGCCTGAACTGACTCACAGCCTAATATAGATTCTGACTGAGCCACAGCCTAACGTAGATACTGACTGAGACCATTCTCTGCCTGAACTGAGTCACAGCCTAATGTAGATTAACTGAGACCTTTCTCTGCCTGAACTGAGCCACAGCCTAATGTAGATACTGACTGAGTCACAGCCTAATATAGATACTTACTGAGACCTTTCTCTGCCTGAACTGAGCCACAGCCTAATGTAGATGCTGGCTGAGACCTTTCTCTGCCTGAACTGAGCCACAGTCTAATGTAGATACTGACTGAGACCTTTCTCTGCCTGAACTGAGCCACAGCCTAATGTAGATTCTGACTGCGACCTTTCTCTACATGAAATGAGCCACAGCCTAATGTAGATACTGATTGAGACCTTTCTCTACCTGAACTGAGCCACAACCTAATGTAGATACTGAGACCTTTCTTTACCTAAAATGAGTCACAGCCTAATGTAGATTCTGACTGAGCCACAGCCTAATGTAGATACTAACCGAGACCTTTCTCTGCCTGAACTGAGCCACAGCCTAATATAGATTCTGACTGAGCCAGAGCCTAATGTAAATACTGACCCAGACCTTTCTCTTCCTGAACTGAGTCACAACCTAATGTAGATTCTGACTGATCTTTCTCTGCCTGAACTGAGCCACAGCCTAATGTAGATTCTGACTGAGACCTTTCTCTGCCTGAACTGAGCCCTAGCCTAATGTAGATATTGAGACCTTTCTCTGCCTGAACTGAGCAGCCACAACCTAATGTAGATACTGACTGAGTCACAGCCTTATGTAGATACTGACTGAGCCCTTTCTCTACCTGAACTGAGCCACAGCCTTACGTAGATACTGACTGAGTCACAGCCTAATGTAGATACTGACTGAGCCCTTTCTCTGCCTGAATTGAGCCACAGCCTAATGTAGATTCTGACTCAGACCTTTCTCTACATGAACTGAGCCACAGCCTAATGTAGAAACTGACTGAGACCATTCTCTACCTGAACTGAGCCACAACCTAATGTAGATACTGACTGAGACCTTGCTCTGCCTGAACTGAGCCACAGCCTAATGTAGATACTGACTGAGACCTTTCTCTGCCTGAACTGAGCCACAGCCTAATGTAGATACTGACTGAGACAATTCTCTGCCTGAACTGAGTCACAATCTAATATAGATTCTGACTGATCCCCAGCCTAATGTAGATACTGACTGAGACCATTCTCTGCCTAAACTGAGTCACAGCCTAATGGAGATACTAACTGAGACCTTTCTCTGCCTGAACTGAGCAACAGCCTATGGTAGATACTGACTGAGACCTATCTCTGCCTGAATTGAGCAGCCACAGCCTAATGTTGATACTGACTGAGTCACAGCCTTATGTAGATACTGACTGAGCCCTTTCTCTACCTGAACTGAGCCACAGCCTAATGTAGATACTGACTGAGTCACAGCCTAATGTAGATACTGACTGAGCCCTTTCTCTACCTGAACTGAGCCACAGCCTAAAGTAGATGCTGGCTGAGACCTTTCTCTGCCTGAACTGAGCCACAGTCTAATGTAGATACTGACTGAGACCTTTCTCTGCCTGAACTGAGCCACAGATTAATGTAGATTCTGACTGAGACTTTTATCTGCCTGACCTGAGCCACAGCCTAATGTAGATTCTGACTGAGGCCTTTCTCTACATGAACTGAGCCACAGCCTAATGTAGATACTGACTGAGACCTTTCTCTACCTGAACTGAGCCACAAGCTAATGTAGATACTGACTGAGACATTTCTTTACCTGAACTGAGTCACAGCCTAATGTAGATTCTAACTGAGCCACAGCCTAATGTAGATACTGACTGAGTCACAGCCTAATGTAGATACTGACTGAGCCCTTTCTCTGCCTGAACTGAGCCACAACCTAATTTAGATACTGACTGAGACCTTGCTCTGCCTGAACTGAGCCACAGCCTAATGTAGATACTGACTGAGACCATTCTCTACCTAAATTGAGTCACAGCCTAATATAGATTCTGACTGAGCCACAGCCTAATGTAGATACTGAATGAGACCATTCTCTGCCTGAACTGAGTCACAGCCTAATGTAGATACTAACTGAGACCTATCTCTGCCTGAACTGAGCAACAGCCTATGGTAGATACTGACTGAGGCCGTTATCTGCCTGAACTGAACCACAACCTAATGTAGATTCTGTCTGAGACCTTTCTCTGCCTGAACTGAGCCACAGCCTAATGTAGATACTGACTGAGACCTTTCTCTGCCTTAACTGAGCAGCCACAGCCTAATGTAGATACTGACTGAGCCACAGCCTTATGTAGATACTGACTGAACCCTTTCTCTACCTGAACTGAGCCACAGCCTAACGTAGATACTGACTGAGACTATTCTCTACCTGAACTGAGCCACAACCTAATGAAGATACTGACTGAGTCACAGCCTAATGTAGATACTGACTGAGATCTTTCTCTGCCTGATTTGAGCAAAAGCCTAATGTAGATACTGACTGAGTCACAGCCTAATGTAGATACTTACTGAGACCTTTCTCCACATGAACTGAGCCAAAGCCTAATGTAGATACTGACTGATTCACAGCCTAATGTAGATACTGACTGAGCCCTTTCTCTGCCTGAACTGAGCCACAGCCTAATGTAGATACTGACTGAACCCTTTCTCTACCTGAACTGAGCCACAGTCTAATGTAGATACTGACTGAGTCACAGCCTAATGTAGATACTGACTGAGATCTTTCTCTGCCTGATTTGAGTCACAGCCTAATGTAGATACTGACTGAGACCTTTCTCTGCCTGAACTGAGGCAAAGCCTAAAGTAGATGCTGGCTGAGACCTTTCTCTGGCTGAACTGAGCCACAGTCTAATGTAGATAAGGACTGAGACCTTTCTCTGCCTGAACTGAGCCACAACCTAATGTAGATTCTGACTGAGACATTTATCTGCCTGAACTGAGCCACAGCCTAATGTAGATTCTGACTGAGACCTTTCTCTGCCTGAACTGAGCCACAGCCTATTGTAGATACTGACTGAGACCTTTCTCTGCCTGAACTGAGCAGCCACAGCCTAATGTAGATACTGACTGAGTCACAGCCTTATGTAGATACTGACTGAGCCCTTTCTCTACCTGAACTGAGCGAAAGCCTAATGTAGATACTGACTGAGTCACTGCCTAATGTAGATACTGACTGAGCCCTTTCTCTGCCTGAACTGAGGCACAACCTAATGTAGATATTGACTGAGACTATTCTGTACCTGAACTGAGCCACAACCTAATGTAGATACTGACTGAGTAACAGCCTAATGTAGATACTGACTGAGATCTTTCTCTGCCTGATTTGAACCACAGCCTAATGTAGATACTGACTGAGTCTTAGCCTAACGTAGATACTTACTGAGACCTTTCTCTGCCTGAACTGAGCCACAGCCTAAAGTAGATGCTGGCTGAGACCTTTCTCTGCCTGAACTGAGCCACAGTCTAATGTAGATACTGACTGAGACCTTTCTCTGCCTGAACTGAGCCACAGCATAATGTAGATTCTGACTGAGACCTTTCTCTGCCTGAACTGAGCCACAGCCTAATGTAGATTCTGACTGAGACCTTTCTCTACATGAACTGAGCCACAGCCTAATGTAGATACTGACTGAGACCTTTCTCTACCTGAACTGAGCCACAACCTAATGTAGATACTGTCTGAGACCTTTCTTTACCTGAACTGAGTCACAGCCTAATGTAGATTCTGACTGAGCCACAGCCTAATGTAGATACTGACTGAGACTTTTCTCTGCCTGAACTGAGCCACAGCCTAATGTAGATTCTGACTGAGACCTTTCTCTGCCTGAACTGAGCCCTAGCCTAATGTAGATACTGAGACCTTTCTCTGCCTGAACTGAGCAGCCACAGCCTAATGTAGATACTGACTGAGACCTTTCTCTGCCTGAACTGAGCCACAGCCTAATGTAGATTCTGACTGACCTTTCTCTGCCTGAACTGAGCCACAGCCTAATGTAGATTCTGACTGAGACCTTTCTCTGCCTGAACTGAGCCCTAGCCTAATGTAGATACTGAGACCTTTCTCTGCCTGAACTGAGCAGCCACAACCTAATGTAGATACTGACTGAGTCACAGCCTTATGTAGATACTGACTGAGCCCTTTCTCTACCTGAACTGAGCCACAGCCTAATGTAGATACTGACTGAGTCACAGCCTAATGTAGATACTGACTGAGCCCTTTCTCTGCCTGAACTGAGCCACAGCCTAATGTAGATTATGACTCAGAACTTTCTCTACATGAACTGAGCCACAGCTTAATGTAGATACTGACTGAGACCATTCTCTGCCTGATCTGAGTCACAGCCTAATATAGATTCTGACTGAGCCACAGCCTAACGTAGATACTTACTGAGACCATTCTCTGCCTGAACTGAGTCACAGCCTAATGTAGATACTGACTGAGTCACAGCCTAATGTAGATACTGGCTGAGCCCTTTCTCTGCCTGAATTGAGCCACAACCTAATGTAGATTCTGACTCAGACCTTTCTCTACATGAACTGAGCCACAGCCTAATGTAGAAACTGACTGAGACCATTCTCTACCTGAACTGAGCCACAACCTAATGTAGATACTGACTGAGACCTTGCTCTGCCTGAACTGAGCCACAGCCTAATGTAGATACTGACTGAGACCTTTCTCTGCCTGAACTGAGCCACAGCCTAATGTAGATACTGACTGAGACAATTCTCTGCCTGAACTGAGTCACAGCCTAATGGAGATACTAACTGAGACCTTTCTCTGCCTGAACTGAGCAACAGCCTATGGTAGATACTGACTGAGACCTATCTCTGCCTGAATTGAGCAGCCACAGCCTAATGTTGATACTGACTGAGTCACAGCCTTATGTAGATACTGACTGAGCCCTTTCTCTACCTGAACTGAGCCACAGCCTAATGTAGATACTGACTGAGTCACAGCCTAATGTAGATACTGACTGAGCCCTTTCTCTACCTGAACTGAGCCACAGCCTAAAGTAGATGCTGGCTGAGACCTTTCTCTGCCTGAACTGAGCCACAGTCTAATGTAGATACTGACTGAGACCTTTCTCTGCCTGAACTGAGCCACAGCTTAATGTAGATTCTGACTGAGACTTTTATCTGCCTGACCTGAGCCACAGCCTAATGTAGATTCTGACTGAGGCCTTTCTCTACATGAACTGAGCCACAAGCTAATGTAGATACTTACTGAGACCTTTCTTTACCTGAACTGAGTCACAGCCTAATGTAGATTCTAACTGAGCCACAGCCTAATGTAGATACTGACTGAGTCACAGCCTAATGTAGATACTGACTAAGCCCTTTCTCTTCCTGAACTGAGCCACAACCTAATTTAGATACTGACTGAGACCTTGCTCTGCCTGAACTGAGCCACAGCCTAATGTAGATACTGACTGAGACCATTCTCTGCCTGAAGTGAGTCACAGCCTAATATAGATTCTGACTGAGCCACAGCCTAATGTAGATACTGACTGAGACCATTCTCTGCCTGAACTGAGTCACAGCCTAATGTAGATACTGACTGAGTCTTAGCCTAACGTAGATACTTACTGAGACCTTTCTCTGCCTGAACTGAGCCACAGCCTAAAGTAGATGCTGGCTGAGACCTTTCTCTGCCTGAACTGAGCCACAGTCTAATGTAGATACTGACTGAGACCTTTCTCTGCCTGAACTGAGCCACAGCATAATGTAGATTCTGACTGAGACCTTTCTCTGCCTGAACTGAGCCACAGCCTAATGTAGATTCTGACTGAGACCTTTCTCTACATGAACTGAGCCACAGCCTAATGTAGATACTGACTGAGACCTTTCTCTACCTGAACTGAGCCACAACCTAATGTAGATACTGTCTGAGACCTTTCTTTACCTGAACTTGAGTCACAGCCTAATGTAGATTCTGACTGAGCCACAGCCTAATGTAGATACTGACTGAGACCTTCCTCTGCCTGAACTGAGCCACAGCCTAATGTAGATTCTGACTGAGACCTTTCTCTGCCTGAACTGAGCCCTAGCCTAATGTAGATACTGAGACCTTTCTCTGCCTGAACTGAGCCACAGCCTAATGTAGATTCTGACTGACCTTTCTCTGCCTGAACTGAGCCACAGCCTAATGTAGATTCTGACTGAGACCTTTCTCTGCCTGAACTGAGCCCTAGCCTAATGTAGATACTGAGACCTTTCTCTGCCTGAACTGAGCAGCCACAGCCTAATGTAGATACTGACTGAGACCTTTCTCTGCCTGAACTGAGCCACAGCCTAATGTAGATTCTGACTGACCTTTCTCTGCCTTAACTGAGCCACAGCCTAATGTAGATTCTGACTGAGACCTTTCTCTGCCTGAACTGAGCCCTAGCCTAATGTAGATACTGAGACCTTTCTCTGCCTGAACTGAGCAGCCACAACCTAAAGTAGATACTGACTGAGTCACAGCCTTATGTAGATACTGACTGAGCCCTTTCTCTACCTGAACTGAGCCACAGCCTAATGTAGATACTGACTGAGTCACAGCCTAATGTAGATACTGACTGAGCCCTTTCTCTGCCTGAATTGAGCCACAGCCTAATGTAGATTCTGACTCAGACCTTTCTCTACATGAACTGAGCCACAGCCTAATGTAGAAACTGACTGAGACCATTCTCTACCTGAACTGAGCCACAACCTAATGTAGATACTGACTGAGACCTTGCTCTGCCTGAACTGAGCCACAGCCTAATGTAGATACTGACTGAGACCTTTCTCTGCCTGAACTGAGCCACAGCCTAATGTAGATACTGACTGAGACAATTCTCTGCCTGAACTGAGTGACAATCTAATATAGATTCTGACTGATCCCCAGCCTAATGTAGATACTGACTGAGACCATTCTCTGCCTGAACTGAGTCACAGCCTAATGGAGATACTAACTGAGACCTTTCTCTGCCTGAACAGAGCAACAGCCTATGGTAGATACTGACTGAGACCTATCTCTGCCTGAATTGAGCAGCCACAGCCTAATGTTGATACTGACTGAGTCACAGCCTTATGTACATACTGACTGAGCCCTTTCTCTACCTGAACTGAGCCACAGCCTAATGTAGATACTGACTGAGTCACAGCCTAATGTAGATACTGACTGAGCCCTTTCTCTACCTGAACTGAGCCACAGCCTAAAGTAGATGCTGGCTGAGACCTTTCTCTGCCTGAACTGAGCCACAGTCTAATGTAGATACTGACTGAGACCTTTCTCTGCCTGAACTGAGCCACAGCTTAATGTAGATTCTGACTGAGACTTTTATCTGCCTGACCTGAGCCACAGCCTAATGTAGATTCTGACTGAGGCCTTTCTCTACATGAACTGAGCCACAGCCTAATGTAGATACTGACTGAGACCTTTCTCTACCTGAACTGAGCCACAAGCTAATGTAGATACTGACTGAGACCTTTCTTTACCTGAACTGAGTCACAGCCTAATGTAGACTCTAACTGAGCCACAGCCTAATGTAGATACTGACTGAGTCACAGCCTAATGTAGATACTGACTGAGCCCTTTCTCTGCCTGAACTGAGCCACAACCTAATTTAGATACTGACTGAGACCTTGCTCTGCCTGAACTGAGCCACAGCCTAATGTAGATACTGACTGAGACCATTCTCTGCCTGAAGTGAGTCACAGCCTAATATAGATTCTGACTGAGCCACAGCCTAATGTAGATACTGACTGAGACCATTCTCTGCCTGAACTGAGTCACAGCCTAATGTAGATACTAACTGAGACCTATGTCTGCCTGAACTGAGCAACATCCTATGGTAGATACTGACTGAGGCCGTTCTCTGCCTGAACTGAACCACATCCTAATGTAGATTCTGACTGAGACCTTTCTCTGCCTGAACTGAGCCACAGCCTAATGTAGATACTGACTGAGACCTTTCTCTGCCTGAACTGAGCAGCCACAGCCTAATGTAGATACTGACTGAGCCACAGCCTTATGTAGATACTGACTGAACCCTTTCTCTACCTGAACTGAGCCACAGCCTAACGTAGATACTGACTGAGACTATTCTCTACCTGAACTGAGCCACAACCTAATGAAGATACTGACTGAGTCACAGCCTAATGTAGATACTGACTGAGATCTTTCTCTGCCTGATTTGAGCCAAAGCCTAATGTAGATACTGACTGAGTCACAGCCTAATGTAGATACTTACTGAGACCTTTCTCTACATGAACTGAGCGACAGCCTAATGTAGATACTGACTGAGTCACAGCCTAATGTAGATACTGACTGAGCCCTTTCTCTGCCTGAACTGAGCCACAGCATAATGTAGATACTGACTGAACCCTTTCTCTACCTGAACTGAGCCACAGCCTAATGTAGATACTGACTGAGTCACAGCCTAATGTAGATACTGACTGAGATCTTTCTCTGCCTGATTTGAGTCACAGCCTAATGTAGATACTGACTGAGACCTTTCTCTGCCTGAACTGAGGCACAGCCTAAAGTAGATGCTGGCTGAGACCTTTCTCTGGCTGAACTGAGCCACAGTCTAATGTAGATAAGGACTGAGACCTTTCTCTGCCTGAACTGAGCCACAACCTAATGTAGATTCTGACTGAGACATTTCTCTGCCTGAACTGAGCCACAGCCTAATGTAGATTCTGACTGAGACCTTTCTCTGCCTGAACTGAGCCACAGCCTATTGTAGATACTGACTGAGACCTTTCTCTGCCTGAACTGAGCAGCCACAGCCTAATGTAGATACTGACTGAGTCACAGCCTTATGTAGATACTGACTGAGCCCTTTCTCTACCTGAACTGAGCCAAAGCCTAATGTAGATACTGACTGAGTCACTGCCTAATGTAGATACTGACTGAGCCCTTTCTCTGCCTGAACTGAGCCACAACCTAATGTAGATACTGACTGAGACTATTCTGTACCTGAACTGAGCCACAACCTAATGTAGATACTGACTGAGTAACAGCCTAATGTAGATACTGACTGAGATCTTTCTCTTCCTGATTTGAACCACAGCCTAATGTAGATACTGATTGAATCTTAGCCTAACGTAGATACTTACTGAGACCTTTCTCTGCCTGAACTGAGCCACAGCCTAAAGTAGATGCTGGCTGAGACCTTTCTCTGCCTGAACTGAGCCACAGTCTAATGTAGATACTGACTGAGACCTTTCTCTGCCTGAACTGAGCCACAGCATAATGTAGATTCTGACTGAGACCTTTCTCTGCCTGAACTGAGCCACAGCCTAATGTAGATTCTGACTGAGACCTTTCTCTACATGAACTGAGCCACAGCCTAATGTAGATACTGACTGAGACCTTTCTCTACCTGAACTGAGCCACAGCCTAATGTAGAAACTGACTGAGTCACAGCCTAATGTAGATACTTACTGAGACCTTTCTCTACATGAACTGAGCGACAGCCTAATGTAGATACTGACTGAGTCACAGCCTAATGTAGATACTGACTGAGCCCTTTCTCTGCCTGAACTGAGCCACAGCATAATGTAGATACTGACTGAACCCTTTCTCTACCTGAACTGAGCCACAGCCTAATGTAGATACTGACTGAGTCACAGCCTAATGTAGATACTGACTGAGATCTTTCTCTGCCTGATTTGAGTCACAGCCTAATGTAGATACTGACTGAGACCTTTCTCTGCCTGAACTGAGGCACAGCCTAAAGTAGATGCTGGCTGAGACCTTTCTCTGGCTGAACTGAGCCACAGTCTAATGTAGATAAGGACTGAGACCTTTCTCTGCCTGAACTGAGCCACAACCTAATGTAGATTCTGACTGAGACATTTCTCTGCCTGAACTGAGCCACAGCCTAATGTAGATTCTGACTGAGACCTTTCTCTGCCTGAACTGAGCCACAGCCTATTGTAGATACTGACTGAGACCTTTCTCTGCCTGAACTGAGCAGCCACAGCCTAATGTAGATACTGACTGAGTCACAGCCTTATGTAGATACTGACTGAGCCCTTTCTCTACCTGAACTGAGCCAAAGCCTAATGTAGATACTGACTGAGTCACTGCCTAATGTAGATACTGACTGAGCCCTTTCTCTGCCTGAACTGAGCCACAACCTAATGTAGATACTGACTGAGACTATTCTGTACCTGAACTGAGCCACAACCTAATGTAGATACTGACTGAGTAACAGCCTAATGTAGATACTGACTGAGATCTTTCTCTTCCTGATTTGAACCACAGCCTAATGTAGATACTGATTGAATCTTAGCCTAACGTAGATACTTACTGAGACCTTTCTCTGCCTGAACTGAGCCACAGCCTAAAGTAGATGCTGGCTGAGACCTTTCTCTGCCTGAACTGAGCCACAGTCTAATGTAGATACTGACTGAGACCTTTCTCTG
Source organism: Ariolimax columbianus (assembly GCA_036924085.1). Classification (NCBI taxonomy): domain Eukaryota; kingdom Metazoa; phylum Mollusca; class Gastropoda; order Stylommatophora; family Arionidae; genus Ariolimax; species Ariolimax columbianus. The sequence continues at coordinate 24,926,187 of JAVGWX010000021.1, read as the reverse complement.
CCTGAACTGAGCCACAGCATAATGTAGATTCTGACTGAGACCTTTCTCTGCCTGAACTGAGCCACAGCCTAATGTAGATTCTGACTGAGACCTTTCTCTACATGAACTGAGCCACAGCCTAATGTAGATACTGACTGAGACCTTTCTCTACCTGAATTGAGCCACAACCTAATGTAGATACTGTCTGAGACCTTTCTTTACCTGAACTGAGTCACAGCCTAATGTAGATTCTGACTGAGCCACAGCCTAATGTAGATACTGACTGAGACCTTTCTCTGCCTGAACTGAGCCACAGCCTAATGTAGATTCTGACTGAGACCTTTCTCTGCCTGAACTGAGCCCTAGCCTAATTTAGATACTGAGACCTTTCTCTGCCTGAACTGAGCAGCCACAGCCTAATGTAGATACTGACTGAGACCTTTCTCTGCCTGAACTGAGCCACAGCCTAATGTAGATTCTGACTGACCTTTCTCTGCCTGAACTGAGCCACAGCCTAATGTAGATTCTGACTGAGACCTTTCTCTGCCTGAACTGAGCAGCCACAACCTAATGTAGATACTGACTGAGTCACAGCCTTATGTAGATACTGACTGAGCCCTTTCTCTACCTGAACTGAGCCACAGCCTAATGTAGATACTGATTGAGTAACAGCCTAATGTAGATACTGACTGAGATCTTTCTCTGCCTGATTTGAACCACAGCCTAATGTAGATACTGACTGAGTCTTAGCCTAACGTAGATACTTACTGAGACCTTTCTCTGCCTGAACTGAGCCACAGCCTAAAGTAGATGCTGGCTGAGACCTTTCTCTGCCTGAACTGAGCCACAGTCTAATGTAGATACTGATTGAGTAACAGCCTAATGTAGATACTGACTGAGATCTTTCTCTGCCTGATTTGAACCACAGCCTAATGTAGATACTGAGACCTTTCTCTGCCTGAACTGAGCAGCCACAACCTAATGTAGATACTGACTGAGTCACAGCCTTATGTAGATACTGACTGAGCCCTTTCTCTACCTGAACTGAGACACAGCCTAATGTAGATACTGATTGAGTAACAGCCTAATGTAGATACTGACTGAGATCTTTCTCTGCCTGATTTGAACCACAGCCTAATGTAGATACTGACTGAGTCTTAGCCTAACGTAGATACTTACTGAGACCTTTCTCTGCCTGAACTGAGCCACAGCCTAAAGTAGATGCTGGCTGAGACCTTTCTCTGCCTGAACTGAGCCACAGTCTAATGTAGATACTGACTGAGACCTTTCTCTGCCTGAACTGAGCCACAGCCTAATGTAGATTCTGACTGAGACCTTTCTCTACATGAACTGAGCCACAGCCTAATGTAGATACTGACTGAGACCTTTCTCTACCTGAACTGAGCTACAACCTAATGTAGATACTGTCTGAGACCTTTCTTTACCTGAACTGAGTCACAGCCTAATGTAGATTCTGACTGAGCCACAGCCTAATGTCGATACTGACTGAGACCTTTCTCTGCCTGAACTGAGCCACAGCCTAATGTAGATTCTGACTGAGACCTTTCTCTGCCTGAACTGAGCCCTAGCCTAATGTAGATACTGAGACCTTTCTCTGCCTGAACTGAGCAGCCACAGCCTAATGTAGATACTGACTGAGACCTTTCTCTGCCTGAACTGAGCCACAGCCTAATGTAGATTCTGACTGACCTTTCTCTGCCTGAACTGAGCCACAGCCTAATGTAGATTCTGACTGAGACCTTTCTCTGCCTGAACTGAGCCCTAGCCTAATGTAGATACTGAGACCTTTCTCTGCCTCAACTGACCAGCCACAACCTAATGTAGATACTGACTGAGTCACAGCCTTATGTAGATACTGACTGAGCCCTTTCTCTACCTGAACTGAGCCACAGCCTAATGTAGATACTGACTGAGTCACAGCCTAATGTAGATACTGACTGAGCCCTTTCTCTGGCTGAACTGAGCCACAGCCTAATGTAGATTATGACTCAGAACTTTCTCTACATGAACTGAGCCACAGCTTAATGTAGATACTGACTGAGACCATTCTCTGCCTGATCTGAGTCACAGCCTAATATAGATTCTGACTGAGCCACAGCCTAACGTAGATACTTACTGAGACCATTCTCTGCCTGAACTGAGTCACAGCCTAATGTAGATACTGACTGAGTCACAGCCTAATGTAGATACTGACTGAGCCCTTTCTCTGCCTGAATTGAGCCACAGCCTAATGTAGATTCTGACTCAGACCTTTCTCTACATGAACTGAGCCACAGCCTAATGTAGAAACTGACTGAGACCATTCTCTACCTGAACTGAGCCACAACCTAATGTAGATACTGACTGAGACCTTGCTCTGCCTGAACTGAGCCACAGCCTAATGTAGATACTGACTGAGACCTTTCTCTGCCTGAACTGAGCCACAGCCTAATGTAGATACTGACTGAGACAATTCTCTGCCTGAACTGAGTCACAATCTAATATAGATTCTGACTGATCCCCAGCCTAATGTAGATACTGACTGAGACCATTCTCTGCCTGAACTGAGTCACAGCCTAATGGAGATACTAACTGAGACCTTTCTCTGCCTGAACTGAGCAACAGCCTATGGTAGATACTGACTGAGACCTATCTCTGCCTGAATTGAGCAGCCACAGCCTAATGTTGATACTGACTGAGTCACAGCCTTATGTAGATACTGACTGAGCCCTTTCTCTACCTGAACTGAGCCACAGCCTAATGTAGATACTGACTGAGTCACAGCCTAATGTAGATACTGACTGAGCCCTTTCTCTACCTGAACTGAGCCACAGCCTAAAGTAGATGCTGGCTGAGACCTTTCTCTGCCTGAACTGAGCCACAGTCTAATGTAGATACTGACTGAGACCTTTCTCTGCCTGAACTGAGCCACAGCTTAATGTAGATTCTGACTGAGACTTTTATCTGCCTGACCTGAGCCACAGCCTAATGTAGATTCTGACTGAGGCCTTTCTCTACATGAACTGAGCCACAGCCTAATGTAGATACTGACTGAGACCTTTCTCTACCTGAACTGAGCCCTAGCCTAATGTAGATACTGAGACCTTTCTCTGCCTGAACTGAGCAGCCACAACCTAATGTAGATACTGACTGAGTCACAGCCTATGGTAGATACTGACTGAGGCCGTTCTCTGCCTGAACTGAACCACAACCTAATGTAGATTCTGACTGAGACCTTTCTCTGCCTGAACTGAGCCACAGCCTAATGTAGATACTGACTGAGACCTTTCTCTGCCTGAACTGAGCCGCCACAGCCTAATGTAGATACTGACTGAGGCCTTTCTCTACATGAACTGAGCCACAAGCTAATGTAGATACTTACTGAGACCTTTCTTTACCTGAACTGAGTCACAGCCTAATGTAGATTCTAACTGAGCCACAGCCTAATGTAGATACTGACTGAGTCACAGCCTAATGTAGATACTGACTAAGCCCTTTCTCTTCCTGAACTGAGCCACAACCTAATTTAGATACTGACTGAGACCTTGCTCTGCCTGAACTGAGCCACAGCCTAATGTAGATACTGACTGAGACCATTCTCTGCCTGAAGTGAGTCACAGCCTAATATAGATTCTGACTGAGCCACAGCCTAATGTAGATACTGACTGAGACCATTATCTGCCTGAACTGAGTCACAGCCTAATGTAGATACTGACTGAGTCTTAGCCTAACGTAGATACTTACTGAGACCTTTCTCTGCCTGAACTGAGCCACAGCCTAAAGTAGATGCTGGCTGAGACCTTTCTCTGCCTGAACTGAGCCACAGTCTAATGTAGATACTGACTGAGACCTTTCTCTGCCTGAACTGAGCCACAGCATAATGTAGATTCTGACTGAGACCTTTCTCTGCCTGAACTGAGCCACAGCCTAATGTAGATTCTGACTGAGACCTTTCTCTACATGAACTGAGCCACAGCCTAATGTAGATACTGACTGAGACCTTTCTCTACCTGAACTGAGCCACAACCTAATGTAGATACTGTCTGAGACCTTTCTTTACCTGAACTTGAGTCACAGCCTAATGTAGATTCTGACTGAGCCACAGCCTAATGTAGATACTGACTGAGACCTTCCTCTGCCTGAACTGAGCCACAGCCTAATGTAGATTCTGACTGAGACCTTTCTCTGCCTGAACTGAGCCCTAGCCTAATGTAGATACTGAGACCTTTCTCTGCCTGAACTGAGCCACAGCCTAATGTAGATTCTGACTGACCTTTCTCTGCCTGAACTGAGCCACAGCCTAATGTAGATTCTGACTGAGACCTTTCTCTGCCTGAACTGAGCCCTAGCCTAATGTAGATACTGAGACCTTTCTCTGCCTGAACTGAGCAGCCACAGCCTAATGTAGATACTGACTGAGACCTTTCTCTGCCTGAACTGAGCCACAGCCTAATGTAGATTCTGACTGACCTTTCTCTGCCTGAACTGAGCCACAGCCTAATGTAGATTCTGACTGAGACCTTTCTCTGCCTGAACTGAGCCCTAGCCTAATGTAGATACTGAGACCTTTCTCTGCCTGAACTGAGCAGCCACAACCTAAAGTAGATACTGACTGAGTCACAGCCTTATGTAGATACTGACTGAGCCCTTTCTCTACCTGAACTGAGCCACAGCCTAATGTAGATACTGACTGAGTCACAGCCTAATGTAGATACTGACTGAGCCCTTTCTCTGCCTGAATTGAGCCACAGCCTAATGTAGATTCTGACTCAGACCTTTCTCTACATGAACTGAGCCACAGCCTAATGTAGAAACTGACTGAGACCATTCTCTACCTGAACTGAGCCACAACCTAATGTAGATACTGACTGAGACCTTGCTCTGCCTGAACTGAGCCACAGCCTAATGTAGATACTGACTGAGACCTTTCTCTGCCTGAACTGAGCCACAGCCTAATGTAGATACTGACTGAGACAATTCTCTGCCTGAACTGAGGGACAATCTAATATAGATTCTGACTGATCCCCAGCCTAATGTAGATACTGACTGAGACCATTCTCTGCCTGAACTGAGTCACAGCCTAATGGAGATACTAACTGAGACCTTTCTCTGCCTGAACAGAGCAACAGCCTATGGTAGATACTGACTGAGACCTATCTCTGCCTGAATTGAGCAGCCACAGCCTAATGTTGATACTGACTGAGTCACAGCCTTATGTACATACTGACTGAGCCCTTTCTCTACCTGAACTGAGCCACAGCCTAATGTAGATACTGACTGAGTCACAGCCTAATGTAGATACTGACTGAGCCCTTTCTCTACCTGAACTGAGCCACAGCCTAAAGTAGATGCTGGCTGAGACCTTTCTCTGCCTGAACTGAGCCACAGTCTAATGTAGATACTGACTGAGACCTTTCTCTGCCTGAACTGAGCCACAGCTTAATGTAGATTCTGACTGAGACTTTTATCTGCCTGACCTGAGCCACAGCCTAATGTAGATTCTGACTGAGGCCTTTCTCTACATGAACTGAGCCACAGCCTAATGTAGATACTGACTGAGACCTTTCTCTACCTGAACTGAGCCACAAGCTAATGTAGATACTGACTGAGACCTTTCTTTACCTGAACTGAGTCACAGCCTAATGTAGACTCTAACTGAGCCACAGCCTAATGTAGATACTGACTGAGTCACAGCCTAATGTAGATACTGACTGAGCCCTTTCTCTGCCTGAACTGAGCCACAACCTAATTTAGATACTGACTGAGACCTTGCTCTGCCTGAACTGAGCCACAGCCTAATGTAGATACTGACTGAGACCATTCTCTGCCTGAAGTGAGTCACAGCCTAATATAGATTCTGACTGAGCCACAGCCTAATGTAGATACTGACTGAGACCATTCTCTGCCTGAACTGAGTCACAGCCTAATGTAGATACTAACTGAGACCTATGTCTGCCTGAACTGAGCAACATCCTATGGTAGATACTGACTGAGGCCGTTCTCTGCCTGAACTGAACCACATCCTAATGTAGATTCTGACTGAGACCTTTCTCTGCCTGAACTGAGCCACAGCCTAATGTAGATACTGACTGAGACCTTTCTCTGCCTGAACTGAGCAGCCACAGCCTAATGTAGATACTGACTGAGCCACAGCCTTATGTAGATACTGACTGAACCCTTTCTCTACCTGAACTGAGCCACAGCCTAACGTAGATACTGACTGAGACTATTCTCTACCTGAACTGAGCCACAACCTAATGAAGATACTGACTGAGTCACAGCCTAATGTAGATACTGACTGAGATCTTTCTCTGCCTGATTTGAGCCAAAGCCTAATGTAGATACTGACTGAGTCACAGCCTAATGTAGATACTTACTGAGACCTTTCTCTACATGAACTGAGCGACAGCCTAATGTAGATACTGACTGAGTCACAGCCTAATGTAGATACTGACTGAGCCCTTTCTCTGCCTGAACTGAGCCACAGCATAATGTAGATACTGACTGAACCCTTTCTCTACCTGAACTGAGCCACAGCCTAATGTAGATACTGACTGAGTCACAGCCTAATGTAGATACTGACTGAGATCTTTCTCTGCCTGATTTGAGTCACAGCCTAATGTAGATACTGACTGAGACCTTTCTCTGCCTGAACTGAGGCACAGCCTAAAGTAGATGCTGGCTGAGACCTTTCTCTGGCTGAACTGAGCCACAGTCTAATGTAGATAAGGACTGAGACCTTTCTCTGCCTGAACTGAGCCACAACCTAATGTAGATTCTGACTGAGACATTTCTCTGCCTGAACTGAGCCACAGCCTAATGTAGATTCTGACTGAGACCTTTCTCTGCCTGAACTGAGCCACAGCCTATTGTAGATACTGACTGAGACCTTTCTCTGCCTGAACTGAGCAGCCACAGCCTAATGTAGATACTGACTGAGTCACAGCCTTATGTAGATACTGACTGAGCCCTTTCTCTACCTGAACTGAGCCAAAGCCTAATGTAGATACTGACTGAGTCACTGCCTAATGTAGATACTGACTGAGCCCTTTCTCTGCCTGAACTGAGCCACAACCTAATGTAGATACTGACTGAGACTATTCTGTACCTGAACTGAGCCACAACCTAATGTAGATACTGACTGAGTAACAGCCTAATGTAGATACTGACTGAGATCTTTCTCTTCCTGATTTGAACCACAGCCTAATGTAGATACTGATTGAATCTTAGCCTAACGTAGATACTTACTGAGACCTTTCTCTGCCTGAACTGAGCCACAGCCTAAAGTAGATGCTGGCTGAGACCTTTCTCTGCCTGAACTGAGCCACAGTCTAATGTAGATACTGACTGAGACCTTTCTCTGCCTGAACTGAGCCACAGCATAATGTAGATTCTGACTGAGACCTTTCTCTGCCTGAACTGAGCCACAGCCTAATGTAGATTCTGACTGAGACCTTTCTCTACATGAACTGAGCCACAGCCTAATGTAGATACTGACTGAGACCTTTCTCTACCTGAACTGAGCCACAGCCTAATGTAGATACTGACTGAGTCACAGCCTAATGTAGATACTTACTGAGACCTTTCTCTACATGAACTGAGCGACAGCCTAATGTAGATACTGACTGAGTCACAGCCTAATGTAGATACTGACTGAGCCCTTTCTCTGCCTGAACTGAGCCACAGCATAATGTAGATACTGACTGAACCCTTTCTCTACCTGAACTGAGCCACAGCCTAATGTAGATACTGACTGAGTCACAGCCTAATGTAGATACTGACTGAGATCTTTCTCTGCCTGATTTGAGTCACAGCCTAATGTAGATACTGACTGAGACCTTTCTCTGCCTGAACTGAGGCACAGCCTAAAGTAGATGCTGGCTGAGACCTTTCTCTGGCTGAACTGAGCCACAGTCTAATGTAGATAAGGACTGAGACCTTTCTCTGCCTGAACTGAGCCACAACCTAATGTAGATTCTGACTGAGACATTTCTCTGCCTGAACTGAGCCACAGCCTAATGTAGATTCTGACTGAGACCTTTCTCTGCCTGAACTGAGCCACAGCCTATTGTAGATACTGACTGAGACCTTTCTCTGCCTGAACTGAGCAGCCACAGCCTAATGTAGATACTGACTGAGTCACAGCCTTATGTAGATACTGACTGAGCCCTTTCTCTACCTGAACTGAGCCAAAGCCTAATGTAGATACTGACTGAGTCACTGCCTAATGTAGATACTGACTGAGCCCTTTCTCTGCCTGAACTGAGCCACAACCTAATGTAGATACTGACTGAGACTATTCTGTACCTGAACTGAGCCACAACCTAATGTAGATACTGACTGAGTAACAGCCTAATGTAGATACTGACTGAGATCTTTCTCTTCCTGATTTGAACCACAGCCTAATGTAGATACTGATTGAATCTTAGCCTAACGTAGATACTTACTGAGACCTTTCTCTGCCTGAACTGAGCCACAGCCTAAAGTAGATGCTGGCTGAGACCTTTCTCTGCCTGAACTGAGCCACAGTCTAATGTAGATACTGACTGAGACCTTTCTCTGCCTGAACTGAGCCACAGCATAATGTAGATTCTGACTGAGACCTTTCTCTGCCTGAACTGAGCCACAGCCTAATGTAGATTCTGACTGAGACCTTTCTCTACATGAACTGAGCCACAGCCTAATGTAGATACTGACTGAGACCTTTCTCTACCTGAATTGAGCCACAACCTAATGTAGATACTGTTTGAGACCTTTCTTTACCTGAACTGAGTCACAGCCTAATGTAGATTCTGACTGAGCCACAGCCTAATGTAGATACTGACTGAGACCTTTCTCTGCCTGAACTGAGCCACAGCCTAATGTAGATTCTGACTGAGACCTTTCTCTGCCTGAACTGAGCCCTAGCCTAATTTAGATACTGAGACCTTTCTCTGCCTGAACTGAGCAGCCACAGCCTAATGTAGATACTGACTGAGACCTTTCTCTGCCTGAACTGAGCCACAGCCTAATGTAGATTCTGACTGACCTTTCTCTGCCTGAACTGAGCCACAGCCTAATGTAGATTCTGACTGAGACCTTTCTCTGCCTGAACTGAGCAGCCACAACCTAATGTAGATACTGACTGAGTCACAGCCTTATGTAGATACTGACTGAGCCCTTTCTCTACCTGAACTGAGCCACAGCCTAATGTAGATACTGATTGAGTAACAGCCTAATGTAGATACTGACTGAGATCTTTCTCTGCCTGATTTGAACCACAGCCTAATGTAGATACTGACTGAGTCTTAGCCTAACGTAGATACTTACTGAGACCTTTCTCTGCCTGAACTGAGCCACAGCCTAAAGTAGATGCTGGCTGAGACCTTTCTCTGCCTGAACTGAGCCACAGTCTAATGTAGATACTGATTGAGTAACAGCCTAATGTAGATACTGACTGAGATCTTTCTCTGCCTGATTTGAACCACAGCCTAATGTAGATACTGAGACCTTTCTCTGCCTGAACTGAGCAGCCACAACCTAATGTAGATACTGACTGAGTCACAGCCTTATGTAGATACTGACTGAGCCCTTTCTCTACCTGAACTGAGCCACAGCCTAATGTAGATACTGATTGAGTAACAGCCTAATGTAGATACTGACTGAGATCTTTCTCTGCCTGATTTGAACCACAGCCTAATGTAGATACTGACTGAGTCTTAGCCTAACGTAGATACTTACTGAGACCTTTCTCTGCCTGAACTGAGCCACAGCCTAAAGTAGATGCTGGCTGAGACCTTTCTCTGCCTGAACTGAGCCACAGTCTAATGTAGATACTGACTGAGACCTTTCTCTGCCTGAACTGAGCCACAGCCTAATGTAGATTCTGACTGAGACCTTTCTCTACATGAACTGAGCCACAGCCTAATGTAGATACTGACTGAGACCTTTCTCTACCTGAACTGAGCTACAACCTAATGTAGATACTGTCTGAGACCTTTCTTTACCTGAACTGAGTCACAGCCTAATGTAGATTCTGACTGAGCCACAGCCTAATGTCGATACTGACTGAGACCTTTCTCTGCCTGAACTGAGCCACAGCCTAATGTAGATTCTGACTGAGACCTTTCTCTGCCTGAACTGAGCCCTAGCCTAATGTAGATACTGAGACCTTTCTCTGCCTGAACTGAGCCACAGCCTAATGTAGATACTGACTGAGACCTTTCTCTGCCTGAACTGAGCCACAGCCTAATGTAGATTCTGACTGACCTTTCTCTGCCTGAACTGAGCCACAGCCTAATGTAGATTCTGACTGAGACCTTTCTCTGCCTGAACTGAGCCCTAGCCTAATGTAGATACTGAGACCTTTCTCTGCCTCAACTGACCAGCCACAACCTAATGTAGATACTGACTGAGTCACAGCCTTATGTAGATACTGACTGAGCCCTTTCTCTACCTGAACTGAGCCACAGCCTAATGTAGATACTGACTGAGTCACAGCCTAATGTAGATACTGACTGAGCCCTTTCTCTGGCTGAACTGAGCCACAGCCTAATGTAGATTATGACTCAGAACTTTCTCTACATGAACTGAGCCACAGCTTAATGTAGATACTGACTGAGACCATTCTCTGCCTGATCTGAGTCACAGCCTAATATAGATTCTGACTGAGCCACAGCCTAACGTAGATACTTACTGAGACCATTCTCTGCCTGAACTGAGTCACAGCCTAATGTAGATACTGACTGAGTCACAGCCTAATGTAGATACTGACTGAGCCCTTTCTCTGCCTGAATTGAGCCACAGCCTAATGTAGATTCTGACTCAGACCTTTCTCTACATGAACTGAGCCACAGCCTAATGTAGAAACTGACTGAGACCATTCTCTACCTGAACTGAGCCACAACCTAATGTAGATACTGACTGAGACCTTGCTCTGCCTGAACTGAGCCACAGCCTAATGTAGATACTGACTGAGACCTTTCTCTGCCTGAACTGAGCCACAGCCTAATGTAGATACTGACTGAGACAATTCTCTGCCTGAACTGAGTCACAATCTAATATAGATTCTGACTGATCCCCAGCCTAATGTAGATACTGACTGAGACCATTCTCTGCCTGAACTGAGTCACAGCCTAATGGAGATACTAACTGAGACCTTTCTCTGCCTGAACTGAGCAACAGCCTATGGTAGATACTGACTGAGACCTATCTCTGCCTGAATTGAGCAGCCACAGCCTAATGTTGATACTGACTGAGTCACAGCCTTATGTAGATACTGACTGAGCCCTTTCTCTACCTGAACTGAGCCACAGCCTAATGTAGATACTGACTGAGTCACAGCCTAATGTAGATACTGACTGAGCCCTTTCTCTACCTGAACTGAGCCACAGCCTAAAGTAGATGCTGGCTGAGACCTTTCTCTGCCTGAACTGAGCCACAGTCTAATGTAGATACTGACTGAGACCTTTCTCTGCCTGAACTGAGCCACAGCTTAATGTAGATTCTGACTGAGACTTTTATCTGCCTGACCTGAGCCACAGCCTAATGTAGATTCTGACTGAGGCCTTTCTCTACATGAACTGAGCCACAGCCTAATGTAGATACTGACTGAGACCTTTCTCTACCTGAACTGAGCCCTAGCCTAATGTAGATACTGAGACCTTTCTCTGCCTGAACTGAGCAGCCACAACCTAATGTAGATACTGACTGAGTCACAGCCTATGGTAGATACTGACTGAGGCCGTTCTCTGCCTGAACTGAACCACAACCTAATGTAGATTCTGACTGAGACCTTTCTCTGCCTGAACTGAGCCACAGCCTAATGTAGATACTGACTGAGACCTTTCTCTGCCTGAACTGAGCCACAGCCTAATGTAGATTCTGACTGACCTTTCTCTGCCTGAACTGAGCCACAGCCTAATGTAGATTCTGACTGAGACCTTTCTCTGCCTGAACTGAGCCCTAGCCTAATGTAGATACTGAGACCTTTCTCTGCCTCAACTGACCAGCCACAACCTAATGTAGATACTGACTGAGTCACAGCCTTATGTAGATACTGACTGAGCCCTTTCTCTACCTGAACTGAGCCACAGCCTAATGTAGATACTGACTGAGTCACAGCCTAATGTAGATACTGACTGAGCCCTTTCTCTGGCTGAACTGAGCCACAGCCTAATGTAGATTATGACTCAGAACTTTCTCTACATGAACTGAGCCACAGCTTAATGTAGATACTGACTGAGACCATTCTCTGCCTGATCTGAGTCACAGCCTAATATAGATTCTGACTGAGCCACAGCCTAACGTAGATACTTACTGAGACCATTCTCTGCCTGAACTGAGTCACAGCCTAATGTAGATACTGACTGAGTCACAGCCTAATGTAGATACTGACTGAGCCCTTTCTCTGCCTGAATTGAGCCACAGCCTAATGTAGATTCTGACTCAGACCTTTCTCTACATGAACTGAGCCACAGCCTAATGTAGAAACTGACTGAGACCATTCTCTACCTGAACTGAGCCACAACCTAATGTAGATACTGACTGAGACCTTGCTCTGCCTGAACTGAGCCACAGCCTAATGTAGATACTGACTGAGACCTTTCTCTGCCTGAACTGAGCCACAGCCTAATGTAGATACTGACTGAGACAATTCTCTGCCTGAACTGAGTCACAATCTAATATAGATTCTGACTGATCCCCAGCCTAATGTAGATACTGACTGAGACCATTCTCTGCCTGAACTGAGTCACAGCCTAATGGAGATACTAACTGAGACCTTTCTCTGCCTGAACTGAGCAACAGCCTATGGTAGATACTGACTGAGACCTATCTCTGCCTGAATTGAGCAGCCACAGCCTAATGTTGATACTGACTGAGTCACAGCCTTATGTAGATACTGACTGAGCCCTTTCTCTACCTGAACTGAGCCACAGCCTAATGTAGATACTGACTGAGTCACAGCCTAATGTAGATACTGACTGAGCCCTTTCTCTACCTGAACTGAGCCACAGCCTAAAGTAGATGCTGGCTGAGACCTTTCTCTGCCTGAACTGAGCCACAGTCTAATGTAGATACTGACTGAGACCTTTCTCTGCCTGAACTGAGCCACAGCTTAATGTAGATTCTGACTGAGACTTTTATCTGCCTGACCTGAGCCACAGCCTAATGTAGATTCTGACTGAGGCCTTTCTCTACATGAACTGAGCCACAGCCTAATGTAGATACTGACTGAGACCTTTCTCTACCTGAACTGAGCCCTAGCCTAATGTAGATACTGAGACCTTTCTCTGCCTGAACTGAGCAGCCACAACCTAATGTAGATACTGACTGAGTCACAGCCTATGGTAGATACTGACTGAGGCCGTTCTCTGCCTGAACTGAACCACAACCTAATGTAGATTCTGACTGAGACCTTTCTCTGCCTGAACTGAGCCACAGCCTAATGTAGATACTGACTGAGACCTTTCTCTGCCTGAACTGAGCCGCCACAGCCTAATGTAGATACTGACTGAGCGACAGCCTTATGTAGATACTTACTGAACCCTTTCTCTACCTGAACTGAGCCACAGCCTAACGTAGATACTGACTGAGACTATTCTCTACCTGAACTGAGCCACAACCTAATGAAGATACTGACTGAGTCACAGCCTAATGTAGATACTGACAGAGATCTTTCTCTGCCTGATTTGAGCCAAAGCCTAATGTAGATACTGACTGAGTCACAGCCTAATGTAGATACTTACTGAGACCTTTCTCTACATGAACTGAGCCACAGCCTAATGTAGATACTGACTGAGTCACAGCCTAATTTAGATACTGACTGAGCCCTTTCTCTGCCTGAACTGAGCCACAGCCTAATGTAGATACTGACTGAACCCTTTCTCTACCTGAACTGAGCCACAGCCTAATGTAGATACTGACTGAGTCACAGCCTAATGTAGATACTGACTGAGATCTTTCTCTGCCTGATTTGAGTCACAGCCTAATGTAGATACTGACTGAGACCTTTCTCTGCCTGAACTGAGGCACAGCCTAAAGTAGATGCTGGCTGAGACCTTTCTCTGGCTGAACTGAGCCACAGTCTAATGTAGATAAGGACTGAGACCTTTCTCTGCCTGAACTGAGCCACAACCTAATGTAGATTCTGACTGAGACATTTCTCTGCCTGAACTGAGCCACAGCCTAATGTAGATACTGACTGAGACCTTTCTCTGCCTGAACTGAGCAGCCACAGCCTAATGTAGATACTGACTGTGTCACAGCCTTATGTAGATACTGACTGAGCCCTTTCTCTACCTGAACTGAGCCAAAGCCTAATGTAGATACTGACTGAGTCACTGCCTAATGTAGATACTGACTGAGCCCTTTCTCTGCCTGAACTGAGCCACAACCTAATGTAGATACTGACTTAGACTATTCTGTACCTGAACTGAGCCACAACCTAATGTAGATACTGACTGAGTAACAGCCTAATGTAGATACTGACTGAGATCTTTCTCTGCCTGATTTGAACCACAGCCTAATGTAGATACTGACTGAGTCTTAGCCTAACGTAGATACTTACTGAGACCTTTCTCTGCCTGAACTGAGCCACAGCCTAAAGTAGATGCTGGCTGAGACCTTTCTCTGCCTGAACTGAGCCACAGTCTAATGTAGATACTGACTGAGACCTTTCTCTTTCTGAACTGAGCCACAGCATAATGTAGATTCTGACTGAGACCTTTCTCTGCCTGAACTGAGCCACAGCCTAATGTAGATTCTGACTGAGACCTTTCTCTACATGAACTTAGCCACAGCCTAATGTAGATACTGACTGAGACCTTTCTCTACCTGAACTGAGCCACAACCTAATGTAGATACTGTCTGAGACCTTTCTTTACCTGATCTGAGTCACAGCCTAATGTAGATACTTACTGAGACCTTTCTCTACATGAACTGAGCCACAGCCTAATGTAGATACTGACTGAGTCACAGCCTAATTTAGATACTGACTGAGCCCTTTCTCTGCCTGAACTGAGCCACAGCCTAATGTAGATACTGACTGAACCCTTTCTCTACCTGAACTGAGCCACAGCCTAATGTAGATACTGACTGAGTCACAGCCTAATGTAGATACTGACTGAGATCTTTCTCTGCCTGATTTGAGTCACAGCCTAATGTAGATACTGACTGAGACCTTTCTCTGCCTGAACTGAGGCACAGCCTAAAGTAGATGCTGGCTGAGACCTTTCTCTGGCTGAACTGAGCCACAGTCTAATGTAGATAAGGACTGAGACCTTTCTCTGCCTGAACTGAGCCACAACCTAATGTAGATTCTGACTGAGACATTTCTCTGCCTGAACTGAGCCACAGCCTAATGTAGATACTGACTGAGACCTTTCTCTGCCTGAACTGAGCAGCCACAGCCTAATGTAGATACTGACTGTGTCACAGCCTTATGTAGATACTGACTGAGCCCTTTCTCTACCTGAACTGAGCCAAAGCCTAATGTAGATACTGACTGAGTCACTGCCTAATGTAGATACTGACTGAGCCCTTTCTCTGCCTGAACTGAGCCACAACCTAATGTAGATACTGACTGAGACTATTCTGTACCTGAACTGAGCCACAACCTAATGTAGATACTGACTGAGTAACAGCCTAATGTAGATACTGACTGAGATCTTTCTCTGCCTGATTTGAACCACAGCCTAATGTAGATACTGACTGAGTCTTAGCCTAACGTAGATACTTACTGAGACCTTTCTCTGCCTGAACTGAGCCACAGCCTAAAGTAGATGCTGGCTGAGACCTTTCTCTGCCTGAACTGAGCCACAGTCTAATGTAGATACTGACTGAGACCTTTCTCTTTCTGAACTGAGCCACAGCATAATGTAGATTCTGACTGAGACCTTTCTCTGCCTGAACTGAGCCACAGCCTAATGTAGATTCTGACTGAGACCTTTCTCTACATGAACTTAGCCACAGCCTAATGTAGATACTGACTGAGACCTTTCTCTACCTGAACTGAGCCACAACCTAATGTAGATACTGTCTGAGACCTTTCTTTACCTGATCTGAGTCACAGCCTAATGTAGATTCTGACTGAGCCACAGCCTAATGTAGATACTGACTGAGACCTTTCTCTGACTGAACTGAGCCACAGCCTAATGTAGATTCGGACTGAGACCTTTCTCTGCCTGAACTGAGCCCTAGCCTAATTTAGATACTGAGACCTTTCTCTGCCTGAACTGAGCAGCCACAGCCTTATGTAGATACTGACTGAGACCTTTCTCTGCCTGAACTGAGCCACAGCCTAATGTAGATTCTGACTGACCTTTCTCTGCCTGAACTGAGCCACAGCCTAATGTAGATTCTGACTGAGACCTTTCTCTGCCTGAACTGAGCCCTAGCCTAATGTAGATACTGAGACCTTTCTCTGCCTGAACTGAGCAGCCACAACCTAATGTAGATACTGACTGAGTCACAGCCTTATGTAGATACTGACTGAGATCTTTCTCTGCCTGATTTGAACCACAGCCTAATGTAGATACTGACTGAGTCTTAGCCTAACGTAGATACTTACTGAGACCTTTCTCTGCCTGAACTGAGCCACAGCCTAAAGTAGATGCTGGCTGAGACCTTTCTCTGCCTGAACTGAGCCACAGTCTAATGTAGATACTGACTGAGACCTTTCTCTGCCTTAACTGAGCCACAGCATAATGTAGATTCTGACTGAGACCTTTCTCTGTCTGAACTGAGCCACAGCCTAATGTAGATTCTGACTGAGACCTTTCTCTACATGAACTGAGCCACAGCCTAATGTAGATACTGACTGAGACCTTTCTCTACCTGAACTGAGCCACAACCTCGTGTAGATACTGTCTGAGACCTTTCTTTACCTGAACTGAGTCATAGCCTAATGTAGATTCTGACTGAGCCACAGCCTAATGTAGATACTGACTGAGACCTTTCTCTGCCTGAACTGAGCCACAGCCTAATGTAGATTCTGACTGAGACCTTTCTCTACATGAACTGAGCCACAGCCTAATGTAGATACTGACTGAGACCTTTCTCTACCTGAACTGAGCCACAACCTCGTGTAGATACTGTCTGAGACCTTTCTTTACCTGAACTGAGTCATAGCCTAATGTAGATTCTGACTGAGCCACAGCCTAATGTAGATACTGACTGAGACCTTTCTCTGCCTGAACTGAGCCACAGCCTAATGTAGATTCTGACTGAGACCTTTCTCTGCCTGAACTGAGCCCTAGCCTAATGTAGATACTGAGACCTTTCTCTGCCTGAACTGAGCAGCCACAGCCTAATGTAGATACTGACTGAGACCTTTCTCTGCCTGAACTGAGCCACAGCCTAATGTAGATTCTGACTGACCTTTCTCTGCCTGAAGTGAGCCACAGCCTAATGTAGATTCTGACTGAGACCTTTCCCTGCCTGAACTGAGCCCTAGCCTAATGTAGATACTGAGACCTTTCTCTGCCTGAACTGAGCAGCCACAACCTAATGTAGATACTGACTGAGTCACAGCCTATGGTAGATACTGACTGAGGCCGTTCTCTGCCTGAACTGAACCACAACCTAATGTAGATTCTGACTGAGACCTTTCTCTGCCTGAACTGAGCCACAGCCTAATGTAGATACTGACTGAGACCTTTCTCTGCCTGAACTGAGCCGCCACAGCCTAATGTAGATACTGACTGAGCGACAGCCTTATGTAGATACTTACTGAACCCTTTCTCTACCTGAACTGAGCCACAGCCTAACGTAGATACTGACTGAGACTATTCTCTACCTGAACTGAGCCACAACCTAATGAAGATACTGACTGAGTCACAGCCTAATGTAGATACTGACAGAGATCTTTCTCTGCCTGATTTGAGCCAAAGCCTAATGTAGATACTGACTGAGTCACAGCCTAATGTAGATACTTACTGAGACCTTTCTCTACATGAACTGAGCCACAGCCTAATGTAGATACTGACTGAGTCACAGCCTAATTTAGATACTGACTGAGCCCTTTCTCTGCCTGAACTGAGCCACAGCCTAATGTAGATACTGACTGAACCCTTTCTCTACCTGAACTGAGCCACAGCCTAATGTAGATACTGACTGAGTCACAGCCTAATGTAGATACTGACTGAGATCTTTCTCTGCCTGATTTGAGTCACAGCCTAATGTAGATACTGACTGAGACCTTTCTCTGCCTGAACTGAGGCACAGCCTAAAGTAGATGCTGGCTGAGACCTTTCTCTGGCTGAACTGAGCCACAGTCTAATGTAGATAAGGACTGAGACCTTTCTCTGCCTGAACTGAGCCACAACCTAATGTAGATTCTGACTGAGACATTTCTCTGCCTGAACTGAGCCACAGCCTAATGTAGATACTGACTGAGACCTTTCTCTGCCTGAACTGAGCAGCCACAGCCTAATGTAGATACTGACTGTGTCACAGCCTTATGTAGATACTGACTGAGCCCTTTCTCTACCTGAACTGAGCCAAAGCCTAATGTAGATACTGACTGAGTCACTGCCTAATGTAGATACTGACTGAGCCCTTTCTCTGCCTGAACTGAGCCACAACCTAATGTAGATACTGACTTAGACTATTCTGTACCTGAACTGAGCCACAACCTAATGTAGATACTGACTGAGTAACAGCCTAATGTAGATACTGACTGAGATCTTTCTCTGCCTGATTTGAACCACAGCCTAATGTAGATACTGACTGAGTCTTAGCCTAACGTAGATACTTACTGAGACCTTTCTCTGCCTGAACTGAGCCACAGCCTAAAGTAGATGCTGGCTGAGACCTTTCTCTGCCTGAACTGAGCCACAGTCTAATGTAGATACTGACTGAGACCTTTCTCTTTCTGATCTGAGCCACAGCATAATGTAGATTCTGACTGAGACCTTTCTCTGCCTGAACTGAGCCACAGCCTAATGTAGATTCTGACTGAGACCTTTCTCTACATGAACTTAGCCACAGCCTAATGTAGATACTGACTGAGACCTTTCTCTACCTGAACTGAGCCACAACCTAATGTAGATACTGTCTGAGACCTTTCTTTACCTGATCTGAGTCACAGCCTAATGTAGATACTTACTGAGACCTTTCTCTACATGAACTGAGCCACAGCCTAATGTAGATACTGACTGAGTCACAGCCTAATTTAGATACTGACTGAGCCCTTTCTCTGCCTGAACTGAGCCACAGCCTAATGTAGATACTGACTGAACCCTTTCTCTACCTGAACTGAGCCACAGCCTAATGTAGATACTGACTGAGTCACAGCCTAATGTAGATACTGACTGAGATCTTTCTCTGCCTGATTTGAGTCACAGCCTAATGTAGATACTGACTGAGACCTTTCTCTGCCTGAACTGAGGCACAGCCTAAAGTAGATGCTGGCTGAGACCTTTCTCTGGCTGAACTGAGCCACAGTCTAATGTAGATAAGGACTGAGACCTTTCTCTGCCTGAACTGAGCCACAACCTAATGTAGATTCTGACTGAGACATTTCTCTGCCTGAACTGAGCCACAGCCTAATGTAGATACTGACTGAGACCTTTCTCTGCCTGAACTGAGCAGCCACAGCCTAATGTAGATACTGACTGTGTCACAGCCTTATGTAGATACTGACTGAGCCCTTTCTCTACCTGAACTGAGCCAAAGCCTAATGTAGATACTGACTGAGTCACTGCCTAATGTAGATACTGACTGAGCCCTTTCTCTGCCTGAACTGAGCCACAACCTAATGTAGATACTGACTGAGACTATTCTGTACCTGAACTGAGCCACAACCTAATGTAGATACTGACTGAGTAACAGCCTAATGTAGATACTGACTGAGATCTTTCTCTGCCTGATTTGAACCACAGCCTAATGTAGATACTGACTGAGTCTTAGCCTAACGTAGATACTTACTGAGACCTTTCTCTGCCTGAACTGAGCCACAGCCTAAAGTAGATGCTGGCTGAGACCTTTCTCTGCCTGAACTGAGCCACAGTCTAATGTAGATACTGACTGAGACCTTTCTCTTTCTGAACTGAGCCACAGCATAATGTAGATTCTGACTGAGACCTTTCTCTGCCTGAACTGAGCCACAGCCTAATGTAGATTCTGACTGAGACCTTTCTCTACATGAACTTAGCCACAGCCTAATGTAGATACTGACTGAGACCTTTCTCTACCTGAACTGAGCCACAACCTAATGTAGATACTGTCTGAGACCTTTCTTTACCTGATCTGAGTCACAGCCTAATGTAGATTCTGACTGAGCCACAGCCTAATGTAGATACTGACTGAGACCTTTCTCTGACTGAACTGAGCCACAGCCTAATGTAGATTCGGACTGAGACCTTTCTCTGCCTGAACTGAGCCCTAGCCTAATTTAGATACTGAGACCTTTCTCTGCCTGAACTGAGCAGCCACAGCCTTATGTAGATACTGACTGAGACCTTTCTCTGCCTGAACTGAGCCACAGCCTAATGTAGATTCTGACTGACCTTTCTCTGCCTGAACTGAGCCACAGCCTAATGTAGATTCTGACTGAGACCTTTCTCTGCCTGAACTGAGCCCTAGCCTAATGTAGATACTGAGACCTTTCTCTGCCTGAACTGAGCAGCCACAACCTAATGTAGATACTGACTGAGTCACAGCCTTATGTAGATACTGACTGAGATCTTTCTCTGCCTGATTTGAACCACAGCCTAATGTAGATACTGACTGAGTCTTAGCCTAACGTAGATACTTACTGAGACCTTTCTCTGCCTGAACTGAGCCACAGCCTAAAGTAGATGCTGGCTGAGACCTTTCTCTGCCTGAACTGAGCCACAGTCTAATGTAGATACTGACTGAGACCTTTCTCTGCCTTAACTGAGCCACAGCATAATGTAGATTCTGACTGAGACCTTTCTCTGCCTGAACTGAGCCACAGCCTAATGTAGATTCTGACTGAGACCTTTCTCTACATGAACTGAGCCACAGCCTAATGTAGATACTGACTGAGACCTTTCTCTACCTGAACTGAGCCACAACCTCGTGTAGATACTGTCTGAGACCTTTCTTTACCTGAACTGAGTCATAGCCTAATGTAGATTCTGACTGAGCCACAGCCTAATGTAGATACTGACTGAGACCTTTCTCTGCCTGAACTGAGCCACAGCCTAATGTAGATTCTGACTGAGACCTTTTTCTACATGAACTGAGCCACAGCCTAATGTAGATACTGACTGAGACCTTTCTCTACCTGAACTGAGCCACAACCTCGTGTAGATACTGTCTGAGACCTTTCTTTACCTGAACTGAGTCATAGCCTAATGTAGATTCTGACTGAGCCACAGCCTAATGTAGATACTGACTGAGACCTTTCTCTGCCTGAACTGAGCCACAGCCTAATGTAGATTCTGACTGAGACCTTTCTCTGCCTGAACTGAGCCCTAGCCTAATGTAGATACTGAGACCTTTCTCTGCCTGAACTGAGCAGCCACAGCCTAATGTAGATACTGACTGAGACCTTTCTCTGCCTGAACTGAGCCACAGCCTAATGTAGATTCTGACTGACCTTTCTCTGCCTGAAGTGAGCCACAGCCTAATGTAGATTCTGACTGAGACCTTTCCCTGCCTGAACTGAGCCCTAGCCTAATGTAGATACTGAGACCTTTCTCTGCCTGAACTGAGCAGCCACAACCTAATGTAGATACTGACTGAGTCACAGCCTATGGTAGATACTGACTGAGGCCGTTCTCTGCCTGAACTGAACCACAACCTAATGTAGATTCTGACTGAGACCTTTCTCTGCCTGAACTGAGCCACAGCCTAATGTAGATACTGACTGAGACCTTTCTCTGCCTGAACTGAGCAGCCACAGCCTAATGTAGATACTGACTGAGCGACAGCCTTATGTAGATACTTACTGAACCCTTTCTCTACCTGAACTGAGCCACAGCCTAACGTAGATACTGACTGAGACTATTCTCTACCTGAACTGAGCCACAACCTAATGAAGATACTGACTGAGTCACAGCCTAATGTAGATACTGACAGAGATCTTTCTCTGCCTGATTTGAGCCAAAGCCTAATGTAGATACTGACTGAGTCACAGCCTAATGTAGATACTTACTGAGACCTTTCTCTACATGAACTGAGCCACAGCCTAATGTAGATACTGACTGAGTCACAGCCTAATTTAGATACTGACTGAGCCCTTTCTCTGCCTGAACTGAGCCACAGCCTAATGTAGATACTGACTGAACCCTTTCTCTACCTGAACTGAGCCACAGCCTAATGTAGATACTGACTGAGTCACAGCCTAATGTAGATACTGACTGAGACCTTTCTCTGGCTGAACTGAGCCACAGTCTAATGTAGATAAGGACTGAGACCTTTCTCTGCCTGAACTGAGCCACAACCTAATGTAGATTCTGACTGAGACATTTCTCTGCCTGAACTGAGCCACAGCCTAATGTAGATACTGACTGAGACCTTTCTCTGCCTGAACTGAGCAGCCACAGCCTAATGTAGATACTGACTGTGTCACAGCCTTATGTAGATACTGACTGAGCCCTTTCTCTACCTGAACTGAGCCAAAGCCTAATGTAGATACTGACTGAGTCACTGCCTAATGTAGATACTGACTGAGCCCTTTCTCTGCCTGAACTGAGCCACAACCTAATGTAGATACTGACTGAGACTATTCTGTACCTGAACTGAGCCACAACCTAATGTAGATACTGACTGAGTAACAGCCTAATGTAGATACTGACTGAGATCTTTCTCTGCCTGATTTGAACCACAGCCTAATGTAGATACTGACTGAGTCTTAGCCTAACGTAGATACTTACTGAGACCTTTCTCTGCCTGAACTGAGCCACAGCCTAAAGTAGATGCTGGCTGAGACCTTTCTCTGCCTGAACTGAGCCACAGTCTAATGTAGATACTGACTGAGACCTTTCTCTTTCTGAACTGAGCCACAGCATAATGTAGATTCTGACTGAGACCTTTCTCTGCCTGAACTGAGCCACAGCCTAATGTAGATTCTGACTGAGACCTTTCTCTACATGAACTTAGCCACAGCCTAATGTAGATACTGACTGAGACCTTTCTCTACCTGAACTGAGCCACAACCTAATGTAGATACTGTCTGAGACCTTTCTTTACCTGATCTGAGTCACAGCCTAATGTAGATTCTGACTGAGCCACAGCCTAATGTAGATACTGACTGAGACCTTTCTCTGACTGAACTGAGCCACAGCCTAATGTAGATTCGGACTGAGACCTTTCTCTGCCTGAACTGAGCCCTAGCCTAATTTAGATACTGAGACCTTTCTCTGCCTGAACTGAGCAGCCACAGCCTTATGTAGATACTGACTGAGACCTTTCTCTGCCTGAACTGAGCCACAGCCTAATGTAGATTCTGACTGACCTTTCTCTGCCTGAACTGAGCCACAGCCTAATGAAGATTCTGACTGAGACCTTTCTCTGCCTGAACTGAGCCCTAGCCTAATGTAGATACTGAGACCTTTCTCTGCCTGAACTGAGCAGCCACAACCTAATGTAGATACTGACTGAGTCACAGCCTTATGTAGATACTGACTGAGATCTTTCTCTGCCTGATTTGAACCACAGCCTAATGTAGATACTGACTGAGTCTTAGCCTAACGTAGATACTTACTGAGACCTTTCTCTGCCTGAACTGAGCCACAGCCTAAAGTAGATGCTGGCTGAGACCTTTCTCTGCCTGAACTGAGCCACAGTCTAATGTAGATACTGACTGAGACCTTTCTCTGCCTTAACTGAGCCACAGCATAATGTAGATTCTGACTGAGACCTTTCTCTGCCTGAACTGAGCCACAGCCTAATGTAGATTCTGACTGAGACCTTTCTCTACATGAACTGAGCCACAGCCTAATGTAGATACTGACTGAGACCTTTCTCTACCTGAACTGAGCCACAACCTCGTGTAGATACTGTCTGAGACCTTTCTTTACCTGAACTGAGTCATAGCCTAATGTAGATTCTGACTGAGCCACAGCCTAATGTAGATACTGACTGAGACCTTTCTCTGCCTGAACTGAGCCACAGCCTAATGTAGATTCTGACTGAGACCTTTCTCTGCCTGAACTGAGCCCTAGCCTAATGTAGATACTGAGACCTTTCTCTGCCTGAACTGAGCAGCCACAGCCTAATGTAGATACTGACTGAGACCTTTCTCTGCCTGAACTGAGCCACAGCCTACTGTAGATTCTGACTGACCTTTCTCTGTCTGAAGTGAGCCACAGCCTAATGTAGATTCTGACTGAGACCTTTCCCTGCCTGAACTGAGCCCTAGCCTAATGTAGATACTGAGACCTTTCTCTGCCTGAACTGAGCAGCCACAACCTAATGTAGATACTGACTGAGTCACAGCCTTATGTAGATACTGAATGAGCCCTTTCTCTACCTGAACTGAGCCACAGCCTAATGTAGATACTGACTGAGTCACAGCCTAATGTAGATACTGACTGAGCCCTTTCTCTGCCTGAACTTAGCCACAGCCTAATGTAGATACTGACTGAGACCTTTCTCTACCTGAACTGAGCCACAACCTAATGTAGATACTGTCTGAGACCTTTCTTTACCTGATCTGAGTCACAGCCTAATGTAGATTCTGACTGAGCCACAGCCTAATGTAGATACTGACTGAGACCTTTCTCTGACTGAACTGAGCCACAGCCTAATGTAGATTCAGACTGAGACCTTTCTCTGCCTGAACTGAGCCCTAGCCTAATTTAGATACTGAGACCTTTCTCTGCCTGAACTGAGCAGCCACAGCCTTATGTAGATACTGACTGAGACCTTTCTCTGCCTGAACTGAGCCACAGCCTAATGTAGATTCTGACTGACCTTTCTCTGCCTGAACTGAGCCACAGCCTAATGTAGATTCTGACTGAGACCTTTCTCTGCCTGAACTGAGCCCTAGCCTAATGTAGATACTGAGACCTTTCTCTGCCTGAACTGAGCAGCCACAACCTAATGTAGATACTGACTGAGTCACAGCCTTATGTAGATACTGACTGAGATCTTTCTCTGCCTGATTTGAACCACAGCCTAATGTAGATACTGACTGAGTCTTAGCCTAACGTAGATACTTACTGAGACCTTTCTCTGCCTGAACTGAGCCACAGCCTAAAGTAGATGCTGGCTGAGACCTTTCTCTGCCTGAACTGAGCCACAGTCTAATGTAGATACTGACTGAGACCTTTCTCTGCCTTAACTGAGCCACAGCATAATGTAGATTCTGACTGAGACCTTTCTCTGCCTGAACTGAGCCACAGCCTAATGTAGATTCTGACTGAGACCTTTCTCTACATGAACTGAGCCACAGCCTAATGTAGATACTGACTGAGACCTTTCTCTACCTGAACTGAGCCACAACCTCGTGTAGATACTGTCTGAGACCTTTCTTTACCTGAACTGAGTCATAGCCTAATGTAGATTCTGACTGAGCCACAGCCTAATGTAGATACTGACTGAGACCTTTCTCTGCCTGAACTGAGCCACAGCCTAATGTAGATTCTGACTGAGACCTTTCTCTGCCTGAACTGAGCCCTAGCCTAATGTAGATACTGAGACCTTTCTCTGCCTGAACTGAGCAGCCACAGCCTAATGTAGATACTGACTGAGACCTTTCTCTGCCTGAACTGAGCCACAGCCTAATGTAGATTCTGACTGACCTTTCTCTGCCTGAAGTGAGCCACAGCCTAATGTAGATTCTGACTGAGACCTTTCCCTGCCTGAACTGAGCCCTAGCCTAATGTAGATACTGAGACCTTTCTCTGCCTGAACTGAGCAGCCACAACCTAATGTAGATACTGACTGAGTCACAGCCTTATGTAGATACTGACTGAGCCCTTTCTCTACCTGAACTGAGCCACAGCCTAATGTAGATACTGACTGAGTCACAGCCTAATGTAGATACTGACTGAGCCCTTTCTCTGCCTGAACTGAGCCACAGCCTAATGTAGATTCTGACTGAGACCTTTCTCTACATGAACTGAGCCACAGCCTAATGTAGATAATGATTGAGACCATTCTCTGCCTGAACTGAGTCACAGCCTAATATAGATTCTGACTGAGCCACAGCCTAACATAGATACTGACTGAGACCATTCTCTGCCTGAACTGAGTCACAGCCTAATGTAGATTAACTGAGACCTTTCTCTGCCTGAACTGAGCCACAGCCTAATGTAGATACTGACTGAGTCACAGCCTATGGTAGATACTGACTGAGGCCGTTCTCTGCCTTAACTGAACCACAACCTAATGTAGATTCTGACTGAGACCTTTCTCTGCCTGAACTGAGCCACAGCCTAATGTAGATACTGACTGAGACCTTTCTCTGCCTGAACTGAGCAGCCACAGCCTAATGTAGATACTGACTGAGCGACAGCCTTATGTAGATACTTACTGAACCCTTTCTCTACCTGAACTGAGCCACAGCCTAACGTAGATACTGACTGAGACTATTCTCTACCTGAACTGAGCCACAACCTAATGAAGATACTGACTGAGTCACAGCCTAATGTAGATACTGACAGAGATCTTTCTCTGCCTGATTTGAGCCAAAGCCTAATGTAGATACTGACTGAGTCACAGCCTAATGTAGATACTTACTGAGACCTTTCTCTACATGAACTGAGCCACAGCCTAATGTAGATACTGACTGAGTCACAGCCTAATTTAGATACTGACTGAGCCCTTTCTCTGCCTGAACTGAGCCACAGCCTAATGTAGATACTGACTGAACCCTTTCTCTACCTGAACTGAGCCACAGCCTAATGTAGATACTGACTGAGTCACAGCCTAATGTAGATACTGACTGAGATCTTTCTCTGCCTGATTTGAGTCACAGCCTAATGTAGATACTGACTGAGACCTTTCTCTGCCTGAACTGAGGCACAGCCTAAAGTAGATGCTGGCTGAGACCTTTCTCTGGCTGAACTGAGCCACAGTCTAATGTAGATAAGGACTGAGACCTTTCTCTGCCTGAACTGAGCCACAACCTAATGTAGATTCTGACTGAGACATTTCTCTGCCTGAACTGAGCCACAGCCTAATGTAGATACTGACTGAGACCTTTCTCTGCCTGAACTGAGCAGCCACAGCCTAATGTAGATACTGACTGTGTCACAGCCTTATGTAGATACTGACTGAGCCCTTTCTCTACCTGAACTGAGCCAAAGCCTAATGTAGATACTGACTGAGTCACTGCCTAATGTAGATACTGACTGAGCCCTTTCTCTGCCTGAACTGAGCCACAACCTAATGTAGATACTGACTGAGACTATTCTGTACCTGAACTGAGCCACAACCTAATGTAGATACTGACTGAGTAACAGCCTAATGTAGATACTGACTGAGATCTTTCTCTGCCTGATTTGAACCACAGCCTAATGTAGATACTGACTGAGTCTTAGCCTAACGTAGATACTTACTGAGACCTTTCTCTGCCTGAACTGAGCCACAGCCTAAAGTAGATGCTGGCTGAGACCTTTCTCTGGCTGAACTGAGCCACAGTCTAATGTAGATACTGACTGAGACCTTTCTCTTTCTGAACTGAGCCACAGCATAATGTAGATTCTGACTGAGACCTTTCTCTGCCTGAACTGAGCCACAGCCTAATGTAGATTCTGACTGAGACCTTTCTCTACATGAACTTAGCCACAGCCTAATGTAGATACTGACTGAGACCTTTCTCTACCTGAACTGAGCCACAACCTAATGTAGATACTGTCTGAGACCTTTCTTTACCTGATCTGAGTCACAGCCTAATGTAGATTCTGACTGAGCCACAGCCTAATGTAGATACTGACTGAGACCTTTCTCTGACTGAACTGAGCCACAGCCTAATGTAGATTCGGACTGAGACCTTTCTCTGCCTGAACTGAGCCCTAGCCTAATTTAGATACTGAGACCTTTCTCTGCCTGAACTGAGCAGCCACAGCCTTATGTAGATACTGACTGAGACCTTTCTCTGCCTGAACTGAGCCACAGCCTAATGTAGATTCTGACTGACCTTTCTCTGCCTGAACTGAGCCACAGCCTAATGTAGATTCTGACTGAGACCTTTCTCTGCCTGAACTGAGCCCTAGCCTAATGTAGATACTGAGACCTTTCTCTGCCTGAACTGAGCAGCCACAACCTAATGTAGATACTGACTGAGTCACAGCCTTATGTAGATACTGACTGAGATCTTTCTCTGCCTGATTTGAACCACAGCCTAATGTAGATACTGACTGAGTCTTAGCCTAACGTAGATACTTACTGAGACCTTTCTCTGCCTGAACTGAGCCACAGCCTAAAGTAGATGCTGGCTGAGACCTTTCTCTGCCTGAACTGAGCCACAGTCTAATGTAGATACTGACTGAGACCTTTCTCTGCCTTAACTGAGCCACAGCATAATGTAGATTCTGACTGAGACCTTTCTCTGCCTGAACTGAGCCACAGCCTAATGTAGATTCTGACTGAGACCTTTCTCTACATGAACTGAGCCACAGCCTAATGTAGATACTGACTGAGACCTTTCTCTACCTGAACTGAGCCACAACCTCGTGTAGATACTGTCTGAGACCTTTCTTTACCTGAACTGAGTCATAGCCTAATGTAGATTCTGACTGAGCCACAGCCTAATGTAGATACTGACTGAGACCTTTCTCTGCCTGAACTGAGCCACAGCCTAATGTAGATTCTGACTGAGACCTTTCTCTGCCTGAACTGAGCCCTAGCCTAATGTAGATACTGAGACCTTTCTCTGCCTGAACTGAGCAGCCACAGCCTAATGTAGATACTGACTGAGACCTTTCTCTGCCTGAACTGAGCCACAGCCTAATGTAGATTCTGACTGACCTTTCTCTGCCTGAAGTGAGCCACAGCCTAATGTAGATTCTGACTGAGACCTTTCCCTGCCTGAACTGAGCCCTAGCCTAATGTAGATACTGAGACCTTTCTCTGCCTGAACTGAGCAGCCACAACCTAATGTAGATACTGACTGAGTCACAGCCTTATGTAGATACTGACTGAGCCCTTTCTCTACCTGAACTGAGCCACAGCCTAATGTAGATACTGACTGAGTCACAGCCTAATGTAGATACTGACTGAGCCCTTTCTCTGCCTGAACTGAGCCACAGCCTAATGTAGATTCTGACTGAGACCTTTCTCTACATGAACTGAGCCACAGCCTAATGTAGATAATGATTGAGACCATTCTCTGCCTGAACTGAGTCACAGCCTAATATAGATTCTGACTGAGCCACAGCCTAACATAGATACTGACTGAGACCATTCTCTGCCTGAACTGAGTCACAGCCTAATGTAGATTAACTGAGACCTTTCTCTGCCTGAACTGAGCCACAGCCTAATGTAGATACTGACTGAGCCACAGCCTAATATAGATACTTACTGAGACTTTTCTCTGCCTGAACTGAGCCACAGCCTAATGTAGATGCCGGCTTAGACCTTTCTCTGCCTGAACTGAGCCACAGTCTAATGTAGATACTGACTCAGACCTTTCTCTGCCTGAACTGAGCCACAGCCTAATGTAGATTCTGATTGCGACCTTTCTCTACATGAAATGAGCCCCAGCCTAATGTAGATACTGATTGAGACCTTTCTCTAACTGAACTGAGCCACAGTCTAATGTAGATACTGAGACCTTTCTTTACCTGAAATGAGTCACAGCCTAATGTAGATTCTGACTGAGCCACAGCCTAATGTAGATACTAACTGAGACCTTTCTCTGCCTGAACTGAGCCACAGCCTAATATAGATTCTGACTGAGCCAGAGCCTAATGTAAATACTGACACAGACCTTTCTCTGCCTGAACTGAGTCACAGCCTAATGTAGATTCTGACTGATCTTTCTCTGCCTGAACTGAGCCACAGCCTAATGTAGATTCTGACTGAGACCTTTCTCTGCCTGAACTGAGCCCTAGCCTAATGTAGATATTGAGACCTTTCTCTGCCTGAACTGAGCAGCCACAACCTATGTAGATACTGACTGAGTCACAGCCTTATGTAGATACTAACTGAGCAATTTCTCTACCTGAACTGAGCCACAGCCTAATGTAGATACTGACTGAGTCACAGCCTAATGTAGATACTGACTGAGCCCTTTCTCTGCCTGAATTGAGCCACAGCCTAATGTAGATTCTGACTCAGACCTTTCTCTACATGAACTGAGCCACAGCCTAATGTAGATACTGACTGAGACCATTCTCTACCTGAACTGAGCCACAACCTAAGGTAGATACTGACTGAGACCTTGCTCTGCCTGAACTGAGCCACAGCCTAATGTAGATACTGACTGAGACCTTTCTCTGCCTGAACTGAGCCACAGCCTAATGTAGATACTGACTGAGACCATTCTCTGCCTGAACTGAGTCACAACCTAATATAGATTCTGACTGATCCCCAGCCTAATGTAGATACTGACTGAGACCATTCTCTGCCTGAACTGAGTCACAGCCTAATGGAGATACTAACTGAGACCTTTCTCTGCCTGAACTGAGCCACAGCCTATGGTAGATACTGACTGAGACCTATCTCTGCCTGAATTGAGCAGCCACAGCCTAATGTTGATACTGACTGAGTCACAGCCTAATGTAGATACTGACTGAGCCCTTTCTCTACCTTAACTGAGCCACAGCCTAAAGTATATGCTGGCTGAGACCTTTCTCTGCCTGAACTGAGCCACAGTCTAATGTAGATACTGACTGAGACCTTTCTCTGCATGAACTGAGCCACAGCTTAATGTAGATTCTGACTGAGACCTTTCTCTGCCTGAACTGAGCCACAGCCTAATGTAGATTCTGACTGAGACCTTTCTCTGCCTGAACTGAGCCACAGCCTAATCTAGATTCTGACTGAGGCCTTTCTCTACGTGAACTGAGCCACAGCCTAATGTAGATACTGACTGAGACTTTTCTCTACCTGAACTGAGCCACAAGCTAATGTAGATACTGACTGAGACCTTTCTTTACCTGAACTGATTCACAGCCTAATGTAGATTCTGACTGACCTTTCTCTGCCTGAACTGAGCCACAGCCTAAGGTAGATTCTGACTGAGACCTTTCTCTGCCTGAAATGAGCCCTAGCCTAATGTAGATACTGAGACCTTTCTCTGCCTGAACTGAGCAGCCACAACCTAATGTAGATACTGACTGAGTCACAGCCTTATGTAGATACTGACTGAGCCTTTTCTCTACCTGAACTGAGCCACAGCCTAATGTAGATACTGACTGAGTCACAGCCTAATGTAGATACTGAATGAGCCCTTGCTCTGCGTGAACTGAGCCGCAGCCTAATATAGATACTGACTGAGATCATTCTCTGCCTGAAGTGAGTCACAGCCTAATATAGATTCTGACTGAGCCACAGCCTAATGTAGATACTGACTGAGACCATTCTCTGACTGAACTGAGTCACAGCCTAATGTAGATACTAACTGAGACCTATCTCTGCCTGAACTGAGCAACAGCCTATGGTAGATACTGACTGAGACCTTTCTCTGCCTGAACTGAGCAGCCACAGCGTAATGCAGATACTGACTGAGTCCCAGCCTTATGTAGATACTGACTGAGCCCTTTCTCTACCTGAACTGAGCCACAGCCTAATGTATATACTGACTGAGTCACAGCCTAATGTAGATACTGACTGAGACCTTTCTCTGCCTGAACTGAGGCACAGCCTAAAGTAGATGCTGGCTGAGACCTTTCTCTGCCTGAACTGAGCCACAGTCTAATGTAGATACTGACTGAGGCCTTTCTCTGCCTGAACTGAACCACAACCTAATGTAGATTCTAACTGAGACATTTCTCTGCCTGAACTGAGCCACAGCCTAATGTAGATTCTGACTGAGACCTTTCTCTGCCTGAACTGAGCCACAGCCTAATGTAGATACTGACTGAGACCTTTCTCTGCCTGAACTGAGCAGCCACAGCCTAATGTAGATACTGACTGAGCCACAGCCTTATGTAGATACTGACTGAGCCCTTTCTCTACCTGAACTGAGCCACAGCCTAATGTAAATACTGACTGAGTCACAGCCTAATGTAGATACTGACTGAGCCCTTTCTCTGCCTGAACTGAGCCACAACCTAATGTGGATACTGACTGAGACTATTCTCTACCTGAACTGAGCCAAAACCTAATGAAAATACTGACTGAGTCACAGCCTAATGTAGATACTGACTGAGATCTTTCTCTGCCTGATTTGAGCCAAAGCCTAATGTAGATACTGACTGAGTCACAGCCTAATGTAGATACTTACTGAGACCTTTCTCTGCCTGAACTGAGCCACAGCCTAAAGTAGATGCTGGCTGAGACCTTTCTCTGCCTGAACTGAGCCACAGTCTAATGTAGATACTGACTGAGACCTTTCTCTTCCTGAACTGAGCCACAGTCTAATGTAGATACTGACTGAAACCTTTCTCTGTCTGAACTGAGCCACAGCCTAATGTAGATTATGACTGAGACCTTTCTCTGCCTGAACTGAGCCACAGCCTACTGTAGATTCTGACTGAGACCTTTCTCTGCCTGAACTGAGCCACAGCCTAATGTAGATTCTGACTGAGACTTTTCTCTACATGAACTGAGCCACAGCCTAATGTAGATACTGACTGAGACCTTTCTCTACCTGAACTGAGCCACAACCTAATGTAGATACTGACTGAGACCTTTCTTTACCTGAACTGAGTCACAGCCAAATGTAGATTCTGACTGAGCCACAGCCTAATGTAGATACTGACTGAGACATTTCTCTGCCTGAACTGAGCCACAGCCTAATATAGATTCTGACTGAGCCACAGCCTAATGTAGATACTGACTGAGACCTTTCTCTGCCTGAACTGAGTCACAGCCTAATGTAGATTCTGACTGACCTTTCTCTGACTGAATTGAGCAAAAGCCTAATGTAGATTCTGACTGAGACCTTTTTCTTCCTGAACTGAGTCCTAGCCTAATGTAGATACCGAGACCTTTCTCTGCCTGAAATGAGCAGCCACAACCTAATGTGGATACTGACTGAGTCACAGCCTTATGTAGATACTGACTGAGCCCTTTCTCTACCTGAACTGAGCCACAGCCTAATGTAGATACTGACTGAGTCACAGCCTAATGTAGATACTGACTGAGCCCTTTCTCTGCCTGAACTGAGCCACAGCCTAGTGTAGATTCTGACTCAGACCTTTCTCTACATGAACTGAGCCACAGCCTAATGTAGATACTGACTGAGACCTTTCTCTACCTGAACTGAGTCACAGCCTAATGTAGATTCTGACTGAGCCACAACCTAATGGAGATACTGACTGAGACCTTTCTCTGCCTGAACTGAGCCACAGCCTAATGTAGATACTGACTGAGTCACAGCCTAATGTAGATATTGACTAAGACCTTTCTCTGCCTGAACTGAGCCACAGCCTAATGTAGATTCTGACTGAGACCTTTCTCTGCCTGAACTGAGCCACAGCTTAATGTAGATACTGACTGAGTCACAGCCTAATGTAGATACTGACTGAGCCCTTTCTCTACCTGAACTGAACCACAACCTAATGTAGATACTGACTGAGCCCTTTCTCTACCAACGATGGTGCTGTAAATGGTGTGATAAGCAGTTTACTTTCTTGCCAAAGAGAACAAGACAGACTAACTTGGATCTGGAATTGTTCGGAATGAATAGGAGCAAATCGCGATGCTGGATCAGCCATTGTGTAGTTCAGATCAACTATTCTTGGAATTCTGCTTACAACGGATCAACAACAATTTCTGGTATTTTGAGTTTCTGCAAATCTTTCAATCTAATAATCATATCATTCTTATAAAGCCTATAAATGACAGCAATAAATGTCCAAATGTTCATCTTTGAATATGTCCTTGTCTAAATGCTGTAAACATGGAAACTGAGCAAGTTCACAGCGACGGAGGCTGTGTTTAAACCAAATTGTCCGATGAATCCCATGATAGCTCATTTCACTTTGATAAAACCGATGTCGCGTCCCTGAAACTTAAGCATGCCACCCACGCCATTTCGCTGTACTTCAGTCAGTACTTCAGTCAGTACTTCAGTCAGTACTTCAGTCAGTACTTCAGTCTCATTGCACCAACTAACTCCACAATGGTATCAAATCAGGCCCCCAAATCTTTTAAAACAATCGACTTTGGACAGCCATCTTAATCCAGATAAACCACGATGTTGAACAATTGCAAGAATCCCATCTTTTTCTTGTTCTTGTTCTTCTTGTTGTTGTTGTTGTTGTTGTTCTTCTTCTTCTTCTTCTTCTTCTTCTTCTTCTTCTTCTTCTTCTTCTTCTTCTTCTTCTTCTTCTTTATCTTCGTCTTCTTCTTCCTCTTCTTCTTCTTCTTCTTAACTTAACATAACTTAATTTAACTTAACGTATTTATACTGGTTTAGAAGACCCTGCATAGTCTGTAAACAACGAGTTTCATTTTCTTTCTCTAAAAACTGTATACATCCAATCTATTCTTGAATGTACTAATTGTCCCTGTCTCCCCTACTTCCTGTGGCAATGCATTCCAAGCATTCACCACTCTCCAACTAAAAAATATTTCCTAATATTTAATCTAAACCTTTCTTCAGTTCATTTGTAGCTATGTCCTCTTGTTCTTGTAGGTGGTTGTATTTTGAAAAAAAAACTTCTTATAGTCTAATTTATCCGTTCCTTTGATTAATTTATAAACTTGTATTGTCACTTCGAATTCTTCTCTTTTCTAGACACTGTAGGCCGGTTTTTCTCTTTCCTCATAACTGTATTCTGGAATCATGCTATCAGCTTTTTCGCTTCAATTTGTATCATTTATGGCATGTTTATATCCCCTCTATGATAAGGACTCCACACCTGTACATAGTACTCCAATCTAAGTCTAACTAAAGCTTTATACAGTTTGACTATCACGTCCTTGCTCTTACGTTTATTATTTCTCTTTATCATATCTAACATTGCATGATTTGCCTTCTTCACTGCCACCTTAACTTGCTCACTCACCTTACCTGTATGATCTATTATAACCCCTACGCCCCTTTCCTTATCTATCATTCTAATATTGTTCTCTCCCATTCTGTAATTATGTTCCATATGTTATCTACTCGTGTGGATGACTGTATATTTATCTACATTAAACTTTAAACTTAAATTGCCAGCTCGCATACCATTCTCAAGTTTGATGTAAATCCGACTTCAATATATCCACTGATTTTTTGCCCTTTTTGAATAAGGAGATCCCTCCCGCATCTTTCCAATCCCGTGGAACAATCTCTTTTTGCAAGTGATTGAAAACATAATATAGCCAATGGTTTTGCTAGTTGGTCTCTAATCTCAAACAACAATTTTGGATGAATATCATCAAAAGAAGGTGCAAAACTACCACAATCAGATACTAGTATGACATACGAAGAGTCAAAACGGCTTATTAGAGCTAGATACATGACCAAATGGGAAACCGAACATACTGGTTACACCAAAAACGATGCCTATTACCAGTTGAACAGAAAAGAGCAGGTCGTGGTCTTCAGACTTCGCACTGGCCACAATAGACTGAGGTACCACCTATTCAACAAATTGAAGATAGGTGGTACCGACGAATGCTCGTGTGGTACCGGGAAAATGACCGCTGAGCATTTGCTGCAAAACTGCCCGACATACGAGGATCAGAGAGAGCAGATGTGGCCATCACCAGTGGCAACACTAGACAAGCTCTATGGCAGTGTCGACAGCCTCATGATGACCGCTGCTTTTTTCGAAAAAATAATGGTTACTGTCTGACTGCGTACGAAGAAGAAGACGAAGAAGAAGAAGAATACCATCTTGACCTGGATATTTATCCATTTTCAACCCCTCCAATTTAAAAAAAAAACCATTTCCTGTGTAATACAGATTGATCTTAATCCCGCTGTATCCATGTCTCTATGGAAAATATCTAGAGGCTCTGGGATCTTAGAGCAGTCTTCTTTTCTGTAGACTGTGCTAAAGTACTGATTGAGTAGATTAGCTGCCTCCCTATTCTCACTTATTATTTTTCCTGTGCTGTCAATGAGAGGACCCAATTTGTCTACCGTTCTTTTTTTATTTCTAACATAAGAAAAGAAGCTTTTATATCAGTTTTGATTCTTTAAGCAAGTATTTTTCGAAGTCTATTTTTGCTGCTTTAATCTCTTTCTGTGTTATCTTTTGCTTGTCCAAATATTTTAAATATGTTTCTTTTGATTTACCTGCCTCTATATATTTTTTCCATGATTTATTTATATTTTTTCTACATTTAACCACATCTACATTTAACCACAAATCTAGTTATCCACTTTTTTACGCTTGGGGTTTACCTCCCTACATGGAACACATTCCTATTTTAGCTTTTCTAGAACTGTTTTGAAACTTTCCCACTCCTGTTCAACATCTGTTCCTCCGACAATATCGTTCCAGATTATGTGGTTCGCTGCCTCTTTCATCCTCTTAGCATCTGCCTTAGAGTAGTCGTATGTTCGTGTGTTTATGTTTACTTCTTTCCTTGCTATAAGATCCGAACGGATGATTTGATGGTCACTCGAGCCAAACAGTTCCCCTACGGTAACGTTTTCAATCACATTTTCCTCTGTAGTAAGAACTAGGTCGAGTGTGTTTTTGCCTCTGGTGGCTGCTTCTACATGTTGAATTAAACAATTGTCAGTTATGCACTTAGCAAAAGGTTTTGACTCTACAAGTTCTTCTGCCATATCCCATTTTATTTCTGGAAAGTTGAAATCCCCCATTAATAATAATTTCTCTTTACTTGCCTTTGCTATACTACTAATCAGCTCCTCATCTTCCTCCTTTTGACTTGATGGACATCTATAGCATACTCCAATCACTGTTTTTTCACCCCCACTTTCTATTTCTCCCCATACACTTTCATTTTTGTTGCCGGGTGATAAATAATCTTTGATCGTTATTTTTACTGAATTTGTACAGTATAATAAAAAGCCACCTCCCTTAGCCTTGTCTCCTTGCCTTGTTGTTCTTCTTCTTCTTCGTTCGTTCGTTCCCACTATTCCGTTACCAAGCCGTGAAAAACACTTTGTAAGTAGCAGCATGTTATCCAGAGAATGGAATGCGTTGTGTCGTAGTTTACAGATTGACTGCAATATTTGCACATTTCGGTCCGTCGCATCGGACTTTAGCAGGCATTTTGGAGTATCGGCTTAGCCTTCCTTCCTTCTCCTTAACTAGTCCGCTCTGTTGCAGACATGGTAGCAGACAGTGTGTTGCTATGACAGCTGTTGGCAGCTGCAAGCAGTCATCTTTGGGTCGGTGACCACTACAGCTCATGCGCTGCTCAGCATCTTATCCAAGGGCTGCCATGACCTACTTATCATACGCACAGTCTGTGACGTCACAGGGATGCCATGTGTAGACGTCATATCCACTTCTCTGTACCACAGACTTGATCCCAGTAGGGAAGAGAGAACACGCCGTGTAGGAAAGAGAGAACACGCCGTGTAGTGAA
This sequence comes from Ariolimax columbianus, assembly GCA_036924085.1. NCBI lineage: Eukaryota > Metazoa > Mollusca > Gastropoda > Stylommatophora > Arionidae > Ariolimax > Ariolimax columbianus. Next base: position 24,888,696 of record JAVGWX010000021.1, on the reverse strand, counting down.
GAGAGTACACCCCATGTAGGAAAGAGAGAACACGCCGTGTAGTGAAGAGAGAACACCCCATGTAGGAAAGAGAGAACACGCCGTGTAGGAAAGAGAGAACACGCCGTGTAGTGAAGAGAGTACACCCCATGTAGGAAAGAGAGAACACCCCATGTAGGAAAGAGAGAACATGCCATGTATTGAAGAGAGAATACGCCATGTAGTGAAGAGAGAACACGCCATGTAGGAAAGAGAGAACACGCCATGTAGGAAAGAGAGAACACGCCTTGTAGTCAAGAGAGAACACCCCATGTAGGAAAGAGAGAACAGCCCATGTAGGAAAGAGAGAACACGCCTTGTAGTGAAGAGAGAACACCCCATGTAGGAAAGAGAGAACACGCCGTGTAGTGAAGAGAGAACACCCCGTGTAGGAAAGAGAGAACAGCCCATGTAGGAAAGAGAGAACACCCCATGTAGGAAAGAGAGAACACCCCATGTAGGAAAGAGAGAACAGCCCATGTAGGAAAGAGAGAACACGCCTTGTAGTGAAGAGAGAACACGCCATGTAGGAAAGAGAGAACACGCCTTGTAGTGAAGAGAGAACACGCTCGGGTCCCTGTAGGCTTGTCAGCTTCAGTGGGGACTTCATGCGGATAGAAGAAAGAGGAAATGGAAAAAGGAATAGAATACGTTTCACCGAAACGCTGTAAATGCTAATGTGACAGTGAATAAAGAAAAAAAAAGAAGTCAAACTGAACTGAATTATGAAACCTTCTAATATGTATTCAGAGGCTGAAAAGGATACAAAGAAGAGCGACAAAGCTGACAGCGGGATTTAGAATTACAGTTAGGAAGAAAGTATAACCGGCATTAAAGGTCTAGAAAAGAGAAGAATGTGAGATGATTTAATACAGGTTTATAATATAATCTAGGAAAAGGAGAAATTAGACTACAACAAGTTTTTTTTAAATTCAAACACCTGCAAGTACAAGAGGGGAGTTACAATTTAACTAAAGAGAGGTCCAGATTAAATATTTAGAAATACTTTTTTAGTCAGAAAGCGGTGAATGCTTGGAATGCATTGCCACAGGAAGTAGTGGAGGCAGGGGCAATTAATGCATTTAAGAATAGATTGGATGTGCATAGGTAGTTATAAATCTTATGAATGCCAAAGAAACTGGTTGTATACATATTATAGAATCTTCAATACCAGCATAAACACGTTAAGTTAAGGTAGGCAAGAGTTGAGCATTCCAACGTCCACCTCTGAATGTCTGCCTCTGAACATCCGCCTCTGAATATCTGTCTCCGAACATCCGCCTCTGAATGTCTGCCTCCGAACATCCGCCTCTGAATGTCTGCCTCCGAACATCCGCCTCTGAATGTCTGCCTGCGAACATCCGCCTCTGAATGTCCGCCAGTAAATGTGTCAGATTGATGAGTGTCGGAAGATGTTCACACTGACGTGTTGCCTGGCAACCAATTGCTGTTGCTGTTCCCTCGCACTTGGTAGTCAAGTACCGATAACTCTTCTACGTAAGGGCCTCTTAAATACAAGTACACACACACACGGAGACACACACACACACATATATACACGCATACATACATGCTAATAGACACACATGCGTACTTGACTTACTTAACGTCTTTATACTGGTTTACAAGACTCTACAGAGTCTGTATACAATCCGTTTCTTGGAGGGTAGTTTAACCGATGCGCGAATCCATCTTAATAGACTCAAACACTAGAGCTAAGTAGACCCGCAGCCAGTTAGGCGCCATCTATAGCTGCTCTTAACAAACCACCTGAGGAAAGGTACAAATAAAATTTTAACGTACACACATACACATACGAACCAGAGCTTTTCATCTGTGTTTTTCTCAAGAGGTCTTTTGGGGATTTCGTTGAAGATTTATGTGGGTTATGTGAAAGGTCTCGGGGAGGGGGGGGTCTGTGAGAGGTCTCTGGGGGTTATGTGAAAGATCTCTGTGGGTTTTGGGAAAGATCTATGTGGGTTATGTGTAATACCTCTGTGAGTTATGTGAAAGATCACTGTAGGTTATGTGAAAGATCTCTGTGGGTTATGTGAAAGATCTCTAGAAGCCATGCTCTGAATGCTCAAGTTAAGCCGATCATGCCTTCTGTTCAGGGGCCTGACCTCATGAGCCTGCAGGAGAGCCATGTCCAGGGGCCTGACCTCATGAGCGTGCCTTCTGTCCAGGGGCCTGACCTCATGAGCCTGCTGGAGAGCCATGCTTCGAATGCTCGTTAAGCCGACCCTGCATTGTGCCCACCCTTAGAGTTGTCGTCGTCTTAGCCGTATTTATGGCAGGTTGTGTCCAACGCGCCCATGTTGGAGTTTCTGTTCGTGTGTATGAGCAAAGCATTGGACATCTACGAATCCCAGTCTATATATGGAAATATAATCTAGATCGCACGTTGTAGCCTGGTAGGCCTCTAACACAATTGTGTCCATATAAATGTGAAACAGAGAGTGCCTCGACAGGTCGTGCGCTTTAGTGGGAATCAAGCCTTAAACGCGTTGTTAAACTAGATCTCAGCTTGTTGTTAGGTCAGTTATAGAGTTCCCTTGTTCGTTGGCTCGCCTCCAGCTTCAGTGGCAGGTACCCATTCACAGCTCGATAAACTAACATACTTACATCTTGCTACCTGTGAGCGAACTTATGGCGCTCTTCTGTAGGCTAGGGGTGATTTTCCAAATGGAATCCAGGGTTACAGGGAAGAGTAAAAGTGCAGAACTTTACTGAGGTGCGGTTCGGGTACCAATACACTGCCCATATTGACCCTAATGCTAGTTTGCGTTTTGTCTTCTTCTTCTTATTTTGTTTCTTCTTCTTCCACTTTTTCTTCATTTTCTTTTTCTTCTGCGCTCGTCCTGAAAAGGACGTTGTAACGTCCTGTCGTGGTTTACAGCGAGGCTGCGCAAGCTGTACCTTCTAGTCCGATACGTCAGGTCTAATATTTGCTCGGGTACCAGGTTTAATGGGAGCCGCGTAGCGCAATGGTTAGCGCATTGGCTTCGCATCTGAGTGGTCCTGGGCTCATTTCCCAGTTGAGGCGATAATGTTTTTTCAGACCGCAACGGCTCCCGGGTCGACCCAGCTTTAAATGGGTACCGGTTCAGTCCATGAAGTAAAAGCGGCGAGGGAGAGGAGATGGCTACCGCCCTCATATAGCCGAGCCTTTGAAATGTGAGATCGCTAACACCTCCTACGGCAGTAATGCTAGGGTTACTTTACTTACCAGATTTGCAACCCGTAGACTACACTAAACACAGCCTGCTTCCAGGGCCGCCAGAAGGAAGAGGAATCCATAATACATAGAGCAACAAGAAAACTCTCACAATGAAGAGGTTGACCGGCACAAACTGGGGAGCAAACAGTTGTACTCTCAATAACGACTATACTGGAACAGTCAGGACAATTTACGACATGTCAGTCGAGGACACAGCATCCAAAACAAATACAGACCGCCTAAATACGACACGTCAGACTGGGCCACAGCATCCAAAACAAATACAGACCGCCTAAATACGACACGTCAGACTGGGCCACAGCATCCAAAACAAATACAGACCGCCTAAATACGACACGTCAGACTGGGCCACAGCATCCAAAGCAAATACAGACCGCCTAAATACGACATGTCAGACTTGAATACAGCATACAAAACCAATACAGACCGCCTAAATACGACACGTCAGTCTAGAACACAGCATCAAAAACAAATACAGACCGCCTAAATACGACATGTCAGACTTGAATACAGCATCCAAAACAAATACAGACTGCCTAAATACGACACGTCAGTCTGGGACACAGCATCCAAAACAAATACTGACCGCCTAAATACGATATGTCAGCCTTGAATATAGCATTAAAAACAAATATAGACCGCCTAAATACGACACGTCAGTCTGGGACACAGCATCCAAAACAAATACAGACCGTCTAACAAAAGTATAAAAATAGGACTCCGGAGGATGAAAAAGACCTAAATCCAGACAATGGAAATCCACACCAAACTCAGACCCCTGTATAATGACCTCAATCCAGACAATGAAAATCCACACCAAACTCAGACCCCTGTATGATAACCTCAATCCAGACAATGGAAATCCACACCAAACTCAGACCCCTGTATGATGTTGTTTTCTGTTGTTTGCAAATGCCCACAAAGAGTAGGTTACTCTTTTGTGCGCCCGGAAAAGGACGTTAAGTGGCGGGTTGCAGTAGCTTTCCTCACATCCCGAGCGTGCTGATGAAGGTGGACCAGGGTCCTCTAATCGGTTTTACTATGCTGTGCTTCATCTGCATGTCACTCAATACTACGGGGAACAAGTCGATCCCTCACCTCCTTAGCCAGGCTAACAGCCCATGAAAACAGCCCGTTTCCAGGGAGGTCTACTAGTAAGCCGAGTTGAAGGCCTTGGCCAGTATGTTTTGCCTGACCCTGACTATCATGTTGGATCAGTAAACTTTGCCTGACCCTGACTATCATGTTGGATCAGTAAACTTTGCCTGACCCTGATTATCATGTTGGATCAGTAAACTTTGCCTGACCCTGACTATCATGTTGGATCAGTAAACTTTGCCTGACCCTGACTATCATGTTGGATCAGTAAACTTTGCCTGACGCTGACTATCATGTTGGATCAGTAAACTTTGCCTGACCCTGACTATCACGTTGGATCAGTAAACTTTGCCTGACCAAGACTATCATGTTGGATCAGTAAACTTTGCCTGACCAGGACTATCATGTTGGATCAGTAAACTTTGCCTGACCCTGACTATCATGTTGGATCCGTAAACTTTGCCTGACCCTGACTATCATGTTGGATCAGTAAACTTTGCCTGACCCTGACTATCATGTTGGATCAGTAAACTTTGCCTGACCAGGACTATCATGTTGGATCAGTAAACTTTGTCTGACCCTGACTATCATGTTGGATCAGTAAACTTTGCCTGACCCTGACTATCATGTTGGATCAGTAAACTTTGCCTGACCCTGACTATCATGTTGGATCAGTAAACTTTGCCTGACCCTGACTATCATGTTGGATCAGTAAACTTTGCCTGACCAGGACTATCATGTTGGATCAGTAAACTTTGCCTGACCAGGACTATCATGTTGGATCAGTAAACTTTGCCTGACCCTGACTATCGGGTTGGATCAGTAAACTTTCCCTGACCAGGACTATCATGTTGGATCAGTTAACTTTGCCTGACCAGGACTATCATGTTGGATCAGTAAACTTTGCCTGACCCTGACTATCATGTTGGACCAGTAAACTTTGCCTGACCAGGACTATCATGTTGGATCAGTAAACTTTGCCTGACCCTGACTATCATGTTGGATCAGTAAACTTTGCCTGACCCTGACTATCATGTTGGATCAGTAAACTTTGCCTGACCCTGACTATCATGTTGGATCAGTAAACTTTGCCTGACCAGGACTATCATGTTGGATCAGTAAACTTTGCCTGACCCTGACTATCATGTTGGATCAGTAAACTTTGCCTGACCAGGACTATCATGTTGGATCAGTAAACTTTGCCTGACCAGGACTATCATGTTGGATCAGTAAACTTTGCCTGACCAGGACTATCATGTTGGATCAGTAAACTTTGCCTGACAAACCATTTCCTGCAGGCCAAACCATCTATCGCAGGCCAAACCATCCCCCGCAGGCCAAACCATCCCCCGCAGGTCAAACCATCCCATGCATGTCAAACCATGCCATGCAGGATAACCCTCCCCCGCAGGCCAAACTATCCCCGCAGGTCAAACCATCCCATGCATGCCAAACCATACCCCGCAGGCCAAACCATCCCCCGCAGGCCAAACCATCTCCCGCAGGCCAAACCATCCCCCGCAGGCCAAACCTTCCCCCGCAGGTCAAACCATCCCATGCATGTCAAACCATGCCATGCAGGATAACCTTCCCCCGCAGGCCAAACACCAAAATTCAGGGTGGGAAAAAGGTGAAAAGGATTAGCTTCATACACACGTCACAACAATCACATAACTGTCACAGAGACCTCACAACAATCACATAACTGTCACAGAGACCTCACAACAATCACATAACTGTCACAGAGACCTCCTCACAACACATAGCTGTCGCAGAGATCTCACAACACATAGCTGACACAGAGACCTCACAACAAATAGCTGTCACAGAGACCTCCTCAAATAGCTGTCACAGAGACCTCCTAACATAGCTGTCACAGAGACCTCACAACACATAGCTGTCACAGAGACCTCACAACACATGTCATAGATACCTCTTCACAACAAATAGCTGTCGTAGAGACCTCCTCACAACACATAGATGTCACAGAGACCTCCTCACAACACATAGCTGTCACAGAGACCTCCTCACAACACATAACTGTCACAGAGACCTCCTCCCAGGCGAAAGGACAGAAATGGAGATGCTGGCGGACGATGAGGAGCCAAAGAGACAAAATATCAAACAACACAACAGAAGTGCCAGGAATAGAACAGAAAGATAATCGGCCGCTCCCCCCCCCCCCCCACCTAAGAGCCAAGGCTCAAGAGATGATTGAAGACAATTACATCCCCAAAGAATGGACCCATGTGTACATAGATGGATCTCCAGAAGTGGCACCAAACAAAGGTGGTGGTGGCATCCCTATAGGATAAAGTAACGGAAAGATAGTTCATGTTCTTTCCAACATAGAGAACTCCATTGTCCTGAGCGCAGAATTAAGGGCACTTCATCGAGCACCCGAGTGGTCTACCAAGGTCTTTGTGTATGACAAGGACAAGAATAGCACCACTGCCTCACAGAAAGCATGTCGTAAGAAGCGACTAACTGTGTGACATGGCATAACACCGGCCATGGTTCGGTGGTTTGTTAAGAGCAGCATAAATGGCGCCTAACAGGCTGCGGGTCTACTAACGTGTATTAAGAAGGATTCGCACATCGGTTAACCACCCTCGTAAGCTCTTGTCCCAACGCAGCGGAGTATTAAGCTGCTCAAGCCTAGCCTGCTAAGCAGGAAACCCTTCTCTCGAATACATCCAGCTCATACCAGAGCTGGGACCTGCACAGGGTCACCTGCCCCTGTAGAAGTACATGTCGACAAAGAACTAAGAACGTCAAGCACTGACATGTTGCCACGCATTTGGAAGCACACACACGCACCCCAGGAGAAGGCTGGTGATCGCCACAGACTGTCAAGCTCTACTCAGACCTGACAAGGACACAACAAAAAGGACATAACACATATAATCAGAACATAACACATATAATCAGAACATAACACATATAATCAGAACATAACACATATAATCAGAACAGAGCTAGATGCCGTAGAAAAGAACTCCAGGGGCCCCTCTCTCATTGTAGAATTATGTGAAACTCGAGAGCCGATGCACTATCCAAAGCAGGTGGAAAATGGAACAATGCATCCATAAAGTACCATATATGGAGGCTAGAACTATAATTCGCAGTCAGTATAAAATAAAATGGGAGAAAGAAATGGGAGAGAGTAACGGGTAACAGTCCAGACCCAATTCACCAGCTCCGATGGGAGAGAGTAACGGGTAACAGTCCAGACCCAATTCACCAGCTCCGATGGGAGAGAGTAACGGGTAACAGTCCAGACCCAATTCACCAGCTCCGATGGGAGAGAGTAACGGGTAACAGTCCAGACCCAATTCACCAGCTCCGATGGGAGAGAGTAACGGGTAACAGTCCAGACCCAATTCACCAGCTCCGATGGGAGAGAGTAACGGGTAACAGTCCAGACCCAATTCACCAGCTCCGATGGGAGAGAGTAACGGGTAACAGTCCAGACCCAATTCACCAGCTCCGATGGGAGAGAGTAACGGGTAACAGTCCAGACCCAATTCACCAGCTCCGATGGGAGAGAGTAACGGGTAACAGTCCAGACCCAACTCACCAGCTACGAAGGTACCAGCAAACTGCTGAGAATGGGCTACTGTAGACTACTGGGCCGCTATAAAAATCCTATTCTAGCGGAAAGGGATACAGTTTTTTTTCAAAATGTCACAATCAAGGGAGTTAATTCCTCTACAAGGAAAAATGAGACAAGTAGTTTACATCAATGATGTCCCCTGCTATTCTCAAACTGTTAGTGAACTCTCTGAATGTGAATGTTTCAAGAGCGAGTAGTGGTTATGTTAATTCTGAAAACTGCAGATAGGACACGAACAAGACCTTCTGGATCGATTTATTTATACGGCCCGGTAAGGAATCGAGGCTTCACTGCTAGTGTGAGAGGCAGGATCATTTCCGAGCGGAACGTGCCACGCATGACAACAACTTTGAAGTACGAGAACAGAGATTAAATCAACTACCTAGGTTCTCATGTAACAATTTGAGACCTCATTAACTATGTCAGTCATTAAGTTTGAAACAATCCTTGGCTAGAAATGTACAGACGAGATGGATGTACAGGGTGGATATTAGACGTTGTGGCTTCAAACTTTCTGAAGTTTGTGTGGATGTGCTATTCCTGTCATGCTGGTCACAACGGCAATGAAAGAGCTAGCATGTTCTAGAACATTATCCTTCTTTGCTTTCATGATTTTTGGTCATGCTATATCTGCAGGCCAGTCGCCATGATGAAGTCTGTAGTCTTCACCAGGTCGGAGCGGCTGCCCCACAGCTTTTGTCTCAGCTCCGCACCCTCTGGCCAGGTCTGGTATCCCATTTCCCTATAGTGTGGTGTAAGATCTTCAGTCGGTATAGATGGTCTAGTAGTCTGTAGTGTCCAATTCTCAGGCGAAATAAGGTACGTAGTATAAGGTAAATGAAGGTACATATTATTCAAATCAACGACAGCTTGTTGGGGGACGAGAGCTTGTTGGATGACGACAGCTTGTTGGATGACGACAGCTTGTTGGATGACGACAGTTTGTTGGATGACGAGAGCTTGTTGGAAGACGAGAGCTTGTTGGATATCGAGAGCTTTTTGGATGACGACAGCTTGTTGGGAGACGACAGCTTGTTGGGTGACGAGAGCTTGTTGGATGACGAGAGCTTGTTGGATGACGAGAGCCTGTTGGATGATGAGAGCTTGTTGGATGACGACAGCTGGTGGATTGGTGATCCCCGGGATTCTCACATCAAACATGGATCAGGAAAGGAAGAACGCCTGAGTGAACGGAGTAGGAGTGTGTACAGCCATCGGTATAATCGAACCACCCGTATCCAGACCCTTTATTTGTGAATATATATATGAAAACTACAGGCAATACCTGAATTAGAGCTCGTGGATTTATCCATGGATATGCTTTCATCTTATCCCATTCACCACACCAATGGCTGTAATTGTTACAGAAAATAACGTTTAACCAGGAATATCATTTGTATTTTATATTTCAAATTCAGACAAAAAGAGCATTAGCCCCACCAGTCACGTCCGTACCAGTCACGCCCGTACCAGTAACGTCCGGACCAGTCACGCCCCCACAAGTGACACCCCCACCAGTCACGCCCCCACCAGTCATACCCCTAACAGTCACGCCCGTACCAGTCACGCCCCCACCAGTCATGCCCGTACAAGTCACGCCCGTACCAGTTACGCCCGTACCAGAAAGCTAAGGGCAACACTTTTAGGGCTTCCATACAACTGAGATTCTCCCGATCAGCCACAAAGAGGTTCACGTCAAACGATACAGGAAGGGCTGCAGTCTGTTTAGGGTTAATAATCAAATAAGATCAATGTCGGACAAAAAGAATTACAGACCGACGGGTATAACATAGCAAGAAGAGGCATCAGCCACTTTAAGGCGCACAGACAGACATTCCCAGCAAGTTCGGACTACAATCGTTTCAGGCGATCCAGTCAGGAAATAGCGGGAAAACACGATCAGGACCGCTTGGGTTAAAGACATCGCCAAGCATGCAAACACAGCAATAAGGACCCCAGATGAAATTGGAGGACACGAAAAGCACAAGAGACTATTTAGCTGTCATTGCAGCTTATGGAACAATACAGGTAAACAAACGCGTGCAGACATGGGAACATGACACACCAAACACAACCTGTTACTCTGAGTAAGAGAGTCAAAACTTTACTAAAGACAAGATAGCCAGACCATTACTAAAGACAGGATAGCCAGGTCTTTACTAAATACAAGATAGCCAGGTCTTTACTACAGACAAGATAGCCAGTTCATTACTAAAGACAAGATAGCCAGGTCTTTACTAAAGACAAGATAGCCAGACATTTACTAAAGACAAGATAGCCAGACCATTACTAAAGACAGGATAGCCAGGTCTTTACTAAATACAAGATAGCCAGGTCTTTACTACAGACAAGATAGCCAGTTCATTACTAAAGACAAGATAGCCAGGTCTTTACTAAAGACAAGATAGCCAGACATTTACTAAAGACAAGATAGCCAGGCCTTTACTAAAGACAAAATAGCCAGGGCTTTACTAAAGACAAGATAGCCAGACCTTCACTAAAGACAAGATAGCCAGGGCTTTACTAAAGACAAGATAGCCAGACCTTTACTAAAGACAAGATAGCCAGGCCTTTACTAAAGACAAGATAACCAGGGCTTTACTAAAGACAAGATAGCCATGCCTTTACGAAAGACAAGATAGCCAGGTCTTTACTAAAGACAAGATAGCCAGGTCTTTACTAAAGACAAGATAGCCAGGCCTTTACTAAAGACAAGATAGCCAGGCCTTTACTAAAGACAAGAAAGCCAGGTGTTTACTAAAGACAAGATAGCCAGGTCTTTACTAAAGACAAGATAGCCAGGCCTTTACTAAACACAAGATAGCCAGACCTTTACTAAAGACAAGATAGCCAGGCCTTTACTAAAGACAAGATAGCCAGGCCTTTACTAAAGACAAGATAGCCAGGCCTTTCCTAAAGACAAGATAGCCAGGTGTTTACTAAAGACAAGAGAACCAAGTCTTTACTAAATACAGGAGAGATAGTCTTCCACCCTCCATCAAAGACAGGAGAGATAGTCTCCCACCATCCATTAAAGACAGGAGATAGTCTCCCATCCTTCCTCAAAGACAGGAGAGATAGTCTCCCACCCTCCATCAAAGACAGGAGATAGTCTCCCACCCTCCATCAAAGACAGGAGAGATAGTCTCCCACCCTCCATCAAAGACAGGAGATAGTCTCCCACCCTCCATCAAAGACAGGAGAGATAGTCTCCCACCCTCCATCAAAGACAGGAGAGATAGTTTCCCACCCTCCATCAAAGACAGGAGAGATAGTCTCCCACCCTCCATCAAAGACAGGAGAGATAGTTTCCCACCCTCCATCAAAGACAGGAGAGATCGGCCTATCGACGAGAAAAGAAACAGTCCCTCTCTCTCTCTACTCCCTCGTTGTGCCAAAGAAAAGCGAGAAACTGCCCCCCCACCCCCCACCCCCCAACAAGACGAGATAGATTGCCCCTTACCATAGACCAACAGTCCTCGCCTCTGAGCTAGACCAAGACAAGATCAGAAATCAAACCACGGGACCGACTAAAAGCCACGGGACCGACTAAAAGCCACGGGACCGACTAAAAGCCACGGGACCGACTAAAAGCCACGGTACCGACTAAAAGCCACGGGACCGACTAAAAGCCACGGGACCGACTAAAAGCCACGGGACTGACTAAAAGCCACGGGACTGACTAATAGCCACGGGACCGACTAAAAGTCACGGGACTGACTAAAAGCCACGGGACTGACTAAAAGCCACGGGACCGACTAAAAGCCACGGGACCGACTAAAAGCCACGGGACCGACTAAAAGCCACGGGACCGACTAAAAGCCACGGGACTGACTAAAAGCCACGGGACCGACTAAAAGCCACAGGACCGACTAAAAGCCACGGGACCGACTAAAAGCCACGGGACTGACTAAAAGCCACGGGACCGACTAAAAGCCACGGGACCGACTAAAAGCCACGGGACTGACTAAAGCCACGGGACCGACTAAAAGCCACGGGGCCGACTAAAAGCCACGGGACTGACTAAAAGCCACGGGACCGACTAAAAGCCACGGGACTGACTAAAAGCCACGGGACCGAGTAAAAGCCACGGGACCGACTAAAAGCCACAGGACCGACTAAAAGCCACGGGACCGACTAAAAGCCACGGGACTGACTAAAAGCCACGGGACCAACTAAAAGCAAAAGGGCCAACTCAGTATTATGAAAGAACATGGTCTAAACGAAAGAAAAGGCAATCAGATCCTACTATAACCAACAGCAGCCAATGCTGAACGGATCATAACCCAGGCAAAACAACCCAGTCTTAAACAGACAAAAATGACCCAGTCTTAGACAGACAAAAATGACCCAGTCTTAGACAGACAAAACAACTCAGTCTTAGACAGACAAAAATGACCCAATCTTAAACCCAGTCTTAGACAGACAAAAATGATCCAGTCTAAGACAGACAAAACAACTCAGTCTTAGACAGACAAAAATGACCCAGTCTTAAACCCAGTCTTAGACAGACAAAAATGACCCAGTCTTAGACAGACAAAACAACCCAGTCTTAGACAGACAAAAATGACCCAGTCTTAGACAGACAAAACAATCCAGTCTTAGACAGACAAAAATGACCCAGTCTTAAACAGACAAAAATGGCCCAGTCCTAAACAGACAAAAATGACCTAGTCTTAGACAGACAAAAATTACCCAGTCTTAAACAGACAAAAATGACCCAGTCTTAGACAGACAAAAATGACTCAGTCTTAGACAGACAAAAATGACCCAGTCTTATACAGACAAAATGACATAGAAAGACAGTGTAGCAGACCCTCTGCTGCCGTGATCGAACTTAGAACATTCTCACACTCGTCCACATCATCATGACCATACTCAGTAAATGACATATCAAACAGCAGGTGGCATATTTATTATATCATACTCATATCATAGAATGAGTAGAGAAATTACAAACACAATATAATACATATCTTAACTAAACATTCTACTAAAACGGGAATTGTAAGCATTAGCTATTGATGGAATTCCCAACTATCTAAAAACCCAGTTCTATTGCCTTGCAATTACATCACACACACATCGCCTTAACTGCGTCTTCAACACACCTTATCAAATACTCTTCCTCACTGAAATCCCCTCAGGCGGGCGATCTCGACATAACTCGTTCACAATGTGTCCTTGCTTACAAACACACTTTCACATTATCTATTAATGCAAAACTCACACACCTATTTGAGCGATCCTGTTCTATCACTAAACATTCGTCCAACCGTCAATCAATCGCTCCTCTATCTAAGTCGGTGAGTTAAACATACTATCCACATTCAGTCTCCCTCTCTCTCACTCTCCATACAGCCTCACTCTCTCTCCAGCCTCCTTTAGCCTAAACTTTGTCTCGAGTTATATATCCTCAAGCAAGGCCAGAGCTTGACCAATCATTCTCAGGTATGGTCATCTTCAATCCCAATTGGAACGAAACACTTTGCACACCTGTCATTCATTCTCTCGCAGCAAGCCCCGCTGCCAATTTCGTCTGTCAATCAATCTCCCCCTACCAAAATCAGAAGGCCAGTGGTCAGTTTCTATCTGTCCACATTCCTTAACTCAACTCTGTTCTCCTTTGCTGAGACGGTGAGTGACCTTGACATGCATTCAGGTAGCTTTAAGCTTTAACATGTTCAGGCATCCTAAACTCCCCTTGCTCCGGCGGGAACTGTTACAACAGACCAATATTGTTCACCTAATAACATCTAAGTGGTAATGTCTTTCAAGCGGTTGTCTATGTCCGAGAAATCAGCTAGGCCCCTAACCGGTCTTGGCATGTTTTATTCTACCCATCTTTAAATGGGCACCCGAATTTCAGATTAAAGGCAAAACGGAGAGAAATTGAAATGGGCCCCTCATTACACAGTGACTGGAGACAGGCTACTGAGAGAGGGGTTCCGAGCGCCGATCCCCAACCAAAGGGTCAACTCTTTATTCCGACTCAAGGTCACTAGAGAATGAACATTCTTAAGAAATGTTATTTTTAGACCCAGGGTCGCACGGATAGCAAAATATATTAAATAGGTCTCCCTAAATCAGGCAGGTAGGAAGCAGAGAAGAGAGAGAGGGGGAGAGAGAGAGTGAGAGAGAGTCGGGGGAGAAACCATGAACAATCGAGAGCTCAGCAGATGTATCTCATTCCCTTCCAACTTCCAACAAAGCCTGGCTCTGTTTGTGAGGGTGTAACTTTTAATTGCCCGAAATCAGGTCAAGGGAAAGCAAACTATATAACGGACAGAAATGACTATCTTTCATTATCAATTGTTATTATGTAGAGGTTATTACGTCAAAGTTAGGAAGGCTACTGGATAAAGATTGTTCTTAATGCCATTGTCATGACGGGAATGGGTGAGTTTGGGAGCGGAGCCAGATCCATCTAGTGCCTGAGGCAGCCAACGGTATCATGTCTTAACAGTCAGGTTGACAGTTCTTATTGGGGGACAGAAACAGGTAGATAGGAGGTTGTTGAAATAGCTGGGTCCAACGGCATACAGTTTTTCTGAAACCGTCTAACACTAGTAATGGAGAGATGCCCATAGAAGTAGTAGTATAGAAGTTATTGTGGATCGAGGCGTTTGAAACAAGGTGTAAGCGGAAGGTAACTATGGCAACATAAACGCGGTTGGTCACAGGTCCGGCAGTAAGAGTCAGGTCATTAGCTCTAACCATTAGGGAGGTTGGGGAAGGGGGGGGGGGGTGTTTGATCTTAGGATACACATACAATGGTCTATCAGTGTAGTCGGGAGGTTCGCAGAGAAGCAGACCCACAGTTAACTCTTTGAGTTCGCAGCGTTAACTCTATGAGTGGACAGTTGGAGGGTGCCTCAACAGGTGTCATTCGGAGATATCAGAACATCGGTTAGACTGAGGACTGCACGCCATCGCTTGCAACTGACACTGTGACACCGTTTCTAGTGAGCATCTGTTGGTCAGTCAGTGTGTCGAGTCCGGTTGTAGCCCGAGGGTGATTCAGGTCTGAAAGGTGTTGGCAAAACACTAGAGATTGTTTCCCTTAGTCATGTTTCAGAGAATTGTGTTGGCAAATCAATAAAGATCGATTACCTGAGTCTTGAGAGAGAAAGTGTTGGCTAAACATTAGGGTTCACTTACCTGAGTCTTGAGAGAGAAAGTGTAGGCAACAAATTAGAGTTCACTTACCTGAGTCTTGAGAGAGAAAGTGTAGGCAACAAATTAGGGTTCACTTACCTGAGTCTTGAGAGAGAAAGTGTAGGCAACAAATTAGAGTTCACTTACCTGAGTCTTAAGAGAGAAAGTGTAGGCAACAAATTAGGGTTCACTTACCTGAGTCTTGAGAGAGAAAGTGTAGACAACAAATTAGGGTTCACTTACCTGAGTCTTGAGAGAGAAAGTGTAGGCAACAAATTAGGGTTCAATTACCTGAGTCTTGAGAGAGAAAGTGTAGGCAACAAATTAGGGTTCACTTACCTGAGTCTTGAGAGAGAAAGTGTTGGCTAAACATTAGGGTTCACTTTTCTGGGTCTTGAGAGAGAAAGTGTTGATAAAACACAAGGGTTCGCTTTCATGAGAATTGTGAGAGAAAAGTATTTGCAAAATACTAGGGATAACTTCCGGGAGTACGGATGCGATAAATCTTTTTTATTCCACAGTGAAGCCTCGATTAGCAAAGCTGCCAGAACGTCAGAAGTCATAGACACGCTACATGCGACGAGGAACACAAAACACAATCACAGTTAACAATTAGATTATGTTGCTAGGAAGAGAAATAGTTTACAATTGATCAAGAGCTTACTAGCCTGGGAATAGATTAGATCAGAGGAGGCATCTTGCTTGTTGCAAGAGTTGTGTTTGCGTAATCATTTCAAGTTATGTTATAATATTTATTATTGTTGTATAATTCTGAAATAGGGGAGGAAGACTAACGTCTGGTCAGGCACACTATACTGATCAGACATGTTAGTCAGGGTCAGGCACAATATACTGATCAGACATGCTAGTCAGGGTTAGGCACAATATACTGATCAGACATGTTAGTCAGGGTCAGGCACAATATACTGATCAGACATGTTAGTCAGGGTCAGGCACAATATACTGATCAGACATGTTAGTCAGGGTCAGGCACAATATACTGATCAGACATGTTAGTCAGGATCGGGCACAATATACTGATCAGACATGTTAGTCAGGGTCGGGCACAATATACTGATCAGACATGTTAGTCAGGGTCAGGCACAATATACTGATCAGACATGTTAGTCAGGGTCAGGCACAATATACTGATCAGACATGTTAGTCAGGGTCAGGCACAATATACTGATCAGACATGTTAGTCTGGGTCAGGCACAATATACTGATCAGACATGTTAGTCAGGGTCAGGCACAATATACTGATCAGACATGTTAGTCAGGGTCAGGCACAATATACTGATCAGACATGTTAGTCAGGGTCAGGCACAATATACTGATCAGACATGTTAGTCAGGGTCAGGCACAATATACTGATCAGACATGTTAATCTGGGTCAGGCACAATATACTGATCAGACATGTTAGTCAGGGTCAGGCACAATATACTGATCAGACATGTTAGTCAGGGTCAGGCACAATATACTGATCAGACATGTTAGTCAGGGTCAGGTACAATAAACTGATCAGACATGTTAGTCAGGTTCAGGCACAATATACTGATCAGACATGTTAGTCAGGGTCAGGCAAGATATTCGGACCAAGACGCTCACCTCGGCTTCCTTGCAGCAAGCACAGGAAACGAGCTGTTTTCATGGCAGTTCGGCTAACGGGGTGAGGGATCGACGTGATCCCCGTAGTGAGCGACACGCAGATGGTCAAACATAGTACAACCGCTTGGAGGACCCCGGTCTACCTTCATCAGCACACTCGAGATGCGAGGAAAGCTACTGCAACCCGTGTGTTTAGAGGGTTGATCTGACAGACAGACAAACAGACAGGCAGACAGGCAGGCAGATAGATAAGTAAATAGATAGATAGATAGATAGATAGATAGATAGATAGATAGATAGATAGATAGATAGATAGATAGATAGATAGATAGATAGATAGATAGATGGATGGATGGATGGATGGATGGATGGATGGATGGATGGATGGATGGATGGATGGATAGATAGATAGATAGATAGATAGATAGATAGATAGATAGATAGATAGATAGATAGATAGATAGATAGATAGATAGATAGATAGATAGATAGATAGATAGATAGATAGATATGCAAGTGGTTCAGCTAAGACAAGCCATCAACCTAGCTGGCGCTTTCTGTGTCAGTCACTCGCTGTTTACAAAAATCGAACAAAAGGGACTAGTCACAAAAACGCCATGAATTCACCAGAAAATGAATGAATAATTTCCATGAATTCAGAGTTGAGCATTGACTACCCAAATTTGATCTGTTTCGGAAGTGAAACGGAACAAATAGCAGAAACTAAGAATGATTTATGAGCGTGTCTTTGTGGGTTTGAAACCGACTTGCTTGACTTGGCAACTATTGCGTTCAGGTGAACAAGCAGGCCATCGTCAGAAGTTATATATTGAGAGTTTTTGCTGAAAGGTATATATGATGGTAGCTTTGACAGGGTTAATGTTTAGGCTTTTAACACTTGTTGCTTATCTAAGGGAGAAAATACTGTTAGACTAGATACATAAACGGGTTCTCTGCATTCTTGGTCGTTCACGTTTTACCTATGGAGGTCATGTTATCGCCATGTCTCACTGCAATCTGAACTGGATTTCCCTATAGTTACCTCCCCGTAGCCATGGTTAGGGCACTGGGTGAACAGCTGAACGATATACGTTCAATTTCTCAGTTTATTCGGATTTTTTGAAACCGCAAACGGTCCAAGCGTCGAACAGGCCTCAAATATTGAGCAGTAGAGAAAAGATGGGAAGTATAATACGGACGTAATTATGCTGACCAGCACTCTGGAGTATGTTCTGGTTGAATTCTCTTCAAGTGGCTGTTAAGTTTTATGTGTTGAATGCGAAGACGGAAAATGGTGTTTTGATCTCCACTTTTCAGGAGGTTTGTGTTGTCTTTAGGATTTGGGATGCCATGTGTTTATAGATTTCTCTCCCAGTATTTCCCATTGCCCATCTATTCAGCCAGGCTTCTTTGTTCGCATTCTTCAGTAGTTGTTTGACTTTCTTTAGAGCTGTTGGCGTGTACTGTTGTTCTTGACTTGATCCCTTCTTAGCCAGTCTGCCTGTCTGTCTTGCCATTGCCAGGTGTATTTGAGTGACCATGTATCCACTGTATAACTTTTCTATAGGTAAGTAAGTATGTAGGTAAGTAAGTATGTAGGGAAATAAGTATGTAGGTAAGTAAGTATGTAGGGAAATAAGTATGTAGGGAAATAAGTATGTAGGTAAGTAAGTATGTAGGTAAGTAAGTATGTAGGGAAATAAGTATGTAGGTAAGTAAGTATGTAGGTAAGTAAGTATGTAGGTAAGTAAGTATGTCGGTAAGTAAGTATGTAGGGAAATAAGTATGTAGGTAAGTAAGTATGTAGATAAGTAAGTATGTAGGTAAGTAAGTATGTAGGTAAGTAAGTATGTCGGTAAGTAAGTATGTAGGTAAGTAAGTATGTAGGGAAATAAGTATGTAGGTAAGTAAGTATGTAGGTAAGTAAGTATGTAGGTAAGTAAGTATGTAGGTAAGTAAGTATGTAAGTAAGTAAGTATGTAGGTAAGTAAGTATGTAGGGAAATAAGTATGTAGGTAAGTAAGTATGTAGGTAAGTAAGTATGTAGGTAAGTAAGTATGTAGGTAAGTAAGTATGTCGTAAGTAAGTATGTAAGTAAGTAAGTATGTAGGTAAGTAAGTATGTAGGTAAGTAAGTATGTAGGTAAGTAAGTATGTCGGTAAGTAAGTATGTAAGTAAGTAAGTATGTAGGTAAGTAAGTATGTAGGTAAGTAAGTATGTAGGTAAGTAAGTATGTAAGTAAGTAAGTATGTAGGTAAGTAAGTATGTAGGTAAGTAACTATGTCGGTAAGTAAGTTTGTAAGTAAGTAAGTATGTAGGTAAGAAAGATGGTAATTAAAAAGAAGGTAAGTATGCATCAGCGGTCAGCGACCTATAGCTGATTGCTAGCGTCAGGGTCAGCGACCCATAGCTGACTGCTAGCGTCAGCGACCCATAGCTGATTGCTAGCGTCAGGGTCAGCGACCCATAGCTGACTGCTAGCGTCAGGGTCAGCGACCAATAGCTGACTGCTAGCGTCAGGGTCAGCGACCCATAGCTGACTGCTAGCGTCAGGGTCAGCGACCCATAGCTGACTGCTAGCGTCAGGGTCAGCGACCCATAGCTGACTGCTAGCGTCAGGGTCAGCGACCCATAGCTGACTGCTAAGGTCAGAGCCAGTCAACCAGAACTGCTAAGAGCCTTCTACACCTCTACGCGCTGTTCTTGGATAACAGGCTATAACTAGGCACAAAGAGAAGCGATCGGAGAGGAAAGGCTAACCAGGCACAAAGAGAACGGACCGGAGAGGGAAAGCTAACCAGATACAAAGAGAGGGAACCGGAGAGGGAAGGCTAACCAGGCACAAAGAGAAGGGGCCGGAAAGGGAAGGCTAACCAGGCACAAAGAGAAGCGATTGGAGAGGGAAAGCTAACCAGGCACAAAGAGAAGCGATCGGAAAGGAAAGGCTAACCAGGCACAAAGAGAAGAGATTGGAGAGGGAAGGCTAACCAGGCACAAAAAGAAGCGATCGGAGAAGAAAGGCTAACCAGGCACAAAGAGAAGAGATCAGAGAGGGAAGGCTTACCAGGCACAAAGAGAAGCGATCGGAGAAGAAAGGCTAACCAGGCACAAAGAGAAGAGATCGGAGAGGGAAGGCTAACCAGGCACAAAAAGAAGCGATCGGAGAGGAAAGGCTAACCAGGCACAAAGAGAAGAGAAGTCGGATGTGTCTTTAGAGGACGAAGAAGATGAATTCCTCGTGTGGCTGCCACTTTTCATTGCAACACACTTCATCCACAGCGACTGTTTAAGGACCACTTCTGTAATATTTACCCCGTGAACGTATCCACCCGCTCCCCCACCCTCAACTCCCTCAGGGGGCTGCTAATATGGAGGAAGTAATAGGATCACTGTTCTTACATGTATGTCGCAAGAAACTGCTAACGAGAGTTGTGATTGTGCTATCAACTATATCGGGTAATAACAATTGCCACATAATTCACTTGTACAAAAAAAACAAAAAAACAACAACAGAAAAGTGCTTCATAAAGAAGAAATTTGTAGTGATTCCCCTATGCTCCAGCTGGAATGTAAAGGCGATACAGAGAACGTGGATGTGCGTGGGGTTGATACTGGGGGGATTGCTGCAGTCGTCGGCCATCTGGTTATTACACGGGAAGGACCATGAGACTCATCGATTTGGGATTTCTGAGACGATGGCGCAGGTCTGCAACATCAAACACCGACACACATACACATACACGCAAATACACACACACACATGCACACACACACAACCCAACTAGTTCACACACACAGACAACCCAACCAGTTCACACACAACCCAACTAGTTCACACACACACACAACCCAACTAGTTCACACACACACAACCCAACTAGTTCACACACACAGACAACCCAACTAGTTCACACACACAACCCAACTAGTTCACACACACAACCCAACTAGTTCACACACACAGACAACCCAACTAGTTCACACACACAACCCAACTAGTTCACACACACAACCCAACTAGTTCACACACACAGACAACCCAACTAGTTCACACACACAACCCAACTAGTTCACACACACAACCCAACTAGTTCACACACACACACACAACCCAACTAGTTCACACACACACACACAACCCAACTAGTTCACACACACACACACAACCCAACTAGTTCACACACACACACACAACCCAACTAGTTCACACACACAGACAACCCAACTAGTTCACACACACAACCCAACTAGTTCACACACACAACCCAACTAGTTCACACACACAGACAACCCAACTAGTTCACACACACAACCCAACTAGTTCACACACACAACCCAACTAGTTCACACACACACCCCAACTAGTTCCCACACACACACAACTCAACTGGTTCACACACACACACAACCCAACTAGTTCACACACACACCCCAACTAGTTCACACACACAACCCAACTAGTTCACACACACACACACAACCCAACTAGTTCACACTCACACACACAACCCTACTAGTTAACACACAGCCCAACTAGTTCACACACAAACATATAACCCAACTAGTTCATACGCACAAAACCCAACTAGTTCGCTCAAACACAGCCCAACTAGTTCACACACACAACCCAACTAGTTCACACACAAACATATAACCCAACTAGTTCATACGCACAAAACCCAACTAGTTCACACAAACACAACCCAACTAGTTCACACACATAACCCAACTAGTTCACACACACACAACCTAACTAGTTCACACACACAACCCAACTAGTTCACACACACAACCCAACTAGTTCACACACACACCCCAACTAGTTCCCACACACACACAACCCAACTAGTTGACACACACACCCCAACTAGTTCACACACACACACCCCAACTAGTTCACACACACAACCCAACTAGTTCACACACACACACACAACCCAACTAGTTCACACTCACACACAACCCAACTAGTTCACACACACACCCCAACTAGTTCACACACACACACCCCAACTAGTTCACACACACAACCCAACTAGTTCACACACACACACACAACCCAACTAGTTCACACTCACACACACAACCCAACAAGTTCACACACACACACAACCCAACTAGTTCACACACACACCCCAACTAGTTCACACACACACACCCCAACTAGTTCACACACACAACCCAACTAGTTCACACACACACACACAACCCAACTAGTTCACACTCACACACACAACCTAACTAGTTCACACACACACCCCAACTAGTTCACACACACAACCCAAGTAGTTCACACACACACACAACCCAACTAGTTCACACACACACAACCCAACTAGTTCACACACACAACCCAACTAGTTCACACACACACACAACCCAACTAGTTCACACACACACACAACCCAACTAGTTCACACACACAACCCAACTAGTTCACACACACACACAACCCAACTAGTTCACACACACAGACAACCCAACTAGTTCACACACACAACCCAACTAGTTCACACACACACACACAACCCAACTAGTTCACACACACACACACAACCCAACTAGTTCACACACACAGACAACCCAACTAGTTCACACACACAACCCAACTAGTTCACACACACAACCCAACTAGTTCACACACACAGACAACCCAACTAGTTCACACACGCACAACCCAACTAGTTCACACACACAACCCAACTAGTTCACACACACAGACAACCCAACTAGTTCACACACACAACCCAACTAGTTCACACACACAACCCAACTAGTTCACACACACACACACAACCCAACTAGTTCACACACACACACACACAACCCAACTAGTTCACACACACACACACAACCCAACTAGTTCACACACACACACACAACCCAACTAGTTCACACACACAGACAACCCAACTAGTTCACACACACAACCCAACTAGTTCACACACACAACCCAACTAGTTCACACACACAGACAACCCAACTAGTTCACACACACAACCCAACTAGTTCACACAGAGGAAAATATCATGGCTTACAATCGTTACAAAAGGATGTGATAAAATATGTGATTTGAAAATGGGATTCGATCACAGAAGGGATGTAAGATCGGGATTTGTTGATAAAGTGATTTAAGATTGATTACTCGTGACCATCTCCAGGGAATTGATCTGTCCTCAGAAGAGCCTAACATGTTGTACTGCTAGGCTACAGCAGATCTAACCGTTAGTTGGGGATGAAGTGTACTAAGCCACAGCTCGTATGAGATGGGATGACCAGTTGCCTCTCTCTCTCCTTTCCTTCGCCAACCGTATGTCAGGTTACAGCTGGATAGACTGGAGCGTGTTAGTTGTGGGAGTTAAACCCTGTACCTTTACCGTCAAGAACGAGTGCCCTAGCACTACGCTAACCATTGTGGAGCTTTGAATGTGAAGTTGCATTAGTCATATAGCAGGCATCAACGAAGAGGAGGAAGTGTTAGGCACTTCATTGTACTAGGCCTGAACCTTCTACGAGGTGCTGTGGTCAGTATCAATTGCTGACTTTCCCATCAGTAAACCAAGTAACAATTTACGACCAAGTATACTGGAGCATTTCACTGTTTGTGGGGAACCTTGTACTTCTGCCGCGAGAAATCATAATTCTAACCACTCTACCACTCTCCAAAACTAACAGTTATGTACTGTTCTTGCGTTACAAAATTGAACCCGAGATTATACCGGGCAGACAAAGGACATGCATTATTTGTCAAAATTTGTCCAATGTCTGCATAAATTGAGTGCATTTGCTGTATTTTCCAATTTATAAATTGGAAATCAAAAGGTTACAAAACCGAGGCTACAAACACGAGGTGAGGAGTCACTAGGGCTGTTGTATGAGGCTACGTCGAGTTATAATCGACTTGCCTCCCCTCGTTCGTGTTCGCTTGACAATGTTGCGCGCGCGCAGGTGAAAAGCGAAACAAACTAACGAACATGAACGCCACCAGAAGTTCTCAACACCGGGGGGATAGACTCTTCACCAAGCACCGCCAGGGCTCTATTTCCACCAATGAGATCGCTTTTCATCCCGGTCCTTTGGCGGTCCTCGCCGTCGGTAGGAGTCATCCGGTTGTCATACTGGTCGGTACGAGAAAATATCGCATTAATCTTCTCTTTCCAACCAACAGACGATTTCGAGATTTTGTCGGATGACGGATAAATTACTATGGATTTGGTTTGCTGTACTTTCACACCAGGCTACCCGATCAGGGATTTACGTGGATCTAGACACGGCTTGATTCTACCGGTACGTTCATGATAACTGCTACAGAAGAGAATTTGGATATTACGCTCCGCTAACACGTACGCATTACATGTATGTGCTATGTGTGTCTGTGTCTGTGTGTGGTGAGTTCTACTCGCTAGGATAGTGATTTAGTTTGTGCTTTACAGAGAAATGAACATTTTCCTGTAGTGAAACTGGAAGACGAAATGGAATCTCTCATTTCAATTTTGTTTCAGGGTTTTTTTCTACTGCCACAACTCCTACCACTACTTTGGTTAATAATACTGCTGCTGCTACTACTACTACTACTACTGCTACTGCTACTACTACTACTACTGCTACTGCTACTACTACTACTACTGCTACTACGGCTACTATTGCTACTATTACTACTACTACTACTACTAAGCTTACTATTGCTACTGCCACTATTTTTGCAATGATTGCTACTACTGTTACAACTACCACAGCTCTTACTATACTACAATTACTGCAGATTCTACCATTACAAATAGTTCAATTATCACTTTTACTACTACTATTACCCTTACTACTGCTGTTGCTACTACTATATGTAATACTTCTACTACTATTGCTACTACCACTACTACTACTACTGTTACTACTATTTATACTACATTCATTGCTACTACTACTATTTTTGCTACTACCATTATTATTTTCTTTGTTTTACGATGCTGTGATACAGATACTACTATTACTGCTTGTACATTTTCATAGTTGTACGATGTGTTAATGCTTCTACCTCTACTACAATGAAAACTACTACAAAAAATGGTAGTAGTACAGGTCCAGTTGGTGTTTCAACTATTCCCGCCTCAATACAGCAGCTATTCCACACCTTCTTCTTTGTATTATTATTCATGTTTTGGTTCCTCATCTACCGTCAGAGCTCAGTGACGTACGCCTAGTTTGGAGAAGGGTAAACCATGCTACACATTGTAGCCTCTCAACACGCACTTTGTAGCCTCTCAACACGCACTTTGTAGCCTCTCAACACGCACTTTGTAGCCTCTCAACACGCACTTTGTAGCCTCTCAACACGCACTTTGTAGCCTCTCAACACGCACTTTGTAGCCTCTCAACACGCACTTGATGGAAAGAGCTGTACCAATCTACATCGATCCAAGGGAAGAAAGATTAACGTCTGATCAAACATGTTAGTCAGGGTCAGGCAAAATATACTGATCAGACATGTTATTCAGGGTCAGGCAAAATATACTGATCAGACATGTTAGTCAGTACCAGTCAAAATGTACTGATCAGTCATGTTAGTCAGGATCAAGCAAAATATAGTGATCAGTCATGTTAGTTAGGGTCAGAAAAAACATACTGGCCGAGACGCTCACCTCGACTTCCGCGTAGCCTTTCATGGAAACGGGCTGACTAACGACGTGTGGGATCGACTTGATCCCCGTAGTAGTGAACGACACGCAGATGAACTCAAGTATAGCACAACCGCCTGGAGAACTCCGGTCCATCTTCAACAGCACGTTCGTGATGTGAGGAAAGCTACGACAACTCGCCACGTAACGTCCTTTTTCACGGCGCTCAAAGGAGTAATCCTCTAATTTGTGGGCATTCAACAACAACAACAACAACATTCCAAATGAACGCGACTCACTAATATATGTCAGATTCGTTTTTATGAAACTGATAAACGAAAACTTATAAACGAACATCCCGTTTATCTAGTTTATAAATGATTTCCCAAGTCCCTGGCCCATTGTTCTTTTGTCGTGATGATAGAATATGCCAATATGAAGCTTGTTCCAGAGTAAATCCTGCTGTCAGAGATGAAGAGTTAAAGACTTGATCGGTCTATGTTCCAGCATTTCCTTATGTGGGTCACCTAATTCATTCACTCGTCGCCTTGCATTTCGTAAGCATAAGTCATGAAACCATTTACATCTGGGTATACTGTATTGCGAGAGACAAGACCTATAAGGGTGGTTGTGTGTAAGCCTGCCAACCTCAGCAAAACAAATACCCATGCAGACAACCACTTCTAGAACAGTACATGCAAGCTTTGGCGCAGACTTCCTACATGAGAGCAACTGTTCTAGCCCCCATGCTCCGAGTGGAATGAAAGAAGAGTGAAGATGGTTATTCATTATTTTAGTTTTGATTCGAGATGTTGTCTAATCCGTCAAGTTACAGAACCTTCACAATTATAATGACATCGACATGTATCTCTCAGATGCCAGACAGAACTAAAACATCGACGATATGTTCGTTACGACTATAAGATCTTCTTTAGGGACACAACAACTCAGATGAAGCACTTTTGTGTTGGTTGCTCTATCATAGAATCTGTGTCCCTGTTTTTTCTGACGAAACGTCTTGGGAAGCTAAGTGTATGGTTATGTTCCGACTACGCTGCTGTATCTGAACCAGGGGCGTAGCGTGACGAAGACCACAAGGAAGGTTGCTCTGGACGCAACATTCGTATTGCCGCAAAATTGTTAACAAAACAAAAAAAAAGGAGAATTAATAAATGAAAAAATACCACCCACCCCTCACCCCCACCCTGCACAGAAAATTTGCCAATGTTCGAACATTCTAGACAGTATTTCAACATTGTGGGGCAAATAAGCGTTGACACCTAACCTGGAACATTATTTTTCTGGTTAATTCCAGCCAGTCAGTCCGTCCGCATGTAATCCTGATTGATCAATTACATAATTCCCATTAATAACCTGATTTCCAGTTTCCCTGTTTGAAGACACCGGTACTAATTTTCCAGTTGTCCTGTTTGAAGACACCGGTACTAATCTTGAATGGTGCAGCTTGGATCCTCGAAATAAATGGTCTTCGGTCGGCGCCACAGTGTCTTTCATAAGGTCAATTCCGATGATCAGATTGTTAACTGGACAGTTCCTATTTGCTTTCGTGGATGCACAAGTGGAAGCTGCAACAGAATTTGACCAACATAATTTTTTACGTTAAGAACCTGTTTAACTACCACTGCATCAACTGCCAGTTAATAGTAGATTTCAGTGTAGATTTTAATGTAGATTTTACTATAGATTTTAATGTAGATTTTAGTAAAGATTTTAATGTAGATTTCAGTGAAGATTTTAATATAGATTTCAGTGTAGATTTTAATGTAGATTTTACTATAGATTTTAATGTAGATTTTAGTAAAGATTTTAATGTAGATTTCAGTGAAGATTTTAATATAGATTTCAGTGTAGATTTTAATGTAGATTTCAGTGAAGATTTCAGTGTATATTTTAATGTAGATTTTAGTGTAGATATCAGTTATGTTATTTTTTAATGTTCGCAAATTAAAACCAGGTAATGTTAAATAAATTCAAGTCTACTAGCACTAAATTAATTTTACTTTAAATAAACCAGCTATCCTGTCAAATACAAAACACGTGATTCCGGGTTAACCGCTTGACTATTGGACGAATGGAAGGGGTTCGGTGAGTGTCCACTGTCCGAGGATCAGTGTCCACAATACTTGCCTTGCTTAAGGCGCTAGAAAACCACACTACGCCCTCGATTTGAGCCACACTTGTCAAGTTATTGTATTTGTTACTTGCATTGTGAGCCTGTCTGCAGCTTACACTTATATTTTCACGTCAAGTCAAAACAAAAAAACATTTTGTTCGTGTAAAATATTTGGGGAAAGATGACCGAAAGCCAATTGCATGATGGGAATATCCAGAGAAACATTCAGATTGGAATATCAGGAGAAGTATTCAGATTGGAATATCAGGAGAAACATTCAGATTGGAATATCAGGAGAAACATTCAGATTGAAATATCAGGAGAAACATTCAGATTGGAATATCAGGAGAAACATTCAGATTTGAATATCAGGAGAAACATTCAGATTGGAATATCAGGAGAAACATTCAGATTGGAATATCAGGAGAAACATTCAGATTGGAATATCAGGAGAAACATTCAGATTGGAATATCAGGAGAAACATTCAGATTGAAATATCAGGAGAAACATTCAGATTGGAATATCAGGAGAAACATTCAGATTGGAATATCAGGAGAAACATTCAGATTGGAATATCAGGAGAAACATTCAGATTGAAATATCAGGAGAAACATTCAGATTTGAATATCAGGAGAAACATTCAGATTTGAATATCAGGAGAAACATTCAGATTGGAATATCAGGAGAAACAGATAAGTTTGATATTTCTTTTGATGAAACTGTCTAATATTGGCTGATAGTGTATAATTATTTTGAGATGAAACTGTTTAATTATGTCTGAAAATGTAGAATAATTTCATGATGAAACTGTTTAATTATGGTTGTTAGTGTATACTAATTTTGAGATAAAACTGTTTAATTATGTTGTTAGTGTATACTAATTTCACAATCAAACCGTTTAATAATGTCTGATAGTGTAAAACACTTGACTAATTCCTTCCAATATTTGGATCAAATTCAGGGCCACGCATGTACTTTTTAGTTTAGAGGAAACATACGTACCACCGAGTCGTGCAGCGACGGGGTGGGCAGAACATACCAAGTATGACCTTCTGAATCATCTTGTAAAAGACGACTTAAGAAGACCGTGCATTGGGCTAGCAACCTCATCATGTAAAACCATTGCTAGTAAAACTACAACGGCAGCATCTCTAATACAGACTTCCTGTAAGTGGGGGGGGGATATATGTTTCACATAGAGCTTTTATATGTGAAATAACATGATGCTAATTATTGTTTGTCGTATCGTTCTTCTTATAACATACGACTTCACCGGTCCCCCTCTCCCTCTCACACATACCTCTTTCTCTGTGAGCCCTGTTATGGCCATCGGCCAATAAGGCTCCAGCGTTGTCAGCGGGACCAAGGTGACCACTCTCTACCATAGATCTGTTACAAAGATGCGCTGACACTACTATTGTTTTACGAATATAAAATGGTCCAGAAGTGGCTTTCCCGTTAAAAAATGGTTGTTTATTCAATTTAAAAAAAATATTAATATAGACAAACAATGCACACTCGCAAATGATTAAGTTGGTAATTAGGAAAGCGACTTACGGACAACCTTGTTAATGTAGATCTACCATTTTGAATCCGAGAACACACGTTCAGATATGTAGTAGACCTAAGTATAATCGGCGTTCTTTTTTGTTTGCTTTTTAATCTGAGAGTTCACATTTTTACACCATTCAGGATTTAAACGGATCAATAAATTGATACATTGTCGGATTTATCTTTTGTTGTTGCTCTTCGGGTTTAATTAGTTGCGCTTGCTCTATTTGTCCAGACAAATCTTCACTACGTTATTTGTACAAGTAATTACGTCAATCTGTCTTTCGACATTTCTCTTCTAAATCACAACAGATGAGGGTATTGATAATAATCTTCATCTCTAAGACAATACTGTACGTATTAATTACTACTACTACTATTACTAACTACTACTACTGCTACTACAACTACCACTACCACTACTACTACTACTACTACTACTACTACTACTACTACTACTACTACTACTACTACTACTATTATTATCACTGATATTACTGATAATCCTATTACTACACATATTACTACTACTGCTTCTACAACTACTACTACAATTGTTAATGCTACAACTACTACTAATGCTACTATTAATACTTCTAATTACCAATAATTACAAATCCTTTTTCTACGAATAATACTCTTTTACAACTATTGCTGTTAATATTACTACTATTAATGCTACTTTTATTACTGCTACTGCTGCTGGTACGTTTAATTATAACTACAACTACCACTACTACTACTACTACTATTAAAACTACTACTACTGCCACTACTATTGCTGCTACTACTCTACTTGTGCTACAAAGAAATGAACTTCTGGAATTATTAGCAAACAGAAAAAATAACTATGCCAGTTGTACGATAAATTTAATGATAATATAGTTATCCTACTACTTTGTGTAACAATCATATTTATATCTCAGAAATTCACACAATTATGTATAACCAACATTATAATTTTTTAAATATTTAGCGAAACTACACTGTTGATATATAATAATTTATAATATTGAAAGTTTAGAAATAATTAAATATTCATGTTTGTATGTTCAAAAGCTGTAAAAGTCATATGCTACAAATTTAAAATATCAATTTTGTATGGAAGATAATATATATCTACAATTGTAATACTTAATTACTGTACAATAATATTAATTATTTATTTATTTTAAATTTTGTGTTTTGTTTTTTGTAATAGTAGTACTTATACGTAAACAAGATACTACACAATTTGTATTTCTTCGTGTGAAATGTGTAAATTAGCATTTATGCATCCTAAATCTATAGCAATTATATTTTTATGTGATGAATTTAGCCAATTAATATGTATCTTAAATTTGTATAACGACTGTTATTACGATTAATATTAAAATGTATCTTTGTTATTCAACAATTTTTACAAAATGTGTATTTAAGCGCCATAAATTTCCAAACTGAATATTTATATGCCCAAGGTTAGCAGAATTCATATTTATATGTTAGAAATGTATGGAAATAATAAATGTCAGAAGGTTTTCAAGTTTATGCTGTATACGTGAGAAATATATAAAAATAAATTTTATGTATGAGAAATTAATAACAATAATATTTAAATGTGACAAATGCATAACACTACTATTTATACATGAGAAATGTATAACAATATTATTTGTACATGAGAAATGTATAGCAGTAAATTTAAACGAGAAATGTATAACAATACTATTTATACATGAGAAATGTAGAGCATTAAATTTATACACGAGAAATGTATAACAATACTATTTATATATGAGAAATTTAACTTAACTTAACTTAACGTCTTTATATTGGTTTAGAAGACCCTGCAGAGTCTGTATACAACCAGTTACATTTACATCACCTTGCTCTAAAAGCTATGCGCATCCAATTTATTCTTAAATGCATTAACTGTCCCTGCCTCCACTACCTCCCCTGGGAATGCATTCCAAGCAGACACCACTCTCTGACTAAAAAAATATTTCCTAATATCTAATCTGGACCTCTCTTTAGTCAGCTTATAGCTATGCCCTCGTGTTATTGTGGGTGGCTGTATTTTTAAAAAAACTTGTTATAGTCTAATTTATCCATTCATCTGATCATCTTATAAACCTGTATTAAGTCACCACGAATTCTTCTCTCTTCGAGACACTGTAAGCCGGCTTTTCTGAGTCGTTCCTCATAACTGTAATTCTGGATTCCCACTATCATATTTGTCGCTCTTTTTTGTATTCTTTCCAGCATGTTTATATCCCCTCTATGATAAGGACTCAACACCTGTACACAGTACTCCAATCTAGGTCTAACTAAAGCTTTATACAGTTTGACTATCACTTCCTTGCTCCTATGTTTAATATTTCTTTTTATCATACCTAACATTGCATTTGCCTTTTTCACTGCTACCTTAACTTGCTCACTCACCTTTCCTGAATGATATATTATAACCCCTAGGTCCCTTTCCTTATCTATCTTTCTAATATTGTTTTCTCCCATTCTGTAATTATGTTCCATATTGGATCTACCCATGTGGATGACTGTACATTTATCTACATTAAACTCCATTTGCCAGCTTACAGACCATTCTCGAATTTTATCTAAATCCGACCTCAATATATCCACTTCCGCTTTAGATGAGACACTACTGCATAGTTTTGTGTCATCAGCAAATTTTGCAATCATGGATCCAATATCAATGTCCAAATCACTTATATATATCAAGAACAAAATTGGTCCCAAAACCGAGCCCTGTGGCACACCACTTTTCACTTCACACCACTCAGAGTACTCCTTATTTATGCCCACCCGCTGCCTTCTTCCCGTTAACCAATTTTCAATCCATTTGGCAACTTCCCCACCTATTCCATGTGATTTTAACTTTCGAAATAATCTTTGATGAGGTACTCTATCAAAGGCCTTTGCAAAGTCTAGATAAATAATATCCACTGGCTCCCCCTTTATCTATGATTTTAGTAACCTCCTCCATGAATTCTAATAGATTTGTTAAGCATGATCTCTCTCTAGTAAACCCATGCTGACTATTTCTAATTAGATTACATTTGTCTAAATGCATTACAATGTTTTCGTTGATTATTGACTCTAACAATTTACAGACTATGCTCGTTAAACTCACCGGTCTATAATTTGCTGGATCTGATTTTTTGACTTTTTTGAATAAGGGGATCACTCCTGCATCTTTCCAATCCCGTGGAACAATCCCTTTTGTAAGTGATTGAGAACATAATATAGCCAAAGGTTTTGCTAGTTGGTCTCTAATTTCAAACAGCAATTTTGGATGAATACAATCTTAACCTGGACATTTATTCACTTTCAACCCCTCCAATGTTTTTAAAAACCATTTCCTCTGTAATACAGATTGATCTTAATCCCGCTGTATCCATGTCTCTTTGAAAAATATCTAAAGGCTCTGGGATCTTGGAGCAGTCCTCTTTTGTGTAGACTGTGCCAAAGTACTTCCCTACATGGAACACATTCCTCTTTTAGCGTTTCTAGAACTGTTTTAAAACTCTCCCACTCCTGTTCAACATCTGCTCCTACGACAATATCTTTTCAGATTATGTGGTTCGCTGCCTCTTTCATCCTCTTAACATCCTCTTTCATCCTGCCCTAGAGTAGTCGTATGTTCGCGTGTTTATGTTTACTTCTTTCCCTGCAATAAGATCCCATCGGATGATTTGATGGTCACTTGAGCCAAACAGTTCCCCAACGGTAACGTTTTCAATCATATTTTCCGCCGTAGTAAAAACTAGGTCGAGTAGGTTTTTGCCTCTGGTGGCTGCTTCTACGTGTTGAATTAAAAAATTGTCAGTTATGCACTTAACAAAAGGTTTTGACTCTACAAGTTCTTCTGCCATATCCCATTTTATTTCTGGAAAGTTTAAATCCCCCATTAATAATAATTTCCCTTCACTTGCTTTTGCTATGCTACTAATCAGCTCCTCATCTTCCTCTTTTTGACTTGATGGACATCTATAGCACACTCCAATCACTGTTTTTAACCCCCACTTTCTATTTCTCCCCATACACTTTCATTTTTGTTACCACATGATAAATAATCTTTGATCGTTATATTAACAGAATTTATACAGTATAATAAAAAGCCACCTCCCTTAATCTTGTCTCCAACTATCCTATCTTTCCTTAACATTGTATATCCCTCTATTTCAAGTTCACTATCTGCAATCTCCTCATATGTCCATGATTCTGTTAATCCTATTATATCTGGGTTTTCTTCTTCTACATACAGTTCCAATTCTTCTCTTTTATTTACTATGCTTCTCCCATTTGCATAAAAACATTTTAGTTTGTAATGTTGTTGGTTTTCCTCTTTTTTGCTTCTGCTTTATCATTTTAGTGTTTGCTTTTCCACAATTTATTTCACACTTCCCTGACACCAACTCTCCCCTTTGACTACATCCTCTATAGCACCCTATTGTAGGTCTATCTTTAGTCTCATACTTCATAGGCCTTACTAGTTTAAATTTCTAACCCAATGATTAAACATATACTTTGCTACAACATGCTGTCCTATCTCATTTAGATGTAAACCTCCCCTATCTAACATTTTACTTTTGTCTACTGTGACATCAATAAATTCCATTCCCATGTCCGCACACATCACCTGTAACCTAAGGTTGATACCTATTATTTTGCTATCTAGATAGTCTGACCCATCTGCTCTGTCTAAAATGCCCATCATTGTGACCTTTCTAAACCTTTTTTCCTTAAGTGTTCTCATAAGACTTTTATATTTATCCATAATTATTTCTGTACCATCTTTCTTTACATTATTTGTTCCTACCAATACTACCACATGACTGTTTCCTTTGTCATCTAACCTCTTTATTCTCCCCTCTATATCCTCTATTTTTGCTCCCCCAATATCTATTCTTTCAAACATGTGTTGTTTAGACAAATGTCTGCCAACCTCTCTCACCATTGAATCTCCTACTACCAATACTGACCCCTCACCTATATGTGCATACTTCTCTCCAAAGCTCTCTGCCCTGTGAACTGTTTCCTCACTCAAATCTCCCTTACTTCCTTGACTACACCTTGACTGCAGCTTCTTTAAAATTTCGTCCATTTTCACTTGTTTCCCTTCTATTTTCATCTGCCTCTTTTCTATCTCCCCCAATCTCTTCTCATTTTCCCTTATATTGCACTCCATTTGTGCCTGCCTCTCTTCAACTTTACATTTCTATTTATAGCAGTAAATTTATACATGAGAAATGTATAGCAGTAAATTTATACATGAGCAATTTATAGCAGTAAATTTATACATGAGCAATTTATAGCAGTAAATTTATACATGAGAAATGTATAGCAGTAAATTTATACATGAGCAATTTATAGCAGTAAATTTATACATGAGCAATTTATAGCAGTAAATTTATACATGAGCAATTTATAGCAGTAAATTTATACATGAGAAACGTATAGCAGTAAATTTATACATGAGAAACGTATAGCAGTAAATTTGTATATGAGAAATGTATAACAATAATATTTATATGTGACAAATGTATAAGACCACGACAAAGGTGGCTTACAGAAATATCTGAGGCAGTGAATGCCACTGTGCATTAGGCACACAGACGGGCTCGTTCTAGAGATCTGTTTATACCCTGACGATGAAAGGCATGACAAGATAAGCGAACAGAAGAAGCCAAAACAAGGAATAACAAATAATATGTATGCGTGAGACATGTAAAACAATAATATTTATACGTGAGAAATAAAGAACAAAAATATTTATACGTAGGAAATGAAAAACAATATATATATGCGAGAAATAAATAACAATAATATTTATACGTGAGAAATGTATAACACTAGCAGTTGTATTGGAAAAGCTGACAACAATAACATTTATGTTGAACAAAAGCTGAACAGTGTTCAACAAGGCTCTGACAGCGAGCAAGAAAATGCGCTGGTGTGTACCCGCCTTTGGTTGCTTTTGTACTTGGAGGCGGCTGAAGGCAAGTAGCGTCTCGCTTTACAACTCCGGCAATCGGATCTGTTGACAGGCAACAAGCTGCATAAACAGCTTCTCCTGTAGAAAAATAGGACTCCAGCAGGCAGCCCACGGAACAAAACTTGGATATCTGGTTCCAACAAGATCTAGTCAATCTGCCACATTAATGACACACCTATGGAGAAATAAAATGACGTAATATTCTTTGTTTTCTCAGACGAAAATATTCAATCAATTAATTCATAACCAAACATTGTGTTCATATTCTTCTTTACACTTTCATAAAAAATAATTGTTTCGATAAATTTCATTCTCCTGAATTTGTTAACGCAAAATGTTATTTCATCAAATCAATAACTACCATAACAGTCAGAGCAAGACATATGGTGGCCAGTTCTAAGGCATTAATAAACTCCCTCCACTTTGTTCGGTTTGCCATAGCTCTAATGGCTTCACTCTTCACGAAATTTCTCATATGGCTTTGTAAATATATTCCGAGGTGTAATGAAAAACGTGTATTTGGATCCTCCTGGCAGTAGTGCATTGCACGACTTCCCGGCAGACTCCTGGTCACGGGCTTCTACATAGAATGAAAGGATAGGAGACGATGGAGAGGGAGACCAAAATATCTGGGTTTCTTAAATATGTTACGTCAACTAAATTCTGCAACCATCGTCCTGATAAAATATCATCAGCGAACGTGTGTTAGTGGGGACGGGTTCAGCGCCCGTGTGTTACCGGGTATGAAACGTGAGCAAAATAATAGATCAATGTAACCTGCCAGGCATGCCGTCAAAGAGAACAGAGGGTTGTGTATGAGGCCAGCTGCTACATCCTATAGAAACCGTGCCTACAAAAAAGTACACGAATCGCTGTACAACCCATGGTAGAAGTGGAGCGACTTAGTCAGGCCAGACAGCGGAGAGTTGGCCATGGGGCCGGCTATTTCACCTTGTAGAAATTACACGTCACAAGAGGGCAAACAGAAGGCTCTGCAACACATGGTTGAAATGGTAGCGACTAAGTCAAGTCGGATTAAGTAGAAGTTACAAGGGGTCATTGACGTGTTTGTTTGCATACTCTTTTCTCTGTACAAATCGGACCGCTACCACCTTCTCTTCATCTCTCCCCACCCCCGGGTAGATAAGCAACTAAGAGGAAAAAGAAGTGTGTCTTAACGAATTTCAAACAATTCCAACTTGAATTTCTAATAATTTAAACTTGAATTTTTAACTATTGAAGCTTGAATTTCTAATAAATTAAACTTAAATATCTAATTATTTGAACTTCTAATATGTATGCGTGAGACATGTAAAACAAAAATATTTATACGTAGGAAATGAAAAACAATATATATATATGCGAGAAATAAATAACAATAATATTTATACGTTAGTTTCTAATTATTTAAACTTAAATGTCTAATTATTTGAAACTGAATGTCGATTTCTCTGAACTTTCTAACAGTAAGTAGGTGTATGCTTAGTTGTCTTAACTGACACATCTTTATCTCTTATTGTTTGGACAAATAATGCTCGCACAACAAAGTTGTGTATCCTTCATGTTCACATAATACACTTACACATATTCACTTTCAACCTTGTCACATAATACACTTACACATCATCACTTTCAACCTTGTCACATAATACACTTACACATCTTCACTTTCAACCTTGTCACATAATACACTTACACATCTTCACTTTCAACCTTGTCACATAATACACTTACACATCTTCACTTTCAACCTTGTCACAGGAAGAACTTACACACCTAAAAATATGTTCTCTCTCATATAAAAATACGTCCATATATAAAACTCTGTGTGTGTGTCTCTTTCTCTCTCTCTCTCTCCCTCTCTCTCTCTCTCTCTCTCTCTCTCTCGCTATAATACAGACATAAACCTACTCGCATATTTAAATATCTCATCTTTGTCACCTTCTTCTTCTTCTTCTTCTTCTTCTTCTTCTTCTTCTTTTTCTTCTTTTTTTTCTTGTTCTTTTTCTGCCTTCGTTCTCAAAATCCCGCTGCCAATCCCTTAACAGTGCTTTGTAAGTAGCAGGACGTAGTCCAGAGCATCAATTCTCTGTGTAGCTAGTTAACAGCTTGACCGCGATCTTTGCCCCTTTCGGTCCAACACATCAGTCTTCGGTAGGACCGTTATGACATTTTAAACTTGCAAATTGAAATCGTTTATCGTGTTCTAGCTAATTAGCGTACGAAGAAGAAGAAGAAGAAGAAGAAGAAGAAGAAGAAGAAGAAGTTCTAGCTAATTAGCGTACGAAGAAGAAGAAGAAGTTCTAGCTAATGTTCATGCTCAAGTCCGTTTCATTTCTTGCAGGGAAATGTGTACATTAGTCCGTTCCGATGTCACGCTGGCCATAATCGGCCACATCTTAGAGTCTCTGACCACCGGCACAGCATCAACTAGCAGGCATGTTGAGTAGCAAACTACATTCAACACTTGACCCGTAATTAGCTACATTCTTTTCATTAATTTTATTTTTAAACATAAGCAAACAAAGTGTGAGCCATGATCGATCGATGTTTCTAAATAAGCTGGTCTCAGTTCAATGTTTATACAACACTTTGATAAACTCTTTGTCAGTACAGGAAGTTGCAAGTATGTACCGAGAACAAGACCTTCCATCCCAATCTAGACCTTCCATCCCAATCTAGACCTTCCATCCCAATCTAGACCTTCCATCCCAATCTAGACCTTCCATCCCAATCTAGTGCATTTGTCCAATCTAGAGCTTTTATCCAACCTAGAGCTTTCATCCTTCTTCTTCTTCCTACGCTGTCAGACGTCAACTTGAATTTTTTTCGAAGAAAGCAGCGGTCATCCTGAGGCTGTCGACACTGCCATTGAGCTTGTCTAGTGTTGGCACTGGTGATGGCCACATCTGCTTTCTCTGGTCCTCGTATGTCGGGCAATTTTGCAGCAGATGTTCAGCGGTCATTTTCCCTGTGCCACAGGTGCATTCGTCAGTACCACCTATCTTCAGTTTATTGAATAGATGGTACCTCAGTCTGTTGTGGCCTGTGCGGAGTCTGAAGACCACGACCTGCTCTTTTCTGTTCATCTGGTAGTAGGCATAATTTTGTGTGTAGCCAGTATGTTCTGTTTCCCATTTGGTCATGTATCTAGCTCTAATAAGCCTTTTGGACTCTTCGTAGGTCACACTAGAATCTGGTTGTGGTAGTCTTGCACCTTCTTTTGCCAGTCTGTCTGCCTCCTCGTTGCCTTGGATGTTACAATGGGATGGAACCCCCTGTACCACTACTCTTTTTGGTGTGGACTGCTGGCATAGTTGACAGAGTACTGCTCTTAAATCATTACGTTCAGTATTTTTCTGGCTTTTTAGTGCTGTGACTACGGCCAGGGTATCTGTAAACAGGACTATCTGGCTTTCATCGCTTTCGCCTATCAACATTGCTTCTACTGCAGCCTTCAATGAGTATTCATCCAATCTATAGTTTTCGTCCCAATCTAGAGCTTTCATCCCAATTTAGAGCATTCATCTTAATCTTGAGCTTTCATCCTAATTTAGAGCTTTCATCCCAATCTAGAGCTTTCATCTTAATCTAGAGCTTTCATCCTATTCTAGAGCTTTCATCCCAATTTAGAGCTTTCATCCAAATCTAGAGCTTTCATCCTAATCTAGATCTTTCATCCCAATCTAGAAACAAACTCAACACTCAGCAGACTTTTGAGCTGTGTATCTGACGGTCTCTGCAATGTCACGAGTTGGTGTCTTCTGTCAATGGTGATCAATTCTTAATCGTGCCTTCAGTGTGGCAGTGATCTTAGTCACACACTGATTCCATCAGAAAATCACACAGGCCATGGAGTCAGGCCATAAATATTGAAGATTAAGTCTGAACATTGCCTCATGTTGATACTTCTGGTGGATCCGACTTAATGTTTTCTTCATGCCTTTAGTCTTCCAATTTTGTAAATCATTTGATTTATTTTGTAATGTTATATGCTATCTTCAGTTTTTGTTGTGCTATCTTCAGTTTTTGTTGTGCTATCTTCAGTTTTTGTTGTGCTATCTTCAGTTTTTGTTGTGCTATCTTCAGTTTTTGATGTGCTATTTTCAGTTTTTGTTGTGCTATCTTCAGTTTTTGTTGTGCTATCTTCAGTTTTTGTTGTGCTATCTTCAGTTTTTGTCGGGTTATCTTCAGTTTTTGTTATGTTATCTTCTTTGGTTGTGTGATCTTCAGTTTTTGTTGTGCTATCTTCTGTTTTTGTCGTGTTATCTTCAGTTTTTGTTCTGTTATCTTCAGTTTGGTTGTGCTACCTTCATTTTGGTTGTTCTCTTCAGTTTTGGGTGTTCTGTCTCCAGTTCTGTTTGTCTTCCCTTTTGGACCAGTCAACCCGGCCCCCTTTCTCATTTTTGTAATCTAGCTCTTCAGTCGGCGCGAATCAACAACGTTTGTTCATGTCTTCATTGATAATAATCTCCTTTTGTACACAATAGCTGAGAAACATTCTCTTTGAACCACTTCAGACCCTGTACAGGCCCCAACAGGTCGAGATATAATCTATTCAACAAACTTAAGATATGAAATATCAACGACTGTGTCTGCGGCTCTGACCAAATGACTCCTGCTCGTCTGCTGCATACGTGCCCACTACACGAATGACTGAGAAAACACAACTGGCCATCACTAGTACCAGTCTTGGACAAGAGATAGCAATATCATCTTCTTGTCTGTTCGCTGTTTCATGTAGTTATATTCTTGTTGACGCCTGAAAGTGACGAAACAGAAGGCCTCTCCGTCTCATTCTTTTTATTGAAAGGGCAGATCTAATTATTTTGGTTGATTGTTTTCTTCTTGGAGTGGGTCATATCACACTCGGTATCTTTCACTCGACAATCCAAAAGAAGAAGTTATTGTCTAGCCTTGCTGTTCAATTCGTTTATTGACCCAGGTCTCATCACCCAGGTCTTACCATCACCCAGGTCTCACCCCCACCCATGTCTCACCACCCCAGCCTCACCACTTCCCAAGCCTCACCCCCATCCACGTCTCATCCAGACCACCATCCAGACTTAACGTAATGTACCACTATCACACCAAGAACACGTTTTGATAAGCTCTATGTCTTCTGCTACTTGCAATCAGCATTGTGTCACAACAGGAGGTCCCTAAGGTACAGCCACACCCACTTCCCACCCAACAAGCTCAGATAAGAAGGACGGCTACAATGGATCTCTAAAATCATCTGCCTCTTGCCTTGATGGGGTAATCTCACAGGCTCTCACAAGTCCACGTCGTGGCCGTATCGTTCTACCAATATTATTGTCTGTCTCTGGTGGGTTAACCTTTCATGTGTCAATCCATGACAGTTCTCAGTTAATTGTTTGTCTTCTGATATGGTCAAAATATCCCAAATGTCAAACTTTTGTCTAAACATAAGTCCGGTTCATCATTACTCCTAGAGATGTGCCTCAGATGTCAGTGTTCATGTAAGGAGTTACCTGCTTGTCTGTGCCACCAACATCAGTTTCCAGCCTTCCTCTTCGTGGGTAGTGCGTCAGCCAGAAAAATGAAGGGTGTAATAGCTGAGATGGCGTCGCAACTTTGCTGGAAACGAGGGACATCGGAGTGTTAATGTGCGACCAGATGGATGTTAGTT
Source organism: Ariolimax columbianus (assembly GCA_036924085.1). NCBI lineage: Eukaryota > Metazoa > Mollusca > Gastropoda > Stylommatophora > Arionidae > Ariolimax > Ariolimax columbianus. The sequence goes on along the minus strand of JAVGWX010000021.1, from coordinate 24,848,010 downwards.
GAGTGTCGTTGCCTTATATTGGCGAGGAGCGTTGTTTTCAATCACAGACCGCGTCCTGTTGGTTATATCAGGGCATGCTCACGATCTTTGTGAGGCTACCCGCTTGGGATTACTTTTGGTAGGGACTGAATTATTTTGTATTAAAGTGTACCTGTCATTAGTGGACATTCCGTCATTAGTGGACCTGTCATTAGTGGACCTGTCATTAGTGGACATCCCGTCATTAGTGGACCTGTCATTAATGGACCTATCATTAGTGGGCATCCCGTCATTAGTGGACCTGTCATTAGTGGACCTGTCATTAGTGAACCTGTCATTGTGGACCTATCATTAGTGGACTTGTCCTGTGGACCTACTGTCATTAGTGGACCTGGTATTAGTGGCCTCCAATGACTGGTCCAACTATTGTGGGCGCTAAGAACTGAGCTACAAGCAGTTTGAAAATACAATAAAGAAATAAAATGTTCTCGCTGTCCTGTATAAAAAATTAGGTCATTTTGAGCCAGGGTCAATTGTAACCTTACCTTAATTGGTTTGCTGAGGGCACAATGCCGCTACGTTCAGAGATGTTGGTGTCTGCACGTTCTATTGTTCACGTGCCAAAGGGTCTTAACGATTGCAGCGTGCACATGTGGAGGCTAACACATTCTGGATCCCCCAGGAACATAAGGCTGCATCTGTCGATCAGCAGACATGCGTGGTCTTCACTGGTCAAGTACTAGAATGTAGCTGGGGTGTGGGGTCTGGATGTGGGGTCTGGATGTGGGGTGTGTAGTGTGGGGTCTGGATGTGGGGTGTGTAGTGTGAAGTGTGGCTACTGCAGTAGGTATCATCTAGTAGACTGTAACTAGCTTGTAGGGTGTGGCTAAGTCTCAGCTTCTAGATTGTAACGCTATTTTCTCTGTAAACTCACCGGTGTATTTGTTGTGCTAACAGCAGTGTTGCTATAAAAACGACTGAATCGAAAATACCATTTCCGCTTACCCCAAAAACAATAAAATGGTGTTTTACTTTAGAAAATTTATCAATTATTTATTTCTGTTTCACATGGACTTGGAAGGTTATTCCATTATTGATTGTGATGTAAGTTAGGTTGTTGTAACGGATATTTCTGAGGTAGGTCTTTTTACTTTGTTTATGTAGATGTTATAAATAGGTTTGTAGGTGAAACTAACAGATATAACGATCTGGTTAGGAACACTATCAGTGCTTTGTGACATTTTCGTGGATTTATAAGACAGCTGGTGAACCCAAAAATGGGTGTCTAATATTTGTGGTGATATTTTTAAGAAATGGGGAAACTAGAATTATACTTTTGTTTTCCGTCATGTCGTTAATTCCCTATGCTGTACTCTGTCACACTCCTTCTTGCAGTATACGAAGAACGCGCAAATGGTCTTCTGTACTTCCAGATATGTTTCTGCTAGTGTCCCTGCACGCAATACTGCTTCTTGTATGCCGCTTTTCTGTGTACATCCAAATTGTTCATCGTGAAATTGTTTGTCTACTCTACACCGAATTCTCTCCTGTATAACTTTAAGCAGCCTCTTAATGGTGCGGTTACTGCACTTAAACTACTAAACTGGCTTGGGAATCAGGGGCCTAGCTACTGCAATACACAACAACAACAACAACAACAACACAGCAACAGAAGTAAAATAATGGGGGGGGGGGGTGCGAGGGGGGAATGGAAGCTGTGACAAGCAAGATTGCGTGACAAGTACAAATGTCCGGAGTAGATAGGAACCAGGAATTATTTCTCGGGGATAAAACTGCAAGCATTTATCCGTTCTCTGGGCCCAGGCTATCCCAGACGTATCACCGACATGCTCCTTGAAATGTATCGACAACAAACAAACAAAAACATCAAACAGAAACACCACCCAAAAACACACCACACAAAAACACCACACAAAAACACCACCCAAAAACACAACACAAAAACACCACACAAAAACACCACACAAAAATACAACACAAAAACACCACACAAAAACACCACACAAAAACACCACCCAAAAACACCACCCAAAAACACACAACACAAAAACACCACACAAAAACACCACACAAAACACCACGCAAAAACACCACACAAAAACACCACACAAAAATACAACACAAAAACACCACCCAAAAACACACCACACAAAAACACCACACAAAAATACAACACAAAAACACCACACAAAAACACCACACAAAAACACCACACAAAAACACCACACAAAAATACAACACAAAAACACCACACAAAAACACCACACAAAAACACCACACAAAAACACCACACTCCCTGTTGTTGTTGTTGTTGTTGTTGTTGTTCTTCTTCTTCTTCTTCTTCTTTTTCTGCTTCTTCAGCCCCACACAATATCACACAACACAACGCCACAAATCCCCACACAACACAATCCCACACAACACAACCTCACACAGCCCTACAGAACACAATCCCACACAACACAACCTCACACAGCCCTACAGAACACAATCCCACACAACACAACCTCACACAGCCCTACAGAACACAATCCCACACAACACAACCTCACACAGCCCTACAGAACACAATCCCACACAACACAACCTCACACAGCCCTACAGAACACAATCCCACACAACACAACCTCACACAGCCCTACAGAACACAATCCCACACAACACAACCTCACACAGCCCTACACAACACAACCCCATACAACACAACCTCACACAGCCCCACACAACACAATCCCACACAACACAACCTCACACAGCCCTACAGAACACAACCCCACACAACACAACCTCACACAGCCCTACACAACACAACCCCACACAACACAACCTCACACAGCCCTACAGAACACAATCCCACACAACACAACCTCACACAGCCCCACACAACACAATCCCACAGAACACAACCTCACACAGCCCCACACAACACAACCCCACACAACACAACCTCACACAGCCCTACACAACACAACGCCACAAATCCCCACACAACACAATCCCACACAACACAACCTCACACAGCCCTACAGAACACAACCCCACACAACACAACCTCACACAGCCCTACAGAACACAATCCCACACAACACAACCTCACACAGCCCTACAGAACACAACCCCACACAACACAACCTCACACAGCCCTACAGAACACAACCCCACACAACACAACCTCACACAGCCCTACAGAACACAATCCCACACAACACAACCTCGCACAGCCCCACACAACACAACCCCACACAACACAACCTCACACAGCTCTACAGAACACAACCCCACACAACACAACCTCACACAGCCCTACAGAACACAACCCCACACAACACAACCTCACACAGCCCTACAGAACACAATCCCACACAACACAACCTCACACAGCCCCACACAACACAACCCCACACAACACAACCTCACACAGCCCCACACAACACAACCCCACACAACACAACCTCACACAGCCCTACAGAACACAACCCCACACAACACAACCTCACACAGCCCTACAGAACACAATCCCACACAACACAACCTCACACAGCCCCACACAACACAACCCCACACAACACAACCTCACACAGCCCCACACAACACAACCCCACACAACACAACCTCACACAGCCCTACAGACACAACCCCACACAACACAACCTCACACAGCCCTACAGAACACAATCCCACACAACACAACCTCACACAGCCCCACACAACACAACCCCACACAACACAGCCTCACACAGCCCTACAGAACACAACCCCACACAACACAACCTCACACAGCCCCACACAACACAACCCCACACAACACAACCTCACACAGCCCTACAGAACACAATCCCACACAACACAACCTCACACAGCCCCACACAACACAACCCCACACAACACAACCTCACACAGCCCTACAGAACACAACCCCACACAACACAATCCCACACAGCCCTACAGAACACAACCCCACACAACACAACCTCACACAGCCCTACAGAACACAACCCCACACAACACAACCTCACACAGCCCTACAGAACACAACCCCACACAACACAACCCCACACAACACAACCTCACACAGCCCTACAGAACACAACCCCACACAACACAACCTCACACAGCCCCACACAACACAACCCCACACAACACAACCTCACACAGCCCTACAGAACACAACCCCACACAACACAACCTCACACAGCCCTACAGAACACAATCCCACACAACACAACCTCACACAGCCCCACACAACACAACCCCACACAACACAACCTCACACAGCCCTACAGAACACAACCCCACACAACACAACCTCACACAGCCCTACAGAACACAACCCCACACAACACAACCTCACACAGCCCTACAGAACACAACCCCACACAACACAACCTCACACAGCCCTACAGAACACAATCCCACACAACACAACCTCACACAGCCCTACAGAACACAACCCCACACAAACCAACCAGACAGGACCTGGCAAGCCTTCCCTTCCTCATTCTTCTAGCCAGACTGCACGAGTGTAGGCTGTCTCCATGGTCGCCGCTTGCAGGCGCATTAGGGTCTTGGCCAGCAATAGTTCGTTGACTCTGATGTAAGCAGCCAACTATGAGTCGCTGAACCAGGTGTATGAAGCCAGCTATGAGTCGCTGACCCTGGTGTATGAAGCCAGCTATGAGTCGCTGACCCAGGTGTAGGAAGGTAGCTATGAGTCGCTGACCCAGGTGTAGGAAGCCAGCTATAAGTCGCTGACCCTGGTGTATGAAGCCAGCTATGAGTCGCTGACCCTGATGTAAGCAGTTATGGGTCGCTGACCTTAATGCAAGCAGTTAGCTACGAGTCGCTGACCCTTATGCAAGCAGTTAGCTGCGAGTCCCTGGCTGCGGCCAGCTCGCTCACCACAGCGTCCTTGGTCCAGAATGGGTTAACACACGTGACAGACACGAGCGATGATTATACATCCCATTTATGAATTAAAAAATGATAAACTTGCAGAGTGTTTCATCTTTTAGATAGGTTGTACAGGCCTGCCTCTGTGACTTGTAGTGTCTGTAGGAGAGGGTAGTACACCAGTACTAGATACTATTCGTTGCTCTCCTATCGCGTCATGGTAACACCCAGGTGTAAATAATACACCGATGTAAATTATAAACTGATATAAACTAACTGTCATCAAAAATAGATCAGACCAATAAAAGATAATCCAATCAAAGGAAATGAAATAACTGAGTTGATCGATTGAAGATCAGTCGCAAGGAATGCCGAACAGCAATCTTGGACCAAGTTAAATGCACTGAATGCTATAACATCAAAGCCGCAACGAAATGAAGTGAGGCATATTCGAGTTAAAGGATATCAGAGTCCCAGTAATAGGAGCAAATTAAAGGCAAGGGCGCGGAAAGAGTTCAAATAGGTTTAAGAGGTTAATAAAAATGATAAAATAAGGAGAACACATGGAAGAAGGACAAAGATAATGTGATAGTAGATAAACATGAGAGACTTACCAGCAGGAGCAAGTGTTTTCTAAGTTTTAGGTTAATGAGAACATGCGTTGTTGTTGTTGTTGTTGTTGCTGGTATCAGAAAGGTAACGTTAACAGGAGAATAATGAAAGCAATGCGAATAAATGACAGGCAAAGAAGCCCTGGTAAGATAAATGGTTAGAGAATTGAAGACATGTACAATTCTATCTGTGACGTTACAGGGGTAAATATGGACACAAACAGCACGAATTTTACACAAGGAAGGAATCAAACGTTCAACTCTTGCCGGACATTAAGCGACTCCTCAGTATCCCCCATCTTACCGTACAGTAAGCGACTCCTCAGTATTCCAAATCTTACCGTACAGTAAGCGACTCATCAGTATTCTCCATCTTACCGTACAGTAAGCGACTCCTCAGTATCCCCCATCTTACCGTACAGTAAGCGACTCCTCAGTATTCCAAATCTTACCGTACAGTAAGCGACTCCTCAGTATTCTCCATCTTACCGTACTGTAAGCGACTCCTCAGTATCCCCCATCTTACCGTACAGTAAGCGACTCCTCAGTATTCCAAATTTTACCGTACAGTAAGCGACTCTCCATTATGCGTCTAGGGAAACAACGTTAGCTTGTTCAACACTAATGTCAAGCCAATCAAACTATGTCGCTGGGCAACATGGAGTGCAACTAACGTATCACACCCAGCTTGTTCAACACAATTTAAGATCAATCCAAATATAAGGCTCGGAGCATGGCATGTAGCTAAGGGTTTCACATCCAGACTGTAGACCACCAACAGATGTCTCCGTCACATCCAGACCTCCACCAACAGGTGTCTCCGTCACATCCAGACTGTAGACCTTCACCAACAGGTGATTCCGTCACATCCAGACTGTAGACCTTCACCAACAGGTGTCTCCGTCACATCCAGACTGTAGACCTTCACCAACAGATGTCTCCGTCACATCCAGACTGTAGACCACCAACAGATGTCTCCGTCACATCCAGACTGTAGACCATCACCAACAGATGTCTCCGTCACATCCAGTCCTTCACCTACAGGTGTCTCCGTCACATCCAGACTGTAGACCTCCACCAACAGATGTCTCCGTCACATTCAGACTATAGACCACCAACATATGTCTCTGTCACATCCAGACCTTCGCCAACAGGTGTCTCCGTCACATCCAGACTATAGACCTTCACCAACAGATGTCTCCGTCACATCCAGACTATAGACCACCACCAGGTGTCTCCGTCACATCCAGACTGTAGACATCCACCAACAGATGTCTCCGTCACATCCAGACTGTAGACCTCCACCAACAGATGTCTCCGTCACATCCAGACTGTAGACCTCCACCAACAGATGTCTCCGTCACATCCAGACTGTAGACCTTCACCAACAGATGTCTCCGTCACATTCAGACTCTAGACCTTCACCAACAGATGTCTCTGTCCCATTCAGACTGTAGACCTTCGCCAACAGATGTCTCCATCACATCCAGACTGTAGACCTTCACCAATAGATGTCTATGTCACATCCAGACTGTAGACATTCACCAACAGATGTGTCCGTCACATCCAGACTGTAGACATTCACCAACAGATGTCTCCATCACATCCAGACTGTAGACCTTTACCAACAGATGTGTCCGTCACACCAAGACTGTAGACATTCACCAACAGACGTGTCCGTCACATCCAGACTGTAGACATTCACCAACAGATGTGTCCGTCACATGTAACTAGGAGTATCACATCCAGACTGTAGACCGTCACCAACAGACGTCTCCGTCACATCCAGACTGTAGACCTTAACCAACAGATGTCTCCGTCACATCCAGACTGTAGACCTTCACAAACAGATGTCTCCGTCACATCCAGACTTTCACCAACAGATGTCTCCATCACATCCAGACTGTAGACCTTTACCAACAGATGTCTATGTCACATCCAGACTGTAGACCTTTACCAACAGATGTCTCCGTCACATCCAGACTGTAGACATTCAGCAACAGATGTGTCCGTCACATCCAGACTGTAGACATTCACCAACAGATGTGTCGGTCACATGTAACTAGGAGTATCACATCCAGACTGTAGACCGTCACCAACAGACGTCTCCGTCACATCCAGACTGTAGACCTGCACAAACAGATGTCTCCGTCACATCCAGACTTTCACCAACAGATGTCTCCGTCACATCCAGACCTTCACCAACAGATGTCTCCGTCACACACTTTATGATCGGTTGACCCGGATGCAAAACATGTACAAACATGTAACACAGAACACATCAACAAACGAAACAGCTGAGATTTGGGAGAGAAAGTGAAGATTGATATGACACACCCTTCGAATAAATCCTGACACGAGCAAAGAGAATGGTGGAAAGGTTAAGCGCGCTAGGCTAAGGATGCTAGGCTAAGCACGCTAGGCTAAGAACACTAGGCTAAAACACTAGGCTAATCACACTAGGATATTCACGTCTGTGTGTCCGTGTTTTTCGTCTGTGTGTTTATATATATGTATAGAGAGAGAGAGAGAGAGAAAGAAATACGATCACCAGGTCAAAACTTGTTAACATGATAATATTCTTTGATTGGTCAATAAAGCATCCTTTAAGTCATTGCACATTCTTCTTGTACTCCTTATACTCCAGCCGGAGTATAGAGCCCCAACTATAGTTGGCTTTTGCTGAGTTAGGTTACTTTCTGTAGTATTATGTTTCACATGATGAGGTTGCTGGCTTCATGCATAACTCTATTTTGCTGCCTGCTACAACATGCATGTGGGTGTAGGGGCCAGTAAGGGATCGCGAGATCCCCTCAGGTAAGTCATTGAACCCTTTCAGTGACTGTTAGTTAATGATGACCAAGGAGGGTGTTCCAACCGTTTAAATCAGACAAGTTACAATGCTTGCTACGGACCCGTTGCTGCTATCTGCCCTACATTTAGCCAGGTAAAACATCTAGGAGTCACGTAAAACATAGGAGTCAGGTAAAACATAGGAGTCAGGTAAAACATAGGACTGAGGTAAAACATCTAAGAGTCAGGTAAAACAGAGGCGTCAGGTAAAACAGAGGCGTCAGGTAAAACAGAGGCGTCAGGTAAAACATAGGAGTCAGGTAAAACATAGGAGTCAGGTAAAACATCTAGGAGTCAGGTAAAACATCTAGGAGTCAGGTAAACCATAGGAGTCAGGTAAAATATCTAGGAGTCAGGTAAAACATCTAGGAGTCAGGTAAACCATAGGAGTCAGGTAAAACATAGGCGTCAGGTAAAACAAAGCACTGAAGTAAAACATCTAGGAGTCAGGTAAAACAGAGGCGTTAGGTAAAACAGAGGCGTCAGGTAAAACATAGGACTGAGGTAAAACATCTAAGAGTCAGGTAAAACAGAGGCGTCAGGTAAAACAGAGGCGTCAGGTAAAACATAGGAGTCAGGTAAAACATCTAGGAGTCAGTTAAAACATAGGAGTCAGGTAAAATGCTGAATATTCTCGACAGGGCAAACTGCGAGTCTAAATGACACTGATACTGGAATGTAGGTGGCACAGTACAGTAGTAGTAGGCTCTACAGAACAATTCTAGGCGCCTTGGTAACTAGGCGCCCGGGAATTTGTTTTTCCCTCCCTTAAGAAAAAGACTAAATGCCGCTATTGGCAGCCTGTGGACAGAAGTCACGTGTAGCGGTGACATGAAGACCGGCCGAACCAAGTTAGCACTACTAAGCTGGAATCTAAATTTACAAATCTTCACAGACGGTGTTTTATCAGAGCAAGTTCAAATTTTGGAGGCTCGGTAAAGCAAGGACAAGATTTATTACATGTTGTTTGTGTGTACTTGTCAGTAAGCGAGTTTTGTTCCTGACGGCTGGAACACTTCTTGGTGTGAGCCTGCATTGGCTCTCTGTTGAAGTTCTTCGCCAGGACTAGTTTCACTATTTTTTTTTAGCGGCAATAGCTTTTTTGTCACGAGCACAGCGCGAGGGCTCATCAAAGGAAGCGAAGGTTGTAGAATCCGGGTATGTGCTTGTGACGTCGTATATCACACCTTGGCAATTTTACATCTAACACATTTTTTTTTGTCTCGGGGAAAGGAGTGATGTTGTTGGTCTCTCTATGTGGCTGCAGGCTTGATGTGACTAACGTAGCCAAGAGTTAACATAAGGTTATGTGTGTAGCATATGTGCTTTCTGGTCTGTCTGTGTGTTGGTACGAACATCCGTATAGCTATCCATTCAGACATCCTTCAATGCATATACACGATTGATATCCATTCATTATTTCAGTGATTCTTTCCATTCGTTGAGAATCTATCTATCTATCTATCTATCTATCTATCTATCTATCTATCTATCTATCTATCTATCTATCTGTCTGTCTGTCTGTCTGTCTGTCTGTCTGTCTGTCTGTCTGTCTGTCTGTCTGTCTGTCTGTCTGTCTGTCTGTCTGTATGTATGTCTGTCTGTCTGTCTGTCTGTCTGTCTGTCTGTCTGTCTGTCTGTCTGTCTGTCTGTCTGTCTGTCTGTCTGTATGTCTGTATGTCTGTCTGTCTGTCTGTCCGTGTGTCTGTCTGTATGTCTGTATGTCTATCTGTCTGTCTGTCAGATTAACTCTCAATCACACACAGACCAACCCTCTCACACACAGACCAACCCTTTAACGTACACAGACCAACCCTCTCAAACACACAGACCAACCGTCTTACTTACACAGACCAACCCTCTCAAACACACAGACCAACCCTCTTACGTACACAGACCAACCCTCTCAAACACACAAACCAACCCTCTCAAACACACAGACCAACCCTCTCAAACACACAGACCAACCCTCTCAAACACACAGACCAACCCTCTTACTTACACAGACCAACGCTCTTAAACACACAGACCAAATCGCTCACGTACACAGACCAACCCTCTCAAACACACAGACCAACCCTCTCAAACACACAGACCAACCCTCTCAAACACACAGACCAACCCTCTCACACACAGACCAACCCTCTCAAACACACAGACCAACCCCCTCAAACACACAGACCAACCCTCTCACACAGACAGACCACCCTCTCAGACACACAGACCAACCCTCTCAGACACACAGACCAACCCTCTCACACACACAGACCAACCCTCTCAAACACACAGACCAACCCTCTCAAACACAGACCAACCCTCTCACACACAGACCAACCCTCTCAAACACACAGACCAGCCCTCTCACACACAGACCAACCCTCTCACACACAGACCAACCCTCTCACACACAGACCAACCCTCTCACACACAGACCAACCCTCTCAAACACAGACCAACCCTCTCACACACAGACCAACCCTTTAACGTACACAGACCAACCCTCTCAAACACAGACCAACCCTCTCACATACAGACCAACCCTCTCACACACAGACCAACCCTCTCACACACAGACCAACCCTCTCACACACAGACCAACCCTTTAACGTACACAGACCAACCCTCTCAAACACAGACCAACCCTCTCACACACACAGACCAACCCTCTCATACACACAGACCAACCCTCTCACACACACAGACCAACCCTCTCACACACACAGACCAACTCTCTCAAACACACAGACCAACCCTCTCACACACACAGACCAACCCTCTCAAACACACAGACCAACCCTCTCACACACACAGACCAACCCTCTTAAACACACAGACCAACCCTCTCAAACACACAGACCAACCCTCTCACACACACAGACCAACCCTCTCACACACACAGACCAACCCTCTCAAACACACAGACCAACCCTATCACGTACTCAGACTAACTCTTTCCAGTCTCGGTTGTCATATGTCTCCGAAAGTTGTTTTCTAGAAACGGGTTGTCTTCTTCAGAAGAGCATGTTTGTGTGTGAATGTGTGTCTGTGTGTGTGTCTGTGTTTGTGAATGTGTGTGAATGTTATTCTGTGTGTGTGTGAATGTGGCTCTGTGTATATGAATGTATATGTGAATGTGTGCCTGTGTGTGTGTGTGAATGTATGTGTGTCTGTGTGGGTGAATGTGTGTGTCTATATGTGTGTGTGTTTGTATTAGTGTATGGAAGTGTGTGTGAATGTGTGCCTGTGTGTGTGCATGTGTTTGTGTGTTTATGTGTTTGTGTGTGTGAATTTGTGTCTTTGTGTGTATGTGTGTGTGTGTGTATGTGAATGCGTGCATGTGTGTGTGTGAGTGTGTGCCTGTGTGTGTGTGAATGTGTGTGTGTATGTGTGTTTGCAGGTGAGATAACCTCTAACCCAATTGTCGTGTTAGGAAAACAAACCGGCAGCAGCCCTTGGCATTCACTTGTCCTGGTATATCGAGTCAACTTTCACGGATGCCTGCATGTTTCAGAGCCAGGCCGGTCAAGCTCTTGTAAGTAATTATCCTTATCTAGCGGCGTATCAGCCTGCTGGCTGTTCGCTCCTCATCCAGACAGTCAGTCTATTTAGCCAGTCGTTATTCCGGCAGCTTCCCCATCCCCCTACAACCATCCCCCTGCAACCATCCCCCTGCAACCATCACCTCCACCCGACACCGACAGGGTATCTTGTCAAGCGACTGGTTTTGTTTCTCTTGCTAGTCTCTTCTCTGTTAATTGCTGTTATTGTTTTTGTTTATACCTGTCGTTCCTAGTCATGATTCTAGTCATGTAGTAGTAGTTCTCTCCATTCACAATCTTTATTATGTATTTCTTTTGTTCTTTTCACTTGAATCTTTCTCTGCTTCCTTCTTTCACATAAACGTTTCTCTTCATGTTTTCATTTCTCTTTTCTTCGAAACGATTCTCTCTTCATGTTTTCATGTTTTCATTTCTCTTTTCTTCGAAACGTTTCTCTTCATGTTTTCCTGTTATCATTTCTCTTTTCTTCGAAATGATTCTCTGTTCATGTTTTCAGTTTACAATTTCTCCAATCACATAAACGTCATTTCATTCACTTCTTATGTCTATCTTCACTTTAACAAAAAGATTAGAATAAAAAGTAGCAACCACATCACAGAAGTGATATGCACGACGATTGAAGACATTTGGTCATGTTCAAGTAAGATGAATGACTATTTATCTTAAAAGGTCACTCATTTCCGCTGCATGTGAAGCACAACTTTTCGACAACTAAGATATCTAGTCTTTCTGTCCAGAGTTACCCACTGCATGTCTCTCGTCTGTCTGTTTCAAGCTCCCTTCTCCATGTGCGTCATTGTCTCTCTATGTCTCTTACCCTGGTTGTTCTATATAATAGGCTGCCTTGTAATGTTGTCATCTATTGTTCTGAATGTGTGTCCTATCCACCCACAATGTTTTCTCTTTTTCTTGTCTTTTGTGTCCTCCTTAATCTTGGCTTGGCTTGGCTTGGCTTCGTTCGTTCTCAATCTCCCGTTACCAAACCCTGAAAGGGCTTAAGCAGCAGAATGTAGTCCAGAGAACGGAAGGCGTTGTGTCGTAGTTTACAGCTTTACTGCGATATTTGCACCTTATCGGGTTAGCATTCCCTCTTCGATCCCTTCTCCTTAGCCAGTCTGCCCTGCTGCAGCCTGTTATCCAGGATCACCGCGTGGAGGCGTAGAAGGGTCTTGGCAGCTCTAGTTCGCTGGCCCTGACGCTAGCAGTCAGCTTTGGGTCACTGACCACTGCGGGTCATGCGGTGGTCAGCATCTTGGTCCAGTCCTCTTTAACCTGATCGCGAAGACATGATCGTTGACTTGATTGTACCTGAGCAGGGTTGTGGATGTTCTTTACCTTAGTAGAAGGAAACTAACACGGTCATATTTTCTCTCGCTGAATATATTAATATTCGTTTTGTGTGGGTGTTAAAATGGTTATGTCCACTAATTTAATGGTCAGACTTCCAATGCGTCCACTTTTGGTCTGTCTATTTCCTTCTCAACCACCAGCAAGTTTCTTTGGTACAGGCACCTTATGTCCCGTGTTCCGATCCTTGATATTTTCTATATTTCGCTGACAGGGTTTTTCTTGGTGTTGCAGTGGGGTTTTGGGCAGTCATCACTATTACGTCTATTCGGACATGTCTCTGTCTAGGTTTTTGTCTATATATCTAAGAAAAACTGAAACATGAATATCTATGTCCATGTTCGTGTCTATATGTCCAGGAATGGGGAGGAAGACTAACGTCTGGTCAGGCAAAATATATTGGTCAGACATGTTAGTCAAGGTCAGGCATAACATACTGGCCAACATACCTCGGCTTCCTAGTAGCCTTCCCTGGAAACGGGCTGTTTTCATGGCAGCCTGGCTAACGGGGTGAGGGGTCGATGTGATCCCCGTAATAGTGAGTGACACGCAGATGAAGCCAAGCATAGCACAATCGCATTGAGGACCCCGGTCCACCTTCATTAGCACCCTCGGGATGTGAGGAAAGCTACTGCAACCCGCCACTTAACGTCCTTTTCGGAGCGCTCAAAACTCATTGTGGACATTCGGAACAATAACAACATGTCTAGGGATAACTGACACATACGTATCTCTGTCCATGTTCTTGTCTGTATGTCTAGGTGAAACACATGTTTCTATCGTTGCGTTGTCTGTATTCAGTGTTTTCGTATCATACTTATCCTATTAAAATCTGAATCTATTATAACACAATATTTGTGGTCTGCGGGCGGAATGACAGTTCAGAAATATCACATTGCACAAGAGAGCCATTACATCATCATCCTGCAACAGTCAAAACGAAATGGCCAGAAACCACATTACAATCCTGTTGTATTTGAGCAAGAACAAAGGTTACAGTAGATAATAAGAGATAGAAACTCATGGAATGTTACATTACCGTAGATAATAAGAGATAGAAACTCATGGAATGTTACATTACAGTAGATAATAAGAGATAGAAACTCATGGAATGTTACATTACCGTAGATAATAAGAGATAGCAACTACGAACATAACATGTTTAGTTTAGTTTAGTCTAGTCTAGTCTAGTTTAGTTTAGTTTAGTCTAGCCTAGTCTAGTCTAGTCTAGTCTAGTTTAGTCTAGTCTAGTCTAGTCTAGTCTAGTCTAGTTTAATTTAGTCTAGTCTAGTCTAGTCTAGTCTAGTCTAGTCTAGTTTAGTTTAGTTTAGTTTAGTCTAAGAATGAACATCATTGCACACGGTTAAGTGTCATGTTGTTCTCCATATTTTTGGAGAATCTCATAACAATGCACCAACTGTAGCACTGGCCTGAATTGTGTAATCAATTGAGTCGATTTTTAACATAATTTTGAATTTTGTAACATAAAATGTTACACTATTAGTAGATCAATAAGAAATAGTAACTACGAACGAAAAATGAAACTTGAAAGTGATTAATAAGAGATAGTAACTACAAACGAAATAACAACGATTACAAATATATTCAGATATTAATCAAAATGGCTGACTGATGGCGGTAGTTGTCAGGTGCACAATGAAATATAAGTAGATAGTAACACGAGACGATCGACAGAGAGAGAGAGAGGTGGGTGGAGAGAGAGAGAGGAAGAGAGGGGGAGAGGAAGGGAAAGATAGAGGGAAGAGGGAGAGAAAGAGGGGGACAGGGAGAGAGAGAGAGAGAGAGAGAGAGAGAGAGAGAGAGAGAGAGAGAAAGAAAGAGAAATGAAGGGAATGTATGAGTGAGTACGTAAATATGTGTTGACATGGCGGTGTTGTTCAGTAAAACATTGACAGTCTTTTGACTTGTTCAGTAAACCATTGACACTGTCTCTTGACTTGTTCAGTAAAACTTTGACACTGTCTCTTGACTTGTTCAGTATAACATTGACACTGTCTCTTGACTTGTTCAGTAAAACATTGACACTGTGTCTTGACAACAATAGACATGTAGAGCTAACCACTTATATGTGTTTATCTGCAGTAAAGCTCTGACAAGATGTTCGTTATAATAAACTCAGTCTTAAACTCATCAAGGTTAATGCCAGGTCGATTCCCACACGATCAACTCCACCTGCCCCTGACTCAACTAAAAATGACTCCACATGCCCCAGACACAACTAAAAATGACTCCACCTGCCCCTGACTCGACTAAAAATGACTACACCTGCTCCTGACTCAACTAAAAATGACTACACCTGCTCCTGACTCAACTAAAAATGACTCCACATGCCCCTAACTTAACTAAAAATGACTCCACCTGCCCCTGCCTCAACTAAAATGACTCCACATGCCCCTTAACTCAACTAACAATGACTCCACATGCCCCTGACTCAACTAACAATGACTCCACCTGCCCCTGACTTAACTAAAAATTACTCCACATGCCACTGACTCAACTAAAAATGACTCCACATGCCCCTGACTCAACTAACAATGACTCCACCTGCCCCTGACTTAACTAAAAATTACTCCACATACCACTGACTCAACTAAAAATGACTGCACATGCCCCTGACTCAACTAAAAACGACCCCACCTGCTCCTAACCTGATTAAAAAATGGTTCCTCTTACTCAATTAAAATTACTCGGTCTGCAGTTGAAAGCCCGAGGCTTTCCAGACAATGAAATGAAGACATTCTAAAGACCAATTTAATAATGAAAGTGAGAAACATTTCTAAATTATTATATAGAGTCAGTCCTGTCATATAGCAGTAAACAGTGGACAGTCAGCAGACAAATCAACAGTATCACTGTCAGCCACACAAATGAGGTTTTTGAAAAGTATATTTTAATTAAGAATACATTGGACAGAAAAGGCTACACGTGAGAACGTGCCGATGAAACCATTGCCCTAAAACAACTTATTACACCCATCAAGATAAAGCAGCCATCATATCTAGGCAAGCTAGAGATGCGTTGTCATAGATACTGTAACGCCATGCACGATTGACACAGGGATCGGTTTTGGGACCAATTTTGTTTTTGATATATAAATAACAGATTTGGAACATTGATAACGGATCCATGATTGCAAAATTTGCGGATGAACCAAAACTATGCAGTAGTGTCTCATCTAAAGCAGAAATAGATATATTGAGGTGGGATTTAGATTCAATTTGGGGATGGTATGATAGCTGGCAAATGTAGTTTAATGTAGATAAATGTAAAATCATGTACATGGGTAGATCCAATTTAGAACATAATTACAGAATGGACGAGAACAATATTGGACAGATAGAAAGGAAAGGGACCTAGGGATTGTAATAGATCATACACGTAAGGTGAGTCAGCAAGTTGAGGTAGCGGTGAGAAAGGCAAATGCAATGTTAGGTATGATAAAAAGAAATATTAAACATAGGAACAAGGAAGTGATAGTCAAACTGTATAAAGCTTTAGTTAGACCTAGATTGGAGTACTGTGTACAGGTATGGAGTCCTTATCATAGAGGGGATATAAACATGCTGGAAAGGATACAAAGAAGAGGAACAAAGCTGATAGTGGGATTCCAGATTTACAGTTATGAGGAAAGACTCAGAAAAACAGGCTTACCGTGTCTAGAAGAGAGAAGTATTCGAGGTTTATAAGATAATCAAAGGAATGGATAAATTAGATTATAACAAGTTTTTTTTCTCTCAAAATGCAACCATCTACAAGAACAAGAGGGCACAACTACAAATTAATTAAAGAAAGGTCCAAATTAGTTATTAGGAAATATGTTTTTTAGTCAGAGAGTGGTGAGTGGAATGCATTGCCACATTAAATAGTGGGCAGAGTCAATGAATGCTTTAAAAATAAAATAGTGTATCTGAATTGATATTTGAGAACAAATGAATGTAAAAGAAATTGGTTATATACAGAACCTGCAGTCTGCTAAACCAGTATAAAGACGTTACGTTAAGCTAGGTTAAGTTGGCTAAGGTCAGGGACAGTCTACGACAAAGACAGAAGATACTAGCCGCTCGTGATATGAAACCTGTGTTGATGGCTCGTCTCTTCTTATCCCATGAAACCCGTGTTGATGGCTCATGTCCTCTCCTCTCATCACATAAAACCCGTGTTGATGGCTCATCTCCTCTCATCCCATGAAATCCGTGTTGATGACTCATGCCCTCTGCTCTCATCCCATGAAACCCGTGTTGATGGCTCGTCTCCTCATCCCATGAAACCCGTGTTGATGGCTCATCTCCTTTCATCCCATGAAACCCGTGTTGATGACTCATGTACTGTCCTCTTATCCCATGAAACCCGTGTTGATGACTCATGTTCTCTCCTCTCATCCCATGAAACCCGTGTGGATGGCTCGTCTCCTCATCCCATGAAACGCGTGTTGCTGGCTCATGTCCTCTCCTCTCATCCCATGAAACCCGTGTGGATGGCTCGTCTCCTCTCATCCCATGAAACCTGTGTTGATGGCTCGTCTCCTGTCATCCAATGAAACCCGTGTTGATGGCTCGTCTGCTCTCATCCCATAAAACCCGTGTTGATGGCTCGTCTCCTCTCATCCCATGAAACCCGTGTTGATGGCTCATGTGTTACACGATGAGATGTTCGCTTTCCCATTCAGAACTCAAAAACCAGCGACGTGCCAGGAAGCTGTAGTCATTCAATGCAGTCCAAGCTGATCGGCACAGTACGAGATTATGATGATTATATTTCATGCAAGCGGCACTTTCAACTTACAGAAGAGTGTGTTTGGAAGAGAGAGAAAGAGAAAGAAATAGAGAGATAGAGAGAGGGAGGGACAAGGGGGCGGAGGAGAGAAACAAGGTGGGAATGAAAGGATGGAAAAGAACGGACAGACAGATCGGCAAGATAGGCAGACAGATAGATAAACAGGGTGGGTAAAGAGAGAGAGTGAGAGCGAGACAGAAAAGACAGAGATGACGGGGAAAGAGACAGAGGGAGAGATATAAGAGACAGAGATGACGGGTAAAGAGATAGAGACAGACAGAGATGACGTGTAAAGAGAGAGAGAGATGACGGGTAAAGAGAGAGAGAGATGACGTGTAAAGAGAGAGAGAGATGACGTGTAAAGAGAGAGAGAGATGACGGGTAAAGAGAGAGAGAGAGGAGACAGATGACGGACAAAGAGAGTGAGAGAGAGAGAGAAGAGCCAGAAATGACGTGTAAAGCGAGAGAAAGTGGGAAAGAGGAAGACACAGAGCTAATGGAGTTGAGAGAAAGATCAAATGGGACGTGGCTTTCTGCTAATAACGATTAGAATTGTCTGTGATCACGCTGGTAATAAACATTGTCCAAGTCGAACAAAGATGTCATAGATTTATGAGCAGATAATGACAGACATGCATGTTTGTGCAGCACACAACCACATCTGACGAGAAGTGCACGCAAATGGCTGTCGGACAGAGATGAAGAGTTTGTGCTGGTTCATTAGCGGATTCTCACAAGCCTTCTCCCAAACTTGGACCGGTCCTGGGACGGGACGCCTACAGCTTGAGGGGTGGAGCGAGATTGGCAGAGGGAGGGGCATCGTGTGGGGCATATTGTCCGAGAGCTCAGCCTTAGACGTGGTCAGGTCACAACGAGAGGGTCTCAATGCACAGCGGGTAAGGCTTCTAATGTTAAGGGTCCGTCTCGTGTCAGAGAAGTTATTGTTTAATAATGGCTGAACACGTGACCAGCTACCGGTGCTCAAAAGGTTACAGGTCTTCACCAATTATAATCAGAGTAACACATGATTAGTACACGTATGTTCATGATTAAGGGATGTATGTGACCACTCACATCAAGGTGAGGGAGGAGACAGTGAATGATTCCCCAGCTCATTATTTCATATTTCAGCTCATTAGTTAATATGTTAGATAATATATCAGTTTATCTATCACATTGGTGTTGTTGGGTCCAGAAAATGGAAGCACGTAATATGAACACCGTAACCTGTCATGTTTGTCGAAAGAAGCGATTACGTATATTTGGGCATGGCGCCGGTTGCAATTACGCGTTTTCTAAGGAAATGGACAGGTCAGCTACATTTGATATAATTATATCCATGCAGAACTGGATCATCAATTATTTTTTTGTATCCATTCAACCCCGGATCATCCATTACACGAATAGACATTCAATATTCAAATAACAGTTAAGGGATCTGTCTATGAAACTTTCAACGCTGCACAAGCTACCAAGAGTGATTTTCAATTTGTCATCAGTAAAAGAAGTAGATTAACGAGTTTTCCTGGGCAGACAATCTTTTCAAACATACATATATATGTGTATGTACACTTGGAATCCTGGTATGTGCTCACATCCCATTCTTGCCTGTATGTTCCCTCTCTCACTCTCTCTCTCTGTGTCTTGTCACATCCCATTCTTGCCTGTGTGGTCTCTCTCTTTCTCTCTCACTCTCTCTCTCTGTCTCTTGTCACATCCCATTCTTGCCTGTATGTTCTCTCTCTCTCTCTGTGTCTTGTCACATCCCATTTTTGCCTGTATGTTCTCTCTCTCTCTCTGTGTCTTGTCACATCCCATTCTTGCCTGTATGTTCCCTCTCTCACTCTCTCTCTCTGTCTCTTGTCACATCCCATTCTCGCCTTATGTTCTCTCTCTCTCTTTCTCTCTCTCTTCCTCTCTCTCTCTCTCTCTCTTTCTCTCTCTCTCTCTCTCTCTCTCTCTCTCTCTATGACTGCTCACATTTTTTGCTGCATCCTGGCTCATGAAGCAACATGCTACCTATATGGGAAGCAAACCTATTTAAATTTCGTGCTGATGTTGGATGCACTGGGCCGTCGGTGCTCCAAACACGGCACTCCGCCTCGGGAAACAGGACGCACGGGACACAGAATTCTGACATGCATCGACAAAATATTCGAAAGTTTGTTTTCAACATTGCAAACGCATGGAGTCGCCTAGAACACCAGACACGTCCACTCTAATACATGAAGCTTCTAAATGGTGGCACAGTCGACCGTAGCCATTATTTGCTTTCCTGAACTTGCTCATCTGTCTATCTCTCTGTATCGTTGCCTGCTCATCTCTCTCTTTATCGTTGCCTGCTCATCTGTCTATCTGTCTGTATCGTTGCCTGCTCATCTATCTCTCTGTATCGTTGCCTGCTCATCTATCTCTCTGTATCGTTGCCTGCTGATCTATCTCTCTGTATCGTTGCCTGCTCATCTATCTCTCTGTATCGTTGCCTGCTCATCTATCTCTCTGTATCGTTGCCTGCTGATCTATCTCTCTGTATCGTTGCCTGCTCATCTATCTCTCTGTATCGTTGCCTGCTCATCTATCTCTCTGTATCGTTGCCTGCTCATCTATCTCTCTGTATCGTTGCCTGCTCATCTATCTCTCTGTATCGTTGCCTGCTCATCTATCTCTCTGTATCGTTGCCTGCTCATCTATCTCTCTGTATCGTTGCCTGCTCATCTATCTCTCTGTATCGTTGCCTGCTCATCTGTCTATCTCTCTGTATTGTTGCCTGCTCATCTATCTCTCTGTATTGTTGCCTGCTCATCTGTCTATCTCTCTGTATCGTTGCCTGCTCATCTATCTCTCTGTATTGTTGCCTGCTCATCTGTCTATCTCTCTGTATCGTTGCCTGCTCATCTGTCTATCTCTCTGTATCGTTGCCTGCTCATCTGTCTCGCTGTAGTGTTGCCTGCTCATCTATCTCTCTGTATCGTTGCCTGCTCATCTATCTCTCTGTATTGTTGCCTGCTCATCTGTCTATCTCTCTGTATCGTTGCCTGCTCATCTGTCTATCTCTCTGTATCGTTGCCTGCTCATCTATCTCTCTGTATTGTTGCCTGCTCATCTATCTCTCTGTATCGTTGCCCGCTCATCTGTCTATCTCTGTGTATCGTTGCCTGCTCATCTGTCTATCTCTCTGTATCGTTACCTGCTCATCTGTCTATCTCTCTGTATCGTTGCCTGCTCATCTATCTCTCGGTATCGTTGCCTGCTCATCTGTCTCTCTGTATCGTTGCCTGATCATCTGTCTATCTCTCTGTATCGTTGCCTGCTCATCTGTCTATCTCTCTGTATTGTTGCCTGCTCATCTATCTCTCTGTATTGTTGCCTGCTCATCTGTCTATCTCTCTGTATCGTTGCCTGCTCATCTATCTCTCTGTATCGTTGCCTGCTCATCTGTCTATCTCTCTGTATCGTTGCCTGCTCGTCTGTCTATTTCTCTGTATCGTTGCCTGCTCATCTGTCTATCTCTCTGTATCGTTGCCTGCTCATCTGTCTATCTATCTGTATTGTTGCCTGCTCATCTGTCTATCTCTCTGTATTGTTGCCTGCTCATCTGTCTATCTCTCTGTATCGTTGCCTGCTCATCTGTCTCTCTGTATCGTTGCCTGCTCATCTATCTCTCTGTATCGTTGCCTGCTCCTCTATCTCTCTGTATTGTTGCCTGCTCATCTATCTCTCTGTATCGTTGCCTGCTCATCTATCTCTCTGTATCGTTGCCTGCTCATCTGTCTATCTCTCTGTATCGGTGTAACATGTCAACCAGTTTACATTCGGTGCTTGTTCGAAGGCCGCTCTTTTGTCAGTTTATATTTCCGCAGTGCCAAACTGGTCTATCCAATTATAAATGTCTGTTCCTGTGTCTGAGTACAGACCTAATCCTCGGCGAATGTCTGAGATCAGATCTGTAGTCTTACTTCCCCGTAACTATCCTCCCTTCGATCTGTGCTGTTCTTTCTGTCAGTCCCTGGAGCGCTCCATCATCGGAACGGCTGCAAGAATCCATTTTTCGTCGACCCGGATGTGAAATAATTGTACCTCGTTGTTACGTTACACAGAGTCCTCATCACTGCTATCCAGGTAGACATATCGGTGCCCAGTCTCTCTCTTACTGTCTTTCCATCAATAGATACCAAAGGTATGTAAGGTGAATGTTGTGTAGCTCAATGGTTGTAGACGGACTGTCTTCCTATCAAAGATGTGTAAGGTGAATGTTGTGTAGCCCAATGGTTGTAGACGGACTGTCTTCCTATCAAAGGTATGTAAGGTGAATGTTGTGTAGCTCAATGGTTGTAGACGGACTGCCTTCCTATCAAAGATGTGTAAGGTGAATGTTGTGTAGCCCAATGGTTGTAGACGGACTGTCTTCCTATCAAAGGAATGTAAGGTGGATGTTGTGTAGCCCAATGGTTGTAGACGGACTGCCTTCCTATCAAAGATGTGTAAGGTGAATGTTGTGTAGCCCAATGGTTGTAGACGGACTGTCTTCCTATCAGTCGTTCCTTTCTGGCTGAACACAGAACTGCTTTAATGAGCATTTACATAATTTCTGAACCACAGAAGTCAGTGTCCTCCATCTTTTAAATTAACAGGTGGACTTTATTATGTCCTCTTACCAGTGTCTAAATGTTGGTCGTTGAGTGAGTTTATTATGGACCTTACCAGTGTCTAAATGTTGGTCGTTGAGTGAGTTTATTATGTCCTCTTACCAGTGTCTAAATGTTGGTCGTTGAGTGAGTTTATTATGTCCTCTTACCAGTGTCTAAATGTTGGTCGTTGAGTGAGTTTATTATGGTCCTTACCAGTGTCTGTTGGTCGTTGAGTGAGTTTATTATGTCCTCTTACCAGTGTCTAAATGTTGGTCGTTGAGTGAGTTTATTATGGTCCTTACCAGTGTCTGTTGGTCGTTGAGTGAGTTTATTATGTCCTCTTACCAGTGTCTAAATGTTGGTCGTTGAGTGAGTTTATTATGGACCTCACTAGTGTCTAAATGTTGGTCGTTGAGTGAGTTTATAATGTCCTCTTACCAGTGTCTAAATGTTGGTCGATGAGTGAGTTTATTATGTACCTTACCAGTGTATGTTAGTCGTTGAGTGAGTTTATTATGGACCTTACCTGTGTCTAAATGTTGGTCGTTGAGTGAGTTTATTATGGACCTTACCAGTGTCTAAATGATGGTCGTTGAGTGAGTTTATTATGGACCTTACCAGTGTCTGTTGGTCGTTGAGTGAGTTTATTATGTCCTCTTACCAGTGTCTGTTCGTCGTTGGGTGAGTTTATTATGTCCTCTTACCAGTGTCTGTTGGTCGTTGGGTGAGTTTATTATGGACCTTACCAGTGTCTAAATGTTCGTCTTTTAGTAGTCCCAACTGAACACCACGATTCTTGTAACTCCAGGAATAGTTCCAATCACTTGAATACCAGAATTCGTGTAGCTCCAGGAATAGTTCCAATCACTTGAATACCAGAATTCGTGTAGCTCCAGGAATAGTTCCAATCACTTGAATACCAGAATTCTTGTAGCTCCAGGAATAGTTCCAATCACTTGAATACCAGAATTCTTGTAGCTCCAGGAATAGTTCCAATCACTTGAATACCAGAATTCTTGTAGCTCCAGAAATAGTTCCAATCACTTGAAAACCGGAATTCGTGTAGCTCCAGGAATAGTTCCAATCACTTGAATACCAGAATTCTTGTAGCTCCAGGAATAGTTCCAATCACTTGAATACCAGAATTCTTGTAGCTCCAGGAATAGTTCCAATCACTTGAATACCAGAATTCTTGTAGCTCCAGGAATAGTTCCAATCACTTGAATACCATAATTCTTGTAGCTCCAGGAATAGTTCCAATCACTTGAATACCAGAATTCTTGTAGCTCCAGGAATAGTTCCAATCACTTGAATACCAGAATTCTTGTAGCTCCGGGAATAGTTCCAATCACTTGAATACCAGAATTCGTGTAGATCCAGGAATAGTTCCAATCACTTGAATACAAGAATTCTTGTAGCTCCAGGAATAGTTCAAATCACTTGAATACAAGAATTCTTGTAGCTCCAGGAATAGTTCCAATCTCTCGGAAAAGCTTCCATATATTATCTCTCAACTATCAGCCCCAATAATGAGGCATTCCGTAAGTGAATGTGTCAGTTTAACAGAAGTAGTCCTATATTAAATACGGTGATAAGCTCCTTCTCTTTAAAATTTGTATGTTAATTACTTTAAAAAGATATAAATTGTAGTTGCCTTAGTCCAGGTCTCATATTGAACTGAGCCTGCTGTTTCTGGCGACGTGACCAACATCTCCTCTATGGTTTGTTATGTTGGTCTAGTTGCCTTAGTCCAGGTCTCATATTGAACTGAGCCTGCTGTTTCTGGCGACGTGACCAATATCTCCTCTATGGTTTGTTATGTTGGTCTAGTTGCCTTAGTCCAGGTCTCATATTGAACTGAGCCTGCTGTTTCTGGCGACGTGACCAACATCTCCTCTATGGTTTGTTATGTTGGTCTAGTTGCCTTAGTCCAGGTCTCATATTGAACTGAGCCTGCTGTTTCTGGCGACGTGACCAACATCTCCTCTATGGTTTGTTATGTTGGTCTAGTTGCCTTAGTCCAGGTCTCACATTGAACTGAGCCTGCTGTTTCTGGCGACGTGACCAACATCTCCTCTATGGTTTGTTATGTTGGTCTAGTTGCCTTAGTCCAGGTCTCATATTGAACTGAGCCTGCTGTTTCTGGCGACGTGACCAACATCTCCTCTATGGTTTGTTATGTTGGTCTAGTTGCCTTAGTCCAGGTCTCATATTGAACTGAGCCTGCTGTTTCTGGCGACGTGACCAACATCTCCTCTATGGTTTGTTATGTTGGTCTAGTTGCCTTAGTCCAGGTCTCATATTGAACTGAGCCTGCTGTTCCTGGCGACGTGACCAACATCTCCTCTATGGTTTGTTATGTTGGTCTAGTTGCCTTAGTCCAGGTCTCACATTGAACTGAGCCTGCTGTTTCTGGCGACGTGACCAACATCTCCTCTATGGTTTGTTGTGTTGGTCTAGTTGCCTTAGTCCAGGTCTCATATTGAACTGAGCCTGCTGTTTCTGGCGACGTGACCAACATCTCCTCTATGGTTTGTTATGTTGGTCTAGTTGCCTTAGTCCAGGTCTCATATTGAACTGAGCCTGCTGTTTCTGGCGACGTGACCAACATCTCCTCTATGGTTTGTTATGTTGGTCTAGTTGCCTTAGTCCAGGTCTCATATTGAACTGAGACTGCTGTTTCTGGCGACGTGACCAACATCTCCTCTATGGTTTGTTATGTTGGTCTAGTTGCCTTAGTCCAGGTCTCATATTGAACTGAGACTGCTGTTTCTGGCGACGTGACCAACATCTCCTCTATGGTTTGTTATGTTGGTCTAGTTGCCTTAGTCCAGGTCTCATATTGAACTGAGACTGCTGTTTCTGGCGACGTGACCTACATCTCCTCTATGGTTTGTTACGTTTGTCTTGCTGTCTTTCTCCATGCGATGTCTGGGAGAAATGTTAGAGCGACTTCATTTTATGAGGGAAAGAACGAGGAAAGGACGGGGAAGTGGTGCTTGGGACAGTTTTTTAGATGTTACTGTCGTAGGGGAAGGAGTGTTATTTTATGATGTCCGACATCTATATACAAAATCAACAAAGTAAGTAGAGTCAAGAAGGAGCCAATATCAATTGAAGATGAAAGATTAATAGCTTATGACAGTTATTGAACATTCAAACTTAACTTCACGTCTCAACTTAATGTCTTTATACTGGTTTAGAAGACCCTGCAGAGTCTGTATACAACCAGTTTACATTACCTTGCTCTAAAATCTATGCGCATCCAATTTATTCTTAAATGTATTAATTGTCCCTGCCTCCACTGCCGACTGTGGCAATGCATTCCAAGCATTCACCACTCTCTGACTAAAAAAATATTTCCTAATATCTAATCTGGACCTCTCTTTAGTCAGCGTGTAGCTATGCCCTCTTGTTCCTGTAGGTGGCTGTATTTAAAAAAAACTTGTTATAGTCTAATTTATCCATTCCTCTGATCATCTTATAAACCTGTATTGTCACCACGAATTCTTCTCTCTTCGAGACACCGAAGGCCGGGTTTTCTGAGACTTTCCTCATAACTGTAATTCTGGAATCCCACTATCAGCTTTGTCGCTCTTTTTTGTATTCTTTCCAGCATGTTTATATCCGCTCTATGAAAATGACTCCACACCTGTACACAGTACTCCAATCTAGGTCTAACTAAAGCTTTATACAGTTTGACGATCACTTCCTTGCTCCTATGTTTAATAGTTATTTTTATCATACCTAACATTGCATTTTCCTTTTTCACTGCTACCTTAACTTGCTCACTCACCTTTCCTGTATGATCTATTATAACCTCTAGGTCCCTTTCCTTATCTATCTTTCTAATATTGTTTTCTCCCATTCTGTAATTATGTTCCATATTGGACCTACCCATGTGGATAACTGTACATTTATCTACATTAAACTCCATTTGCCAGCTTACATTCTTTAATTTTATCTAAATCCGACCTCAATATATCCACTTCCGCTTTAGATGAGACACTACTGCATAGTTTTGTGTCAGCAAATTTTGCAATCGTGGATCCCATATCAATGTCCAAATCATTTATATATATAAAGAAAAAAATTGGTCCCACAACCGAGCCCTGTGGCACACCACTTTTCACTTCACACCACTCAGAGTACTCCTTATTTATGCCCACCCTCTGCCTTCTTCCCGTTAACCAATTTTCATCCATTTGACAACTTCCCCACCTATTCCATGTGATTTCAACTTTCTAAATAATCTTTGATGAGGTACTCTATCAAAGGCCTTAGCAAAATCTAGATAAATAACATCCACTGACTCCCCTTTATCTATCATTTTAGTAACCTCCTCCACGAATTCTAATAAATTTGTTAAGCATGATCTCCCTCTAGTAAACCGTGCTGACTATTTCTGATTTGATTAAACTTGTCTAAATGCATAACAATGTTTTCTTTGATTATTGACTCTAACAATTTACAGACTATGCTCGTTAAACTCACCGGTCTATAATTTGCTGGATCTGATTGTATGCCATTTTTGAATAAGGGAATCTCTCCTGCATCTTTCCAATCCCGTGGAACAAGCCCTTTTGGAAGTGGTTGAGAACATAATATAGCCAATGGTTTTGCTAGTTTGTCTCTAATTTCAAACATCAATTTTGGATGAATACCTTCTTGACTTGGACATTTATCCACTTTCAACCCCTCCAATCTTTAAAAAAACTGTTTCCTCTGTAATACAGATTGATCTTAATCCCTCTATATTCATGTCTCTTTCAAAGATATCTAAAGGCTCTGGAATCTTGGAGCAGTCCTCTGTTGTGTAGACTGTGCCAAACAGTTGGACATAATTAGCCAACACAGATATGTTTGTGTGCTTCAAAGTTCCTCCTGCTGAAACAAAAAGTCTCAGGCTCTTGCGTCATTGAGTGATTGCCGTGTCCTTTGTGGATTGATCGAGCTTATTCCAAGAGCCCAAACATTGTGCTGCCTTTGTTATCTTCTATTGAGACACTTTTCGAACAATTTGGCCCCGAACTGAATAACGAACATGATTTAGGTTGGAACTGCTCGGATAAAATTCTAGAATGATCTGAGAGCTGGCAAATGGGATTTAATGTAGATAAATGTACAGTCATCCACATGGGTAGATTAAATATGGAACATAAGTACAGAATTGGCGAGAACAATATTAGAATAATAGAAAAGGAAAGGGGCCTAGGGGTTATAACAGACCATACAAGTAAGGTGAGTGTTCAAGTCCAAGTAACAGTGAAACGGGCAAATGCAATGTTAGGTTTGATAACAAGAAATATTAAACATAGGAGCAAGGAAGAGATAGTCAAACTGTATAAAGCATTAGTTAGACCTAGATTGGAGTACTGTGTACAGGTGTGAAGTCCTTATCGTAGAGGGGATATAAACATGTTGGAAAGGATACAAAAAAGAGCGACTGATAGTGGAATTCCAGAATTACAGTTTTGAGGAAACACTCAGAAAAACCGGCCTACATTGTCTAGATAAGATAAGAATTCGAGGTGACTTAATACAGGTTGATAAGATAATCAAAGGAACGGTTCAATTATACTATAACATGTTTGTTTTTTCTAAATCCACCCACCTACAAGAACAAGAGGGCATAGGAAAAAATTAACTAAAGAAAGGTCCAGATTAGATATTAGGAAATATTTTTTTAGTCAGAGAGTGGCGAATGCTTTGGATGTATTATCACAGGAGGTGATGATCAGGACTCACCCTGGGGGCCACTCTTCCCCTTCTCTCCCCTCTTACCTCACTCTGTTTCATTTGACTCTATCCCACAGTCACACCCTTGCACAACTTTCACACGCGCCCTCGTGGTAAAGCCCTTCCATTGCACTTTGGTTGGGCTAGCTTCTGAGGGCGCACAAACCTAGCATAGGTACATACAGATGCACACATGCATCCAAGCACTGGTTTATGCGTCCTGATATCGCCCAATTGACTACGGTCTGGGGTGGAAAATGGCGCGCCTCCGCCAGTAGAAACTAGTGAGGCAAACATCTAAGCAAAAAAAAAAATATCACAGGAGGTAGTGGAGGCAGGGACAATTAATACATTTAAGAATAAATTAGATGCGCATAGCTTTTAGAGCAAGGAAATGTAGATTAAACTGGTTGTATACAGACTCTGCAGAGTCTTCTACACCAGTATAAAGACGTTAAATTAAGTGTGTATGCATGTGTGTATGTATGTATGCGTGTATGTATGTATGTATACATTTGTGTATGTGTGTGTATATGTATAGATAGTGTTTAGACGTTTTTCGATCCCCATGAGTTTTCACTCTCCATTTCCCGTTCTAGGTAGTGGAATATATTGTTGGATATGGAGAGTTATGATGGTTACAGTTGCTTCCGTAACTCTGACAATGACGGACAATCCAGAAGAAGGTGTTTGACCGTTGGTTTAGGCTCTCCTAGAACCTGCAACAAGATGTGTGGTCTGCGGCAAATGTTTACAATGGCGCGTGTATAATCCGAGCTGTTCATTGGGCGAGTGACGTGGTAGATACCGCGTTGCTAAGAACGCGCGAAAGAACGGATCACGTGGTACACTTGCATAATAATAGATGGACACGCAATTTATCGTCACGGTTAACCTAGACCTTGACTCGTCCATAAATGGGATGGAGGGATGGCACATCCAGGCAGAAGACAGAGATGAGTTTAGACGTTTTGCCATCTAGCATAGCTTCGAGTTGTGTCGACAGAACACCCAAAATCATAGATGGTTTCTATGCAAATACTAGCCGAAGTTTCGAATAACCGCGCTCGGTGTTATTGCAATCCCTTGATTGGTGTCTGTTTGGCTATCACTTGATATTATCTGGCCATTTATCGTGTCATGTTTCAGCTGTCATCTGCCCGGCCTCACACTGGTTATTTTAAGCTCATATCTGATTTCCATCAAACTGATTTCGTATTTCCCTTAGCCTGATATCCGATTTCTCTCAAACTGATATCTTATTTCCCCTTAACTAATACCTGTCTCCCTCAAACTAACTGCTTTCGCTTAAGCTGGAATCTTTTTTCCCCTAAACTGATATATGATTTCCATCAATCTGATTTCCCTCAAACTATCTGATTTCCCTCAAACTAATATCTGAATTCACTCAAACTATCTGATTTCCCTCAAACTAATATCTGATTTCTCTCAAACTAATATCTGATTTTCCTCAAACTATCTGATTTCTCTCAAACTAATATCTGATTTTCCTCAAACTATTATCTGATTTCTCTCAAACTATCTGATTTCCCTCACAATATCTGATTTCTCTCAAACTAATATCTGATTTCCCTCAAACTAATATCTGATTTCTCTCAAACTATCTCATTTCTCTCAAATTAATATCTGATTTCCCTCAAACTATCTGATTTCCCTCAAACCATCAGATTTCCCTCAAGCCCTCTCTGCTGGTTAACTCCAACGAAAAGCCCGCGACACAGCACTTTGTGGGCTCTTTCACTGAAGGTTTCTGTAGCAATTTGGCTTCTATGACAGTGCTGCTAGTACAATGCACAATCCGCATCAGTTACATTGTCCACTATGTGTGGAGGGTTGCAGTGGATGTATTCTTTGCTTGTTTGGATGCCCACGAGTGAGGGCTTTTCTTCTTGCGCGTTTGTTCGGCCAGTCGACGCTAAGGACAGAACACGTTGGGGACGGCGGTACACGCTTGTCCCTGATCTTACGTCATACTGCATCGTCACTTTGTTCGCCCTATTCTTGTGTCATACTGCATCGTCACTTTGTTCGCCCTGTTCTTGTGTCATACTGCATCGTCACTTTGTTCGCCCTGTTCTTGTGTCATACTGCATCGTCACTTTGTTCGCCCTGTTCTTGTGTCATACTGCATCGTCACTTTGTTCGCCCTATTCTGGTGTCATACTGCATCGTCACTTTCTTCGCCCTATGCTGGTGTCATACTGCATCGTCACTTTGTTCGCCCCATTCTGGTGTCATACTGCATCGTCACTTTGTTTGCCCTATTCTGGTGTCATACTGCATCGTCACTTTGTTCGCCCCATTCTGGTGTCATACTGCATCGTCACTTTGTTCGCCCTATTCTGGTGTCATACTGCATCGTCACTTTGTTCGCCCCATTCTGGTGTCATACTGCATCGTCACTTTGTTCGCCCTGTTCTTGTGTCATACTGCATCGTCACTTTGTTCGCCCTGTTCTTGTGTCATACTGCATCGTCACTTTGTTCGCCCTGTTCTTGTGTCATACTGCATCGTCACTTTGTTCGCCCTATTCTGGTGTCATACTGCATCGTCACTTTGTTCGCCCTATGCTGGTGTCATACTGCATCGTCACTTTGTTCGCCCCATTCTGGTGTCATACTGCATCGTCACTTTGTTTGCCCTATTCTGGTGTCATACTGCATCGTCACTTTGTTCGCCCCATTCTGGTGTCATACTGCATCGTCACTTTGTTCGCCCTATTCTGGTGTCATACTGCATCGTCACTTTGTTCGCCCCATTCTGGTGTCATACTGCATCGTCACTTTGTTCGCCCTATTCTGGTGTCATACTGCATCGTCACTTTGTTCGCCCTATTCTGGTGTCATACTGCATCGTCACTTTGTTCGCCCTGTCCTTGCGTCATACTGCATCGTCACTTTGTTCGCCATGTTCTTGCGTCATACTGCATCGTCACTTTGCTTGCCTATCAGTTAACATTGTACTTTCGTCTTTAGCAAAAAAAGTATTCTTCTCCTTCTTCATCTTCTCATTCGTCATTTATTGAATTATGTTTACAGGCCAAGACCAGTTCTCACGGTAAAGGTCGCCGTGATGGGGTTCTCCAAGATGCCCGAATAATCTGTGCGTGGGCGTTCGTCTCCGTGGGCCAGGGATCAGTTACCTCAGCATGTAACAGTTTTGTGGGACGTTCGTCTCCGTGGGCCAGTGATCAGTTACCTCAGCATGTAACAGTTTTGTGGGACGTTCGTCTCCGTGGACCAGTGATCAGTTACCTCAACATGTAACAGTTGTGTGGGACGTTCGTCTCCGTGGACGAGTGATCAGTTACCTCAGCATGTAACAGTTTTGTGGGACGTTCGTCTCCGTGGACCAGTGATCAGTTACATCAGCATGTAACAGTTTTGTGGGACGTTCGTCTCCGTGGGCCAGTGATCAGTTACCTCAGCATGTAGCAGTTTTGTGGGACGTTCCCTTCTCTGCTGCTCCTTGCTCGCACGCACGCGTAGGTGGGGAGCCATATTTAATCTGTGGATGTGACTATTGAATCTGGTATGTGTCATTCATCATTCATGGCAGGGCACCTGCTCCACCCGATCAACGTAGGGGTAGTTGTCTCTCGCTTGGTCGACTTTCTCTATGGTCTGGATTATTGTCATAGTCTTAGTCGACATGTACTTCTACACAGGCAAATACCCCTGTGCAGGTCCCAGTTCTGGCATGAGCTGAATGTAGCCGGGAAGAGGATTTCCTGCTTAGCGGGCTAGGCTCGAGCAGCTTACTACTCCGCTGCGTTGAGGCAAGTGCTGCGGAGGGTGGTTAACCAATGTGCGAGTCCATCTTAATAGACTCAAACATTAGAGCAAAGCTGACCCATAGCCTGTTAGGCACTATCTATTATGCTCTTAACAAACCACCTAACAATGGCCGCTGTTATATCATGTCACACAGTTAGTCGCCTCTTACGACATGCTCTCTGTGGGGCAGTGGTGGTATTCCTGTCTTTGTCATTCACAAAGATCCCGGCGGACCAAACGGGAATTAGGAAGTAAACAATCGATCACTTTGTTTTTATTACTCCAAGTAACTTAACGTTTTTACACTGGTTTAGAAGTCTCTACAGTCTGTATACAATCAGTTTCTTGGAGGGTGGTTTAACCGAGGCGGGAGTCCATCTTAATAGACTCGAATACTAGAGCTAAGTAGACCCGCAGCCAGTTAGGCGCCATCTATAGCCGATCTTAACAAACTACCTGGGAAAAGGTACAATTAAAAGTTTGCGTAGATTTTTAGCTATATTTTTTTATTTTATCAGGACAGCGGCCTTTAAGCCCTTTCTTTACGATTTCCAACTGCCAAGGGATTTCTAACGTCCTCGACACTGAACACGACAGTCCGATCTCACTACCCAGAGATCAGGGAAACTTTTACCAGCAGATCCACGTGAGATCCACCCAGCAACCACACGCCAAGCATTTTTGTCTCCCGTCAACTCCTCCATTTGGTCCACCTCTAACAAGCATCCATAATGTCAAAGGATATTTCCCTTTCCTAAGCGTGCTTGAGTCGCTCTTAACTCTAATAGCCCGTCTAGTGTCTAGGCAGAAAGTCCGGAACAATCTGGTTTAATGTTCTCCTTAGCTTTTGTCCCAGCTACCTGAAACTCATCTGTATTATATCCTGACACACTGGGGACTGTCCTGTTCGTCCCAGAAGTTCTATACTAGCAACCCTGACACACCAGTTCAGTCCAAGTATTCTGCACAAACATTTATTAATGGAAGACTATTTTTGCTGGAACCATGCACAGCCTACTGTAGATACAGGCCTTCTGACTCACGTCGAAATCGCTGTGAAACGTCACATTCCCAGGCTGACTAAATAACGGAACTTGTATGTGTTAACTATCAGTATAACTATAACAGCGTGTTCGGGAAACAAAGAGGGATAAACAGTTGGTTTCAGGGCATGATTATGTGAAAGGATCTCTCTTACCGGTGATGTGTTGTGTTTTGTACCGTAAATTTGTTTCATTTCTGTGTGCAACATGGATTGATTATAAACCTCGGCACAATATGAGTTCCGTTTTTTAGTCTGCCTCGGAATGTGACGTTTCAAAAAATTTGAACCATGACGTAGTGTAGTCGGGTAGATCTAGTTCCTCGTACATCAGATGCCAACGAATTCCATGAGGATTGCTAGATGGTATTGTCCTCCTAAGCCAGTCGATCGTCAGCCATCAAGGAAACGGCGACAACCGACATCCTTGTCTCACACAAGCCCGTATCTTGAAGTGTGCAGACAATTGACCTTCATAATGACAAGAGACATCCTTGTCTCACACCAGCCGTATCTTGAAGTGTGCAGACAATTGACCTTCGTAATGACAAGAGACATCCTTGTCTAACACCAGCCCGTATCTTGAAGTGTGCAGACAATTGACCTTCGTAATGACAAGAGACATTCTTGTCTCACACCAGCCCGTATCTTGAAGTGTGCAGATAATTGACCTTAGTAATGACAAGAGACATCCTTGTATCACTCCAGCCCGTATCTTGAAGTGTGCAGGCAATTGACCATCGTGATGCCAAATAATGACAACAGCATATTTGTGTGTCTATTGGACGGATTCTCATAAATTGTTCCTCTCTCATAAACGGGTGCGTTCGTCACCGAGAAGACCGAGGCCGATTCCAGATGGCACACTACTTCCGTGTCTTTTCAGTCCGTTATTGTGTATGCTTTCCTAGGGCTGACAATATTCTCTATGTTTATTGGATTTATTTTGTTCATTGTCTCTTCTATGTGTGCCTACTTATCTTCTATGTGTGCCTATTATCTTCTATGTGTGCCTACTTATCTTCTATGTGTGCCTACTTATCTTCTATGTGTGCCTACTTATCTTCTATGTGTGCCTACTTATCTTCTATGTGTGCCTACTTATCTTCTATGTGTGCCTACTTATCTTCTATGTGTGCCTACTTATCTTCTATGTGTGCCTACTTATCTTCTATGTGTGCCTACTTATCTTCTATGTGTGCCTACTTATCTTCTATGTGTGCCTACTTATCTTCTATGTGTGCCTACTTATCTTCTATGTGTGCCTACTTATCTTCTATGTGTGCCTACTTATCTTCTATGTGTGCCTACTTATCTTCTATGTGTGCCTACTTATCTTCTATGTGTGCCTACTTATCTTCTATGTGTGCCTACTTATCTTCTATGTGTGCCTACTTATCTTCTATGTGTGCCTACTTATCTTTTATGTGTGCCTACTTATCTTCTATGTGTGCCTACTTATCTTTTATGTGTGCCTACTTATCTTTTATGTGTGCCTACTTATCTTCTATGTGTGCCTACTTATCTTCTATGTGTGCCTACTTATCTTCTATGTGTGCCTACTTATCTTTTATGTGTGCCTACTTATCTTCTATGTGTGCCTACTTATCTTTTATGTGTGCCTACTTATCTTCTATGTGTGCCTACTTATCTTCTATGTGTGCCTACGTATCTTCTATGTGTGCCTACTTATCTTCTATGTGTGCCTACTTATCTTCTATGTGTGTCTACTTATCTTCTATGTGTGCCTACTTATCTTCTATGTGTGCCTACTTATCTTCTATGTGTGCCTACTTATCTTCTATGTGTGCCTACTTATCTTCTATGTGTGCCTACTTATCTTCTATGTGTGCCTACTTATCTTCTATGTGTGCCTACTTATCTTCTATGTGTGTCTACTTATCTTCTATGTGTGCCTACTTATCTTCTATGTGTGCCTACTTATCTTCTATGTGTGCCTACTTATCTTCTATGTGTGCCTACTTATCTTCTATGTGTGCCTACTTATCTTCTATGTGTGCCTACTTATCTTCTATGTGTGCCTACTTATCTTCTATGTGTGCCTACTTATCTTCTATGTGTGCCTACTTATCTTCTATGTGTGCCTACTTATTTACTATGTGTGCCTACCTATCTCGTTTTCTGATCTCGATTCTGGCATCGCGTGTTGTCTATTTGTCGCCTACACAAACATTATCAACTTGCTCCTCTGGGATCCTTGGCCAATGGCCGCCAAAGCAGTCAGGACCATTACGCCTGGTGGTGTCTGTAAGGGTAGAAACAGACAGCCACTACTACATCCGGTCTACACCATCCTTCGTATGTGCCCCAGTTGGGGTTCATGACTTTCATTTTCGGCGTCCAAGCTTCTTCCTCAAGTTGTCCTAGCTAGAACTTTATTTCTCCGTTCTCTCCTCGCCATTCTCTCTCTCTCTGCTCTTTTTCCTCTCTCTCCTCTGCATTCCCTCTCTTCTCTCTTTCTCTCCCTCTCTCTGTTTCTCTTTTTCTTTATTTGGGACGGGGTGGGGGTCGTAGAATGACGGTGCTGACGAGAGTTTCAGACTCTCTCTCCCTAGGACATGATCGAACCAGCTCATGCGTCGACCAAATGGGAGGAAAGGAGAAGGGGTGAGGGGGAGAAGGGCTCTAAATGGTTGGTCTAAGTTCCTCAAGACGACAGTTAGGACGTCATTTAGTCTTCACCAGAGGGTCTCAAACCCAAACCAATCCGAGGGATTCACTTGGGCAAAGATAATGGCCCGCGGGCCGCGCTTCATTAAACCACTTCATTTCTTTTTCTTCTTCTTCTTCTTTTTCTTCTTCTTCTTCTTCTTCTTCTTCTTCTTTTTCTTCTTCTTCTTCTTCTTCTTCTTCTTCTTCTTCTACTTGATGAACAAGTTGGTCACTGGGAAGCCAGACATATTTGATTGACTGGCTGTTAAAGACCGAGATGTCTGACAAATGACTAGTTTTAACATCACTTCTGTGTGCTTTCTTATATTTACAATAGCAACGTTATGTCTTACCATCCACCCATCCATCCATCCACCCACCTATCCATCGATACACCCATCCATCCATCCACCCACCCATCCATCCATCCATCCATCCACCCATCCATCCATCCATCCATCCATCCACCCACCCATCCATTGATACACCCACCCATCCATCCACCCACCCATCCATCCATACACCCACCCATCCATCGATACACCCACCCATCCATTGATACACCCACCCATCCATCCACCCACCGATCTATCCATACACCCACCCACCCATTCACCCACCCATCCATCCATCCAATCCATCCACCTACCCATCCATCTACAAACCCACCCATCCATCCACCCACCCATCCATACACCCACCCATCCATCCACCCACCCATCCATCCACCCACCCATCCACCATCCATCCACTCATCCATCCACCCATCCATTGAATCGTATTGACCACGAGCGTTATACCCCTCTGACATTGCCTGAAGATAAACGCTAACCTTAGGACTGGCACCCCCCCCCCCCCCCCCTATAATGTGAATTCTCCCATTTATGCAGAAGATAATACACGCAAACCAATACAGAAGAATGATGCGTGGCGCGGCACGCGCAAGCAGGCAAGATCCAACTGAATTAGGGCGTTCGTTTTCCCAGTGGCGACATAAGGCTGTGAGACATGGACATTCAACAAATAGGGATGCAAACAATAAAGAAGATCAAAGCTTTTGAAACGTTACAAAAGAATGCAGAAAATGCCATGGACAGATATAAAGAGAAATATATAAATATTGCGATCTCTGTACATTACAGAAAAATGGCTTTTAGACAATATCACATAGAATTCTGGTCATGTAAAGAGACAGCGGTCTAGAGAGAGTGATAATGTAGGGTACTGCGCCTGACAGGAGGAAAACGGGTCAACCGTGGCGTAGCTGGCACCAGGACATTATGGGCAGTATGATGAGGTCTTTGTATGACGAGGGTCGGCTCTCCCTAAACTGGGATACAAGCAGACCTGCCGTGGCGGAGACAAGGACTGGATTTCTCTCAACCAGGAAGCCGATGTGGCGGAGACAAGGACTGGATCTCTCTCAACCAGGAAGCCGATGTGGCGGAGACTGTGTTCTGGAAATAATATGTCACGTGATGAAAGTGAAGAAAATGTAAAACTCGATCAATGTTTAAAAACGATACCAGGTGGAGATTACTGTGCCAAGAATTTTAACAACTTCATAATGTGATACTTTGCCAAGAATGTTAACAACTTCATAATGTGATACTTTGCCAAGAATGTTAACAACTTCATAATGTGATACTTTGCCAATAATTATATCAACTTCAGAATGTGATACTTTGCCAAGAATGTTAACAACTTCATAATGTGATACTTTGCCAATAATTATATCAACTTCAGAATGTGATACTTCATGAGACACTACTATCAGTTCGTACGATAATAAATAACGCCAAAACGTATGCTTCCGATGTAGCTTGTTTAAAGCACTTCGTCCCGCCAAAAATATATCACTGTTTAGATTGAGAAGATGTTGTGATCAAACCGCCAGACAGAGGCCACATAGTCTCACATCTCAAAATCCTGGCTTTTAACCACTCACGTGTGTCTGATGCCAGGTAGCCAAATTTTCAGGAAACTCATTTCGGGCTTTTGTCTTGGTGTACCATGTTGGGCACAGGGCCTCCCATTATGCCATCTCTCCACCACATCCTGGACGGCTAAAGTCGTATGGCCACCACGACGTCACTCTACGTGCCCGTCTGTTATCCTGAAAGCGCACCCCATGGCCTGCCCATTTGTTTTCCTGAACGCGCACCCCATGACCTTCCCATCTGTTATCCTGAACGCGCACCCCATGACCTGCCCATCTGTTTTCCTGAACGCGCACCCCATGACCTGCCCATCTGTTATCCTGAACGCGCACCCCATGACCTGCCCATCTGTTATCCTGAACGCGCGCCCCATGGCCTGCCTATCTGTTATCCTGAACGCGCACCCCATGACCTGCCCATCTGTTATCCTGAACGCGCGCCCCATGGCCTGCCTATCTGTTATCCGGAACGCGCACCCCATGACCTGCCCATCTGTTATCCGGAACGCGCACCCCATGACCTGCCCATCTGTTATCCTGAACGCGCACCCAATGGCCTGCCCATCTGTTATCCTGAACGCGCACCCAATGGCCTGCCCATCTGTTATCCTGAACGCGCACCCAATGGCCTGCCCATCTGTTATCCTGAACGCGCACCCCATGGCCTGCCCATCTGTTATCCTGAACGCGCATCACATGGCCTGCCCATCTGTTATCCTGAACGCGCACCCCATGGCCTGCCCATCTGTTATCCTGAACGCGCACCCCATGGCCTGCCCATCTGTTATCCTGAACGCGCACCCCATGGCCTGCCCATCTGTTATCCTGAACGCGCACCCCATGGCCTGCCCATCTGTTATCCTGAACGCGCGCCCCATGGCCTGCCTATCTGTTATCCTGCACGCGCACCCCATGTCCGTCTTATCTGTATCTCCGTAACATAGCGACATCCATGACGTCAGAGAAGGAAGTTTGACGTCTGATCTCTGCGTTGCGTCTGATCTCGAATGGAGCTCTATAAACTCCTTCGCTCCGTTGCTGGTTGGGCAACGAGTGGTCTATCTACATCAGCTTTCCGTAAGTTCCCCACCTCGCAGCCAAATACCATGGCTGGAATAACCAGACTGTTGAAGGTGTGCGCTCTAGCGGTGACGTTCCGCATCAGTTGCAGTACGAGTTTAATACAGAGATAGTATAAATCAAAAATGACATTATAAATTCATCCCTTTGTGATCAACGTCCGTGTGTTGGGTTGGGGGGGGGGGGGGGGGGCACATTTCTTTAGGATCTAGAAGCCAGGTAAAGCATCTAGTGTTCAGGTAAAACGTCTAGAAGCCAAGTAGAACGTCTAGTATCCAGGTAGAACGTATAGGAGTCAGGTAACCCGTCTAGGAGTCAGGTAAACCGTCTAGTATCCATGTAAACGTCTAGAAGCCAGGTAAAACGTCTAGTATCCAGGTAAAACGTCTAGGAGTCAGGTAAACCGTCTAGGAATACGGTAAAGTGTCTAGGAGTGAGGAAATGTGCTATATCAGAATGGGAGAGTAACGATGACACTGGTCCTGAAATGTTAGGCGCCACAGACACAGTTATAGGCGCCACAGTTATAAGCGCCACATTTATAGGCGCCACAGACACAGTTATAAGCGCCACATTTATAGGCGCCACAGACACAGTTATAAGCGCCACAGTTATAAGCGCCACATTTATAGGCGCCACAGACACAGTTATAAGCGCCACAGTTATTAGCGCCACATTTATAGGCGCCACAGACACAGTTATAAGCGCCACAGTTATAAGCGCCACAGACACAGTTATAAGCGCCACAGTTATAAGCGCCACATTTATAGGCGCCACAGACACAGTTATAAGCGCCACAGTTATAAGCGCCACAGTTATAAGCGCCACATTTATAGGCGCCACAGACACAGTTATAAGCGCCACAGTTATTAGCGCCACATTTATAGGCGCCACAGACACAGTTATAAGCGCCACAGTTATAAGCGCCACAGACACAGTTATAAGTGCCACAGTTATAAGCGCCACATTTATAGGCGCCACAGACACAGTTATAAGCGCCACAGTTATAAGCGCCACAGACACAGTTATAAGCGCCACAGCCACATTTATAGGCGCCACAGACACAGTTATAAGCGCCACAGTTATAAGCGCCACAGACACAGTTATAAGCGCCACAGCCACAGTTATAGGCGCCACAGCCACAGTTATAAGCGCCACAGACACAGTTATAAGCGCCACAGACACAGTTATAAGCGCCACAGCTACAGTTATAAGCGCCACAGACACAGTTATAGGGGCCACAGACACAGTTATAAGCGCCACAGACACAGTTATAGGCGCCACAGTTATAGGCGCCACAGTAATAGGCGCCACAGCCACAGTTATAAGCGCCACAGACACAGTTATAAGCGCCACAGACACAGTTATAGGCGCCACAGACACAGTTATAAGCGCCACAGACACAGTTATAGGCGCCACAGCAACCTGGTACACGGGATGTGTCGTTCCCTGTGTTATGGAGTGTTTATGTGTTCGAATCCAATAACTCCTCTGGTTCATTCCGCGAGCCACATTCGTCACCTATAGGTCTAAAGTGGTTGCTGTTGTTGTTGTTCTTCTTCTTTTTCTTTTTCTTCTTCATTTTCCTCTTCGTTGTCGTTGTTCGTTCTCAAACTCCCGCTATCAAGCCCTGAAAAGTGCTTTGCCTTCTCTCTTCGATCCCTTCTCCTTAGGCAGCCTGATCTATTGCAGCATGTTATCCAGGATCACCACGTGGAGGTGAAATAGGTCTTGGCAGCTCTGGGTCGCTGGCCGCCACGGCTTATGCACTGCTCAGCTCTGGGTCGCTGGCAGCCACGGCTTATGCACTGCTCAGCTCTGGGTCGCTGGCCGCCACGGCTTATGCACTGCTGAGCTCTGGGTTTTTTTTTTTTTTTTTTTTTTTTGCTTAGATGTTTGCCTCACTAGTTTCTACTGGCGGAGGCGCGCCATTTTCCACCCCAGACCGTAGTCAATTGGGCGATATCAGGACGCATAAACCAGTGCTTGGATGCATGTGTGCATCTGTATGTACCTATGCTAGGTTTGTGCGCCCTCAGAAGCTAGCCCAACCAAAGTGCTATGGAAGGGCTTTACCACGAGGGCGCGTGTGAAAGTTGTGCAAGGGTGTGACTGTAGGACAGAGTCAAATGAAACAGAGTGAGGTGAGAGAAGAGAGAGAAGGGGGAGAGTGGCTGTCCGCCGAATGCTCTACCCTCAGCTCTGGGTCGCTGGCAGCCACGGCTTATGTACTGCTCAGCTCTGGGTCGCTGGCCGCCACGGCTTATGCACTGCTCAGCTCTGGGTCGCTGGCAGCCACGGCTTATGCACTGCTCAGCTCTGGGTCGCTGGCCGCCACAGCTTATGCACTGCTCAGCTCTGGGTCGCTGGCCGCCACGGCTTATGCACTGCTCAGCTCTGAGTCGCTGGCCGCCACGGCTTATGCAATGCTATGCATCTTGATTCTAGACTTCCTTTGTTTGTTGTGTATTTCTTCCAATATAATTTTCCGTCGATGTTTCTGACAACCTACAATATTCATCCATGTTTGTTTCATTCCTTTATTTGATCTCACGAATTTGGTTGGCCAAATATGTAAAGCACAGATAAACATTACACACTACAGAACTGACACGCCAAAGAGTGTCATACAGGCTTCACTGCCACACGACACAGGAAACGGACCTGTCGCGACTTAACTGCCACACGACACAGGAGACGGACCTGTCGCGACTTCACTGCCACACGACACAGGAGACGGACCTGTCGCGACTTCACTGCCACACGACACAGGAGACGGACCTGTCAGAAGTGGTTGGAGAGGCTAGATGCTTTACTGGATACATTCGGATGCTATCTGGCACAGTAACACCAGATAATCCTTACCTCGGAACCCGCAAAGAACAGGGAGAAAAGATCAAGTGGAAGATACAATTACAGGGAGATTTGACATAAACGGTGGAGCACTTCACTGGGAAAGAGATTAAAATATGATTAAGGGATTAAAGTATGATTAAGGGATTACAGTATGATTAAGGGATTAAAGTATGATTAAGGGATTAAAGTATGATTAAGGAATTAAAGTATGATGGAGGGATTAAAGTATGATTAAGGGATTAAAGTATGATTAAGGGATTAAAGTAGTATATATTGGTAAGCTACAATTAATTCTTGTCAAGCTACTGCCTCGTTTACATATCTATATCGCTCAACACACACACACATATAGATGCTTACATACATATACACACACACACACATAGATGCATATATATATATATATATACAAACACACACACACACACGTGGAGGATCCATATCACGTGGAGATCATTTATTACAAATTCGAGTAAAATATAAAATTGGAAATGAAGATGGTGAAACATGAGAACAAATCACAGACACTGAACACACAGGCAACTTTCACTGAACACACAGGCAACTTTCACTGAACACACAGGCAACTTTCACTGAACACACAGGCAACTTTCAAACAATGCTAGACTGGTATGTTGGGTTTCTTTACAAATCAATGAGGGCTGCAATCATTGAAACCTTTTGACATGTAACAAGAACGGTGAACCCAACCAGCTTCACAAGAACGGTGAACCCATTAGAACCAGCTCACAAGAACGGTGAACCCATTAGAACCAGCTTCACAAGAACGGTGAACCCAACGAGCTTCACAAGAACGGTGAACCCATTAGAACCAGCTTCACAAGAACGGTGAACCCATTAGAACCAGCTTCACAAGAACGGTGAACCCAACCAGCTTCACAAGAACGGTGAACCCATTAGAACCAGCTTCACAAGAACGGTGAACCCAACCAGCTTCACAAGAACGGTGAACCCATTAGAACCAGCTTCACAGGAACGGTGAACCCATTAGAACCAGCTTCACAAGAACGGTGAACCTATTAGAACCAGCTTAACAAGAACGGTGAACCCAACCAGCTTCACAAGAACGGTGAACCCATTAGAACCAGCTTCACAAGAACGGTGAACCCAACCAGCTTCACAAGAACGGTGAACCCAACCAGCTTCACAAGAACGGTGAACCCATTAGAACCAGCTTCACAAGAATGGTGAACCCATTAGAACCAGCTTCACAAGAATAGTGAACCCATTAGAACCAGCTTCACACGAATAGTGAACCCATTAGAACCAGCTTAACAAGAACGGTGAACCCATTAGAACCAGCCTCACAAGAACGGTGAACCCATTAGAACCAGCTTCACAAGAATGGTGAACCCATTAGAACCAGCTTCACAAGGACGGTGAACCCATTAGAACCAGCTTCACAAGAATAGTGAACCCATTAGAACCAGCTTCACAAGAATAGTGAACCCATTAGAACCAGCTTCACAAGAACGGTGAACCCATTAGAACCAGCTTCACAAGAACGGTGAACCCATTAGAACCAGCTTCACAAGAATGGTGAACCCATTAGAACCAGCTTCACAAGAACGGTGAACCCATTAGAACCAGCTTCACAAGAATAGTGAACCCATTAGAACCAGCTTCACAAGAATAGTGAACCCATTAGAACCAGCTTCACAAGAATGGTGAACCCATTAGAACCAGCTTCACAAGAATGGAAATATGAGAAAATAATCGTTAAAGATGAAATGTGAATTCTACGTAACTTGCGGTTGCCAGTCAGAAGTACCTATTATTTGAAAGGAAATATTTTCTGACAATTGAAACAGAAATCCTTCGTAATTTATTCAGTATTAGGTTTTTAATGAAAATGTAGAAACAGACCCGACAGATACCAACATACAACGGTTGACCAAAGAAACATATTCTTAGAACGTTTCAGTAGACATATCGTGTTTATTATCAGGATTATTAGAAACTAAAAATTGTCCATACAAAATTTAAGAGATGAAAAACCACGCGCGTTTAGAAGCTTGCATTACTATAAACAATATATACATCCGCCCTCCCTCCATCCCTCCGTTATAGACGACATGCAATCTACCTGATCTGCACGAAACATTGTCATAAAACAATCCTTGGGGTCACACTGACCATAACAGGACAGGAAAATGTACCGAAAAGCTCTGCGATGCAACCAACATGCCTGTATTGCAGAATGCAGACTCTACCCCAACCAACTTGTCTGTATTGCAGAATGCAGACTGTACCCCAACCAACTTGTCTGTATTGCAGAATCCAGACTCTACCCCAACCAACTTGTCTGTATTGCAGAATGCAGACTCTACCAGAACCAACTTGTCTGTACTGCAGAATGAATGC
Organism: Ariolimax columbianus; assembly: GCA_036924085.1. Taxonomy (NCBI): domain Eukaryota; kingdom Metazoa; phylum Mollusca; class Gastropoda; order Stylommatophora; family Arionidae; genus Ariolimax; species Ariolimax columbianus. Next base: position 24,803,816 of record JAVGWX010000021.1, on the reverse strand, counting down.
AGACTCTACCCCACCGCTGCTGTACAGGGCCCACCTCTCTCTCAGTCGACCTAACTTGACGATCTGCTTCTCTGATTTGATAAACTCCTGCAACCTGCAAGTTCCTGATGACACTGGAAGCGATCACAAACCACAAGAACACCCGCAACAGCATATCTTAAATAGAAAACGGGCTGGAACTTTAGAAAAGCGGACTGGCAATTGTGTCAAGAAGCACTAGACCGCATCCTTATAAACACAACCAACAGTGTTGAAATGCTCAACCAAGCGATTACAAAATCAATCTTGGAAGCAGCATGACAGTGCATCCCAAGGGGGCTGTTGTAAATCATATAGAACATTCTGGAATAGAGAAATACACAGTGCTATACATGATAGAATGGATGCAAGAATAACCCTTGAAACAATGCCATCTATCTATCTATCTATCTATCTATCTATCTATCTATCTATCTATCTATCTATCTATCTATCTATCTATCTATCTATCTATCTATCTATCTATCTGTCTGTCTGTCTGTCTGTCTGTCTGTCTGTCTGTCTGTCTGTCTGTCTGTCTGTCTGTCTGTCTGTCTGTCTGTCTGTCTATCGATCTATCTGTCTGTCTGTCTGTCTGTCTGTCGGTCTGTCTGATAAGTCTATGCGTTTTATTGCTTGCTTTGTTCGCCTCAAGCAAGTATAACTATCCAGATCATTGCTGGCTATCTTGCTGTGGATACAATGGATAAACTGCGACAAATCCGCCCAACAATCTGAAACGTGAAGGTCCTATTCCATAAGTCGATCTGACTTCTGCACACATGGAAGCCAAAGATGTCATGTATTGTCTTATATCTCAGGCAGCGACGCGATTGGTTAGGATTTAGGGCCAGGTAAGCAATCTAGAAACCAGTTTAGTTCTGCATGAAAGGTTCCTAGTTTGGTGGTTTTATGTGCCAGTGGGTTGTTCTACGTGCCGGAGGGGGGAGCGCTGTTCTACGTGCCGGAGGGTTGTTCTACGTGTCGGAGGGGTTGTGGGCTGTTCTACGTGCCGGATTGGGGGAGGGGGAAGCGGTTGTACTACATGTTGAGGGGTTGTTCTACGTGCCGGAGGGTTGTTCTACGTGCCGGGAGGGTCGTTCTACGTGCCGGAGGGTTGTTCTTCGTGCCGGAGGCACATGACATGAGACGAGATGATGGACACTCGGACATCGACATGACAAGACGCGAGATGAGTTACACTGGAACATCTGGCAAAATATCATGAAAGAGAGACAGGAAGAAACAGAAAGATAAAATACCAGACAGTTCGCAACAAAGGCAAAGAGACGATCAATAGGGGAACAGATAAACGACAGGTGATTGACGTTACTATCATGAGATGGGTAGACGAGGGGGATGTGTCTTCAGTCCAAGAATTCAGTTAATTCCATCAGATATAATAATGATACCATTTTCTGTACTAAGCCGCATACTACAACTTGAATTTCGTCATTTAATGAATGTAGTCTTCTATTATTCTTCTGCTTCTTATTCGTTCACTCTCAAATAAATGCATCTATCCCTCCCCCCCCCCCCCAGGTTTCTCTATTCGCAATACAGTGTATGCCACAGTCATGCTGGCAAGCAAGGGTCAACTGTCATTCTGTTCCTCTCATGGAGCGGACATACCCGGAGAAAATGTTGCTCCCTTTGTTTGATGTCACAAAATGGGCTCATGTTTGTGTGCCTACATTATCATATCTGAGCTTCTGGTTGCTCTATATCTCATTTATCATGTTTCTCATATCTGAGACTCTGTGTGCTCTATATCTCATTTATCAGACGATAAAATCTTTATAAATTTGCAAAGAGATGAAGAATTTTTGACTGCACATTCTGAGTGTAAATAGACAAGCTCTATTTATTGGCTGGACATTCTGTGTAAGTGAGTGTAGGCAAACAGTGCCAATTAAGAAATACTTCTCAAACGAACACAAATATATGATCCACGTGGAGGGCGTGCCCATCATCATGTAGAGCAGTAACATCATTTGTCAGCTGAGAACCTACACACGAAAAATTAAAAAAAACCTGCTCGGTAAAAAATCCTTGTTTTCCTTCAAACTCACCTTTATACACCTGCTATTCGCCAGCCAATGAGGATCTAGACCATAACACATATCACTTTTACGAGCTGCATCTGGGTGTCGTGTCGTTAAGATAGTAGTGGTGAGGGGTGGTTTCAATGGAAAGGTGGGATGAGAGAACGAAGGAATCCAAGAATATCTTGGCACCCAGGACTTAATCAGCCAGGAATCATAATGACGAAAGATTATATGGGCTGTGCAAGATTATAGGGGCTGTGCAAGATTATAGGGGCTGTGCAAGATTATAGGGGTTGTGCAAGGTTATATGGGCTGTGCAAGATTATAGAGATTGTGCAAGATTATAGGGACTGTGCAAGATATCAGAGATTGGTATAGCAGACACCATCTCCCACGGACCACCACAACCCTCCGCCCACCCTCTCACAAATGCAGGCACGAGATAACACGGAACTCACCAGATGGTGAAACCAAGAATCAGATCAAGCATGTTCGCGTAGAAGGACATTTCGCTCTCTAGTCCATGATGCCAGGTCGGATCATGGAGCAGATATTAGCCTTGGCCACGATCTTTGCCTACCTACACTGGAGCAGATATTAGCCTTGGCCACGATATTTGCCTGACTACACTGGAGCAGATATTAGCCTTGGCCAGGATCTTTGCCTGACTACACTGGAGCAGATATTAGCCTCGGCCACGATCTTTGCCTGACTACACTGGAGCAGATATTAGCCTTGGCCACGATATTTGCCTGACTACACTGGAGCAGATATTAGCCTTGGCCACGATCTTTGCCTGACTACACTGAAGCTCAAATTGAAACAATGCCACTATCAGAACACGGACAAGCAATCTGATGTCCAGTGACTGATGTCCAGTGACATATAAACGACATGCAGACGATCGCCTATTGGAGATTGTTTGATGTTAGGATACTCAGATGACATGCAGACGATCGCCTATTGGAGGATATTTGATGTTAGGATGCTCAGATGACATGCAGACGATCGCCTATTGGAGGATATTTCATGTTAGGATACTCAGATGGCATGCATACGATCGCCTATTGGAGGATATTTGATGTTAGGATACTCAGATGACATACAGACGATCGCCTATTGGAGGATATTTGATGTTAGGATACTCAGATGACATGCAGACGATCGCCTATTGGAGGATGTTTGATGTTAGGATACTCAGATGACATGCAGACGATCGCCTATTGGAGGATGTCTCCGACCGCAGCATTCATGCTCATCTTCATTATCAGAATAATTATACACGAATCTGCTGTATGCAAACACTATTCATTGGCATCTTCGTCTATTTTCTATTTTCAATAAGCATTCTTCTTCTTCTTCTTCTTCTTCTTCTTCTTCTTCTTCTTCTTCTTCTTACGCTGTCAGACGTCGACCTTTATTTTTTCGAACAAAGCAGCTGTCGACACTGCCATAGAGCTTGTCTAGTGTTGCCACTGGAAATGGCCACATCTGCTCTCTCTGGTCCTCGTATGTCGGCAGTTTTGCAGCAAATGCTCAGCGGTCATTTTCCCTGTACCACACGAGCATTCGTCAGTGCCACCTATCTTCAGTTTGTTGAATAGGTGGTACCTCAGTCTATTGTGGCCAGTGCGAAGTCTGAAGACCACGACCTACTCTCTTCTGTTCAACTGGTAATAGGCATCGTTTTTTGTGTAGCCAGTGTGTTCGGTTTACCATTTGGTCGTGTATCTAGCTCTAATAAGCCGTTTTTACTCTTCGTAGGTCATACTAGTATCTGGTTGTGGTAGTCTTGCACCTTCTTTTGCCAGTCTGTCTGCCTCCTCGTGCCTTGGATGTTGCAATGGGATGGAACCCACTGTACCACTACCCTTTTTGGTGTGGATTGCTGGCATAGTTGACAGAGTACTGCTCTTAAATCATTGTTCAGTATTTTTCTGGCTTTTTAGTGCTGTGACTACGACCAGTGCATCTGTAAGCAGGACTATGTGGCTTTAATTCCTTTTACCTGTCACCATTTCTTCCACTGCCGCCCTCAGTGCCTCTGCTTCCGCTCTGAAATTGCTTGTGTATTTTCCAGTAGCCAATGACAGTGTTATTTTTCTGCCATTTGGTAGGCTGAGGAATGCTCCTGAGAAAGCTGCGTGTTTTGATACACAGGTGTGAGACAAGGCTGCGTTATGTCCCTTCTGCTGTTGGTCGAGGCTGTAGACTGGATAATGTGACGTCAGGGTTGCAATAAACAGTTGGACTTTGACTGGACGGGAGGTCACTCCTTCCTACCACAGCCATTGACTGGACGGGTGGTCACTCCTTCCTACCACAGCCATTGACTGGACGGGTGGTCACTCCTTCCTACCACAGCCATTGACTGGACGGGTGGTGGTCACTCCTTCCTACCACAGCCATTGACTGGACGGGTGGTCACTCCTTCCTACCACAGCCATTGACTGGACGGGTGGTCACTCCTTCCTACCACAGCCATTGACTGGACGGGTGGTCACTCCTTCCTACCACAGCCATTGACTGGACGGGTGGTCACTCCTTCCTACCACAGCCATTGACTGGACGGGTGGTGGTCACTCCTTCCTACCACAGCCATTGACTGGACGGATGGTCACTCCTTCCTACCACAGCCATTGAGTGCCATAAGCTCTACTTGGTAGTGTACAACCTATATATGTGTGTGTACATAGACGTCTGTATACGTGTCTTTGTACTTCTGTGTACAACAAGCCCGAGAGCTCTTATACTTGGTCCCATTATCTGAAGCTTAAATGACAGCTACTCCTAGGTGATTATGTGAGCGTGTGACAGTACGTTAGAGGTTTGCTGTAGGATGGACTGACACATTTGATATGCGCATCGCTTTCTCTTTTATGATTAACAATTTTTTTGTTAAGAGGAGTTGGTGTGGCAGGAGGGGATGGGGGGGGGGGGGGAGGGGGGTGAAACCATAACTGACACTGCTGTCTGGGAGGAAGTGTTGGACTTACTTATACTACCCCAAAACTTGTTTATGTGGTGGAGTTGGCCAGTTCATTTCCTCGCTGACAGTACTTTGCGTAAACCAGGTACCCATTTACAGCTGGTCGACTGGCGTGCGTTGATAATGAACAGAAATCGAACTCAGTATATTCAGGTGTTGTCAGTTTCTGAATCTCCATTTGGAAAGACACCGATCGCACTGTTGGTTACCTCTGAGGACGGGCTGTCATCGTGACAGTGGACATATTCTTCTTCTTTTGTAGATATAGCCTTCCAGGAAAACATCCTTAAATACATTATGTTACTGGACATTGCCTGCCGTCATCTACTGTACGATATGAAGGTGTTTGCTGTGACTTGTCTCATTTACGATGTTAAGGTGTTTGCTGTGACTTGTCTCATATACGATGTTAAGGTGTTTTTGCTGTGACTTGTCTCATATCATTTCTACAGGATGGGGTTCCAGCCCATTTCCCAACCCTCCACAGCTGCCTATTTGGACATGTCTGACAGGTTACAGTGTCAGTATTCTTTGCTGCCATTTCAGACCTCACATTGTCTATTCGCACCATCATTTAGTAATCTGCGAAAGGGGCAACCATCATTGTAACTAGAAGTCAATGCCCGCCCTCTCCATAGTCTCAGACAGTCAACGACCTATCATTCTGCTGTCACGTTGTCCATTAGTGGGAGTAGTCAGTCTGGGTACACGCACGCGCTCTCGCGCATAGAACACCCGAGTGTATATACACACACACCCACACACCCACACATCTACCCCCTCAGAGACAGGTGCAATCTTATGACCTCGCACTAATAAGGTGCTTACAGTAAAAGTGGCCTCGTTACAATTTTATCAGACTTGTGAAATGTGGGGAGGGGACGAGGGGGGTGGGGGGGGGGGGTGGGGGGGGGGGAAGCATTGGTAGTGGGGTGAAGGATGAGTGGCAGTAGGCGAAGTAAGGATGTCTGTAGGTGTGTCTGTAGGTGTAGGTGTGTCTGTGGGTGTAGGTGTGTCTGTGGGTGTAGGTGTGTCTGTGGGTGTAGGTGTGTCTGTGGGTGTAGGTGTGTCTGTGGGTGTAGGTGTGTATGTGGGTGTAGGTGTGTCTGTGGGTGTAGGTGTGTCTGTGGGTGTAGGTGTGTCTGTGGGTGTGAGTGTGTCTGTGGGTGTAGGTGTGTCTGTAGGTGTGTCTGTGGGTATAGGTGTGTTTGTGGGTGTGTCTGTGGGTGTAGGTGTGTATGTGGGTGTAGGTGTGTCTGTGAGTGTAGGTGTGTCTGTGGGTGTGTCTGTGGGTGTAGGTGTGTATGTGGGTGGGTGTAGGTGTGTCTGTGGGTGTAGGTGTGCCTGTAGGTGTGTCTGTGGGTATAGGTGTGTCTGTGGGTGTGTCTGTGGGTATAGGTGTGTCTGTGGGTGTAGGTGTGTCTGTGTCTGTGTCTGTGGGTATAGGTGTGTCTGTGGGTGTGTCTGTGGGTATAGGTATGTCTGTAGGTGTAGGTGTGTCTGTACGTGTGTCTGTGGGTATAGGTGTGTCTGTAGGTGTAGGTGTGTCTGTAGGTGCAGGTGTGTCTGTGGGTGTAGGTGTGTCTGTGGGTATAGGTGTGTCTGTGGGTGTGTCTGTGGGTATAGGTGTGTCTGTGGGTATAGGTGTGTCTATGGGTGTAGGTATGTCTGTGGGTATAGGTGTGTCTGTGGGTGTGTCTGTGGGTGTGTCTGTGGGTGTAGGTGTGTCTGTGGGTGTAGGTGTGTCTGTAGGTGTGTCTGTGGGTGTAGGTGTGTCTGTGGGTATAGGTGTGTCTGTGGGTGTGTCTGTGGGTGTAGGTGTGTCTGTGGGTGTAGGTGTGTCTGTGGGTGTGTCTGTGGATGTAGGTGTGTCTGTGGGTGTAGGTGTGTCTGTGGGTGTAGGTGTGTCTGTGGGTATAAGTGTGTATGTGGGTGTAGGTGTGTCTGTGGGTGTAGGTGTGTCTGTGGGTGTAGGTGTGTCTGTAGGTGTAGGTGTCTCTGTGGGTGTGTCTATGGGTGTAGGTGTGTCTGTGGGTGTAGGTGTGTCTGTAGGTGTAGGTGTGTCTGTGGGTGTGTCTGTGGGTGTAGGTGTGTCTGTGGGTGTAGGTGTGTCTGTAGGTGTAGGTGTGTCTGTGGGTGTGTCTGTGGGTGTAGGTGTGTCTGTGGGTGTAGGTGTGTCTGTTGGTGTAGGTGTGTCTGTGGGTATAGGTGTGTATGTGGGTGTAGGTGTGTCTGTGGGTGTAGGTGTGTCTGGGGGTGTAGGTGTGTATGTGGGTGTAGGTATGTCTGTGGGTGCAGGTGTGTCTGTGGGTGTGCCTGTGGGTGTAGGTGTGTCTGAAGGTGTAGGTGTGTCTGTGGGTGTAGGTGTGTCTGTGGGTATAGGTGTGTCTGTGGGTGTGTCTGTGGGTGTAGGTGTGTCTGTGGGTATAGGTGTGTCTGTGGGTGTGTCTGTGGGTGTAGGTGTGTCTGTGGGTATAGGTGTGTCTGTGGGTGTGTTTGTGGGTGTAGGTGTATCAGTGGGTATAGGTGTGTCTGTGGGTGTGTCTGTGGGTATAGGTGTGTCTGTGGGAATAGGTGTGTCTGTGGGTGTAGGTGTGTCTGTGGGTGTAGGTGTGTCTGTGGGTGTAGGTGTGTATGTGAGTTTATGTGTGTCTGTGGGTGTAGGTGTGTCTGTGGGTGTAGGTGTGTCTGTGGGTGTAGGTGTGTCTGTGGGTGTAGATGTGTCTGTGGGTGTAGGTGTGTCTGTGGGTGTAGGTGTGTATGTGGGTGTAGGTGTGTCTGTGGATGTAGGTGTGTCTGTGGGTGTAGGTGTGTGTGAGTTTATGTGTGTCTGTGGGTGTAGGTGTGTCTGTGGGTGTAGGTGTGTCTCTGGGTGTAGGTGTGTCTGTGGGTGTAGGTGTGTCTGTGGGTATAAGTGTGTGTGAGTGTAGGTGTATGAGATTGTAGGTGTGTGTGAGTGTAGGTGTGTCTGTGGGTGTGTCTGTGGGTGTAGGTGTGTCTGTGGGTGTAGGTGTGTCTGTGGGTATAAGTGTGTGTGAGTGTAGGTGTATGAGATTGTAGGTGTGTGTGTGTGTAGATGTAGGTGTTTATGTGGGTGTAGGTGTGTGTGTGAGTGTAGGTGTGTGGGCAGGATGCAACACAGAATAGGTGGCGACTCATAGCTGGATGCTTGCGTCAGGGTCAGTGACTCATAGCTGAATGCTTGCGTCAGGGTCATTGACTCATAGCTGGCTGATTGCATCAGGGTCAGCGATTGATAGCTCGCTGCTTGCGTCAGGGTCAGCAACTCATAGCTGACCGTTTTCATCAGGGTCAGTGAACAAAAGCTGACCAAGACCATATTGGTCTCTCTATCTTGGCGACCCTGAAAACAGCCTGCACTAGTCATTAGTCTAGTCTGGCCAAAGAATTTGGATCACACAGTGGGAAGGCAAACCATTTAAAAAAAAATCCAGCTGAAATCGGATGTGTCGGACTGAAAGGCGCAAATATCGCGGCCTCGCTGTAAATTCGACACAACGTCACAACGTCCTTTTCAAGACGAACACAGAATAAGAAGAAAGTAATAATAAGAAGTAGAAGAACAAGAAGAAAACAAGGAAAAGGAAGAGGTAGAAAAAGAAGAAGAAGAAGAAGAAGACGAAAAAAAAAGAAGAAGAAGATATAGTACCAATTGCACCTGACAGACAAGGAGCGTGACATTTGGGAGTTGCTTGGGGTGAATGCAGTGACCCGGATGTGATTCCGGCTGGAAAACACTTGTGTCATATGTGCTAGACGTGTCGCTGTGTTACCGTAAGCTTAATCAGTCAGACATACAGCCAGGCATAGAGCCAGGCATACAACCACACATTCAGCCAGACATTCAGCCAGACATACAGACAGACATACAGCCAGGCATAGAGCCAGGCATACAACCAGACATTCAGCCAGACATACAGACAGACATACAGCCAGGCATAGAGCCAGACAGACATACAGCCAGGCATAGAGCCAGGCATACAACCAGACATTCAGCCAGACATTCAGCCAGACATACAGACAGACATACAGCCAGACAGACATACAGCCAGACAGACATACAGCCAGACATATAGACAGACATACAGCCAGGCATAGAGCCAGACAGACATACAGCCAGACAGACATACAGACAGACATACAGCCAGGCATTGAGCCAGACAGACATACAGCCAGACAGACATACAGCCAGACATTCAGCCAGACATACAGACAGACATACAGCCAGACAGACATACAGCCAGACATTCAGCCAGACATATAGCCAGACATATAGCCAGACATACAGCCAGACAGACATACAGCCAGACAGACATACAGCCAGACAGACATACATCCATACATTCAGCCAGACATACAGCCAGACATACAGACAGACAGACATACAGCCAGACAGACATACAGCCAGACAGACTTACAGCCAGACATACAAACAGACAAACAGCCAGACATCCAGACAGACATACAGCCAGACATACAGCCAGACATACAAACAGACAAACAGCCAGACATCCAGACAGACATACAGCCAGACATACAAACAGACAAACAGCCAGACATACAGACAGACAGCCAGACATAAATTAATAGTCAGACAGAGAAATATATATACATACAGACAAGTAAACAGTCACGCAGGCATACCGACACACAGATGGACATAGAGACAAGTAAACAGTCAAGCAGGCATACCGACACACAGATGGACATACAGACAGGTAAACAGTCAAGCAGGCATACCGACACACAGATGGACATACAGACAGGTAAACAGTCAAGCTGGCATACCGACACACAGATGGACATACAGGCATGTAGTAAAAAAGACATACTGTGGATGTACGCATGAAAGGGAGGGTGGATGTATGTATGGATCTGTGGATGGGTGAATGGATTCATTGGTGGATTTATTTATGAATGAATGGATTGGTGAAGGACGGATAGATTGATGTATTGATGTGTGAATAAATGTATGGATAAATGAGTGTTTAAACGAATGGATTTATTTATTGAAGCATTGGTGAGTGAATGAATGAATGAATGAATGAATGAATGACAGACATGTTGGAAGGTAGAACCAAGTTAACTGGCTAGATAGATCAATATATAGACAGACTGATAGTAAATATTAGATTTGATCAATTCAAATGTATACAAATAGTTTGTACAGAGAACCAATAGGAAGATACCTTGCATCAAACACATACAAAAATATATAGACATACACACGTACACACACGTACACACATGCGAATGATCGCCAGAGGTATTCGATATTGTAGATATTATACCATATTATTCGGACTAACAGAAAAAGAGGACAAATGTATCAAACACCCTTATATTGGGAGGGGCAAGTGATTTGTTGTGGGGGGGGGGGGGGTGGGGGTGGGGGGGGGTGGTTACAAATAATTCCGTATGTAGAACAAGACAATAGTGCGATGCATATCTTGTTTGCCTCCGTCATAAGACGCTCATTGCTGTCCGTCATATGACGCTTATTGCTGTCCGTCATATGACGCTCATTGCTATGCTTGAATACGTGGGAATTCAGAAATACGACAGATATCAAAGAGACATCGACCTGTGCCTAGCACAAACAAGGGCTTGAGTTTGACAGCTGGGTAATTTGTCTGTGAGGCTTCGGTCTCAGATACACCGGCCATGCCTGTGAGACCTTAAGCTTTGCCCCAGAGATAAGACGTCAAGTAGAGCAACCTTGTAGTCCAAAGATTCCCAGCCAAATCCGGATTGCTGAACACAATGGTCGTTCACATCTAACGCTAATGAACACAATGGCCGTTCACATCTAACGCTAATGAACACAATGGTCGTTCACATCTAACGCTAATGAACACAATGGTAGTTCACATCTAACGCTAATGAACACAATGGTAGTTCACATCTAACGCTAATGAACACAATGGTAGTTCACATCTAACGCTAATGAACACAATGGTAGTTCACATCTAACGCTAATGAACACAATGGTAGTTCACATCTAACGCTAATGAAGACATCGGTAGCTCATCACCCTGAAGTCAGTAACATTTCTATCCAAACCTCCTGATTTCTTCTACTTCCATGACGTCCACACATTCCTCATCAGTAGTATTGCCTTCATCGTCGACATCGCATTCTTCTGTCTCATCATTTTCTTATTCATTATCATTCTTGTATACGCCAAATTCCAGATCATCAACATTATCAACCTTGCAGTCATTGCCGTCATCAAAACCACTAGCATCATCATTAAAAGTCGTTACAGTCAGCATCCTCAATATTATTCTCTTGTTTACATTGACCATTGTTGTTGGTCTGAGTGCTCTGCTTGGATCTTCTCTGGACCATCTGTCAGCTTCTTCATTGCTTGGGATATTAAGGTACCTTAGGACCTTCTCTGGACCATCTGTCAGCTTCTTCATTGCTTGGGATATTAAGGTACCTTAGGACCTTCTCTGGATAATGTGTCAGCTTCTTCATTGCTTGTGATGTTAAGGTACCTTAGAACCTTCTCTGGATAATATGTCAGCTTCTTCATTGCTTGTGATGTTAAGGTATCTTAGGACCTTATCTGGACCATCTATCAGCCTCTTAATTGCTTGTGATGTTAAGGTACCCTAGGACCTTATCTGGATAATCTATCAGCCTCTTCATTGCTTGTAATGTTCAGGTACCTGTCCACAGCCTTTTCATTGCCCGTGGTGTTTCAACGAGATGCCCCCCCCCCCCCCCCCCCTAATCACAACTTTTTCGAACCGGTGAAAAAGTTGTAAAAGGTTACACAAATCCGAACTGTAAGTTTTCTCAGATAAAATGAAAACATCCCCATGTTATATATTACGTTCCTCTGCCTCCCCTGATTAGCATGCACCGGTAGAGCTTTGCCGATATGATCCCCGTGTTAAGACAAAGAGATTCATTTCCGGCATACTATTTCACACCGTCACCTCGTTTGATCCTCGACTGCCTAATTTTATGAGCGGGCCCTACCTTCAGTCACAGCCTCGGCTCCGGAGACGGGACCTCGGTCTTGAGTTTCATGTTCTGAAAGTCGGAAGTGTTGGCAGGGCTTAGCGTGTCTCCAGCTCGTGGCAGTGTCAAGCAATCCGCCAACCGACTTTCCTTTGTTTCTCCTCAGATGGAGGTGCGATATTTGCAGTCACAAGCCACACACAATGGGTCATTACCGGTGTCTTTCAGCTGGGAGAGGTCACATTCCTTCACTGTTCCTCTATATCCCAAAGAAAACAAATTATTTTTTTGTGGTTTCTGAATGACGGGGGTGGTGTTGTTGTTAGCTCACTCTGGCGAACTCCTCAGGCTATTCTACACTCGGGAGACGGCTTCGAGCGTGTGAAGGGTTTGGTGTGGAACACGTTGAGTTGGGAAGTATTCTATCCCAGAGCGTTGGACTGCACTGTTAGTCGCCTCTTACCACATGCTTTCGGTGTGGCAGTGGGCCATCTCTCGTCTCACGCACAGACTCGTGTTGGAAACATCGGGTGAGCTTCTAAAATCAATGCGCCGATTAGATGTCTCGTGTCTTGTTAGCGGTTCGATTAGATGTCTCGTGTCTTGTTAGCGGTACGATTAGATGTCTCGTGCCTTGTTAGCGGTACGATTAGATGTCTCCTGTCTTGTTAGCGGTACGATTAGATGTCTCGTGTTTTGTTAGCGGTACGATTAGATGTCTCGTGCCTTGTTAGCGGTACGATTAGATGTCTCCTGTCTATTTAGCCGGACATTTATATGGTTACACACGTTAAATAATCTCCATGAATTGTGATTAAAATGTATGTGGAAAGTAAGAAAGCACTTTTATTTTTAGTTTTAATTTGACGTCTGACAACCAACATGGCAGCAGTTTGAATTTGACGTCTGACAACCAACATGGTAGCAGTTTCAATTTGACGTCTGACAGCCAACCAGGCAGCAGTTTGAAAGACATTATCAACAGGTGTAGGAAATCTGTTGATAGCTTGTTTTTATGGCCAGATACATAATATCGCATGGATGGCCTTCCATTTAATAAATGTATGTTTACTCTTAAACTGGCATAGTCGTGTTACAAGAGGTATGATATTTGAGTGGTCCAATATTAATTGTATGGCTTAGATTGAATTAGGAGAATGAGAAAGCTATTATATGTTTTTACCTGAACGTTTCGTGGTTCACATAAAAGAATAGGCTCGACCAGAGAAACAGGTCAGAGCAGCATCTGATAGGACACCCACAGCCTGACAGAATCGATTCTGGTTCTGTGAGGTCTTGGAGTGAGCCGAGTTGTCTCCCTGTGAGTTCTCGTTGCGACAAAGACAAGAACATGCTCACTGCCACGCTGTGAACATTTCACAGGAGACAATTAACAGCGCGATGTCAGCTTTTTAGGGCAGAAGAGTCTCCAATTCATGACATAACACAACGCTCCGTTCTCAGAGGCAAAACCTGCAGAGTCAGGAGTAGTTTTCTGGGTTTGAAAGTGAACTCTAGGAAGAGTAATAAAATTATAATACATCAATAAAAGAAAGTTCTAGAAACAATAGCCCATGCGATATATCAATAAAAGAAAGCTCTAGAAACAATAGCCCATTTGATACATCAAGATGAAGAAAAAGAAAAATAAGAAGAAAAAGTAGATCGATTGCATGACTTATGGTAGACCGGCTTTGATACTAGTGTGAGGCTGCGTGGCCTAGGGGTAAGACTCGCTCGGTTTTCACAATCCCAACGTTCCAGGTTCGATTCCCACTTGTGTTCAGTTTGGCAGACACTGGGGTTTTTTTCTCGGGCGAATGCTCCTCCACGTCCGGAAAGTAATGACAACCTACCTAACTGCACACTTGCCAAGAAACTTATAACAGCCAAACCGGTGACGGTTTCAAGAAGCGACGGTCTTTAACAAGACATGCTGCTTACTTTATACAAAGAAATCATGTTGACACTGATACGATGCAGGTGATACCTCTGGTGGCAGTGACTTTAAACATGGCGTTTACTCTTGGCATGACGTTAACGGCTCCTTTAGATTCATCTGTATCATATTTGAGGAGATTCTCCACTGATAACACACATTCTCACATTACTACTCAAACAATAACCCAAGATATAATATTAGCCAGGGAAGGTTCAACAATTGGCCAGGTATGCGAGGACAGAAAAGGTGAAACTATTGTACAAACGAGTGGGCTATCACTGGTAGAGTCGCGACGCCTGGCAGCCGGACGGACCGACTGAGAAAGATGGCTTGTTTGGTTAGCGTAGACTCCCGTTTAAGGTAACTTTTATGGAAGATTAAAAGGACCGTTAGTATCGCGCTAGTAAAAACGTGGCCTGTTTGATAGAATGGTTAACGGGACGCTAAAACGTCAGAAGATATTCAAGTGAATAATATACCAGTGGTATCCTTTGTTTGCCTCTATAATACGTATTTTATCAATTTGTTCGCGACCACTTCATCCCCAGCGACAGTATCAGCTGCTGTACTATCTTTTCCTGTTTAATAGGGCTGCAATATTAAACTCTGCTCTACTTATAATATCGTCAAGGAATTCTTAAGTAGGCGAGTTGAATTGCTCTCCCTTACCGGGGAATTATGTCTCTTCTAGCCCCACTGCCATACTAGTTGCATGCCGTAAATGGCGACTCAAAGCATGCCGGAACTGACGGATCAAAGCATTTCATATTGTCAGGGGTCGTATCGTCAGGGGCGACTCAAAGCATGCCGGAATGGACGGCTCAAAGCATGCCGGAAGGGACGGCTCAAAGCATACCGGAAGGGACGGCTTAAAGAATGCCGGAATGTTCGGCTCAAAGCATGCCGGAAGGGACGACTCAAATCATGCCGGAAGGGACGGCTCAAAGCATGCCGGAATGGACGGCTCAAAGCATGCAGGAATGGACGGCTCAAAGCATGCCGGAATGGACGGCTCAAAGCATGCCGGAATGGACAGCTCAAAGCATGCCGGAATGGACGGCTCAAAGCATGCCGGAATGGACGGCTCAAAGCATGCCGGAATGGACGCTAACATACATTTTTCTTTCCTTCTGTGTCCCTCCTGAAAAAGACGACGTGACGTAGTAGGCTGCCAAATTTGCGGCTCGCTTTATCGGCATCACCGCAACTTGTGTGAACAGGTTTATCGGCCTCACCATGGAACTTGTGTGAACAGGTTTATCGACCTCACCATGGAACTTGCGTGAACAGGTTTATCGGCCTCACCGGAACTTGTGTGAACAGGTTTATCGTCCTCGCCATGGAACTTGTGTGAACAGGTTTATCGACCTCACCATGGAACTTGTGTGAACAGGTCTATCAGCCTCACCATGGAACGTGTGTGAACAGGTCTATCGGCCTCACCGGAACTTGTGTGAACAGGGATATCGGCCTCACCATGGAACTTGTGTGAACAGGTCTATCGGCCTCACCATGGAACTTGTGTGAACAGGTCTATCGGCCTCACCATGGAACTTGTGTGAACAGGTTTATCGGCCTCACCGGAACTTGTGTGAACAGGTTTATCGGCCTCACCGGAACTTGTGTGAACAGGTTCCCTGCCATCTTCGATTCCTATTCTCTGAGGCAGACAACACTAGTGCAGGTTGTTTCCAGCGCCGTCACTTGCAGACAGAATAGGGTCCTGGTCAGGTCCGCTGACGCAAGCTGAGTTGCTGACTGCTGCCAGGTCATTCACAGCTGCGTCTTTGACGCTGTTTGCAACGACTCAACTCTTTGCTCCGTGCTCTGTGCTATGTCGTCGCTTAGTCTTCAGTCACAAAGTGTGTGGGTGTTCAAACTGCCAAGGGTTCACTTACATACACAACCTTTACAGGGGTCTTCGAGAGGTTCATCAGTCTACGATATGACGGGACGATGGTACCTCTAAAGCAGGGGACGCTTGAAACGTGTGATTCGATCATCCCACGACCTGGACATTAGTTTCTAGAGGAGCAGAGGGGCTTGCATCCAAGGTACAGCGAGCGACTCCTTGACACCACCCCCACCCACCCCAAGTTACCCGGAACGTAGCTAACTAAAAAACAAAATTATCGCTACAGTGCATGAACCTCTACTGCTGGGTTCCACCGGGATCATTTTAGGGCTGAGGAATAAAGGCTGCTTACACCAGCCGTCGCCACGCACTGTACATGCTAGGTTTTCATTTCACCACCGATATAACAACCAATGCCGAACCGAGGTTTTGAACGAACACCACCGTGGTCAGCAGACTGACACTCAAACCAATCGACCAGGCGCTAAGTAACTTAGCGTCCACCCCCTCTTCCCCCAACGCCCTTCCCCAAATGGAGTAAATAATGTTCCGAACAACAACCTAGCAATTTAGCAGATCGCGGGTAGATTGTAACGTAATCCGATAGTCCTTTATCTGAGGTACTCTCACCGCGAGAAACCTTTATCCGAGGTATTTTCACAACGGGGCGCAGAGTGCATCTCCATCGGTGATCTTTCAGTGACAGTAAAGGTGAATGCCAACGTTTGCCTGCAAGCATCAGCTATGATAAGCTGTGGAATTACAAATTGCTAGAGGCTTAATATTTGTGTTTTCTTTTTGTTGTTGATTTTTGTTTTTGTTGTTCTTTTGTTTTTGTGTAAGATACTAGTCAGAGATAATGTTGGACATGTTTATTTAGGAGATAGAGCAGGAAGAAGCGACATCCGAAGAAGGACAATAGGAAGGAGAGAAACTCAAACGATAACTCACTAGGCGCTTGTACGAGAAGAAGTGAAACGATTAAAGAGAGTTTGAAGGGAAACAGGATGCTAGATGGGGATGGGGGAGAATTACAGTGTTATATACAACATCCGAGAGAGGTTCCAGAAGCAGACGAGGAGAGAGAGGTAACTGATAGAAGTGATGACAAATACGGTTCTATAAGGGGGAAGCTAGCGTCAAGTGATAGAAACCGAGCAGTCTTGGTGCTATAAGGGGGAAGCTAGCGTCAAGTGATAGACACGTAACAGTCTCAGTGCTATAAGGGGGAAGCTAGCGTCAAGTGATAGACACGTAACAGTCTCAGTGCTATAAGGGGGAAGCTAGCGTCAAGTGATAGACACGGATCCGTCTTGGTGCTATAAGGGGGAAGCTAGCGTCAAGTGATAGACACGGATCCGTCTTGGTGCTATAAGGGGGAAGCTAGCGTCAAGTGATAGACACGGATCCGTCTTGGTGCTATAAGGGGGAAGCTAGCGTCAAGTGATAGACCCGGAAGTCTTGTGGATTGTACCATCAAGTCAAGAGGCAGAAGGCGTAGGAGATTTGATTGCAGGCGAGCTTCGATGTGACCTGAACGTACCTGCCTATCCGAGCTTTGATGTAGTGATATCACCTGTACTTACCCGCCCATCCGAGCTTTGATGTGGAGATGGGACATGAACTTACCTGCCCATCCGAGCTTTGATGTGGTGATATCACCTGTACTTAACTGCCTATCCGAGCTTTGATGTTGTGATATCACCTGTACTTAACTGCCTATCCGAGCTTTGATGTTGTGATATCACCTGTACTTACCTACCCATCCGAGCTTTGATGTGGAGATGGGACCTGAACTTACCTGCCCATTCAAGCTTTGATGTGGTGATATCACCTGTACTTACCTGCCCATCCGAGCTTAGATGTGGAGATGGGACCTGAAAATACCTGCCCATCCGAGCTTTGATGTGGAGATGGGACCTGAACTTACCTGCCCATCCGAGCTTTGATATGGAGATGGGACCTGAACTTACCTGCCCATCCGAGCTTTGATGTGGAGATGGGACCTGAACTTATCTGCCCATCCGAGCTTTGATGTGGTGATATCACCTGAACTTACCTGCCCATCCGAGCTTTGATGTGGTGATATCACCTGTACTTACCTGCCCATCCGAGCTTTGATGTGGAGATGTGACCTGAACTTACCTGCCCATCCGAGCTTTGATGTGGTGATATCACCTGAACTCACCTGCCCATCCGAGCTTTGATGTGGTGATATCACCTATACTTACCTGCCCATCCGAGCTTTGATGTGGAGATGTGACCTGAACTATTATTTTAGCAATAGTGATAACGGAAGTAATAGTCAAATAAATAGCAGTTGTCAGAATTTGAGCAATGACCATAATAATGGTGGTGGTAGTTGACTAAATTACAGTGGATGACTATTAAAATGGATGACTATTAAAATGGATTACTATTAAAATGGATGACTATTAAAATGGATGACTATATTAAAATGGATGACTATATTAAAGTAACTGACTTTATTAAAGCACTTGACTATATTACAATAGTTGGCTATATTACTATAGTTGGCTATATTACTATAGTTGGCTATATTACTCTAGTTGGCTATATTACAATAGTTGGTTATATTATATTACTCTAGTTGGCTATATTACTATAGTTGGCTATATTACTCTAGTTGGCTATATTACAATAGTTGGTTATATTATATTACTCTAGTTGGCTATATTACTATAGTTGGCTATATTACTCTAGTTGTCTATATTACAATAGTTGGTTATATTATATTACTCTAGTTGGCTATATTACTATAGTTGGCTATATTACTCTAGTTGGCTATATTACAATAGTTGGTTATATTATATTACTATAGTTGGCTATATTACAATAGTTGGCTATATTACTATAGTTGGCTATATTACTATAGTTGGCTATATTTCAGTAATTTAAAATATTGTAGCAGTTTGATATATAACAGTAGTTGACTATATTACAAAAAAGTAAGTAGCATGTCCTTTGTTGAACGTCTCTTCTTACAATCGTCACCGATTTGGCTGTTACAAGTCTCTTGGCAAGTGTGCAGCACGGTAGGTTGCCATTACTTTCTGTACGTGGAGGGGCGATCGTACAGAGAGAAAGCCTCAGTGTCTGTCAAGCTGGACATGGCAGGAATCAACCCGGTGCGTTGGGATTGTAAAAACCGATGGAATTTCACCCATAGACTGTAATAACTGGACTATATTACAATAACTGGGTTATATTACAATAACTGAACTATATTTACAATAACTGGGCTATATTACAATAACTGGGCTATATTACAATAACTGGACTATATTACAATACAAGAACTGGACTATATTACAATAGCTGGACTATATTACAATACAATAACTGGACTATATTACAATACAATAACTGAACTATATTACAATACAATAACTGGACTATGTTACAATACAATTACTGGACTATATTACAATACAACAACTGGACTATATTACAATACAATAACTGGACTATATTACAATAACTAAGTTGCAGTACTTTAGTGTGTAGTAGTTGTTGACTATAATACAATAACTGACTATAATGCAGTAGTTGACGTTATAACTCAGTAATATCTATATATAAAGAGAGCCCCTTCACAAACAGATGGGTCCATACATTTGTTGGTGTAGAGAACAGTATCGACTGGCCGAGTCGTTAGGCTGTCGCCGTTGAGACGATGAGAACATTGATTCAAAACTTCGGTAGATCATGGTGTGTTTTTTTCTCTGACTGAGGTACAACAAAAACCGTGCACTCTGTTTAGCGACTGATGGTGCAAGCCGCCTTTATTCCTCACCACTATAAATCTTCCCGGGGGATAAGCTCTCTGATACTATAAATCTTTAAATAGTTGGTGAAACACAAAGATAGAGTTGAGTTTGACAACCCGTGGTTAAGTGACGGTCGCAGGCCTGACCCTTGCCTCAGCCAAAGCCTTCGATGAAGAAGCAGAAGGAATTAAATAGAGCCAGGGTAAAGCTTAGCAGACAAACGATACCGCAGACGTTCAAAACGAGGCAATTTCAATGGCAGAATCCTTGAGAATGGCGCAAACTCACGGCTAGGTTTTAGACAAGCTTTGCGGAGTTCTGCTATAAATGATTTAATTTGGTTTTAGGGGCAGATTTGCTTAAAAACTTTGTCGCCGCGAAGTCTCGCCTGTCAGCAGGGTCGATGTACGCAATATAAGAGAATTTGTTTCAAATATTAGCCGCTTTTGTTTTTATGTGGGTCTGGTCGGGTTTTACAAGGGAAATAATTAGCTTCCGGTGATGTTAACGGTTTGATGTTTCCCGTTGAAAATCTCTGATTATCTATCTATCTATCTATCTATCTATCTATCTATCTATCTATCTATCTATCTATCTATCTATCTATCTATCTATCTATCTATCTATCTATCTATCTATCTATCTATCTATCTATCTATCTATCTATCTATCTATCTATCTATCTGTCTCTGTCTATATGTATGTCTCCTTTTCTACCTGTCTGCACGCATGTATGTCTGTGTGTCTCCCTATTGTCTGTATATCTCTCTACATCTATCTGTCTGTCTACCTCTCTCTCGGTCTGTCGGCCTGTCGCTCTCCCTCTTTCTCTCTCATCCTATGTCTGTCTGTCTGCCTACTCGGCAGCCATTCCGCGTGTCTGCTTCTCAAGCCATACAAGTCTGTCTGTTTTACAAAATCGTTGAACACAGGCAACAGTTTGGTGAAACTAACCATAGCCACCCAACATTCCCAGTGCCCCTCCCAGGCAGTCTGTCTTTCTCTATGTGGTGTGTCCATATGGCTAGAGCACTTCTCACGCCAAGCTCACTATAACCTTCCCAGCAGTGTCGGTCACTGGTATACCTTGCGGTAAATTGGTAGATGACTCTCGTAAAGTTAGAGAACACATGGCAGCGACGAAAGAACTGGCCACTGATTCTTTGCAAAACTCAGACGTAGAACACTGAATGTTCTACCATTCTACCAGCACGTCACAGAGGACACTCATTCGATGCTTTTTGTGTGTCTAGGGACGTGAGTTATTCCTCCTGACTCAGTCACTTATAATTGACCCATTCACTCATACAATGACTGATCTCAGTCAAGCACAAATCCGAAGATGCAACACCGTGAATGAATGTTGGGGTATCCAACATTTTGTGACGAAATGGGGCGAGAAAAAGCCGGAGTTTTGAAGAAATTTGACTTTAAATAATCAATATTATTATGATCTTCTAAAGTTTTATTGATTGACCACAGAATTCATTTACCTATCTGCTGTTTGCTACCAGTGTCAACTACAGCAGCCATGTATGGACCAGATACCCTCACATTGTGAAGGTCGAGGTGTGGAAGGTAAGAATGTAACCGTAATGAGGGAATGACAGTTGTCCTAGTTACACGAGACATACCCCCCTCCCCCCCCCCTTCCTATCCCCCAATTGTCAATCTGTGTTACAGACTAGTCGGGTCCACACTAACCATCGGTAGGGAATCCAAAGAGTGGTGCAGTCAGAAAGCCGAGCTGGACGTTGAGTGGTTCAACATTAACAGAAATCTGGGATGTTGTTGTGTTTTCTGGTGTATCGACATTATGTGCTGAGAAATCTTAGTGAAGTTTCTCTGCTAGACTGAGAGGTAATGTTGTGGCCGAGTGAAGTGGTGCACACATGTCAACAACTTCCTGTATGAGATTGGAGATCAAGGTTTTGTCTTCAGCTCCAAGATGGGTTTCAGAGATATCTTTAACATGGGCACTTGTCGTGTTACACCCTCAATCCCAACCTGTGATACACCCTCAATCCCAACCTGTGTTACACCCTCAATCCCAACCTGTGTTACACCCTCAATCCCAACCTGTGTTACACCCTCAATCCCAACCTGTGTTACACCCTCAATCCCAACCTGTGTTACACCCTCAATCCCAACCTGTGTTACACCCTCAATCCCAACCTGTGTTACACCCTCAATCCCAACCTTGGGAGGCCCGACAAGGTCATGGGTTGATAGAGGACATTGAGGAGCCAAATCTGCAGGAGCTGGTGTGGATCTAATGGCCATCTTATTCTGGGGTTTGCGAACGAACTGAAGTCATTGTCTTGTAGGAGCACATGGGGAGGACTTTTAGGGAGGAATTTCAGGAGGACTTTCAGGGAGGACGCAAGGAGGACTTTCAGGGAGGATTTTCAGGGAGGACGCAAGGAGGACTTTCAGGGAGGATTTTCAGGGAGAACTTTCAGTACGGAAATTGCGGTGACAATCTGTAGCCAATCAATGATCGTTTCGTGAACTTTGACCGTGTAATCGATCAACTGCCAATACGGGAAATCAATTGGTCGAATATGGAGGGGTACATAACACACAAAGCTGGAGTGTGTATAGCTAGGGAGTTACTGAAACATCAGTAGGCAAACTCTCCTCCATTTCCTGAGAGAGATTGAGAGAAGACGTCAACAGAACAACACTTCATTAATGAAATATCCATAGTTCATCTTGTAATGGCACGTACCGAGGAGGGACAACATGAAGGAGGGGGCGAGGAAAGTTTCCGGAGTTTCCTTTAAGCGAAGTGTGACAGTGGGGTGGCGGGGGTGGCGGGGATGCAGTGACACAAATTGTGTGACGTCATATATGAACAATCCCCATACTCACACTACTGCTACACAAATCAAACAGCCTGGACCTTTACGTTCAGGTGTACCCAGTTGTAAATGGTTAAGGACGTCTGTTACAAGCTAGAAAATCATGTCAGCAAAGGAGATAACTTTTCAACCCATCTCACAAAATGTAGAATGATTCTTCCACTATTTCCTTGTCTGTTCGTGTGGGACCACGTATCCACCACCACTTCACTAAACGGCCTGCCCACTAGACCACGAAGGAAAGGAACCCTGACACTTGAGCCATCAACTCTAACTGAAGTGTCCTCCTCCTCAGCCAACAAGGAGGACAATTAATGCTACCAAAATGGGACAGTCATTTCTCGCTGGTGGCTACACGCCTTTAGCTCAGTAAGACATCCGGTGTAAGGCCGAGAGCTCCCCGTGTTAGACCGAGGGGACGGTTCATAAGAGCAGGCTAGTTATTGCCAGTTGACTGTCAGGGCGGCTACAGGTGGGATTGCTACAGGTGGGAATGCTACAGGTGGGAATGCTACAGGTGGGAATGCTACAGGTGAGAGTGCTACAAGGGGGTTAGCTGTACAGGAGGAATTGCTGCAGGGGGTGGCTACAGGTGGGAGTGCTACAGGGGGTGGCTACAGGTGGGAGTGCTACAGATGGGATTACTACAAGGGGGTTGACTACAAGAGCGATAGCTACAGGTGGGATGGCTACAGTGGATGGCTACAGGAGGGACAGCTGCAGAAGGGATCGCTACATGAGGGATAGCTACAGTAGGGGTGGCTGCAGGAGAGTTTATAGCAGGTGTATTGGGCTCAAATACATGGATCGTGTGGGTCATGCTGGAGTTTGTGGCAATGAGGGCAAAGACATAGACATCAAACTTTCAGGGGCTAGTGTGGGTCTACTGTGTGCACATCAAACTTTCAGGGGCTAGTGTGGGTCTACTGTGTGCACATCAAACTTTCAGGGGCTAGTGTGGGTCTACTGTGTGCACATCAAACTTTCAGGGGCTAGTGTGGGTCTACTGTGTGCACTTCAAACATTCAGGGGCTAGTGTGGGTCTACTGTGTGCACTTCAAACATTCAGGGGCTAGTGTGGGTCTACTGTGTGCACATCAAACATTCAGGGGCTAGCGTGGGTCTACTGTGTGCACTTCAAACATTCAGGGGCTAGCGTGGGTCTACTGTGTGCACTTCAAAAATTCAGGGCTAGTGTGGGTCTACCGTGTGCACATCACACATTCAGGGGCTAGTGTGGGTCTACCGT
The DNA here is from genome assembly GCA_036924085.1 of Ariolimax columbianus. NCBI lineage: Eukaryota > Metazoa > Mollusca > Gastropoda > Stylommatophora > Arionidae > Ariolimax > Ariolimax columbianus. Next base: position 24,780,064 of record JAVGWX010000021.1, on the reverse strand, counting down.
GTGCACAGCAGACCTTCATGGCCTAGTGGGGATCTACTCTGTGTGTAGCTCAACCAGAGATATAAGAAAGATTGAGTGAGTCTGGTTGAGTGGGTCTGGTTGAGTGGGTCTGGTTGAGTGGGTCGGGCTGAGCGGGTCTGGTTGAGTGGGTCAGGTTTAGTTGGTCTGGTTGAGTGAGTCTGGTTGAGTGGGTCTGGTTGAGTGGGTCGGGTTGAATGGGTCTGGTTGAGTGGGTCGGGCTGAGTGGGTCTGGTTGAGTGAATCAGGTTGAGTGGGTCTGGTTGAGTGGATCTGGTTGAGTGCGTCTGGTTGAGTGGGTCGGGATATGAAGAGCTTCTACTGGGGATCTCCAGAGACGAGCCTGGAGAAGTTCCAGGATCTGAACTACGATGGGTTTTTTCTGTCTTTAGTTTTTGTGAAACAAAGATTATCAATATTGTCACCTGCTTGGCATGTCGTAAGAGGCGAATGGGGAGGGTTGTGCATGGGACGGGCAACCTCATCATGTAGAGACCTTAAGCCATAGCAACTTCAATATATGAAGGCAGGTCAGAATTTGATGATTTGGCGTGGTTTTTGTTTGAAGACCAATGCTCCATAGGGGGCGGACCATTTTTTAATTGATTGATTGATTGAGACAATCAGACACGTGTTTTAATTGATCGATTGATTGAGACAATCAGACAAATCTTCTTGATGTTGTTCGAAGATACTCGTGCTAAGTTGATCCTGGCGTGAAGTGAAGCTTTGGTCTGTATGTTTCATCTGATCCTGGCGTGAAGTGAGGCTTTGGTCTGTATGTTTCACCTGATCCTGGCGTGAAGTGAGGCTTTGGTCTGTATGTTTCATCTGATCCTGGCGTGAAGTGAGGCTTTGGTCTGTATGTTTCACCTGATCCTGGCGTGAAGTGAGGCTTTGGTCTGTATGTTTCATCTGATCCTGGCGTGAAGTGAAGCTTTGGTCTGTATGTTTCACCTGATCCTGGCGTGAAGTGAGGCTTTGGTCTGTATGTTTCATCTGATCCTGGCGTGAAGTGAGGCTTTGGTCTGTATGTTTCATCTGATCCTGGCGTGAAGTGAGGCTTTGGTCTGTATGTTTCACCTGCCATTGGCGGCAGCGATCCAGCACTAAAGCGATCTTGTAATTACAATGGCACTGTACTTCACACGATACTGTCACCAGCCCCATACACAACCCTCCATTAGCTGATTAATAAACATTTAAAAAGTTAAGCTCTCTGTGAAGCACATGCCTTCAACAAATACACGCCACAGCATCCACCCATCACCCAAAAAGCATCTATCCAGGATCCATCCATCATCCATCCAGCATCCACACAGCATCCATGTGATCCAGCTCTCTACATTTTGTCTCTCTTGTATAGATCAGTTGTACTTATTGTTAATTAACTTGTCCAAGCTTCTTGGGGAAACGTGTGGTCCAGGGGTTTGAACTTTGAATGCAACCCAAACGTGCTAGGTTCAAATCACGCCTTGCATGTCGGGTTATGACCATTTCTTCCAGTCGACCCAGCTGAAAATGGATACTTAATGAATTCAGGGCAAAGTTTCAGAGCCGCAGCGGGAGAAACGGAGTTTGTGCTCGGTCGTCGGAACTTTAAGCAATGACTGAACACGTTGGTGGAATTGAGGGGTGGGAGGCAGGTGGTGGGAGAGGTGTAGGAGGGTACCCAAGTTCATTGAAGCCGATTTCGTGAGCCATTTTTCATTAATTTTGTAACCATAATTCTGGACACTTTCGTGATTTAAAATATCAGAAAATAGATAGTCTACCGCTTGCTCAAGAGTTTGTACTCGTCTATAAGGATACGATAGACAGGTCACGATATTGCAATTTGTTGCTTTCTTTTCTGACCCATGTAACACTCAAGCGACGTCCCTCTTTGCTCGCTAGTTTAATGGCGGAGATGTTTGAATGCAGTCGACCCGTTCCTTTCTTCTTCCTTAATCGCCGTCTTCACCATTTGGCCTATTTCACCACCTCCTAAATAGCCTCCTTTGTATCCACGGAATAGTTAACATTCTTTCGTCAAAAACCATATCTCCGTGGCTTTCTGTGACTTTCAGGTCTTTTCTTTAGTGTCCATGATTCCCTGCACAGGACAGTACTAGTTCGACATAATAACACGTCAAACGGTAACCTCACACCGCCAGTCGAACCATAAGTTTACCTCCCCTTGACAGCCATCTTTTAGCGCCGTTGGCATTGATAAAGCGAATCGGGTATTACAGTCCGTCTGTTCAAAGCTGTCGCCTGACTGCCACGCCCATTTTTCACACTTCTTTGCCAACGCTTGAAAGGGAAACGGTTTGCTGTGCTAGAACCATGGAGGAGCTGAGAGGGTCGCCTGACACACGGATTGACTGGTGACATTGATGTTACGTGCAAGAACATTATATACCTCAATAGGCAAGGGAATTGATTCACAGTAGGAGTTCACATCAGGGGTTCACGGCATGGGTTCACATCAGGAGTTCACAGTAGGGGGTTCACGGCAGGGGTTTACGACAGGGGTTCACGGCAGGGGTTCACAGTAGGGGTTCACGGTAGGGGTTCACAGCATAAGCTTACAACAGGGGTTCACATCGGTGGTTCACATCAGGGGTTCACATAATGGGTTCACATCGGGGGTTCACATCGGGGGCTCACATCAGGGGTTCACATAATGGGTTCACAGTTGGGGTTCACATCAGGAGTTCACAGTAGGGGTTCACGGCAGGGGCTCACGGCATGGGGTCACATCGGGGGTTCACATCAGGGGTTCACATTATGGGTTCACGCATGGAGCTCACATGAGGGGTTCACAGCATGGGCTCACATCAGGAGTTTACTGTAGGGGGCTAACGCAGGGGTTTAAGACAGGGTTCACATCAGGAGTTCACAGCATGGGTTCACGGCAGGGGTTCACAGCATGAGTTTACAACAGGGGTTCACATCATGGGTTCACAGCTGGGGTTCACATCAGGAGTTCACAGTAGGGGTTCACAAGAGGGGGGTCACATCAGGGGGCTCACATCAGGGGTTCACAACAGGAGTTCACAGCATGGGTTCACATCAGGAGTTCACAGTAGGGGTTCACGGCATGGGTTCATGGCAAGGGTTCACATCAGAGGTTCACATCAGAGGTTCACGGCAGAGGTTATCGGTAGAGGTTCACGTCATCGGTTCACATCGGGGGTTTACATTGGTGTCTCACATCAGGGGTTCAAGATATGGGATCATGGCAGGGGTTCACAACAGGTGTTCACATCCGTTTTGGGGCCATATTATGAGTTTGAGTAGCCCAACCAGTTTCCATGACCTTTCATGACTTTTTGGTAAACTTTCGTGGGCAATCTTTTAGTTTTCCTTCCACCAGACCCTTGACTTCAAGATAACGTGTTCTTAATTGTTAGTAAACATTCTAATATCGCTTTGTGTTTAGCAAACAATTCAGTACTCTCAGTTTTTAGTAAACATTCTAGCTTTTAGTAAACATTCCAGCTTTTAATAAGCATTCTAGCTTTTTGTAAACATTCTAGCTTTTAGTAACCATTCTAGCTTTTAGTAAACATTCTGGCTTTTAGTAAACATTCTAGCTTTTAGTAAACATTCTGGCTTTTAGTAAACATTCTAGCTTTTAGAAACCATTCTAGCTTTTAGTAAACATTCTAGCTTTTAGTAAATATTCTGGCTTTTAGTAAACATTCTGGGTTCTAGTAAACATTCTGGCTTTTGGTATACATTCTAGCTTTTAGTAAACATTCTGGCTTTTAGTAAACATTCTGGGTTCTAGTAAACATTCTAGCTTTTAGTAAACATTCTAGCTTTTAGTAAACATTCTGGCTTTTAGTAAACATTCTGGCTTGTAGTAAACATTCTGGGTTCTAGTAAACATTCTAACTTTTGGTATACATTCTGGCTTTTAGTAAACATTCTAGCTTGGAATAAAGCTTCACGTACCCTACATGACATTAAGTAAATCTTTGTGATACCTTCTTGACTTTTAGAAAACATTTCGTACCTTTCCCTCATTGAGCAAACTTTCCACTATTCTCCCAGCTTTGAGCAAAATTTCCACTATTCTCCCAGCTATGAGCAAACTTTCCACTTCTCTCAGCTATGAGCAAACTTTCCACTTCTCTCAGCTATGAGCAAACTTCCCAGCACCCTCCCAGCTGTGAGCGAACCTCCCAGCACCCTCCCAGCTATGAGCAAACCTTCCAGCACCCTCCCAGCTATGAGCAACCCTTTCACCACCCTCCCAGCTATGAGCAACCCTTCCACCACCTCCCAGCTATGAGCAACCCTTCCACCACCCTCCCAGCTATGAGCAAACCTTCCACCACCCTCCCAGCCATGAGCAAACCTTCGACCACCCTCCCAGCTATGAGCAAACCTTCCACCACCCTCCCAGCTATGAGCAAACTTCCCAGCACCCTTCCAGCTGTGAGCAAATCTTCCACCACCCTCCCAGCTATGAGCAAACCTTCTAGTGTCACCTTAACTTCTCTTAAACCTTTCTCTACTCCATGACGTGTTGTAAAATTTCTTGTGGATAGTACAGTGAGACTCCTCCTGACTCTTGCACTTGTCAATCCTAAGTTTGTTCCTGCTGCCTTATGTTAAACAAAATGTTCACGAACATTCCCCAGACATCTTTGACAAGCTTTTGGTGCCCCTTAGGTCAGAGCAATCCCAGGTTGATAGCCCTCTTAAAAGTCTTTGACAATCATATTTCGGCATACAATCCCCATCCCAAGTTGTACAAGGAAACCCCCGGGCTGCAACCCTCTTCTAAGTAATTTTACAAGCAAACTCCTGTTTTACAAGCAAACTCCGGTTTTACAACCCCGTCTTTGAGTTTTCCCATGAGAATCTCGTTTACAAACCCCGTTCTAGAGTCTACCAATCCACAGCCTACTGTAGCTAGAGGTCTGCTGACTCACGTAGAAATCCCTTTTAAACGTCACATTCCACGGCTGACTAAGCAACGGAACTTTTATGTATCAACTATCAGTGCAACTATAATAGCGTGTTCCGGAAACAAAGATGGATATGCAGTTGGTTTCACGGCAGGATTCTGTGAAAGGATCACTCTCAACGGTGATTTATTATGTTTTATACCATGAGCTTGTATTATTTCTCATGGATTGATTATAAACCTTGGCACAATATGAGTTACGTCATTTAGTCGGCGGTGGTATGGGACGTTTACATGGGTTTCCCTGGTGAGTCAGACGGTCTAACTAAAACACACTTCTGCTCCGTTCTCTCTCGCGTCCCAGTCATCACAAGCCTCGTTCCGTATCAAAGATCTGCAGACTACGAATTGCTAATGCAATCATAGCTGTCGTCATTTAAGAAACGGTCATTGACAGACATCAAACTGTCACCCCTAGCCGTATCTAGTGTACACGTAATTGGTGCATGTGAAGCCAGGATGTCAGCTCTTCCGTTGCCCTGAACCCCAGAATGACCATCGCAGTAGATCCATCCAGCCATCCATCCATGCATTAGCCAGCCCTTCTGTATGTTCTGAAGCAAACATTTGGAGTCTGAAACGAGGCTGACTTTGTTAAAGAGGTCCCAGATAAGCGTCTCATAGCTGCCGAATGTTGTTATTGAATGCCCAAGGTCAGCCACTTAACTGTTTTATGCCCCCTGACAACGGCGTTAGGTGGCAGGTTACTGCAGCTTTCCTCAAATCACGACCATTGTGCTATGCCTGGCTTCAATTGCGTGTCGCTCACTACTACTTGGATCACATCGGTCTCCACCTCGTGAGCCAGATGGTCATGAAATAGTTGCTTCCAAAAATAAATGCACGCAGATCCACCTCAAGGCTGAAGGACAACAAGGACAACAAGAAAAAGGAGATGAAGAAAAAAATGAAGAAAAAAAACATGAGATTGAAAAGAGAACTACAAGAAAGAAAGATTTGGAATATTAAATAGAATGGAGATCAGAGATGGAGAATACTATGGAAATTAGCACTAGAAACGGTGATATAGACGAAGAAGAAGAAGAAGAAGAAGAGAAGAAGAAGAAGAAGCAGAAGAAGAAGAAGAAGAAAAGTTACGCAGATTTAACGACAAGGAAGACAATGATGCATAGGAAGGCAAATGAGATCATGCACATACAGATAAAGGCAGTGCGAGAAGGAATAACATGATACATCCAATTACAGGCAAGGTTTGAAATGTTCATTTCTAGAAGGATTGTCAGGTGGGCACACTTGTTTCTCTAGCCCGCGGCCATGTTCTCTGTTGGGCTAACGTTGCTCAACTGCTGCAGAAAGAGTTATGACCTGGCAGAGTGAGGGGTCGGGGGGCATATGGGAACTCGAACCGTTAGCGAGAGTATCATTAGATGACGTCATGTGGTGACGGGAGAGGCACAATCTGCGTCACTACAGACGCTGAATGGAGAACACAATTGGTAATAAGCAGATGGAGAGAACGATCATCAGACATGGGGGAGGAATATGGCACAACAGCAAAGATATCGGGGCTAATGAGAGTGAAGAAGTGAGTAGTTAAAAGTAAGACAGAGGTTGCAAGTGGTCATGAATATCGTATGTCGATGGATGTACACACTACTGGCATCTGCTGAAAGCGATTGCAACCGATTGGTTCCAGTGATGTCCGTTATTTGAACAACTTGTATGTAAATGCTCTTGTTAGTTCGGGTCAAATCTTCCGTTTGACAGTTAAGATACTTCTACATTAGCTCGAGGGCTCAGTGCTGGTACAAATCAGATGACAAAATACTTTCATGCATTTTTGGGACACAATTTGGACAATTTTGGATAGACTATTGAGAATTGTTAAGATAATTTGAAAGCGTGGAGTATTCCATCGATATAAAAATGAATTCAATTAAACAACACAGTTGATACTGCTCCATTCCTCCGGCAGATTGTCAACAACTGTAAGCGCTGAACTGTTGGCGAACTGAGTATTGGCCCATGGAGACAAATATCCACAGAAAGCTGTTTGGAAGCCCTGAAGAACTCTTCACTACAGCAACCATTATCCAGAGAACTGGCCCACGAACGAGAAGAGAAAAGAAGATACGTTTAACACAATGGCCATTTGAGAAACGTCACAATGGGACGAAAGAAGTTGTGGATATATCTCCATGTTGTGGATGACACGTTTACTGAACATTGCAGAGTGGTTCAGCAGTAGTAACAGGAAGTGTTAGTTACGGTCATATCTTCTAGTGGGGAATTCCCGATAACTCGACTCTAGCTGGTGGTCATATCTTCTAGAGGGGAATTCCCGATAAACTCGACTCTAGCTGGTGGTCATATCTTCTAGTGGGGAATTCCCGATAAACTCGACTCTAGCTGGTGGCCACATCTTCTAGTGGGGAATTCCCGATAAACTCGACTCTAGCTGGTGGTCACACCTTCTAGTGGGGAATTCCCGATAAACTCGACTCTAGCTGGTGGTCACATCTTCTAGTGGGGAATTCCCGATACACTCGACTCTAGCTGGTGGTCACATCTTCTAGTGGGGAATTCCCGATAAACTCGACTCTAGCTGGTGGTCACATCTTCTAGTGGGGAATTCCCGATAATCTCGACTCTAGCTGGTGGTCACATCTTCTAGTGGAGAATTCCCGCTAAACTCGACTCTAGCTGAATACCTACTACATATATGCCAAATAGGTATCAAGATGCTGAGCAGCGCATGAACTGCAGGGGTCAGCGACCCATAGCTGACTGCTAGCGTCAGGGCCAGCGAACTAGAGCTGCCAAGACCCTTCTACACCTCCACGCGGTGATCCTGGATAACAGGCTCCAATAGAGCAGACTGGCTAAGGAGAAGGGATCGAAGAGGGAATGCTATCCCGGTACTCAAAAATGCTTACTGAAGTCGGATTTGTCGGACCGAAAGGTGCAAATATCGCAGTTAAGCTGTAAACTACGACACAACGCATTCCGTTCTCTGGACTACATTCTGCTACTTAGGCCCGTGTCAGGGTTTGATAGTGGGAGATTGAGAACGAACGAAGTCAAGCCAAGCCATACGCCAAATATATTTTTTCTGGCTGTTTTCACTTAAAGAACTTATTTATCGCGCAACACTTTTATTTCATGTTCGCGATGAAACATGAATAGTTATTGAAGTGAATCATGAAGAGTGATTGGCGTAAAACATTGAAGTAAAGCGACGTTAATATAACTGAATTATTGTATACGCTTTAGTGGATTTGTAAATAAGAGATTAAAAACATGTTTATTTTATTTGATTTAGCGTAACACTATATTAGGGTACATATACAGCAGGAACATAAAATATATGAAGAAAAAACACATACAAGACAGAGACGGCAGAGAGATATACAGGGGAGTTGATTGTTGTACCTCGATAAGTATCAGTACTCTACTACCCCTTGATGTCCTAACCTTGACCCAGTTAACGAAGACCAGTTGTAATAGAAAATGTTTTCGTACTTATTTATTCGCTCCTCTTCTACCCTGAGGTGTAGAGAGAAAGCCACACTGCTCTATCCGCGTCTTTCTCCTGTCCTCCTTCTAATCCATCCCTCGGTCACTTAGGGACTGTCATATGTTGGGACTTTTTATCTCCCATGACGGTCTTGGTATCCGATCTTCTTCCATTCTACAGACATGGCCAAACCACTGTAGTTGGGACTGCTCCACTCGTGTCTACAAGGGTTGGGCTTCAAGATTGCTACGTATTGTTTGGTTACGGATCTTGTCCCTTTTCGTCACCTGAACCGCCTTTCTTAGATACCTCATTTCTGAAGTTTGAATTGCCTTTCTTGGGCTGTAGTCATCGCCCATGACTCACATCCATACGTCAGGACAGGCACATAGGTCGAGCGGTATACATCTATCTTTGTTTTCCTGCTTATTTCCCTGTTGCTGAGGAAACCTCTGTTTATTGCATGGAAAAGTCTACCTGCTGCTGCCCTTCGTGCAGTTAACTCCTCTTTGATTCCTCCCCTGCTGTATATTACCACTCCTAGATATTTAAAGTTGCTGACCTCCTCCAGTGCTCGTGTTCCCAGGGTTATCTTATGTCTCTTCTCATCTCTGGCGATCACCATGGTTTTTGTTTTGAAGTTGCTGATGTGCATTCCTCTCTTCTTGAACTCTTCTTCCCAGACCTGCAAGTTGATCTGGAGATGTGCTTCGGTTTTCGTGATCAGGGCCACATCATCTGCATATGCTAGTTCCGATATGTAACTTGGTCTCATCTTCCAGTACCCTACTTCATACTTTTTTGTCCGTTCCTTGCAGGCTTTGATGACTTCATCCATGAGGAGTATGAAAAGGTACGGTGATAGAATGTCCCCCTGTCTTACTCCGCTAGTGGTCCTGAGCTCTCCTGACATTTGATTTGATGTCCGCAGAAAACTGCAAATGTTTTCACCCTTTTAAATTCTGGAAGCAACGAACAGAACCGTTGTAAAGGTAGAAAGAAATGTGTGTGCATTGGTCTAGCAACCTCATCATGCAAACAACATTTTACAGAATTAGCACTACAAAAACACACAAAGTGATCTGGTACAGGCGTCACGTGAGGGGGGAATAAACTGTTGTAATGGTCTTATGTTTTGTTAGGAGTCACAACGGAACAAGTTGACTGGGGCAGCTTGACTCTCTCTGCTCTAGAACAAACAAGAAAGGGAATAGCAGAACGATGACGCTTCATTTCACTAGAAAAAGGATCACACCGTCATAGACGAAGCTCAAAGAAGACGGCCCAAGATAACAATCGGTGACGAATGAGAGTTGATGATACAATTGTAGCTATGTGTCAGGAACGGTAGCAAATATCGAGAGCCACGTCGCCAAGATACGCATGACAATATTCGTGCTTAGGAAACGCAACGAAATATAAGTAGAACTTGTAGACAATAATATAAGTAGAACTTGTAGACAATAACATAAGCAGAACTTGTGGACAATAACATAAGTAGAACTTGTGGACAATAACATAAGCAGAACTTGTGGACAATAATATAAGTAGAACTTGTGGACAATAACATAAGCAGAACTTGTGGACAATAATATAAGCAGAACTTGTAGACAATAATATAAGTAGAACTTGTAGACAATAACATAAGCAGAACTTGTGGACAATAACATAAGTAGAACTTGTGGACAATAACATAAGCAGAACTTGTGGACAATAATATAAGTAGAACTTGTGGACAATAACATAAGCAGAACTTGTGGACAATAATATAAGCAGAACTTGGGGACAATAATATAAGCAGAACTTGTGGACAATAACATAAGCAGAACTTGGCGACAATAACATAAGCAGAACTTGGGGACAATAATATAACTAGAACTTGGGGACAATAATATAAGCAGAACTTGGGGACACTAACATAAGTAGAACTTGAGGACAATAATATAAGTAGAACTTGGGGACAATAATATAAGCAGAACTTGTGGACAATAACATAAGCAGAACTTGGCGACAATAACATAAGCAGAACTTGGGGACAATAATATAACTAGAACTTGGGGACAATAACATAAGCAGAACCTGGGGACAATAACATAAGCAGAACTTGGCGACAATAACATAAGTAGAACTTGTGGACAATAACATAAGCAGAACTTGTGGACAATAACATAACTTGGGGACAATAATATAAGCAGAACTTGTGGACAATAACATAAGCAGAACTTGGGGACAATAACATAAGCAGAACTTGGGGACAATAATATAACTAGAACTTGTGGACAATAACATAAGCAGAACTTGAAGACAATAACATAAGCAGAACTTGGGGACAATAACATAAGCAGAACTTGAGGACAATAACATAAGCAGAACTTGGGGACAAATAATATAACTAGAACTTGTGGACAATAACATAAGCAGAACTTGAGGACAATAACATAAGCAGAACTTGGGGACAATAACATAAGCAGAACTTGTGGACAATAATATAAGCAGAACCTGGGGACAATAATATAAGCAGAACTTGGGGACAATAACATAAGCAGAACCTGGGGACAATAATATAAGCAGAACCTGGGGACAATAACATAAGCAGAACCTGGGGACAATAATATAAGCAGAACCTGGGGACAATAACATAAGCAGAACTTGGGGACAATAATCATGTAGATTGATGATGAACAAAAGGTCAAACGATGGACAACACACATATGCCCTATGAAGGAAAACAAACATTCATTGTTTGATAATTTATTGGTCCATAACACGACCAAACTTGGCTTCTAGCGCTTGTTTGCGAGACAAATAGATGTTGGTTTATAACCGGCTCGGTTCGCATTGAGTACATAGATAACCATGCCCAAATGTTGTGTTTATATCTTCATCTTCCGTCGCAATACATCAGTCCACAATAGACACAACACCCCATTTTCTGATGCAACGCGGTTGAGTCATTTACGTCACGGCTTTACGTTCGCTGGCGACAGTGAGACAGTCGTTAGTTGTAAACAAAGTCCCGCAAGGTCAGCAAGTTATTTAAGATATTCCAATGAACTACTTCGCCATAAATACAACACAAGTGACCAGTAGAGTTAAGTGTCAACAGTATCGATGTCTCGTAACTGTGTCCATAATGCAGATATTGTTTGTTACATTTGCTGAGAAGTTGTTAAACGTCAGTGAGCCGACCATCAAACGACAATGGAGGCAAGGGTAAGACATGATCCCACACATATGTCTGTCGCAGATAGTCTACAAACAATTTTCTGGGGTGCCTTCAGAACAATTAAGTGCGATGCCATTTGCATAAAAAAATAATCAATCACGTAAAGGGCTGTAACTTCTACATAGCTCCACCATCTTCTGCATGACTCCACCAACTTCTGCATGACTCCACCTTCTGCATGTCTCCACCATCGTCTGCATAGCTTCACCAACTTCTGCATGGCTCCACCAACTTCTGCATGGCTCCACCAACTTCTGCATGGCTCCACCAACCTCTGCATGGCTCCACCAACTTCTGGAGGGATAAGAAGTGAACACAAAAATACCATAACCTGCTCTCCGACCAGCCCCGCGCGGCGAAGGACTTACCATTCCCGAACCTCCTTTTGATACCATCGATACCGGCCATGGGGGTGACCCATGGCTTCGGCGTTTCTTGATGATCAAAACACCTCGCTTGGCATGTCGTCTGCAACACGCATTCTTACACAAGAAGGGAAAAACAATCAAGACGATTTATTAGACAGTTAAACAAGCCAAAGAATACATATAACAAGAACACGTCCAACAAAAGTAAAGAGAGGACAAGGAACTGTTCATTGGACGAACTCGGAAAGGAATGAGGAAAAAGGGGTGGGGATTGGGAGTGGTGGGAGGAGGAGAGGTGAGTGGTTGATGAACCTCGTGGCAATAGAAAGATCAGGAAGGACAGAACAAACTGGATGGAAAAATAAAGTCCATTTGAAATGGTCAAATACTGTCATTGTTGTAGAAGGAATGGCGCATCAATGCCACTCGGGATGTCGCTTGATGATGATGATGATACACTTGATTGTGTGTGGGCTCCAGGAATCAGAAAGGGGAGCTAAGAATGGTTTCACAGAAACCTGCTACCATCTCATAAGAGACAGCTGAGGAATGTTAGACATGGGGCTAGCTAATCCATCTAAGAGTGATATACCTTTTGTAAGTCGAAAGTCATAAACAGACCAGTGTTACATGTTGGTGCACGCCCCTGGCCATACAACAGACGAGTGTTATATGTTGGTACAGCCCCCTGCACATACAACATACCAGTTTTATCTGTTGGTACAGCCCCCTGCCCATACAACAGACCAGTGTTATATGTTGGTACAGCCCCCTGCCCATACAACAGACCAGTGTTATATGTTGGTACAGCCCCCTGCCCATACAAGAGACCAGTGTTATATGTTGGTACAGCCCCCTGCCCATACAACAGACCAGTGTTATCTGTTGGTACAGCCCCCTGCCCATACAACAGACCAGTGTTTATTGTTGGTACATCCATCTGCCCATACAACAGACCAGTGTTTTATGTTGGTACAGCCCTCTGCCCATACAACAGACCAGTGTTATATGTTGGTACACCCGCCTGCCCATACAACAGACCAGTGTTATATGTTGGTACAGCCCCCTGCCCATACAACAGACCAGTGTTATCTGTTGGTACAGCCCCCTGCCCATACAACAGACCAGTGTTTATTGTTGGTACAGCCATCTGCCCATACACCATACCAGTGATATATGTTGGTACAGCCCCCTGCCCATACAACAGACCAGTGTTATATGTTGGTACACCCGCCTGCCCATACAATAGACCAGTGTTATCTGTTGGAACAGCCCCCTGCCCATACAACAGACCAGTGTTATGTGTTGGTACAGTCCTCTGCCCATACAACAGACCAGTGTTATCTGTTGGTACAGTCCCCTGCACATACAACAGACCAGTGTTATTTGTTGGAACAGCCCCCTGCCCATACAACAGACCAGTGTTATGTGTTGGTACAGTCCTCTGCCCATACAACAGACCAGTGTTATCTGTTGGTACAGTCCACTGCCCATACAACAGACCAGTGTTATGTACTGTTTCAACGCTCGAATCCTGAACTAATGTCTCGTGAAACATTTGAAGAGTTCGGAGACCATCTGAAATCAAGATCAGTTTTCCTCCGTGCATTTTACTTTGGTGTGATTATTTGATGTTTTCTAATTGAATCTGTTTTCCTTGAGGGCTGTTTCTGAATTCCACAATACAATAACAGTTATAATAATAAACACTTTGGTTAATGAGAAAATGATCAGCTTCAATTACTGGATCACTGGATTACTGGATTACTGGATCACTGGATTACTGGATTACTGGACGAGCCGTTCTTCAGCGGCGGTTACACCGTTGTGGGTCCCAACTGCTCTTCCAACGGTCTCTGTCTTGGGCCCCGGTGGACCAGTGGATGAGTCGCCGATCTCTGGCATCGTGAATATTTTGGCGGGATGCAAACGGAGTCAGTCCAACGTGGTGGTGGTCGTCCTGTGATCGTTTCTTGTCTCTAGGGTACCATATTGCTGTCGCTATGCTCCAACGATCGTCCGTTCTTCGCAGTAAGTGCCCCTCCCCCGCCCCGTAGCAATGTTCCATCTTGTCTGAATAAATAACTACATCTTCCACCATCATCTTTAATTGTTGGTAATAAATCAATATTGGGAACTATTTCTGCGACTGCTAGTCGAAGCTACTGGTAACAATTGGTCATTTTTGTCCTCACATTTTGACAGAAAATGCTTCATTCTGGGCAACATCTGTTCACATAAGTATGCGCTTCTAAAGAGAAAAGCATATTCTTGCTACCTACATTCTTAAATGAAGATATGTTTCCCTGTCTATACACCTTTTAGGAGGGACGTTTGGTCAAATGTGATGTTCAGTTTCACTGATTCCATTTGTAGATCTAGAGTCGCCTTCACATTCACTGACACGGTTTGAGTTCAGGGTCTTTGCTTGGAGGTAGAAAACTGAGAATCTCTCCTGGAATTCCATCTGGTGCTGAGTTATTGTACGCACAAATCGCCTTGCGTATTTCAACATTTACAAATCTGTTATTATTCTGGTCTTCAAGTTGGCACTTCAACATCTACACATGCTCATAAAAACCGATAGTTGTTGTGGTTAGATAGTGCGTGCTTCAGTTCCTCTTTCTACTGATGCTTCAAATTGTTCTCACTCAATTGACAAGAAATATCTTGAAGGAAGACAGAGTCAGCATATCACTTTGGGTGGTCCAACTCTAACATTAGATCGCCTGTAACTGTCACGAACTCTTGAATGGCATCTTGAAAAACAACAACAATAATAACCCGTAAGCAAATCTGAACGGTTTAACTAACGTACACAGTGGACAAGCAGATTGTCGCGATCAGCACTCCGTTGTGTGTGTAGGAAATGATGAAACCGCAAACTCTCATGAAACTGACAAGTTCTGTGAAAACTTCCATGACATTTTAAACACCATCAGATTTGGCACACTCATAGCCTGGTGAATGATGCAATGGTATCTCATCAATTCTCTGGTGTCTATTTTTGTTTTCCTGTTTTGAAAAAAACAAAACAAAAGTACTACCAACGCCACTTTTATTCGAAACCATAGCTTGCTATGTACCCGTCTCCAACCATGCGAATTTTTGGTCAAATAATGTGATATCTCTAGCAAAAGTCGTTTTCGTCACCTCTTCAATGCTTGTACGTTTCCTGGGATCTTACAATGGATATACAGCCAACAGTTCTTCAAAGGCTTTGAATTGGCCGTCGACTTGACGAATGCGAACAGCCAACTGATCTATATCTGCTAATCCAGGCTTTCACCCGAAGCTATTGAGTAGAATTTGCATGCAAGCAGCTTTGCTTTCAATGTCTCCTCCATATTTAATGTCAGTTCCTCTACTTATCTAATTTGAGGCATCAGCTTTGTTGGGGCACATCAATTCAGCTGTTGCTACAAGGCACTCCTTCAGAAATTTCCCATCAGAAAATGGTTTCAAATTTCAATTATTTTGATATCAAGGTTAGGAGGACGGCGTGGCCTAGTGGTTAAGGTGGCACGGCTCACAACCCAAAGATGCTGGGTTCGATCCCCATCACAGCATCGGCCGTTACCCCGGGGAAGCAAACCCTTAGAAAATGCAGGAGGAAGCAGACCCTTACATAAAATGCGTGCTGAAGTCGGATGCACTGGGCCGACAGGGGCAAAAAAACAAACTACAGTGCAACGCACACCGCCTTGGGGATTAGAGAAAAATAAGGCGAACGAAAAAAAAAAAAAAATATCAAGGATATATTTAGCTTTGACAAAACTTTCAGCGTTAGCTGATACTTTCTTAGCTACCGGTGTAAACTATATTTGTTTAGAAAGTTGACTTTATCAGGTGAGATTTATCGCGTCTGGCAAATTTGACTGCGTCTGGCAAACTTAACTGCTACTGGCAAACTTGACTGCGTCTGGTGAACTTGACTGCTGGCGAATATGACTGCTGGCGAACTTGACTGCCCCTGGCAAACTTGACTGCGTCTGACGAACATGGCTGCGTCTGGTGAACTGTCTGGCGAACTTGGCTGCATCTGGTGAACTGTCTGGCGAATTTGGCTGCGTCTGGTGAACAGTCTGGCGAACTTGGCTGCGTCTGGGGAACTGTCTGGCGAACTTGACTGCACCTGGTAAAATGTTCGGCAAACTTTGACTTTCATGTCTTCCTTCCTTTCATGTCTTCCTTCCTTTCATGTCTTCCTTCCTTTCGTGTCGTCTTTCCTTTCATGTCTTCCTTCCTTTCATGTCTTCCTTCCTTTTGTGTCTTCCTTACTTTCGTGTCGTCTTTCCTTTCATGTCTTCCTTCCTTAGGTGGTCAAGCAAGATAAGATCACACGTACTGGATTTCTCTCTTGAGAATTGTGTTGTTGTTGTTGTTGTTGTTGATGCTGCTGTTTCTGTTATTGTTGATGCTGCTGCTGCTGCTTATGGTGTTGTTGTTGTTGCTTGTGCTTCTGCATCCCGGTACTCACAAAGGCAGGATGGATTGCTATTCAACTGTTTTTTATTGCTTGCCCTTTAGCTTCCCCCTTTTTCTGTTCTTCTTGTGGTTCCTCTACGGCCTGCTTATGCCACTGTCCATCACGTCTTTCTCTCCTTAATCCGCAACTGTTGTAGGTGGTGTGTTCCTTCCTCCAGAAACCCGTGTTTGAAATTACGTCTGATCAACTGACGCAGGTCTTTTGGGTAGACCTGTTGGTGAAGGTATGTAGGATAGGTGAGACACCTGTTGGTGAAGGTCTGTAGATGAGACACCTGTTGGGGAAGGTCTGTAGATGAGACACCTGTAGGGGAAGGTCTGTAGGTGCGACACCTAGCGAAGGTCTGTAGGTAAGACACCTGTTGGGGAAGGTCTGTAGGTTAGACACCTGTTGGGGAAGGTCTGTAGGTGGGAAACCTGTTGGGGAAGGTCTGTAGGTGAGACACCTGGCGAAGGTCTGTAGATGAGACACCTGGTGAAGGTCTGTAGGTGAGACACCTGTTGGGGAAGGTCTTTCGGTGAGACACCTGTTGGGGAAGGTCTGTAGGTGAGACACCTGTTGGGGAAGGTCTGTAGGTGAGACACCTGTAGGGGAAGGTCTGTAGGTGAGACACCTGTTGGGGAAGGTCTGTAGGTGAGACACCTGTTGGGGAAGGTCTGTAGGTGAGACACCTGTTGGGGATGTTCTGTAGGTGAGACAGCTGTTTGAGAAGGTCTGTAGGTGAGATATCTGTTGGGGAAGGTCTGTAGGGTAGGCGAGACACCTGTTGGGGAAGGTCTGTAGGGTAGGCGAGACACCTGTTGGTGAAGGTCTATAGGTGAGACACTTGTTGGTGAAGGTCTGTAGGTGAGACACCTGTTGGTAAAGGTCTGTAGGTGAGACACCTGGTGGAGAAGGTCTGTAGGTGAGACACTTGTTGTGGAAGGTCTGTAAGATAGGTGAGACACCTGATGGGGAAAGGTGTGTAGGATAGGTGAGTCACCTGGTTGGGAAAGGTCTGTAGCGTAGGGGAGGCACCTGTTGGAGAAGGTCTGTAGGGTAGGTGAGGCACCTGTTGGGGAAGGTCTGTAGGTGAGACACCTGTTGGGAAAAGGTCTGTAGGGTAGGTCTGTAGGGTAAGGTAGACACCTGCTGGGGAAGGTCTGTAGGGTAGGGTGGACACCTGGTGGGGAAGGTCTGTATGGTAAGGTAGACACGTGCTAGGGAAGGTCTGTAGGGTAGGTGAGACACCTGCTGGTGAAGGTCTGTAGGGTAGGTGAGACACCTGTTGGGGAAGATCTGTAGGTCAGACACCTGTTGGGGACGGTCTGTAGGGGAGACACCTGGCGAAGGTCTGTAGCTGAGACACCTATTGAAGGTCTGTAGCTAAGACACCTGTTGGGGAAGGTCTATACGTGAGACACCTGTTGGGGAAGGTATGTAGGTGAGACACCTGTTGGGGAAGGTCTGTAGGTGAGACACCTGTTGTGGAAAGTCTGTAGGTGAGACATCTGTTGTGGAAGGCCTGTAGGTGAGAAACCTGTTGGGGGAGGTCTGTAGGTGAGACACTTGTTGGGGAAGGTCTGTAGGGTAGGCGAGACACCTGTTGGTGAAGGTCTGTAGGTGAGACACCTGTTGGGGAAAGTCTGTAAGGTAGGTGAGACACCTGGTGGGGAAAAGTCTGTAGGATAGGTGAGGCACCTGGTGGGGAAAGGTCTGTAGGGTAGGTGAGGCACCTGGTGGGGAAAGGTCTGTAGGGTAAGTGAGTCACCTGGTGGGGAAAGGTCTGAAGGGTAGGGGAGGCACCTGTTGGGGAAGGTCTGTAGGTAAGACACCTGTTGGGGAAAGGTCTGTAGGGTAGGCGAGGCACCTTGTCGGGAAGGTCTTTAGGGAAAGTTAGACACCTGCTGGGGCAGGTCTGTAGGGTAGGGTGGACACCTGGTGGGGAAGGTATGTAGGGTAAGGTAGACACCTTCTGGGAAAGGTCTGTAGGGTAGGTGAGACACCTGCTGGTGAAGGTCTGTAGGTGAGACACCTGTTGGGGAAGGTCTGTAGGGTAGGTGAGACACTTGGTGGGGAAGGTATGTAGGGTAGTTAAGACACCTGGTGGGGAAAGTCTGTAGATGAGACACCTGTTGGGGAAGGTCTGTAGGTGAGACACCTGGTAAAGGTCTGTAAGTGAGACACCTGTTGGTAAAGGTCTGTAGGTGAGACACCTGGTGAGGGTCTGTATGTGAGACACCTGCTGGTGAAGGTCTGTTGGTGAAGGTCTGTAGGTGAGACACTTGTTGGGGAAGGTCTGTAGGGTAGGCGAGACACCTGTCGGGGAAGGTCTGTAGGGTAGGCGAGACACCTGTTAGTGAAGGTCTGTAGGTGAGACACCTGTTGGGGAAGGTCTGTAAGGTAGGTGAGACACCTGGTGGGGAAAAGTCTGTAGGATAGGTGAGGCACCTGGTGGGGAAAGGTCTGTAGGGTAGGTGAGGCACCTGGTGGGGAAAGGTCTGTAGGGTAGGGGAGGCACCTGTTGGGGAAGGTCTGTAGGTAAGACACCTGTTGGGGAAAGGTCTGTAGGGTAGGCGAGGCACCTTGTCGGGAAGGTCTTTAGGGAAAGTTTGACGCCTGCTGGGGAAGGTCTGTAGGGTAGGGTGGACACCTGGTGGGGAAGGTATGTAGGGTAAGGTAGACACCTTCTGGGAAAGGTATGTAGGGTAGGTGAGACACCTGCTGGTGAAGGTCTGTAGGTGAGACACCTGTTGGGGAAGGTCTGTAGGGTAGGTGAGACACTTGGTGGGGAAGGTATGTAGGGTAGTTAAGACACCTGGTGGGCTAGGTCTGTAGATGAGACACCTGTTGGGGAAGGTCTGTAGGTGAGACACCTGGTGAAGGTCTGTAGGTGAGATACCTGGTGAGGGTCTGTATGTGAGGCACCTGCTGGTGAAGGTCTGTTGGTGAAGGTCTGTAGGTGAGACACCTGTTGGTGATGGTCTGTAGGTGAAACACCTGTTGGTGAAGGTCTGTAGGTGAGACACCTGGTGAAGGTCTGTAGGTGAGACACCTGGTGAAGGTCTGTAGGTGAGACACCTGTTGGTGATGGTCTGTAGGTGAAACACCTGTTGGTGAAGGTCTGTAGGTGAGACACCTGGTGAAGGTCTGTAGGTGAGACACCTGCTGGTGAAAGTCTACAATGTGTGTTGTACTCTTAGTTAGATGCCAGGATTCTGTGCTGTCTAGTGGAGCTAGACGACTCGGAGGTCTAGAGGTTGTGTGCTTGGTGTACAATCACAACGTACAAGGTTGGAATCTCGCTGTGTCGAGTTTGACAGACCCTGGCATGTCGGCTGCCCCTTCACGGGGTAACCGCTTCTGTAAGTTGACCCAGCCGTAAATGGGTACTTGACAAATTCATTGACAAATTTCGGATTGTCGGCGGGAGCTACGGATTTCCTGCTCTGTCGGCCGTACTTTCATCAATGAGAGGGACTGATCACATGGGCGGTTGGAAGGGGGGGGGGGCCGCCATGATGTTGGTTCTGTTGGGGCGCCGTGGTGCCATGATGTCGGTTCTGTGGGGGCGCTGTGGTGCCATGATGTCGATTTTGTGGGTGCGCTGTGGTGTCATCTTGTCGCTTCTGTTGGGGGGGGGGGGGGGGGGGGGCGGCCGTGGTGCCATGATGTAGGTTCTGTGGGGAAGGGGGCGTGGTACCATGATGTAGGTTCTGTGGGGGGGGGGGGAGGGCGTGGTGCCATGATGTAGGTTCTGTGGGGGGGGGGGTGCCATGATGTAGGTTCATACCCAAATCATTAGACGGTACTCATGTTTTATTTCTGATAATTAATGTGTCTACTCGCTCCTACAGGCCAGGACTCTGGGAAGTCCCAGTGGCACCTTTGAGCTGGCCGGTTCACCTTATTTGACGGCACAGTCTTTTGTGAATTACAAATCTGCTAGCATATTTTCGCCAGATCCTGATTGAAATAAGTGGTTTATATGGGATTACGTTCGTTATAGATTTGGGGGTGGGGGGGGGGGGGGGGGGAGTACCGTACATGATTTAAGAAATGGCACAATGTGTTCCTGCTATTCTGTTAGATTGTAAAAGGCGAATAACGTGTATTGAGAAACTATGGTAAACCATTTCTGCTTATCGGCATTAGACCAGAATTCACATTCACGCGACCCAACGGTCATACACGACTCGCCAAGCCGTGTTCCGTAATATAGACGACGCTCAACGGCTGATTTCACACCCTTGACCAAGGAGGCCAAGAAAATCTCGAGGCTCTTGCTCGAGTTTCAACCTTACATCTGTAACCAAGACCTTCAACCGCCATGATGCCGTACTTCCTGCAAACAGGCAATCTGCAAGCCTCGTATTGGCCGGTTAGCCTACAGAGACTAACATCACAAGAGCGGCATTCACCTTGTCGTCTAGCATTCACCTTGTCCAGCATTCAACTTGCCGCCCAGCATTCACCTTGTGCAGCATTCACTTTGTCTAGCATTCACCCTGTCGTCCAGCATTCACCTTGTCGTCCAGCGTTCATCTTGTCGTCCAGCATTCACCTTGTCGTCCAGCATTCACTTTGCCGTCCATCCCTCACTTTGCCGTCCAGCACTCACCTTGTCGTCCAGCATTCACCTTGTCGTCCAGCATTCACATTGTCGTCAAGCATTCACCTTGTCGTCCAGGATTCACCTTGCCGTCAAGCATTCACCTTGTCGACCAGCATTCACCTTGTAGTCCAGCATTCACCTTGTCCAGCATTCACCTTGACGTCCAACATTCACCTTGTCCAGCATTCACCTTGTCCAGCATTCACCTTGTCGAGCATTCACCTTGTCGTCCAGCATTCACCTATGTCGTCCAGCATTCACCTTGTCGTCCAGCATTCACCATGTCGTCCAGCATTCACCTTGTCGTCCAGCATTCACCTTGTCCAGCATTCACCTTGTCCAGCCTTCACCTTGTCCGGCATTCACCTTGTCCAGTATTCACCTTATCGTCCAGCATATTGAGGAGTATTGCCCATTACAAGATCCCTAGACTTGAAAATTTGGTTGCCCCTGATGAAGGCATATTTATCTACCGTAGGTTTAGCTTATCTGCTCGTCCCTGTGAGGTATCTCACCATAACCATTATAATTATATTCTATTTTATTTTTAATTTCCCCATTTGACTTAAATTGGGAACATCTTTGGCCAAGAACTTCCAGGGGGATCCTACTAGACGTCTGACAGTGGAGATAGGAACTGACACGTCTAGGATTGGACTATTCTTTGGGACAGTTCACAACCAGAGCATGGTAACCTTAACCGTGCACATCTATTTGGCCTGGATGGAATGAAGAGAATGGACAGTGTCACTTCCTTCCTTTCATTTGAACATAA
The DNA here is from genome assembly GCA_036924085.1 of Ariolimax columbianus. NCBI lineage: Eukaryota > Metazoa > Mollusca > Gastropoda > Stylommatophora > Arionidae > Ariolimax > Ariolimax columbianus. The sequence continues at coordinate 24,758,150 of JAVGWX010000021.1, read as the reverse complement.
ATTCAAAGGGAACCATCAGATTTAAGTTGAGACAGTAGGACAAGAATAAGATGTGGGATAGAGTCCATGACTCCATATTGAGATATTAAGGAAGGATAGGAAAGCCACAAGCAATCTAGGGCGATACGGGCACCTGGCATTCATTGGTTCCAGAAGAGCACGTAATACAACCAGTCTAGCTAAACAGCAACAACAACAAGATTAAACGTTAACTCCCCAGACTAGAGGGAAAAGTGGACGGAGGTCCCCAGACTAGAGGGACAAGTGGACGGAGGTCCCCAGACTAGAGGGACAAGTGGACGGAGGTCCTCAGACTAGAGGGACAAGTGGACGGAGGTCCCCAGACTAGAGGGACAAGTGGACGGAGGTCCTCAGACTAGAGGGACAAGTGGACGGAGGTCCTCAGACTAGAGGGACAAGTGGACGGAGGTCCCCAGACTAGAGGGACAAGTGGACGGAGGTCCTCAGACTAGAGGGACAAGTGGACGGAGGTCCCCAGACTAGAGAGACAAGTGGACGGAGGTCCCCAGACTAGAAGCACAAGTGGACGGAGGTCCTCAGACTAGAGGGACAAGTGGACGGAGGTCCCCAGACTAAAGGGACAAGTGGACGGAGGTCCCCAGACTAGAGGGACAAGTGGACGGAGGTCCTCAGACTAGAGGGACAAGTGGACGGAGGTCCCCAGACTAGAGGGACAAGTGGACGGAGGTCCTCAGACTAGAGGGACAAGTGGACGGAGGTCCCCAGACTAGAGGGATAAGTGGACGGAGGTCCTCAGACTAGAAGGACAAGTGGACATTAGATATGTGTGGAGGTGACATTAGATATGGGTGGAGGTGACATTAGATATGGGTGGAAGTGACATTAGATATGGGTGGAGGTGACCTATTGAAGTCAATCAATGCTCGCCTGTCAGATGGCGACTCTCCTCCCATCAATGACTCTCCTGTCAGATGGCGACTCTCCTCCCATCAATGACTCGCCTGTCAGATGGCGACTCTCCTCCTATCAATGACTCGCCTGTCAGATGGCAACTCTCCTCCCATCAATGACTCGCCTGTCAGATGGCGACTCTCCTCCCATCAATGACTCGCCTGTCAGATGGCGACTCTCCTCCCATCAATGACTCGCCTGTCAGATGGCGACTCTCCTTCCATCAATGACTCGCCTGTCAGATGGCGACTCTCCTCCCATCAATGACTCGCCTGTCAGACGGCGACTCTCCTCCCATCAATGACTCGCCTGTCAGATGGCGACTCTCCTCCCATCAATGACTCGCCTGTCAGATGGTGACTCACCTCCCATCAATGACTCGCCTGTCAGATGGCGACTCTCCTCCCATCATAACTCGCCAGGAGTTTATAATCAGACGTGGGATGGGTAGGACGGAGGGGTAGTAGTGTGTACAACCAACAGGCTCCGGGAACTATCTTCTTCTTCTTCTTCTGCGCACGTTCTCTCACTCCCGCTACCAAGCCCTGAACGTTCTCTCACTCCCGCTACCAAGCCCTGAATGTTCTCTCACTCCCGCTACCAAGCCCTGAATGTTCTCTCACTCCCGCTACCAAGCCCTGAATGTTCTCTCACTCCCGCTACCAAGCCCTGAATGTTCTCTCACTCCCGCTACCAAGCCCTGAATGTTCTCTCACTCCCGCTACCTAGCCCTGAACGTTCTCTCACTCTCGCTACCAAGCCCTGAACGTTCTCTCACTCCCGCTACCAAGCCCTGAACGTTCTCTCACTCTCGCTACCAAGCCCTGAACGTTCTCTCACTCTCGCTACCAAGCCCTGAACGTTCTCACTCCCGCTACCAAGCCTTGAACAGAGCTGTGCAAGCAGCAGGATGTAGCCCGGAGAACGGAATGTGTTGTGTTGTTAGTTTTTTTGCACCTTTCGGCCCGACACATCTGTCTTCGGCAGGCGGGAACCAGACATACCCTCACCCTTCGCCATCTGCTGCAAGAAACTGAGTACCTACGATCAGCCGGGAGTGCAGTGACGTCGACTCTAGGCAGTACAACACATAACGGTTTAGCGATAATGTATCTCTCACGAAAGCATTTATGGGCGGTGTTCTCGGAGCTCATACGGGCTTTCGTGTGCAGAAACCACATCAAACTCCACGAAGACGGGGGTGCCAATATTTGTATACTCTGGTGTGACCATTGGGTAATCGAACCCGCCCCCATGCAACCATAAAAGTGGGCTACTGAATTGAATGAGAACCTCGGTAGGCCCAGATATCACTGCCCAAGTCTGTTTCACAGAGTGCAGGAGATAATAGAGCAAGCCATAGCCGTTTCAGGTTCCCCGCTGGGACACTGTCGGCCCGACTAGTGAAGGCAAGATAAAGGAAATCTGAAGACATAATTCCCATAAATCTATTACCAAGTTTGGGGCAGAAAAAATATTCTTGAGCACGCGATCTCTCGTGGCAAGTTTCAACTTCAGGACCCTGGGTGTTCGTCAAGAGGTATCAGTGTTGCGTTCCCTGTGGTGTCTTTGTTCACGTGCTGGGTGCAGGCTGTGGGTCCCGTGGACTGGCAGATATTCAAGCAGCGGTTCACGTGCAAACAGTTTTTGTCATTTGTGCTTAGTAAACAATTTGATTTGTTAGGGAACTAAATCAGAGTTAGTTCAGATATTTGACCAATCGAGCAGGAAGAAGTAGACTTCCACTTGTGTCGTGGGGAGCGTTCGTTGTCTGTCCAGAGTTAAGTGTTGCATCTGTTATACGTCTGTGTTCATGTTTCATCTATCGTCCCAAGTATGTGTCTATGTTGAGTCTGTCGTCCAAAGTATGTGTCTATGTTGAGTCTGTCGTCCCAAGTATGTGTCTATGTTGAGTCTGTCGTCCCAAGTCTGTGTCTATGTTGAGTCTGTCGTCCCAAGTCTGTGTCTATGTTGAGTCTGTCGTCCCAAGTATGTGTCTATGTTGAGTCTGTCGTCCCAAGTATGTGTCTATGTTGAGTCTGTCGTCCCAAGTCTGTGTCTATGTTGAGTCTGTCGTCCCAAGTCTGTGTCTATGTTGAGTCTGTCGTCCCAAGTCTGTGTTCAAGTTGAGTCTATCGTCCCAAGTCTGTGTCCATGTTTCATATATCGTCCCAAGTCTGTGTTCAAGTTGAGTCTGTCGTCCCAAGTCTGTGTTCAAGTTGAGTCTGTCGTCCCAAGTCTGTGTTCAAGTTGAGTCTGTCGTCCCAAATATGTGTTCAAGTTGAGTCTGTCGTCCCAAGTCTGTGTTCAGGTTGAGTCTATCGTCCCAAGTATGTGTCCATGTTGAGTCTGTCGTCCCAAGTCTGTGTTCAAGTTGAGTGTGTAGTCCCAAGTCTGTGTCCATGTTTCATATATCGTCCCAAGTCTGTGTTCAAGTTGAGTCTGTCGTCCCAAGTCTGTGTTCAGGTTGAGTCTATCGTCCCAAGTATGTGTCCATGTTGAGTCTGTCGTCCCAAGTCTGTGTTCAAGTTGAGTGTGTAGTCCCAAGTCTGTGTCCATGTTTCATCTATCGTACCAAGTCTGTGTCCATGCATCGTCTGTCCATCCACCTCGCGGCCTCCCTCGTGCGGTGTCGCCAGTCGTTTCCGTTGTAAGCCATAATTGGGGACCGATCCATCATTAATCCGGGCGACCAAGACCAGCCACGTCCATCGTCCGTGACAACCATTGATAGCCGGCGTCCTGGTGAGCGTTGAGGTGTTGCGCGGGCGACATGTGGGACACGGTCTTTACCAATTCTTGATTTCGACATCCCGACACACGATCTGATGAGCTGGGACATCCTGGGGGAGAGATCTGATGGGCTGGGACATCCTGGGGGAGACATGCCATATGACCGAAGAAGAATCTACAATAGAAGCAATACACTACAGATGTGTTTGTCGGTACTGGTAACCAGATCATCCCAGTGGAGCCCAAGGATGCCCAGCTGACTGCACTTATGGAATACTTCAAGATACTTCTGATCTCCTTACAATACTGCCCAAGTTTTGGAGTCATGCAGAAGAGATGGGGCAGGATCTGTGGAGGTACAACATTGTTTCCAGGGAGAGACTATGCTGGAACCAGGCTCTGTGCAAGGACTTCATAGGCGAGGCTGCCTTGCCAACCTTTCGGTCAATGTCAGGACTGCTACCTACGTCACAGATCTGTCTGATGCCCAATGGGTACTACTACGACTGCCACTACTACCACTGCCACTATTACTACTACTACTACTACTATTGCTACTACTACTACTACCACTACTACTACTACTACTACTACTACTACTACTACTGCTATTACTACTACTACCACTACTACTACTACCACCACCACTACTACCACTACTACTGCTATTACTACTACTATCACTACTATTACTACCACCACGACTACTACTACTACTGCAACTGCTATTACTACTACTACTACCACCACCACTACTACCACTACTACTACTACCACCACTACTACTACTACAACAACAACTACTACTACTACTGCTATTACTACTACTACTACGACCACGACTACTACTACTACTACTACTACTGCTATTACTACTACTACTACCACCACCACTACTACCACTACTACTGCTACTACTACTACTACTACTGATATTACTACTACTACCAAAACTACTACTACCACCACTACTATTACAACAACAACAACTACTACTACTACTGCTACATCATCATCAGGTTTGTAACCTGGAAGGTCGTTTGGGCACCAATATCGCAGATTGTTGAACTAGTTAACGCCACTCATTCAAGGTTGTGTGCCAGGAGATTTACCCTAGTTATGGACCTTCTAGTCCCCCATCTTGTCTTCCTATCTCTGTTTCTGCCTCCCTCTCTTACGCTTCCCAGGCACAGCACCTTGCAGAATCCGTCTTGGTCAACCGAGACGACCTTGAGACATGCCCATACCATGGGAGCTTGGTCAACTCAAACGACCTTCATACATGACCATACCATGGGAGCTTGGTCAACTCAAACGACCTTCATACATGACCATACCATGGGAGCTTGGTCAACTCAGACGACCTTCATACATGACCATACCATGGGAGCTTGGTCAACTCAAACGACCTTCATACATGACCATACCATGGGAGCTTGGTCAACTCAAACGACCTTCATACATGACCATACCATGGGAGCTTGCGTGCTCTTACCATAGTCAATAGGTCTTAAATTGGCCCGACCGGTTTCTTACCAATGTCTCGAACTGCCTTATTCCTGGCGTGGTCTAGATACGAAATGCCGAGGATTGGACGCAGACATCTCCTCTCCATTGCCCAAATTCTTCGCTCTAGAACCGCTGTCAGAGTACACGGAAGTGACACGTGCTAACATTAAACTCAACTTGGATTTCAGGTTGATGCTTGTGTCCCTCCTTAGTGGTCTCAGTTTGGTCAGAGCAGCCATGGTAATCGCTGTTCGTGCTTGAATCTCTGTTCTGTAACCTTCCGCCCCCATCTGTCGTCCCAAGTCTGTGTCCATGTTTCATATATCGTCCCAAGTCTGTGTTCAAGTTGAGTCTGTCGTCCCAAGTCTGTGTTCAGGTTGAGTCTATCGTCCCAAGTATGTGTCCATGTTGAGTCTGTCGTCCCAAGTCTGTGTTCAAGTTGAGTGTGTAGTCCCAAGTCTGTGTCCATGTTTCATCTATCGTACCAAGTCTGTGTCCATGCATCGTCTGTCCATCCACCTCGCGGCCTCCCTCGTGCGGTGTCGCCAGTCGTTTCCGTTGTAAGCCATAATTGGGGACCGATCCATCATTAATCCGGGCGACCAAGACCAGCCACGTCCATCGTCCGTGACAACCATTGATAGCCGGCGTCCTGGTGAGCGTTGAGGTGTTGCGCGGGCGACATGTGGGACACGGTCTTTACCAATTCTTGATTTCGACATCCCGACACACGATCTGATGAGCTGGGACATCCTGGGGGAGAGATCTGATGGGCTGGGACATCCTAGGGGAAGAGATCTGATGGGCTGGGACATCCTGGGGGAGACATGCCATATGACCGAAGAAGAATCTACAATAGAAGCAATACACTACAGATGTGTTTGTCGGTACTGGTAACCAGATCATCCCAGTGGAACCCAAGGATGCCCAGCTGACTGCACTTATGGAATGCTTCAAGATACTTCTGATCTCCTTACAATACTGCCCAAGTTTTGGAGTCATGCAGAAGAGATGGGGCAGGATCTGTGGAGGTACAACATTGTTTCCAGGGAGAGACTATGCTGGAACCAGGCTCTGTGCAAGGACTTCATAGGCGAGGCTGCCTTGCCAACCTTTCGGTCAATGTCAGGACTGCTACCTACGTCACAGATCTGTCTGATGCCCAATGGGTACTACTACTACTGCCACTACTACCACTGCCACTATTACTACTACTACTACTACTGCTATTACTACTACCACCACTACTACTACTGCCACTACTACCACTGCCACTACTACCACTGCCACTATTACTACTACTACTACTGCTACTACTACTACTACCACTACTACTACTACTACTACTACTACTACTACTACTACTACTGCTATTACTACTACTACTACCACTACTACTGCTATTACTACTACTACCACTACTACTACTACCACCACTACTACTACTACAACAACAACTACTACTACTACCACCACCACTACTACCACTACTACTGCTATTACTACTACTATCACTACTTTTACTACCACCACGACTACTACTACTACTGCAACTGCTATTACTACTACTACTACCACCACCACTACTACCACTACTACTACTACCACCACTACTACTACTACAACAACAACTACTACTACTACCACCACCACTACTACCACTACTACTGCTATTACTACTACTATCACTACTATTACTACCACCACGACTACTACTACTACTGCAACTGCTATTACTACTACTACTACCACCACCACTACTACCACTACTACTACTACCACCACTACTACTACTACAACAACAACTACTACTACTACTGCTATTACTACTACTACTACGACCACGACTACTACTACTACTACTACTACTGCTATTACTACTACTACTACCACCACCACTACTACCACTACTACTGCTACTACTACTACTACTACTGATATTACTACTACTACCAAAACTACTACTACCACCACTACTACTACAACAACAACAACTACTACTACTACTGCTACATCATCATCAGGTTTGTAACCTGGAAGGTCGTTTGGGCACCAATATCGCAGATTGTTGAACTAGTTAACGCCACTCATTCAAGGTTGTGTGCCAGGAGATTTACCCTAGTTATGGACCTTCTAGTCCCCCATCTTGTCTTCCTATCTCTGTTTCTGCCTCCCTCTCTTACGCTTCCCAGGCACAGCACCTTGCAGAATCCGTCTTGGTCAACTTAGACGACCTTGATACATGCCCATACCATGGGAGCTTGGTCAACTTAGACGACCTTGATACATGCCCATACCATGGGAGCTTGGTCAACTCAAACGACCTTCATACATGACCATACCATGGGAGCTTGGTCAACTCAAACGACCTTCATACATGACCATACCATGGGATCTTGGTCAACTCAAACGACCTTCATACATGACCATACCATGGGAGCTTGGTCAACTCAAACGACCTTCATACATGACCATACCATGGGATCTTGGTCAACTCAAACGACCTTCATACATGACCATACCATGGGAGCTTGGTCAACTCAGACGACCTTCATACATGACCATACCATGGGAGCTTGGTCAACTCAAACGACCTTCATACATGACCATACCATGGGAGCTTGGTCAACTCAGACGACCTTCATACATGACCATACCATGGGAGCTTGGTCAACTCAAACGACCTTCATACATGACCATACCATGGGAGCTTGCGTGCTCTTACCATAGTCAATAGGTCTTAAATTGGCCCGACCGGTTTCTTACCAATGTCTCGAACTGCCTTATTCCTGGCGTGGTCTAGATACGAAATGCCGAGGATTGGACGCAGACATCTCCTCTCCATTGCCCAAATTCTTCGCTCTAGAACCGCTGTCAGAGTACACGGAAGTGACACGTGCTAACATTAAACTCAACTTGGATTTCAGGTTGATGCTTGTGTCCCTCCTTAGTGGTCTCAGTTTGGTCAGAGCAGCCATGGTAATCGCTGTTCGTGCTTGAATCTCTGTTCTGTAACCTTCCGCCCCCATCAGTCCGTCAAGGTATTTAAACTGTTAACAATTTGCCATGGTTCTCCTTTGATCACAATCGGACTTGTTTGTCCCCCTGCTACTTGGTATTAGCAATACAACCACCATGATCATGACGCTACCGCATACAATTTCTTTTCTTGTAACCTCCGCTACTATCTCTACTGCTAATACTACGGCTGTTGCTACTCTTCTTTGAGATATTTATACACGAAGCTATCCTGGTCATTACATGGACCAATTTGGTCGATTTTACATACAAGCTTTGGCGTTTTCTGTGTAAAACACACAGGCCTATGTTCTGTATTAGTGTTCATATCAGATGTATATGGCCATCGTTTGATTGTCTTTGTAAACCTTGTCTAACTTAATATTGAGTTTATTCGATGTAGTTTTTAATACCTGTAGAATATCCACACCCCCCCCCCCCCCCCCCCCGTTATCTGTATTAAAATATCCTTGTATATTGTAAAGTTGGACAACGAAAATAGGTTAGAAACACACCAAGCAGGCATGATTTCCACCAAGCAGGCATGATTTCCATTCTACGCTAGTCCACTCATCGTGAAATATAGGAGTGGCAGTGGCCGAGAGGTAAGACACTGACCTCTCAAAGCGTTAGGCGGAAACGGCGTTGGATCGATTCCCGTAGGTTTCAAGCGAACATTGATCTCAAAGGAGGTGGGGCATGAGAGCCTGCACTCTGAATTACCTCTAGTCGTCTTGACTTATGTCTTGCCACTGGCGAAAGGTAGCTGGGGACCAGAGAGTGAGGTTGATGACAGCGCAGTTCCTTCCTCGCTAAAATTCAAATACAGCGCGAATTATTCTTCTTTTTTTTTTTTTTTGCTTAGATGTTTGCCTCACTATTTTCTACTGGCGGAGGCGCGCCATTTTCTACCCCAGACCGTAGTCCATTGGGCGATATCAGGACGCATAAACCAGTGCTTTGATGAATGTGTGCGTCTGTATGTACCTATACTAGATTTGTGCGCCCTCAGAAGCTAGCCCAACCAAAGTGCAATGGAAGGGCCTCACCGTGAGGGCGCGTGTGAGAGTTGTGCAAGAGTGTGATTGTAGGACAGAGTCAAATGAAACAGAGTGAGGTGAGAGGAGAGAGAGAAGGGGAAGAGTGGCCCCCGTACAGCGCGAGTTACATCATCAAGACCAAACCGCAAGATGTTGTCTCGATCAACTCGATCAACTCGATCACCTCTTACAATGAACAACTAACTTCTCTTCTAATGACCAACTAACTCATTTTGCGATGACCAACTCACTCACCATGAAAGGCAGTCCGCTTACCGTCTACTTATCTCTTATGTAATGACTTCATCGTAATAATTTAGAACGCAGACATAATTATCTTCATTATATTGCAGAAATTACATGTGTAAGCTCGTGCGTCCTGCTACAAACTGGGCAACAGTAAGCTCTAGCGACGGAAACATTTGACAGATCGCTCTGTCTGGAACTCCCAGGCCATCTCAACTATGTCCAGCTTGTTGCACTGTGCCTTCCCGAGTTATCTACCAATTAAAGCCCTTCAACATGAGAGCTATAACGACGTGAAAATTGCGCTTCTTATTCTGAATTAAATTTACAGGTGAATGCACTGTTTTCTGCTCGCTGCGTTGTGTCGTTTCCTGTGACGTCATAATAGGCAAGACGTGGCGATAATGAAATCTCAAGGAGACCCTGGAATTAAAGGGCTTGAATGTTTTGCGTTCTCTTCGTACATTACAGGATGTTCACTTTTACGCTGGACGCATCAATTATTGTTCGCGGTGGTGGAGAACATGTCAATCCCGAGTGAAGCTGATCGTTAGAGCTAATAACAAAATATTACTAGTATAATAAACAGGAACGCATCACAAGATATCAGTATAGTTAAATATAACAATGTCACGTTACAATTTTAAAAGTCGCTCAATTCATTTACTGAGGACGGCGTGAACTGACAACATTTTCATTGAACAATTTGGTTCGGTCGAGTCTTGTCACGTCAGCTTGATCTCACACACAGGTAGGCAATCTACAGACTTCTCACGTGAGGTCAGCATGGTGGACACTCCACAGACGTCTCCACAGACATCTCACGTGAGGTCAGCATGGTGGACACTCCACAGACATCTCACGTGAGGTCAGCATGGTGGACACTCCACAGACATCTCACGTGAGGTCAGCATGGTGGACACTCCACAGACGTCTCCACAGACATCGCACGTGAGGTCAGCATGGTGGACACTCCACAGACATCTCACGTGAGGTCAGCATGGTAGACACTCCACAGACGTCTCCACAGACATCTCATGTGAGGTCAGCATGGTGGACACTCCACAGGTGTCTCACGTGAGGTCAGCATGGTGGACACACCACATACATCTCCACAGACATCTCATGTGAGGTCAGCATGGTGGACACTCCACAGACGTCTCACGTGAGGTCAGCATGGTGGACACTCCAGAGACGTCTCGCGTGAGGTCAGCATGGTGGACACGCCACAGACGTCTCACGTGAGGTCAGCATGCTGGACGTCTGTGGAGTTCTGGGATACACGGGGACCATTTCTTGAGCTTTTCGTGTTTGTCATTGTTGACTTTCAGACAGAAGTATCAGTAAACGGCCCCTAATGTATATACACAAACATCTTCATCTTTGTTTTGGACTGCCTTATAATCTCTTCCATTTTTTCAATTATATCGCCGGATCCGCCCAGGCTTGTCTCCCAAAACCTGCCATCCAAATCTGTCTCCCAAAACCTGCCTCCCAAAACCTGTCTCCCAAAACCTGCCTCCCCAAACCTGTCTCCCAAAACCTGCCTCCCCAAACCTGTCTCCCAAAACCTGCCTCCCCAAACCTGTCTCCCCAAACCTGTCTCCCAAAACCTGCCTCCCCAAACCTGTCTCCCAAAACCTGTCTCCCCAAACCTGTCTCCCAAAACCTGCCTCCCAAAACCTGCCTCCCCAAACCTGTCTCCCAAAACCTGCCTCCCCAAACCTGTCTCCCCAAACCTGTCTCCCAAAACCTGCCTCCCCAAATCTGTCTCCCCAAACCTGCCTCCCAAAACCTGCCTCCCCAAACCTGTCTCCCAAAACCTGTCTCCCAAAACCTGCCTCCCCAAACATGTCTCCACAAACCTGTCTCCCAAAACCTGCCTCCCAAAACCTGTCTCCCGAAACCTGTCTCCCAAAACCTGCCTCCCCAAACCTGTCTCCCAAAACCTGCCTCCCCAAACCTGTCTCCCAAAACCTGCCTCCCCAAACCTGTCTCCCAAAACCTGTCTCCCAAAACCTGTCTCCCAAAACCTGCCTCCCCAAACCTGTCTCCCAAAAGCTGCCTCCCCAAACCTGTCTCCCAAAACCTGCCTCCCCAAACCTGTCTCCCTAAACCTGTCTCCCAAAACCTGCCTCCCCAAACCTGTCTCCCAAAACCTGTCTCCCCAAACCTGTCTCCCAAAACCTGCCTCCCAAAACCTGCCTCCCCAAACCTGTCTCCCAAAACCTGCCTCCCCAAACCTGTCTCCCCAAACCTGTCTCCCAAAACCTGCCTCCCCGAATCTGTCTCCCCAAACCTGCCTCCCAAAACCTGCCTCCCCAAACCTGTCTCCCAAAACCTGTCTCCCAAAACCTGCCTCCCCAAACCTGTCTCCACAAACCTGTCTCCCCAAACCTGCCTCCCAAAACCTGTCTCCCCTAACCTGTCTCCCAAAACCTGTCTCCCGAAACCTGTCTCCCAAAACCTGCCTCCCCAAACCTGTCTCCCAAAACCTGCCTCCCAAAACCTGTCTCCCAAAACCTGCCTCCCCAAACCTGTCTCCCAAAACCTGTCTCCCCAAACCTGTCTCCCAAAACCTGCCTCCCCAAACCTGTCTCCCAAAACCTGCCTCCCCAAACCTGTCTCCCAAAACCTGCCTCCCCAAACCTGTCTCCCTAAACCTGTCTCCCAAAACCTGCCTCCCCAAACCTGTCTCCCAAAATCTACCTCCCAAAACCTGCCTCCCCAAACCTGTCTCCCAAAACCTGCCTCTCCAAACCTGTCTCCCCAAACCTGCCTCCCAAAACCTTCCTCCCCAAACCTGTCTCCCCAAACCTGTCTCCCAAAACCTGCCTCCCCAAACCTGTCTCCCAAAACCTGCCTCCCCAAACCTGTCTCCCAAAACCTGTCTCCCCAAACCTGTCTCCCAAAACCTGCCTCCCCAAACCTGTCTCCCAAAACCTGCCTCCCCAAACCTGTCTCCCAAAACCTGCCTCCCCAAACCTGTCTCCCTAAACCTGTCTCCCAAAACCTGCCTCCCCAAACCTGTCTCCCAAAATCTACCTCCCAAAACCTGCCTCCCCAAACCTGTCTCCCAAAACCTGCCTCTCCAAACCTGTCTCCCCAAACCTGCCTCCCAAAACCTTCCTCCCCAAACCTGTCTCCCCAAACCTGTCTCCCCAAACCTGTCTCCCAAAACCTGCCTCCCCAAACCTGTCTCCCAAAAATTGTCTCCCCAAACCTGTCTCCCAAAACCTGTCTCCCGAAACCTGTCTCCCAAAACCTGTCTCCCAAAACCTGTCTGCCTAAGCCTTTTACCATAAGACTATCTCCCAAAGGCTATCTCCCAAAGACTATCCCACAAAGACTGTCCCCAAAGACTATCCCCCAAAGACTATCCCCCAAAGACTATCCCCCAAAGACTATCTCCGAAAGACTATCCCCCAAAGACTATCCCCCAAAGACTATCTCCGAAAGACTATCTCGCAAAGACTATTTTCCAGCGCCTTTCTTCCCACTATATACACAAGGACAATTCAGTAAATATTTCTCACATGCTTTATTTTAAAAAAACATTAAGTTATATACAAACTGAAAAACCATTAAATATTGGGATGACACTGTTCCTTATTTCTCAACATAATCTCCACCAACATTGATAAACGTATCCCATCGCTTTATCAGTGAACCAAAACCTGCAGCATGGAAGTCTGTGGTCAGCTGTCTCAGCCACAACCTGCAGGGTGGAAGTCTGGTCTAATTTCTCAGCCAAAATCTGCAGCGTGGAAGTCTGTGGTCTGCTGTCTCAGCCACATTTGAACTTGACCTTCTACCTCTTCGCCGTTCGAGAAACATCTCCCGTCGAGGTGGCTTGTTAGTGCACCTGACAGGTGGATATTGCTCGGGGGATAGTCGGGGCTGAAAAGTGAATGTTCAAGTAGTGCCATCCTAGCTGGCCAATTGTCTCCCGGGTTAGTCGAGCGGTATTTGGTCTGACACTGCCATGATGGGGCAGTTCTTACCTGGGTAAGGCAGCACGCACCTGGACGTTTTAAATCCCGAAGCTTGAATCATCTCCGTCATGCGCCCCACGAAGCATCAGTTGCAATCTGAATAGGACTACCATGTCAGGTTTCATTAGCTTTTTTGGAAAATCCTGGTTGTACAAAACTTTACGTGAGCGACGGGCACTTCTCTTAGGAAACAGGATGCATAACCTCATGAACATACAGGAGACATAACCTTATGAACAGCCAGGAGGCATAACCTTATGAACATCCAGGAGGCATAACCTCATGAACATCCAGGAGGCATAACCTCATGAACAGCCAGGAGGCATAACCTCATGAACATCCAGCAGGCATGATCTCATGAACAACCAGCAGGTATAACCTCATGAACATCCAGGAGGCATAACCTCATGAACATCCAGCAGGCATAACCTCATGAACATCTAGGAGGCATAACCTCATGAACAGCCAGCAGGCATAACCTCATGAACATCCAGCAGGCATAACCTCATGAACACCCAGCAGTCATAACCTCATGAACATCTAGCAGGCATAACCTCATGAACATCCAGGAGGCATAACCTCATGAAAGTCCAGGAGGCATATCCTTATGAACATCCTTTGCAGAAAGTCATTTAGCTCAAAGACAAGATCAAACGAACCGCACAGCACCCACCACCTGTTACCTGCAGGGATCACACAACTGGATGTGGTTGCCACATAATGACACCTTCAGAAACTACCAACTATATTTCTCAGCTATTCCATATACTTGTGTGATCTACTTACTGACCTACTCTCGTAGTTTTTCCCCCAAGTGTGCTTATAATCCAGTAGTCCGTCGTGGTCTTGTTATATGCCAAGGACAAGAACAGCACCACTGCTCCACTGAGAGCATATGGCAAGAGGGACTGCGTGACATGGCATAACACCGGCCATGGTTAGGTGGTTTGTTAAGAGCAGCATAGATGGCCCCTCACAATCTGCGGATCTAATTTCATCTAGTGTATGAGTCCATTAAGATGACTTGCACATCATAACTACCCTTCACGGCACTTTCCCAACGCGGCTGAGTAATAGATTGCTCGAACCTAGCCCACCAACCAGAACATTCTTCTCCTGGCAACATCCGGCTAACGTCAGAGCTGGAACCTGCCTGGGACATTCGTCCCTGTAGAAGTATAAGTCGACTAAGACTAAGAATGGATATCCATACTGTCACTTTGTTCCCTTTTAGGATCCGTCCCGACGTGGACAACATATTATCTTGCTTACCAGTCCCCTCTACACAGACACATGCCAATCTATTTATCTGTTTTGTGATCTATTGAACATATTATATATGAGTGTGCTGTGGGTGTTTTGTGTGTACTTATGCCATATAATCTCTTCCTGTTCAGCAGTAAAAACCCGTCTTTAATGGCAGATAATGTGTGACCTCTTTGCTATTCCCACGACTGGTCTCGCTCTAAGTACTCAAACATCATCCGTGTAAATAGCAAACCTATGAAGATGTTTCCATTTCTTGTCTGTTTAATCTGCTGCCAATGTGGCTGTCATACAAAACATGAAATAACACCCACATAATCCACAGCCAATTTATTACGGGAGAGTTGTAAAACTGGTCTGAAACTCGTCTCGCGCCTCGTCATGAAGTTTGTCCATTTTCCTCCACAGAAATGTTTGTGGCACGTCGCTCGTCTCTTGACACGATCGCCTCTCCAGCCGAATAGCTATAAACGACTCGTGAAGATCGACTTTTATTGCGTTCTCCACGCAAACCCCCCACCCCGCCCACCTCCCCAGTTTTTTCCCACTATCACTAAACCAGGCCGTTATCCGGTTATACTGCTTCCATTTCTTGTGAACACACTACTATCATCTCCTGAGCAGAAATCGTGGATTTGCGGCTCGTGTTGTTTATTTGTTGACCAGAAGAACCGACTTTCTATTGGCTAGTGAGTGTCAGAAGTCCATGCCTGGATGTACGCAAGGGCATTACCTAATATTATAGTATTAGCAATACCCTTAGAGACGGTATGTCCCGATACCCGTAGAATGTCCCAATACCCGTAGAATGTCCCAATACCTGTAGAATGCCCCAATACCCGTAGAATGTCCCGATACCTGTAGAATGTCCCAATACCTGTAGAATGTCCCGATACCCGTAGAATGTCCTGATATCTGTAGAATGTCCCGATATGCATAGAATGTCCTGATACATGTAGAATATCCCAATACCCGTAGAAACTTCCAAATAACCCAGAGAGCTGACAGTCTGTACACAGTCTCTAACAGTCAAACCTGTTAATCCATCAAACTTTCACCGATTTGGGGCGGTCATTTAGCAACATGTATCGATAAACGTAGTTTCTTTTTATGTTTTTGTTCAGCCCAATCGGAAGTCCTCTTTGGTCACGTATTATGTTGTGACATTTACCACGAGCCTGTTTATGCCAGGTAAGTGACCACGTTTCGGCTAAATCTCGAGCGAATCCCAAGCTGTTTACACCGGGCAACATTATACGCAATAAGGGGACCGAGATGCTGAGCGGCGCATGAGCTGCACCGGTCAGCGACCCATAGCTGACTGCTAGCGTCAGGGCCAGCAAACCATAGCTGCCAAGACCCTTCTACACCTCCACGCGGTGATCCTGGATAACAGGCTGTAACAAAGCAGACTGACTAAGGAGAAGGGATCGACGAGGGAAGGCTAACCCGGTACTCAAAAAATGTTTGCTGAAGTCGGATGTGTTGGACCGAAATGTGCAAATATCGCAGTCAAACTGTAAACTACGACACAACGCATTCTGTTCTCTGAACTACATTCTGCTACTTAAGCCCTTATCAGGGTTTGGTAGCGGGAATTTTGTGAACGAACGAAGCCAAGCCAACAAGCCAAGCCAACAAGCCAAGCCAAGCCATATGCAATAATAAACCGTTGGAGGAAATGCAACGATTACACTAGCCTCCGTATTGAGAGAATCTCGGGTTCTCGTTTACAAGTGTCTGTTCATTATAGTTTTTATTGTTCATGGACCGTGATTTTACTTCGGAAAAATGACTCTGTACGCTAGAACTGTCTCTACATGAACAAAGTTGCTTCATGCGTCCATAAATGTCTTATATCATAGGTGTGCCACCTAAAACAAATACAAAATAAATAAATAACATACTAGGAAAAACTCCAATACACGAATTCACCAAATAAATAATATTTTGTCCATTTCTTTGTAGCTTCTGTTTCTTCTCTTTGTATGAGGTTCTAGGTGGCATCGGTCGTCTCTTATTTGGTCTGCCTTTGCCTGGTGTCCCTGGGGGTCCCATGCCAGATACTGGTCACATTGACCCGATAACTCTCATACAATCAAATACGCTTGGGTTAACGAGCAGGGAGATCATTGTAGACACATTAAAATATATAACTTTCAGTTTCAGTTCCCTTCAGTAGGGCAATGTATGCCACAGTCGTATCACCAGCCATTCAAGCCACAAGGTCGCATCTCACGGCTCGACAAATCCTAGGCGCCAGATCGGCATTGCGGACAGAAATGTTGATGTGGCACCTAATTATACTTATTTTATTTGCTCGCCCAATTTCTTTCATTGAGTATATATATCTCTAAACCCCCCCCCCCCCCTCTTTAACGGTGACACAATCAACGAACCTTGTTGTCCCCTAATATTGCTCTCTCGTTAGCCTGCTGTTAAGGTTAAGCTCACCGGCGTCGCGTGACGCAACAAAGGCGTAATACAAATACGGAAGGGTCGAGTTAGTTAAGTATTACCTTGTCTAACCCTCGAGAAACTACTATTCAAGTGTTCCACTTCCCTAGAGTGATTACTCTCTGACATGTTGCCAACCCTCGAAGAACTATCCTCCGACATGTTATCCAACCCTCGAGGAACTACCCTCCGACATGTTGCCCAACCCTCAAGGAACTACGCTCTGACATGTTATCCAACCCTCGAGGAACTACCCTCTGACATGTTATCCAACCCTCAAGGAACTACGCTCTGACATGTTATCCAACCCTCGAGGAACTACGCTCTGACATGTTATCCAACCCTCGAGGAACTACCCTCTGACATGTTATCCAACCCTCGAGGAACTACCCTCTGACATGTTATCCAACCCTCGAGGAACTACCCTCTGACATGTTATCCAACCCTCGAGGAACTACGCTCTGACATGTTATCCAACCCTCAAGGAACTACCCTCTGACATGTTGCAAAACCCTCAAGGAACTACCCTCTGACATATTACCCTCGAGGAACTACGCTCTGACATGTTATCCAACCCTCGAGGAACTACGCTCTGACATGTTACCCTCGAGGAACTACGCTCTGACATGTTACCCTTGAGGAACTACGCTCTGACATGTTACCCTTGAGGAACTACGCTCTGACATGTTATCCAACCCTCGAGGAACTACGCTCTGACATGTTACCCTTGAAGAACTACCCTCTGACATGTTGCCCAACCCTCAAGGAACTACCCTCTGACATGTTATCCAACCCTCGACGAACTACGCTCTGACATGTTATCCAACCCTCAATAACTACGCTCTGACATGTTACCCTGGAGGAACGTTTCATTCAGCCGAATATGATGTTTCAACATTTGTAACCCCGTTTCTAGATTCTGAACCAACTTGTCTTTCCCTGCCTTATCTGATGAGGGACAAATGCGAAGATGGATTTAGAAAGACTGTTTCCTCTGTTTTCAAACACACGTCTTCGATCTGTTTAATTATAAATTTGTTGTTTTGTCTCTGCAGGTTTTAATCCACTGTTTTAACCCCATTTCTTAACTGAAGAACACTTTAAGGCTCTAATTTTTATCTTTTCTTAGCTGTTTCTGCCATAAATATAATTATAGAAAATACAAGTGTAGGTATTCAACACCAAGGTTCACTCACTTTCTATCCGTATTCGGTCCAGAACAGCAATATATCTACTCGTTGTATCCCTGCCACACTTTTTACGTCTCAGGGCATACTGAAGAGAGTGAACATATGACCTCCTCGTTGTAGTTCAATGCTGACTTTTGAACCATAAAGTAGACCTCGCTGATGTACAGCTTTCTGCCAGGTGACAACGTTGACGTGTAGTCACAATGTTCAACCTGATCCTGAAATAAGCGATGTTACGTCACATCACTACCAGCTGAGAGTACACGTCACAGCTCCACCAGGTGAAAGCACACGTCCCAGCCCCACCAGGTGAGAGCACACGTCACAGCCCTACCAGGTGAGAACATCACAGCCTCACCAGATGAGAACATCCCAGCCCCACCAGGTGAAAACACCTGTCACAGGACCACCAGTCAAAGTTCATAGAAACAATTTTCTCGCAGAATATTGAGAGATAACGATACGGGACAGCTGGAGATATTTTGTAGGAGAGAATAGAGAAAAATCTTTTTCGACGTTCGTTCTCAAACTCCCCCTACTAAGCCCTGAACGTTCTTAATCTCCAGGTACCAAGTCCTGAACGTTCTCAATCTCACACTACCAAGCCCTGAACGTTCTCAATCTCCCACTACCAAGCCCTGAACGTTCTCAATCTCCAAGTACCAAGCCCTGAACGTTCTCAATCTCCCCCTACTAAGCCCTGAACGTTCTTAATCTCCAAGTACCAAGCCCTGAACGTTCTCAATCTCACAATACCAAGCCCTGAACGTTCAAATCTCCCGCTACCAAGCCCTGAAAAGGGCTTTACAAGTACTAGGATCTAGCCGGAGAACGGGAATACGTCGTGTCGTAGTTTACAGCTTGACTGCGATATTTACACCTCTCGGTCCGACACATCCGACTATAGCAGGAATTTTTGCTTCTGGGTTAGTCTTCCATCTTAGATCCCTCCTACTTACCCAGTCTGCCATGCTGCAGCCTGTTATCCAGTAGAACCACTAGCGGTTTAAAAGGGTCTTGGCAGCCCTAGCTAGATGGCGGTGATGCCAGCAGTCAGTTTTGGGTCTCTGACTGGCTCAACCCATCCACAACCCACCCACCCACAACCCATCCACCACCTACAACCCATCCACCATCCACCAACAACTCATCCAGATCCATTCACCACCCACAACCCATCCACCACCTACAACCCATCCACCACCCACCCACCCACAACTCATCCACCACCCACCCATCCACAATCCACCCACAACCCATCCACCACCCACAACCCGCTCACAACCCACCCACCAACATGAATCCCCGAATCAAGAAAATAAGCGATAAGCAGTTGTTAGGAGAAGAAAGTTGGATCGGATATCGATAACAGAAGCTTGGAGGATAGAGAAGGTGAGGGAGGGAAGGCGCGGGAAGGTTAGAGTGAGTAGTTGAAATAAGAGAAAGAAAGAGACAGAAAAAGTAGAAATAGAATTAGAGATGTGTAGATAGTGAGATATGGAGAGAGAGAGAGAGAGACAGGGAGAGAGAGAGAGAGAGATACCAAAAAATGCGAAAGATCAATACACAAACATAAATATACACATACACACACAGATACACACACATACATACACACACAGACCGACACACACACATACGGCAGCGCAGGATTTGCAGCGGTCAGCGACCCATAGCTGACTGCTAGCGTCAGGGCCAGCGACCCATAGCTGACTGCTAGCGTCAGGGCCAGCGACCCATAGCTGACTGCTAGCGTCAGAGCCAGCGAACCAGAGCTGCCAAGACCCTTCTACACCTCCACTCGGTGATCCTGGATAACAGGCTGCAGCAGGACAGACTGGCTAAGGAGAATATATCGAAGAGGGAATGCTAACCCGATACTACAAAAATGCTTGCTGGAGTCGGATGTGTTGGATCGAAAGGTGCACATATCGCAGTCAAGCTGTAAACTACAGCACAACGCACTCCGTTCTCTGGACTACATTCTGCTACTTAAGCCCGTGTCAGGGTTTGGTAGTGGGAGATTGAGAACGAACGAAGCCAAGCCAAGCCAAACACACATACATGCATGGACACATATATTCCCATGCTCACTTACATACATACACAAACACACATAGACATGCACATATACATACACATACAGAGGGAGAGAGGTAGAGACAGTGAGAGGTACAGAGAAATAAAGAGAGAGCCAGTAAGAGGTACACAGAGAGAGAGAGAGAGAGAGAGAGAGAGCGAGGCCGGGAACGGGGGAGGGTTGGGAGAGTGAAAAGACATATCTTGCTCATTTCTGTATTAATAAGTTGGTTTTGATGGCGTCTGCTCACCTTGATATCAACCCAGGTAGGCCATTTGATACCAACCCAGGTACGCCATTTGATACCAACCCAGGTAGGCCCTTTGATACCAACTCAGGTAGGCCATTTGATTCCAACCCAGGTAGGCCATTTGATACCAACCCAGGCAGGCCATTTGATACCAACTTAGGTACGCCATTTGATACCAACCCAGGTAGACCATTTGATACCAACTCAGGTAGGCCATTTGATACCAACCCAGGTAGGCCATTTGATACCAACCAAGGTAGGCCATTTGATACCAACCCAGGTAGGCCATTTGATACCAACTCAGGTAGGCCATTTGGTACCAACTCAGGTACTCTATTTATGACAACGGATATGTATATACGACGTACGCCGCTGCTCCTGCGGTATTTCATTACATCACATGAGCCTCGGATCGTGAGCGGAGAGATTTTCCCTTAGCTGACATGGGGATATAAACACAATCTAGAGGCCGTCAGTTGGGCATCGAAATAAGTGCCATTAAATAAAGAACCCTCCATGCCTCTAAATATTTGCATGTTCCGTTATCATGTATTGACTGGAGATACGGCGTCCGTTTATACAAGCGTTACAATTGGCCCAGTGCAGCACTCCTAGTTCGATGGGAGTTTGGGGAGAAGCAGGTATGGGTCTTATCTTGTAATCTGTGTCCCAGTGTCTGCGTGCCGTTTGCCTGCCTGCTTGTCTGTCTGCCTGTGTGTAGTATATCTCATGTGTCATCTGTTTGTCTGCGTTGCCTGATCGTTAGTTCTTTGTACCTTTTTTTTAAGTGCTTGTAATTACCTTGATTTCCGTACCTGTTTCTAGAATCTGTCCGTTTCTCTACCTGCTTTTATATGTCACCTGCATATGTGCATGTCTGTATTTCGATATTTGTTCTTCTCATATAAAAACCTATTTCTGTCGCTGATTGTAACTATCTTCGTTTCTGCTAACTTCTTTGTTTATGCTTTCTTAGATGACTACTTGTTTGTTATAAATCTCTGAGAAGAAGCAGTTTTGGGCAATGCCAGAATTAGACTTGGAGAGCCATTAAACTGTATAAAACATGGAGGCCCCTTGTTAAAATAAAGTTACAAAACAAGGTCTCACAACACTTGAAAACATAGACTGGCATACCTTTATTGATTGCATATTTTCACTTCACTTCGTGACACCTCTTCTACCCCTTGGATGAGGGGGAGGGGGGAGTTCAGTATGTGTATATCAGATTTGCAGACAAAAGCATTATTGACCTGTTGTGTTACATGTCTACCATTAAGCTAACATTGTGTGAGGTCCCTGCGGTTTATGAGTCTCTAAGCTCTAGCAGCTTAGGCCTAAACCAAGTTCTGGTGTTGTGCTCCAGGCTAAACCCATTGGAAGACAACCTACCACACTATGTCAAGTTGACACCCCCCCCCCCCCCCCCCAAAAAAAAAAATATGTGCCTGAAAATCAAACATTGAAGACAGAGGAGCATGGGCTACCAGTATTCATCCAAACAACAGGGCAAGGAATGCTAGACAAGGATGAATATAACAGTGTGAAACATAGGGGTGATTCTCAGTTTCCTGAATGAAGAATGCCCAGAATACTTCTGAGTCAGAGTATACACAGATGGGTCAGCACAGAATGCAGTAAAGAATAAAGCAGCGGGAGTGTACATTGAATGAAATAGAGGGAGTGTACATGGAATTGAGGAGCGGGAGTGTACATAGAAGCCACCAACAGGAGATAAGGATGACCAAATCAATCAGAAAGACACCAACAAAAGACTATTACCATACGATGAACAGACACGAACAAACTGTTGTGTTGCGCCTTAGAACAGGACACAACCGACTCCGCAGCCACATGTACAAACAAATTGAAGATTGTCAACTCAGCTGCGGGTAAATGCGGACAGGCACCCCAGACTGCAGAGCACATACTACAAAACTGTCTCGACCATGATACACAGAGACTAACCCCTTGGCCCACATAAACAACACTGGAAGAGAGACTTTATGGACCTGCAGGTCAACTGCAAAAGGTAGGGATAATTATACAAGAAGCAACATTGGAGATATTATGTTTTCAAGCGAACGAAATATCTATATGGGTTCTCCTCCCCCCCCCCCCCCAAGGGTAAATGTCTTGTACGCGGAAGTTCTGTTAATGTCCCAGAGACCTGTTATTAGTGTACTATTGTTTACTCAGCATTGAGTCCGTCGCGAGCTCTGAATGTGACTTATTAGCCCAGAATTGAGTCCGTCGCGAGCTCTGAATGTGACTTATTAGCCCAGAATTGAGTCCGCCACGAGCTCTGAATGTGACACATTAGCCCAGAATTAAGTTCGTCAGGAGGTCTGAATGTGACCTATGACCTATCAGCCCAGAATTGACCACGAACTTCCTAGAATTGATTCCGCCTTATAACCCATCCATTTGCTAATCAGTAGTACCAGATATCATGAAATGATAATTGACCATATGTTCTATATTTATTGAGAATCGATCAGTTGACTTAAGTTAACAATACTAGTTCTATAATATTTCTCCGATCAATATTTAGGGAGCATTATCGATATACGACATGCGTTTGATCATTCCTATTTCAATACGATTTTAAAGGTTTGATAAATGTGTCTGTTTTATCACTCTGAAGTTCTTGCTACACCGTCGATTTGTCTTTTTTTGTCAAATACCAAGTGCATCCGATTTCAGCACGCATTTTAATAAATGGATTTTCACATAAGTAAACGATTGTGCTGTTTCTTGGATATGAACACAAATATTTGTGGGCCATGCCACTAGCTGTAACACCTGAGTTGTGCGTCATGTCACTATTTTCTTCCAATATGAGTTATGAGTCATGTCTCTAATAGCCTCCAATATGACATGTGAGTCATGTCTCTAATAGCCTCCAATATGACATGTGAGTCATGCCTCTAATAAATTACAATATGAGCTGAGAGTCATGTCTCTAATATATTCCAATATGAGTTCTGAGTCATGCACCATTCTGGAAGAATCGCAACGAGTCCAACAGGCAGACTTTCGGCCTTCGTACAACACAATGGACCCTATCTCAACCTGTTGCCGCCTTATTAAAGCAGCCCGATAGTTCCAGACGTCCTTGATATTCACCTTCATCGGCTATAAAAAGTCGGGGTAACTACTAGGAGTCAGGGTAACTGCTAGGAGTCAGGGACAGTCAGGGTAACTACTAGGAGCCAGGGACAGTCAGGGTAACTACTAGGAGTCAGAGACAGTCAGGGTAACTGCTAGGAGCCAGGGACATAAGTTATAATTCTTCTCTTTATTAAACTTCACCTTCAATGACCTTCAACATATAAATCAGACAAATCTGTTTACAATTATGGAAGCTAAATCTTCGTTTCTATACTCAGCTCAAGGATTAACAACAATACAAAATGTATGCCAGAGTAGGGTTTTCCATATAGTGGATAGCACAATTAACACTGACGCTTGTGTCTTCCCTTACAATAGACGCTTGAAACTGCATATATACACTGTATGTATGTATATATATATATATATATAGAGAGAGAGAGGATATATATGTATTAATATATATATATATATATATATATATATGTTTATATAGCACACACACACACACATATATACAAATCATCATCATCATGTAGCGTGCCCTTTGCAGAACGTCGCTTTCACAACAGCCGATCTGTAAGACTCGATTTCTAGCCAGAACGTCGCTTTCACAACAGCCGATCTGTAAGACTCTCGATCTCTGGCCAGAACGTCGCTTTCACAACAGCCGATCTGTAAGGCTCGATTTCTAGCCAGAACGTCGCTTTCACAACAGCCGATCTTTAAGACTCTCGATCTCTGGCCAGAACGTCGCTTTCACAACAGCCGATCTGTAAGACTCTCGATCTCTGGCCAGAACGTCGCTTTCACAACAGCCGATCTGTAAGACTCGATCTCTAGCCAGAACGTCGCTTTCACAACAGCCGATCTGTAAAACTCGATTTCTAGCCAGAACGTCTCTCTCACAACAGCCGATCTGTAAGACTCTCGATCTCTGGCCAGAACTCCCGCCTCTGTCGTTGTCATCCTGAGGACCTCTCGGTCTGCCTCTGCCCCACTTTCCAGGCCCCATGCCCTCCAGTACCGTTCTCTCCAGGTCATTATGACGTTCAATGTGATCAAAATATTTGAGCTTTCTGGACAAGATATTGTTTACTAACCTAATTTCCTCGATATCCAGTTCGTGTGCGGTATCTGCATTGTTCCTTTTCGCTAGTCATGGCATGTTGGGCACCCTACTGTACAATCGTCTTTAACACTCGATTCCCCACAGCAGTGTCTGATATGCGACTACGCTGATTGCTATCTACGCAGATGTAAAGTTGGAGTGAAAGAGGCTCGAATGTCAGATGGTGGCTCTAAGAATGGGATCAAGACGCTGAGCAGCAGCGATCAGCGGCCCATCCAGCGGACCAGAGCTACGCTTCCACGCTGTGGCCCAGTTTGTCTAAATGGAAGGAATCAAGAGGGAAGGCAAGTCGCTACTCAAAAATGGCTGTTGAAAACGGATGTGTCGAAAGATGCAAATATCGCAGTCAAGCTGTAACCTAGATCAAGATGCTGAACAGCGCATGAGCTGCAGTGGTCAGCGACTCATAGCTGACTGCTAGTGTCAGGGCCAGCGAACCAGAGTTGCCAAGACCCTTCTACACCTCCACGCGGTGATCCTGGATAACAGGCTGCAGCAGGGCAGACTGGCTAGGGAGAAGGGATCGAAGAGGGAATGCTAACCCGGTACTCAAAAAATGATTGCTGAAGTCGGATGTGTTGGACCGAAAGGTGCAAATATCGCCGTCAAGCTGTAAACTACGACACAACGCATTCCGTTCTCTGAACTACATTCTGCAACTTAAGCCATTTCAGTGTTTGGTAGTGGGAGATTGAGAATGAATGAAGCCAAGCCAAACTGTACCCTACGACACAACACATTCCGTTCTCCAGACCACATCCTGCTACTTGCAAGGCCATATTCAGGGCTTGATAGCGGGAGATTAAGAATGAATAGGGAAGGGAGAGAAGGGTCTACGAATGGGCAAGCAGATAGTGTGTAATAGAGAGAGAAGGGTCTACGAATGGGCAAGCAGATAGTGTGTAATAGAGAGAGAAGGGTCTACGAATGGGCAAGCAGATAGTGTGTAATAGAGAAAGAAGGGTCTACGAATGGGCTAGCAGATAGTGTGTAATAGAGAGAGAAGGGTCTACGAATGGGCAAGCAGATAGTGTGTAATAGAGAGAGAAGGGTCTACGAATGGGCTAGCAGATAGTGTGTAATAGAGAGAGAAGGGTCTACGAATGGGCTAGCAGATAGTGTGTAATAGAGAGAGAAGGGTCTACGAATGGGCAAGCAGATAGTGTGTAATAGAGAGAGAAGGGTCTACGAATGGGCTAGCAGATAGTGTGTAATAGAGAGAGAAGGGTCTACGAATGGGCTAGTAGATTGTGTGTAATAGAGAGAGAAGGGTCTACGAATGAGCTAGCAGATAGTGTGTAATAGAGAGAGAAGGGTCTACGAATGGGCTAGCAGATAGTGTGTAATAGAGAGAGAAGGGTCTACGAATGGGCTAGCAGATAGTGTGTAATGTAACCGTCTTAGAAAATCATTCCCATTAAAGTGTGCTTTATTTACGACATGATTCTATGTCTGTTGCCATTCTGTTCATTAACAATTTCTGACATTTAATACAAAACATTTGATGGCATGTTATTGAGAAATGATTTCCGTCCACTAATTAATGTCAGATTAAAGTTCTCATCACATCTGACTTGCTCGGCGCCCAGACAGCTTTCATCTTTCCAATATTTGAGAATAAATGGATACATATATATTCCTGAAAGCAGATGCGGCATTAACACACTCTGTACATTGTTTTTGTATTTATTGCAACTGACAAGGTCTGACGTTTACTGTATTGTATTGCACAATTTAATTGGTCAAAACAAAGCTCAGAACATGCATCATTCCTCAAAGATTCAAGACTGATTATCTTCTCTTGTCATTGGAGTGAAATGTTTGTGTTCCCACATCCGTTTTAGGCCAGATTGGGTCTCTGTTCATCTTTCCATTTGCGTCATTAGTGGAGACTTTAATAAAGTCAGGATTAACAGCTGTTTTTGTTTTAGCCCACTCGTATGTAAGCACATGTTTTATGTCTCTCGGTGACCTGCAGGAAATCCTCCAACGTTCCCACAGAACTGTGATGCGTTAACAACACCTGGCCGTCTGTCTCATCCTGGTCTCCGTCTGTCTCTTCCTGGTCTCCGTCTGTCTCTTCCTGGTCTCCGTCTGTCTCATCTTGGTCTCCGTCTCTTACAGATGATACCTCAGAGAGGTGGAGGGCCATGTTGATACCTCAGAGAAGTGGAGGAGGGCCATGTTGATACCTCAGGTGGTGGAGGAGGGCCATGTTGATACCTCAGGTGGTGGAGGAGGGCCATGTTGATACCTTAGGTGGTGGAGGGCCATGTTGATACCTCAGGTAGTGGAGGGCCATGTTAATACCTCAGGTGGTGGTGGAGGGCCATGTTGATACCTCAGATGGTGGAGGGCCATGTTGATACCTCAGATGGTGGAGGGCCATGTTGATACCTCATGTGGTGGAGGAGGGCCATGTTGATACCTCAGGTGGTGGAGGGCCATGTTTGTACCTCAGGTGGTGGATGGCCAAGTTGATACCTCAGGTGGTGGTGGAGGGCCATGTTGATACCTCAGGTGGTGGAGGGCCATGTTGATACCTCAGGTAGTGGAGGGCCATGTTAATACCTCAGGTGGTGGTGGAGGGCCATGTTGATACCTCAGATGGTGGAGGGCCATGTTGATACCTCAGATGGTGGAGGGCCATGTTGATACCTCATGTGGTGGAGGAGGGCCATGTTGATACCTCAGGTGGTGGAGGGCCATGTTTGTACCTCAGGTGGTGGATGGCCAAGTTGATACCTCAGGTGGTGGTGGAGGGCCATGTTGATACCTCAGGTAGTGGAGGGCCAAATTGATACCTCAGGTGGTGGTGGAGGCCCATGTTGATACCTCAGAGAGGTGGAGGAGGGCCATGTTGATACCTCAGATGGTGGAGGGCCATGTTGATACCTCAGGTGGTGGAGGAGGGCCATGTTGATACCTCAGGTGGTTGTGGAGGGCCATGTTGATATCTCAGAGAAGTGGAGGAGGGCCATGTTGATACCTCAGGTGAAGGAGGGCCATGTTGATACCTCAGGTGGTGGAGGGCCATGTTGATACCTCAGGAGGTGGAGGAGGGCCATGTTGATGCCTCAGAGAAGTGGAGGAGGGCAATGTTGATACCTCAGGTGGTGGAGGGCCATGTTGATACCTCAGGTGGTGGAGGGCCATGTTGATACCTCAGGTGGTGGAGGGCCATGTTGATACTTCAGGTGGTAAAGAACCATGTTGATACCTCAGGTGGTGGAGGGTCATGTTGATACCTCAGGTGGTGGAGGGCCATGTTGATACCTCAGGTGGTGGAGGGCCATGTTGATACCTCAGGTGGTGGAGGGCCATGTTGATACCTCAGATGGTGGAGGGCGATGTTGATACCTAAGGTGGTGGAGGGCTATGTTGATACCTCAGGTGGTGGAGGGCCATGTTGATACCTCAGGTGGTGGAGGGCCATGTTGACCCTGTTGTAGAGCTGAGAGGTTTGGAGAACATTCGGTTAGGATTAGTTCTTTCAACACAAGAATACATAATTTATAGATGTGACGGATTGTTGCTGTTTTCAGCTGAAGCTATTTATAGTTCTAGCTGCCTCCAACTGATGGGTGGGGCAGGGGGGGGGGGGGTTTCTATTATTCTTACTAGCTGCCGCCCTTAGACGAGAATGATCTTGGTAGATGCAGCCTGTTAACCATGGATATTATTTCATCCAGGAGAAGGAATATGACTTCAATCCTCCAGATGCCTTGCAGGTAGTCTGCTGACAGCCGATGACTAAGGATAGTTGAATAGCAAGGTTTTCTGAAAGTAGATGTTTCAGAACGAAAGGTGCAGAGTTTACAACCTAGCAGCCAACTGTGTCAGATAGAAAGGAACAGATAACCCAGCAGCCAACTGTGTCAGATTGAAAGGAACAGATAACCCAGCGGCCAACTGTGTCAGATAGAAAGGAACAGATAACCCAGCAGCCAACTGTGTCAGATAGAAAGGAACAGATAACCCAGCAGCCAACTGTGTCAGATAGAAAGGAACAGATAACCCAGCAGCCAACTGTGTCAGATAGAAAGGAACAGATAACCCAGCGGCTAACTGTGTCAGATAGAAAGGAACAGATAACCCAGCAGCCAACTGTGTCAGATAGAAAGGAACAGATAACCCAGCAGCCAACTGTGTCAGATTGAAAGGAACAGATAACCCAGCGGCCAACTGTGTCAGATAGAAAGGAACAGATAACCCAGCGGCTAACTGTGTCAGATAGAAAGGAACAGATAACCCAGCAGCCAACTGTGTCAGATTGAAAGGAACAGATAACCCAGCGGCTAACTGTGTCAGATAGAAAGGAACAGATAACCCAGCAGCCAACTGTGTCAGATAGAAAGGAACAGATAACCCAGCAGCCAACTGTGTCAGATTGAAAGGAACAGATAACCCAGCGGCCAACTGTGTCAGATAGAAAGGAACAGATAACCCAGCAGCCAACTGTGTCAGATAGAAAGGAACAGATAACCCAGCGGCTAATTGTGTCAGATAGAAAGGAACAGATAACCCAGCGGCCAACTGTGTCAGATAGAAAGGAACAGATAACCCAGCAGCCAACTGTGTCAGATAGAAAGGAACAGATAACCCAGCAGCCAACTGTGTCAGATTGAAAGGAACAGATAACCCAGCGGCTAATTGTGTCAGATAGAAAGGAACATATAATCCAGTCAAACTAAACGTTGGAGCGAGCGAAGAGGAAAAAAAACCGAGAGAGGAAGAGAGCGAGATTGCGAGAGAAGAATACCAATAAAAAGAGTTAGATTGATACACTCACTGAGTGAGAGGGA
This sequence comes from Ariolimax columbianus, assembly GCA_036924085.1. Classification (NCBI taxonomy): domain Eukaryota; kingdom Metazoa; phylum Mollusca; class Gastropoda; order Stylommatophora; family Arionidae; genus Ariolimax; species Ariolimax columbianus. Next base: position 24,728,382 of record JAVGWX010000021.1, on the reverse strand, counting down.
GAGAGAGGGAGAGAAAGGGAGGGAGACAGGTAGGGAGAGAGAGATATATATACTGCGGTAGAGGGAAGTAGAGAGAGAGAGTGATAGGGAGAGAGAAATAAGGAGAGAGATAGGGAGGGAGACAGAGAGGGAGAGAGAGACCACATTTTTGTAATAATAGCTTACACAATGTGTTTTTAAAAAAAGGAAAGTGGATTTGTGTGTGCGTGTGAGAGAGAGAGACAGAGAGAGTGAGATAGGTAGATATATATATATATATATATATATATTCACACACAGAGTTAGCAATAAATACATATTTACATAGTACCAGATACTTAAAGATACTGATAAAGAGAGAAAGAGAGAGAGAGAGAGAGAAGGAGGCACATTGTTACATGGATTACATCATGTTTGGAAAGGAAAGGTAAAGAGAGGACACACGCGGAGAGAGAGACGAATATATATATATATATATTTATATATATATACAGAGAGAGATAGAGAGACAGAGAGAGAGTTAGTGAGAGAGAGAAAGCGAGTGATAATGCAAACTTTTACCGTATTAAAAAAGCCCAGCGGTGATAGGTAAGAACAGCCTGTATCCAATGTGGCCCCCACACGTGGCTTGGCTGTGAAGGTGTCGCTGGTGGTACAGGACAGCCATCCAGGCCAGATAAATCCGAGCAGGCGAAACAGGCATTTTAAAGGCTTCATAAGCTGTACGACACGTACGACTTAAGTTTATGATACGCTGCACCTTTGTTCTGCTTCTGATAACCAACTCTGGCTCTGCTTACCGAGAGGCAAACCATTCAATAACCACATCAGCCAGGCCTCCTGATTAGTAGGATTATTGCTGCAATATGGATCTAATATTAAGGTAAGGAATGCCCATTGAGTCAAGGAAACTTGTGTGTTTCATGTACTGGCGTATGGAATTGAGCTCTAACCAAAAGACAGCTTTCAGATCAACCAAGCGATCCGAGGATCAGAAGAGATGTTATGTCGGCTAATTTCACTCTACTCTGTGGTCAGGAAGGAGCCAGATATATTCTAGTCTCTGCCTAGGGTGGGAATGTCAGGTGCCCCTCCAGCACTTTTATATAGAGTCCCCAAGAGCTAATGGCTCAGGGAGGCAGTTCCATGAAGATATCGAGATGTCTGCTCATTTGAAATAAAAATATGGACGAAATTCCAACTCACATAATTTGAAATCAAATATTACTATTAATTCAAGTAATTTTAAATATAAATATCGCTAGTTATTGAAGTAACTTGACATAAATACTCCAATTCAGGAAATTGAAATGTGTGTGTGTATACATATATATATATATGTGTGTGTGTATATATATATATTTATTTATTTATCGCTAGTAATTAAAGTAATTTGACATTTAGATATTGAAAATATAATAATTCTGGTAATTTGAAATCTAAATATCGCTAGTAGTTAAATTAATTTGATAAATACCCTAATTCAGGTAATTTGAAATGTAGATATAGCAGATATTTTATCTGAGATCATTTGAAATGTAGCGGACGGCGTGGCCTAGTGGTTAAGTGGCATCCTCACAATCAGAAGGTGCTGGGTTCGATACCCATCACAGCAGCGGCCGTTACCCCGAGGAAGCAAACCCTTAGAAAATACAGGAGGAAGCAGACCCTTACATAAAATGTATGCTGAAGTCGGATGCACTGTGTCGACAGGCGCAAAATAAAAACCACAGTGTAAAGGACACCGCCTTGGGGAATAGAGAAATAAGGCGAACGCCAAAAGAAAAATTGAAATGTAGATATAGCAGATATTTTATCTGAGATTATTTCAAATGTAGATATAGCAGATATTTTATCTGAGATTATTTCAAATGTAGATATAGCAGATATTTTATCTGAGATTATTTCAAATGTAGATATAGCAGATATTTTATCTGAGATTATTTCAAATGTAGATATAGCAGATATTTTATCTGAGATCATTTCAAATGTAGATATAGCAGATATTTTATCTGAGATTATTTGAAATGTAGATATAGCAGATATTTTATCTGAGATTATTTGAAATGTAGATATAGCAGATATTTTATCTGAGATTATTTCAAATGTAGATATAGCAGATATTTTATCTGAGATTATTTCAAATGTAGATATAGCAGATATTTTATCTGAGATTATTTGAAATGTAGATATAGCAGATATTTTATCTGAGATTATTTGAAATGTAGATATAGCAGATATTTTATCTGAGATTATTTAAAATGTAGATATAGCAGATATTTTATCTGAGATTATTTCAAATGTAGATATAGCAGATATTTTATCTGAGATTATTTCAAATGTAGATATAGCAGATATTTTATCTGAGATCATTTCAAATGTAGATATAGCAGATATTTTATCTGAGATTATTTGAAATGTAGATATAGCAGATATTTTATCTGAGATTATTTGAAATGTAGATATAGCAGATATTTTATCTGAGATTATTTGAAATGTAGATATAGCAGATATTTTATCTGAGATTATTTCAAATGTAGATATAGCAGATATTTTATCTGAGATTATTTCAAATGTAGATATAGCAGATATTTTATCTGAGATTATTTGAAATGTAGATATAGCAGATATTTTATCTGAGATTATTTGAAATGTAGATATAGCAGATATTTTATCTGAGATTATTTGAAATGTAGATTAAGATGATACTGATGATGTTATCTGATGTCTGCACGTCGAAGGTTGACTGCAGTGGACCTCCTCCAACATAATCTGTTTGCTGCCGTGATGGCACACTCCAACAGACTGTTGTAGTCCATCTCTTGATGTTGATCTCCAACTTCTAGCGATCGGTCTCTTCCTGTTGTCTTTCTGTCCTAAACATTGCCACCCCCCCCCCTCTCCCACTACTATTCTCAGTGGTGTAGTCTGTCATGATATGTTTGAAATATTTGATCTGTTAAATATATTTGCCGTTCTGTATTTTTCTTTCCATTGTTAATCTCGTCAGGAATTCTTCAATTGTTTACCTTTCTTTCCATGAAATGCGACCCATTCTTCTGTGAATCCATATTTCAAGGACCTCTACATGGAATGCGACCCATTCTTCTGTCAATCCATATTTCAAGGACCTCTACGCGGAATGCGACCCATTCTTCTGTGAATCCATCCTTCAAGAACCTCTATTCTGGCCTCCATCCATCTGTCTGACCATCGTCCACGTCTCCACCCCAAATAGTCAGGATGAATATACATACCACGTGATCACTCACGTATTATTATCTGCCTTGACACCAAGATATCCAGGAATGCCTGAGTATGACTGTAGCGGAGGCTGGAGTTTTGGCAAGAGAACGAGTTTCTTTCAGACAGACTGTGATGGGAGCGACGTTCTACAAAGGACATGCTACATGATGATGATGATATCAATCTAATTATCATGTTGTTAAATGTGAGTTCGGTCATTCATATTCTCTTCTTTCTTTTCCTCTGACATCTACGATCACCTGTTATTATCTGTCCTCGTTGAAAGCGATTGTCCCAGTATCTCCAACTTGACTGTGATGTTCATTGTGTGCTTCGTGTCTGTTTGACTTATAATCTTAGTTTTTGTTTTCCTCTTGTTAATATCCCATCCACGTTGATGACTTCCGTGTTAACTGTCTCCACCAGGTCCTGCAACTCTTGCTTACTTTCAGCCAACAGAACATCACCACTAGCTTATACCAGATTGTTCATTATTCTTCCATTGATGTTTAGTCCTGGCATAACTTCAGTCTGTCTGATAAATTCTCTCTCTATAGATGTTAAACAGACAAGGTAAGACACACATACGAACACGCACATACACACACGAGCGCGCATTCACACACTCACACACACACATCTTTTTATATCAATATATGATGGACACACAAACAGATAAAGAGGAGATTTAATTCCATCAAGTAATTTGAGAGTTATCTAAACTTAGCAATGACGTATATTCAATAAGCCACAAATAACCACACATGATCACACATAATCACACAGAACACATAATCACACATAGACGCACATAGCCACTCATAACCACAGAAAACCACAGAATACCAAACATAACACATGTCTACACGTAGCCACATATAACCACACATAACACGACAACCATACATAGCCCTTCTCGTAGTTACATCCTCACACACATCGCTGTTTTCCTCTGACACGCCTAACCGTTCCCTACAGTATTGTGTTCAGCACATACTTTATGCATGACCAAAATAGATGAACTGTCGGACTCTGCCGTCGGGCATACATGACCAAAATAGGTGAACTGTCGGACTCTGCGTCGGGCATACATTCTCTGTGTACCTTTAAATTTCTCAAAGTCTTGCGAACTATATTTATGTCTCTCCCCGAGAGCTGTCCCATCCACCAATCGTCTGTCCCATCCACCAATGGTCTGTCCCATCCACCAATCGTCTGTCCCATCCACCAATCGTCTGTCCCATCCACCAATCGCCTGTCCCATCCACCAATCGTCTGTCCCATCCACCAATCGTCTGTCCCATCCACCAATCGTCTGTCCCATCCACCAATCGTCTGTCCCATCCCCCAATCGTCTGTCCCATCCACCAATCTTCTGTTCCATCCATCTGCTTCCTCCGTCCCATCTTGTTACACCTCACACCTGCTTCCTCCGTCCCATCTTGTCCCACCTTACACCTCACACCTGCTTTCTCCGTCCCATCTTGTCACACCTTACACCTGCTTCCTCCGTCCCATCTTGTCACACCTTACACCTCACACCTGCTTCCTCCGTCCCATCTTGTCACACCTTACACCTGCTTCCTCCGTCCCATCTTGTAACACCTTACACCTGCTTCCTCCGTCCCATCTTGTCACACCTTACACCTCACACCTGCTTCCTCCGTCCCATCTTGTCACACCTTATACCTCACACCTGCTTCCTCCGTCCCATCTTGTCACACCTTACACCTCAAACCTGCTTCCTCCGTCCCATCTTGTCACACCTCACACATTACACCTGCTTCCTCCGTCCCATCTTGTCACACCTTACACCTCAAATCTGCTTCCTCCGTCCCATCTTGTCACACCTCACACCTGCTTCCTCCGTCCCATCTTGTCACACCTCACACCTGCTTCCTCCGTCCCATCTTGTCACAACTCACACCTGCTTTCTCCGTCCCATCTTGTCACACCTTACACCTGCTTCCTCCGTCCCATCTTGTCACACCTTACACCTCACACCTGCTTCCTTCGTCCCATCTTGTCACACCTTACACCTGCTTCCTCCGTCCCATCTTGTCACACCTTACACCTCACACCTGCTTCCTCCGTCCCATCTTGTCACACCTTACACCTCACACCTGCTTTCTCCATCCCATCTTGTCACACCTTACACCTGCTTCCTCCGTCCCATCTTGTCACACCTGCTTCCTCCGTCCCATCTTGTCACACCTCACACCTGCTTCCTCCGTCCCATCTTGTCACACCTTACACCTCACACATGCTTCCTCCGTCCCATCTTCTTACACCTCAAACCTGCTTCCTCCGTCCCATCTTGTCACACCTTATACCTCACACCTGCTTCCTCCGTCCCATCTTGTCACACCTTACACCTCAAACCTGCTTCCTCCGTCCCATCTTGTCACACCTTACACCTCACACCTGCTTCCTCCGTCCCATCTTGTCACACCTTACACCTCACACCTGCTTCCTCCGTCCCATCTTGTCACACCTCACACCTGCTTCCTCCGTCCCATCTTGTCACACCTTACACCTGCTTCCTCCGTCCCATCTTGTCACACCTTACACTTGCTTCCTCCGTCCCATCTTGTCACAACTCACACCTGCTTCCTCCGTCCCATCTTGTCACACCTTACACCTGCTTCCTCCGTCCCATCTTGTCACACCTTACACCTCACACCTGCTTCCTCTGTCCCATCTTGTCACACTTTACACCTGCTTCCTCCGTCCCATCTTGTCACACCTCACACCTGCTTCCTCCGTCCCATCTTGTCACACCTTACACCTGCTTCCTCTGTCCCATCTTGTCACACTTTACACCTGCTTCCTCCGTCCCATCTTGTCACACCTTACACCTGCTTCCTCCGTCCCATCTTGTCACACCTCACACCTGCTTCCTCCGTCCCATCTTGTCACACCTCACACCTGCTTCCTCCGTCCCATCTTGTCACACCTTACACCTTACACCTGCTTCCTACGTCCCATCCTGTAACACCTCACACCTGCTTCCTCCGTCCCATCTTGTCACACCTTACACCTTACACCTGCTTCCTCCGTCCCATCTTGTCACACCTCACACCTGCTTTCTCCGTCCCATCTTCTCACACCTCACACCTGCTTTCTCCGTCCCATCTTGTCACACCTCTCACCTGCTTCCTCCGTCCCATCTTGTCACACCTCACACCTGCTTCCTCCGTCCCATCTTGTCACACCTTACACCTTACACCTGCTTCCTCCGTCCCATCTTGTCACACCTTACACCTGCTTCCTCCGTCCCATCTTCTCACACCTCACACCTGCTTCCTCCGTCCCATCTTGTCACACCTTACACTTGCTTCCTCCGTCCCATCTTGTTGCACCTGACACCTGCTTCCTCCGTCCCATCTTGTCACACCTTACACCTCACACCTGCTATCAAAGCGTTCCACCAACCCTATCGTTTGGTCGGACCTGTGACCCATATACACCGGCGTTCTGTAAGAGATCCCCAAGGGTCCCACAGATACTATGATTGCATACAATAAAAGACGTTATTTTCTTCCAAATGAACCTGCACCTTTTCCAGACCTAGTATGACACCAGAAAGAAACCACACAGAAGCTTACTACGAATAGCCAAATATGAGTTCGAAAGGCAAACCAGTGGCGAATCGTGACGGCATCATCCAATAGCCGGCCAAGTGGATGTATAGCCTTTAGCTACCTGACATCAGACACTGATCTGCAGGACTAAATAACGAGGATTTCAGTATCTCAATACGTCACAGTCGTGAAGCCAGGTCGAGGGTTAGTCGGCGCGAACAGAATATAATTTCTATCCGTCTTGTTTGGATCTACTTTTGTTAGAAGCTTGAACATTGGCGATCAATGTGCATGTTATATGTAAAATGAAATATATATTTACAGCGCTTCTTCGGCTAATAATAGATTGTTATCGCTCGCGCTAAAATACCGTCAACTATATATAGATATATATCGATTTGAATGCAGGAGTTTCTAGAGATACTCAATTCTTGTCAGGAGATTGAGAAAACTTGTTTTGATCTTTTCGAGAAGTTGACTGTCCGAAACACACATTGGAAGTAGAGACGCTGCTGGCGATCAGACAATGGCTGATTGACAAGTGAATAGTTGAGCCAGTCTTCTAAGAACACGACATGCAAACATTGTGACAAGCAGACTGTTCACCTGATGTAGTTATATATTTTTGACTTACCTGCAATATCTCTCCAAATAATCTCGGCCTAATTTTCATGTTAACGATCTTGTGCTTGTAAACCCTGATTGACACCGCCACTGAAAGACACGTAGGAGGCCTTGTGCCACCCTCGAGACGAGGCAATAAAGCGGTGTGAGTCCGCGATGACACAATCTGACTGTTCTTAAGTCAGCCACTCTATCTCCAGACTTGCACTTACGGCACGTCGACTGCTTACCTTTGACCTTCTCATTGGCTACAGTCATAAACAACCGGTGTCTCGCTACTTTTACTGCCACTTGTTTGACTTGCACCCGGTGCCAGGCATTCTGTGGTTACAACCCTCGATCGCTATCAGCGTTGACACGTCTGTTTTACATACAGCAGCCCGAGCAACGTCCTGTGTTCAGGATAAAATCAGTTACGATCGTCACATCCGAGGTAGGTTGCAGTAGATCTAGAATGTCTGCTATTTCTGTCCTTAATGGTGTAATCTTCCAGGCTTTTTCCTGTCCATCTCTGAATGATATCCTTCAGCTAATAGTGTTGTCTTGCTGTGGTCCACTTTTGCCGTCTATTTTTAATTCCCGATTTCAGCAAGGTTCCATGGGATCTGAACTGAGGCTCTCCTGCTCCGCCTTGATAGAGCTAATTCATTGTACCTGAGCGCCCCGAGGTCAGTCCCTGTCGCTGGTAAGGGTGTCGAGGTCAGAGCTCGGGTTGATCTCCAATGTTTCAAGGCCATACAATAATAACGGGTGCACATACAACATGTTCCACCTGTCAGCTGTTTTTGTTGGATCACCCAGCTTTGTCTAACAGTTCTCTCACTCATGTTTTTGTTGGATCGCCCAGCTTTGTCTAACAGTTCTCTCACTCCTGTCAGCTGTTTTTGTTGGATCGCCCAGCTTTGTCTAACAGTTCTCTCACTCATGTCAGCTGTTCTTGTTGGATCGCCCAGCTTTGTCTAACACTTCTCTCACTCCTGTTTTTGTTGGATCGCCCAGCTTTGTCTAACAGTTCTCTCACTCCTGTCAGCTGTTTTTGTTGGATCGCCCAGCTTTGTCTAACAGTTCTCTCACTCCTGTCAGCTGTTCCTTGTTGGATCGCCCAGCTTTGTCTAATACTTCTCTCACTCATGTCAGCTGTTCCTTGTTGGATCGCCCAGCTTTGTCTAACAGTTCTCTCACTCATGTCAGCTGTTCTTGTTGGATCGCCCAGCTTTGTCTAACACTTTTCTCACTCCTGTCAGCTGTTTTTGTTGGATCGCCCAGCTTTGTCTAACACTTCTCTCACTCCTGTTTTTGTTGGATCGCCCAGCTTTGTCTAACAGTTCTCTCACTCCTGTCAGCTGTTTTTGTTGGATCGCCCAGCTTTGTCTAACAGTTCTCTCACTCCTGTCAGCTGTTCCTTGTTGGATCGCCCAGCTTTGTCTAATACTTCTCTCACTCATGTCAGCTGTTCCTTGTTGGATCGCCCAGCTTTGTCTAACAGTTCTCTCACTCCTGTCAGCTGTTCCTTGTTGGATCGCCCAGCTTTGTCTAACACTTCTCTCACTCCTGTCAGCTGTTTCTTGTTGGATCGCCCAGCTTTGTCTAACAGTTCTCTCACTCCTGTCAGCTGTTCCTTGTTGGATCGCCCAGCTTTGTCTAACAGTTCTCTCACTCCTGTCAGCTGTTCCTTGTTGGATCGCCCAGCTTTGTCTAACATGTCTCTCACTCCTGTCAGCTGTTTCTTGTTGGATCGCCCAGCTTTGTCTAACATGTCTCTCACTCCTGTCAGCTGTTTCTTGTTGGATCGCCCAGCTTTGTCTAACAGTTCTCTCACTCCTGTCAGCTGTTTCTTGTTGGATCGCCCAGCTTTGTCTAACACGTCTCTCACTCATGTCAGCTGTTCCTTGTTGGATCGCCCAGCTTTGTCTAACACGTCTCTCCTATTCCCTTCCTGGTGGCATTATTCTAGAATGGCTTGTCTCGCACCATCAATCCTCCATGATTGTATTACCAAGGTAGAAGCTCTTTAATCTTTCCCTACCTGATTGTTTTTCCTGCTAACGAAGGATTATTTAGCAGATTTTCATAAGCCAGTGAAAATGACAATGCTCTCCTTAGGTGCCTTTACATTTGGCTCCTGACGGAGTATAGGGAGACTACTGAAGATGGTCCTAATATAAATACTGTACTAAAGCCAGGTGTGTGTTGTTGCTGTTGTGGTACTTTCCATAGTAGTTTATTTTGCATGATCATGATGCCAGAGAGTCGGCGGGCCGAACGGAATGGATGTCCGCCTTTGACCACGAGGACGTGCGTTCAAATCCTCGCTAAGGCATGTGTTTACTTCTTACGGAGGAAACATACACACTTAGTCTTTTCAATCGTGGCGACTATATAAACAAACTGCCTTTATTCCTCTGTCTATATTCTCTCTCAATGAATCTCAACAATGGGCATATATAGGGTAGGTATAGATATATGAGGCTGCTAACCCCATACACAAATTTTTCGGTCGTCTATTATGCCTTGTGTGGACTGTTGAAGTGGTCCTATTGTCTACTATATGGATACATATCGGAGTACATGTTAGTAAGTATATAGTGACAGCATGTTCAATTCAAGTACCATCTCCGCATCGAATGTCAGCTGCAATGGATCTCCGGTGTACTCTATCTCTTGCCCTAATGGTGTAATCTGAGAGGCTTTTTCCACTCCCTCTCCCGATGCTATCAACCCACTTAAAACATTGTATGCTTCTTGAACGACTGCCTTCCACCCTACCCTCCAGTATAGTCTTCAACAAGGAGGTATGTCTTGGTAAATGACCAAAATAAAGTAACTGTCTAACCCTGATTTCGGTCATTAATTCTCTTTTTACCCCCAACTTTTACAATACCTCCAAATTTGATCTCTTCTCTTTCCAAGAAATCCGACTCAATCTTCTATTTACCCATTTTTCGAAGGCTTCAATACTCTTTTCCAACTTGTTATTCATTGTCCATGTTTCTGCGCCATAAAGTAGTGACGAGTAAACATAACACCTGACAATTCCCATTTTCAAATTCTGATTTACCTGTTTGGATGTCAGTATGTGTCACATGTTGTCGAACACCATCTTGCCCATACCTATTCTCTTTCTGATTTCTTGTTCACAGCCGCCATCTTCCGTTATTATATGACCTAGATAGGAGAAACTCTGTACCTGTTCAAGTAGTTGATCTTTTATTTTTATCTGCAGACTTGGTTTCTTGTCACTTGTCCCAATTATCATAGTCTTTGTTTTCTTGATGTTTGTGTCTAATATAAACTCTTGATTAATTGTGTTTATTGTTGTCACAAGCCCCTGTAATTCTTGCTCACTTTCTGCCATAAAAACCGTATCATCCGCATATCTAAGATCATGTTAGTAAACATATACTTGCTACATACTAATCATCATCATGTGCCATATTCCCTCCAGAACGTATTCTCCGTTCCGACAGCATTGAACACCTCATATTCCTGCGCAAGTCGTTCTTTGTCATCTCAGAGCATCTTAAAACTGCCCATTATATCTCGATACCATCAACCCGTGTTCACGGACACTGCCTTCTACTGCCAGCCTCTTCAGACCAGTGTGTCTTCTCGTCTGAACGGAAAATCGGAGTATGTTTTCCTTGCCCTGTTGTTTATATAGCCACTTTTTCTATTGTACTCAGGTGTTGTTGTACTCAGGTGTTGTTGTACTCGGCTGTTGTTGTACTCGGCTGTTGTTGTACTCGGCTGTTGTTGTACTCGGCTGTTGTTGTACTCGGCTGTTGTTGTACTCGGCTGTTGTTGTACTCGGCTGTTGTTGTACTCGGCTGTTGTTGTACTCGGCTGTTGTTGTACTCGGCTGTTGTTGTACTCGGCTGTTGTTGTACGTCTCTACTTGCGTATTTCTCTTCCCCTAATATTTTGAGCATCCTTCTGTGTCCATTCGTTTCGAAAGATGTTGTGTTTCTTGTGGAATGTCCATGTTTCGCAACCATATGTTGTCTCAGAGGATATGTACGATCTGGTCAGTTGAATGCTCGTCTCCATAGTTGGCTTGCACCATACATTATCGGTCTGCTTCAACTTGTTGAAGATAATGGACACGGCTCGATCAATTTCTACTGAACTGTCACCAGAATTGTTGATTGTGACTTCCAAATACTGAAATTCATTTCATTCTTCTATTTCTACTTTATCTGATGTGACAATTGATATGTCTATCACTTTATCTATTGTAATAGTCACGGTATTTATTAAGTGTTTTTGTGTGTTTTTTTTGCGTTCGCCTTATTTCTCTTATCCCAAAGGCGGTGTGCGCTGCACTGTGGTTTTTATTTTTGCGCCTGTTGGCCCAGTGCATCCGACTTCAGCATGCATTTTATGTAAGGGTCTGCTTCCTCCTGCATTTTCTAAAGGTTTGCTTCCCAGGGGTAACGGCCGCTGCTGTGATGGGGATTGAACCCAGCACTTTCCGGTTGTGAGCCGTGCCACTTAACCACTAGGCCACGCCGTCCCCTTTATTAAGTGTTTAAATATGGATTCTGTGCCTCGCTACGTTTTTGATTGGTCACAATATGATTTCCTAACTCAACTTTGATGTCGCCGCTCTGAGGGCAGCTGGTATCTGATATCATCTGTGGCTGAAAACGTCACACTTTGTGTGTTCTTGGTCGTCTCTAGCCTTATTATATAACAAAAGTGTTAAACATATACCAGATGAAGGTAGAGGATCGGCTGACTGTTTTCTAGACTTCAATATTTCTCCGTCTGTTGTTTAAAGTATACCTGGGCGACGAGGAGGGTGCTAGTAAACACATCATGAAAACATGCTAGCAATCATATCATTTCAATAGATTACTAGGAGATGTCTCTCAAGCCGGACGTAACAGATATCAAGTGTGTTCCCTATCTGTCAAACCTAACATAGAATACACCACGTTCATTCTGCATGTACCAAACCTAACATAGATTACACCACGTTCATTCTGCATGTACCAAACCTAACATAGATTACACCACGTTCATTCTGCATGTACCAAACCTAACATAGATTACACCACGTTCATTCTGCATGTACCAAACCTAACATAGAATACACCACGTTCATTCTGCATGTACCAAACCTAACATAGAATACACCACGTTCATTCTGCATGTACCAAACCTAACATAGAATACACCACGTTCATTCTGCATGTACAAAACCTAACATAGAATACACCACGTTCATTCTGCATGTACCAAACCTAACATAGAATACACCACGTTCATTCTGCATGTACCAAACCTAACATAGAATACACCACGTTCATTCTGCATGTACCAAACCTAACATAGAATACACCACGTTCATTCTGCATGTACAAAACCTAACATAGAATACACCACGTTCATTCTGCATGTACCAAACCTAACATAGAATACACCACGTTCATTCTGCATGTACCAAACCTAACATAGAATACACCACGTTCATTCTGCATGTACCAAACCTAACATAGATTACACCACGTTCATTCTGCATGTACCAAACCTAACATAGATTACACCACGTTCATTCTGCATGTACCAAACCTAACATAGATTACACCACGTTCATTCTGCATGTACCAAACCTAACATAGATTACACCACGTTCATTCTGCATGTACCAAACCTAACATAGAATACACCAAATTAATTCTCCATGTGTTTGCCTGTTATAGACTGAGAATGGCTAGCGCGAGCTTCTCACAGCAAAACAAAGTTCACTACCTGGTACTAACAATCTTAAGTCTCATCATCATCAGGTGCCCTGCTGGCTGACGTTGGCGATAATGGTGGATCTCCATCCACTTCCATCACGTGTGTCGTTCACCAACTCTGTTGTTGATTGTCGCCCACGCCATTCTCTCAGCCTGTCCAACATCTTCTCTCTCTCTGTCTTTCTCTGTCTCTCTGTTCTGCTATCTTTCCCGTTGTTACAACGTGCACCGCGCCGCCTCTCCTCAGAACATGCCAAAAAAAGGATGCCTGCCTTGTTCTGATGCTTGCGATGACTTGTCTTTGCGTTTGTACCTCTTCCAGTCCTATGCCATTAGTCTTCCTTGAAGTCAATGGAACCCGCGTATTTCTATAAAACCACATATCCATTACTTTGAAAGAGCTATAGGCTTACTTGCTGATTGTCCAAGATCCACTGCCATATGTCAGTACAATGTCCATGTAGCATCCAAGAGCGCTCTTTCTCAGTATCAGTGAGAAGATTTTCTTTCACATTTATTTCATTATCTAGAAGATCGATTTAGATTGGGCTGCATTGTATTTCGTATTTACATCTCCCCCCTGATGGTATATATGTGTCCAGGTATTTACATCTCCCCCCTGATGGTATATATGTGTCCAGGTATTTACATCTCCCACCTGATGGTATGTATGTGTCCAGGTATTTACATCTCCCACCTGATGGTATATATGTGTCCAGGTATTTGCATCTCCCACCTGATGGTATAAATGTGTCCAGGTATTTACATCTCCCACCTGATGGTATATATGTGTCCAGGTATTTGCATCTCCCACCTGATGGTATATATGTGTCCAGGTATTTACATCTCCCCCCTGATGGTATATATGTGTCCAGGTATTTACATCTCCCACCTGATGGTATATATGTGTCCAGGTATTTACATCTCCCCCCTGATGGTATATATGTGTCCAGGTATTTACATCTCCCACCTGATGGTATATATGTGTCAAGGTATTTACATCTCCCCCCTGATGGTATATATGTGTCCAGGTATTTACATCTCCCACCTGATGGTATATATGTGTCCAGGTATTTACATCTCCCACCTGATGGTATATATGTGTCCAGGTATTTGCATCTCCCATTTGATATTATGTATGTGTCCAGGTATTTACATCTCCCACCTGATGGTATTTATGTGCCCATGTATACATTTTCCATCTGATTGTATTTATGTGCCCAGGTATACATCTCCCACCTGACGGTATGTATGTGCCCAGGTATTTAAATCTCCCACCTGAAGTTATGTCTGTACTCAGGTATTTACATCTTCCACCTGATGGTATGTATGTGCCCAGGTATTTACATCTCCCACCTGATGGTATGTATGTGCCCAGGTATTTACATATTCCACCTGATGGTATGTATGTGCCAAGGTATTTACATCTCCCACCTGATGGTATGTATGTGCCCAAGTATTTCAACGTGTTAACTTGTCTCAATCCGGTCGCCTTCGCGTTGCCACAGCATTTTAGAGATTCCGGTGTCTTCGTCACTACCATCATCTACAATTTCTTTTAATTGAAACTGAGGTGTTTGTTTTCACTTTGTTGAGCTACCATGTTGACCATTTCCTGCAAGTCATTCTGGGCTATCAATACAATATCATCAGCATATCGTAGATTGTTTATATTTTGTCCACCAATTGATATTCCTGGCATTGTCTGTCTGTCTCTCAAGATGAACTCGCTGTATAGAGAGAACAGGTCGAGGGACAGAACACAACCTTGCCTCACTCACCTTTTTATCTGTTTATGATCTCCCACTTCATTGTCTATTATTATAGCCAAAATAGGTCCCCAATTCATATATCTCCAGTATGTCTTAAACCTTAATAGCCTCAATTTGTCTCCAACCCTTATAGCCCCAGTCTATTTCCAACTCTTATAGTCACAGTCTATCCCAAACCCGTATAGCCCCAGTCTATCCCCAACCCTTATACCTCCAGTCTATCCCCAACCCGTATAGCCCCAGTCTATCCCCAACCCGTATAGCTCCAGTCTATCCCCAACCCTTATTCCTCCAGTCTATCCCCAACCCGTATAGCCCCAGTCTATCCCCAACCCTTATTCCTCCAGTCTATCCCCAACCCGTATAGCTCCAGTCTATCCCCAACCCTTATACCTCCAGTCTATCCCCAACCCGTATAGCCCCAGTCTATCCCCAACCCTTATTCCTCCAGTCTATCCCTAACCCTTATACCTCCAGTCTATCCCCAACCCTTATTCCTCCAGTCTATCCCTAACCCTTTTACCTCCAGTCTATCCCCAACCCGTATAGCCACAGTCTATCCCCAACCCTTATTCCTCCAGTCTATCCCTAACCCTTATTCCTCCAGTCTATCCCCAACCCTTATACCTCCAGTCTATCCCCAACTCGTATAGCCCCAGTCTATCCCCAACCCTTATTCCTCCAGTCTATCCCTAACCCTTATACCTCCAGTCTATCCCCAACCCTTATTCCTCCAGTCTATCCCTAACCCTTATTCCTCCAGTCTATCCCCAACCCTTATTCCTCCAGTCTATCCCTAACCCTTATTCCTCCAGTCTATCCCTAACCCTTATTCCTCCAGTCTATCCCTAACCCTTATTCCTCCAGTCTATCCCTAACCCTTATTCCTCCAGTCTATCCCTAACCCTTATACCTCCAGTCTATCGCTAACCCTTATACCTCCAGTCTATCCCTAACCCTTATTCCTCCAGTCTATCCCTAACCCTTATTCCTCCAGTCTATCCCTAACCCTTATACCTCCAGTCTATCCCCAACCCGTATAGCCCCAGTCTATCCCTAACCCTTATTCCTCCAGTCTATCCCCAATACATATTTTGAATGATCCTGGGGTATGTATGTACACATTTGATTACGTGTGTATATATGTAAGCATGTATGTATGTATGTACAAATGCGATTACGTGTGTATGTATGTAAGCATGTATGTATGTATGTACACATGCGATTACGTGTGTATGTATGTAAGCATGTATGTATGTATGTACACATGCGATTACGTGTGTATGTATGTAAGCATGTATGTATGTATGTACACATGCGATTACGTGTGTATGTATGTAAGCATGTATGTATGTATGTACACATGCGATTACGTGTGTATGTATGTAAGCATGTATGTATGTATGTAAGCATGTATATATGTATGTAAGCATGTATTAATATGTTGTCTGGTTAAAATGAACAGCTGATTAGTTTCGACCTTTATCATGACGTCATGCTAATGCTGGCAGTATTACACTTCTAACAAGCATCTTTACAAAGAAGTTATCAAATCCACACTTATTAGGGGGTGTTAAGTTGAACCGGGACTTTCTTTGTTAGTAAATAATAAATTGGTTTCAAGAAGTCAAATTGCCATTTATTTTCTATATAATCTCCTGCAACGTTTATGCACTTATCCCAGCGTTTAAGTAATGCTTGAAAACCTTCAGCGTAGAATTATTTGTCAGTATGTCTGAACTAATCACATAGCCTGTTTCATTTCGCCATTAGTTCTGAAATGCTGACCTCCCAGGAATTCTGTTAGGGGTCCAAACAGGTGAATACGCTTGGGGGCGAGGTCTGGGTTGTAAGGTGGTTGTGGCAATGCCTCTCAAGCCGAGTTGCTGCAGATGGTACATAGTTCCGTGGGCCGTATGATGTCGAGCGTTAACTTACATGAGCAGTACGCCCTTTTTGATCAAACCAAGCCGGTTTTTTTCCCCGCAGACGGTTACGCACATCACTCAAAATGCGTATGTACTGTACACTGTTGGTAGTGGCACGATGAGGTAAGATATGTACTGTACACTGGATGATAGTGGCACCATGAGTTAAGATATGTCCTGTACACTGGATGATAGTGGCATCAGGAGGTAAGATATGTACTGTACACTGGATGATAGTGGCATCATGAGGTAAGATATGTACTGTACACTGGATGATAGTGGCATCATGAGGTAAGATGTGTAATGTTGACTGTTGGTAGTGGCATCATGAGGTAAGATGTGTACTGTTGACTGTTGGTAGTGACACCATGAGGTAAGATGTGTACTGTTGACTGTTGGTAGTGACACCATGAGGTAAGATGTGTACTGTTGACTGTTGGTAGTGGCATCATGAGGTAAGATGTGTACTGTTGACTGTTGGTAGTGACACCATGAGGTAAGATGTGTACTGTTGACTGTTGGTAGTGACACCATGAGGTAAGATGTGTACTGTTGACTGTTGGTAGTGACACCATGAGGTAAGATGTGTAATGTTGACTGTTGGTAGTGACACCATGAGGTAAGACATGAATGAGTTTGTCCTAGAAAACACTCGCCATCACTTTACCTCCAGACACAATTGTCCAACATTTTTTGGGTGGTAGTGATTGCATATGCTTCCAATGCTTGGATGTTCGTTTCCGTTCAGGAGTATAATGATGTGCCCAGGTTTCGTCACATGTAATGATGTGCCCAGGTTTCGTCACATGTAATGATGTGCCCAGGTTTCGTCACATGTAATGATGCGCCCAGGTCTCGTCACATGTAATGATGCGCCCAGGTCTCGTCACATGTAATGATGCGCACATGTATCGTCACATGTAATGAAGCTTCTAGCTCTCGTCACATGTAATGATGTGCCCATGTATCGTCACATGTAATGATGCGCCCATGTCTCGTCACATGAAACGAAGCGCCCAGGTCTCGTCACATGTAGTGATGCGCCCAGGTCTCGTCACATGTAATGATGTGCCCATGTATCGTCACATGTAATAAAGCGCTCAGGTCTCGTCACATGTAAGGATGTGCCCATGTATCGTCACATGTAATGATTCGCCCAGGTCTCGTCACATGTAGTGAAGCGCCCAGGTTTCGTCACATGTAATGATGCGATCCAAAAAGTAATGACATTCCTTGTTAAAACGTTCCTTCAACCCAGTGCACTCTTGACCCCTTCTCTTCCAGACAAAAGTGGAAGGCCTTCTTGGCACCCACCATAAACTAGCATTCATAAAACTTCTTCTTCTTCTTCTTCTGCGTACGCAGTCAGACAGTAACCATTATTTTTTCGAAAAAAGCGGCGGTCATCCTGAGGCTCTCGCCACTGCCATAGAGCTTGTCTTGCAGTTCCACTGGTGATGGCCACATCTGCTCTCTCTGATCCTCGTATGTCGGGCAGTTCTGCAGCAGATGTTCAGCGGTCATTTTACCAGTACCGCACGGGCATTCGTCGGTACACCCTATCTTCAATTTGTTGAATAGGTGGTACCTCAGTCTGTTGTGGCCAGTGCGAAGTCTGAAGACAACGACCTGCTCTCTTCGGTTCAATTGGTAATAGGCATCGTTTTTGGTGTAACCAGTATGTTCGGTTTCCCATTTGGTCATGTATCTGGCTTTGATAAGCCGTTTTGACTCTTCGTACGTCATACTGGTATCTGTTTGTGGTAGTCTTGCACCTTCTTTTGCCAGTCTGTCTGCCTCCTCGTTGCCTTGGATGTTGCAGTGTGACGGAACCCACTGTACCACTACCCTTTTTGGGGCGGACTGCTGGCACAGTTTGCAGAGTGCTGCTCTTAAGTCATTAAGCTCAGTGTTTTTCTGGCTTTTTAGCGCTGTGACTACGGCGAGAGCATCTGTCAGCAGGACTATATGGCTCTCATTTTCACTGTGTGTCACCATTTCTTCCACTGCCGCCCTCAGTGCCTCTGCCTCCGCTCTGAAATTGCTTGTGTACTTACCAGTAGCGAGTGACAGTGTTATTTGTCTGCCATTTGGTAGGTTCAGGAATGCTCCTGCCCCTCCGTTCTGTGTAGTGTTTGTTACAGAACCGTCGGTGTATGCATGGGTCCAGTCCATGCTTGGGTAGCTTTTCGTTATGAAGCTTAGGTTAGTATCTCTCCTTTCTTTTTCAGTCTGGCAGTTTTTTGTTTGCAATACCTGGTATATTTTCTACCACCTCTGGAAATATACCCTGCCTCCAGGTAGGTTTTCGTACAGTAGTGATGGGTTTTGGTGTTGTTATTGCGTTTATGGGATCTTCGTGCATCTTTGCTTTGGCTATTTCTGCAAAGTTTCTCCGCTTTAGTTTCCCATTTCCCAAATTGTTTAGTCTCTGGTGCATTGGATGGTCAGTCAGTCTTCGGAGTTTCTCTGACTGCAGCTGGGCTCTGCAGTCTCTTCTATCGGTCATGGATTGCAGTTTTGTAATCTTTTCAAGTTCTACAATTGGCGTTGACTTCATGCCACCTGTTATAATTCTCATGGCTTGGTTTTGAAGTTTGTTAACTTTATCGAAGTTCGCCTTCGCTGCTGTTGTCCATGCCGCAATGCCATACTCGAGAACTGGTCTCACTCTTCCAGTATACAGTTTCTTTAGTATGCCTTCGTCTGCTCCCCATCTTGTGCCAGCAAGTTTCCTCATGATTGCCATTCTTTCTCTGGCTTTCATTCGGTTTCTCTCAATCTGACTTTTCCATGTCATGCGCCGATCAAATGTGACTCCCAGATAGGTTGGGTTGTCGTTTGGCTGCAGGAATTTGCCATTTAGACTTAATTTGGTACTTTGGGGTTTTAATGAAAGCGAGAATATTGTGCATGTGGTTTTCTCCTCGTTTATTTTGACCAGCCATGAGTTCGCCCACTCTTCCAGCGATGTTAGGGCCGTCTGCATCCGATTTCTTGCTATGGTGAGATTCTTTTCAGAGGTCCACATAGCCAGACCGTCTGCAAACATTGAGCTATGGACTCTTCTTGGTATATTCTCTGTAATATCGTTTATATATACCAGGAAGAGTGTGGGTGACAATACTCCCCCTTGGGGTACTCCCTGCTCGAGTGTCACCTTTTTGCTCATCTGCCCTTGTACTTGGACTCTGGCCGTTCTTTGTTTGAGGTAGTGGTTGATCCACTTGTACATCTTCCCACCGACATCACTTCTTCTTAGCTTGACTCTAAGTCCATCCTTCCAGACTTTGTCAAATGCCTTTTCCAGATCCACCCAAACAGCTACTGTGTGTTTCTGTGCCTGGTAGGCATCTTCTATCTCCTGGGCTATGAGGATGACCTGGTCCTCAGTGGATCTGTGCTGTCTGAAGCCGGCTTGCTGTGGAATTAGTATTCGTTTTTCTTCCAGATGCCACATCAGTCTGGTGTTTATCATCCGTTCCATCAGCTTGCCGACACAGCTCAGTAGGCTGATGGGCCTGTATCCATTTGGATCTGTTTTATCCTTTCCTGTTTTTGGTACTGGTACCAGTATTGCGTCTTTCCATGCCTGGGGTACAATTCCCCTTTTCCAGCTTTGGTTCAGGACTGATAGTAATTTCCTCTTCGCTGTTTGGCCCAGCCCCATCAGCATTTCGTTTGTGATCCCGTCTTTTCCGGGAGATTTCCTTTTCTTTAGTGTTCTCATAGCCTCTTCCATTTCGCGCATTGTTAGTTTGGCCATCATGTGCTCTTCAGGAGCCGTATTTATGTTTTCGTGTCCCTTTAGCTCTTCGCTAATGTCTGTATGCTTATCTGCAGGGACCTCGATGTGGTTTGCTCTGGCATAGTGATCGACAAAGGCGTTTGCGGCTTTCTTACCTGTGATCAAGTTCTCGCCCTGCTTGATAGTAATCATTCATAAAACGTTATTTCAACCCAGTGCACTCTTGAACCCTTCTCTTCCAGACAAAAGTGGAAGGCCTTCTTGGCACCCACCATACACTAGCATTCATAAAACGCAAATGTTCATCAATAGTATTGTTCATCGTACCCAGATAAAGAATCGCCTCTTGTAGAATTTTGCTGCAGGTTATTCGTCAATGTTTTAGGATAAGGCGTTTCACAATCTGGATATTCACAGGAATGACTGGTGGGTTAAGAGCCACCACGGCCGGGATCAGCACTCACGTATTTACGGTCTTCTCTAAAACGTTTACACCATTCAAATGTCTTACTGTGGCTGAGTGTCACATCACTGTATTGTGATTGAGTGTCACATCACTGTATTGTGATTGAGTGTCACATCACTGTATTGTGGCTGAGTGTCACATCACTGTATTGTGATTGAGTGTCACATCATTGTATTGTGATTGAGTGGCACATCACTGTATTGTGATTGTGTGTCACGTCACTGTATTGTGATTGAGTGCTAAATCACTGTATTGTGATTGAGTGTCACATCACTGTATTGTGATTGTGTGTCACGTCACTGTATTGTGATTGAGTGTCACATAACTGTATTGTGGCTGAGTGTCACATCACTGTATTGTGATTGAGTGTCACATCACTGTATTGTGATTGAGTGCTAAATCACTGTATTGTGATTGAGTGTCACATCACTGTATTGTGACTGAGTGTCACATCACTGTATTGTGATTGCAGTCTACTATCAATTTTTGAGCAGGTTTCACGCCTTCTTTCACAAAGAAACTTTATCACAAGACGCTGTTCCATGCAAGCACTGACAGTGTTGTCCGCCATGTTTATTTCTCTGTCACATGACTGGCCACCTAGTAGTAATACGACACAAGTGTCCCTAACTAATGATAGTAGCTCCAGCACGCTATAAACCATTCAGTTATAACTAGAATAAAAAGTCCCGGTTTTATTTGAACGTCCCTCGTACAAACATATGAACTCCCACACGACCAAGTTATCAAACAAGTTCAGTTCAACAACACGTATAATAACAGACACAATAACATAACATACACAATAACAAATAACAAAACATACACAAAAACAAATAACATAACAGACACAATAACAAATAACATAACAGACACAATAACAAATAACATAACAGACACAATAACAAATAACATAACAGACACAATAACAAATAACATAACAGACACAATAACACATAACATAACAGACATATTAACAAATAAAATAACAGACACAATAACAAATAACATAACAGACACAATAACAAATAACATAACAGACACAATAACAAATAACATAACAGACACAATAACAAATAACATAACAGACACAATAACAAAAAACATAACAGATGCAATAACACAGAACATATCATATGAGATACCACGTAACATAAAATATGCAATAACACATTACATAACAGATAAAACACGTAACATCAAAGATAAAATAACACGTCAAATAACGAAACATCGCTGTCCTTTCAATTAATTTCACTCAAATCTGTCTCCTAGAAATGCAGGGGTCAGGTTCAATAGGTCACAGTTTGTGATTTCCAATTTCCGGTGTGAGGCGTACCATTGCGTGATTGTTCTAGCCTGCCCACACAAACTAGCGCCAACTTCGTGCTAGTCCCAGAGCTTGCTAGCCTAATTTGGCGCCAGTATCGGCCGAGACGCGAGCAGGTGTTGCGACTTACTGAACAGTGATACCTGCTGGGGCACGAGAGATTGATTCCTGGCTACAGCCATCTGGCCAGGTCGATGCTTCTAGATGCGTCTTTAGTAAAAGCTGTGCTCTCAGTTCTTGGCTTTTCCCCAAAGTTTTTTCGATCCAATCTTGGGATCTTTGCCTCATTTTCTGAAGCTCATGGCTTTATTTTATTTGGCTTTTTTCTGGGTCTTTGAGCTTTGCCGGGTAGTCAAATGTATATTAAACTTACCTGGACAGATCTGATTTCAATAATGTTATGTCTGCTGCACAATGTGGGGTATATGTAACGATAGTTAAGCAAGTTACAATCATGGCAAGGATGAAGAGATATTAATAATCTTCATTGTTCAAAGTATCACGTTTTATGAGTGAGAAAAGCTGTTTTTACATCATCTAACTTGAAATCACGCAGCTGTATCCAGCTGGGTAGACAGTACCATACCGTCATTACAGCGTGAAGCTGGCCTTGTTGCTCTTTCAGAGAGATATGTATGGTAGTTTGACATGCTCTTTCAGAGAGATATGTATGGTAGTTTGACATGCTCTTTCAGAGAGATATGTATGGTAGTTTGACATGCTCTTTCAGAGAGATATGTATGGTAGTTTGACATGCTTTTTCAGAGAGATATGTATGGTAGTTTGACATGCTCTTTCAGAGAGATATGTATGGTAGTTTGACATGCTCTTTCAGAGAGATATGTATGGTAGTTTGACATGCTTTTTCAGAGAGATATGTATGGTAGTTTGACATGCTCTTTCAGAGAGATATGTATGGTAGTTTGACATGCTCTTTCAGAGAGATATGTATGGTAGTTTGACATGCTTTTTCAGAGAGATATGTATGGTAGTTTGACATGCTCTTTCAGAGAGATATGTATGGTAGTTTGACATGCTCTTTCAGAGAGATATGTATGGTAGTTTGACATGCTTTTTCAGAGAGATATGTATGGTAGTTTGACATCCCGATATGGGTAGGGCCACATTTAGACTAGGTCGGAAGTACTAGAGACACGAAGTTGTGGAGTGACATGATCATCTGATCCAGTTAGATCGAGGAGGACACAAGAAAAGGAGGATTGCGAAAATAAAGAGGAAGTAGAGGATGGTTATAGTAGGAGATGGTCAACAAATAATTATAAGTAGCAATAGTAGTAGTAGTAGTAGTAGTAGTATTAGTAGTAGTAGTAGTAGCAGCAGCAGAAGTTGTAGATGTATTAGTAGAAGTAGTTGTAGTATTAATAGGCAGTAGCAGTAGTAGTGTTAGTAGTAGTGGTAGTGGTAGTAGTAGTTGTAGTAGTTGTAGTAGTAGTAGTAGTAGTAGTAGTAGTAGTAGTAGTAGTAGTAGTAGTAGTAGTACTAGCAGCAGCAGAAGTTGTAGATGTATTAGTAGAAGTAGTTGAAGTATTAATAGGCAGTAGCAGTAGTAGTGTTAGTAGTAGTAGTAGTGGTAGTAGTAGTTGTAGTAGTAGTAATTGTAGTAGTAGTAGTAGTAGTAGTAGTAGTAGTAGCAGCACTTTTAGCAGTAGTAGTTGTAAAAGTTATAGTAGTAGAGTATTAGTACTAGTGGCAGCACTAGAAGTAGTTATGGTTGTAGTAGTTGTTACGTGGTAGTAGATAAAATACAAGAAGAAGAGGTGAAAGAAGGAATCGATAAAGCAGGCTCAACTGAACAGTTGATTCCAAATCTCAGTATGTTATCGCACGAAACAGCACATATCGTGTAATATCGATTACAAAACAGCACATATCGTGTAATATCGATTACAAAACAGCACATATCGTGTAATATCGATTACAAAACAGCACATATCGTGTAATATCGATTACAAAACAGCACATATCGTGTAACAACGATTACCGTTGTGTTATGGCCGTGTGCATGCGTCCTGTACGACCGTCATCAAATATTAATTAAATGAGCACGTGTCCCATCCCCTTGTTATTCCTTGTTTAACGTTCCTCTCGAATAACACTGTTTGTTGATATCTTTGTTCAGTTATGAGAGTCAGATGTGGACTCATTATTCTTGAGTTACGGAAATTCGTTGATGGGTTTGCTGCCGGACAGTTACGGTAGCCCGTTTCCACATTTGTTAACGTGTGTCTCAGTTACCGGGCCAAAACGGAAACAACGCGAAACCTACGTATCAACCACGAGTCAACACACAACACAAATGACATCAGGGACATACAACACCACAAATGACATACAATAACACAAATGACATACAGGGACATACAACAACAGAAATGACATACAGGGACATACAACAACAGAAATGACATACAGGGACATACAACACAAATGACATACAGGGACATACAACAACAGAAATGACATACAGGACCATACAACGCACATGACATACAGGAACATACAACACACATGACATACAGGGACATACAAGACACATGACATACAGGAACATACAACACACATGACATACATGAACATATAACACACATGACATACAGGAACATACAACACGTATGACATACAGGAACATACAAGACACATGACATACAGGAACATACAACACACATGACATACAGGAACATACAACACACATGACATACATGAACATATAATACACATGACATACAGGAACATACAACACGTATGCCATACAGGAACATACAAGACAAATGACATACAGGAACATACAACACACATGACATACAGGAACATACAACACACAAGACATACAGGAACATATAACACACATGACATACAGGAACATACATCACACATGACATACATGAACATATAACACACATGACATACAGGAACATACAACACATATGACATACAGGGACATACAAGACACATGACATACAGGAACATACAACACACATGACATACAGGAACATACAACACACATGACATACAGGAACATACAACACACATGACATACAGGAACATACAACAACACCCCGTTTACCTGTTATATGTTTCTGTTTTGTATCTCTTCTGGTGAGGTAACTGAACCATATCTCTTCTGGTGAGGTAACTGAACCATATCTCTTCTGGTGAGGTAACTGAACCATATCTCTTCTGGTGAGGTAACCGAACCATATATATTCTGATGAGGTAACCGAACCATATCTCTTCTGGTGAGGTAACTGAACCATATCTATTCTCGTGAGGTAATCGAACCATATCTATTCTGGTGAGGTAACTGAACCATATGTATTCTGGTGAGGTAACTGAACCATATCTCTTCTGGTGAGGTAACTGAACCATATCTCTTCTGGTGAGGTAACCGAACCATATATATTCTGATGAGGTAACCGAACCATATCTCTTCTGGTGAGGTAACTGAACCATATCTATTCTCGTGAGGTAATCGAACCATATCTATTCTGGTGAGGTAACTGAACCATATGTATTCTGGTGAGGTAACTGAACCATATCTCTTCTGGTGAGGTAACTGAACCATATCTCTTCTGGTGAGGTAACTGAACCATATGTATTCTGGTGAGGTAACTGAACCATATCTCTTCTGGTGAGGTAACTGAACCATATCTATTCTCGTGAGGTAATCGAACCATATCTATTCTGGTGAGGTAACTGAACCATATGTATTCTGGTGAGGTAACTGAACCATATCTCTTCTGGTGAGGTAATCGAACCATATCTATTCTGGTGAGGTAACTGAACCATATGTATTCTGGTGAGGTAACTGAACCATATCTCTTCTGGTGAGGTAACTGAACCATATCTCTTCTGGTGAGGTAACTGAACCATATGTATTCTGGTGAGGTAACTGAACCATATCTCTTCTGGTGAGGTAACTGAACCATATGTATTCTGGTGAGGTAACTGAACCATATGTATTCTGGTGAGGTAACTGAACCATATCTCTTCTGGTGAGGTAACTGAACCATATCTCTTCTGGTGAGGTAACTGAACCATATCTCTTCTGGTGAGGTAACTGAACCATATGTATTCTGGTGAGGTAACTGAACCATATCTCTTTATGTGAGTGTCTATGTCTTGTTCTTCAACACCACCACATCTTCCATGTATGGCTTATATAATTGTCACATACTGTGGCTGTTTCTTCCTGCTGTTGTCATCAACCAACATTTAATACAACGGCTATATTTTCCGAGTGATCTGCCGGGGTTTTGTGTATGACAAGGACTAGAATAGCACCACTGCCCCACAGAGAGTATGTCATAAGAGGCGACTAACTGAGACATGGCATAACACCGGCCATGGTTAGGTGGTTTGTTAAGGGCAGCATAGACGGCGCTTATCAGGCTGAAGGTCTACTTTATTCGTGTTCGAGTCCATTAAAATGGACTCACACATCGGTTAACGATTGTCCCAACGCAGCGGAGTATTAAGCTGCTCGAACCTAGCCCGCTAAGCAGGAAATCTTTCTCCCGGCTACATCGAGCTCATGCCAGAGCTGGGACCTGCACAGTGGCATCTGCCTCTGTGGAAGTACAGGTCGACTAAGAACAACGGTTCTATTATTCTTGAACACTTCTTCTTCTTCTCCCTTTTCTTCGTCATCTTCCGATCTCCAATAATCGCATCTACCTCCCTCATAAACCTGACTTGTCTCATCCCCATACAGCTTATCTCACAATTGGGTTGGGGAAGGCATCTAGTCACTTTGCTCCTCTCGTTGAGCCGGCAGACCTGCAGAACACGTTCTACTGTTTGTTTGTTCTCCCCACACGGGAATATGTTTGTGTGCACAATTGTTAGTTTGTTGAACAGATGACTTTTCCGTCTGCAGTGACCAGTTCGAAGTCTGAATGTCGTCACTTGGCCTCTTCTTGGCAAAGAGTAGAGTTCTTCTGCTGTATCAGATATTCTTGATCACATGACTTATACCAAACTGCTTTTTGCAGCAATTCATCTCCATCTCTCCATTTACCAGATACAATAATGTTCATTTTTCTGTAGGGGACTGGCGAAGACCAGAAACTCAGTCTCTTTCTTGAACCAGACTAGAAGCAGAGTATCAGTTGATCGATCCAAGGGAGAAGTTCCGTGTTCTCAGTGTTGGTGTAACTTTTGAGGTACATCTGCTACCATTTTCAAAGCCACATAATGTAGTGAAGAATGCAGATATCAGTACCAGACCTCTAGGATAGAAGACTCCACAAACCATGGTGCCCGATGTTCACACTGGCATGACGCGTGAGGAGTAGCCTTCTAGATTTTTTCTACTTAGTGTTTTTGTTGTCAGTCCTATAGAGAAAAGGCTTCGCTCTCTTTGATTCGGTAACATTAGGAAATATTGTTTTTAAAAGAGCACAAGGAGTCGACAGAAACTGGGAAAGGTGAAGCAGATCAACAAGACATTCTTGTTGATTTTGTTCAGGCTTGTTATCTGTCGACATTTCCGCCACTTTCTGTTGATTTTGTTCAGGCTTGTTATCTGTCGACATTTCCGCCGCTTTCTGTTGATTTTGTTCAGGCTTGTTATCTGTCGACATTTCCGCCACTTTCTGTTGATTTTGTTCAGGCTTGTTATCTGTCGACATTTCCGCCACTTTCTGTTGATCTATTCTGTGTTGTGTCATTGGGAATGGATCATCCTTTCTGGGAGTTCGTGTCTTGTGTTTGCTGTTGTCAGATTGATGTTATATCGTCTGTAGGTCTGTCAGATGATCTTCTTACTATCAAGTGACCATGTTTATTTTCGGTGCGTAGTACTAGTTGATATGGTTAGAATCTCATGCGAAAACCGAACGATCTAATGCATTCCTGTGTGTTCGTCACATGAAGTAGGAATTATTATATTTATAATATCCCACATTCTTCAATCTATCAAATCTCGTTCTGTTGCAGACTTTTCTCTTCTATATTTACCCTGTCTCGTTACTTTTATTTTCAGCAAGTAAGCCCAGTCTTATTTGTGGGTTGGCTGTTCTGTTTACCAAACTCTTTTACTATTCTGCATGTCCCTTCATTTGTTCAGCAAGGGTGTCAGGGCAGTTGTGATGTACGTGTGGAACCCATGGCATGTCATTAAGAGTAACACATCCAGACCTTCACCAACAGATGTCTCCGTCACATCCAGACTGTAGACCTTCACCGACAGATGTCTCCGTCACATCCAGACTGTAGACCTTCACCAACAGATGTTTCCGTCACATCCAGACCTCCACCAACAGATGTCTCCGTCATATCCAGACTGTAGACCTTCACCAACAGATGTTTCCGTCACATCCAGACCTCCACCAACAGATGTCTCCGTCACATCCAGACCTTCACCAACAGATGTCTCCGTCACATTCAGACTGTAGACCTCCACCAACAGATGTCTCCGTGGTAGAATTTATGTTGAACTGTCAGATGGTATAACAGATATAGACTTGCAGGAGAGAATAGGACAGCAGCCAGTACGACAGGGGGGGGGGGGGGGTTTCTTAACGATCGGCAGGACAGACGTTTAAGAAGCACCAGCGACCAAATTGTCAAATATATATGTGTGTGTGTGTGAATGTGTTTATGAGTGCATGTGTGTGAATGTGTTTATGAGTGCATGTGTGTGAATGTGTTTATGAGTGTATGTGTGTAAATGTGTTATGAGTGTATGTGTGTGAATGTATTTATGAGTGTATGTGTGTCAGTGTATTTATGAGTGTATGTGTGTGAATGTGTTTATTAGTGTATGTGTGTGAATGTATTTATGAGTGTATGTGTGTCAATGTATTTATGAGTGTATGTGGGTGAATGTGTTTATGAGTGTATGTGTGTCAATGTATATATGAGTGTGTGTGTAAATGTGTTTATGAGTGTATGTGTGTGAATGTGTTTATGAGTGTATGTGTGTCAATGTGGTTATGAGTGTATGTGTGTCAATCTGTTTATGAGTGTATGTGTGTGAATGCGTTTATGAGTGTATGTGTGTCAATGTGTTTATGTGTGTCTGTGTACACGCACACGCCTTTGTGCTCGTCTGCTCAAATGTGTTCCAACCTTGACCCCCGTTTCAACCAATCGTTCGCTCACTAGATCTTCTGTTATACGCGGTTACACATAAATGGAAACGGCCAAAGACTCGAAAACCATGGCCAGATGTTCGAACGATAAGTTTGAAATATTTGAATGACAAACAACAGTTGGTTTGCAGTAAACAAACACAGCTTGCGTTTTTGAAATTGATATAGGTCGTTATCTATTTGGGTCAATCTGGAGGTATCATCACCTTGTATTCTCTCATATCGGTTACACATGCACATGCCTTCATGTCGTAGCGGTACACTTACTTGTGTGTTAGTACTAGTGAGTCAGAGACAGCGTGCTATATCCACTGATCATCATCTGTCTAATTGTCATTAGTTTTCTATCAGCGGTCCACCATCTGTCCTATTGTCATTAGTTTTCTATCAGCGGTCCACCATCTGTCCTATTGTCATTAGTTTTATATCCACTAGCCACCATCTGTCCTGTTATCATTAGTTTTATATCAGCGGTCCACCATCTGTCCTATTGTCATTAGTGTTATATCCACTAGCCACCATCTGTCCTATTGTCATTAGTGTTATATCCACTAGCCACCATCTGTCCTATTGTCATTAGTTTTCTATTCGCTCTTTTCTATGACCTTGACCGATGATCTTCCTACTTCTTTTTATTTCATCTATATAGTTGCTGTTGTGTAGATATGATTATGCTATGCTAATATGACAAGTTAATTGGGTGGTGAAAACATTAGGCTAGTCAGTAACCTGTTCTGGGAACAGGTGGTCACAGGTAGATCTGGCAGGTGGTCACATTTAGATCCGGCAGGTGGTCACAGGTAGATCTGTCAGGTGGTCACAGTTAGATCTGGCAGGTGGTCACAGTTAGATCTGGCAGGTGGTCACATGTAGATCTTGCAGGTCGTCACAGGTAGATCTGGCAGGTGGTCACAGGTAGATCTGGCAGGTGGTCACAAGTAGATCTGGCAGGTGGTCACATTTATATCTGGCAAGAATTTTTCATCGTATATCGATATTCAAAGAGGTGCAAGACAAATGATATGTGTAGTCACCTTCTCTCTTGAACCTTTACACTTGACCCTTTACACTTGACCCTTTAAACTTGACCCTTTACACTTTAACCTTTACACTTGAGCCTTTACACAGAGAAAATCTTCAGACAGATTGAAGGAGTGCTTGGACTAAAGATCAATGCAAGAATAATCAACAATCTGAGATATGATAATAACACTGAATTACTGGCTGAAAGAGGGAAAGCGTTGCAAGAACTTGTCGACACCAGAAGTATTGAATATGGTTTAGACACTAACATTCATAGAAGAAATGTCATGTTATTTACCAAAACAAGTGTGCAGCCCACAACTAATATCGAGTGAATGGCGTGAACATGTAAGCAGCTACTTGTATCTGGGACAGGTAATTACAGGTGATGGTCGAGATGAGAGGGAAGTGGCGAAGGTAGGGATAGAGGGAAGTATTGAATATGATGAGGAAAATAATGGTATCTAGGAAGAGAACTGATAGATTAGGGAGACTCCATACAGGGACATGGATGGGACTTCATACAGGGACATGGATGAGACTCCATACAGGGACATGGATGAGACTCCATACAGTGACATGAATGGGACTCCATACAGGGACATGGATGGGACTCCATACAGGGACATGAATGGGACTCCATACAGGGACATGGATGGGACTCCATACAGGGACATGGATGGGACTCCATACAGGGACATGGATGGGACTCCATACAGGGACATGGATGGGACTCCATACAGGGACATGGATGGGACTCCATACAGGGACATGGATGGGACTCCATACAGGGACATGGATGGGACTCCATACAGGGACATGGATGGGACTCCATACAGGGACATGGATGGGACTCCATACAGGGACATGGATGGGACTCCATACAGGGACATGGATGGGACTCCATACAGGGACATGGATGGGACTCCATACAGGGACATGGAATATGAACAAACAGTTGGAGAACAATATAGGTGTCCTCGAAATGGGGTTTATACAGAAGGATGCGTCGCGTTTCGTGGACAGAGAAACAAACAAATAGCTACGTCATGACGAGGTTAGGTATGGGTGGAGACGTCCTGACTAGGGTAGGCAAAGATGGAGACGTCTTGACTAGGGTTGGCATGGGTGGAGACGTCCTGACTAGAGTAGGAATGGGTGGAAACGTCCTACCGAGGGTAGGCATGGGTAGAGAACTTTTGACAGACAATAAAATTAGGCAAGTCAAATATTTTAGGCATTTGAAAAAAACGATACTTTATTGAAAACATTATTGGAGGGTCAAGTTGAAGGTCGGCGGGCACCAGGCGGGTAGTCAAAGGAGGAACATCAGGAGATGGACTAATGTCAGTCTGGCAGTGTGTACTGTCAAGACAACAGACAGAGGATATTGAATGTCCACTGCAGCCAACATTCGTTACAGAGACAGCACTTGAATTAAATGCCACCCAAAAATGTGTGTTCAGTCATGCCCAATCATGGTTCAGCCATGACTAAGAAACCATGCGCTCAGCCATCACATAAGGTCGGATGCACTGAGCCATGATGGGTTACACTGTGTTCCGCCTAAGGAAGGACTCGAAGAACGACAGCAACAAGCAAGGAGACACACAGACAAAGAAGAACAACAAACAAGGAGACACCGACAAAGAAGAAGAACAAACAAGGAGACACACAGACAAAGAAGAAGAACAACAAGCAAGGAGACACGCAGACAAAGAAGAAGAACAAGCAAGGAGACACCGACAAAGAAGAAGAACAAACAAGGAGACACACAGACAAAGAAGAAGAACAACAAGCAAGGAGACACGCAGACAAAGAAGAAGAACAAGCAAGGAGACACACAGACAAAGAAGAACAACAAACAAGGAGGCACCGACAAAGAAGAAGAACAACAAACAAGGAGATACACGGACAAAGAAGAACAACAAGCAAGGAGACACACAGACAAAGAAGAACAACAAGCAAGGAGACACACAGACAAAGAAGAAGAACAAGCAAGGAAACACACAGACAAAGAAGAAGAACAAGCAAGGAGACACCGACAAAGAAGAAGAACAACAAACAAGGAGACACCGACAAAGAAGAAGAACAACAAGCAAGGAGACACGCAGACAAAGAAGAAGAACAAGCAAGGAGACACCGACAAAGAAGAAGTACAAGCAAAGAGACACACAGACAAAGAAGAAGAACAAGCAAGGAGACACACAGACAAAGAAGAACAACAAACAAGGAGACACCGACAAAGAAGAAGAACAACAAACAAGGAGATACACGGACAAAGAAGAACAACAAGCAAGGAGACACACAGACAAAGAAGAACAACAAGCAAGGAGACACACAGACAAAGAAGAAGAACAAGCAAGGAAACACACAGACAAAGAAGAAGAACAAGCAAGGAGACACCGACAAAGAAGAAGAACAACAAACAAGGAGACACCGACAAAGAAGAAGAACAACAAACAAGGAGACACACAGATAAAGAAGAACAACAAACAAGGAGACACACAGACAAAGAAGAACAACAAACAAGGAGACACCGACAAAGAAGAAGAACAACAAACAAGGAGACACACAGACAAAGAACAACAACAAACAAGGAGACACACAGACAAAGAAGAACAACAAACAAGGAGACACACAGACAAAGAAGAAGAACAACAAACAAGGAGACACAGACAAAGAAGAACAACAAACAAAGAGACACACAGACAAAGAAGAAGAACAACAAACAAGGAGACACACAGACAAAGAAGAACAACAAGAAAGGAGACACACAGACAAAGAAGAAGAACATCAAAATCCTTGGCAAGAAATGCAGAGAATGAAACGGCGAGAAAACATAGATGGAGGTCAAGCAGCTGACAAGTCAGGGAAGTCGTTCCGTTACGGGCTGTACTACGTTCTGAGAAGACAGATGGCCCTTCTCTGACGGAGTAGTCTCTTTTTCCATTTGTCTCTCATCTTTCTAGTCTGTCTTTCACTGCAGTTGTGTTCTCTTCCATATTTTTTCCATTATCATTTATCTGTTTCTGTTTGTAATAATGTAGCTCCCTCGTGTGTCCTAAAAAGAGGCCATGATACCAACACAGGAACTGCCCATGCCATGGATCCCTCTGATCTAAGACAACATAGTCTGAAACAATATAAGCCAAAAAGTCGGTATTAAACCAGAGACGAGTCCTCGTACGTACAATAGATAATCGCAAACAGGGCCAAGTGGAGGGAGTCTGTTTCTGTTAGACTTGCTGGTCACCTCTTGTCAGTCATTGAACAAAGATTCAACCAGACCCCACACACCACTTCTTGAAGGTGATTCTTCTCGCATACACTCACTTGTGCGCACACGAATGACCTAATTTGTTAAGCAGTGCAAGCACGATCTCTACAAATTCGGTAATGGCTGCTAACTCAATGCGTATTGTATCGTTATCATCTGCTTTGTCTCAGGCCCTGCCGTGGTGTCTTAGTTATTTTCGTTTCTTCTGTGGGCCTGAAGATGCCACGTGGTCGTTACGGTGGGCGGGTAGGGGCGTTACCTATAAATCCGGTATAGACCTGAGACCTTTAATGCGGCCCTACCTCCGGGTCACTCACGATACATCTAAGGCTCAGGGTTGACATTTTCATGGAAGACAATACAAATAATACAAATGTATGCATAAACAAACTGTAACTAATGGGTTTATTCTCGTTGCTGGGCTTCCACCGGTTGGATATCCTGGGATATGGAGAAAAGGCTGTTGGTAACTGCAGACCCCACGCAGTGTACAGACAAGTTTTTAATTTATTTCATTACAGAAAAAAACCAATATGCATTACCGAGGTGTTGGATCCGTTGGTTTAGGCAGCTGGTGTCCCACCCAGCTTTCAAAGGCCCCCACAGCCCCCCCCCCCCCCCAACCTTGCTCTTTGACTAACATAATATACATACAAAACGAATTCTGAACAAATTCAACTTAGTCATAGCTAGTTTGTTATTCGTGTCTCTTTGAGATCAAAGACAGTCTCACTTAGTCACGGCTAGTTATTCGTGTCTCTGTGAGATCAAAGACAGTCTCACTTAGTCACGGCTAATTATTAGTGTCTCTGTGAGATCAAAGACAGTCTCACTTAGTTACGGCTAGTTATTCGTGTCTCTGTGAGATCAAAGACAGTCTCACTTAGTCACAACCTGTTATGTCCTTAGGAAGTCCATCCCACACGAAGACTTAGTCACAGCTAGTTAATTATGTCCCTGTAAGGTTATTTAGTCTCTTTGGTGAGGATCCAAGAATAGGTCCCCTACACTTTTATGCATATCGTAAAAGACGATGGTAGGTTTTGTGCACAGAGCCAGCAACCGCATGATGTAAAATGCAGTGCCAAAAGAACCACTAGTCAGTTCTTTGGCGCAGGCCTCCTGTATCAGATACGCTAGATTCGTGGCAGTATAAGACGCCGCCCGAAGAGGTAGGAGGGAAAAGATTGACTGTCGACCAAGACGAGGAGGAGGAAGAGGATGAGGACGGCTGGCCAAGTGGTTTGGGTGTCGGTCATCCACAAAGGACACCATCGGTCCTCCCACCACAATCTTGGTGCGGTATAACTTTTTCTCTGTTCGAGGGAAAATCAGAATCTATCTTGCACAGTGCTGGAAAACTGCTGAAACAAGTGACCTTTATTCCTCAACAGTGTGAATTCTCCAGGTTTATCTCAGCAGTGGAAATAAAGGCCGCTCTGATAGTTATAGTCAATGATTGACTGTCCTGTCCTGTGGTGAAGATGTGCGGTATGGATTCAACCAGCGATTTACTGGATCCATAGGTATCCACATCTATCACCATTTTCCGAAAGAGACTGCACCTATGGATCTGCCCATAGTGTAGTGACGTCGATTGTTAGCAGAACATAACTGACCGACTGTAACGCTAGTTCTACTCAGGGGTCGTGGCTTAGCAATGTCGTTGAATAAGTACTTCCAATGACACGCCATCTTTCTAAAGAATGTAAATTAAACATACCAGTTGTGGCTAAACAGGGGCGGGTAGACTTGAAAGGGTTGTGGGGTACCATGTTACCCGCTGTCAGCATAGAGCAGCGGTCTACAACGATTTGGCGGGCCAATGACCTGCTTCTGGAACTTGGGTGGGTCAGTTCAAACCAGCGTACGAAGAAGAAGAAGAAGAAGAAGAAGAAGAAGAAGAAGAAGAAGAAGAAGATCAAACCACATCAGTTGGTACCCTACTATGGCTGTCACGTTTCATCGTACCGAAATAAATTCTTCATTGTTTTAAAATAATAAGCAAATGTTCGCATATCAGCCGTTGCACGCACCAATCAACCCTGCTTTTAATGGGGGAGGGGTGGGGGGGGGGGGGGGGCGACTTACAATTAACACTTAAAGTTCAAGCCTAATCTACCAGATGTGGAAGGTACAGTCCAAAGCAAGAACCGTAACTCTGGACGAGAAGGCGGGGAGAGGAGGGGCCAACATCCCACTCCACAAAAAACTGAAACCACGTACAGTTAAGTCTCTAACACTTAATCCCTGACGACAGTGTAAACTGTAGGAACACCTCTAGCCAGGCAATGCAGACACGCAAAGCGAACACCTGCCACGCTCGTCAACAAGTTGATTTAAGAAAGGTGAATCGTCTTCCGAGCTCCAGCACAATGTCATGCACTAGAACTTTCTTGGAAGATGTTCTCACTGGAGGATGAAGGGGTTTGTTGGAAGATGTTCTCACTGGAGGATGAAGGGGTTTGTTGGAAGATGTTCTCACTGGAGGATGAAGGCGTTTGTTGGAAGATGTTCTCACCAGAGGATGAAGGCGTTTGTTGGAAGATGTTCTCACTGGAGGATGAAGGCGTTTGTTGGAAGATGTTCTCACCGGAGGATGAAGGGGTTTCAGTTCCACACCTGGCTTCCACACTTGTATGTAGCATGTATCCACGCCCCTGACTGACTGACTGTTTGACTGACTGATTGATTGACTGACTGATTGACTGACTGACTGATTAATTGACTGACTGATTGATTGACTGATTGATTGACTATATGTGGGTCGTCGTCTATTATCAGTTAGGCAAGATGTTCTCTCCTGTAATAAGTATCCACGGCCCTTGTGAATGTCTGAAACTAACTGACTGATTTACTGACTGACTGATCCACTGACTGATTGACTATATGTGGGTCGTCGTCTGTTATCAGTTAGGCAAGATGTTCTCTCCTGTAGTAAGTGTTCACGGTCCTTGTGACTGGCTGACACTGACTGACTGACAGACTGTCGTTACGTGCATGTGGGTCGATTGACGTCAGCGAAGCAGGATGTTTTTCCTTCCTTTCATTAGTCCCTATGGCCGATCCCCCTTGTCTTCTCTCGTCATACGCGCCTGTCGCAGAAAAAAAGCCAGGTAAGACAGTTAAGATATATAGGTCATACAACTAGACACACCTGTTTGGGGAAGACCATACTAGAGAGTAGCGTAGAAGGTCGTCGTTCAAGAGGCAGAAGACGCATTAGTTGGTGGATAACATCAAGAGATGAACAGGACAAGTCTGTCAGATCGCACAATTTCGGCAAGAGATAGAGTACGCTGGGAATCAGTTGTAGCCGATGTTCGATACGGAGATGACACCTGAACTGATCGGAAGTCAGATGCGGACTCTGAAGCCAAATTTGATATATAACTATATGATAAAGGTGTTACCTAAGACTCAAGACATGAAAATATCGCAGTAGACATCAGATGACTGAATTACACAAGTAGCAAACATCATGACGACCTTTATTCCCATTTCTTGCATCCAGCAAAAGGATTTACAGTGCTGAAGTATAAACGTTGTTGATACCACACAGTGCACATGCTAGCTTTTAATTATACCCCTAATTGGAAAATAAAAACTTTGGTCAGAAAGTCAGCGTCTAATCCATACAATTCCCAGCTGATTATCAATAATAAGTTCCAGCAAATCCTCAGTAAATTATTGGAAATCGTAAAAAGATTCTCAATAAATGCTAGCAAATCCTCAATAATTCTTGGAAATCGTAAATAGATTCTCAATAAATGCTTGCAAATCCTCAATAAATTCAAACAAATCCTCAACAAATTCAGATAAATCCTCAAAAAGTTCAAACAAATCATAAATAAATGTTTTGAAATACTAAATAAATTCCAAGAAATCCTAAATTGGTTCCAATTAATCCTAAATAAGTTCTAATTCTAAAAGCCTTACATAAAACTGTGGGTCCACAAGTAAAAGAACTGCTTGCCAAGCAAGGCTGCCAAAAAACAAAAATAATGGCATATAAGGTTAAAGTGACCAGCATGATCCAAAATCTTTGATCAAATCTGTGATGAGATTCTATCTTTCATGAGTTCAAGGACATGACGAATTTCAGCAGGGATTGTTTGAAGAAATATCCCAATCCATGGATATAGCGTTGTGTAGAGGTGCATGTCATAGAGACACGAGCAAGCAGAAAGTATTCGTGCAGACATTACAAAGAGAATGGCTTTAAACTATGGAATTTAGTGTTGGTGCATACAAGTAGATTGTTGGATGTTCCAAGAAACAAGACAATTTGTTTACCATGTTGGACATTCCAAGAAACTAGACAATTTGTTTACCATGTTGGACATTTCAAGAAACAAGACAATTTGTTTACCAAGTTGGACGTTCCAAGAAGCAAGACAATTTGTTTACCATGTTGGACATTCCAAGAAACAAGACAATTTGTTTACCATGTTGGACATTCCAAGAAACTAGACAATTTGTTTACCATGTTGGACATTTCAAGAAACAAGACAATTTGTTTACCAAGTTGGACGTTCCAAGAAGCAAGACAATTTGTTTACCATGTTGGACATTCCAAGAAACAAGACAATTTGTTTGAAAAGACACCAGAGGCAGAGAGCAAGCAGTGAACTACCCAGAACACCCCGCAAATGCAAGAATTGAGCTAAATCCCTACACTCGACGTGGAGATGACGTATGAGGAGATCTGATTTCACGAGCGTCAGTGCCCGCGACAAAGCAACTGGAGGGGGGGGGGGGGGGGGGGGGCATGAAGAAGGATCCAAAAGTCAAGCTTTCTTCAATGACAGGATCACCTGGTCGCTATCCACTAAACGAGTCAGGCAATAAGGATCGTGAAGGTACAGGTTTTAATGTTTGCACCTTTGCTAGGACCCTTAAGGGAAGCAATGGTCCTTCCCAACAGGCACTGATCTTACAGAATGTTATGTGGGCCCGGTGTTTGATGCATGTACCAAACCGACAGGTCCGTCTGGTAACCTTTTGGGCTCCCTTGTGAGTGTCACGCGCTGTAGTAGGGCCAAGGATTAGGCATATTCACTTTTTATATATTTACACACCCACACAACAGACACACTACTGCTACTGCTGCTACTACTACCACTGCTACTACTACCACTGCTACTACTACTACTGCTACTACTGCTACTACTACTACTACTGCTACTACTACCACTACTTCAACTACCACTGATACTACTACTACTACTACTACTACTACTACTGCTACTACTACTACTGCTACTAATACTACTACTGCTACTAATACTACTACTGCTACTAATACTACTACAGCTACTGCTACTGAACATGCTGGTACTATTACTACAACTTTTGCCACATTTACTACTGTTATTGCTACTACTACTACTATTTCTATTATTGCTGCTAGTACTAGTTCTATTACTACTACTACTACTGCTAGTACAAATATTAATACTACTATTTCTATTTTTATTACTTCTAATAATACTACACTACTAGTAATACTATTACTACTTAAACTGCTACTACTACTACTACTTTTACTACTGCTA
The DNA here is from genome assembly GCA_036924085.1 of Ariolimax columbianus. NCBI lineage: Eukaryota > Metazoa > Mollusca > Gastropoda > Stylommatophora > Arionidae > Ariolimax > Ariolimax columbianus. Next base: position 24,688,985 of record JAVGWX010000021.1, on the reverse strand, counting down.
CTACTACTACTACTACTACTACTACTACTACTACTACTACTATTACTACTACTACTATTATTACTACTATTACTACTACTACTATTACTACTATTACTACTACTACTACTACTACTACTATTACTGCTACTATTGCTAGTACTGCTGCTTAAAATCGTCCTTGTGCCACTTACTAAATCTCCGCCTATAATTAAAATCGAGAAAATGAGAAATCAGTTATATTAAATGACATCTTCTTCCAGTCACATGAGCACCATAGTGTTCCAGTTTCATATCAACAGCAAACTTGTAAGGGAGCACGTGCTGGTAGACACGCCACTGCTTCCTGAGACTCGCCCATGCCTGTCACTGGAATAATGATGGGCAGCCACGTGTGTGACAATTCGAGCTAGGATACAAATCAGGCAATGCTGCCTTGTGAGTAAAAGCAGCCTCATGATAGTCTGCTAGGCGAGTCGGCTACCACTCCTGTTAAGGATATTGTGTGATTATTCCTTTCCTTACTCACTTACTCACTCACTCACCCACTCACTCACCCACTCCCTCATCCACTCACCAACCCACTCACTCACCCACACATCCACCCACCCACTCACTTACCCACTCACTCACAAACCACTCACTCACCTACCCACTCACTCACTCACCCACTCACTTACCCACTCACTCACTCACCCACGCACTTACCCACTTACCAACTCACTCATCCACCCACTCACTCACTTACCCACTCACCCACCCACTCACTCACTTACCCACTCACCCACTCACTTACCCACTTACTCACCCACCCATTCACCCACTTACTCACCCACTCACTTACCCCTTCACCAACCCACTTACTCACCCACTCACTCACCACTCAGTCACCCACTCACCCACTCACTCACCCACCCACTCACTCACCTACCCACTCACTCACCCACTGACTCACTTATCCACTCACCCACTTACTTACCCACTCACTCACCCACTTACTCACCCACTCATTCCCCACTCACTCACTCACTCACCCACTTACTCACCAACTCATTCACCACTCACTCACCCACTCACTCACCACTCACTCACCCACCCACCCACTCACTCACCCACTCACTCACCCACTCACTCACCCGCTAACTCACCCACCCACTTACTCACTTACTCCCTCCCTCACCCACTCACTCACCCACTCATTCACCCACTTAATCATCCACTCACTCACCCGCTCACCCACTCACTCACTCACCCACTCACCCAGCCACTCACCCACTTAATCACTCATTCACTCACCCACTTACCCACCCACTCACTCACCCGCTCACCCAGCCACTAACCCACTCACTCACCCACTCACTCACCCAGCAACTCACCCACTTAATCACCCACTCACTCACCCACTCACCAACCCACTCACTCACCATTAACCCAGCCACTCACCCGCTTAATCACCCACTCACCCACTTAATCACCCACTTACTCACCCACTCACTCACTCACCCACTTACGCACCCACTCACTCACCCACTTACTCACCACTCACCCACCCACTCACCCACTCACTCACCCACTCACTCACCCATTCACTCACCCGCTCACTCACCCACCCACTCACTCACCTACTCCCTCCCTCACCCACTCACTCACCAACTCATTCACCCACTTAATCACCCACTCACTTACCCACCCACTCACTCACCCAGCCACTCACCCACTCACTCACCCACTCACTCACTCATCTCTCACCCAGCCACTCACCCCCTTAATCACCCACTCACACACCCACTCATCCACCCACTCACTCACCATTCACCCAGCTACTCACCCACTTAATCACCCACTCACCCACCCACTCACTACTCCCGCAGCCACTCACCCATTTAATCACCCACTCACTCACCCACTTACCCACCCACTCACTCACCACTCACCCACCCACTCACTACTCACCCACCCACTCACCCACTTAATCACCCACTCACTCACTCACTTACCCACCAACTCACTCACCACTCACTCACCCACTTACCCACCCACTCACTCACCCACTCACTCACCACTCACTCACCCACCCACCCACTCACTCACTCACCCACTTACTCACCCACTCACTCACCCACTCACTCACCCACTCACTCACCCACTCACTCACCCACTCACTCACCCGCTCACTCACCCACCCACTCACTAACCTACTCCCCCCCTCACCCACTCACTCACTCACCCACTCACTCATCCACTTAATAACCCACTCACGCACCCACTTACCCACCCACTCACTCACCCGCTCAACCAGCCACTCATCCACTCACTCAACCACTCACTCACCCACTCACTCACCCGCTCACTCACCGACCCACTCACTCACCTACTCCCTCCCTCACCCATTCACTCACCTACTTAATCACCCACTCACTCACACACTTACCCACTCACCCGCTCACCCAGCCACTCTCCCACTCACCCACCCGCTCACCCACTCACTCACTCACTCACCCACTCACTCCCCCACTCACTCACCACTCACCCAGCCACTCACCAACTTAATCACCACCTCACTCACCCACTCACCCACCCACTCACTTACCATTCACCCAGCCAATCCCCCACTTAATCACCCACTCACGCATCGCTCACCCACTCACTCACCCATTCACTCACCCACTCACTACTCACCCAGCCACTCACCCACTTAATCACCCACTCACTCACCCACTTACCCACCCACTCACTCAACACTCACCCACCCACTTACCCACCCACTCACTCACCCACTCACTCACCCACTCACTCACCCACTCACTCACTCGCTCACTCACCCACCCACTCACTCACCTACTCCCTCCCTCACCCACTCACTCATCCACTCACTCACCCACTTAATCACCCACTCACTCACCCACTTACCCACGCACTCACTCACCCGCTCACCCAGCCACTCACCCACTCACTCAACCACTCACTCACCCGCTCACCCACTCACTCACTCACCCACTCATTCACCCACTCACTCACCCACTCACTCACCACTCACCCAGCCACTCACCCCTTTAATCACCCACTCACTCACCCACTTACCCACCCACTCACTCACCACTCACCCACCCACTCACCAACTTAATCATCCACTCACCCACCCACTCACTTACCACTCACCCAGCCACTCACCCACTTACCCACCCACTCACTCACTACTCACCCAGCCACTCACCCACTTAATCACCCACTCACTCACCCGCTCACTCACCCACCAACTCACTCACCTACTCCCTCCCTCACCCATTCACTCACCTACTTAATCACCCACTCACTCACCACTCACCCACCCACTCACCAACTTAATCATCCACTCACCCACCCACTCACTTACCACTCACCCAGCCACTCACCCACTTACCCACCCACTCACTCACTACTCACCCAGCCACTCACCCACTTAATCACCCACTCACTCACCCGCTCACTCACCCACCCACTCACTCACCTACTCCCTCCCTCACCCATTCACTCACCTACTTAATCACCCACTCACTCACACACTTACCCACTCACCCGCTCACCCAGCCACTCACCCACTCACTCACCCGCTCACCTACTCACTCACTCACTCACCCACTCACTCCCCCACTCACTCACCACTCACCCAGCCACTCACCCACTTAATCACCACCTCACTCACCCACTCACCCACCCACTCACTTACCATTCACCCAGCCAATCCCCCACTTAATCACCCACTCACGCATCGCTCACCCACTCACTCACCCATTCACTCACCCACTCACTACTCACCCACTTAATCACCCACTCACTCACCCACTTACCCACCCACTCACTCAACACTCACCCACCCACTCACCCCCTTACCCACCCACTCACTCACCCACTCACTCACCCACTCACTCACCCACTCACTCACTCGCTCACTCACCCACCCACTCACTCACCTACTCCCTCCCTCACCCACTCACTCATCCACTCACTCACCCACTTAATCACCCACTCACTCACCCACTTACCCACCCACTCACTCACCCGCTCACCCAGCCACTCACCCACTCACTCAACCACTCACTCACCCGCTCACCCACGCACTCACTCACACACTCATTCACCCACTCACTCACCCACTCACTCACCACTCACCCAGCCACTCACCCCTTTAATCACCCACTCACTCACCAAATTACCCACCCACTCACTCACCACTCACCCACCCACTCACCAACCTAATCATCCACTCACCCACCCACTCACTTACCACTCACCCAGCCACTCACCCACTTACCCACCCACTCACTCACTACTCACCCAGCCACTCACCCACTTAATCACCCACTCACCCACCCACTTACCCACCCACTCACCCACCACTCACCCAGCCACTCACCAACTTACTCACCCGCTCACCCACTCACTTATCCACTCACTCACCCACTCACTCACCCACTCACCCACTCACTCACCCACTCACTCACCCACTCACTCACTCGCTCACTCACCCACCCACTCACTCACCTACTCCCTCCCTCACCCACTCACTCATCCACTCACTCACCCACTTAATCACCCACTCACTCACCCACTTACCCACCCACTCACTCACCCGCTCACCCAGCCACTCACCCACTCACTCAACCACTCACTCACCTGCTAACCCACGCACTCACTCACCCACTCATTCACCCACTCACTCACCCACTCACTCACCACTCACCCAGCCACTCACCCCTTTAATCACCCACTCACTCACCAAATTACCCACCCACTCACTCACCACTCACCCACCCACTCACCAACCTAATCATCCACTCACCCACCCACTCACTTACCACTCACCCAGCCACTCACCCACTTACCCACCCACTCACTCACTACTCACCCAGCCACTCACCCACTTAATCACCCACTCACCCACCCACTTACCCACCCACTCACCCACCACTCACCCAGCCACTCACCAACTTACTCACCCGCTCACCCACTCACTTATCCACTCACTCACCCACTCACTCACCCACTCACCCACTCACTTACCCACTCACTCACCCATAGACTCCAGTGCATTCATAGAATACAATTCTGTTTCACTGTGTAGTCTGTTGTTTGACAGCACAAAAAGTCTGAATGCACGCCCTGACATTACTAACCAGACTGCGCTTTCAAAGTCGCACCTTCGCTAATTGAAGGCTGAACTTAACAGAACATGGGGACGCGTGGGCTAGTTGTAAAGGCTCATGGTTCACAATCCGCAGGTGCTGGATTTGATCTCCATCACATTACCAGCCGTTACCCCGGGGAAGCAAACCCTTAGAAAATGCAAGAGGAAGCAGACCCTTACATAAAATGTATGCTGAAGTCACCCGCTCACCCACTTAATCACCCACTCACTCACCCACTTACCCACCCACTCACTCACCACTCACCCAGCCACTCACCCACTTAATCACCACCTCACTCACCTACTCACCCACCCACTCACTTACCATTCACCCAGCCAATCCCCCACTTAATCACCCACTCACGCATCGCTCACCCACTCACTCACCCATTCACTCACCCACTCACTACTCACCCAGCCACTCACCCACTTAATCACCCACTCACTCACCCACTTACCCACCCACTCACTCAACACTCACCCACCCACTCACCCACTTACCCACCCACTCACTCACCCACTCACTCACCCACTCACTCACCCACTCACTCACCCACTCACTCACTCGCTCACTCACCCACCCACTCACTCACCTACTCCCTCCCTCACCCACTCACTCATCCACTCACTCGCCCACTTAATCACCCACTCACTCACCCACTTACCCACCCACTCACTCACCCGCTCACCCAGCCACTCACCCACTCACTCAACCACTCACTCACCCGCTCACCCACTCACTCACTCACCCACTCATTCACCCACTCACTCACCACTCACCCAGCCACTCACCCCTTTAATCACCCACTCACTCACCCACTTACCCACCCACTCACTCACCACTCACCCACCCACTCACCAACCTAATCATCCACTCACCCACCCACTCACTTACCACTCACCCAGCCACTCACCCACTTACCCACCCACTCACTCACTACTCACCCAGCCACTCACCCACTTAATCACCCACTCACCCACCCACTTACCCACCCACTCACTCACCACTCACCCAGCCACTCACCAACTTACTCACCCGCTCACCCACTCACTTATCCACTCACTCACCCACTCACTCACCCGCTCACTCACTCACTTACCCACTCACTCACCCACTCACTCACCCGCGTCATAGACTCCAGTGCATTCATAGAATACAATTCTGTTTCACTGTGTAGTCTGTTGTTTGACAGCACAAAAAGTCTGAATGCACGCCCTGACATTACTAACCAGACTGCGCTTTCAAAATCGCACCTTCGCTAATTGAAGGCTGAACTTAACAGAACATGGGGACGCGTGGGCTAGTGGTAAAGGCTCATGGTTCACAATCCGCAGGTGCTGGATTTGATCTCCATCACATTACCAGCCGTTACCCCGGGGAAGCAAACCCTTAGAAAATGCAAGAGGAAGCAGACCCTTACATAAAATGCATGCTGAAGTCGGATGCACTGGGCCGACAGGTGTAAAATAAAAATCACAGTGCAACGCACACCACCTTGGGGAATAGAGAAATGAGGTGGACGCAAACAATAAACAAAAACCAAAAAAACATCAATGCCTTGAAGTCAGTGGCGCTTCGCATTTTCATCTTAAATGTCGCTTCGTCGCTTACCTCTTATCTGTTTATGAGAGAGGGATGGATGTCCGTCCTCCCCTACAGTAGTACGAGTGTCATGCCAACAGGACAAAAAACACGCACGTCCAATCCAGAAAGAAAACTGGCCAATCATCATTGTGCTTGTTATGGATACCGCAACGTTTGCCATGACAACCACAACTGCCAGTCAAATCCTGCTAATCCCCAACCACCTCCCCCACCCTCTATGTTTGCCTGAAGTTGTTTGTTGGATCGTGTGGTCAGCCCCACGTGGACGTCGCGAGGGGCCTTACACGACCTGGGATTGACAGACAATGAGAACAGATACGGCGTTTGAGATAGACAGCGGAGTCCAGCTACATCACATTCACACAGCTTACAGAATAGGGCTTGGGTTCATCTCTTACCCGAGGTCTGCATGAAGTCAGCAAGTTAATAAGTTGGTTAACTAAGTGTCTGATGAAGTCAAGTTTGTGGACTACGGACATCAAGAAGTCAAGTTTGTGGACTACGGGCATCAAGAAGTCAAATTTGGGGACTACGGACATCAAGAAGTCAAGTTTGTGGACTACGGACATCAAGAAGTCAAGTTTGTGGAGTACGGACATCAAGAAGTCAAGCTAATTAATTAATGGTGCAGTGAAGGACAGTGGACCAAGGGCATTTTGGAAGTCAAGTTAGTGGACCAAAGACATAATGAGGTCAAGTTAATTATCCAAGCGTAATTGAAAGTCAAGTTAGTAGACCAAACCCCACATGAAGTCAAGTTAATGGAATAGGCCAATGGTGCCATGAAGTCACTAAAATCAACCAAGTGTCGCTTGAAGTCAAGTTAATTGACCAAGGTCCAAACGAAGTCAAGTTTAAGTACAAATGGCCGCATGAGGTCCAGCTAACGGAACACATTCCGTGTTCATCCTGATGTCATACTTGGTCAAGTTTGCTCGCTAGAGACGGGGAACTCTCGTTTAAGTGGATCCACTTATAGATGTCCTACAAGAGATTCACTCACCACAGGAGTATGTTAGTTGATGTCCTACAAGAGATTCACTCATCACAGGGGTATGTTAGTTGATGTCCTACAAGAGATTCACTCACCACAGGGGTATGTTAGTTGATGTCCTACAAGAGATTCACTCACCACAGGGGTATGTTAGTTGATGTCCTACAAGAGATTCACTCACCACAGGAGTATGTTAGTTGATGTCCTACAAGAGATTCACTCACCACAGGGGTATGTTAGTTGATGTCCTACAAGAGATTGACTCACCACAGGGGTATGTTAGTTGGAGTCCTATAACAGTTTCACTCACCGCAGGGGTATGTTAGTTGATGTCCAATAACAGATTCACTCACCACAGGGGTATGTTAATTGATGTCCTACAAGAGATTCACTCATTACAGGAGAATGTTAGTTGATGTCCTATAACAGATTCACTCACCGCAGGGGTATGTTAGTTGATGTCCAATAACAGATTCACTCACCACAGGGGTATGTTAATTGATGTCCTACAAGAGATTGACTCACCACAGGGGTATGTCAGTTGTGTGCCAATACTGGAACCAATAAAAATATAGTGCGTAGCAGAAATACAAGTAAATACTTCTTCTTATTCTTTTTCCTCTTCTTCTTCTTTTTTATTCTACTTTTTTTCGTCTTTCTTCTTCTTATTCTTTTTCCTCTTCTTCTTCTTTTTTATTCTACTTTTTTTCGTCTTTCTTTTCTTCTTCTTCTTTTTCTTCTTTCTTTTCTTTTTCCTTCTTCTTCTTCTTCTTCTTTTTCTTCTTCCTTTTCTTCTTCTTCTTCTACTTCTTCTTCTTCTTCTTCTGTAAATGTTACATCATATTTATTGTGTCATTAATATTTCAGATATCGTAACGACCTTTGAAGAACTGATGAAATGTTTAGTTCTGATGGATGGTCTTCACAATCAGGATTTAGCTTCCAAACGCCCAGAGCTAATCGGTTGTATGCGATGATCAACAGCAACCTATACAGCACAGAGGGGATTTGCATTTTCTAATATTTGATATTCAGTTATTTGATGACGACAAGGTGTGATGGTTTATTGGACAAGAAAGAAGTTGTATTTATTTCTGAACCATCTTCATATTTTACGATTCATTCTTACTAATTAAGTTTCAGGATAACGGCTTGCAGGCTTGTGTATAATTCCTGGATAGTATGGTCATTTGTAGAATTTATATACTTTTCGAAAAGTGTATTTAAACGAAATATTGTTTAACGGGTATTCTAAACGCAGGATTTATTTTCGGAAAGATGTGTTGAAGGATGACTTCTATATTTGTTTCCAAGATTTACAGACCAGAAGAGCTATTTTCTGACACGTGAGCTGTCATGTGACCAGTCGGATTCATATTATTTTCAGCCAATCCACTATGAGGCATCCTAATTTATGCAGCTTACTGCGCATGTTACTTGTGGTGCTGCTATGCGCAGAAAGATGCGTGGCTGTCAAGTGGCTGTAAGTATTATTACCATGCATATTTGTCTATGTCCAGACCAATAATATGTATGTCTATGTATGTCATTGCAGTCTATGAATGATAAGTTCACAACAGCCTACTGAAACCTGGTATCAAACTTTGATCTAACAGATAGGGATGTCTCACAGGACACAGCCAGAGCATGAACAACCAACACCCGACTAGGTTCATCGGGGTCTTGTATCATCACCATTGGCTATTCGATGCGATGAGGTGGCGCAGTGGTTAGTAGAATGGTTTTCTATTCGAGCGACCAGGGTTCAAGCAACAGTTGGTGTGGAAGTTTTCCGATCGCAAACGGTGCTGGGGTCGACCCAGCCTTTAAAAAAAAACGTTGTACAAGAATAATCTGTGAGAGTAAAGATGGCCGGGGTGATGTAGATCATGTGACCCCTAGTGGGCTGTTGGTCAGGACAAATTTGGACCTATTCTTTAAACTTATCTGCTTTCATAGTATCCTCACCTATGGGTGTATTTGGAATGCATGGCTTTCGGCTCTTCAAGACGTTGCCTGGTTACTGAAAGTCATACAAGTTGTGTTTATGGTGTGACTATATTCAAATACAAATTCAAAGTTAGGAAATAGATTCACCTTTGGTAACCAAGACTGACTAGGCTAAAATCAAACATAAATAGATGATGTTATTCTTATTCTTTGTCGCTTGTTCTCTCACTCCCTCTACCAAGCCCTGGACGTTCTCTCACTCCCTCTACTAAGCCCTGGGCGTTCTCAATCTCCCGCTACCAAACCCTGAACGTTCTCAAACTCCCTCTACCAAGCCCTGAACGTTCTCTCACTCCCTCTACCAAGCCCTGAACGTTCTCTCACTCCCTCTACCAAGCCCTGAACGTTCTCTCACTCCCTCTACCAAGCCCTGAACGTTCTCAAACTCCCTCTACTAAGCCCTGGACGTTCTCAATCTCCCGCTACCAAACCCTGAACGTTCTCAAACTCCCTCTACCAAGCCCTGAACGTTCTCAGACTCCCTCTACCAAGCCCTGAACGTTTTCAAACTCCCTCTACCAAGCCCTGAACGGTCTCAAACTCCCACTACCAAGCCCTGAACGGTCTCAAACTCCCTCTTCCAAGCCCATGGAAAGAGCTCTGAAAGTAGCAGGATGTAGTCAGGAGAACGAAATTCGCTGTGTCGCTAGTTTACAGCGTGACTGCGATATTTGCAACTTATGGTTCGTCACATCCGACTTCATATGGAAATGTATTCAAAAACATCTTTGGTAAACAAAGTTCCCGAAGCTAAGAACAAGCAGAAATAAATCCAAGAACATCGTTAGTAAACAAAGTTCCCGAAGCTAAGAACAAGCAGAAATAGATCCAAGAACATCGTTAGTAAACAAAGTTCCCGAAGCTAAGAACAAGCAGAAATAAATCCAAGAACATCGTTAGTAAACAAAGTTCCCGAAGCTAAGAACAAGCAGAAATAGATCCAAGAACATCGTTAGTAAACAAAGTTCCCGAAGCTAAGAACAAGCAGAAATAGATCCAAGAACATCGTTAGTAAACAAAGTTCCCGAAGCTAAGAACAAGCAGAAATAAATCCAAGAACATCGTTAGTAAACAAAGTTCCCGAAGCTAAGAACAAGCAGAAATAGATCCAAGAACATCGTTAGTAAACAAAGTTCCCGAAGCTAAGAACAAGCAGAAATAGATCCAAGAACATCGTTAGTAAACAAAGTTCCCGAAGCTAAGAACAAGCAGAAATAGATCCAAGAACATCGTTAGTAAACAAAGTTCCCGAAGCTAAGAACAAGCAGAAATAAATCCAAGAACATCGTTAGTAAACAAAGTTCCCGAAGCTAAGAACAAGCAGAAATAGATCCAAGAACATCGTTAGTAAACAAAGTTCCCGAAGCTAAGAACAAGCAGAAATAAATCCAAGAACATCGTTAGTAAACAAAGTTCCCGAAGCTAAGAACAAGCAGAAATAGATCCAAGAACATCGTTAGTAAACAAAGTTCCCGAAGCTAAGAACAAGCAGAAATAGATCCAAGAACATCGTTAGTAAACAAAGTTCCCGAAGCTAAGAACAAGCAGAAATAAATCCAAGAACATCGTTAGTAAACAAAGTTCCCGAAGCTAAGAACAAGCAGAAATAGATCCAAGAACATCGTTAGTAAACAAAGTTCCCGAAGCTAAGAACAAGCAGAAATAGATCCAAGAACATCGTTAGTAAACAAAGTTCCCGAAGCTAAGAACAAGCAGAAATAGATCCAAGAACATCGTTAGTAAACAAAGTTCCCGAAGCTAAGAACAAGCAGAAATAGATCCAAGAACATCGTTAGTAAACAAAGTTCCCGAAGCTAAGAACAAGCAGAAATAGATCCAAGAACATCGTTAGTAAACAAAGTTCCCGAAGCTAAGAACAAGCAGAAATAGATCCAAGAACATCGTTAGTAAACAAAGTTCCCGAAGTTAAGAACAAGCAGAAATAGATCCAAGAACATCGTTAGTAAACAAAGTTCCCGAAGCTAAGAACAAGCAGAAATAGATCCAAGAACATCGTTAGTAAACAAAGTTCCCGAAGCTAAGAACAAGCAGAAATAGATCCAAGAACATCGTTAGTAAACAAAGTTCCCGAAGCTAAGAACAAGCAGAAATAGATCCAAGAACATCGTTAGTAAACAAAGTTCCCGAAGCTAAGAACAAGCAGAAATAGATCCAAGAACATCGTTAGTAAACAAAGTTCCCGAAGCTAAGAACAAGCAGAAATAGATCCAAGAACATCGTTAGTAAACAAAGTTCCCGAAGCTAAGAACAAGCAGAAATAGATCAAAGAACATCGTTAGTAAACAAAGTTCCCGAAGCTAAGAACAAGCAGAAATAGATCCAAGAACATCGTTAGTAAACAAAGTTCCCGAAGCTAAGAACAAGCAGAAATAGATCCAAGAACATCGTTAGTAAACAAAGTTCCCGAAGCTAAGAACAAGCAGAAATAGATCCAAGAACATCGTTAGTAAACAAAGTTCCCGAAGCTAAGAACAAGCAGAAATAGATCCAAGAACATCGTTAGTAAACAAAGTTCCCGAAGCTAAGAACAAGCAGAAATAGATCCAAGAACATCGTTAGTAAACAAAGTTCCCGAAGCTAAGAACAAGCAGAAATAGATCCAAGAACATCGTTAGTAAACAAAGTTCCCGAAGCTAAGAACAAGCAGAATTAGATCCAAGAACATCGTTAGTAAACAAAGTTCCCGAAGCTAAGAACAAGCAGAAATAGATCCAAGAACATCGTTAGTAAACAAAGTTCCCGAAGCTAAGAACAAGCAGAAATAGATCCAAGAACATCGTTAGTAAACAAAGTTCCCGAAGCTAAGAACAAGCAGAAATAGATCCAAGAACATCGTTAGTAAACAAAGTTCCCGAAGCTAAGAACAAGCAGAAATAGATCCAAGAACATCGTTAGTAAACAAAGTTCCCGAAGCTAAGAACAAGCAGAAATAGATCCAAGAACATCGTTAGTAAACAAAGTTCCCGAAGCTAAGAACAAGCAGAAATAGATCCAAGAACATCGTTAGTAAACAAAGTTCCCGAAGCTAAGAACAAGCAGAAATAGATCCAAGAACATCGTTAGTAAACAAAGTTCCCGAAGCTAAGAACAAGCAGAAATAGATCCAAGAACATCGTTAGTAAACAAAGTTCCCGAAGCTAAGAACAAGCAGAAATAGATCCAAGAACATCGTTAGTAAACAAAGTTCCCGAAGCTAAGAACAAGCAGAAATAGATCCAAGAACATCGTTAGTAAACAAAGTTCCCGAAGCTAAGAACAAGCAGAAATAGATCCAAGAACATCGTTAGTAAACAAAGTTCCCGAAGCTAAGAACAAGCAGAAATAGATCCAAGAACATCGTTAGTAAACAAAGTTCCCGAAGCTAAGAACAAGCAGAAATAGATCCAAGAACATCGTTAGTAAACAAAGTTCCCGAAGCTAAGAACAACTTAACGTAAACTTAACGTCTTTATACTGGTTTAGAAGACCCTGCAGAGTCTGTTTACAACCAGTTACATTTACATCACCTTGCTCTAAAATCTATGCGCATCCAGTTTTTTTATAAACGCATTAACTGTCCCTGCCTCCACCACCTCCCCTGGCAATGCATTCCAAGCAGACACCACTCTCTGACTAAAAAAATATTTCCTAATATCTAACCTGGACCTCTCTTTAATCAGCTTGTAGCTATGCCCTCGTGTTATTGTAGGTGGCTGTATTTTAAAAAACTTGTTATAGTCTAATTTATCGATTCCTCTGATCATCTTATAAACCTGTATTAAGTCACCACGAATTCTTCTCTCTTCGAGACACTGTAGGCCCGTTTTTCTGAGTCGTTCCTCATAACTGTAATTCTGGAATCCAACTATCATCTTTGTCGCTCTTTTTTGTATTCTTTCTAGCATGTTTATGTCCCCTCTATGATAAGGACTCCACACCTGTACACAGTACTCCAATCTAGGTCTAACTAAAGCTTTATACAGTTTGACGATCACTTCCTTGCTCCTATGTTTAATATTTCTTTTAATCATACCTAACATTGCATTTGCCTTTTTCACTGCTACCTTAACTTGCTCACTCACCTTTCCTGTATGATCTATTATAACCCCTAGGTCCCTTTCCTTATCTATCTTTCTAATATTGTTTTCTCCCATTCTGTATTTATGTTCCATATTGGATCTACCCATGTGGATGACTGTACATTTATCTACATTAAACTCCATTTGCCAGCTTACAGACCATTCTCGAATTTTATCTAAATCCGACATCAATATATCCACTTCCGCTTTAGATGAGACACTACTGCATAGTTTTGTGTCATCAGCAAATTTTGCAATCATGGATCTCATATCAATGTCCAAATCATTTATATATATCAAGAACAAAATTGGTCCCAAAACCGAGCCCTGTGGCACACCACTTTTCACTTCACTCCACTCAGAGTACTCCTTATTTATGCCCACCCTCTGCCTTCTTCCTGTTAACCAATTTTCAATCCATTTGGCAACTTCGCCACCTATTCCATGTGATTTTAACTTTCGAAATAATCTTTGATGAGGTACTCTATCAAAGGCCTTTGCAAAGTCTAGATAAATAACATCCACTGGCTCCCCTTTATCTATGATTTTAGTAACCTCCTCCATGAATTCTAATAGATTTGTTAAGCATGATCTCCCTCTAGTAAACCCATGCTGACTATTTCTAATTAGATTAAATTTTTCTAAATGCATTACAATGTTTTCTTTGATTATTGACTCTAACAATTTACAGACTATGCTCATTAAACTCACCGGTCTATAATTTGCCGGATCTGATTTTTTGCCTTTTTTGAATAAGGGGATCACTCCTGCATCTTTCCAATCCCGTGGAACAATCCCTTTTGTAAGTGATTGAGAACATAATATAGCCAATGGTTTTGCTAGTTGGTTTCTAATTTCATACAGCAATTTTGGGTGAATACCATCTTGACCTGGACATTTATTCACTTTCAACCCCTCCAATTTTTTAAAAACCATTTCCTCTGTAATACAGATTGATCTTAATCCCGCTGTATCCATGTCTCTTTGAAAAATATCTATAGGCTCTGGGATCTCGGAGCAGTCCTCCTTTGTGAAGACTGTGCCAAAGTACTGATTAAGCAGATTAGCAGCCTCCCTATTCTCACTTATTATTTTCCCTGTACTGTCTATGAGAGGGCCTACTTTGTCTTTCGTTCTTTGTTTATTTCTAACATAAGAAAAGAAGCTTTTACTGTCAGTCTTGATCCTCTGAGCAAGTTTTTTTTCAAAGTCTATTTTTGCTGTTTTATTCGCTTTCTGAGATATGTTCTGCTTGTCCAAATATTTTACATATGTTTCTTTTGATTTACCTGCCTCTATATATTTTTGCCATGCTTTATTTTTTGCTCTTCTACATTTCACTACAAATCTAGTTATCCACTTTTTACGCTTGGGGTTTACCTCCCTACATGGAACACATTCCTCTTTTAGCGTTTCTAGAACTGTTTTAAAACTTTCCCACTCCTGTTCAACATCTGTTCCTACAATAATATCTTTCCAGATTATGTGGTTCGCTGCCTCTTTCATCCTCTTAACATCTGTCTTAGAGTAGTCGTATGTTCGCGTGTTTATGTTTACTTCTTTCCCTGCAATAAGATCCCAACGGATGATTTGATGGTCACTTGAGCCAAACAGTTCCCCAACGGTAACGTTTTCAATCATATTTTCCTCTGTGGTAAAAACTAGGTCGAGTATGTTTTTGCCTCTGGTGGCTGCTTCTACATGTTGAATTAAAAAATTGTCAGTTATGCACGTAACAAAAGGTTTTGACTCTACAAGTGCTTCTGCCATATCCCATTTTATTTCTGGATAGTTGAAATCTCCCATTAATAATAATTTCCCTTTACTTGCCTTTGCTATGCTACTAATCAGCTCCTCATCTTCCTCTTTTTGACTTGATGGACATCTATAGCACACTCCAATCACTGTTTTTTCACCCCCACTTTCTATTTCTCCCCATACACTTTCATTTTTGTTACCACATGATAAATAATCTTTGATCGTTATATTAACAGAATTTATACAGTATAATAAAACGCCACCTCCCTTAGTCTTGTCTCCAATTATCCTATCGTTCCTTAACATTGTATATCCCTCAATTTCAAGTTCACTATCTGCAATCTCCTCATATGTCCATGATTCTGTTAACCCTATTATATCTGGTTTTTCTTCTTCTACATACAGTTCCAATTCTTCTCTTTTATTTACTATGCTTCTCACATTTGCATAAAAACATTTTAGTTTGTAATGTTGTTGGTTTTCCTCTTTTTGCTTCTGCTTTATCATTTTAGTGTTTGCTTTTCTACTATGTATTTCACACTTCCCTGACACCAAATTACCCCTTTGACTACATCCTCTATAGCACCCTATTGTAGGCCTATCTTTAGTCTCATACTTCATAGGCCTAACTAGTTTAAATTTCTAACACAATGATAGAACATATACTTTGCTACAACATGCTGTCCTATCTCATTTAGATGTAAACCTCCCCTATCTAACATTTTACTTTTGTCTACTTTAACCTCAATAAATTCCATTCCCATGTCCGCACACATCACCTGTAACCTAAGGTTGATACCTATTATTTTGCTATCTAGATAGTCAACAGAAATAGATCCAAGAACATCGTTAGTAAACAAAATTCCCGAAGCTAAGAACAAGCAGAAATAGATCCAAGAACATCGTTAGTAAACAAAGACAGAAAAGACCGAAAGGACAAGTACATGTTAAGCTCTCTGAAAACATACACATTAGAGAACAGAAGAGAGAGAGATAGACACAGAGAGAGGGAGAGATAAACAGAGAGAGAGAGAGAGAGTAAAGCTAATACACAATATATAATCGAGCTATGAATCGTCTGCTAACGAATGTACCTCGCTGCAATGATAAAAAAAAAGGTTAGGCGATTCGACTAACTAGCCAATCCTAGTTCAGTTGAATAGTCTTTTCTTCTTTTTCCAGTCTAGGGCCCCGGGGTTCATGCGGGGAAGAAAACCCGCTTTTAATGAACATAGTTAAGGCCCATCACAAAGCGATGATGGTCACAACATGAGACGGTTTTCTCTTAATAAAGTGATATGGGCCGTATCTGGATTATAGTGAGGGAGTATTTGCGCTGGTCATCAATCTGACTCTTATACCGAGTTACCTTGGATCAGTGGCAAGACTATTGGTCGAGACGACTGGAGGTAACTTTGGATACAGGCACTCTGGTCTTACCTCCCTACATACTTTCTTGATACGCCCCTGCTCTTCAACATATTTAGAATCCAACCATAATTGATCATTCAATGAATTGTGTATGTCCCAGTAGACGACAGCTACTTCCAAATGATACCATCTTAGCCTGCCATAACTGTCTCTGCCACCTGGTTTTCACCTAACACGGGCTCTCGACTTCAGGATGGAATTTCTGACACTCGCTATCGTGCACAGTGTACACCCCACCCCACCCCGCCTTGACACAGTGTACACCCCACCCCACCCCGCCTTGACACAGTGTACACCCCACCCCACCCCGCCTTGACACAGTGTACACCCCACCCCACCCCACCCCACCTTCACAGACGGAAAAAACCCAAGAAGTATCTGACACAGGCGAAGAAAGAACAAAAATAGGAAAATAATGATTCAAGAAAAAAATGAGTCTGAAAGACAGGGCAGGGGAGTGGAACCCGCTCCTAATTTATCTCAATATATTTAATGAGATGTCTTGAAGCTTGCTTCCAAATACTTGTGGTCTATGGAAGCCTGTTTTACCAGCTTTTTCGTGTAGTGTAATATGTGACGATGCAGGTTTGATAGATTTCCGTTAGGTTTGGTATTGTAAGGGCAGTTATTCAGCCACAAGCCCGCGATATTTACGCCGTCGTGCACTATTCTCTTGTCAATATGGCTCCTTGTGGCGTATAGAGTCACCACTTTGGGTGGCCTCCATTCAAGAAGTCTGCATCCAACCACTTTATATGCTCTTGCAGTGGTATTCCCTGTTGGGGTCAGACTGCTGAAATGTTGAGCAATTGCATTACAACCAGGAGGGCCCATACACACCTTCAAAATGGCCGGCCAATGAGAGGAGTCACCGTAATCTTAATCTGTTAAGTTACGACAGAAGAGCTTAGAACAAGTACTCTTTACAACTTGTAGTGGTAGATGCTATAACAATCTGTTAGATGAGGATGTTGCTATCCTTACGCACAGCTCTCTTAAGTGACCTTTAACACCATGCATAAACATGCAATGGATATTCCGTTCTGCCAAGCAAAGTGTCCAAATACACACGCCAGGATTTGTGGGAAAAGTTGTTTGTACATAGATTTGTGGGAAATGTTGTTTGTACATAGATTTGTGGGAAATGTTGTTTGTACATACATTTGTGTGAAATGTTGTTTGTATATAGATTTGTGGGAAATGTTTTACATAGATTTGTGGAAAATGTTTTACATAGATTTGTGGGAAATGTTTTACATAAGTTTGTGGGAAATGTTTTACATAGATTTGTGGGAAATGTTTGACATAGATTTGTGGGAAATGTTTGACATAGATTTGTGGGAAATGTTTTACATAGATTTGTGGAAAATGTTTTACATAGATTTGTGGGAAATGTTTTACATAAGTTTGTGGGAAATGTTTTACATAGATTTGTGGGAAATGTTTGACATAGATTTGTGGGAAATGTTTGACATAGATTTGTGGGAAATGTTTTACATAGATTTGTGGGAAATGTTTTACATAAGTTTATTTGAAAAGTTTTACATAGATCTGTGTGAAATGTTTTACATAGATTTGTGTGAAATGTTTTACATAGATTTGTGTGAAATGTTTTACATAGATTTGTGTTAAATGATGTTTTACATAGAATTGTGTGAAATGATGTTTGTACATATATTTATATTACATCATGTTTTACATAGGTTTGTGTTAAATCATGTTTACATAGATGTGTGTGAAATTATGTTTTACATAGATTTATGTGAAATGTTTATACATAGATTTGTGTTATGTTTATTGATATTTTTGCTTTACTCTGGGCTTGTTGTTGCTAGTTGTGTATTATTATTCACACCAAGAAGTCAGCAACGATAGAGAATCAACCATAAAATCAATGTATTCAATAATAGTCAGTGAAATCAGGAATTAGAAAGTGCTACCAATTTGGGGAACAACACCAATAAGATGACGAACCGAACCAAAACAGTTACATGCCAGTTTTAACAAAGTCATATATGACTGGGATTTCCGTCGTCTCGTAAACAGCCCTACAACATTTTCCTCGGACAACAACAATCAGGCTGGTTTAGACTTGGACTGTTCAACACTTGGACTGTTCAACACTCGGTCTGTTTGACAGTCAGACCTTTCAACACTCAGTCGTTCAACACTCATGCAAAGTCAGTGAATAATACACAATGAAGCGTGGATGAGTTGCCTCGGCGGGGCAACTGCTCTAAGCCAACGTGACAATCACAAATGTTTCGTTTGAAAATAATGTTGCCAGACATAAGAACCGAAAATAATGTTGCCAGAAATTAGAACGGAAAATAATATTTCCAGAAGCTAGAACAGAAAATAATGTTGTCAGAAATTAGAACAGAAAATAGTGTTGTCAGAAATAAGACAGTTGATGACTGTTTTGATTGTTGGTGAGTTGCTGGGGTGTCGCAAACAGTTTCAGATGTGGACTATTGTAGTCATCACCGTAAAGATGTCTCTAACACGCGTACAATCTTCCCCTAAGATCGTTGAAATATCTAAAATATCTAAAATATCTAAAATATCAAACATTTCCAAAATATCCATATTATCTAGGAACAGGTATTGGTATTTTGAATGTAAATGGTAGACCAGTGACAGTGATCTTCTCTAGCAATAATGTAAATGGTAGACCAGTGACAGTGATCTTCTCTAGCAATAATGTACCTGACAGGACACGCCCTCCTCGTCCATTACCCAGACTCGACACGTCTAAGTCTGCATGTATGTAAAAGGGTACCTGAAGTGTATCCATATTAGGCATGGCATCACATGGCTAGCTCCAGGCCATACTGTCTCAAGGCAGCCGATTAGAGTGGAGGATGTCACCCCACATCATGGCAGGGTATTTGGGAGCTGACGGTCACCACATATAAAAGCAGCGAGGGAGGGAGCTGGTGGTCCATAAATATACACCCCCCCCCCCCCAACCCCCATTTCCCGGCTTCTGACACTTGGTACAATCACATCTTTAACACTTTCCCACCGATGGCAGTGTCTGCTAGTGAACTAAGTTGTCCTCGATGTGATCTACTTTAAATTGACATCGAATATTGTTACAGAACATCGAATACTGTTACAGGACATCGAATATTGTTACAGGACATCGAATATTGTTACAGGACATCGAATACTGTTACAGGACATCGAATATTGTTACAGGACATCGAATATTGTTACAGGACATCGGATACTGTTACAGGACATCGAATACTGTTACAGGACATCGAATATTGTTACAGGACATCGGATACTGTTACAGGACATCGAATACTGTTACAGGACGTCGAATACTGTTACAGGACATCGAATACTGTTACAGGAAATCGAATATTGTTACAGGACATCGAATACTGTTACAGGACATCGAATATTGTTACAGGTCATCGAATACTGTTACAGGACATCGAATACTGTTACAGGACATCGAATATTGTTACATAAATATGGAATATTGTTACATAAATATGGAATATTGTTACATAAATATGGAATAGTGTTACATAAATATGGAATATTGTTACATAAATATGGAATATTGTTACAGGACATCGAATACTGTTACATAAATATGGAATATTGTTACATAAATATGGAATATTGGTACATAAATATGGAATATTGTTACATAGATATGGAATACTGTTACATAAATATGGAATACTGTTACATAAATATGGAATACTGTTACAGGACATCGAATATTGTTACAGGACATCGAATATTGTTACAAGAATATTGACAAGTTATAATTGACTGTTCTTTTTTAAAGTGGAGCCTCTAATGTTGATGAGGAATGTGGATGTATCTAACACAGTTGTTGGCACACACATTCATTGTTGGCACACACATTCATTGTTGGCACACACATTCAGTGTTGGCACATACATTCAGTATTGGCACATACATTCAGTTTTGGAGACTCACTGGAAGCGAGGACATATCTACCAATTCTCTGGCCATGCCAGAGCTCATTGGCTGTCAGCTTCCAGAGCTGCTATCATGGGATGGGAGAGGCTGGTGTTGGTTGGTTAGTTTCATGTGATGATCACTTCTTGCTCTTCGCCTCGCGCGTGTCACACCCCCGGCGCCCCCTCCTCCATATCATCACCCTGACCCGCGTGGATCACTGATGTAACGGGTAACCTGGGAAACTTATTTTTACAAGGACAGAACATTTTGTCAGGGGAAGTGATTTGTTTTCTTTCTCGCTGCCTTGTCTTCTTTTAAAGTAAGTCTGGTGCTCTTTTATCGCCGGATAGACTGGATTGAGCAACTATGAACATCGGCTAATGTTGAAAGCCAGAAGCAGAAATGGTTGACAGCCAATCCTAATTATTTCAGACCTGCTCAATTACCCGTCTCGTGTGTTAGGCGACCTACCAAAGGGCGAGAACCGGCGAGAACAGAGGGTTTAACATGGCTAGGGTTCGAATCTTGTTCTGCCTATTATTATTCCCTCACTGTACACTTTCAGATGTTGTCCCTCACTGTACGCTTTCAGATGGTGTCCCTCACTGTACACTTTCAAACAGTTTCCTGTTGTACGGTTTCAGACGTCAACTTGAACTAGAAAGCAGCTTCCAGCATGTATATTCTCGTATCTCTATAGGACTGATCCATGGCCATCTAGCACATTAATTTCTCAAATGGCAGATTTTTAGTTACAACTCTTCATACCGACATCACTTATTGCTTTGCTGAGACTTTGTTTGTAGAGACAACTGTAGAGATAGTCTAGTAATACAGTTTGTTTGTAGAGACAACTGTAGAGATAGTCTAGTAATACAGTTTGTTTGTAGAGACAACTGTAGAGATAGTCTAGTAATACAGTTTGTTTGTAGAGACAACTGTAGAGATAGTCTAGTAATAAAGCGTTGGACAAATTCGAATGTCAAAGTGATTTATCAAAACGAAGCTATGGTCAGTCTGAGCTTTTTAGTATCTCAGCGCCTGTCACACACTACCTGTCACACACTACCTGTCGCACACCACCTGTCAGACACCACTTGTCACACACCACCTGTCACACACCACATGTCCCACACTACCTGTCACACACCACTTGTCACACACCACCTGTCCCGTACCACCTGTCAGACATCACCTGTCAGGCACCTGTACTACATGTCAGTCAGATGTACTACATGTCAGTCAGATGTACTACACGTCAGTCAGATGTACTACACGTCAGTCAGAATTAGGACACGTCAGTAAAAAGTAGGACACGTCAGTCAGAAGTAGAACACGTCAGTCAGAAGTAGGACAAGTCAGTCAGAAGTAGGACAAGTTAGTCAGAAGTAGGACACGTTAGTCAGAAGTAGGACACGTCAGTCAGAAGTAGAACACGTCAGTCAGAAGCAACTCTCAATCTGGCCGTCCAAAAATGCTGTACCCGGTCGAAGGCTAACTTGTTTCAATCCCTCTTAAAATACATTCAACATTGATCACATGACGAGCCCAGGACATATTTGGGTTGCCTCTCGGCTTAGGCACATCGAGAGACGCAGAATTATTCCAGCTAATCCACACTGCTAAGAGCTGCAAAAATGTCCCATGTTTATTGCACAGATTCACCTCTGTCTAGCAGACAACTTAAAACTCCATGCTTTCTACAAAAATATGTTATCCACGTAATGTCTCCTATTGCTATTTGTTGTCATTGTTAGTTAGTAAATCCGCTTGTGTGCCCGCCAATGTCTATCCAAAAACTGCAAACAGCCCTATAGGGTCGCTTATCTGCGTGTTTTGTTTACGCTTGCTTTGTTTCGTTTCATTTCTTGCTGTAGAGCACTTAAAGCGCCAGAGTAGAGTCGTTGTGTAACATAAGAGAATGATGCATACTCTGGTCACACCTCTTTAGTGTATTCAGCGGATGAGTCCTAGGGAGTGTCTGAGAGAAGGGAGATAAGCAGTCGCGAGGAGTGTCTGAGAGAAGGGAGATAAGCAGTCGCGAGGAGTGTCTGAGAGAAGGGAGATAAACAGTCGCGAGGAGTGTCTGAGAGAAGGGAGATAAGCAGTCGCGAGGAGTGTCTGAGAGAAGGGAGATAAGCAGTCGCGAGGAGTGTCTGAGAGAAGGGAGATAAACAGTCGCGAGGAGTGTCTGAGAGAAGGGAGATAAACAGTCGCGAGGAGTGTCTGAGAGAAGGGAGATAAACAGTCGCGAGGAGTGTCTGAGAGAAGGGAGATAAACAGTCGCGAGGAGTGTCTGAGAGAAGGGAGATAAACAGTCGCGAGGAGTGTCTGAGAGAAGGGAGATAAACAGTCGCGAGGAGTGTCTGAGAGAAGGGAGATAAACAGTCGCGAGGAGTGTCTGAGAGAAGGGAGATAAACAGTCGCGAGGAGTGTCTGAGAGAAGGGAGAAACATTATCGGGAGGAGGTTCTGAGAGAAGGGAGAAAAACAGTTGTGAGGAGTGTCTGAGAGAAGGGAGAAAATAATCGGGAGGAGGTTCTGAGAGAAGGGAGAAAAATAATCGCGAGGAGTGTCTGAGAGAAGGGAGAAAAACAGTTGTGAGGAGTGTCTGAGAGAAGGGAGAAAAATAATCGCGAGGAGTGTCTGAGAATGGCCAACTGGATGGACTGAAGAAGTCGGATGGCATGGTCAACGAGATGACCGAAGAAGTCGGATGGCATGGCCAACTGGATGAGTAAACCTAGAACAATCTAAAGTCTGCTCATATTCATATGACTTACTTCTAACGATAATGATCTCCACATCTGTACTATGACCACTCAACCTACTAGCTATCCTGCACACCGTAGACAATCGTTATTATGACGAATAGCAGCCTTATCTCCCTTAGACCATCTTACCTCCCCTCACACATCTAACGCATCCCTTCACAAACAAACAAATAGAAATAATGTCTCCGCATAACTTGACATGACCGCATCAATGAGAGTCTAATCTATTTTAGCTCTACTGTCGGTGGGCTTTGGCACTTAGTCGGAAGATTCCCCTGGTTATAAATCCGGCTCTATCCTTTATCATAATCTAGTTGTTTCTATCCCTAATGTGGTAGCGCTATGCTATCCTCCATTCTATTCTTTCACTCACAACAAGAACAGGGA
This sequence comes from Ariolimax columbianus, assembly GCA_036924085.1. Lineage (NCBI taxonomy): Eukaryota > Metazoa > Mollusca > Gastropoda > Stylommatophora > Arionidae > Ariolimax > Ariolimax columbianus. Next base: position 24,664,850 of record JAVGWX010000021.1, on the reverse strand, counting down.
ATGAACACTAAAACGTTTGTGTATAATACAAACAAGGTCGTTCATTTATTACGAGACTAGTCATTTACAACACGGTCAAAACAACTAAATATAACTCAATCTTTGTGACACAGAGTTTATGAGCGTGAGCTAAGTGGAACTCTTAATCTAATGTGACGGGTCGGTCTTTGTCTTATACTTCTGATTATACACAGATTCCACTTTAGACTCAGCTTATTCTAGACTGATTAACTAGTTGCTTTGTGGTGGCGTGGTGTCCTGCGGCAGTTGGTGATGAAGTTGATATCTGGCGGTCGTCGTCCTGCACTGTGCAATAATATCTTCTTATTAGCTAACTACGACCTGCCTGACGTCCATACGATCAGTCCCCACCTCAACGGATCATCAAGAACTGATGTCTGTGGTATTTTCACTGCAAGTTGATCCCCACAGTTTGTTGTTGATCTGAGCAGGCACAAGCATTGCACCTGAGAGGCTAACAACTGCCTTTCTCTTCCCCTCTCTTCTCGGGTCGTGCATCCCAGGTGTTTCCTTTATCGTGCTCTTGTCGTTCTGAACCTGTTACTCGAAGTGAGCAGGTTTGTCGTTCGTGTCGCTGTGCTTGGCTCACGTCCCTTCAACTCGGCAATAGTGCAATGCCCATGGAACGTACATTGGTAAACCTTCTTCTAGCTCTGCCTTCTTTCAGTTTTTCTCTCTGTTTTATTGAATTTTTAGCTCCGCGTCAAACAAAATGGCGGTGGTCAATTTCTACCACTGTCCCTTCCTCGTTCCCCTGCGAGTCGCACAAATCACTTCTGTGCCTGGAACCCTTGTCAATTTGATGTTCCTCCCACTAAAGCTATTTCGCTTGCTGACGTTTCGTGTCATCCTTGTCAATCATCCAGAGCCAGTTAATGAATGCCATGGGCTGTCCTAACCGTTTCGTGCAGCGTTTCTAGCCCCTGACGTTCTGTCAACTTCTATCTTTTCGTGCAATGGGGTGTGACCCCTGATGTTCGTCTACACCTGTTTCTGTAATGGGGTACTACACAGCCTTCTGTCAGCGTACATGGCTTCGACCAGTTTTGGATGTCATGCCTACACCTGTGTTTCTGTTATGGGGTCATGCACACCCGTCTTATAACGAACGTGACTTGAACCTGTTTTTGGACTCACTGACCCTCGACAGATGATTACAGTAGTCATACGATTGGTGTTGTAAAGGTGAGATTTAGTGCAGGCTCATGAATTCCCCCACATTCTGAAACCACTTAAGTATTGCCAGGATACTCTGCAGACCACAACTTATACAGTTAACCTAATGCACTCAGTGCATGGGGTAGCCTTCCTTCCATATCTGATTGCAATCTCTCCTGCATCACTTGTTATATTGCCTTAAACTCAACCTTCGTTCACTTATGTCGCTGATAGCTAGTCACGTGGTCCTAAACTCTTTCCTGGCCTGACCACTAATACACCAGAGATTCATTTCTAGATGGGTAATCTCTCCCTTAAAAATCCCCCTCTCCCCCCACCTTCCCTTGGACAAATCGCCAGTACAGCACTGATGGTTTTTGCTAACTCCCCCACCATCCTTCTGGATTATGTCTTTTCCCACAATTCTAACTAAAAGTCTTATGACCATCCCCAAGTTTAGCATTCCATGTTCACGTGTCTAGCTAGCATTTAGAACAATCGTATTAAACTATGGAAAGTAAGAGTCGATAATTAAATATGACCGTTACTTAACATACTTTCCCTTGACCTGATCTCAAACATCAGCAGCTACATTTAGTGACCAGGCCGGCATTGTTGGAGATGACCGACCCATCTAACCTCTGCCTGAACCAGGCCAGCTTTGTTGGAGATGCCCGACCCATCTAACCTCTGAACCAGGCCAGCTTTGTTGGAGATGCCCGACCCATCTAACCTTTATCTGAACCCTATGCTAGTCCTTGTTTCTCCTTATCGCCCTGCTCCTACCAAGTTACAACTGTTAATGTCCTATTTGGGTCTGGATGATTGGGATCATCCCTGTAATCTTTCGAGATCCCCACGGAATCCCTGGCCATCGGGTCCTTGACCCCTGGCTCTGTCATACATTAGTTGCTGTTGATAGGGATGAAGTGTTCGTGTTTTCAGTTTGGGTTACATTGGGCGTGTCATGCTTCTTTTGTCTGCTGTCTTACCTGTCTGTCTATGCTCTTACAGAATCAGGTACCCATTTGCAGCTGAATCATCGTAGCTTTTTTTCTCATCTTTCTATCCATGCTCCCATGCATTTATCTATATTTCTATCATCTATCTATCTATCTATCTATCTATCTATCTATCTATCTATCTATCTATCTATCTATCTATCTATCTATCTATCTATCTATCTATCTATCTATCTATCTATCTATCTGTATATCTATCTATCTATCTATCTATCTATCTATCTATCTATCTATCTATATCTATCTATCTATCTATCTATCTACCTGTCTGTCTGTCTGTCTGTCCGTCCGTCCGTCCGCCCGCCCATCCGTCCGCCCGCCCGCTTGCCTGCCTGCCTGTCTGTCTGTCCGTCCGTCCGCTCGCCTGCCTGCCTGCTTGCCTGCCTGCCTGTCTGTCTGTCTGTTTGTCTGTCTGTCTGTCTGTCTGTCTGTCTGTCCGTCTGTCCGTCCGTCCGTCCGCCCGCCTGCCTGCCTGCTTGCCTGCCTGCCTGCCTGTCTGTCTGTCTATAAGTCTGTGGTTCTGTTTGTATTTTTCCTTGTTTGTTTAAATATATACATGTCTTTATGTCTACCAAAATGGCCACCGCCCAATTCACCCATTCGTCTCTTTCTTTGACTATCTTCTGAATGTCTTTCTGCATTAACAGTTTGTTATCAATAGAATTTGCACGTAGCTTTCTTTCTATCTATCATATATATATATGTATATATATATAACTGCCTGTCTGTCTGAGAATCTGTCTGAGAGTATGCCTGTCTCTCTGTCTGAGAGTATGTCTGTCTCTCTGTCTGAGAGTATGCCTGTCTCTCTGTCTGAGAGTATGCCTGTCTATCTGTCTGAGAGTATGTCGGTCTCTCTGTCTGAGAGTATGTCGGTCTCTCTGTCTGAGAGATGGTCTGTTTATATGTCCACCAACTTGTCTCTGTCAAACATTCTCATAAAGTTGTTGTGGCACTAGTGGTGATGTCGTGGCACTAGTGGTGTTGTTGTGGCACTAGTGGTGTTGTCGTGGCACTAGTGGTGATGTTGTGGCACTAGTGGTGTTGTTGTGACACTAGTGGTGTTGTCGTGACACTGGTGGTGTTGTCGTGACACTGGTGGTGTTGTCGTGACACTGGTGGTGTTGTCGTGACACTAGTGGTGTTGTCGTGGCACTAGTGGTGTTGTCGTGGCACTACTTGGGTTGTGGTGACACTAGTTGGGTTGTCGTGGCACTATTTCGAGTGTCGTGGTACTTGTTGGGTTAACATGGTACTAATGGTGTTATGGATGTAGGTGTGCTATAGCGGTAGTCGCGTTGTTGTGGCAGTAATCGAGTGGCAGTGGTGTGTTATTCACCATCTGTCCCATGTCTCGTTGACCCCGCCACTACCCGAGCACCCAGCCGCTCTAACTGATATCAGTTCCCGCATGATATTCGGGTTCCAATGTCATATTTAAAACAACAGATTTTCCATTGTACAAAGACAGGCAGACAAAGGTACAGCAGGTGTAGGAAGTTATCAGCTGGGAGCAATCTTGCCCGTCACTTCAGCGCGTCCTTTACAGGTCCTTTACTTGTATCATTTACCACTCGTCCAGGCAGCCAAGATACTGATGCTAATTGTGAACAGGGAAAGAATGTGAACAGCTACTAAGGTGACAGACGATCAAAGCCCTCCGTTTGTTCAGATACCAAGTACAGTCAACAAAGACACAAATGGACACTCCTAGATCACTTTCAAATCCACATATTTTTATCACCTGACCTTAAGATATTCTGTTTGACCTTTGTTGGTCCAAGTTTAGGCAAATAATTCTTCTTTCAGTCAGATTCTAGATTAGAAGATGCGTTTTTGTTTAGATTTTGAAATGTAGGTCTGGTCAAAGAATATTAGGGAGAGTTAGTATTTTCTAAATTCTGTGACTTACTTCCCCTGTCCAAGACCCACGTCATACAGTAAGCATCCAGTATCCAGAGACATGGATTATCTTGTCATTTGCCTCCAGCATGTCGCACCTATTGCATGTTTTCTGGAGATTGTGGCAGGTCATTCGGTGCCTGGAGATTGGGGCAGGTCATTAGGTAGTCTGGGTCCTGTATTGCCCCACAGTAACGTGTGTCATCATCTGTGTATCCCATTGTTTCACATTCTTCTTGCACCGGTTCGGAGTCTGTTCAACGACATCCATGTTCTGTATGGTAGATGATGTCCAGGTTACTCCTGAAACTCCATCTCTGGGGTCTGGTGCCTGCATTTATTCATGCCATCTCTCGGGCCTGCATCAATTCATGCCATCTCTGGTGTCTGCATCAATTCATGCCATCTCTGGTGTCTGCATCAATTCGTGCCATCTCTGGGGTCAGGGGCCTGCATCAATTCATGCCATCTCTGGGGTCTGCATCAATTCATGCCATCTCTGGGGCCTGCATCAATTCATGCCATCTCTGGTGTCTGCATCAATTCATGCCATCTCTGAGGTCTGGGGCCTGCATCAATTCGTGCCATCTCTCGGGCCTGCATCAATTCGTGCCATCTCTGGTGTCTGCATCAATTCATGCCATCTCTTGTATCTGCGTCAATTCATGCCATCTCTTGTGTCTGCATCAATTCATGCCATCTCTTGTGTCTGCATCAATTCATGCCATCTCTTGTGTCTGCATCAATTCATGCCATCTCTGGTGTCTGCATCAATGCATGCTATCTCTTGTGTCTGCATAAATTCTTGCTATCTCTTGTGTCTGCATCAAATCATGACATCTCTGGGGTCTGGGGCCTGCATCAATTCATGCCATCTCTGGTGTCTGCATCAATTCATGCCATCTCTGGTGTCTGCATCAATTCGTGCCATCTCTGGGGTCAGGGGCCTGCATCAATTCATGCCATCTCTGGGGTCTGCATCAATTCATGCCATCTCTGGTGTCTGGGGCCTGCATCAATTCATGCCATCTCTGGGGCCTGCATCAATTCATGCCATCTCTGGTGTCTGCATCAATTCATGCCATCTCTGAGGTCTGGGGCCTGCATCAATTCGTGCCATCTCTCGGGCCTGCATCAATTCGTGCCATCTCTGGTGTCTGCATCAATTCATGCCATCTCTTGTGTCTGCGTCAATTCATGCCATCTCTTGTGTCTGCATCAATTCATGCCATCTCTTGTGTCTGCATCAATTCATGCCATCTCTTGTGTCTGCATCAATTCATGCCATCTCTGGTGTCTGCATCAATGCATGCCATCTCTTGTGTCTGCATAAATTCTTGCTATCTCTTGTGTCTGCATCAAATCATGACATCTCTGGGGTCTGGGGCCTGCATCAATTCATGCCATCTCTCGGGCCTGCATCAATTCGTGCCATCTCTGGGGTCTGGGGCCTGCATCAATTCGTGCCATCTCTTGTGTCTGCATCAATTAATGCCATCTCTGGGGTCTGGGGCCTGCATCAATTCGTGCCATCTCTTGTGTCTGTATCAATTCATGCCATATCTGTGGTCTGGGGCCTGCATCAATTCGTGTCATCTCTGGGGTCTGGGGCCTATATCAATTCGTGCCATCTCTTGTGTCTGCATCAATTCATGCCATCTCTGGGGTCTGGGACCTGCATCAATTCATGCCATCTCTGGTGTTTGGGGCCTGCATCAATTCGTGCCATCTCTTGTGTCTGCATCAATTCATGCCATCTCTGGTGTCTGCATCAATTCGTGCCATCTCTGGGGTCAGGGGCCTGCATCAATTCATGCCATCTCTGGGGTCTGCATCAATTCATGCCATCTCTGGTGTCTGGGGCCTGCATCAATTCATGCCATCTCTGGGGCCTGCATCAATTCATGCCATCTCTGGTGTCTGCATCAATTCATGCCATCTCTGAGGTCTGGGGCCTGCATCAATTCGTGCCATCTCTCGGGCCTGCATCAATTCGTGCCATCTCTGGTGTCTGCATCAATTCATGCCATCTCTTGTGTCTGCGTCAATTCATGCCATCTCTTGTGTCTGCATCAATTCATGCCATCTCTTGTGTCTGCATCAATTCATGCCATCTCTTGTGTCTGCATCAATTCATGCCATCTCTGGTGTCTGCATCAATGCATGCCATCTCTTGTGTCTGCATAAATTCTTGCTATCTCTTGTGTCTGCATCAAATCATGACATCTCTGGGGTCTGGGGCCTGCATCAATTCATGCCATCTCTGGGGTCTGGGGCCTGCATCAATTCGTGCCATCTCTTGTGTCTGCATCAATTAATGCCATCTCTGGGGTCTGGGGCCTGCATCAATTCGTGCCATCTCTTGTGTCTGTATCAATTCATGCCATATCTGTGGTCTGGGGCCTGCATCAATTCGTGCCATCTCTGGGGTCTGGGGCCTATATCAATTCGTGCCATCTCTTGTGTCTGCATCAATTCATGCCATCTCTGGGGTCTGGGACCTGCATCAATTCATGCCATCTCTGGTGTTTGGGGCCTGCATCAATTCGTGCCATCTCTTGTGTCTGCATCAATTCATTCCATCTCTTGTGTCTGCATCAATTAATGCCATCTCATGTGTCTGCATCAGTTCTTGCCATCTCTGGGGTTTGCATCAATTCGTGCCATCTCTGGTGTCTGAGGCCTGCATCAATTCGTGCCATCTCTTGTGTCTGCATCAATTCATGCCATCTCTTGTGTCTGCATCAATTCATGCCATCTCTTGTGTCTGCATCAATTCATGCCATCTCTGGGGTCTGGGGCCTGCATCAATTCATGCCATCTCTGGGGTCTGGGGCCTGCATCAATTCATGCCAATTCTGGGGTCTGGGGCCTGCATCAATTCATGCCATCTCTGGTGTCTGGGGCCTGCATCAATTCATGCCATCTCTAGGGTCTGCATCAATTCATGCCATCTCTGGAGGCTGGGGCCTGCATCAATTCATGCCATCTCTGGGGTCTGCATCAATTCATGCCATCTCTGGGGTCTGCATCAATTCATGCCATCTCTGGGGTCTGCATCAATTCATGCCATCTCTGGAGGCTGGGGCCTGCATCAATTCGTGCCATCTCTGGTGTCTGCATCAATTCATGCCATCTCTTGTGTCTGCATCAATTCATGCCATCTCTGATGTCTGCATCAATTCATGCCATCTCTGATGTCTGCATCAATTCATGCCATCTCTCGATACGGCGACTTTTAGAACATGTATGTTTTGTCTAGATTTGAGTCTTGTGCTCTGTACCTGATGTCCAAACATTGGGTCCCTTGGGTCGTGCTCCTGATTTTCTCGTTGGATCTCTGCTGTGCCGCTTCTTCGAGTCTCGGGTGGTGCTATGCCAAATATGGAGTATATTTAATCGATGTATGTGCGTTTTAGGCACCTTTTTACTATCCGGCCCTCCTCATTTATTGCTTTATCCACCAATTTCGCTTCCTGTTAATCCTGTAATCCTGGTGTTCACTCAGGCACATTGTGTGCCATATGCCAGGTAGCCAAATGTCGTCTAAACTCATATGTCTTTTGCCATCAAGTACCATGCCGGATCAAGGTCATTTCTCAGGCCATCTCTCCATCTCATTGCTGGGCGTCTGAAGCGAAGGGCAACCATGACGTCACTTTACGTGTCAGGTACGTGTACTGAGGAATATAGATATCTGTCCTCAAGACTGTAGTGCAATACGAAGGTTCTCAGTAGCTTGTGACTAGTTGGATCACAGTGTCAAGACCTACTTCGCTAACCAGGCTAGTGCAACACGGGAGGTGGTGTCTTGGTCAGTATGTTTCACCTGACCTTGCGGGAGGTGGTGTCTTGGTCAGTATGTTTCACCTGACCTTGCGGGAGGTGGGGTATTGGTCAGTATGTTTCACCTGGATAGGGTTAGCCTCCCGTGTATTGAGGCTATGTTTTAAGAAAACTAAAATGACGTCAAGCGTAAACAAAATGGAAAATGTCAACAACTGCAAAGACTAGTGTATTGTAAGCACTCATCAAACACCAAACAACAGACACACAAGGACTTCCGGAACTAGCCCAGGCTAGCTGAATGACGGATGTGCCTCGCTGCAAGAAATACATTAGTCGGGGGATTCGACCAACTTCTTAGTTGTCAGCGTTATCGTTCCCAGTGGAGCAGGAGGCTTTGATATGAATTTTTGCTGCGACGGTTTCCATAGCAACGGCTGTACTAGATCAGCTGGTTGGTGTCACGCACGACTGCCTTGTCGAGTTTATCGACATGATTGCCAGGTTACATTGGTCCTGTTCTTCACTTTAGAACCCCATATGTGGACTGAAGGTCAAGGTAGTCTTACTGTCCCGGGGAGAAAGTGTAAAAGACTGCGCTTGTAGAAACCTCATCTGTTGCGAGTTGACATGATGTACGGACTACAAGCTACACTTTGTTGCAGTACTTCAGGAAGCACGCGGAGAAAGACCTGCAACCGCTTGCCAAAATAATATTATTCTCTTAATTAAACAAACGATCACTGAACGAGGCAGTATATTCTCTGCGGGTGCGTACGTTCAGAAAAAAATGTCTCGCGGGTACGTTGAGGAAGTGATCAGCCCTTTCATTGTTGCCTTCAGTGGAGAACATGCGTACGGTGGACTGCAGCTGTCAACAGACGTTCCTACATGCCATGTTAGTTTTTACCCCAAGAACGACTGTTTATGTTAGTTTTTCAAATGGCAGCTCCGTTTTCCTTGAAACATGAGCGGGCTATGTTAATGCTGTATGATCGTCGATGGGCCCACAGAAGAAATACGGAGAAGACGAATTCAAAGTGGGCGTGATTTTATTTTGTTGTTGGAAGTATAAAAAGGAATGTGTCAGAAGTATAGATTTCCACATTGTCATAAATAATATGTAGTTTATGGATGTATTTGGAGATTAATTGAAATATTGAATTCTAATGTAGCCTAAGCTGTGACGTTTCCATAGGGTCAGCTTGGCTGGGCAGGTTTCGACAACCTTTCCAACATCTGATGCTCTGTTTCATTAGCAAATATTCAATGAATGTTATCCTTTCTCTCTCTCTCTCTCTTATCTCTCTCTCTCTCTCTCTCTCTCTCTCTCTCTCTCTCTCTCTCTCTTATCTCTCTCTCTTTTCTCTCTCTCTCTTATCTCTCTCTCTCTCTCTCTTATCTCTCTCTCTCTTTTCTCTCTCTCTCTCTCTTTTCTCTCTCTCTCTCTTTTCTCTCTCTCTCTCTTTTCTCTCTCTCTCTTATCTCTCTCTCTCTCTTATCTCTCTCTTTTCTCTCTCTCTCTCTCTTTTCTCTCTCTCTGTCTCTTTTCTCTCTCTCTCTCTCTTTTCTCTCTCTCTCTCTCTTTTCTCTCTCTCTTATCTCTCTCTTTTCTCTCTCTCTCTCTTTTCTCTCTCTCTCTCTCTCTCTTTTCTCTCTCTGTCTCTCGCTCGCTCTTTCTTTCTATCTATCTATATCTCTATACCTATCCCTTACAAATTCACCTGTATGTATATACTCATTCACCCGTGTATTTGGGTGTACTCATTCACCCGTGTATTTGGGTGTGCTAATTCACCCGTCTATTTGTGTGTACTCATTCACCCGTGTATCTGTGAATACTCATTCACCTGTGTATACTCATTCCCCCGTGTATCTGTGTATACTCATTCACCTGTGTATACTCATTCCCCCGTGTATCTGTGTATACTCATTCACCTGTCTATATGTGTGTACACATGCAGTCGTGTATCAGTGTGTACACATGCAGTCGTGTATCAGTGTGTACACATGCAGTCGTGTATCAGTGTGTACACATGTAGTCGTGTATCAGTGTGTACACATACAGTCGTGTATCAGTGTGTACACATGCAGCCGTGTATCAGTGTGTATAGCCCACAATTTCATATTTCTGCTGGTAATCGAGTAGAAATTTGGTCCTCCTTCCCTTTCAACCAGAAACCTGGTCTTGTTGGTTATAGCATGGCATATCTTTGAACCGCCACTCGTTCTTTCCAGCTGTGTGTAACAGGCCGTCCTAACTATACATTAGACATACAAACATTTCATCCTTTAACGTTTAGACTCAAACATATAAGACTCTCAAACTTCATTCGATATAAAACAAAACGCATTTACCTTATTACGTAAGTATTTGTTACAGCCATATCCAAAATAAAGCAACTAATCTCAACAAACTCTATCTATCACAGGCATCGAGCATTGATGGAACCCATAGAACTGATTGACCCAGATTCTCAGTCTTGTATCTCAACAACACCATTCACTCAATTGTGTCTTATCTTCAACTACAATTTAATGGCTGACTCGTTGTTTTGGTGAATCTGCCGTTCTCTGATTGAATCTCCCGCTCTCTGGTTGAATCTGCCGCTCTTTGGTTGAATCTGCCGTTCTCTGGTTGAATCTGCCGATCTCTGGTTGAATCTGCCGCTCTCTGGTTGAATCTGCCGCTCTCTGGGTGAATCTGCCGTTCTCTGGTTGAATCTCCCGCTCTCTGGTTGAATCTGCCGTTCTCTGGTTGAATCTCCCGCTCTCTGGTTGAATCTGCCGCTCTCTGGTTGAATCTGCCGCTCTCTGGTTGAATCTGCCGTTCTCTGGTTGAATCTGCCGTTCTCTGGTTGAGTCTGCCGTTCTCTGGTTGAATCTCCTGCTCTCTGGTTGAATCTGCCGCTCTCTGGTTGAATCTGCCGCTCTCTGGTTGAATCTGCCGCTCTCTGGTTGAATCTGCCGTTCTCTGGTTGAATCTGCCGTTCTCTGGTTGAATCTCCTGCTCTCTGGTTGAATCTGCCGCTCTCTGGTTGAATCTGCCGTTCTCTGGTTGAATCTGCCGTTCTCTGGTTGAATCTGCCGTTCTGTGGTTGAATCTGTCGTTCTATGGTTGAATCTGCCGTTCTCTGGTTGAATCTGCCGTTCTGTGGTTGAATCTGCCGTTCTCTGGTTGAATCTGCCGTTCTATGGTTGAATCTGCCGTTCTGTTGTTGAATCTGCCGTTCTTTGGTTGAATCTTCTGTGGATGAATCTGCCGTTTTCTTGTTGAATCTGCCGTTCTCTGGTTGAATCTGCCACTCTCTGGTTGAATCTGCCGTTCTGTGGTTGAATCTGCCGTTCTCTGTTTGAATCTGCTGTTCTCTGGTTGAATCTGCCGTTCTCTGGTTGAATCTGCCGTTCTGTGGTTGAATCTGCCGTTCTCTGGTTGAATCTGCCGTTCTCTGGTTGAATCTGCCGTTCTCTGGTTGAATCTGCCTTTCTGTTGTTGAATCTGCCGTTCTCTGGTTGAATCTTCTGTGGATGAATCTGCCGTTTTCTTGTTGAATCTGCCGTTCTCTGGTTGAATCTGCCGCTCTGCGGTTGAATCTGCAGCTCTGGTTGAATCTGCCTTTCTCTGGTTGAATCTACCGCTCTCTGGTTGAATCTGCTGCTCAGATTGAATATGCCGCTCTGTGGATGAATCTGCCGCTCTCTGGTTGAATCTGCCGCTCTGTGGTTGAATATGCCGCTCTGTGATTGAATCTGCCGTTCTGTGATTAAATCTTCTGTGGATGAATTTGCCTCTCTGTGGTTGAATCTACCGCTCTCTGGTTAAATCTGCCGTTCTGTGGTTGAATCTGCCGTTCTGTGGATGAATCTGCCGCTTTCTGGTTGATTCTGTCGCTCTCTGGTTGAATCTGCCGTTCTCTGGTTGAATCTCCCGCTCTGTGGTTGAATCTGTCGCTCTGTGGTTGGATCTGCCGCTCTGTGGTTGAATCTGCAGTTCTGTGATTGAATCTTCTGTGGATGAATCTGCCGTTCTCTGGATGAATCTGCCGCTCTCTGGTTGAATCTGCCGTTCTCTGGTTGAATCTCCCGCTCTCTGGTTGAATCTGCCGTTCTCTGGTTTAAACTTCCGCTCTCTGGTTGAATCTGCCGATCTCTGGTTGAATCTGCCGTTCTCTGGTTGAATCTGCCACTCTCTGGTTGAATCTCCCGCTCTCTGGTTGAATCTCCCGCTCTCTGGTTGAATCTGCCGTTATGTGGTTGAATATCCCGCTCTCTGGTTGAATCTGCCGTTCTGTGATTGAATCTTCTGTGGATACATTTGCCGCTCTGTGATTGAATCTCCTGCTCTCTAGTTGAATCTGCGGCTTTCTGGTTCAATCTGCCGCTCTCTGGTTGAATATCCCGCTCTCTGGTTGAATCTGCCGTTCTCTGGTTGAATCTGCCGTTCTGTGGTTGAATCTGCCGTTCTGTGGTTGAATCTGCCGTTCTGTGGATGAATCTGCCGCTTTCTGGTTGAATCTGTCGCTCTGTGGTTAAATCTGCCGTTCTCTGGTTGAATCTCCCGCTCTCTGATTGAATCTGCCATTCTCTGGTTGAATCTCCTGCTCTCTGGTTGAATCTGCCGTTCTCTGGTTGAATTTGCCGCTCTGTGGTTGAATCTGTCGCTCTGTGGTTGGATCTGCCGTTCTGTTGTTTATTCTGCAGTTCTGTGATTTAATTTTCTGTGGATGAATCTGCCGTTCTCTGGTTGAATCTGCAGCTCTCTGGTTGAATCTGCCATTCTCTGGTTGCACCTCCCGCTCTCTGGTTGAATCTGTCGCTCTCTGGTTGAATCTGCCGTTCTCTGGTTGAATCTGCCGTTCTGTGGTTGAATCTGCCATTCTGTTGTTGAATCTGCCGTTCTTTGGTTGAATCTTCTGTGGATGAATCTGCCACTCTCTGGTTGAATCTGCCGTTCTGTGGTTGAATCTGCCGTTCTCTGGTTGAATCTGCCGTTCTCTGGTTGAATCTGCCGTTCTGTGGTTGAATCTGCCGTTCTGTTGTTGAATCTGCCGTTCTCTGGTTGAATCTTCTGTCGATGAATCTGCCGTTTTCTTGTTGAATCTGCCGTTCTCTGGTTAAATCTGCTGGTCTGCGGTTGAATCTGCCACTTTCTGGTTGAATCTGCAGCTCTGGTTGAATCTGCCTTTCTCTGGTTGAATCTACCGCTCTCTGGTTGAATCTGCCGCTCTCTGGTTGAATCTGCAGCTCAGATTGAATATGTCGCTCTGTGGATGAATCTGCCACTCTCTGGTTGAATCTGCCGCTCTGTGGTTGAATATGCCGCTCTGTGATTGAATCTGCCGTTCTGTGATTAAATCTTCTGTGGATGAATTTGCCTCTCTGTGGTTGAATCTACCGCTCTCTGGTTGAATCTGCCGTTCTGTGGTTGAATCTGCCGTTCTGTGGATGAATCTACCGCTTTCTGGTTGATTCTGTCGCTCTCTGGTTGAATCTGCCGTTCTCTGGTTGAATCTCCCGCTCTGTGGTTGAATCTGTCGCTCTGTGATTGAATCTCCTGCTCTCTGGTTGAATCTGCGGCTTTCTGGTTGAATCTGCCGCTCTCTGGTTGAATATCCCGCTCTCTGGTTGAATCTGCCGTTCTCTGGTTGAATCTGCCGTTCTGTGGTTGAATCTGCCGTTCTGTGGTGGAATCTGCCGTTCTCTGGTTGAATCTGCCGCTTTCTGGTTGAATTTGTCGCTCTGTGGTTGAATCTGCCGTTCTCTGGTTAAATCTCCCGCTCTCTGATTGAATCTGCCGTTCTCTGGTTGAATCTCCTGCTCTCTGGTTGAATCTGCCGTTCTCTGGTTGAATTTGCCGCTCTGTGGTTGAATCTGTCGCTCTGTGGTTGGATCTGCCGCTCTGTTGTTGAATCTGCAGTTCTGTGATTGAATCTTCTGTGGGTTAATCTGCCGTTCTCTGGTTCAATCTGCCGTTCTCTGGTTGAATCTGCCACTCTCTGGTTGAATCTGCCGTGCTGTGGTTGAATCTGCCGTTCTCTGTTTGAATCTGCTGTTCTCTGTTGAATCTGCCGTTCTCTGGTTGAATCTGCCGTTCTGTGGTTGAATCTGCCGTTCTCTGGTTGAATCTGCCGTTCTCTGGTTGAATCTGCCGTTCTGTTGTTGAATCTGCCGTTCTCTGGTTGAATCTTCTGTGGATGAATCTGCTCAGATTGAATATGTCGCTCTGTGGATGAATCTGCCGCTCTCTGGTTGAATCTGCCGCTCTGTGGTTGAATATGCCGCTCTGTGATTGAATCTGCCGTTCTGTGATTAAATCTTTGGTGAATGAATTTGCCTCTCTGTGGTTGAATCTCCCGCTCTCTGGTTGAATCTGCCGTTCTGTGGTTGAATCTGCCACTTTCTGGTTGAATCTGCCGCTTTCTGGTTGATTCTGTCGCTCTCTGGTTGAATCTACCGCTCTCTGGTTGAATCTGCCGCTCTCTGGTTGAATCTGCAGCTCAGATTGAATATGTCGCTCTGTGGATGAATCTGCCGCTCTCTGGTTGAATCTGCCGCTCTGTTGTTGAATAGGCCGCTCTGTGATTGAATCTGCCGTTCTGTGATTAAATCTTCTGTGGATGAATTTGCCTCTCTGTGGTTGAATCTCCCGCTCTCTGGTTGAATCTGCCGTTCTGTGGTTGAATCTGCCGTTCTGTGGATGAATCTGCCGCTTTCTGGTTGATTCTGTCGCTCTCTGGTTGAATCTGCCGTTCTCTGGTTGAATCTCCCGCTCTGTGGTTGAATCTGTCGCTCTGTGATTGAATCTCCTGCTCTCTGGTTGAATCTGCGGCTTTCTGGTTGAATCTGCCGCTCTCTGGTTGAATATCCCGCTCTCTGGTTGAATCAGCCGCTCTGTGGTTGAATCTGTCGCTCTGTGGTTGGATCTGCCGTTCTGTTGTTGAATCTGCCGTTCTCTGGTTGAATCTTCTGTGGATGAATCTGCTGTTTTCTTGTTGAATCTGCCGTTCTCTGGTTGAATCTGCCGCTCTGCGGTTGAATCTGCCACTCTCTGGTTGAATCTGCCTTTCTCTGGTTGAATCTACCGCTCTCTGGTTGAATCTGCCGCTCTCTGGTTGAATCTGCAGCTCAGATTGAATATGTCGCTCTGTGGATGAATCTGCCGCTCTCTGGTTGAATCTGCCGCTCTGTGGTTGAATATGCCGCTCTGTGATTGAATCTGCCGTTCTGTGATTAAATCTTTGGTGGATGAATTTGCCTCTCTGTGGTTGAATCTCCCGCTCTCTGGTTGAATCTGCCGTTCTGTGGTTGAATCTGCCGTTCTGTGGATGAATCTGCCGCTTTCTGGTTGATTCTGTCGCTCTCTGGTTGAATCTGCCGTTCTCTGGTTGAATCCGCCGCTTTCTGGTTGATTCTGTCGCTCTCTGGTTGAATCTGCCGTTCTCTGGTTGAATCTCCCGCTCTGTGGTTGAATCTGTCGATCTGTGGTTGGATCTGCCGCTCTGTGGTTGAATCTGCAGTTCTGTGATTGAATCTTCTGTGGACGAATCTGCCGTTCTCTGGATAAATCTGCCGCTCTCTGGTTGAATCTGCAGCTCTCTGGTTGAATCTGCCGCTCTCTGGTTGAATCTGCCGTTCTCTGGTTGAATCTGCCGTTCTCTGGTTGAATCTGCCGTTCTCTGGTTGAATCTGCCGTTCTGTGGTTGAATCTCCCGCTCTCTGGTTGAATCTCCCGCTCTCTGGTTGAATCTGCCGTTCTGTGGTTGAATCTGCCGTTCTCTGTTTGAATCTGCCGTTCTCTGGGCTAATCTGCCGTTCTGTGGTTGAATCTGCCGTTCTCTGGTTGAATCTGCCGTTCTCTGGTTGAATCTGCCGTTCTGTGGTTGAATCTGCCGTTCTGTTGTTGAATCGGCCGTTCTCTGGTTGAATCTTCTGTGGATGAATCTGCCGTTTTCTTGTTGAATCTGCCGTTCTGTTGTTGAATCTGCCGTTCTTTGGTTGAATCTTCTGTGGATGAATCTGCCACTCTCTGGTTGAATCTGCCGTTCTGTGGTTGAATATGCCGTTCTCTGGTTGAATCTGCCGTTCTCTGGTTGAATCTGCCGTTCTGTGGTTGAATCTGCCGTTCTGTTGTTGGATCTGCCGTTCTCTGGTTGAATCTTCTGTCGATGAATCTGCCGTTTTCTTGTTGAATCTGCCGTTCTCTGGTTAAATCTGCTGGTCTGCGGTTGAATCTGCCACTTTCTAGTTGAATCTGCAGCTCTGGTTGAATCTGCCTTTCTCTGGTTGAATCTACCGCTCTCTGGTTGAATCTGCCGCTCTCTGGTTGAATCTGCAGCTCAGATTGAATATGTCGCTCTGTGGATGAATCTGCCACTCTCTGGTTGAATCTGCCGCTCTGTGGTTGAATATGCCGCTCTGTGATTGAATCTGCCGTTCTGTGATTAAATCTTCTGTGGATGAATTTGCCTCTCTGTGGTTGAATCTACCGCTCTCTGGTTGAATCTGCCGTTCTGTGGTTGAATCTGCCGTTCTGTGGATGAATCTGCCGCTTTCTGGTTGATTCTGTCGCTCTCTGGTTGAATCTGCCGTTCTCTGGTTGAATCTCCCGCTCTGTGGTTGAATCTGTCGCTCTGTGATTGAATCTCCTGCTCTCTGGTTGAATCTGCGGCTTTCTGGTTGAATCTGCCGCTCTCTGGTTGAATATCCCGCTCTCAGGTTGAATCTGCCGTTCTCTGGTTGAATCTGCCGTTCTGTGGTTGAATCTGCCGTTCTGTGGTTGAATCTGCCGTTCTCTGGTTGAATCTGCCGCTTTCTGGTTGAATTTGTCGCTCTGTGGTTGAATCTGCCGTTCTCTGGTTAAATCTCCCGCTCTCTGATTGAATCTGCCGTTCTCTGGTTGAATCTCCTGCTCACTGGTTGAATCTGCCGTTCTCTGGTTGAATTTGCCGCTCTGTGGTTGAATCTGTCGCTCTGTGGTTGGATCTGCCGCTCTGTTGTTGAATCTGCAGTTCTGTGATTGAATCTTCTGTGGGTTAATCTGCCGTTCTCTGGTTCAATCTGCCGTTCTCTGGTTGAATCTGCCACTCTCTGGTTGAATCTGCCGTGCTGTGGTTGAATCTGCCGTTCTCTGTTTGAATCTGCTGTTCTCTGTTTGAATCTGCCGTTCTCTGGTTGAATCTGCCGTTCTGTGGTTGAATCTGCCGTTCTCTGGTTGAATCTGCCGTTCTCTGGTTGAATCTGCCGTTCTGTTGTTGAATCTGCCGTTCTCTGGTTGAATCTTCTGTGGATGAATCTGCTCAGATTGAATATGTCGCTCTGTGGATGAATCTGCCGCTCTCTGGTTGAATCTGCCGCTCTGTGGTTGAATATGCCGCTCTGTGATTGAATCTGCCGTTCTGTGATTAAATCTTTGGTGAATGAATTTGCCTCTCTGTGGTTGAATCTCCCGCTCTCTGGTTGAATCTGCCGTTCTGTGGTTGAATCTGCCACTTTCTGGTTGAATCTGCCGCTTTCTGGTTGATTCTGTCGCTCTCTGGTTGAATCTACCGCTCTCTGGTTGAATCTGCCGCTCTCTGGTTGAATCTGCAGCTCAGATTGAATATGTCGCTCTGTGGATGAATCTGCCGCTCTCTGGTTGAATCTGCCGCTCTGTTGTTGAATAGGCCGCTCTGTGATTGAATCTGCCGTTCTGTGATTAAATCTTCTGTGGATGAATTTGCCTCTCTGTGGTTGAATCTCCCGCTCTCTGGTTGAATCTGCCGTTCTGTGGTTGAATCTGCCGTTCTGTGGATGAATCTGCCGCTTTCTGGTTGATTCTGTCGCTCTCTGGTTGAATCTGCCGTTCTCTGGTTGAATCTCCCGCTCTGTGGTTGAATCTGTCGCTCTGTGATTGAATCTCCTGCTCTCTGGTTGAATCTGCGGCTTTCTGGTTGAATCTGCCGCTCTCTGGTTGAATATCCCGCTCTCTGGTTGAATCAGCCGCTCTGTGGTTGAATCTGTCGCTCTGTGGTTGGATCTGCCGTTCTGTTGTAGAATCTGCCGTTCTCTGGTTGAATCTTCTGTGGATGAATCTGCTGTTTTCTTGTTGAATCTGCCGTTCTCTGGTTGAATCTGCCGCTCTGCGGTTGAATCTGCCACTCTCTGGTTGAATCTGCCTTTCTCTGGTTGAATCTACCGCTCTCTGGTTGAATCTGCCGCTCTCTGGTTGAATCTGCAGCTCAGATTGAATATGTCGCTCTGTGGATGAATCTGCCGCTCTCTGGTTGAATCTGCCGCTCTGTGGTTGAATATGCCGCTCTGTGATTGAATCTGCCGTTCTGTGATTAAATCTTTGGTGGATGAATTTGCCTCTCTGTGGTTGAATCTCCCGCTCTCTGGTTGAATCTGCCGTTCTGTGGTTGAATCTGCCGTTCTGTGGATGAATCTGCCGCTTTCTGGTTGATTCTGTCGCTCTCTGGTTGAATCTGCCGTTCTCTGGTTGAATCTGCCGCTTTCTGGTTGATTCTGTCGCTCTCTGGTTGAATCTGCCGTTCTCTGGTTGAATCTCCCGCTCTGTGGTTGAATCTGTCGATCTGTGGTTGGATCTGCCGCTCTGTGGTTGAATCTGCAGTTCTGTGATTGAATCTTCTGTGGACGAATCTGCCGTTCTCTGGATGAATCTGCCGCTCTCTGGTTGAATCTGCAGCTCTCTGGTTGAATCTGCCGCTCTCTGGTTGAATCTGCCGTTCTCTGGTTGAATCTGCCGTTCTCTGGTTGAATCTGCCGTTCTCTGGTTGAATCTGCCGTTCTGTGGTTGAATCTCCCGCTCTCTGGTTGAATCTCCCGCTCTCTGGTTGAATCTGCCGTTCTGTGGTTGAATCTGCCGTTCTCTGTTTGAATCTGCCGTTCTCTGGGCTAATCTGCCGTTCTGTGGTTGAATCTGCCGTTCTCTGGTTGAATCTGCCGTTCTCTGGTTGAATCTGCCGTTCTGTGGTTGAATCTGCCGTTCTGTTGTTGAATCTGCCGTTCTCTGGTTGAATCTTCTGTGGATGAATCTGCCGTTTTCTTGTTGAATCTGCCGTTCTCTGGTTGAATCTGCTGGTCTGCGGTTGAATCTGCCACTTTCTGGTTGAATCTGCAGCTCTGGTTGAATCTGCCTTTCTCTGGTTGAATCTACCGCTCTCTGGTTGAATCTGCCGCTCTCTGGTTGAATCTGCAGCTCAGATTGAATATGTCGCTCTGTGGATGAATCTGCCGCTCTCTGGTTGAATCTGCCGCTCTGTTGTTGAATATGCCGCTCTGTGATTGAATCTGCCGTTCTGTGATTAAATCTTCTGTGGATGAATTTGCGTCTCTGTGGTTGAATCTCCCGCTCTCTGGTTGAATCTGCCGTTCTGTGGTTGAATCTGCCGTTCTGTGGATGAATCTGCCGCTTTCTGGTTGAATATGCCGTTCTCTGGTTGAATCTCCCGCTCTGTGGTTGAATCTGTCGCTCTGTGATTGAATCTCCTGCTCTCTGGTTGAATCTGCGGCTTTCTGGTTGAATATACCGCTCTCTGGTTGAATATCCCGCTCTCTGGTTGAATCTGCCGTTCTCTGGTTGAATCTGCCGTTCTGTGGTTGAATCTGCCGTTCTGTGGTTGAATCTGCCGTTCTCTGGTTGAATCTGCCGCTTTCTGGTTGAATTTGTCGCTCTGTGGTTGAATCTGCCGTTCTCTGGTTAAATCTCCCGCTCTCTGATTGAATCTGCCGTTCTCTGGTTGAATCTCCTGCTCTCTGGTTGAATCTCCCGTTCTCTGGTTGAATTTGCCGCTCTGTGGTTGAATCTGTCGCTCTGTGGTTGGATCTGCCGCTCTGTTGTTGAATCTGCAGTTCTGTGATTGAATCTTCTGTGGGTTAATCTGCCGTTCTCTGGTTCAATCTGCAGCTCTCTGGTTGAATCTGCCGTTCTCTGGTTGAACCTCCCGCTCTCTGGTTGAATCTACCGCTCTCTGATTGAATCTGCCGTTCTCTGTTTGAATCTCCTGCTCTCTGGTTGAATCTGCCGTTCTCTGGTTGAATCTGCTGTTCTGTGTTTGAATCTGCCGTTCTGTTGTTGAATCTGCCGTTCTTTGGTTGAATCTTCTGTGGATGAATCTGCCGTTTTCTTGTTGAATCTGCCGTTCTCTGGTTGAATCTGCCACTCTCTGGTTGAATCTGCCGTGCTGTGGTTGAATCTGCCGTTCTCTGTTTGAATCTGCTGTTCTCTGTTTGAATCTGCCGTTCTCTGGTTGAATCTGCCGTTCTGTGGTTGATTCTGCCGTTCTCTGGTTGAATCTGCCGTTGTCTGGTTGAATCTGCCGTTCTGTTGTTGAATCTGCCGTTCTCTGGTTGAATCTTCTGTGGATGAATCTGCCGTTTTCTTGTTGAATCTGCCGTTCTCTGGTTGAATCTGCCGCTCTGCGGTTGAATCTGCCACTCTCTGGTTGAATCTGCAGCTCTGGTTGAATCTGCCTTTCTCTGGTTGAATCTACCGCTCTCTGGTTGAATCTGCCGCTCTCTGGTTGAATCTGCAGCTCAGATTGAATATGTCGCTCTGTGGATGAATCTGCCGCTCTCTGGTTGAATCTGCCGCTCTGTGGTTGAATATGCCACTCTGTGATTGAATCTGCCGTTCTGTGATTAAATCTTCTGTGGATGAATTTGCCTCTCTGTGGTTGAATCTCCCGCTCTCTGGTTGAATCTGCCGTTCTGTGGTTGAATCTGCCGTTCTGTGGATGAATCTGCCGCTTTCTGGTTGATTCTGTCGCTCTCTGGTTGAATCTGCCGTTCTCTGGTTGAATCTCCCGCTCTGTGGTTGAATCTGTCGCTCTGTGGTTGGATCTGCCGCTCTGTGGTTGAATCTGCAGTTCTGTGATTGAATCTTCTGTGGATGAATCTGCCGTTCTCTAGATGAATCTGCCGCTCTCTGGTTGAATCTGCCGATCTCTGGTTGAATCTGCCGCTCTCTGGTTGAATCTGCCGTTCTCTGGTTGAATCTGCCGTTCTCTGGTTGAATCTGCCGTTCTGTGGTTGAATCTCCCGCTCTCTGGTTGAATCTCCCGCTCTCTGATTGAATCTGCCGTTCTGTGGTTGAATCTGCCGTTCTCTGTTTGAATCTGCTGTTCTCTGGTTGAATCTGCCGTTCTCTGGTTGAATCTGCCGTTCTGTGGTTGAATCTGCCTTTCTCTGGTTGAATCTGCCGTTCTCTGGTTGAATCTGCCGTTCTGTGGTTGAATCTGCCGTTCTGTTGTTGAATCTGCCGTTCTTTGGTTGAATCTTCTGTGGATGAATCTGCCGTTCTGTGGTTGAATCTGCCGTTCTGTGGATGAATCTGCCGCTTTCTGGTTGAATCTGTCGCTCTGTGGTTGAATCTGCCGTTCTCTGGTTGAATCTCCCGCTCTCTGATTGAATCTGCCGTTCTCTGGTTGAATCTCCTGCTCTCTGGTTGAATTTGCCGCTCTGTGGTTGGATCTGCCGCTCTGTGGTTGAATCTGCAGTTCTGTGATTGAATCTTGTGTGGATGAATCTGCCGTTCTCTGGTTGAATCTGCCGTTCTCTGGTTGAACCTCCCGCTCTCTGGTTGAATCTGCCGCTCTCTGGTTGAATCTGCCGTTCTCTGGTTGAATCTCCCGCTCTCTGGTTGAATCTCCCGTTCTCTGGTTAAATCTCCCGCTCTGTTGTTGAATCTGCCGCTCTCTGGTTGAATCTCCCGCTGTCTGGTTGAATCTGCCGCTCTCTGGTTGAATCTCCCGCTCTGTGGTTGCCTGAATTATGCTGTAATACAACATTTTATGACATGGGTGAGAATGAGCTCACAGAGGAGGCTTAGGTACAACTTCCTTTCGATCAGAGGGCTGACACACCCCTCTGACCAAATTGATTCAGATAATACTTTCCGATGTAAACTGACATACCCAGTCAACGAGCTAATCTGCGAGACTGCTCTTTTATGTGTGGCCCTCGCCCCTTTACGTGCGCTCAGACTTGAGCCGTTTTTATCTCTTTCCCATCAGATCATCAGGACTGAGTGTCCCTCAAAACTACAGATAGTATGTCCCGAACTGAATCGCTCGCACTTTCTCTGTCTCTAGTTCCCAACTCTATAGCCACGCCTAAACAAAGATGGTGGCAGTTGCGAGGAACTCTGCTCCTTACCCGTTGACTGGTCAGCAGTTCATATTGACTGCCCTGGATACTTGTCACCCTGTCAATCTAAATGTGACCGCCTGACGTCAGATTTATGTCGCCTAAACCTTCTTCTCCCACTCTGGACACCAGACAATCCAGCGGGCTGGCCTAGAACCTCCACCATTTTTAGGTCAGCATTCTTCCAGATACGCCAGGTCTGGCTGACCCAGAGAGGACGAGACTCTAACAGAACTGTTCATGTTTGAGTAGAATATTCTAACACTGTCCCAACAAATTTTACCTCCAAGAATAAGTTTCTGGCTCTAGCCCCTCTGCTCTCCGACACATACCCCTGTTACACACTGTTCCCTCACACATACCCCTGTTACACACTGTTCCCTCACACATACGCCTGTTACACACTGTTCCCTCACACATACCCCTGTTACACACTGTTCCCTCACACATACCCCTGTTACACACTGTTCCCTCACACATATATATGTTACACACTGTACCCTCACACATACCCGTTACATACTGTTCCCTCACAAATACCCCTGTTACATACTGTTCCGTCACACATACCCCTGTTACATACTGTTCCCTCACACATACCCCTGTTACACACTGTTCCCTCACACATACCCCTGTTACACACTGTTCCCTCACACATACCCCTGTTACATACTGTTCCCTCACACATACCCCTGTTACATACTGTTCCCTCACACATACTCCTGTTACATACTGTTCCCTCACACATACCCCTGTTACATACTGTTTCCTCACACATACCCCTGTTACATACTGTTCCCTCACACATACCCCTGTTACATACTGTTCCCTCACACATACCCCTGTTACATACTGTTCCCTCACACATACCCCTGTTACATACTGTTCCCTCACACATACCCCTGTTACATACTGTTCCCTCACACATACCCCTGTTACATACTGTTCCCTCACACATACCCCTGTTACACACTGTTCCCTCACACATACCCCTGTTACATACTGTTCCCTCACACATACCCCTGTTACATACTGTTCCCTCACACATACCCCTGTTACACACTGTTCCCTCACACATACCCCTGTTACACACTGTTCCCTCACACATACCCCTGTTACATACTGTTCCCTCACACATACCCCTGTTACACACTGTTCCCTCACACATACCCCTGTTACATACTGTTCCCTCACACATACCCCTGTTACATACTGTTCCCTCACACATACCCCTGTTACATACTGTTCCCTCACACATACCCCTGTTACACACTGTTCCCTCACACATACCCCTGTTACACACTGTTCCCTCACACATACCCCTGTTACATACTGTTCCCTCACACATACCCCTGTTACACACTGTTCCCTCACACATACCCCTGTTACATACTGTTCCCTCACACATACCCCTGTTACATACTGTTCCCTCACACATACCCCTGTTACATGTGCATGCTGCCATAGAACTGCATCTAAAGTCATGTCATCCGTTTTGTGCATTTGAGATCATGCTGCAGTGCTAAGATCCAGATATATTATTCTAAGTTCTGATGTCAACTTGACAACGGGAATCCCCTGTCAAACTGTGGTCCAGACATGACAACCACTGAACGTGTTCTGCTGTCTCGCTCTCTATCCAGCGTGTTCTGTGGGTCTGTTTGGCTATTACCATCGTTTTTGTGTTTTTTAAATTAGCATTAATCTTCTTACAAAATGCATTAGCTTTATAGTTTATCTCGGTGAGTAGATTTTGATATGAAATCTCTATTCCTTCTTGGCTGACTTGGTCTCTGTTCCTTCTTGGCTGACTTGGTCTCTGTTCCTTCTTGGCTGACTTGGTCTCTGTTCCTTCTTGGCTGACTTGGTCTCTGTTCCTTCTTGGCTGACTTGGTCTCTGTTCCTTCTTGGCTGACTTGGTCTCTGTTCCTTCTTGGCTGACTTGGTCTCTGTTCCTTCTTGGCTGACTTGGTCTTTGTTCCTTCTTGGCTGACTTGGTCTCTGCTCCTTTTTCGCTGACTTGGTCTCTGTTCTTTCTTGGCTGACTTGGTCTTTGTTCCTTCTTGGCTGACTTGGTCATCCACAAATGTGATGGCACATATACTTTCTTCGTGAATCTTAACACTATGCTGTATTTTCTGGTAGCTTCTTTCTTCATCACTTCCTTATAATTATAAGGACAGCAACAACAACAGCAACAACAACATCAACAACAACAACAGCAACGACAACAACAACAGCAACAACAATAGCAGCAACAACAACAACAACAACAGCAACAACAACAACAGCAGCAGCAACAACAACAACATTAACAACAGCAACAACAACAACAGTAACAACAACAGCAGCAGCAACAACAACAGCAACAACAACACCAACAACAACAACATTAACAACAGCAACAACACCAACACCAACAACAACAACTTCAACACCAACAACAACATCAACAACAACACCAACAACAACATCAACAACAACACCAACAACAACAACTTCAACACCAACAACAACATCAACAACAACACCAACAACAACGTCAACAACAACATCAACATCAACACCAACAACAACAACTTCAACACCAACAACATTGTATTTTTCCTAATTTCTATTTCCCAAATATACCTTCATCAGGTCTCTCTCCAACCGTCACATACCAGTCTCCCTTTACCAGTCTTCATTTAATCTGAAGATTTCTTCCAGAAAGTGGTATATCTTTTACCTTTTCATCATCATCATGTGATGTAAAGGTATATAAATTTGAATATGTGTTGTATATGTGTTGTATATGTGTTGTATATATGTTCAATATGTGTTGTATCTAGAAATGTCGTAGTCAGCCGTATATTTATAGTTTAGTGAATGGAAATCGCAGCGACTGTGCATTCAGACAGACACATCTCTCCGTGTCGTAACTATGCAGTCAGACATACACATCTCTCCGTGTCGTAACTGTGCAGTCAGACATACATATCTCTCTGTGTCGTAACTGTGCAGTCAGACTAACACATCTCTCCGTGTCGTAACTGTGCAGTCAGACAGACACATCTCTCCGTGTCGTAACTGTGCAGTCAGACAGACACATCTCTCCGTGTCGTAACCCTACAGTCAGACAGACACATCTCTCCGTGTCGTAACTGTGCAGTCAGACAGACACATCTCTCCGTGTCGTAACTGTGCAGTCAGACAGACACATCTCTCCGTGTCGTAACCCTACAGTCAGACAGACACATCTCAATGACGAAGGTCAAAGACACGTTCGGAGCTTGACCGGCCCGCCAACCAGCCTTATTCATCCTGTTCGTACCGTTGCACGACCTACCCAGCCCCATAAAACAGAATTAATGATCTTAGTCAGCAGTGAGACGGCTAAGATATTTTGTTCTATCAAAATACAGCTAAACAATACACACATCAGGACGTCTATTATCAATGCATGAATTTTCCGTGCGAAATTGTAAGGTGGTGGAATAAACGCCACTTGTCCATATCGATGCCACGTAGAGTAAAAAAGTAAAGTAAAGTAACCCATAGCATTACTGCCGTAGGGGTGTGAGGTGTTAGCGATATCACATTTCAAAGGCTCGGCTATATGAGGGCGGTAGCCATCTCCTCTCCCTCGCCGTTTTTACTTCTCGGACTGAACCGGTACCCATTTAAGGCTGGGTCGACCCGGGAGCCATTGCGGTCTTAAAAAAACACTACCACCTCAACTGGGGAATGAACCCAGGACCACTCAGATGCCAAGCCAGAGCGCTAACCACTGCGCTACACGGCTGATTTGCCTTCCCGAGGAGTTGAACTAACCGCTAACTAACTAACTAACTCTTGCTAACCACTGGGCCACCAGCTACTCGAAGACATAACACCTTATTGAAGATAATACTGGAAGGACAGACAGCTGGAGAGACATAATCGTGACAGTGAAGTACACCATCACCATATGGATAGGGAGGACCTGGTTAGACCTACACCATCAAGTCAAGAGACACAGGATATTAGACCTACACCATCAAGTCAAGAGACACATGATGTTAGACCTACACCATCAAGTCAAGAGACACAGGATGTTAGACCTATACAATCAAGTCAAGAGACACAGGATGTTAGACCTACACCATCAAGTCAAGAGACACAGGATTTTAGACCTACACCATCAAGTCAAGAGACACAGGATGTTAGACCTATTCAATCAAGTCAAGAGACACAGAATGTTAGACCTATTCAATCAAGTCAAGAGACACAGAATGTTAGACCTATTCAATCAAGTCAAGAGACACAGGATGTTAGACCTATTCAATCAAGTCAAGAGACACAGGATGTTAGACCTATTCAATCAAGTCAAAAGACACAGGATGTTAGACCTATTCAATCAAGTCAAGAGACACAGGATGTTAGACCTATTCAATCAAGTCAAAAGACACAGGATGTTAGACCTATTCAATCAAGTCAAAAGACACAGGATGTTAGACCTATTCAATCAAGTCAAGAGACACAGGATATTAGACCTACACCATCAAGTCAAGAGACACAGGATGTTAGACCTACACCATCAAGTCAAGAGACACAGGATGTTAGACCTACACCATCAAGTCAAGAGACACAGGATGTTAGACCTACACCATCAAGTCAAGAGACACAGGATGTTAGACCTACACCATCAAGTCAAGAGACACAGGATGTTAGACCTACACCATCAAGTCAAGAGACACAGGATGTTAGACCTACACCATCAAGTCAAGAGACACAGGATGTTAGACCTACACCATCAAGTCAAGAGACACAGGATGTTAGACCTACACCATCAAGTCAAGAGACACAGGATGTTAGACCTACACTGCAGCCGACATTCGATGAGGTGCTCAGAACTGACATGTTCAGCCCACTTATACAAATATTATGTGACGAAACTCTTGGGCAACCTGTTACATTGTCAGTTATGAGAAGCATTGCCAGTTTCTGTGGAGGTCATGCTATCAATGATTCATGTCAGTTATGAGAAGGAGGTCATGCTATCAATGATTCATGTCAGTTATGAGAAGGAGGTCATGCTATCAATGATTCATGTCAGTTATGAGGAGGAGGTCATGCTATCAATGATTCATGTCAGTTATGAGGAGGAGGTCATGCTATCAATGACTCATGTCAGTTATGAGAAGGAGGTCATGCTATCAATGATTCATGTCAGTTATGAGAAGGAGGTCATGCTATCAATGATTCATGTCAGTTATGAGGAGGAGGTCATGCTATCAATGATTCATGTCAGTTATGAGGAGGAGGTCATGCTATCAATGATTCATGTCAGTTATGAGGAGGAGGTCATGCTATCAATGATTCATGTCAGTTATGAGGAGGAGGTCATGCTATCAATGACTCATGTCAGTTATGAGAAGGAGGTCATGCTATCAATGATTCATGTCAGTTATTAGAAGGAGGTCATGCTATCAATGATTCATGTCAGTTATTAGAAGGAGGTCATGCTATCAATGATTCATGTCAGTTATGAGAAGGAGGTCATGCTATCAATGATTCATGTCAGTTATTAGAAGGAGGTCATGCTATCAATGACTCATGTCAGTTATGAGAAGGAGGTCATGCTATCAATGACTCATGTCAGTTATTAGAAGGAGGTCATGCTATCAATGATTCATGTCAGTTATGAGAAGGAGGTCATGCTATCAATGACTCATGTCAGTTATGAGGAGGAGGTCATGCTATCAATGACTCATGTCAGTTATTAGAAGGAGGTCATGCTATCAATGATTCATGTCAGTTATTAGAAGGAGGTCATGCTATCAATGATTCATGTCAGTTATTAGAAGGAGGTCATGCTATCAATGATTCATGTCAGTTATTAGAAGGAGGTCATGCTATCAATGACTCATGTCAGTTATTAGAAGGAGGTCATGCTATCAATGATTCATGTCAGTTATGAGGAGGAGGTCATGCTATCAATGATTCATGTCAGTTATGAGAAGGAGGTCATGCTATCAATGATTCATGTCAGTTATGAGAAGGAGGTCATGCTATCAATGACTCATGTCAGTTATGAGGAGGAGGTCATGCTATCAATGACTCATGTCAGTTATGAGAAGGAGGTCATGCTATCAATGATTCATGTCAGTTATGAGAAGGAGGTCATGCTATCAATGATTCATGTCAGTTATGAGAAGGAGGTCATGCTATCAATGACTCATGTCAGTTATGAGGAGGAGGTCATGCTATCAATGACTCATGTCAGTTATGAGAAGGAGGTCATGCTATCAATGATTCATGTCAGTTATGAGAAGGAGGTCATGCTATCAATGATTCATGTCAGTTATGAGAAGGAGGTCATGCTATCAATGACTCATGTCAGTTATGAGAAGGAGGTCATGCTATCAATGATTCATGTCAGTTATGAGAAGGAGGTCATGCTATCAATGACTCATGTCAGTTATGAGAAGGAGGACATGCTATCAATGATTCATGTCAGTTGTGAGAAGGAGGTCATGCTATCAATGATTCATGTCAGTTGTGAGAAGGAGGACATGCTATCAATGACTCATGTCAGTTATGAGAAGGAGGTCATGCTATCAATGACTCATGTCAGTTATGAGAAGGAGGTCATGCTATCAATGATTCATGTCAGTTATGAGAAGGAGGACATGCTATCAATGATTCATGTCAGTTGTGAGAAGGAGGTCATGCTATCAATGATTCATGTCAGTTATGAGAAGGAGGTCATGCTATCAATGATTCATGTCAGTTATGAGAAGGAGGTCATGCTATCAATGATTCATGTCAGTTATGAGAAGGAGGTCATGCTATCAATGATTCATGTCAGTTATGAGAAGGAGGACATGCTATCAATGACTCATGTCAGTTATGAGAAGGAGGTCATGCTATCAATGACTCATGTCAGTTATGAGAAGGAGGACATGCTATCAATGATTCATGTCAGTTGTGAGAAGGAGGTCATGCTATCAATGATTCATGTCAGTTATGAGAAGGAGGTCATGCTATCAATGATTCATGTCAGTTGTGAGAAGGAGGTCATGCTATCAATGATTCATGTCAGCTATGAGAAGGAGGACATGCTATCAATGACTCATGTCAGTTATGAGAAGGAGGACATGCTATCAATGATTCATGTCAGTTATGAGAAGGAGGTCATGCTATCAATGACTCATGTCAGTTATTAGAAGGAGGTCATGCTATCAATGACTCATGTCAGCTATGAGAAGGAGGTCATGCTATCAATGACTCATGTCAGTTATGAGAAGGAGGTCATGCTATCAATGACTCATGTCAGTTATTAGAAGGAGGTCATGCTATCAATGACTCATGTCAGCTATGAGAAGGAGGTCATGCTATCAATGACTCATGTCAGCTGTGAGAAGGAGGACATGCTATCAATGATTCATGTCAGCTGTGAGAAGGAGGTCATGCTATCAATGACTCATGTCAGCTGTGAGAAGGAGGTCATGCTATCAATGACTCATGTCAGTTATTAGAAGGAGGTCATGCTATCAATGACTCATGTCAGCTGTGAGAAGGAGGACATGCTATCAATGATTCATGTCAGCTGTGAGAAGGAGGACATGCTATCAATGATTCATGTCAGCTGTGAGAAGGAGGACATGCTATCAATGATTCATGTCAGCTGTGAGAAGGAGGTCATGCTATCAATGACTCATGTCAGCTGTGAGAAGGAGGTCACGCTATCAATGATTCATGTCAGCTATGAGAAGGAGGACATGCTATCAATGACTCATGTCAGTTATGAGAAGGAGGACATGCTATCAATGATTCATGTCAGTTATGAGAAGGAGGTCATGCTATCAATGACTCATGTCAGTTATTAGAAGGAGGTCATGCTATCAATGACTCATGTCAGCTATGAGAAGGAGGTCATGCTATCAATGACTCATGTCAGTTATGAGAAGGAGGTCATGCTATCAATGACTCATGTCAGTTATTAGAAGGAGGTCATGCTATCAATGACTCATGTCAGCTATGAGAAGGAGGTCATGCTATCAATGACTCATGTCAGCTGTGAGAAGGAGGACATGCTATCAATGATTCATGTCAGCTGTGAGAAGGAGGTCATGCTATCAATGACTCATGTCAGCTGTGAGAAGGAGGTCATGCTATCAATGACTCATGTCAGTTATTAGAAGGAGGTCATGCTATCAATGACTCATGTCAGCTGTGAGAAGGAGGACATGCTATCAATGATTCATGTCAGCTGTGAGAAGGAGGACATGCTATCAATGATTCATGTCAGCTGTGAGAAGGAGGACATGCTATCAATGATTCATGTCAGCTGTGAGAAGGAGGTCATGCTATCAATGACTCATGTCAGCTGTGAGAAGGAGGTCATGCTATCAATGATTCATGTCAGCTATGAGAAGGAGGACATGCTATCAATGACTCATGTCAGTTATGAGAAGGAGGACATGCTATCAATGATTCATGTCAGTTATGAGAAGGAGGTCATGCTATCAATGATTCATGTCAGTTATTAGAAGGAGGTCATGCTATCAATGATTCATGTCAGTTATGAGAAGGAGGTCATGCTATCAATGATTCATGTCAGTTATTAGAAGGAGGTCATGCTATCAATGACTCATGTCAGTTATGAGAAGGAGGTCATGCTATCAATGACTCATGTCAGTTATTAGAAGGAGGTCATGCTATCAATGATTCATGTCAGTTATGAGAAGGAGGTCATGCTATCAATGACTCATGTCAGTTATGAGGAGGAGGTCATGCTATCAATGACTCATGTCAGTTATTAGAAGGAGGTCATGCTATCAATGATTCATGTCAGTTATGAGGAGGAGGTCATGCTATCAATGATTCATGTCAGTTATGAGGAGGAGGTCATGCTATCAATGATTCATGTCAGTTATGAGGAGGAGGTCATGCTATCAATGACTCATGTCAGTTATGAGAAGGAGGTCATGCTATCAATGATTCATGTCAGTTATTAGAAGGAGGTCATGCTATCAATGATTCATGTCAGTTATTAGAAGGAGGTCATGCTATCAATGATTCATGTCAGTTATGAGAAGGAGGTCATGCTATCAATGATTCATGTCAGTTATTAGAAGGAGGTCATGCTATCAATGACTCATGTCAGTTATGAGAAGGAGGTCATGCTATCAATGACTCATGTCAGTTATTAGAAGGAGGTCATGCTATCAATGATTCATGTCAGTTATGAGAAGGAGGTCATGCTATCAATGACTCATGTCAGTTATGAGGAGGAGGTCATGCTATCAATGACTCATGTCAGTTATTAGAAGGAGGTCATGCTATCAATGATTCATGTCAGTTATTAGAAGGAGGTCATGCTATCAATGATTCATGTCAGTTATTAGAAGGAGGTCATGCTATCAATGATTCATGTCAGTTATTAGAAGGAGGTCATGCTATCAATGACTCATGTCAGTTATTAGAAGGAGGTCATGCTATCAATGATTCATGTCAGTTATGAGGAGGAGGTCATGCTATCAATGATTCATGTCAGTTATGAGAAGGAGGTCATGCTATCAATGATTCATGTCAGTTATGAGAAGGAGGTCATGCTATCAATGACTCATGTCAGTTATGAGGAGGAGGTCATGCTATCAATGACTCATGTCAGTTATGAGAAGGAGGTCATGCTATCAATGATTCATGTCAGTTATGAGAAGAAGGTCATGCTATCAATGATTCATGTCAGTTATGAGAAGGAGGTCATGCTATCAATGACTCATGTCAGTTATGAGGAGGAGGTCATGCTATCAATGACTCATGTCAGTTATGAGAAGGAGGTCATGCTATCAATGATTCATGTCAGTTATGAGAAGGAGGTCATGCTATCAATGATTCATGTCAGTTATGAGAAGGAGGTCATGCTATCAATGACTCATGTCAGTTATGAGAAGGAGGTCATGCTATCAATGATTCATGTCAGTTATGAGAAGGAGGTCATGCTATCAATGACTCATGTCAGTTATGAGAAGGAGGACATGCTATCAATGATTCATGTCAGTTGTGAGAAGGAGGTCATGCTATCAATGATTCATGTCAGTTGTGAGAAGGAGGACATGCTATCAATGACTCATGTCAGTTATGAGAAGGAGGTCATGCTATCAATGACTCATGTCAGTTATGAGAAGGAGGTCATGCTATCAATGATTCATGTCAGTTATGAGAAGGAGGACATGCTATCAATGATTCATGTCAGTTGTGAGAAGGAGGTCATGCTATCAATGATTCATGTCAGTTATGAGAAGGAGGTCATGCTATCAATGATTCATGTCAGTTATGAGAAGGAGGTCATGCTATCAATGATTCATGTCAGTTATGAGAAGGAGGTCATGCTATCAATGATTCATGTCAGTTATGAGAAGGAGGACATGCTATCAATGACTCATGTCAGTTATGAGAAGGAGGTCATGCTATCAATGACTCATGTCAGTTATGAGAAGGAGGACATGCTATCAATGATTCATGTCAGTTGTGAGAAGGAGGTCATGCTATCAATGATTCATGTCAGTTATGAGAAGGAGGTCATGCTATCAATGATTCATGTCAGTTGTGAGAAGGAGGTCATGCTATCAATGATTCATGTCAGCTATGAGAAGGAGGACATGCTATCAATGACTCATGTCAGTTATGAGAAGGAGGACATGCTATCAATGATTCATGTCAGTTATGAGAAGGAGGTCATGCTATCAATGACTCATGTCAGTTATTAGAAGGAGGTCATGCTATCAATGACTCATGTCAGCTATGAGAAGGAGGTCATGCTATCAATGACTCATGTCAGTTATGAGAAGGAGGTCATGCTATCAATGACTCATGTCAGTTATTAGAAGGAGGTCATGCTATCAATGACTCATGTCAGCTATGAGAAGGAGGTCATGCTATCAATGACTCATGTCAGCTGTGAGAAGGAGGACATGCTATCAATGATTCATGTCAGCTGTGAGAAGGAGGTCATGCTATCAATGACTCATGTCAGCTGTGAGAAGGAGGTCATGCTATCAATGACTCATGTCAGTTATTAGAAGGAGGTCATGCTATCAATGACTCATGTCAGCTGTGAGAAGGAGGACATGCTATCAATGATTCATGTCAGCTGTGAGAAGGAGGACATGCTATCAATGATTCATGTCAGCTGTGAGAAGGAGGACATGCTATCAATGATTCATGTCAGCTGTGAGAAGGAGGTCATGCTATCAATGACTCATGTCAGCTGTGAGAAGGAGGTCATGCTATCAATGATTCATGTCAGCTATGAGAAGGAGGTCATGCTATCAATGATTCATGTCAGCTATGAGAAGGAGGTCATGCTATCAATGATTCATGTCAGCTATGAGAAGGAGGACATGCTATCAATGATTCATGTCAGCTGTGAGAAGGAGGACATGCTATCAATGACTCATGTCAGCTGTGAGAAGGAGGTCATGCTATCAATGATTCATGTCAGCTATGAGAAGGAGGTCATGCTATCAATGATTCATGTCAGCTATGAGAAGGAGGACATGCTATCAATGATTCATGTCAGCTGTGAGAAGGAGGACATGCTATCAATGATTCATGTCAGCTATGAGAAGGAGGACATGCTATCAATGATTCATGTCAGTTATGAGAAGGAGGACATGCTATCAATGATTCATGTCAGCTGTGAGAAGGAGGACATGCTATCAATGATTCATGTCAGCTATGAGAAGGAGGACATGCTATCAATGATTCATGTCAGTTATGAGAAGGAGGACATGCTATCAATGATTCATGTCAGCTATGAGAAGGAGGACATGCTATCAATGATTCATGTCAGCTATGAGAAGGAGGACATGCTATCAATGATTCATGTCAGTTATGAGAAGGAGGACATGCTATCAATGATTCATGTCAGCTATGAGAAGGAGGACATGCTATCAATGATTCATGTCAGCTGTGAGAAGGAGGACATGCTATCAATGATTCATGTCAGCTGTGAGAAGGAGGACATGCTATCAATGATTCATGTCAGCTATGAGAAGGAGGACATGCTATCAATGATTCATGTCAGTTATGAGAAGGAGGTCATGCTATCAATGATTCATGTCAGCTGTGAGAAGGAGGACATGCTATCAATGATTCATGTCAGCTATGAGAAGGAGGACATGCTATCAATGATTCATGTCAGTTATGAGAAGGAGGACATGCTATCAATGATTCATGTCAGCTGTGAGAAGGAGGACATGCTATCAATGATTCATGTCAGCTATGAGAAGGAGGACATGCTATCAATGATTCATGTCAGTTATGAGAAGGAGGACATGCTATCAATGATTCATGTCAGCTATGAGAAGGAGGACATGCTATCAATGATTCATGTCAGCTATGAGAAGGAGGACATGCTATCAATGATTCATGTCAGTTATGAGAAGGAGGACATGCTATCAATGATTCATGTCAGCTATGAGAAGGAGGACATGCTATCAATGATTCATGTCAGCTGTGAGAAGGAGGACATGCTATCAATGATTCATGTCAGCTGTGAGAAGGAGGACATGCTATCAATGATTCATGTCAGCTATGAGAAGGAGGACATGCTATCAATGATTCATGTCAGTTATGAGAAGGAGGACATGCTATCAATGATTCATGTCAGCTATGAGAAGGAGGACATGCTATCAATGATTCATGTCAGTTATGAGAAGGAGGACATGCTATCAATGATTCTCCCTCCTGATCTAAACGATGATCCGTGCTCCACCTACCACACTGCAATTGACCTCGTCTTCTTCTTTCCCTGTGGTTTACGTCTAACATCATGTTTCTACGCGACCCATATGGACATTCTAACTTCTTTAGGGGACGAGGGACGGGGCATAGTTTTAAGTAAGTACATGGTCCCCGTACTTTCTGAACAAGGGCATGAAGCACTTATTACTTATCCCTGTACTTCCTGAACCAGAACCAGGGCATACCTTTAACTACTTAGTACATGGTCTCTGTACTTCCCTGTACTTCCTGAACCAGAATCAGGGCATACCTTTAACTACTTAGTACATGGTCTCTGTACGTCCTGAAAGATCTTCCCAAATCACGGAACAATAAGACTCATCACAGGCAAAGATCAGGTGAACAGAAACAAAGTTGAGACGGTCTATCAATATTCTAACATACCAGCAAACAGGTCAAAGATTGGTGCGAGGGGCTCAACCAATGGATACGCCAAACAATGGGGGACTAAAAGCCTGTGATGAAAACGTGAATGACCTACAGGTTCAAGTGCAACCAATCAAGTCTGGTCCTTGATCGCGTCTGCCTGGCAGGTCAGTCAGTACAAAAAGAAACCAAACTCGCGCTCGTTTTGTCTCTGAAGTTACAGAAGGCCGCAGGCATCCATACTGTTTCCTTTCCGTAGACTTCCGCTTGAGGTATAAATCAGTTTTCTTGGCTTTTCATCAAGTTGGTATGAACTACGCTTGTACCTTGGAATAGGACATGCAATCCTCTTCTGTGTAGATTGTTTTTGAGGCGGCGTGGGGAGCTCGGTTTTTTAAAATGATAATGTTCATTAACATGATTCCTGCTGGCTCAGCAGTTTGTGTCTTTTATGTCCATATGCCTTGTTTAATGTTAGCTTTAATGAAAACCACTGACTAGTGCTTCAGCATTCCCTCCCCTTGATTCTGTAAACATGATGAAATGTGCATCTCTCTCACAGTTATCTAAACGGCCTAGAAAGAGCCAAGTCTGCAGTTTCATTACACGTACAGTTAAATACGAAGGCGGCACTCCATCTGATTTCATTATTGTTAAACGATTCCTCTCACACCTTTTTGTCTTCGTTATTTCAATCCGTTTTGACACGTCTCAAGACATACAAGTGCATTCGTGACAACAGCTTTCAGTGTGTAAACATGACAACAGCTTTTAGTGTGTAAACATGACAACAGCTTTTAGTGTGTAAACATGACAACAGCTTTCAGTGTGTAAACATGACAACAGCTTTTAGTGTGGAAACATGACAACAGCTTTCAGTGTGTAAACATGACAACAGCTTTTAGTGTGGAAACATGACAACAGCTTTCAGTGTGTAAACATGATAACAGCTTTTAGTGTGTACACATGACAACAGCTTTCAGTGTGTAAACATGACAACAGCTTTTAGTGTGTAAACATGACAACAGCTTTTAGTGTGTAAACATGACAACAGCTTTTAGTGTGTAAACATGACAACAGCTTTCAGTGTGTAAACATGACAACAGCTTTTAGTGTGTAAACATGACAACAGCTTTCAGTGTGTAAACATGACAACAGCTTTTAGTGTGTAAACATGACAACAGCTTTTAGTGTGTAAACATGACAACAGCTTTTAGTGTGTAAACATGACAACAGCTTTCAGTGTGTAAACATGACAACAGCTTTTAGTGTGGAAACATGACAACAGCTTTCAGTGTGTAAACATGATAACAGCTTTTAGTG
Source organism: Ariolimax columbianus (assembly GCA_036924085.1). Taxonomy (NCBI): domain Eukaryota; kingdom Metazoa; phylum Mollusca; class Gastropoda; order Stylommatophora; family Arionidae; genus Ariolimax; species Ariolimax columbianus. Next base: position 24,628,350 of record JAVGWX010000021.1, on the reverse strand, counting down.
TGTACACATGACAACAGCTTTCAGTGTGTAAACATGACAACAGCTTTTAGTGTGTAAACATGACAACAGCTTTTAGTGTGTAAACATGACAACAGCTTTTAGTGTGTAAACATGACAACAGCTTTCAGTGTGTAAACATGACAACAGCTTTTAGTGTGTAAACATGACAACAGCTTTCAGTGTGTAAACATGACAACAGCTTTTAGTGTGTAAACATGACAACAGCTTTCAGTGTGTAAACATGACAACAGCTTTTAGTGTGTAAACATGACAACAGCTTTTAGTGTGTAAACGTGACAACAGCTCTAAGTGCTATAACATGACAACAGCCTACAGTACTTGTACACACCAACCTCTAGTACCTCTACACACCAACCTCTAGTACTTGTACACACCAACCTCTAGTACTTGTACACACCAACCTCCAGTACTTATACACACCAACCTCCAGTACTTGTACACACCAACCTCCAGTACTTGTACACACCAACCTCCAGTACTTGTACACACGAACCTCCAGTACTTGTACACACCAACCTCCAGTACTTGTACACGCCAACCTCCAGTACTTGTACACGCCAACCTCCAGTACATGTACACACCATCCTCCAGTACTTGTACACACTAACCTCCAGTGTAAAGCCGTTAAACCAGTAATCTAGACTTCATCCATCTAACAAGCCATCGTGTCTGACTCCACTTTCAGTTCATGCATCGGATGACAGGAATAAGATGGCTACTTGTTCAGCCTATAGTTGACAGCGAGATATGAAACATTCAATGGCTCGTCTGGGTGTTTGAATCTATGGTTGACAGAGAGATATGAAACATTCAATGGCTCGTCTGGGTTAGGGTTAGGGATGGGGTTGGGTTTGAGGTTGGGGTTGGGGTTGGGCCTGACAGCAACAATAATGATCAAAACTTTTGAGAAAACTATTTTCTCTCATTGCTCACCGTAGACTTTTTTGTTGAATTTGGCGCATATTCGGATACTATTTCGTGCGTCTATATTGTTTATCATACCCTCGATCTCCGTTCGGTTGCTCTCTATACGTGGCTGCTACGTTTAGCATACCCTCGATCTCCGTTCGGTTCCTCTCTATACGTGGCTGCTACGTTTAGCATACCCTCGATCTCCATTCGGTTGCTCTCTATACGTGGCTGCTACGTTTAGCATACCCTCGATCTCCATTCGGTTGCTCTCTATACGTGGCTGCTACGTTTAGCATACCCTCGATCTCCGTTCGGTTCTTCTCTATACGTGGCTGCTACGTTTAGCATACCCTCGATCTCCATTCGGTTGCTCTCTATACGTGGCTGCTACGTTTAGCATACCCTCGATCTCCGTTCGGTTCCTCTCTATACGTGGCTGCTACGTTTAGCATACCCTCGATCTCCATTCGGTCGCTCTCTATACGTGGCTGCTACCTTTAGCATACCCTCGATCTCCATTCGGTTCCTCTCTATACGTGGCTGCTACGTTTAGCATACCCTCGATCTCCGTTCGGTTCTTCTCTATACGTGGCTGCTACGTTTAGCATACCCTCGATATCCGTTCGGTTCCTCTCTATACGTGGCTGCTACGTTTAGCATACCCTCGATCTCCGTTCGGTTCCTCTCTATACGTGGCTGCTACGTTTTGTGATTTTTTTGTCTTGTGTGTCCGTTGAAAGAGATTCACATTTACACAATGACCAACGCAACCTATATTCTAGATCCATCGTTTGTTCTAACACTGACACTGACATGATAGTTTCTCCTTTCATTATCTTTCATTGATGCTGTTTCAACGATTATATTGAAGGCGTCGTCTATACATTACTGTGTTCTAGATGTTTCATTAGTATTATTGAGCTCATCGTTTCTCTTTATATCCATTGATGACCGCTGTTACAACAACGATACTAGTTCCCTTAAATCTCTATTTTCATTCGCGTGTGCTGTTACAACAGCGTCTTTCACCTCTTATTCGCTAGTTCTGTAACTACACATGAACAGCATATTCAAATATTTTAGAAACGTATGCTTTCTTTTGACACTATCGTCTTGTGCCATGCCGACTGCCGTAGCTAGACAACCACAAATCCCCACAACAACAAGAAAATTTATACATATATAAATATTTTGTTTTTATTATGGAAAAAAGGTTCTAGCTATTAAAAATTACTCGTACAAAACTCAACATTAGCTCGCTCTCTCGGTGGAGACTAAATATTGCATTTATCGTGTTGTTTAAAAGAAAAAGCACTTTCAAACGAAAGTTATTTCTCAGTGATATTTTTCAAGGAGAGAACACATTTATTTTGTAGAAAAACAAATGTAATATATACATTACTAAAGGAAGAAAAACAAATGTAATATATACATTACTAAAGGAATAATAATAACAACACACGCGCGCAAAACAATCCCGAAAAATATTCAATTAATTCCTTTTTGTTTTTCCAAAAAAGATTACTAAATAATTACTACTAAATGTATTGTTTACTTTTTTGTTTCAAATTTATTATAATTTCTCCATAATTTTCAGCGGATTAATCGTGTTTTGAAAGCCGACAACATTTCTATGGCTGAGTGAAAGGACAATAAACGTCACCAATATAACGATTTCATTCCAGCGTAACATCCAGTAAACTTGGACACTATACCGGGCTTGGAAGATCATGTTAACCCGGTTGTGGATATCAAGGATGTTTGCCAATGATCCCTATAAATCATGACGGAAAAGAACTGTACACAAATATGTGAACATTATTTTGATAACCGCTGTGAACCCAATCCTGTTCACAAATATGTGAACATTATTTAGATAACCGCTGTGAACCCAATCCTGTTCACAAATATGTGAACATTATTTAGATAACCGCTGTGAACCCAATCCTGTTTACAAATATGTGAACATTATTTAGATAACCGGTGTGAACCCAATCCTGTACACAATTATGTGAACATTATTTAGATCGCCGCTGTTCAGACAATTAATTAGTCTCAATACGTCATTGACATGGCCTACTTTGTATGTACAGGAGGCTGTGTCATAAATCTAGAACGGAAACAGACATTTAGGGCCCAAGTTATTCTAACTGAACATTCTATGGCTGATTTGTAGATAGTGCAGTACCACGAGACATTTCAATTCCGGGCAATGTTGTTTACTGGCTCAATATCAAGTTGGATGCGTTCCTAAATGGCTTCGACACTTGCCTGTTAACAAGAAGGACAGAGGAAAGAATGTGGTCTGATTCAAGAAGGAAAGAGGAAAGAATGTGGTCTGATTCAAGAAGGAAAGAGGAAAGAATGTGGTCTTATTCAAGAAGGAAAAAGGAAAGAATGTGGTCTGATTCAAGAAGGAAAGAGGAAAGAATGTGGTCTGATTCAAGAAGGAAAGAGGAAAGATGTGGTCTGATTCAAGAAGGAAAGAGTAAAGAATGTGGTCTGATTCAAGAAGGAAAAAGGAAAGAATGTGGTCTGATTCAAGAAGGAAAGAGGAAAGAATGTGGTCTGATTCAAGAAGCAAAGAGGAAAGAATGTGGTCTGATTCAAGAAGGACAGAAGAAAGAATGTGGTCTGATTCAAGAAGGAAAGAGGAAAGAATGTGGTCTGATTCAAGAAGGAAAGAGGAAAGAATGTGGTCTGATTCAAGAAGGAAAGAGGAAAGAATGTGGTCTGATTCAAGAAAGACAGAGGAAAGAATGTGGTCTGATTCAAGAAGGAAAGAATGTGGTCTGATTCAAGAAGGAAAGAGGAAAGAATGTGGTCTGATTCAAGAAACAAAGAGGAAAGAATGTGGTCTGATTCAAGAAGGAAAGAGGAAAGAATGTGGTCTGATTCAAGAAGGAAAAAGGAAAGAATGTGGTCTGATTCAAGAAGGAAAGAGGAAAGAATGTGGTCTGATTCAAGAAGCAAAGAGGAAAGAATGTGGTCTGATTCAAGAAGGACAGAAGAAAGAATGTGGTCTGATTAAAGAAGCAAAGAGGAAAGAATGTGGTCTGATTCAAGAAGGAAAGAGGAAAGAATGTGGTCTGATTCAAGAAGGAAAGAGGAAAGAATGTGGTCTGATTCAAGAAAGACAGAGGAAAGAATGTGGTCTGATTCAAGAAGGAAAGAATGTGGTCTGATTCAAGAAGGAAAGAGGAAAGAATGTGGTCTGATTCAAGAAACAAAGAGGAAATAATGTGGTCTGATTCAAGAAGGAAAGAGGAAAGAATGTGGTCTGATTCAAGAAGGAAAGAGGAAAGAATGTGGTCTGATTCAAGAAGGAAAGAGGAAAGAATGTGGTCTGATTCAAGAAGGAAAGAGGAAAGAATGTGGTCTGATTCAAGAAGGAAAGAGGAAAGAATGTGGTCTGATTAAAGAAGCAAAGAGGAAAGAATGTGGTCTGATTCAAGAAGGAAAGAGGAAAGAATGTGGTCTGATTCAAGAAGGAAAGAGGAAAGAATGTGGTCTGATTCAAGAAGAACAGAGGAAAGAATGTGATCTTATTAAAGAAGGAAAGAGGAAAGAATGTGGTCTGATTAAAGAAGCAAAGAGGAAAGAATGTGGTCTGATTCAAGAAGGAAAGAGGAAAGAATGTGGTCTGATTCAAGAAGGAAAGAGGAAAGAATGTGGTCTGATTCAAGAAGAACAGAGGAAAGAATGTGGTCTTATTAAAGAAGGAAAGAGGAAAGAATGTGGTCTGATTAAAGAAGGAAAGAGGAAAGAATCAGCTGTGGTCCGATGTTTTATTTCTGACTAACTAACACGATCATTTGAATTTAATAATGAATTGTGGGTATTTTTCCGGGAGGTCTGCCGGGGCCTTTGTGTATGACGACAAGAATAGCATCACTGCCCCACAGGGAGCATGTCCTAAGAGGCGACTAACTGTGTCACATGGCATAACACTGGTCATGGTTAGATGGTTTGAATAGAGCAGCATAAATGGCGCCTAACAGGTTGGGGATCTACTTTTCTCTAGTATTTGAGTCTGTTAAGATTGCTTTGCGCATTGGTTAACTACCCTTCGCGGCTCTTGTCTCAACGCAGCGGAGTAAATAGCTTCTCGGGCCTAGCCCGCTAAGCAGGAAACCTTTCTCCCGGCTACATACAGATCATACCAGAGCTGGGATCGGCACAGGACATCTGCTCCTGTAGAAGTAAAGGTCAACTAAGAACTAATACTGTGTGTATTACAATTTATTATTTTACTTAAAAGAACATAATTTTCAGATCCGATGGAACTTGCGGAATTCTTGAAATGAAAATATGTTACCGCGGTGGAGAGCGGCGGTTAGAGTGTGGTAGAGATGAGCGGTTGGAGTCTGGTAGAGATGGGCAGTAGGGTCGGGTAGAGATGGGCAGTTGGGAGGTGGTAGAGATGGGCAGTTGGGATGTGGTAGAGATGAGCAGTTGAGAGGTGGTAGAGATGGGCAGTAGAGATGGGCAATTGAGGTCTGGTAGAGATGGGCAGTTGGGAGATGGTAGAGAGGGGCAGTTGGGAGGTGGTAGAGATGGGCAGTAGAGATGGGCAATTGAGGTCTGGTAGAGATGGGCAGTTGGGAGGTGGTAGAGATGGGCAATTGAGGTCTGGTAGAGATGGGCAGTTGGATGTGGTAGAGATGGGCAGTTGGGAGGTGGTAGAGATGGGCAATTGAGGTCTGGTAGAGATGGGCAGTTGGGAGATGGTAGAGAGGGGCAGTTGGGTGGTGGTAGAGATGGACAGGAGGTTTGGTAAAGATTGGCAGTTGGTAGGTAGTAGAGATGGGCAGTTGTGGTCTGGCAGAGATGGGCAGTTTGGAGGTGGTAGAGATGGGCTGTTGGGAGGTGGTAGAGATGGGCAGTTGAGGTCTGGTAGAGAATATGCAGTAACTTGCTAACGGAAGGACATGTCGACCTGAAAACATCCCTGAACATTTTTTTGTAGATCAGTCCAACTAAAATAATGTCGCTATTAGAATGTCGCCATTCCCTTTACTAATTGTGGGCACATTGTTTATATATATATATATATATATATATATATATATATATATATATATATATATATATATATATATATTGTTTACCGACATTAGAAAAGCGGTTGTTAAATTATCTTGTCCATACGAAGATAGCTTTTTGCCGTTAACTGCCGGCAACTTCAATTGTATTGATTTCTGGTTGAATGACACGTGACCAAAATTTTTTGATGATTGCTTTCTCTTAAGGAGGGCAGTGGGTTGAACTTCCTGTCGAGCGATAGTTTCAATGAGTAGAATTACTTTTCTGTGCGCCCTAAAAAGGACGGTAAGTGCCGGGTTGTCGTAGCTTTCCTCACATCCCGAGCGTGCTAATGGAGGTGGACCGGGGTCATTTGTATCTACTACCGAACTGTTTGAATTTAAAAAGTATGTTACCTCTTCGGCGAAACTGGGTATTAAGGCATGAAGGAAAGAGACAGGCGCGTTAAAGGGGGAAGAGATTGTAGTTGGCCGGGGGGGGGGGGGTGCAGGTTGAGGGGAGCTGGGAGAGTTTGGTGGGTTGAGGAAAAGACCGGAACTCAAGACGTCACAGATTATCGTCCATTGTCCCTTTGTTTGCTTCAGCAGAAACTCAACATGGTATGTGACTAACAGTATCACTTCCAGATTGCAGACTCTCACAGATCCTCACCAACAGATGTCTCCACCACATACTTCCTGTGAGATCGTAATAAGCAGTAGTCAATTCAGCAACGACAACAGCCAAACATCAGCACGAGGAAGTAGCCCGGATTATGATTTCAACACTTTTAGATGTCTTCTTCTTCTTCTTCTCCTTCTTCTTCTGCTTCTTCTTCTTCTTTTTCTTCTTCTGCGTTCGTTCCCAATCTCCTGCTACCAAGCCCTGAACAGGAATTTGCAAGCAGCATGATGTAGTCCTGAGATCGGAATGTGTGGTATCGCTAGTTTGACTTTCTTTATGTTTCTGCCTGTTCCCTGGAAACGTCGTGCTGCTGATGAAGGTAGTGGATACCACTGCTGATAGGTCTGAAAACAAGCCTTTGGATAAGCACATACAAATATCATGAGGCATACACTGAATTGGAACACACTGGTTTAGGAGGACACGTAATACCTGGAGAATACCGGCGATAGTGGAGATCATTATAGTTGGAATGTTCTGGTATGAACAGGAGAGGAGGGCATGCTAACTAGAATGTCTTGGTCTGACCAGGAGAGGAGGGCATGCTAGCTGGAATGTCCTGGTCTGACCACGAGAGGAGGGCATGCTAGCTGGAATGTCTTGGTCTGACAACGAGAGGAGGGCATGCTAGCTGAAATGTCTTAGTCTGACCACGACAGGAGGACATGCTAGCTGGAATGTCTTGGTCTGACCACGACAGGAGGGCATGCTAGCTGAAATGTCTTAGTCTGACCACGACAGGAGGACATGCTAGCTGGAATGTCTTGGTCTGACCACGACAGGAGGTCATTCTAGCTTGAATGTCTTGGTTTGACCACGATAGGAGGGCATGCTAGCTGGAATGTCTTGGTCTGACCACGAGAGGAGGACATGCTAGCTGGAATGTCTTGGTCTAACCACAAGAGGAGGGCATGCTAGCAGAAATGTCCTGGTCTGACCACGAGAGAAGGGCATGCTAGCTGGACTGACCACGAGAGGAGGGCATGCTAGCTGGAATGTCCTGGACTGACCAGGAGAGAACGACCTATAACACCTATCCGTGAAGAAAAACCGCTGGTGCCCTATGTTCCAATTGGTCCTAATCTAACATATTCGCTCCTCATTGGCCATATGATGTAGAGTCTTCTACCATGAGACATGTAAGTTGTTGTTATCTTCATGTTGTCTCCAGGGTGTGCAGGATGGAGTATCCAGCCCCGTACCCAACCCTTCTCCGTCACCTCTTACGGCATGCGTGTCAGGTTACAGTCCCTATTCATTGCTCCCCTCGGGCGATGGTAACACGCGGACGCAATCCAATGGGATCAAGGTTCAATCAGGCATGTTGGATTGTTTTCAATCCATGTCCGTGTCTTGTGTACAACGCGTTGCCGGCTCAGAAGCCTGCTCGTTTCATCCATCGTTCACCGCTTCTTTTCTGTGTTCTTTTTATTTTCCATTTTTCTTTGATGGCTTTCTATTGCCACCATTTAAACGTGTCTGTCTACCATCGCATTCGTCTATTCTGTTATTTGGTCATTGTACAGCTGTTTGTAACCCCATTATGTGTGATATTTCACTTTCGTTTCGCCTCTTTACCGCAGTAACACATTTCTATTTTTTGCCCTAACCCCAGTGATGTTGGCAGGCTGGGTCTCTATGCTTGACTGACTCACATTCCTTTAATCATATCTCCGCAATGGTTTCTCGATGGCAATTTGTACTTTATTAGCATCTGTAAAAAAGGGTTGCGCGCCACGCTGTGCCGTCTTGATGAGAGTCTGTTGTATGCGCAATGGAGAAACTGGTCTACACAACACGTGAAAGGGGGGATACTAATTACGGCTCCAAGGAAAGCCATAAAACTCGCTTCGGGCTCCCTGGCGTTGGCAAACTCATCTCTGAAATGCTTTGAAACTAGTTAGAAACCGTCGTTTCAGGGCGGTACTTTGGCCAGGACTATAATTTAACACTTTCAGATGTCAATGTGACATGCATTTCGTTTCTGCCTGCTCCATGGATACGTTTCAATGGCCGTACTCTGTTTAGCGCACTGGATACCACTCCTGATACGTTTGGAGGAAGAGAAACAGATAGAAATAAAGAGAGAAATACAGAGTGTGAGTTAGCTGTTGAGTCCCTTAGTTTGTAGATGTATGCAGAAGTGGTGGCGTATCCCTGTGTGTAAGGGAGTGTGAGCGTGAGAAAGTTCAAATAAATGTAGGGCAAAGAAGATAAATCATTGAAGAAAGCGTTCAACAGCTAACTCTTCTGTCAGACATGGCCGTCCCGTTGCAGGAGTTCTTCTGTCTGTCCGTGCGCACATTCTGTCAAAATAGCGTCGCTGTCTACAAGTGGAGATCAAAGAAGGCGTGTAACTCGCATCTAGGCGGTGTTGTGGCTTTGTGTGTGGGGGGAGGGCAAACAATCAAACACAAGTATCCATCTTGCTTCCATTTGTTTTGCCTCTCAGCCCGCCATTTTCATTGCTAACACGTGTTCACGCAGAGTGCAGATGTCGGGTGGGAAATGGGAGCAGGCAAGTGAGCCGACTCCCAGCTCTGCGATGTGTGTTATGTTTATAAGAGTCACTGCACTATGAGCAGACATATAGGTGCGCGATCTCTTCCAGCAGATGACGAAGAGTAACGGATACTAGTTCTTCTTGTAGCTCGCTGGTTCTACACAGTCCTTATTCGTTCTTTCGTTCAGTCCCTTCTGCTGACACGTTCGTCACAAACTACTGAAACAAGTGAATTGGGGAATCATCACAAACTACTGAAACGTGTGAGTTGGGGAATCATCACAAACTACTGAAATAAGTGAAAAGGGTAATTATCACAAACTATTGAAACAAGTGAAAAGAGTAATTGTCACAAACTACTGAAACGTGTGAATTGGGTAATTATCACAAACTACTGAAACAAGTGAATTGGGTAATTATCACAAACTACTGAAACATGTGAATTGGGGAATCATCATAAACTACTGAAACATGTGAATTGGAGATTTAAACATCACGTGCGTATTGGGAGATGAATTAATTGCCGTATCTGAAATGCACTCATTAATTGATTTCAATACATCCACCTAATCCATATCCAATATCTTGGCCGTGGATGCTTACCAAATCATGACGTGAGGCAGCTCATCCACCGACGTGAGTTCCGGCATATCCAGATCCCACCTCGTGTCCCCCTGACTGCCTGCAGCGTTTCGACCGCTATACATCCATATCCGTATCCACCAATAATGATTGTATCCAGATAGTAACGCAGAAATAACCCATAATGCAAACGCTTCTTCCCAAAGTTATTAGCCAATAAAACACCTGCATTTCATTCTCACCAGTCCTCCCAGCATGCACCTACACCATAGCAACCGCTTCCCGGCCGGCTATAGCTACTTGGCTATCTCTCATATCCAATGATATTTGACGTTTAATTTCCAGCATCGTTACAGACTGGAGGAGAAGATCTCAATCGCGATGTTCTATACACAGTCAGTGAGTACATTTATAATAACCAGAATGTTCTACTCAACATTGACGTTTCTAGACCTGACACGCACACAGAAAACCTCGGCCAGGAAGATGCGCAGAAAGCGCCTGCCTCGTTTTTCTTTTTAAAACATCTCTGTGGAAAATAAACAAAAACACGCGCAGGTAAAGAATCCATTAACCAAATCGGAAATCCACATTTGAAAGATACGAGCCACAAGTGATCTACATTTCAAAGTGAAGGAACCAAATTTGAGATTAGTTGTGCTTCGTGCCACTTCTGTCTTCTACCTGTGTGCGGGTAGTTTTCAAAAAGAAAAGAAAAAGTTCGGCATACGTGGTTTATGGGCCGTTACATTGGCCAGGTCTGTTATGGCGCGGTTTTGACTTCTGCAAAGAGCACAGCCGCCAAGATTCTGCTGTTTGCTTTTTATGACTGCCTGTGAATCCGATTAATTCCTGTCCAAACAGCAAACTGTTACAGCTGATCTGGATTCCCGCGCAAATGTTTTATCTAACAAATAAGATAATGACATCGCCCCTTTCATTTCTCGTTTACCGGTGTATGTCTTCAATAGTACGTGTTGATGTTTTCTCAACACCTAGTTTACACACAACACCCGCCTCAAAATACAGCCTCAAAACACAAGCCTCAAAATAGCGGCCTCTCAATTCCAGCCTCTGTTATATTAAAGAACACAATTGTTTCCTCTTTCGCCGCTATTATTGATTGAACTTCTTGAAGATCGGTTCTTTTTCCACTAGAATTATTTCCTCTTCTTTCTGTCAAGTCTCCAGGCAGCATCAAGAAAGTGTGTCAAGTCTCCAGTCAACATCAAGAAAATGTGTCAACTCTCCAGACAACATCAAGAAAGTGTGTCAAGTCTCCAGACAACATCAAGAAAATGGGTCAAGTCTCCAGACAACATCAAAAAAATGGGTCAAGTCTCCAGACAACATCAAGAAAAATGTGTCAAGTCTCCAGACAACATCAAGAAAATGTGTCAAATCTCCGGGCAACATCAAGAAAATGTGTCAAGTCCCCAGGCAACATTAAGAAAATGTGTCAAGTCTCCAGACAACATCAAGAAAATGTGTCAAGTCTCCAGACAACATCAAGAAAATGTGCCAAGTCTCCAGTCAACATCAAGAAAATTTGTCAAGTCTCCAGACAACATCAAGAAAATGTGTCAAGTCCCCAGGCAACATCAAGAAAATTTGTCAAGTCTCCAGTCAACATCAAGAAAATTTGTCAAGTCTCCAGGCAACATCAAGAAAATGTTTCCCCATTCTAGATTGTTAAATTCTGAGAAAGACAAAATGGCGCGTATAACGAACGCGCCGTCTGTTTTCGCCAATTTGTACCGCCTAATAATGGCCATTAAAGCTCCGCATGTGCTCTAACTTAGATGAGAAATGCTGGCAAACACTGCTGGTGCTCTCAACTCTTGATAGCGGTTTGCATGGTATGCGTAAATGCGTGTTTTCATTTCCGAACGAGTTATTTGCTCTGTCTATCCCTGATCGCAACCAAAGCTATGTTTAGAAGATGACGAATAATGTGAAGAAAGAGAAATGCGGGAAAATTTAGCATTCACCTCCAATCATCCAAAGGTGTGCTTTTTTAAAATTCCATTTTTGACGCGGGTCCAAACTAGTAATAAACTGCACACCTGACAAATGTATAGCGCCAGGACGTTAGAAGCTTATTTGTCAGAGACTTTCCTTGCATGATCTGGAACTGTCATTTCAGGTTTGGCTACCGATATACACATCAGAGTTCTTGTACTCTGTTGTCTACCTTGGACACAGTGTGTGCCCATGAGCTGAAAGCTGGGTGGATCAGCTCACATGTTAGGAGTGGATGTGAGCATCATTATACTGGGGGAACTTCTCCGACACGCACATCAGAGTTCCTGGGCAGTACCATCTCACTTGATCATTGTGAGGTGAGAGTGAAGAGTTTTCAGGACCAGGTGAGAACATTCAAATCAAGGTCGGAGTGAACAGTATTCAGAGCCAGATAATGATTATTCAGGGCCATCTGAAGATTATTTAGGAACATGTGAAACATGCTGATTAAGATGGGAGTACAGCAAACTGATCGCGGTGGGGGTGAAGAGTAATCAGGGTCAGGTGAAGCAGACTGGTCAAGGTGGGAATGAAGAGTAATGAGGGTTAGGTGAAGCAGACTGAACAAGGTGGGAGTGAAGAGTAATCAGGGCCAGGTGAAGCAGACTGGTCAAGGTGGGAGTGAAAAGTAATCAGGACCAGGTGAAGCAGACTGGTCAAGGTTGGAGTGAAGAGCAATGAGGCCCAGGTGAAGCAGACTGGTCAAGGTGGGAGTGAAGAGTAATCAGGGCCAGGTGAAGCAGACTGGTCAAGGTTGGAGTGAAAAGTAATCAGGGCCAGGTGAATCAGTAATTCAGTGGCAGTTTGGAATAGATCTGGTACAAGAGCTACCTTTACTTCATTGCCTTATGATCTACTGGTAACATAAGTATGGAGTGAAAGTAATCAGGGCCAGGTGAATCAGACTGGTCAAGAGCCTACCTTACTTCATTGTTCATGCTCCTGGAAACATAATATGGCACCCAACGAGGTAAGAGACGTCACTTATTCCCGTAGTGGCCAGCTCACTTAGGAACCGTGTATTGTACTACAAGCAGGATTAATCTGTGAGTGAATGGTCCGTGAGTGGATGGTCCGTGACTGAATGGTCCGTGAGTGAATGGTCTGTGAGTGAATGGTCTGTGATTGAATGGTATGTGAGTGAATGTTCTGTGAGTGAATGGTCTGTGATTGAATGGTCTGTGGGGGAATGGTCCGTGAGTGAATGGTCCGTGAGTGAATGGTCCGTGAGTGAATGGTCTGGTCTGTGATTGAATGGTCTGTGAGTGAATGGTCCGTGAGTGAATTGTCTGTGATTGAATGGTCTGTGAGTGAATGTTCCGTGAGTGAATGGTTTGTGAGTAAATGGTCTGTGATTGAATGGTCTGTGAGTGAATGATCTGTGAGTAAATGGTCTGTGATTGAATGGTCTGTGGGTGAATGGTCCGTGAGTGAATGGTCCGTGAGTGAATGGTCCGTGAGTGAATTGTCCGTGAGTGAATGGTCTGTGATTGAATGGTCTGTGATTGAATGGTCCGTGAGTGAATGGTCCGCGAGTGAATGGTCCGTGAGTGAATGGTCTGTGATTGAATGGTCCGTGAGTGAATGGTCTGTGAGTGATTGGCCCGTGAGTGAAGTGTCTGTGATCGAATGGTCCGTGAGTGAATGGTCTGTGATTGAATGGTCCGTGAGTGAATTGTCTGTGAGTGATTGGCCCGTGAGTGAATGGTCCGTGAGTGATTGGCCCGTGAGTGAAATCGAAGACTCAGAATCGTGTCCCTGTGCTTCCTCCAGTAGCAGTCTAGCATCATGTCAGTAGCAGTCTAGTATCATGTCAGTAGTGGTCTAATATCATGTCAGTAGTGGTCTAATATCATGTCAGTAGTGGTCTAGCATCATGTCAGTAGCAGTCTAGCATCATGTCAGTAGTGGTCTAATATCATGTCAGTAGTGGTCTAATATCATGTCAGTAGGGGTCTAATATCATGTCAGTAGTGGTCTAATATCATGTCAGTAGTGGTCTAATATCATGTCAGTAGTGGTCTAATATCATGTCAGTAGTGGTCTAATATCATGTCAGTAGTAGTCTAATATCATGTCAGTAGTGGTCTAATATCATGTCAGTAGTGGTCTAATATCATGCCAGGTTACCTGATACCATGGCTATTTTTGAGGGGGCCGCCCCGTTACTCTCAGGTCAACCTGGCCGAACGGCCCCAACGATAGAGGTCAAGTAGCAGCCAGCCTAGTAAATCATGTCCTTAATCTCTAAAGAAGACAACGTTACTACAGTCTCTCAAACGGGATCAAGACGCTTAGCAGCGCATGAGCTGCAGCGGCCAGCGACCCATAGCTGACTGCTAGCGTCAGGGCCAGCGAACCATAGCTGCCAAGACCCTTCTACACCTCCACGCGGTGATCCTGGATAACAGGCTGCAGCAGGGCAGACTGGCTAAGGAGAAGGGATCGAAGAGGGAATGCTAACCCGGTACTCAAATAATGCTTGCTGAAGTTGGGTGTGTTGGATCGAAAGGTTCGAATATCGCAGTCAAGCTGTAAACTACGACACAACGCATTCCTTTCTCTGGACTACATTCTGCTACTTAGGCTCTTTCAGAGTTTGGTAGTGGAAGATTGAGAACGAACGAAGCCAAGCGTGACCAGCCCCTCAAATGACCAGCCTCTCAAATGATCAGTGCTAAAGGCCAACTCGTGGAAGCAGCTATAGCATTAGATGCGAAGGTCAAGGTAATGGGACATAATGTGCATCAGTGGGCAGCAACCACTTCAGCAGAGTAGTGTTGGCGTATAGGGAGTAAGGGGGTTGGAAGTCATAACAGAAATCAACTTGTGAGTATCAGTGGTCTCTCCGTCTGTCGGCGAGGTCCTGCCACGGACATGGTCCCAACATAGAGAACTAAACATTCTGCCTTACAAGATTTGAGGCTAACCTTCCAACCACCCAGCCATACAGTAGTTTTTCAGAGCAAGAGGCAGAACAAATTATCTATAGATTTGTTGTGTTAAACAAACATTACTGATGCATAGATCACACATATCAGCGGGAGATCACACATATCAGCGGGAGATCACACATATCAGCGGGAGATCACACATATCAGCGGGAGATCACACATATCAGCGGGAGATCACACATATCAGCGGGAGATCACACATATCAGCGGGAGATCACACATATCAGCGGGAGATCAAACATATCAGCGGGAGATCACACATATCAGCGGGAGATCACACATATCAGCGGGAGATCACACATATCAGCGGGAGAAAGAAGATATGCACCTGCCAAAGACGCATAACGACATAATAAGACCAGAGGAGATGGTACTGAGAGCGGTATGTACGATCTGAGGAAATAATCGGTAAATGGGTCGCTGTGCTAGGGATAAAGTTAGGGTATCCCGTAACAATACATACATATATACATACATACAAACATACACACACACTTTCTCACACACACACACACGAACGCACGCACGCACGTATACACTCACACACACACACACACACATAGGTGCGCAACATTGTCCAACATTTCTGCCGCTGCAAGTTATTTCTCTGTTTTAGTAATTGTCCAAGATTCCATTTCACTAATTAAAATTGATTTCAGACTGTGAGAATCTCTTCTCGTTCTTGTCTTACGAGACCTGAAATGGGATCATACCAGCATTGTGACACTGTAACCTACCTGGTATGTCATACTGATGAGCCACGAACGGCAGGACAAACGAAAGTGTTCCCATACTGTAGAAAAGTGTTGTGGTCAATGCCCACAATGTTGACCCCTTTGGGCGAGATGAAGCGGACGTTAAGTGGCGGGCCGTACCAGCTACATGGAAGAGAGATTGTAGTCCTGGTCAGTATTCTGTGCCTGACCCCTGGCCAGTATGTTGTGCCTGACCAGACTATCGTCCCGTTATGTCAGTATGTTGTGCGTGACCTCTGGCAAGTATGTAGTGCTTGACCAGACTAGCCAATAATTAAAACCTCAAACTTACCTATGTTTTCCTACAATCGAAGCCTCAAACTTACCTATGTATGCCTGTAACCGAAGCCTCAAACTTACCTATGTATGCCTGTAACCGAAGCCTCAAACTTACCTATGTTTGCCTGTAACCGAAGCCTCAAACTTACCTATGTTTTACTGTAAACGTATGACCTTGTTTCTGTGTAGGATACATGTACCCTTCTACACACATTATCGTTCAACATCATCATTCCTGCCTGGCTCCAGCGGGAGCATGGTGCCCTATGTACGATTGATCTCCAAAGTAAGCATGCAAACAATGTTTTATCTGCTGTTTCAGTGCTGGTTTCTCTCGTGCCTACTTTAACGCGATGATGTTGCTAGTTCTAATCACAACCCTCCGTAATAACCTTCTATGACAAACATGTAATCATGCAGTGGTCTATTCTTTTCTACTTAAAACGGGGTCCTAACTTTCGCAAAGTCTGTTCTATCTGTATATAAATGGGTACTCTATTTGGCAGTTAGAGAAACCATGAGTTGGCAGTGAAGAAACTGACAACACCGCCTCACAGGCAGTCACATCTCTGATAATGAGGTGACACTCCATCCCTGACTGCGGTTTCTGCTTGACGAAATCCTTGAACATTTGACTTAACGAACGCTCCCCAGAACTCAGCCAAGAAGACCTGGCTTGAACGAAGCTGCAGCACTTCTTGAGGTGCGGAACTCTTCAATTGAAATTTTTGGCTTGTTTTTTTGTGGCGGCCTCATTTCCGTCTGCGGCCGCCATTTGTCAAAACTGATTGGAGAATCTCAACTAAACGGAATGTTAACTCTGAATGGATGTAGGTTACGGCGTCATGACTGCAGACATGTTAGACTTGTCTTGGCAGGGTTAGCCAGAAGGATCTCCGCTATCTACTTCTGCTATGCCAACTGAGGTAGGCGGTCATTAATCTTCACAGCTTCCATCTCTTGTGCAGTCTAAGAAGGTTCTCCAACTCATGGGATATGTACCTTTGTATTAACAAACATCTACTCTCTGTTTAAACTCCCACATTACCAACACAAATATAGGAGCATATGTGTAGTGTGAGAAGGCTAATAACACAGGTGGGTAGTCGTCGGTTGTACAGAACTTGCTCTAAATGTCACAGCTGCCACTCCAGCTTAAGTGCTACCAATCACACTTCTTGATGTTTAACTGACAGAATTCCCTAACTCGTCTCTCTCGTGCAGCGAGGACGTTCTTCTTCTAGACTGACTGGCACAACACTTTCTTCTTTTTTGCTTGGTGTAAATGTTGTCCGAGTACTTTCGGGAAGTACGTGTCTTTGCGATGGTTTGCTACACCGTCTTAGACTGGCGTTTCCAACTTGATTTCGCGGGAAAGCTCTAGAAATGCATGCTCCAACATACAAGAGGTGATACGTCCTAGGTCTATGGACAGAATAAGAAATAAACATCTCTAGGGTAGAAGACTCTCCAATACACGCTTGTCTATACGGCTTATCATTCATGTAGGCAAAAAATTAGGAAGGGGCAGGAAGAGATAGTGGAGAGAGGCAGGATGAGAGGTGGAGGAGGGGAGGGTGAGAGGAGAGAGGGCAGGAGCACAGGGGTGAAAATAGGTAGGAAGAGAGGGGTGAGAAGAAATAGTATGAGGAGAGGGGAAGGAGAAGAGGGGCATGAGGGAAGTGGTGAGAGGTGGGGAGGGGTAGGAGGAGAGGGACAGGATGAGGCGGATGAGAGGGGGGAGGCTTGGTGATTTCTTCTCTGTGGCCTCTTTGTGGTTTCTTCTCTCTGTGTCCTCTTGGTCATTTCTTCTCTCTGTGTCAATGTTAATTGTCTGGTCATTTCTTCTACCTGTGACAATGTTAATTGTCTGGTCATTTCTTCTACCTGTGTCAATGTTAATTGTCTGGTCATTTCTTCTACCTGTGTCAATGTTAATTGTCTGGTCATTTCTTCTACCTGTGTCAATGTTATTTGTCTGGTCATTTCTTCTACTTGTGTCAATGTTAATTGTCTGTTCATTTCTTCTACCTGTGACAATGTTAATTGTCTGTTCATTTCTTCTACCTGTGACAATGTTAATTGTCTGGTCATTTCTTCTACCTGTGTCAATGTTAATTGTCTGGTCATTTCTTCTACCTGTGTCAATGTTAATTGTCTGGTCATTTCTTCTACCTGTGACAATGTTAATTGTCTGGTCATTTCTTCTACCTGTGTCAATGTTATTTGTCTGGTCATTTCTTCTACCTGTGTCAATGTTAATTGTCTGGTCATTTCTTCTACCTGTGTCAATGTTAATTGTCTGGTCATTTCTTCTACATGTGTCAATGTTAATTGTCTGGTCATTTCTTCTACCTGTGTCAATCTTACTCCATTCTTGAAACAACAACCCAATATTATCAGCATTCCTTTGTCTCAAGATACCGGAGTCTAGCATCGTCCTCACGACTGGCACAGGCCTAGAAATGTCCCTATACTCGTCCTCACGACTGGCACAGGCCTAGAAATGTCCCCATACTCGTCCTCACGACTGGCACTGGCCTAGAAATGTCCCTATACTCATCCTCACGACTGGTACAGGCCTAGAAATGTCTCCATACTCGTCCTCACGACTGGCACAGGCCTAGAAATGTCCCTATACTCTTCTTCACGACTGGCACAGGCCTAGAAATGTCTCCATACTCGTCCTCACGACTGGCACAGGCCTAGAAATGTCTCTATACTCGTCCTCACGACTGGCACAGGCCTAGAAATGTCCCTATACTCGTCCTCACGACTAGCACAGGCCTAGAAATGTCCCCATACTCGTCCTCACGACTGGCACAGGCCTAGAAATGTCTCTATACTCGTCCTCACGACTGACAACAGGCCTAGAAATGTCCCCATACTCGTCCTCACGACTGGCACAGGCCTAGAAATGTCTCTATACTCGTCCTCACGACTGGCACAGGCCTAGAAATGTCTCTATACTCGTCCTCACGACTGACAACAGGCCTAGAAATGTCTCTATACTCGTCCTCACGACTGACAACAGGCCTAGAAATGTCCCCATACTCGTCCTCACGACTGGCACAGGCCTAGAAATGTCTCTATACTCGTCCTCACGACTGGCACAGGCCTAGAAATGGCCCCATACTCGTCCTCACGACTGGCACAGGCCTAGAATTGTCTCTATACTCGTTCTCACGACTGGCACAGGCCTAGAAATGACTCTATACTCGTCTTCACGACTGGCACAGGCCTAGAAATGTCTCTATACTCTTCCTCACGACTGGCACAGGCCTAGAAATGTCCCCATACTCGTCCTCACGACTGGCACAGGCCTAGAAATGTCCCTATACTCGTCCTCACGACTGGCACAGGCCTAGAAATGTCTCTATACTACATGACATGAATAAGTGCTTGGTTTATGCCCCTTCTCTCCCTACTCATGTGACATCTCCTGGCAGTTCTCACCTTTCGTAAATCCAAAACTCAAGTGTCGTCCCAGGAAAGACAAACCTTGCTCAGCTATTTTATCTGTTTGGAAACGTGGCTAAAATAACACGATCCTAGCACAAGTGGACTGCCATCATTCTCAACAAGGGGCCAACTACTCGTGTCTTCTTTATCCTCGGCAATCTTGTGGTTGCACTCCCCTCTCTTGACGTCCGTTTATGTTTGCCTTTCTGGAGAATCAGAATAATTTGTGGTTGAAGGTTCACCAAGTATGGTGGCCTTTGACTTTTGACAACCTCAGTCTCTGAAAGCAGACCATATCCTCTGAATGATTGCATCTCTTCACCAG
The DNA here is from genome assembly GCA_036924085.1 of Ariolimax columbianus. Lineage (NCBI taxonomy): Eukaryota > Metazoa > Mollusca > Gastropoda > Stylommatophora > Arionidae > Ariolimax > Ariolimax columbianus. The sequence goes on along the minus strand of JAVGWX010000021.1, from coordinate 24,608,823 downwards.
TGGCGTAGCTAGTCCTACTTTGAGTAGGCCACGCATTTCAACGGCCCACCCTAACGAGTGGACACAGCACACCTTTATTATTGCAACTAGCTTCCAACATATACAACCCACTTTTGACAGCAAGAGACGTTAATCACGATTCGACCAAATGGTCTTTATCAGGGATTGGGCGAACAAGAACAGCACAAACTAAAAACAGTGAACTAAGGATAATGATGTTCGTTATCTACATTTATTGATATCACAACTACAAGGTCCTGAGGGGAAAATGGGGCGGAGATGGGGGGGGGGGGGGTGTGCAATAATTCGTGGATGTCAACTACAGAGGTAACTTTACGGTTGGCACGGTTCGGGGGAGCTGTTTGATGCCAGTTTTAGTTTGTTATCCTCTGCGGATGTTACAGTTTCTTATGTTCACAGTCCTTGTCTGTGTTGTTCTTGTCTGTGTTGTTCTTGTCTGTGTTGTTCTTGTCTGTGTTGTTCTTGTCTGTGTTGTTCTTGTCTGTGTTGTACTTGTCGGTGTTGTACTTGTCTGTGTTGTTCTGATCTGTGTTGTTCTTGTCTGTGTTCATGTCTGTGTTGTTCTTGTCTGTGTACATGTCTGTGTTGTTCTGATCTGTGTTGTTCTTGTCTGTGTTATTTTGTTCTGTGTTGTTCTTGTCTGGGTTCTGATCTGTTTATTCCTTGATCACAAAGTAGGGGCATGACTTCAGACATGATGTTTCCAAAATTCTGCCATGTGTACTTCCTCTTCGATTCCCCTCCCCCCCCCCCCCCCCTCCTTGCCCCGTCATCTGATAGTGCATGTTTCAAGAAGGTTTGAACAGGTTATCAGGTGACCTTGAGCCTGCGTCCCACCACCGTGGCATGTCTCCTCATCCCTATATGTCGCGTCAGTATATAACATTAGTATATAACACAACTTAATAAGGTACAACACAATATGACGCAACATAACATGGCATAGCATAATACAGCAAAACTTAACAAAAAATAATACTATGAAATACAGTATAACGCAACATAATGCCACAAAACATAGCTGTTTAGCACAACATAACATGATACACATAACATAACTTAACATAAAGTAACTTAACATAATATAACAAGGTCATTGAATATACAAATCGAACATACATTAATGATGACTATTGGCCTAACCAATGTAGTAGGAACCACTCTCCCACACCCCGCCCCCTTCCACACTCTGTTTTCCACACTCTGTTTTCCACACTCCTGCCATCCTCCACATCCAATTCCACCACACCCCACCTCTCACCACACTCATTTCTGTTTCTCGACCCGTATATTGCGACCACGCCACGCCCTGTGTCTGCGGCTAGAAAGACATCAGACATATCTACATATTCATGTCTATTGTTGGAAGCAGTTGGTCCGTGCACAGCAAACAGACGATCCATCCTCGCCTGTTCATAGTCTTAAGGTGTTGCTATAACATAGGATGACAGTTGAACATGTCGTTCAGTGGATGCAGTTCTGAGACCTGGGAAGCACGGGGACAGTCACTGGACTTCGTGCGGCCATGGGGCTCGTAACTTGACTTGACGTCACTAGTACATTAACTTTACTCTAATAAGTTAACTTCTCATGTGACTCTTATCAGTTGATTGCACGTGATTCTAATAATTTAACTTGACTTATTGTGACTAATCAATTAACTTTTGATGTGACTATAAATCATTTACTTGACCTCTTCAGACCTTCAACCATTAACTTGATCTCCTCAGACCTTCATCCATTAACTTGACCTCATCAGACCTTCAACCATTAACTTGATCTCATCAGACCTTCAACCATTAACTTGACCTCATCAGACCTTCAACCATTAACTTGACCTCCTCAGACCTTCATCCATTAACTTGATCTCTTCAGACCGTCATCCATAAACTTGACCTCATCAGACCTTCAACCATTAACTTGACCTCTTCAGACCTTCATCCATCTGGGGTAGTTGTCTCGCCGCAGCGACTCAATTTCAACCAGTGTTCGTAAAGCGATCTCAGTCCCGCCAGGCGGAGCGATAGCGCGGGCTTGCGGAAAACGCTCGCCTGCCTTTCCCCGTAGTGCGAATTGGGTGCGGTTTGTGGTAGTGGCTCCTCCACCGAGGTGCGCTAGTCTGGTCCGTATCAGGAAACGTGGTCCGTCCGTGGTGATTTATCTAAGGCTTATAGCAGAGCTCGACAGTACGTCTCGCTGGTGGTCCGACTCTCGCAAAGAGCTTGTGACCGGCAAATGGAAAGCAGGAATCGTTGCCTCGAGGGCAGGCCGGCAGGCCAAATTGTCTCCAGTCCCAGTGAAATTCATCGCCGAGGTCGTTGGGATCCGTTCTGCACAGAGCGCTGCCATCCCTCCTCGAGCGAGCCCGGTCGGTCGGTCGTCTGGTGCGTGTGGGAGGCCCCTGTCAGGCGGTCCTAGGTCGACGGACGGAGTGAGGGACGGGTGGAACAAACCGTCCGTCCGTCCCGTCAGTCGGTCCCTGCGGCCGTCGTCCCAGCGAGGCCTTTTACAAAAACACACCCTTCCTCCGCCGACCGGTGTGTGCTGTACACAGTACGTCTCCGACAGATATCTGGTTGATCCTGCCAGTAGTCATATGCTTGTCTCAAAGATTAAGCCATGCATGTCTAAGTTCACACTGTCTCACGGTGAAACCGCGAATGGCTCATTAAATCAGTCGAGGTTCCTTAGATGACACGATCCTACTTGGATAACTGTGGCAATTCTAGAGCTAATACATGCTTACCAAGCTCCGACCCTCGCGGAAAGAGCGCTTTTATTAGTTCAAAACCAATCGTCGTTTCCCCTCGCGGGGTTGCGGCGTCCCCACTGGTGACTCTGGATAACTTTGTGCTGATCGCATGGCCTCATGTGCCGGCGACGCATCTTTCAAATGTCTGCCCTATCAAATGTCGATGGTACGTGACATGCCTACCATGTTTGTAACGGGTAACGGGGAATCAGGGTTCGATTCCGGAGAAGGAGCATGAGAAACGGCTACCACATCCAAGGAAGGCAGCAGGCGCGCAACTTACCCACTCCCGGCACGGGGAGGTAGTGACGAAAAATAACAATACGGGACTCTTTCGAGGCCCCGTAATTGGAATGAGTACACTTTAAACCCTTTAACGAGGATCTATTGGAGGGCAAGTCTGGTGCCAGCAGCCACGGTAATTCCAGCTCCAATAGCGTATATTAAAGTTGTTGCAGTTAAAAAGCTCGTAGTTGGATCTCAGGCGCAGGCGGGTGGTCCGGCTCGCGCCGGTTCACTGCCCGTTGTCTCCTGCCCTACCGTCTGCCGGCTCTCTCCCACGGGTGCTCTTCGCTGAGCGTCCTGGGTGGCCGGCGCGTTTACTTTGAAAAATTAGAGTGTTCAAAGCAGGCCTCGGCTGCCTGAATAATGGTGCATGGAATAATGGAATAGGACCTCGGTTCTATTTTGTTGGTTTTCGGAAGTGGAGGTAATGATTAACAGGGACAAACGGGGGCATTCGTATTGCGGCGTTAGAGGTGAAATTCTTGGATCGCCGCAAGACGAGCTACTGCGAAAGCATTTGTCAAGAATGTTTTCATTAATCAAGAACGAAAGTCAGAGGCGCGAAGACGATCAGATACCGTCGTAGTTCTGACCATAAACGATGCCGACTAGCGATCCGCAGGACTTGCTTCGATGACTCTGCGGGCAGCTTCCGGGAAACCAAAGTGTTTGGGTTCCGGGGGAAGTATGGTTGCAAAGCTGAAACTTAAAGGAATTGACGGAAGGGCACCACCAGGAGTGGAGCCTGCGGCTTAATTTGACTCAACACGGCCAACACTGAAATGATTGACATGCCGAGACCACTCTTCTGGGGTCTAATATTGAACTGGTGCTGGACTTAGACCCCCAGAAACCTGGGGTTATGCCCCCTGTGGCCCGGTTTTGTCTGCATCCAGTGTTTGATAAAGGAATTGACGGAAGAGCACTATCAGGAGTGGAGCCTGAGACCTAAGTTAACTAAACACGCCAATACTGCAGAATGACTATCAAAAAGTACACCTTCGTGGGGTCTAATAGAGAACATGTGCTGGAATTAGACCCTCGAAAATCTGGGAGTACCCCCTAAGAAACTTGATTGTCTCGCTAAGGGAATTGACGGAAGGGCACCACCAGGTGTGGAACCTGCGGCTTAATTTGACTGAACACGCCAATACTGTAGAACAACTGACAAATCGAGAGCACTGCCGTTTGGGTCTAATAATGAACGTACGCTGGTATTAGACTCACGGATGACAAGTCAGCTCTCAAACACCCAAATGAAAGAACGCTACGGAAATCGTGTTTAACTCCGCAGAAACCGCAGATTTCAAATACCTGGTCATTGACAAACAAAAGCCCTCAATAAATTCGCCTGACCAAATAGTGAACGGGTGCTGGAAATAGATCATCTGAAGACAGGTCAGTTTTACCCTACAAATGACAGGGCGTTGCTACGGAAAACCAGCTCAAATCGAGAGGAGCCGCAGACACTTTGGTTCACGTACCAGGCTGATAGGCCAAGGGCGCGAGGCTACCATGTGGGGGATTACGGCCGAACCCTTGTAAGCCGCAATCCCGCCCAAAATCTCAGCACCACTGCAATGGGAGGCTCCTACATGCTCGGGACCTGGGGCTTGCGCCCCAGCTCTATCAGGTAGAGCCACAGTAAGAGGTCCTTGCCGCCCGCCAATCAAAGCGGGCGGACAACTGCTTGATACTCACCCTAAACGGCGATGGGGTGCGAAAACACCAACCAAAGACTTAGTACCTGGTCGGGGTGTCGAAAACAGTAGAGCAGCCACCTCACTGTGAACTGTCAAGACTCAACCACTGACCATGAGAGTTGTCCGCACACCAGGCGAACAACATCTCTGTGACATTACCAGGCTTGTCCTCTGGCTGAATGCACTCCGGCTACGATATCTACCTCTGTACGTTATCAGCCATATAACTATCATACTGGACGCAGAAGAGATGCAGACCAGCGGACATTGCACACCTGCCCCACTGTGTCAACACCCTAGGTGGCGGGGAATGCTAGGCGTACCATCCCTGCATAGAAGCCAAGAAAATAAAGGGAAAAAGAGATACCCCACTCACATGCAAATGCTACGTTCCTGGCAGGACGTGACGATCCTGGGACACAGACACACTGGACTGCCTCTCTTCCGGGTAAACCAGTCCATCTCATATATCATCACATATCATCATTGCACCCTATAGACACGAGTAGTGAAGACTCGATAGTCTGGTAAGACAACTTCCATAAGAGAGAAAACTCTGATCGTAAACAACTGCTGCCTTGCAGATAGGCTGGGGACAGCCAAAGGCTAAGGAGGGCATCCCTACAGAAACGCCTGTTGAAATCGGATGCACGGGGCCGCAAGCCTAACAAAACAGTGCAACGTAAATCACAGTATGATGGCAGTACAACCTATTAGAAAAACGTATGGCGCTCATCCTGCGGAGTCCCGCCAGGCAGCGATAGTGCCGGGCCTCACGCCTCGAAGGGGCCCACCCTTGACTACTGGTGGTCACCCACCCAAGGCACATGGCTATGGGGCAACGTCTATTGGCCAAAACCTCAAGACCCTCAAAATACTACAGTGGAATGCGGAGGGAGTCATCAACAAAAGACTTTCCCTAACACACCACCTGCATGAAGGTAAGATTGACGTGGCATGTATCCAGGAAACGCACCTCAACAATAACCATAAATTCTCAATCAGAGGATACCAGACCTTCCGTCTAGATAGAGAAGGCCACAAAGGAGGGGTCCTGATACTGACCAGAAACAGCATACCGAGTAGCGCGGTACCTGTCAATCACACCGGACAAGCAGAAATTGTAGGAGTTGACATAATGGCTCAAGAGACGAAGCTCCGCATTTTCAATCTGTACGGACCACCAAACAGAGACCTATCGCTCTCGAGTATGGAGGTCAGAGACTCCAACTGCATAGTAGTTGGAGATTTCAACAGCCACTCGGAGAGATGGGGATACTCTGACACAGACAGCAGAGGTGACGAAGTGGAAGATTGGGAGATAGATGCAAATCTCTCCCTAATCAATAGGCCGGAGGATAGCCCTAGCTTCTATTCAAGAACATGGCATACCACCTCGACTCCAGATTTGGCCTTCTCCACACAGGACATACACTATAAAATAGACCGCCAGGTGCTAAACCAACTGGCAGGTAGCGACCACAGGCCGATCAGGCTAACCATTGACATGGAAGTAGGCCCACAGGAAACAAAACCGCTCCCACGTTGGAATTACAAACGAGCCGACTGGGACAGATTTGCAATCCTGACAGATGGGCTGTGTGAAACCATCAACACACGAAACACCAAAATGAAGCCCATGGTAGAGAGCCTAAGCAAGGCAATAATGCAAGCCGCCCCTGAAACCATCCCAAGAGGAGCTAGGAAAAACTATAAGCCCTACTGGAATGATGAGTTACAGAAAGTGGAAGATGCAGTAACAAATGCTAGGAACATGGCAGAACGAGAACAATCCATGGAGGCAAACATCGCCCTCAAAGCCGCCGCGGCGAAGTACAAACACACTCTCAAGCAAACAGCAAGAGAAAGCTGGAAAAAAAAAACGGAAAGTCTAAACCTGGACAAAGAAGGGAACAAGCTATGGAAGCTAGTCAGAGCCATGAATGACGAAACCCCGTCAAATAAACAAATTACTATCAAGCAAGGCGAGAACTTGATCACAGGTAAGAAAGCCGCAAACGCCTTTGTCGATCACTATGCCAGAGCAAACCACATCAAGGTCCCTGCAGATAAGCATACAGACATTAGCGAAGAGCTAAAGGGACACGAAAACATAAATACGGCTCCTGAAGAGCACATGATGGTCAAACTAACAATGCGCGAAATGGAAGAGGCTATGAGAACACTAAAGAAAAGGAAATCTCCCGGAAAAGACGGGATAACAAACGAAATGCTGATGGGGCTGGGCCGAACAGCGAAGAAGAAACTGCTATCGGTCCTAAACCAAAGCTGGAAAAGGGGAATTGTACCACAGGCATGGAAAGATGCAATACTGGTACCAGTACCAAAAACAGGAAAGGACAAAACAGATCCAAATGGATACAGGCCCATCAGCCTACTGAGCTGTGTCGGCAAGCTGATGGAACGGATGATAAACACCAGACTGATGTGGCATCTGGAAGAAAAACGAATACTAATTCCACAGCAAGCCGGCTTTAGACAGCACAGATCCACTGAGGACCAGGTCATCCTCATAGCCCAGGAGATAGAAGATGCCTACCAGGCACAGAAACACACAGTAGCTGTTTGGGTGGATCTGGAAAAGGCATTTGACAAAGTCTGGAAAGATGGACTTAGAGTCAAGCTAAGAAGAAGTGATGTCTGTGGGAAGATGTACAAGTGGATCAACCACTACCTCAAACAAAGAACGGCCAGAGTCCAAGTACAAGGGCAGATGAGCAAAAAGGTGACACTCGAGCAGGGAGTACCCCAAGGGGGAGTATTGTCACCCACACTCTTCCTGGTATATATAAACGATATTACAGAGAATATACCAAGAAGAGTCCATAGCTCAATGTTTGCAGACGATCTGGCTATGTGGACCTCTGAAAAGAATCTCATCATAGCAAGAAATCGGATGCAGACGGCCCTAACATCGCTGGAAGAGTGGGCGAACTCATGGCTGGTCAAAATAAACGAGGAGAAAACCACGTGCACAATATTCTCGCTCTCATTAAAACCCCAAAGTACCAAATTAAGTCTAAATGGCAAAATCCTGCAGCCAAACGACAACCCAACCTATCTGGGAGTCACATTTGATCGGCGCATGACATGGAAAAGTCAGATTGAGAGAAACCGAATGAAAGCCAGAGAAAGAATGGCGATCATGAGGAAACTTGCTGGCACAAGCTGGGGAGCAGACGAAGGCATACTAAAGAAACTGTACACTGGAAGAGTGAGACCAGTTCTCGAGTATGGCATTGCGGCATGGACAACAGCAGCGAAGGCGAACTTCGATAAAGTTAACAAACTTCAAAACCAAGCCATGAGAATTATAACAGGTGGCATGAAGTCAACGCCAATTGTAGAACTTGAAAAGATTACAAAACTGCAATCCATGACCGATAGAAGAGACTGCGGAGCCCAGCTGCAGTCAGAGAAACTCCGAAGACTGACGGACCATCCAATGTACCAGAGACTAAACAATCTGGGAAATGGGAAACTAAAGCGGAGAAACTTTGCAGAAATAGCCAAAGCAAAGATGCACGAAGATCCCATAAACGCACTAACAACACCAAAACCCATCACTACTGTACGAAAACCTACTTGGAGGCAGGATATATTTCCAGAGGTGGTAGAAAATATACCAGGTATTGCAAACAAAAACTGCCAGACTGAAAAAGAAAGGAGAGACACTACCCTAAGCTTCATAACGAAAAGCTACCCAAGCATGGACTGGACCCATGCATACACCGACGGTTCTGTAACAAACACTACACAGAACGGAGGGGCAGGAGCATTCCTGAACCTACCAAATGGCAGACAAATAACACTGTCATTCGCTACTGGTAAGTACACAAGCAATTTCAGAGCGGAGGCAGAGGCACTGAGGGCGGCAGTGGAAGAAATGGTAACACACAGTGAAAATGAGAGCCATATAGTCCTGCTGACAGATGCCCTCGCCGTAGTCACAGCGCTAAAAAGCCAGAAAAACACTGAGCTTAATGACTTAAGAGCAGCACTCTGCAAACTGTGCCAGCAGTCCGCACCAAAAAGGGTAGTGGTACAGTGGGTTCCGTCGCACTGCAACATCCAAGGCAACGAGGAGGCAGACAGACTGGCAAAAGAAGGTGCAAGGCTACCACAAACAGATACCAGTATGACGTACGAAGAGTCAAAACGGCTTATCAAAGCCAGATACATGACCAAATGGGAAACCGAACATACTGGTTACACCAAAAACGATGCCTATTACCAGTTGAACCGAAGAGAGCAGGTCGTTGTCTTCAGACTTCGCACTGGCCACAACAGACTGAGGTACCACCTATTCAACAAATTGAAGATAGGGTGTACCGACGAATGCCCTTGCGGTACTGGTAAAATGACCACTGAACATCTGCTGCAGAACTGCCCGACATACGAGGATCAGAGAGAGCAGATGTGGCCATTGCCAGTGGAACTGCAAGACAAGCACTATGGTAGTGGCGAGAGTCTCAGGATGACCGCCGCTTTTTTCGAAAAAATAATGGTTACTGTCTGACTGTGTACGCAGAAGAAGAAGAAGAAGACCTTCATCCATTAACTTGACCTCTTCAGACCACGATCCATTAACTTGACTTCGTGTAATGCTCATGGCATTTTACACACCATCATCGTCATCATCATTGACCTTGTGAGCCCACATGTCAGAGAACAGATCCATCAACATCATGTGCTTTACCTTAACCAGCTTTGGGAATCCTGGATTCATCTGTTTGCATAGTGTTTTCGCTCTCAATGGTTTTTGCCATGATGACGTTGCTAGTTCCATACACATCCCTCACTCGTTGGCTATCTCGGTGTGCCTGGAAGCAGACAATAGCCTATTATGTTTACAAAAATTTCAGCAAACAAGTTCAAGTCAAATTAAAAGAAGAATGTAACTCAACGGTCGAAAACAGGAGCAGGTCATCTGTGGAAATAAGATGGGGAGAGGTATGGCGTCTTTGGGTCAGTGCAGGAGGGATTTACGATTGAGAATCTGTGCCCCACAGGGACCTGTAAGGTATTGATTGAATCTGTGCCCCACAGGGACCTGTAAGGTATTGATTGAATCTGTGCCCCACAGGGACCTGTAAGGTATTGATTGAATCTGTGCCCCACAGGGACCTGTAAGGTATTGATTGAATCTGTGTTTAGCTCAAGCAATTTCCGAAACATTTTGCAGAGTTCTTTGGTCTGTTGGTGGTCTAGATGGTTGCAAGTAATGGCAAACAGTTGGGGTAATAGCATTACAGACATGAATCAGCCGACGACCTGCTCTCAGGCAAACATCCTCTTGGCCTGTTGAACCACTTCTAACAAGTGAAGTGTGTGTTTGAGTGGCACATGAATCGGATTAGTGAGTCAAGTGGCCTGGGTTCGAAAACTACCAGAACAGTGTTTCGGATATGTTTGGTATTTTGTGCTCTGTAATGTGCATGTTTTGTGCTCTGTAATGTGCAGGTTTTGTGCTCTGTAATGTGCATGTTTTGTACTGTGTACTATTAGTTATTATTGTAACGTGTTTGTTCTGTGTGCTGTACTATAAGTTGTTATTGTAATGTGCTTGTTTTGTGCGCTGTACTACTAGTTGTTATTGTAACGTGTTTGTTCTGTGTGCTGTACTATAAGTTGTTATTGTAATGTGTTTGTTCTGTGCGCTGTACTATTAGTTGTTATTGTAATGTGCTTGTTTTGTGTTGAATTGTTTTAGACTTAATGCTGATCTGTGCTTTCAATCATATGTGCTACCATTTGAATTCACTCTCTCGCTCTCACTCTCTCTGTCACTCTCTCTCTCTCTATCTTTCTCTCTCACTCTCTCTCTCCCTCCATCTGTCTTTTTCTCAATCTATCTCTCTCACTCTCTCTGTCACTCTCTCTCTCTCTATCTTTCTCTCTCACTCTCTCTCTCCCTCCATCTGTCTTTTTCTCAATCTATCTCTCTCACTCTCTCTCACTCTCTCTCTATCTATCTCTCACTCTCTCTCACTCTCTCTCTCTCTGTCTCTCTCTCACTCTCTCTCTCACTCTCTCTCACTCTCTCACTCTCTCTCCTTCTATCTATCTCTCACTCTCTCTCCCTCTATCTATCTCTCACTCTCTCTCCCTCTATCTATCTCTCACTCTCTCTCTCTCTCTCTCTCTTAGCTCGCTCTCTCGCTCTCGTCTTTATGTTTTTCTCTCTCTACTTTCTACACACGCACACACCTGTACGCACACACCTGTACGTACACGTACCCCCATATATATGTACGTATGTATCGCTGTTTGTATGAATGAATGTGTGTATGTGTATGTGCGTGGGTGAGTGTGTGTGGGTGAGTGTTTATGAGTGTGCATATATGTTCATATGTGCGTGGGTGTGTGTATAAGTATATATATATATATCCACGCACATATACACATGTCTCTCCTAAAAACAACTTGACATATATGTCATACAACAACAAATCAGAAAGTTTGCATTGGTAGCCTGCACGACATCCTCGACAGCACTACTGCACCATTAAGCAACCATTTTGAACGAAATGCTTGCCCTTCTGACCTCTATCTCTGGACTGTTACACCAAAACCATCCTGTAACTGATTGAACGTTCTTACGAGTGTCGTCTGGTTACAAAACAGCTATCCTAACCGATCGGCCACCTGTCCTCGCAAAAACTTCAGTAAAGATATGAGTTTGAAACTTCCCCGTACAAATATTTAATGGTCCAGCACTTTGTGTCAGTCTCACTCTTATGACCTGACCTGATCTGACTTGGCCTCATCGAACGCGACAGAATTGTTCCACTCTCATAACCTGACCTGAATTGACTTGATAAGACAGAACTGTTTCACTCTCCTGACCTGACCTGACGTGACTTGACCTGACAGAACTGTTTCACTCTCCTGACCTGACCTGACGTGACTTGACCTGACGGAACTGTATGAATCTTGTGACATAACCTGACCTGACCTGACAAAACTGTCTCACTGGTCATACAGAGGCTGGAATAGCTGCCATTTTTATTGCGAGTGTTGTTCTGTGTTTTGCACTGAACGACTCAGTAGATCCAACTTCAGCACGCATTTTATTGATTTACTCTCTATAGAGGTACGAACGAATTTTCTCAAGATTCCGACTAGCTAGGATTGTGAGCAGTCTCGCTAATTCTATGGTCATCCCATCCCCTGACTCCTTTTACGTCTTATAGCTCAGCCACAGACTTGTGTACCATTGCCAGGATGGCAGTAGATTAATGACTTGTGTGGTCTATGTCACTTGTAAGAAACCTAAAGGAGTACATACTAAATAAGTTTAATGCCTCCTACCATGCACACAGCAAAAGGCAGCTAGAATCGCTGATGAACTCCAATATAAGTCTTGTCTCGGTTTAATACAATTGTTGCACACACCTCATCTCTTACGGCACATGTTGCCCAAGGAGCGCTGGATCCCGTAAGAGGCATCAATCCAAAGATGGCTTCATTTACCTTAGGTTACCAACCAACTATCTCAAGGGGTGCCTCAGGTCAAACGGCTACAGCGCTCTCTTTACTTTTACCAGATATTCATCTGTTATTCATCTCTTCTTTCTCTCTTCACATATCTTTCTTTCTCTCTATCTATATCGTCTGTTCTTTTCTTTCTCTCTCCCACTCTATCGTATATTTCTCTCTCTCTCTCTCAGTATCGTCTGTTCTTCTCTCGCTCTCTCTCTCTCTCCCTTTACCTTTCTATCGTCTGTTTTTCATCCTCTCTCTCTCTCTCTCTCTCTCTCTCTCTCTGTATCTCTATATCGCATGCTGTTCTCTTATTTCTCTCTCTCACTCTTTCTCTCTCACTCTCTTTATCTCTCTCTTCCGCTCTATTTATCTTGCGAGCGCCCAGCTCATTGATTAAATAATAATCCCCCAACCGTCTCTGCTTCTCCTAACCCTTCCCCTTTCCCTCCCCTCTCTACCTTACCCCCCCCCCCCTCCTTTTCCTGTTTACTTATTGTCTCTAACTGAGGGACCGCATTCATCCGAACTGGTTTTGTCTCTCAGCTTACCATCTCTCAACTTTTCTCTCTAAATCAATTATATTGATTCGTAAGTTGTTTTCAGCTGGGCTTTCCGACTTCTCCGATGAAGAGTTTTTGGGCATACAAAAATGTTGGTGGGTGTATGTCTGTGTGTTTGTGTGTGTATGTGTGTGTCTGTGTTTGTGTGTGTGTGTGTTTGTATGTGTCTGTGTATCTGTGTTTGTTTATGTGTGTGTTTGTATGTGTCTGTGTGTGTCTGTGTGTTTGTGTGTGTGTCTGTGTGTGTATGTGTGTGTTTGTGTGTCTGTGTTTGTGTCTGTGGGTGTATTTTTGTGTTTATATGTGTCTGTGTGTCAGTGTTTGTGTGTGTGTGTCTGTGTGTGTATGTGTGTCTGTGTATGTATGTATGTATGTATGTATGTATGTATGTATGTATGTATGTATGTATGTATGTATGTATGGATGTATGAGTGTGTATTTGTGCCGACAAGAAGAGGCAAATACATGCTTCTGTCAGTGTTTGCATTTTAGGTGATCACAAAACAAGGAGAGACAAAGTAATGATAGGGCCTCAATAACATCAACAACACTATAAGGACGTGATGATGAAGGCGACAAGGGACCTTTAGCTGACCATTAGGGCACACAAGAACACAAATTAAAAATAACCTGTCAACGACTGCAAAGACAATTCTATTTCAAAGCACTCTCAATGTATGTGCACCGAAGAATGGAAGAGATTAATGTGACCACATGCCTTTGGTATACTGGTCTATTCTTCTTTTATTGACTTCACTTTCTTGTTCATTGTTTGACCAACAGGTGCTCAGACTACTTTGAAGTATACTTACCTTTGTTTTTGTTCTGTATTTATTGGTCCTTAAGCCGACTCTTGTTACTCTGTTCATGGAGAAAGTCAGGAAGGCTAGCTAGCCTACGTGGGGGAAGAATGAATGTTGATTGATTGGCTGATAATAAATAATTCCCGTTGTTGAAGATCGAATCAGGGACGATACCTGATGAAATACGCCGTGTTGTCGTGTTCTCTTTGAAGATGTCGGGTATTGATTGTACGTAAATTATGAAGTGATAGGTCAACCAGAGCCCTGTTGTTAGTGCCACCAAGAGAGAATTAAAAAACGGCCCAGCTTGGTCCAGATCGAATTAAATTACGTTTTTTCTTCGGGGAAGTAAAAAAACCGCCTGAATGGTTATCTAGCCCCAAGTCGAAGGCAGCATGGCAGAGCAAGGTCTCTGAAAAATGGTTGTCCTTGACATTCAAGAAGAAGATATTCAAACTATGTGACTTGTAATTATACAAAGGTAGAGCAGAACGGGCTTCTTCTTCTTCTTCTTCTTCTTCTTCTTATTATTATTATTATTATTATTATTATTATTATTATTATTATTATTTTTCTCCTACTTCTGCGTTCGTCTTAAAAAGGGTGTGGATGTTGTGTCGTACTTTACCACCGGCCTGCGATATCTGGGTCCCGACACATCTGCATTCAGCACATCATTTTTGCAACTAGTTTTGCCTTCCTTTTTCGATACTTATTCTCATAGTCAGGCTGCCTGACTACAGTCTGTGACCAGGGCAGCCAATTGGAGACTGGATATTGTCCTCCCCAGCTGTAAGTCGTTGGCTGATGTTAGCTCATTCCCTGTTGCACACCCACAGACCCTTGAAGCAAGAGGAGGACATATTGTGGGTCTAATAGATTGGGGCACATGAGTTTAATCTCCAAGACCCTGTCACATAAACCCAAGACCCCAGTCACAGAAACCCAAGACCCCTGTCACATAAACCCATTACCCATGTCACAGAAACCCAATACCCTTGTCACATAAACCCAATACACCTGTCGCATAAACCCAAGACCCCTGTCACATAAACCCAATACACCTGTCAAATAAACCAAAGACCCCTGTCACATAAACCCAATACACCTGTCAAATAAACCCAAGACCCCTGTCACATAAACCCAATACCCCTGTCACAGAAACCCAATACCCCTGTCACATAAGCCCAATACCCCTGTCACATAAACCCAAGACCCCTGACACATAAACCCAAGACCCCTGTGACATAAACCCAAGACCCCTGTCACAGAACTCCAAGACCCCTGTCACAGAACTCCAAGACCCCTGTCACAGAAACTCAAGACCCCTGTCACAAAACTCCAAGACCCCTGTCACAGAACTCCAAGACCCCTGTCACACAACTCCAAGACGCATATCACATAAACCCAAGACCCCTGTCACAGAAACACAAGACCCCTGTCACAGAACTCCATGACCCCTGTCACAGAACTCCAAAACCCCTGTCACAGAACTTCAAGACCCCTGTTACATAAACCCAAGACCCTTACACAGAAACCCAAGACCCCTGCCAAACGATCCACCCTCGGAATACCGGCACCTCCCACACGACATAAGGACACAAGGACATGGGGATACAGGGACATGAGGACACAGGGACATGAGGACATGGGGACATGAGGACACAGGGACATGAGGACATGAGGTTACAAAGACATTGGGACATGAGGACACAAGGACATGAGGACATGAAGACACAAACACATGGGGACATGAGGACATGGGGACATGAGGACACACATGGACATGGGGACTTGAGGTTACAAAGACATGGGAACATGAGGACACAAGGACATGAGTACTTGAAGACACAAAGACATGGGGACATGATAACAAAGGGACATGGGGACTTCAGGACACAAAGACATGGGGACACGAGGACACATTGGCATGAGGACACAGGTACATGAGAACACAGGGACATGAGGACACAGGGACATGAGGACACAGGGACATGAGGACACAGGGACATGAGGACACAGGGACATGAGGACACAGGGATATGAGGACACAGCGACTTGAGGACACAAAGACATGGGCACACCGGTACACAAAGACACCGGGACACAAAGACACCAGGACACAAAGACATGGGCACACCGGTACACAAAGACACCGGGACACAAAGACACCGGGACACAAAGACACCGGGACACAAAGACACCGGGACACAAAGACACCGGGACACAAGGACATGGGGACACAAGAACACTGGGACACAAGATGACAAGAAGACGCGGACACTCGGACACCCTATGATCTTGATTTGTAAATGAATTTATTACTATCATCAAGAAAAGTCCAAATTGTGTTTCTGAGAATTCCAATAAAAGCTAGTCCAGTGTCTGGGCACAGTTAAAAATAGATTCAGACCCGAAATAGAAGTTAGCCCAATGTCTTGCTACTGTGAACAAAGAGCTTCGGGTATCATTCAAAGATTATCGCGGTATCTTTATGCAGTCAGGAAATGCAAGATTATCATAATTCATTCAGAGATTTGTCAGTGTTGATGTCCACTAGCAAGACCTAGTCAAAAACATCGAATTCTCAAGACGAATACATTGCTATAACGCTGGATCGGCGCCGTCTCGTTTTCTTCGGCCATGGAAAACTGCCTTTTCAGCACATCTTGATTCGACAGCTTTTACATCTGTTCTTGGAGATCAGAGCGGGAAACGACTACACTCCTCGGTGAGTCGTCCTTAGGGCTACCTGTACAACACCTGACACACGCCTCCACGCCATCTGTCCTGCATGACTCCACGCCATCTGTCCTGCATGACTCCACGCCATCTGTCCTGCATGACTCCTCGCCATCTGTCCTCCACGCCATCTGTCCTGCATGACTCCACGCCATTTGTCCTGCATGACTCCACGCCATCTGTCCTGCATGACTCCATGCCATCTGTCCTTGATGACTCCACGCCATCTGTCCTGCATGACTCCACGCCATCTGTCCTGCATGACTCCTCGCCATCTGTCCTCCACGCCATCTGTCCTGCATGACTCCACGCCATCTGTCCTGTTGATTTGATAATGTACACCCAATTGTTGTCAGGATCCTAGCAGGGTCCTGTCCGTGTCACGGTGCTACTATACTGCATGCTGTAGAGCAAAGGTGGCCAAACTACGGTCCGTGGACCAGATCCGGCCTCCCCATCCAGTTTTGACTGGCCCGCCAACCAGTTTTGGGCCGGCCTCTTATTGTTGATTGAACTGTATACTCCGACCACTGTGCTAAAAAATATATTACAAAATACAGGCCCCAAAAACAAAACCGAATAGAGCCAAAATGAACGACTAACATCTCTCTACCTCCCACAACTCTCTCTCTCTCTCTCTCTCTCTCTCTCTCTCTCTCTCTCCCTCTTTCTTTCTCTCTTTATCATACTAATTGAGCTCTACTAGATAATGTCGACAGAACGGAAATGATAACGTCAAATATATGATCGTGCAAGTGGACAGGCGAAGACAGTGTCGGTACCTACTTTGATATTGATAAATTAAAAGCAATGACATATCTTTTCTGCTGTCCGAAGTCTCTGATCTGATCAAATAAGGTTGCTTTGTCTTTAACATCGGTATGGGGAAGTGATAGTGGGGTGGTGTGGTTGGATGGTAGGTTCATTTTTATAGGAAGGAGTTGATGTGCACAGCTGGCCTTGTGAAGTTTGTTAAGTATAAATCAGTCAGTCCACCTTCTGGGCTTGTAGCTGTTGTGCACGTTTCCATGTATAAGAATTTACATTTGTAAAAATGTTTTCTAAGTATAATGTGATTTACCGTTGCGTGATGTACGTGGTTCATTATATACGAGGCGTGTTCAAATAAAACCGAACCAAACTGCAACAAGTGGAACATACGTACGATTTGTATGATGACGTCAAATCTGGTGTAAAAACTGGACAACGTTATTTCAAGAACGACGTGAGTTAACGCAACAATATGCGCCTGACCTGGTCTTTGAATATCTTTCGTTAACTCATGTCCTTCTTTAAATATCGTTGTCCAGTTCTTCACTCTTGTCTTCGACACACTTTTGTCACCATACACTATCTCCATTCTGCGATGAATGTCAACTGATCGACATCCTTCAGCCGTTAGAAACCGAATCACCGCTCGCTGATCAACTCTGGACGGATTCCGTATCACACCCGCCATGGTGTTCAACGGTCTGCTGAGGAAACTATGAGTCGGAGGATATTGAAATTTTGCAAACTTGACGGTTGGTATGTGCTGTTAACACCAGAAGTGACGTGATCATGCGATTCGTATGTATGTTCACTTGTTGCAGTTTGGTCCAGTTTCATCTGAACACGCCTCGTATGTAAAACTCCTTTTCTCAAAAAGTGATTTTTTTAAGGATATAGTTCTGGCCCTCTGGAGTTACCCTTTCCCATAATGTGGCCCACGGCCCACCTTAGCTCGGCCACCACTGCTCTAGAGAGTTGTGTATGGTACGGTGGTGTCATGCTGCAAGCACTAGTTATTCATGTATTCTGGTCAGTGTTGGAGCAGTTCAATACGGCAACCATTACTGGTATGATTTGTTCCCACAGAGCGCTGTACCGGATGAAGCAGAAACCCTGGGATACTGCCAAAAACTGTTCCCGGCATGCTGGACTAGTCCCGCGACAAATGAAACTATGTCGTGATAACCTTGACCTCATGCCAACAGTGGTCCATTCGGCTTTGCTGTCGGTGGAGACATGCCAGAAGCAGTTTGCAGACAGGAGATGGAACTGCAGTTCTATTCTGAGAGTACCCACTCTTGCTATGGATTTAGTCAGAGGTAAGTTCAACTATTGTTAAAATAATAACACAAAGGCGCCAGGCTCATGCAGATCGCTGACGATTAAAGGGGATAGGATAAACTCACACGGAGTGCAATTCCATTAAGTGAAATATCCTTAAAAAGAACCGTCATTAAATATGACTAGCTTGTGTGATGCTTAAGTAAGCGCAGAATAATTCAAAACTATTTGTAGTGTGTCTAAGTTGTTTCCGTCAAACGAATCTTCTAATTTTCGGAACTAGGAACGCATATCGACAACTGAGCTCACAAAGATTGAAGACAGACAAGAAAGACAAGACAGACAAGCCAGACAAGACAGACAAGCCAGACAAGACAGACAAGCCAGACAATGGGCTTTACTAAAGGTCACAACTTTAGCCGTCAGGTCTAGCTCGCAGACAGCGATACAGAGGTAAATGAAGAAGTAAAACGGTGCATTAATGTAGAGAAGGTTAGCTACGTGGATAGTCTGACCAGTGCAGACGAAGAGGCTGCATCTAGAGGAGAGGAGAGGTGGCTGCAGCTAGAGGAGAGGAGAGGAGGCTGCAGCTAGAGGAGAGGAGAGAAGGCTGCAGCTAGAGGAGAGGAGAGGAGGCTGCAGCTAGAGGAGAGGAGAGAAGGCTGCAGCTAGAGTAGAGGAGAGAAGGCTGCAGCTAGAGGAGAGGAGAGGAGGCTGCAGCTAGAGGAGAGGAGAGAAGGCTGCAGCTAGAGGAGAGGAGGCTGCAGCTAGAGGAGAGGAGGCTGCAGCTAGAGGAGAGGACAGGAGGCTGCAGCTAGAGGAGAGGAGAGGATAGGAGGCTGCAACTAGAGGAGAGGAGAGGATAGGAGGCTGCAACTAGAGGAGAGGATAGGATAGGAGACTGCAACTAGAAGAGAGGAGAGGACAGGAGGCTGCAACTAGAGGAGAGGAGAGGAGGCTGCAGCTAGAGGTGAGGAGAGGTAGCTGCAGCTAGAGGAGAGGAGGGATAGGAGGCTGCAGCTAGACGAGAGCAGGGAATAGGAGGCTGCAACTGGAGGAGAGAAGAGGAGGCTGCAGCTAGAGGAGAGGAGAGGAGGCTGCAGCTAGAGGAGAGGAGGAGATAACAGGCTGCAGCCAGAGGAGAGGAGAAGGTGCAGCGAGAGGAGAGGAGGGCGCAGCGAGAGGAGAGGAGGCTGCAACTATAGGAGAGGAGAGGATAACAGGCTGCAGCCAGAGGAGAGGAAAGGAGGGTGCAGCTAGAGAAGAGGAGGCTGCAGCTAGAGGAGAGGAGAGGAGGCTGCAGCTAGAGTAGAGGAGAGGAAAGAAGGCTGCAGCTAGAGAGGAGAGGATAGGAGGCTGCAGCTAGAGGAGAGGAGAGGATAAGAGGCTGCAGCTAGATTAGAGGAGAGGAGGCTGCAGCTAGAGGAGAGGAGAGGTTAGGAGACTGCAACTAGAGGAGAGGAGGCTGCAGCGAGAGGAGAAGAGGCTGCAGCTTGAGGTGAGGAGGGGATAGGAAGCTGCAAATAGAGAGGAGAGGAGAGGATAAGAGGCTGCAGCTAGAGGAGAGGAGAGGAGGCTGCAGCTAGAGGAGAGGAGAGGTTAGGAGACTGCAACTAGAGGAGAGGAGAGGAGGCTGCAGCGAGAGGAGAAGAGGCTGCAGCTAGAGGTGAGGAGAAGAGGCTGCAGCTAGAGGAGAGGAGAGGAGGCTGCAGCTAGAGGAGAGGAGGAGAGGAGAGGAGGCTGCAGCTAGAGGAGAGAAGAGGAAGCTGCAGCTAGAGAAGGAAAGGAGGCTGCAGCTAGATGAGAGGAGAGGAGAGGATAAGAGGCTGCAGCTAGAGGAAAGAAGCTGCAGCTAGAGGAGAGGAGAGGAGGCTGCAGCTAGAGGAGAGGAGAGGAGGCTGCAGCTAGAGGAGAGGAGAGGAGGCTGCAGCTAGAGGAGAGGAGGGGATAGGAGGCTGCAGATAGAGGAGAGGAGAGGAGGCTGCAGCTAGACGAGAGGAGGGGATAGGAGGCTGCAACTAGAGGAGAGGAGAGGAGGCTGCAGCTAGAGGAGAGGAGAGGAGGCTACAGCTAGAGGAGAGGAGATGAGGCTGCAGCTAGAGGAGAGGAGAGGAGGCTGCAGCTAGAGGAGAGGCGATAAGCCTGCAGCTAGAGGAGAGGAGAGGAGAGGATAAGAGGCTGCAGCTAGAGGAGAGGAGAGGAGGCTGCAGCTAGAAGAGAGGAGAGGAGGCTGCAGCTAGAGGAGAGGAGGCTGCAGCTAGAGGAGAGGAAAGGAGGCTTCAGCTAGAGGAGAGGAGGCTGCAGCTATAGGAAAGGATAGGAGGCTACAGCTAGAGGAGAGGAGAGGAGGGGGCAGTTAGAGAGGATGCTGTAACTAGAGGAGAGAAGGGGATAGGAGGTTGCAGCTATAGGAGAGGAGAGGAGGCTGCAGTTAGAGAGGATGCTGCAGCTAGAGGAGAGGAGAGGAGGCTGCAGCTAGAGGAGTGGAGAGAAGGCTGCAGCTAGAGGAGAGGATAACAGGCTGCAGCCAGAAAAGAGGAGAGGGTGCAGCTAAAGGAGAGGAGAAGAGGGTGCAGCAAGATATGAGGCTGCAGCTAGAGAAAAGGAGAGGATAGGAGGCTGCAACTAGAAGAGAGAAGGGAATAGGAGGCTTCAACTAGAGTAGAGGAGAGGAGGCTGCAGCTAGAGGAGAGGAGAGGCGGCTGCAGCTAGAGGAGAGGAGAGGATAGGATGCTGCAACTAAAGTAGAGGAGAGAATAACAGGCTGCAGTTAGAGGAGAGGAGGGTGCAGCTAGAGGAAATTAGGCTGCAGCTAGAGGAGAGGAGAAGAGGATACAGCTAGAGGAGAGGAGGGGAGGCTGCAGCTAGAGAGGAGAGGATAGGATAACTTCCTGCAGCCAGAGGAGAGGATGGGATAAGAGGCTGCAGCCAGAGGAGAGGAGAGGAGGCTGTAGCTAGAGGAGAGGAGAGGATAAGAGGCTGCAGCTAGAGGAGAGGAGAGGATAAGAGGCTGCAGCCAGAGGAGAGGAGAGGAGGCTGCAGCTGGAGGAGAGGAGAATAGGCTGTAGCTAGAGGAGAGGAGAGGAGAGGAGGCTGCAGCTACAGAGGAGAGAGGATGAGGCTGCAACTAGAAGAGAAAAGAGGAGAGAAAGCTTCAGCCAGAGGAGAGGAGAGGAAAAGAGGCTGCAGCTAGAGGAGAGGAGAGGCTGCAACAGCTAAAGGAGAGGAGAGGAGGCTGCAGCTAAAGAAGAGGAGAGGAGAGGATAAGAGGCTGCAGCTAGAGGAGAGGAGGCTGCAGCTAGAGGAGAGGATAGGCGGCTGCAGCTAGAGGAGAGGAGAGGATAAGAGGCTGCAGCTAGAGGAGAGGAGGCTGCAGCTAGAGGAGAGGAGAGGAGATGATAAGAGGCTGCAGCTAGAGGAGAGGAGGCTGCAGCTAGAGAAGAGGTGGCTGCAGCTAGAGGAGAGGAGAGGATAAGAGGCTGCAGCTAGAGGAGAGGAGGCTGCAGCTAGAGGAGAGGAGAGGAGGCTGCAGCTAGAGGAGAGGAGAGGAGAGGATAAGAGGCTGCAGCTAGAGGAGAGGAGGCTGCAGCTAGAGGAGAGGAAAGGAGAGGATAAAAGGCTGCAGCTAGAGGAAAGGAGGCTGCAGTTAGAGGAGAGGAGAGGAGGCTGCAGCTAGAGGAGAGGAGAGGATAAGAGGCTGCAGCTAGAGGAGAGGAGGCTGCAGCTAGAGGAGAGGAGAGGAGGCTGCAGCTAGAGGAGAGGAGAAGAGGCTGCAGCTAGAGTAGAGGAGAGGATAACAGGCTGCAGCTAGAGGAGAGGAGAGGAGGGTGCAGCTAGAGGAGAGGTTGCTGCAGCTAGAGAGGAGAGGATAACAGGCTGCAGCCAGAGAAGAGGAGAAGAGGCTGCAGCTAGAGTAGAGGAGAGGATAACAGGCTGCAGCTAGAGGAGAGGAGAAGAAGATGCAGCTAGAGGAGAGGAGGGGAGGCTGCAGCTAGAGAGGAGAGGATAACAGGCTGCAGCTAGAGGAGAGGAGAGGGTGCAGCTAGATAAGAGGAGAGGAGAGGATAAGAGGCTGCAGCCAGAGGAGACCAGAGGAGGCTGCAGCTAGAGGAGAGGAGGCTGTAGCTAGAGGAGAGAGGAGAGGAGGCTGCAGCTAGAGGAGAGGAGAGGAGAGAAAGCTTCAGCCAGAGGAGAGGAGAGGAAAAGAGGCTGCAGCAAGAGAAGAGGAGAGGAGGCTGCAGCTAGAGGAGAGAGGAGGAGGCTGCAACTAGAGTAGAGGAGGCTGCAGCTAGAGGAGAGGAGAGGAGGCTGCAGCTAGAGGAGAGGAGAGGATAGGAGGCTGCAGCTAAAGGAGAGGAGAGGATGAGAGTGCAGCTAGAGAAGAGGATAGTATGAGAGGCTGCAGCTAGAGGAGAGGAGAGGAGGCTACAGCTAGAGGTGAGGAGAGGAGGCTGCAGAGGAGAGGATGAGAGGCTGCAGCTAGAGGAGAGGAGATGAGGCTGCAGCTAGAGGAGAGGAGAGGATAGGAGGCTGCAGCTAGAGGAGAGGATGAGAGGCTGCAGCTAGAGGACAGGATGAGAGGCTGCAGCTAGAGGAGAGAGGAGGATAAGAAGCTTTCGCGGCACTAAATATAAAACCACCAATTATAAAACTACCAACTATAAAACCACCACTAACAAAACCACCAACTATAAAACCACCAATTATAAAACCACCAACTATAAAACCACCAACTATAAAACCACCAATTACAAAACCACAAACTATAAAACCACCAATTATAAAACCACCAACTATAAAACCACCAACTATAAAACCACCAACTATAAAACCACCAACTGTAAAACCACCAATTACAAAACCACCAACTATAAAACCACCAATTATAAAACCACCAACTATAAAACCACCAACTATAAAACCACCAATTATAAAACCAGCAACTATAAAACCACCAATTATAAAACCACCAACTATAAAACCACCAATTATAAAACCACCAACTATAAAACAGACCAAGAGAAGACACCTTGCGGTGAAGGATAGCCAATCTGGAAGAACACAAGAACAGATGGATGGAATACTTTCAAGATCTCCATCATCAGTTAGCCCACCTAGCATTGTACCTGTGACGAACCAGGTCAGCAATAGATCAAGGAACCAGCTACAGAAGGTAACATCTGAAGGCTCGTATAAAAGCTATAAGAGTTGTACAGTAAACTAGCCAAGGTTACAAAGTCTAGAGACGAACAGCCAGGTTTCAGACCAAACAAATCATGCGTAGACAAGATAGCCACATTGTACATACAGATAGCCACATTGTACATACATATAGCCACATTGTACATACAGATAGCTACATTGTACATAGATATAGCCACATTGTACATACAGATAGCCACATTGTACATACATATAGCCAGATTGTTCATACAGATAGCCACATTGTACATACATATAGCCACATTGTACATACAGATAGCTACATTGTACATACAGATAGCCACATTGTACATACAGATAGCCACATTGTACATACAGATAGCTACATTGTACATAGATATAGCCACATTGTACATACAGATAGCCACATTGTACATACATATAGCCAGATTGTACATACAGATAGCTACATTGTACATACATATAGCCACATTGTACATACAGATAGCCACATTGTACATAGAGATAGCCACAGTGTACATACATATAGCCACATTGTACATAGAGATAGCCACAGTGTACATACAGATAGCCACATTGTACATAGAGATAGCCACATTGTACATAGAGATAGCCACATTGTACATAGAGATAGCCACATTGTACATAGAGATAGCCACATTGTACATAGAGATAGCAACATTGTACATAGAGATAGCCACATTGTACATAGAGATAGCCACATTGTACATAGAGATAGTCACATTGTACATAGAGATAGCTACATTGTACATACAGATAGCCACATTGTACATACAGATAGCCACATTGTACATACAGATAGCCACATTGTACATAGAGATAGCCACAGTATACATAGAGATAGCCACAGTGTACATAGAGATAGCCACCTTGTACATAGAGATAGCTACATTGTACATACAGATAGCTACATTAAAACATTTTTATTTGTATTATTTGAAAGTTGTTGATGAAAGAGTCAGCAGATGTTACCTGAGACGATAGCACTTGGATTGTGTATCAATTTAAAGCGAAGAACGGTCTGCAGCAACCTGACAGCTGTCCTTGATGACTGTGTGATAGTAGCGTGTCTTACATCTCAAGATATGATTCCCAACCTAGGATACAATCATTGTTAGACAGCATACCGACGGAAGTGGAGCTCAAAACTTTCGGGAGACGGCAATGAGAAGAATGTAGCGAAGGAAAATGTGTATGGCGGCCAAGGTCAAAGTGTAATTTGTTCTCATCAATGGATGGAACAAACCCTGTGTCACGATCAAACGCTGCTAGTGTTCTTGTTGGATCAGTGTTCTTCTTGGATCAGTGTTCTTGTTGGATCAGTGTTCTTGTTGGATCAGTGTTCTTGTTGGATCAGTGTTCTTGTTGGATCAGTGTTCTTCTTGGATCAGTGTTCTTGTTGGATCAGTGTTCTTGTTGGATTAGTGTTCTTGTTGGATCAGTGTTCTTCTTGGATCAGTGTTCTTGTTAGATCAGTGTTCTTGTTGGATCAGTGTTCTTGTTGGATCAGTGTTCTTGTTGGATCAGTGTTCTTGTTGGATCAGTGTTATTGTTGGATCAGTGTTCTTGTTGGATCAGTGTTCTTGTTGGATCAGTGTTCTTGTTGGATCAGTGTTCTTGTTGGATCAGTGTTCTTGTTGGATCAGTGTTCTTCTTGGATCAGTGTTCTTGTTGGATCAGTGTTCTTTGTGGATCAGTGTTCTTGTTGGATCAGTGTTCTTGTTGGATCAGTGCTCTTGTTGGATCAGTGTTCTTCTTCGATCAGTGTTCTTGATGGATCAGTGTTCTTGTTGGATCAGTGTTCTTGATGGATCAGTGTTCTTGTTGGATCAGTGTTCTTGTTGGATCAGTGTTCTTCTTGGATCAGTGTTCTTGATGGATCAGTGTTCTTGTTGGATCAGTGTTCTTGATGGATCAGTGTTCTTGATGGATCAGTGTTCTTGTTGGATCAGTGTTCTTGTTGGATCAGTGTTCTTGATGGATCAGTGTTCTTGTTGGATCAGTGTTCTTGATGGATCAGTGTTCTTGTTGGATCAGTGTTCTTGTTGGATCAGTGTTCTTGATGGATCAGTGTTCTTGTTGGATCAGTGTTCTTGTTGCATCAGTGTTCTAGATGGATCAGTGTTATTCTTGAATCAGTGTTATTCGTGGATCAGTGTTCTTCTTGGATCAGTGTTCTTGTTGGATCAGTGTTATTGTTGGATCAGTGTTATTCTTGGATCAGTGTTCTTCTTGGATCAGTGTTCTTGATGGATCAGTGTTATTCTTGGATCAGTGTTCTTGTTGGACCAGTAATATTGTTGGATCAGTGTTATTCTTGAATCAGTGTTATTCGTGGATCAGTTTCATTGTTGGATCAGTGTTATTGTTGGATCAGTGTTCTTGTTGGATCAGTGTTCTTGATGGATCAGTGCTCTTCTTGGATCAGTGTTCTTGTTGGACCAGTGTTATTGTTGGATCAGTGTTATTCTTGAATCAGTGTTATTCGTGGATCAGTGTTCTTGTTGGATCAGTGTTCTTGTTGGATCAGTGTTATTCTTGGATCAGTGTTCTTGTTGGATCAGTGTTCTTCTTGGATCAGTGTTATTGTTGGATCAGTATTCTTGTTGGTTCAGTGTTATTCTTGATTCAGTGTTCTTGTTGGTTCAGTGTTATTCTTGTTTCAGTGTTATCCTTGATTCAGTGTTCTTGTTGGTTCAGTGTTATTCTTGGTTCAGTGTTCTTGTTGGTTCAGTGTTCTTGATGGTTCAGTGTTCTTCTTGTATCAGTGTTCTTGTTGGTTCAGTGTTGTTCTTGGATCAGTCTTTTTCTTGGATCAGTCTTTTTCTTGGATCAGTGTTTTTCTTGGATCAATTTTTTTCTAGGATCAGTTTTTTTCTTGGATCAATGTTCTTGTTGGATCAGTGTTTTTCTTGGATCAGTTTCTCTAGCTACAAACGTTGTTTTCTCTGGTCAATTTTCACGAGAGACAGAATCTGGAGACACGTTCGCAGAAACATCCATATCATGTGACGTAGACTACAGGATGAATCATTGTAGTATTAGCCCATGATAGGAGAAGATTGTAAGCAGGTGAGAGGAGGAGATTATTAGCAGGTGAGAGGAAGAGATTGTTAGCAGGTGAGAGGAGGAGATTGTTAGCAGGTGAGAGGAAGAGATTGTTAGCAGGTGAGAGGAGGAGATTGTTAGCAGGTGAGAGGAGGAGATTGTTAGCAAGTGAGAGGAGGAGATTGTTAGCAGGTGAGAGGAGGAGATTGTTAGCAGGTGAGAGGAGAAGATTGTTAGCAGGTGAGAGGAGGAGATTGTAAGCAGGGGAGAGGAGGAGATTGTTAGCAGGTGAGAGGAGGAGATTGTAAGCAGGTGAGAGGAGGAGATTGTTATCAGGTGAGAGGAGGAGATTGTAAGCAGGCGAGAGGAGGAGATTGTTAGCAGGTGAGAGGAGGAGATTGTTAGCAGGTGAGAGGAGGAGATTGTAAGCAGGTGAGAGGAGGAGATTGTTAGCAGGTGAGAGGAGGAGATTGTTAGCAGGTGAGAGGAGGAGATTGTAAGAAGGTGAGAGGAGGAGATTGTTAGCAGGCGAGAGGAGGAGATTGTTGGCAGGTGAGAGGTGGAGCTTGTAAGCAGGTGAGAAGAGGAAATTGTTAGGAGGTGAGAGGAGGAGATTGTAAGCAGGTGAGAAGAGGAGATTGTTAGCAGGTGAGAGGAGGAGATTGTTAGCAGGTGAGAGGAGGAGATTGTAAGCAGGTGAGAGGAGGAGATTGTTAGCAGGTGAGAGGAGGAGATTGTTAGCAGGTAAGAGGAGGAGATTGTAAGCAGGTGAGAGGAGGAGATTGTAAGAAGGTGAGAGGAGGAGATTGTTAGCAGGTGAGAGGAGGAGATTGTAAGCAGGTGAGAGGAGGAGATTGTAAGCAGGCGAGAGGAAGAGATTGTTAGTTGGATAGAGAGGAGGAGATTGTTAGCAGGTGAGAGGAGGAGATTGTAAGCAGGTGAGAGGAGGAGATTGTAAGCAGGTGAGAGGAGGAGATTGTAAGCAGGTGAGAGGAGGAGATTGTAAGCAGGTGAGAGGAGGAGATTGTTAGCAGGTGAGAGGAGGAGATTGTTAGTTGGATAGAGAGGAGGAGATTGTTAGTTGGATAGAGAGGACGAGATTGTTAGTTGGATAGAGAGGACGAGATTGTTTGTTGGTGAGAGGAGGAGATTGTTAGCAGGTGAGAGGAGGAGATTGTTAGCAGGTGAGAGGAGGAGATTGTTAGCAGGTGAGAGGTGGAGATTGTTAGTTGGTGAGAAGAGGAGATTGTAAGTTGGTGAGAGGAGATTGTTAGTATGTGAGAAGAGGAGATTGTTAGCAGGTGAGAGGTGGAGATTGTTAATTGGTGAGAGGAGATTGTTAGTTTCTGAGAAGAGGAGATTGTTAGCAGGTGAGAGGAGGAGATTGTTAGTTGGTGGAGGAGATTGTTAGCAGGTGAGAGGAGGAGATTGTAAGCAGGTGAGAGGAGGAGATTGTAAGCAGGTGAGAGGAGGAGATTGTAAGCAGGTGAGAGGAGGAGATTGTTAGTTGGATAGAGAGGAGGAGATTGTTAGTTGGATAGAGAGGACGAGATTGTTTGTTGGTGAGAGGAGAAGATTGTTAGCAGGTGAGAGGAGGAGATTGTTAGCAGGTGAGAGGAGGAGATTGTTAGTAGGTGAGAGGTGGAGATTGTTAATTGGTGAGAGGAGATTGTTAGTTTGTGAGAAGAGGAGATTGTTAGCAGGTGAGAGGAGGAGATTGTTAGCAGGTGAGAGGAGGAGATTGTAAGCAGGTGAGAGGAGGAGATTGTAAGCAGGTGAGAGGAGGAGATTGTAAGCAGGTGAGAGGAGGAGATTGTTAGTTGGATAGAGAGGAGGAGATTGTTAGTTGGATAGAGAGGACGAGATTGTTTGTTGGTGAGAGGAGAAGATTGTTAGCAGGTGAGAGGAGGAGATTGTTAGCAGGTGAGAGGAGGAGATTGTTAGTAGGTGAGAGGTGGAGATTGTTAATTGGTGAGAGGAGATTGTTAGTTTGTGAGAAGAGGAGATTGTTAGCAGGTGAGAGGAGGAGATTGTTAGCAGGTGAGAGGTGGAGATTGTTAGTTGGTGAGAAGAGGAGATTGTAAGTTGGTGAGAGGAGATTGTTAGTATGTGAGAAGAGGAGATTGTTAGCAGGTGAGAGGTGGAGATTGTTAATTGGTGAGAGGAGATTGTTAGTTTGTGAGAAGAGGAGATTGTTAGCAGGTGAGAGGAGGAGATTGTTAGTTGGTGGAGGAGATTGTTAGCAGGTGAGAGGAGGAGATTGTAAGCAGGTGAGAGGAGGAGATTGTAAGCAGGTGAGAGGAGGAGATTGTAAGCAGGTGAGAGGAGGAGATTGTTAGCAGGTGAGAGGAGCTGATTGTAAGCAGGTGAGAGGAAGAGATTGTTAGTTGGATAGAGAGGAGGAGATTGTTAGTTGGATAGAGAGGACGAGATTGTTTGTTGGTGAGAGGAGAAGATTGTTAGCAGGTGAGAGGAGGAGATTGTTAGCAGGTGAGAGGAGGAGATTGTTAATTGGTGAGAGGAGATTGTTAGTTTGTGAGAAGAGGAGATTGTTAGCAGGTGAGAGGAGGAGATTGTTAGCAGGTGAGAGGTGGAGATTGTTAGTTGGTGAGAAGAGGAGATTGTAAGTTGGTGAGAGGAGATTGTTAGTATGTGAGAAGAGGAGATTGTTAGCAGGTGAGAGGTGGAGATTGTTAATTGGTGAGAGGAGATTGTTAGTTTGTGAGAAGAGGAGATTGTTAGCAGGTGAGAGGAGGAGATTATTAGTTGGTGGAGGAGATTGTTAGCAGGTGAGAGGAGGAGATTGTTAGTTGGTGAGAGGAGGAGATTGTAAGTTGGTGAGAGAAGGAGATTGTTAGTTGGTGGAGGAGATTGTTAGTTGGTGAGAGTAGGAGATTGTTAGTTGGTGAGAGGAGGAGATTGTTAGTTGGTGGAGGAGATTGTTAGTTGGTGAGAGGAGGAGATTGTTAGTTGGTTAAGGAGATTGTTAGTTTGTGAGAGGAGGAGATTGTTAGTTGGTGAGAGGAGGAGATTGTTAGTTGGTGAGAGGATGAGATTGTTAATTGGTGTAGGAGATTGTTAGTTTGTGAAAGGAGGAGATTGTTAGTTGGTGGAGGAGATTATTAGTTTGTGAGAGGAGGAGATTGTTAGTTGGTGGAGGAGATTGTTAGTTTGTGAGAGGAGGAGATTGTTAGTTGGTGGAGGAGATTGTTAGTTTGTGAGAGAAGGAGATTTTTAGTTGGTGAGAGGAGGAGATTGTTAGCAGGTGAGAGGAGGATATTATTAGTTGGTGAGAGGAGGAGAGCGTTAGTTGGTGAGAGGAGGAGAGCGTTAGTTGGTGAGAGGAGGAGATTGTTAGCAAGTGAGAAGAGGAGATTGTTAGCAGGTGAGAGGAGGAGATTGTAAGCAGGTGAGAGGAGGAGATTGTAAGCAGGTGAGAGGAGGAGATTGTAAGCAGGTGAGAGGAGGAGATTGTTAGCAGGTGAGAGGAGGTGATTGTAAGCAGGTGAGAGGAAGAGATTGTTAGTTGGATAGAGAGGAGGAGATTGTTAGTTGGATAGAGAGGACGAGATTGTTTGTTGGTGAGAGGAGAAGATTGTTAGCAGGTGAGAGGAGGAGATTGTTAGCAGGTGAGAGGAGGAGATTGTTAGCAGGTGAGAGTTGGAGATTGTTAATTGGTGAGAGGAGATTGTTAGTTTGTGAGAAGAGGAGATTGTTAGCAGGTGAGAGGAGGAGATTGTTAGCAGGTGAGAGGTGGAGATTGTTAGTTGGTGAGAAGAGGAGATTGTAAGTTGGTGAGAGGAGATTGTTAGTATGTGAGAAGAGGAGATTGTTAGCAGGTGAGAGGTGGAGATTGTTAATTGGTGAGAGGAGATTGTTAGTTTGTGAGACGAGGAGATTGTTAGCAGGTGAGAGGAGGAGATTGTTAGTTGGTGGAGGAGATTGTTAGCAGGTGAGAGGAGGAGATTGTAAGCAGGTGAGAGGAGGAGATTGTAAGCAGGTGAGAGGAGGAGATTGTAAGCAGGTGAGAGGAGGAGATTGTTAGCAGGTGAGAGGAGCTGATTGTAAGCAGGTGAGAGGAAGAGATTGTTAGTTGGATAGAGAGGAGGAGATTGTTAGTTGGATAGAGAGGACGAGATTGTTTGTTGGTGAGAGGAGAAGATTGTTAGCAGGTGAGAGGAGGAGATTGTTAGCAGGTGAGAGGAGGAGATTGTTAATTGGTGAGAGGAGATTGTTAGTTTGTGAGAAGAGGAGATTGTTAGCAGGTGAGAGGAGGAGATTGTTAGCAGGTGAGAGGTGGAGATTGTTAGTTGGTGAGAAGAGGAGATTGTAAGTTGGTGAGAGGAGATTGTTAGTATGTGAGAAGAGGAGATTGTTAGCAGGTGAGAGGTGGAGATTGTTAATTGGTGAGAGGAGATTGTTAGTTTGTGAGAAGAGGAGATTGTTAGCAGGTGAGAGGAGGAGATTATTAGTTGGTGGAGGAGATTGTTAGCAGGTGAGAGGAGGAGATTGTTAGTTGGTGAGAGGAGGAGATTGTAAGTTGGTGAGAGAAGGAGATTGTTAGTTGGTGGAGGAGATTGTTAGTTGGTGAGAGTAGGAGATTGTTAGTTGGTGAGAGGAGGAGATTGTTAGTTGGTGGAGGAGATTGTTAGTTGGTGAGAGGAGGAGATTGTTAGTTGGTTAAGGAGATTGTTAGTTTGTGAGAGGAGGAGATTGTTAGTTGGTGGAGGAGATTATTAGTTTGTGAGAGGAGGAGATTGTTAGTTGGTGGAGGAGATTGTTAGTTTGTGAGAGGAGGAGATTGTTAGTTGGTGGAGGAGATTGTTAGTTTGTGAGAGAAGGAGATTGTTAGTTGGTGAGAGGAGGAGATTGTTAGCAGGTGAGAGGAGGATATTATTAGTTGGTGAGAGGAGGAGAGCGTTAGTTGGTGAGAGGAGGAGAGCGTTAGTTGGTGAGAGGAGGAGATTGTTAGCAAGTGAGAAGAGGAGATTGTTAGCAGGTGAGAGGAGGAGATTGTTAGTTGGTGAGAGGAGGAGATTGTTAGCAGGTGAGAGGAGGATATTATTAGTTGGTGAGAGGAGGAGAGCGTTAGTTGGTGAGAGGAGGAGAGCGTTAGTTGGTGAGAGGAGGAGATTGTTAGCAAGTGAGAAGAGGAGATTGTTAGCAGGTGAGAGGAGGAGATTGTTAGTTGGTGAGAGGAGGAGAGCGTTAGTTGGTGAGAGGAGGAGAGCGTTAGTTGGTGAGAGGAGGAGATTGTTAGCAAGTGAGAAGAGGAGATTGTTAGCAGGTGAGAGGAGGAGATTGTTAGTTGGTGAGAGGAGGAGATTGTTAGTTGGTGAGAGGAGGAGATTGTTAGCAAGTGAGAAGAGGAGATTGTAAGAAGGTGAGAGGAGGAGATTGTTACCAGATGAGAGAAGGAGATTGCTATCAGGTGAGAGGAGCAGATTGTTAGTTTGTGAGAGGAGGAGATTGTTAGTGGGTGGAGGAGATTGTTAGTGTGTGGAGGAGATTGTTAGCAGGTGAGAGGAGGAGATTGTTAGTTTGTGAGAGGAGGAGATTGTTAGTGGGTGGAGGAGATTGTTAGTGGGTGAGAGGAGGAGATTGTTAGCAGGTGAGAGGAGGAGATTGTTAGCAGGTGAGAGGAACAGATTGTTAGTTGGTGGAGGAGATTGTTAGCAGGTGAGAAGAGGAGATTGTTAGCAGGTGAGAGGAAGAGATTGTTAGTTGGTGGAGAAGATTTTTAGCAGGTGAGAGGAGGAGATTGTTAGCAGGTGAGAGGAGGAGATTGTTAGTTGGTGAGAGGAGGAGATTGTTAGTTGGTTAGAGGAGGAGATTGTTAGTTGGTGAGAGGAGGAGATTGTTAGTTGGTGGAGGAGATTGTTAGTTTGTGAGAGGAGGAGATTATTAGTTGGTGGAGGAGATTGTTAGTAGGTGAGAGGAGGAGATTGTTAGCAAGTGAGAGGAAGAGATTCTTAGTTGGTGAGAGGAGGAGATTGTTAGCAGGTGAGAGGAGGAGATTGTTTGCAGTTGAGAGAAACAGATTGTTAGTTGGTGGAGGAGATTGTTAGCAGGTGAGAAGAGGAGATTGTTAGCAGGTGAGAGGAAGAGATTGTTAGTTGGTGGAGGAGATTTTTAGCAGGTGAGAGGAGGAGATTGTTAGCAGGTGAGAGGAGGAGATTGTTAGCTGGTGAGAGGAGGAGATTGTTAGTTGGTGAGAGGAGGAGATTGTTAGTTGGTGAGAGGAGGTAATTGTTAGTTTGTTAGAGGAGGAGATTGTTAGTTGGTGAGAGGAGGAGGTTGTTAGTTGGTGAGAGGAGGAGATTGTTAGTTTGTTAGAGGAGGAGATTGTTAGTTGGTGAGAGGAGGAGATTGTTATCTGGTGGGAGGAGGAGATTGTTAGTTGGTGAGAGGAGGAGATTGTTAGTTGGTGGAGGAGATTATTAGTTGGTGGAGGAGATTGTTAGTTGGTGGATGAGATTGTTAGTTGGTGGAGGAGATTGTTAGTTTGTGGAGGACGAGATTGTTAGTTCGTGGAGGTGATTGTTAGTTCGTTAGAGGAGGAGATTGTTAGCAGGTGAGAGGAGGATATTGTTAGCTGGTGGAGGAGGAGATTGTTAGTTGGTGGAGGAGGAGATTGTTAGTTGGTGGAGGAGATTGTTAATTGGTGGAGGAGATTGTTAGTTGGTGGAGGAGGAGATTGTTAGTTGGTGGAGGAGATTATTAGTTGGTGGAGGAGATTGTTAGTTGGTGGAGGAGATTGTTAGTTGGTGGAGGAGATTGTTAGTTTGTGAGAAGAGGAGATTGTTAGTTGGTGGAGGAGATTGTTAGTTTGTGGAGGAGGAGATTGTTAGTTTGTGGTGGAGATTGTTAGTTCGTGAGAGGAGGAGATTGTTAGCAGGTGAGAGGAGGAGATTGTTAGCTGGTGGAGGAGGAGATTGTTAGCAGGTGAGAGGAGGAGATTGTTAGCAGGTGAGAGGAGGAGATTGTTAGTAGGTGAGAGGAGGAGATTGTTAGTTGGTGGAGGAGGTTGTTAGTTTGTGGAGGAGATTGTTAGTTGGTGGAGGAGATTGTTAGCAAGTGAGAGGAGGAGATTGTTAGCAGGTGAGAGGAGGAGATTGTTAGTTGGTGGAGGAGATTGTTAGCAGGTGAGAGGAGGAGATTGTTAGCAGGTAAGAGGAGGAGATTGTTAGAAGGTGAGAGGAGGAGATTGTTAGCAGGTGAGAGGAGGAGATTGTTAGCAGGTGAGAGGAGGAGATTGTTAGCAGGTGAGAGGAGGAGATTGTTAGTAGGTGAGAGGAGGAGATTGTTAGTTGGTGGAGGAGGAGATTGTTAGTTGGTGGAGGAGATTATTAGTTGGTGGAGGAGATTGTTAGTTGGTGGAGGAGATTGTTAGTTGGTGGAGAAGATTGTTAGTTTGTGAGAAGAGGAGATTGTTAGTTTGTGGTTTAGATTGTTAGTTCGTGAGAGGAGGAGATTGTTAGCAGGTGAGAGGAGGAGATTGTTAGCAGGTGAGAGGAGGAGATTGTTAGCAGGTGAGAGGAGGAGATTGTTAGCTGGTGAGAGGAGGAGATTGTTAGTTGGTGGAGGAGATTGTTAGTTGGTGGAGGAGATGTTTAGTTGGTGGAAGAGATTGTTAGTTTGTGGAGGAGATTGTTAGCAAGTGGAGGAGGAGATTGTTAGCAGGTGAGAGGAGGATATTGTTAGTTGGTGAGAGGAGGAGAGTGTTAGTTGGTGGAGGAGATTGTTAGCAGGTGAGAGGAGGAGATTGTTAGCAGGTGAGAGGAGGAGATTGTTAACAGGTGAGAGGAGGAGATTGTTAGCAGGTGAGAGGAGGAGATTGTTAGCAGGTGAGAGGAGGAGATTGTTAGCAGGTGAGAGGAGGAGATTGTTAGCAGGTGAGAGGAGGAGATTTTTAGCAGGTGAGAGGAGGAGATTGTTAGCAGGTGAGAGGAGGAGATTGTTAGAAGGTGAGAGGAGGAGATTGTTAGCAGATGAGAGGAGGAGATTGTTAGTAGGTGAGAGGAGGAGATTGTTAGTTGGTGGAGGAGGTTGTTAGTTGGGTCAGGAGATTTTTAGTTGGTTGAGTAGATTATTAGCAGGTGAGAGGAGGAGATTGTTAGCAGGTGAAAGGAGGAGATTGTTAGTAGGTGAGAGGAGGAGATTGTTAGTTGGTGGAGGAGGTTGTTAGTTGGTGGAGGAGATTTTTAGTTGGTGGAGGAGATTGTTAGTTTTTGGAGGAGATTGTTAGCAAGTGAGAGGAGGAGATTGTTAGCAGGTGAGAGGAGGAGATTGTTAGTTGGTGAGAGGAGGAGAGTGTTAGTTGGTGGAGGAGATTGTTAGCAGGTGAGAGGAGGAGATTTTTAGCAGGTGAGAGGAGGAGATTGTTAGAAGGTAAGAGGAGGAGATTGTTAGAAGGTAAGAGGAGGAGATTGTTAGCAGGTGAGAGGAGGAGATTGTTAGCAGGTGAGAGGAGGAGATTGTTAGCAGGTGAGAGGAGGAGATTGTTAGAAGGTGAGAGGAGGAGATTGTTAGCAGGTGAGAGGAGGAGATTGTTAGCAGGTGAGAGGAGGAGATTGTTAGTAGGTGAGAGGAGGAGATTGTTAGTTGGTGGAGGAGGTTGTTAGTTGGTGGAGGAGATTTTTAGTTGGTGGAGGAGATTGTTAGTTTTTGGAGGAGATTGTTAGCAAGTGAGAGGAGGAGATTGTTAGCAGGTGAGAGGAGGAGATTGTTAGTTGGTGAGAGGAGGAGAGTGTTAGTTGGTGGAGGAGATTGTTAGCAGGTGAGAGGAGGAGATTTTTAGCAGGTGAGAGGAGGAGATTGTTAGAAGGTAAGAGGAGGAGATTGTTAGAAGGTAAGAGGAGGAGATGGTTAGCAGGTGAGAGGAGGAGATTGTTAGCAGGTGAGAGGAGGAGATTGTTAGCAGGTGAGAGGAGGAGATTGTTAGAAGGTGAGAGGAGGAGATTGTTAGCAGGTGAGAGGAGGAGATTGTTAGCAGGTGAGAGGAGGAGATTGTTAGCGGGTGTCATCATACATGACGTACATGGTCAGAGAGAGAGAGAGCAACCAGAGAGAGAGAGCAATCAGAGAGAGAGAGCAACCAGAGAGAGAGAGAGCAACCAGAGAGAGAGCAACCAGAGAGAGAGAGCAACCAGAGAGAGAGAGCAACCAGAGAGAGAGAGAGCAACCAGAGAGAGTGAGAGAGAGCAACCAGAGAGAGAGAGAAAACAATCAGAGAGTGAGAGCAAGCAAAGAGAGAACAAGCATAGAGAGAGAGAGCGAACAAAGAGACGGAGATAATAACCAAAGAGATAGAACAACCAAAAAGAGAGAATAAGTAGAGAGAGAGAGCAAACTCAGAGAACAACCAGAGAGAGAGAGAGAGAGAGCAGAGAGAGAGCAAAAAGAGAGAGAGCTGCCAGAGAGAGAGAACAAGCAGAGAGTTAGAACAAGCAGAGAGTGAGAACAACCAAAGAGAGAGAGCAATCAGAGAGAGAGAAGAAGAAAGAGACAGCAATCAGAGAGAGAAATACAGAATAAGCAGAGAGAGAGATCAAGCAGAGAGAGAGAACAAGCAGAGAGAGAGAGAGAACAAGCAGAGAGAGAGAACAAGCAGAGAGAGAGAACAAGCAGAGAGAGAGAGAGAGAACAAACAGAGAGAGAGAAAGAGAACAAGCAGAGAGAGAGAGCAAGCAGAGGGAGAGAACAAGCAGAGAGAGAGAACAAGCACATTGAGAGAATAAGCAGATTGAGAGAAAGAACAATCAGAGAGAAAGAGAACAAGCAGAGAGAGAGAGAGAACAAGCAGAGAGAGAGAACAAGCAGAGAGAGAGAGCAAGCAGAGGGAGAGAACAAGCAGAGAGAGAGAACAAGCAGAAAGAGAGAACAAGCACATTGAGAGAATAAGCAGATTGAGAGAAAGAACAATCAGAGAGAAAGAGAACAAGCAGAGAGAGAGAGAGAACAAGCAGAGAGAGAGAATAAGCAGATTGAGAGAACAAGCACATTGAGAGAATAAGCAGATTGAGAGAAAGAACAATCAGAGAGAAAGAGAACAAGCAGAGAGAGAGCAAGCAGAGAGAGAGAACAAGCAGAGAGAGAGAACAAGCAGAAAGAGAGAACAAGCAGAGAGAGAGAACAAGCAGAGAGAGAGAACAAGCAGAGAGAGAGAACAAGCAGAGGGAGAGAACAAGCAGAGAGAGAGAACAAGCAGAAAGAGAGAACAAGCACATTGAGAGAATAAGCAGATTGAGAGAAAGAACAATCAGAGAGAAAGAGAACAAGCAGAGAGAGAGAGAGAACAAGCAGAGAGAGAGAATAAGCAGATTGAGAGAACAAGCACATTGAGAGAATAAGCAGATTGAGAGAAAGAACAATCAGAGAGAAAGAGAACAAGCAGAGAGAGAGCAAGCAGAGAGAGAGAACAAGCAGAGAGAGAGAACAAGCAGAGAGAGAGAACAAGCAGAGAGAGAGAACAAGCAGAGAGAGAGAGCACGCAGAGAGAGAGAACAAGCAGAAAGAGAGAACAAGCAGAGAGAGAGAACAAGCAGAGAGAGAGAACAAGCAGAGAGAGAGAACAAGCAGAGAGAGAGAACAAGCAGAGAGAGAGAACAAGCAGAAAGAGAGAACAAGCAGAGAGAGAGAACAAGCAGAGAGAGAGAACAAGCAGAGAGAGAGAACAAGCAGAGAGAGAGAGCACGCAGAGAGAGAGAACAAGCAGAGAGAGAGAACAAGCAGAGAGAGAGAACAAGCAGAGAGAGAGAACAAGCAGAAAGAGAGAACAAGCAGAGAGAGAGAACAAGCAGATTGAGAGAACAAGCACATTGAGAGAATAAGCAGATTGAGAGAAAGAACAATCAGAGAGAAAGAGAACAAGCAGAGAGAGAGCAAGCAGAGAGAGAGAACAAGCAGAGAGAGAGAACAAGCAGAAAGAGAGAACAAGCAGAGAGAGAGAACAAGCAGAGAGAGAGAACAAGCAGAAAGAGAGAACAAGCAGAGAGAGAGAACAAGCAGAGAGAGAGAACAAGCAGAGAGAGAGAACAAGCAGAGAGAGAGAACAAGCAGAGAGAGAGAACAAGCAGAGAGAGAGAGCACGCAGAGAGAGAGAACAAGCAGAGAGAGAGAACAAGCAGAGAGAGAGAACAAGCAGAGAGAGAGAACAAGCAGAAAGAGAGAACAAGCAGAGAGAGAGAACAAGCAGAGAGAGAGAACAAGCAGAGAGAGAGAACAAGCAGAGAGAGAGAACAAGCAGAGAGAGAGAACAAGCAGAGAGAGAGAACAAGCAGAAAGAGAGAACAAGCAGAGAGAGAGAACAAGCAGAGAGAGAGAACAAGCAGAGAGAGAGAGCACGCAGAGAGAAAGTACATTTGCTCAACTTTGCGTTTTGGGAAACATGGGCCCGATACGTTACAGTAGAGGAGAGATTCGACTTGAAGAAGAGGGTTAGGCATTTATTTGGTTCTTCTAATGCGAGAGATTTACAAAGGGGCTGAGAAAACCAAATGAATGATTAGAGACTGAAGTGTGCTGGGAAGGAGTAGATGCTCTTGCTTTGATCAATTAATGGAACAATAACTCTTGTGCAATAAAATTTCCTGATGGAGTTTTATTACCTTCCCTGTCTATTGAATGCTACACAGGGGAGAGAATCTCCGAAAACTTTAGAACAGAACAGTTAAGGGAGGTTATTGCACTACTTCCAAGATTCGTTGTTCATGAGACTCGATGGCAGACGAAGAGAAAAAGGAATGGTGAGCCACAATGAGAAGATGTAAGAGTGAAGAGGAGATTATTGTATGAAGATTTACACACTGTAATGATTTTTATTTCTTTTTGTTGTCGGTCAGAAAATTTTGCATATCATCTAATTCCGTCAATTTTTTGTTGTTACTGTTGGTCTGAAAATGTGAGACATTATATAATCCAGTAATGTTATTACTACCACTACGTACTACCTACTACTACCACTACTACCTACTACTACCACTACTAATACGACTACCACTACTACCATTACTACCACTTCTACCCTTACTACCACTACTTCTACTACTACACCTACTAATATTACTAGCACTACTCACTACCTACTACTACCACTGCTACTACTAATTCCACTACTACCAATACTTCTACTATTACTAATATTGCATGTGCTACTACTTATGTAACTGTTACTACCATTACCACCATGATTACTACTACTACGACTACCCGTACTACCACTACTTATACTACCACTAACTTTACAGTTACAACAACAACTACCACTACTACTACTACCACCACTACTACTACTACCACCACCCCTACTACTACTACTACCACTACTACTATTACTACTACTACTACTACCACTACTACGACTACTACTACTACTACTATTACTACTACTACTACTACTACCACTACTACTACTACTACTACTACTACTACTATTACTACTACTACTACTACTACCACTACTACTACTACTACTACTACTACTACCACTACTACCACTACTACTACTACTACTACTACTACTACTACTACCACTACTACTACTACTACTACTACTACTACTACTATTACTACTACTACTACCACTATTACTACTACCACTACTACTACTACCACTACTACTACTACTACTACCACTACTACTACTACTACTACTACTACTACTACCACTACTACCACTACTACTACTACTACTACTACTACTACCACTACTACAACTACTACTACTACTACTATTACTACTACCACTACTACTACTACTACTACTACTACCGCTACTACAACTACTACTACTACTACTACTACTATTACTACTACTACTACCACTACTACTACTACTACTACTACTTCTAACCCGCCACTGTTTGTCTCATCAACCACCAAGTATCTACTGCTACTGAAAGTTGAACTATTAATGCAATTTTTTATCAAATAAATATTTTAACATTACATTTAGTTTTTATTAAAACTAATACTATTGTCACTCTAACATTTTAAAAATAACGTCTGGTAGGTTTACACGACGTCATCGAAAGATCTCAAGAAGGTTCTGGTAGTTATTGTAAGAGCGCGTCCTGAAAGTTACAACAGATCAATCAATTGTGATTGTTGTAATAGATCAATCAGTCCTGGTTGTTCTAACAGATCAGTGTGTGACCTACATACTGACTTACCCTCGTGCATACTGTTATCCATTTGTCGAGGAGACACAAATCATCTGTGAGACTGCCTGGGCTGCATTGATGCTGATTTTGAATACGTAGAATAACATTTCTGGCCGTGTGATACTAAGTCTGAGACAGAGGTCATTTAGTGAAGGTCTTGGCGTCACAAGTGCCATGACTCTTGTTTAACCATGCTTCTTCTTCTGCGTACACAGTCAGACAGAAACCATTATTTTTTCGAGAAAAGCGGCGGTCATCCTGAGGCTCTCGCCACTACCATAGAGCTTGTCTTGCAGTTCCACTGGTGATGGCCACATCTGCTCTCTCTGATCCTCGTATGTCGGGCAGTTCTGCAGCAGATGTTCAGCGGTCATTTTACCAGTACCGCACGGGCATTCGTCGGTACCACCTATCTTCAATTTGTTGAATAGGTGGTACCTCAGTCTGTTGTGGCCAGTGCCAAGTCTGAAGACAAAGACCTGCTCTCTTCGGTTCAACTGGTAAAAGGCATCGTTTTTGGTGTAACCAGTATGTTCGGTTTCCCATTTGGTCATGTATCTGGCTTTGATAAGCCGTTTTGACTCTTCGTACGTCAAACTAGTATCTATTTGTGGTAGTCTTGCACCTTCTTTTGCCAGTCTGTCTGCCTCCTCGTTGCCTTGGATGTTGCAGTGTGACGGGACCCACTGCACCACCACCCTTTTTGGTGCGGACTGCTGGCACAGTTTCCAGAGTGCTGCTCTTAAGTCATTAAGCTCAGTGTTTTTCTGGCTTTTTAGCGCTGTGACTACGGCGAAAGCATCTGCAAGCAGGACTATATGGCTTTCATTTTCATTGTGTGTCACCATTTCTTCCACTGCCGCCCTCAGTGCCTCTGCCTCCGCTCTGAAATTGCTTGTGTACTTACCAGTAGCGAATGACAGTGTTATTTTTCTGCCATTTGGTAGGTTCAGGAATGCTCCTGCCCCTCCGTTCTGTGTAGTGTTTGTTACAGAACCGTTGGTGTATGCATGGGTCCAGTTCATACTTGGGTAGCTTTTCGATATGAAGCTTAGGGTAGAATCTCTCCTTTCTTTTTCAGTCTGGCAGTTTTTGTTTCCAATACCTGGTATATTTTCTACCACCTCTGGAAATATATCCTGCCTCCAGGTAGGTTTTCGTACAGTAGTGATGGGTTTTGGTGTTGTTAGTGCGTTTATGGGATCTTCGTGCATCTTTGCTTTGGCTATTTCTGCAAATTGTATCCGCTTTAGTTTCCCATTTCCCAAATTGTTTAGTCTCTGGTGCATTGGATGTTCAGTCAGTCTTCGGAGTTTCTCTGCCTGCAGCTGGGCTCTGCAGTCTCTTCTATCGGTCATGGATTGCAGTTTTGTAATCTTTTCAAGTTCTACAATTGGCGTTGACTTCATGCCTTCTGTTATAACTCTCATGGCTTGGTTTTGAAGTTTGCTATCGAAGTTCGCCTTTGCTGCTGTTGTCCATGCCGCAATGCCATACTCGAGAACTGGTCTCACACTTCCAGTGTACAGTTTCTTTAGTATGCCTTCGTCTGCTCCCCAGCTTGTGCCAGCAAGTTTCCTCATGATTGCCATTCTTTCTCTGGCTCTCATTCGGTTTCTCTCAATCTGACTTTTCCATGTCATGCGCCGATCAAATTGTGACTCCCAGATAGGTTGGGTTGTCGTTTTGCTGCAGGAATTTGCCATTTAGACTTAATTTGGTATTTTGGGATTTTAATGAAAGCGAGAATATTGTGCATGTGGTTTTCTCCTCGTTTATTTTGACCAGCCATGAGTTCGCCCACTCTTCCAGCGATGTTAAGGCCGTCTGCATCCGATTTCTTGCTATGGTGAGATTCTTTTCAGAGGTCCACATAGCCAGATCGTCTGCAAACATTGAGCTATGGACTCTCCTTGGTATATTCTCTGTAATGTCGTTTATATATACCAGGAAGAGTGTGGGTGACAGTACTCCCCCTAGGGGTACTCCCTGCTCGAGTGTCATCTTTTTGCTCATCTGCCCTTGTACTTGGACTCTGGCCGTTCTTTGTTTGAGGTAGTGGTTGATCCACTTGTACATTTTCCCACAAACGTCACTTCTTCTTAGCTTGACTCTAAGTCCGTCTTTCCAGACTTTGTCAAATGCCTTTTCCAGATCCACCCAAACAGCTACTGTGTGTTTCTGTGCCTGGTAGGCATCTTCTTTTCCTGGGCTATGAGAATGACCTGGTCCTCAGTGGATCTGTGCTGTCTAAAGCCGGCTTGCTGTGGAATTAGTATTCGTTTTTCTTCCAGATGCCACATCAGTCTGGTGTTTATCATACGTTCCATCAGCTTGCCGACACAGCTCAGTAGGCTGATGGGCCTGTATCCATTTGGATCTGTTTTGTCCTTTCCCGTTTTTGGTACTGGTACTAGTATTGCGTCTTTCCATGCCTGGGGTACAATTCCCCTTTTCCAGCTTTGGTTCAGGACCGATAGCAGTTTCCTCTTCGCTGTTTTTCCCAGCCCCATCAGCATTTCGTTTGTGATCCCGTCTTTTCCGGGAGATTTCCTTTTCTTTAATGTTCTCATAGCCTCTTCCATTTCGCGCATTGTTAATTTGGCCATCATGTGCTCTTCGGGAGCCGTATTTATGTTTTCGTGTCCCTTTAGCTCTTCGCTAATGTCTGTATGCTTATCGGCAGGGACCTCGATGTGGTTTGCTCTGGCATAGTGATCGACAAAAGCGTTTGCGGCTTTCTTACCTGTGATCAAGTTCTCGCCCTGCTTGATGGTAATTTGTTTATTTGACGGGGTTTCGTCGTTCATGGCTCTGACTAGCTTCCATAGCTTGTTACCGTCTTTGTCCAGGTTAAGGCTTTCCGTTTTATTTTTCCAGCTTTCTCTTGCTGTTTGCTTGAGAGTGTGTTTGTATTTCGCCGTGGCGGCTTTGAGGGCGATGTTTGCTTCCATGGACTGTTCTCGCTCTGCCATGTTCCTAGCATTTGTTACTGCATCTTCCGCTTTCTGCAACTCATCATTCCAGTAGGGCTTATAGTTTTTCCTAGCTCCTCTTGGGATGGTTTCAGTGGCGGCTTGCATTATTGCCTTGCTTAGGCTTTCTACCATGGGCTTCATTTTGGTGTTTCGTGTGTTGATGGTTTCACACAGCCCATCTGTCAGGATTGCAAATCTGTCCCAGTCGGCTCGTTTGTAATTCCAACGTGGGAGCGGTTTTGTTTCCTGTGGGCCTACTTCCATGTCAATGGTTAGCCTGATCGGCCTGTGGTCGCTACCTGCCAGTTGGTTTAGCACCTGGCGGTCTATTTTATGGTGTATGTCCTGTGTGGAGAAGGCCAAATCTGGAGTCGAGGTGGTATGCCATGTTCTTGAATAGAAGCTAGGGCTATCCTCCGGCCTATTGATTAGGGAGAGATTTGCATCTATCTCCCAATCTTCCACTTCGTCACCTCTGCTGTCTGTGTCAGAGTATCCCCATCTCTCCGAGTGGCTGTTGAAATCTCCAACTACTATGCAGTTGGAGTCTCTGACCTCCATACTCGAGAGCGATAGGTCTCTATTTGGTGGTCCGTACAGATTGAAAATGCGGAGCTTCGTCTCTTGAGCCATTATGTCAACTCCTACAATTTCTGCTTGTCCGGTGTGATTGACAGATACCGCGCTACTCGGTATGCAGTTTCTGGTCAGTATCAGGACCCCTCCTTTGTGGCCTTCTCTATCGAGACGGAAGGTCTGGTATCCTCTGATTGAGAATTTATGATTATTGTTGAGATGCGTTTCCTGGATACATGCCACGTCAATCTTACCTTCATGCAGGTGATGTGTTAGGGAAAGTTTTTTGTTAATGACTCCCTCCGCATTCCACTGTAGTATTTTGAGGGTCTTGAGTTTTTGGTCAATAAATGTTGCCCCATAGCCATGTGCCTTGACTCCACGACACATGGGTGGGTGACCACCAGTAGTCAAGGGTGGGCCCCTTCGAGGCGTGAGGCCCGGCACTATCGCTGCCTGGCGGGACTCCGCAGGATGAGCGCCATGCGTTTTTCTAATCGGTTGTACTGTCATCATGCTGCGATTTATGTTGCACTCTTTTGTTAGGCTTGCGGCCCCGTGCATCCGATTTCAACAGGCGTTTCTGTAGGGATTTCCTCCTTAGCCTTTGGCTGTCCCCAGCCTATCTGCAAGGCAGCAGTTGTTTATGATCAGAGTTGTCTCTCTTATGGAAGTTGTTTAACCATGCGATACCAAAATCTGAGGCAGAGGTCAGCTGGTGTAGGTCTTGGCGTCACAAGTGCCATGACTCTTGTTTAACCACGCGATACCAAAATCTGAGACAGAGGTCAGCTGGTGTAGGTCTTGGCGTCACAAGTGCCATGACTCTTGTTTAACCATGCGATACCAAAATCTGATGCAGAGGTCATCTGGTGTAGGTTTTGGCGTCAGAAGTGCCATGACTCTTGTTTAACCATGCGATACCAAAAACTGAGGCAGATGTCAGGTGGTGTAGGTCTTGGCGTCACAAGTGCCATGACTCGTATCCACACGTGAGCGACCTTAGTAAGAGGCACAGCTTGAATGTGAAAGCTCGATTTGGTGAAGACCACTCATTTGTTCCCAGTTCCCTGATTTCACTTTACAATCTAGTGCCAAGTCGCGCCTGGTGTATCATGGATTGACCGACTCAGTGAATTTTCTTGTGTGATGAAACATATGACTTGAGAAATGGGGCATCAATGACAATTATGTTCACAATCCTATCTCCGTTTCGATCGACTGAATCGAGAACTAGTTTAACCTCATCTGGTCAAATGATTTGTTCTATTTTGTCGTTAGATATCGATCTTTTTGTCGTTAGATATAGATCGCTTTGTGGTTAGATATAGATCGTTTTATCGTTAGACCTAGATCGTTTTGTCATTAGATCTAGATCGTTTTGTCATTAGATCTAGATTGTTTTGTCATTAGATCTAGATCGTTTTGTCATTAGATCTAGATCGTTTTGTCGTTAGATATAT
Source organism: Ariolimax columbianus (assembly GCA_036924085.1). Classification (NCBI taxonomy): domain Eukaryota; kingdom Metazoa; phylum Mollusca; class Gastropoda; order Stylommatophora; family Arionidae; genus Ariolimax; species Ariolimax columbianus. The sequence goes on along the minus strand of JAVGWX010000021.1, from coordinate 24,563,963 downwards.
ATCGTTTTGTCGTTATATATAGATAGTTTTGTCGTTAGATATATATCGTTTTGTCGTTAGATATAGATAGTTTTGTCGTTAGATATATATCGTTTTGTCGTTAGATCTAGATCGTTTTGTCATTAGATCTCAATCGTTTTGTCATTAGATCTCGATCGACCTTATTTTAAACTAACAGTTGAACGTTGAACTGTAAATAACATGTTCTTTGCAGAACTTGGCTTCTTTCAACCGGCACCTATTTGGCTGTTATCAGTCCTTCAGACAACGTCTCTGAGGGGCCACTTCATGAACTTGTCACACAATCTTGACAATTGTCCTGACATGATCTTGACAATCTATAAATTGAAATGAAGATTTCAGAGAATATAAAAATACACCTACAATATCCATACAAAATTACCCGCAAAGCTCCACAAATACTCACAACATCTCTAAAAATATCATTAAGCTCTACAAATATTATCAAAAGCTCTACAAATATCATCAAAAGCTCTACAAATACCAACAAAAGCTCTAGTAATATCAACAAGCTCTATAAATATCCAACAAAAGCTCTAAAAGATCAACAAAAGCTCTAAAAGATTGACAAAAACTTCAAAAATAACTGGAAAAAAAAAATACATAGTACTAAATGCAAACATTACGACTGTACTTACAAACCCAACTAGAGGTACGCCTTAGTGACACAGCTCACGAACTAAACTGGAATGTTTATGTTTACAAAATGCATAGAAAACTAGGTGAAATAAAAAAGATCTTATAAGAAAAACCAATTAAAATCTATGTAACAAACTTTGGACTAGCAGCATTACAAATCCATAACAAACATCCCCACAAACCTCTGACAAACATCCCCACAAATCCCTGACAAACATCCCCACAAACCCCTGACAAACATCCCCACAAACCCCTGACAAACATCCCCACAAACCCCTGACAAACATCCCCACAAACATCCCCACAAACCCCTGACAAACATCCCCACAAACCCCTGGCAAACATCCCCACAAACCCCTGACAAACATCTCCACAAACCCCTGACAAACATTCCCACAAACCCCTGAAAAACATCCCCACAAACCCCTGATAAACATCCCCACAAACCCCTGGCAAACATCCCCACAAACCTCTGACAAATATCCCCACAAACCCCTGACAAACATCCCCACAAACCCCTGACAAACATCCCCATAAACCCCTGGCAAACATCCCCACAAACCCCTGGCAAACATCCCCACAAACCCCTGACAAACCTTACCACAAACACCTGATAACACTACCACAATCCCCTGACAAACATTCCCATAAACCCCTGATAATACTACCACAAACCCCTGATAATACTACCACAAACCCCTGACAAACATTCCCACAAACCCCTGATAAACATATCATTTGTCCATGAGAAACACTACTACACATTCTCAAAACGCTTACCACAACCTCTACCATTACCAACACACAAACCCAACAATACAATTCTCCTTTTCCCACTGATAGACACTACCTACCCTAAACCCTTTCTATGGTCTCTAATAAACCCAAACATAATTTCCTTCCTCCTTTCATCCCATAAATCCTACTACAAAACCACCCCACAAACTGTAATACACACCTCTCACACAAATCCCGGACAGTCCTCACACAAACCCGGACAATCCTCACACAAACTCCGGACAGTCCTCACACAAACCCGGACAATCCTCCCACAAACCCCGGACAATCTTCACACAAACTCTGGACAGTCCTCACATAAACCCGGACAGTCCTCAGACAAACCCGGACAATCATCACACAAACCCAGACAATCCTCACACAAACCCCGGACAGTCCTCACACAAACCCCAGGCCCCCCGGACAATTTTCATACAAATCCCAGACAATCTTCATACAAACCCATAAGACATGCTCTGAAATGCAACTGACAGAGAAAGAAGCGAGCGAGAAGACCAACGAACTGACTCCCAGAGGTCAAGGAGCTGACCCCCAAAGGCCAAGGATCTGACGGCCATAGGTCAAGAAATTAATGCCCAGAGGTTAAGGAGCTGACACCCAGAGGTCAAGGAGCAGTAGCCCAAAGGTCAAGGAGCTGACACCCAAAGGTCAAGGATCTGACGGCCATAGGTCCAGGAGAAAGTCAATTCAATCGGCGTCTCGTGACCTCAACTTAAGAAGACGGCACAGAATAGGGATCGATGTTGAATATCTGTTGGGGATCAAGATGCTGAGCAGCTAGCGTCAGGGCCAGCGAACCATAGCTGCCAAGACCCTTCTACACCTCCACGTGGTGATCCTGGATATACAGGCAGACTGGCTAAGGAGAAGGGATCGAAGAGGGAATGCTAACCCGTACTCAAAAAATGCTTGCTGAAGTCGGATGTGTTGGACTGGAAGGTGCAAATATCGCAGCCAAGCTGTAAACTACGACACAACGCATTCCGCTCTCTGGACTACATTCTGCTACTAAAGCCATTTGAGGGTTTGGTAGCTGGAGATTGAGAACGTTCAGGACTTGATAGCTGGAGATTGAGAACGTTCAGGACTTGGTAGCTGGAGATTGAGAACGTTCAGGACTTGGTAGCTGAAGCTTGAGAACGTTCAGGACTTGGTAGCTGGAGATTGAGAACGTTCAGGACTTGGTAGCTGGAGATTGAGAACGTTCAGGACTTGGTAGCGGGAGATTGAGAACGTTCAGGACTTGGTAGCTGGAGATTTAGAACGTTCAGGACTTGGTAGCGGGAGATTGAGAACGTTCAGTACTTGGTAGCAGGAGATTGAGAACGTTCAGGACTTGGTAGCTGGAGATTGAGAACGTTCAGGACTTGGTAGCTGGAGATTGAGAACGTTCAGGACTTGGTAGCTGGAGATTGAGAACGTTCAGGACTTGGTAGCTGGAGATTGAGAACGTTCAGGACTTGGTAGCTGGAGATTGAGAACGTTCAGGACTTGGTAGCTGGAGATTGAGAACGTTCAGGACTTGGTAGCTGGAGATTGAGAACGTTCAGGACTTGGTAGCTGGAGATTGAGAACGTTCAGGACTTGGTAGCTGGAGATTTAGAACGTTCAGGACTTGGTAGCGGGAGATTGAGAACGTTCAGTACTTGGTAGCAGGAGATTGAGAACGTTCAGGACTTGGTAGCTGGAGATTGAGAACGTTCAGGACTTGGTAGCTGGAGATTGAGAACGTTCAGGACTTGGTAGCTGGAGATTGAGAACGTTCAGGACTTGGTAGCTGGAGATTGAGAACGTTCAGGACTTGGTAGCTGGAGATTGAGAATGTTCAGGACTTGGTAGCTGGAGATTGAGAACGTTCAGGACTTGGTAGCTGGAGATTGAGAACGTTCAGGACTTGGTAGCTGGAGATTGAGAACGAAGAAGAAGAATATCTATTGCGGTCCTATGTTCCAGGGGGAACCAGATCAATGGGGATTATATGTGAATGTTTGTATTTCGAAGTGTATGTTATTCTTCTATCATACGTGGGCCACGGCGGGCTGTACCGCAAGGTTTGTCGGCGGTTAGGACATTCTCTCCGCGTGATAATGGACCTATTCTGGTCTCTGTCATACACCTCTCACACAAATGCGTTAGACCACACTATTACGCTATGCTTTCAGTGCGGCAGTAGACCTTTCCTAGACTCAGTCCCACTATATCTTGGTTAGTTCATCTCCTTGTATGCACATTACGCACTGCTGTCTCAGTAAAGGTTGTCTACATACGTGCAATTCTCATATTTGTGTTTGTCCAAAAACGGCCCAATGAGCCGCAATATTTTGTTTGTTGAATCCTATGTGATTTCCGCCATTCTGTGTCACACCCCCTCTTCCCCCCCCCCCTTTCCTCCGTACATTGAACCTGTTGATATCACCGGAACACATCATCATGTAGCACGCCCTTTATAGAACGTCGCTCCCATCAAAGTCTGTCTGAAAGAAACTCGTTCCCTTGCCAAAACTACAGCCTCCGACCCAGTCATACCTAGGCATTATTCCGGATAAGTACCGGAACGCATCACCGCCTGAAATATATCAGTCCTTTGTGAACTCCAGCACCTGACACAGCTGGTGTGAAGATATCCGGTCCTGCACGGGCGCGCCATCTCATGTCACATTGGAATGTTCCAAAAAGAACTGTCAAAGCCACGACTACCGATGTTCATCCCTGACCGTTGACCTGAATAATTTGACTGTGTAAGTGTTGAAATGGCGCAGATAAAACTCTGGGAATAAAGGTGTTTCAACCCTTCTATCGGTATTATATTTAACATATCCTACATCTACTCGTATCTTGTGAAATAGAAAGCTACAAATATTTGTCTCATCCATTAAACTCGCGCCGTCATTCAGGGACATCAGAATGTTCAAGCTTTACAGGAAGCGATCTAGAACATCAGTTGTCTGGACTGGCAAGTCGCTGCAAGTTTTTGTAAGAAAGCACATTTGGGTCGTCTTCCAGAGCGTTATTCCTCATGTTATCGATTTATCATTCGTAAAAATTAGGAAGTCTGCTAGTTGATATGGATCATTGTATCGGTGGTGGTTTAGTAATGAGTTTATCGTCCAGAGATGGTATGTCGTACTAGAGCTGTCCTTATATAAACTATAGCACGGGATTATAATGGTGCTGATACAGTAGAGCTGTCCTTATATAAACTATAGCACGGAATTATAAGAGTGCGGATACACACACTCCGGAACATACATCGTTCCCTAGGTGTCCCGCACACACCACACACATCCATATCTCCCCAAGTCACAGGGTGCCCAACACACACCTTATAGAGCGACTGGTCAAGACTCCAAGGCGTTATCTGGTTCAGTCACCCTGCACTTCATTCTATAATTCGTAAAACAGCCTGCTTAACAAATTCCTAGCTAAATTGTCTTTCTCTCTCTCTCTCTCTCTCTCTCTCTCTCTCTCTCTCTCTCTCTCTCTCTCTCTCTCTCTCTCTCCGTGGCCAGACTCTGTTAGTTAAGCTTTTCCCACAATTATATAGTCGCAAGCAGTATCAGAGCTGTCCAATGGCCCTCTGTGGGTTGTCTGACTCAGCCATCCACTAGTTTTGATCTATCTTCATTTAGTTGTTATTGGAACGAATCACACTGAATTCATGTCTCTCAAAAATGTCGCTCCAAGCCCTGCTGGCCTCTATCACTAACCCCCCCCCCCCCCCCCATTCAGGTACCTTTGTTCTCAGATCCGCCGACCCCATCACCCCAGCCCTTAACTCTCATGCTCTGGCTGGAACTGTTGCACGGGACTATAAGAGTGATTATACAGTAGAGCTGTTCTTATATAAACTATAGCACGGGTTTATAAGAGTTGAGATACGTTGGAGCTGTCGCTATGTTACTATAGCATGCGTTTACAAGAGTCGAGATACGTTGGAGCTGTCGCTATGTTACTATAGCATGAGTTTACAAGAGTCGAGATACGTTGGAGCTGTCGCTATGTTACTATAGCATGAGTTTACAAGAGTCGAGATACGTTGGAGCTGTCGCTATGTTACTATAGCATGAGTTTACAAGAGTCGAGATACGTTGGAGCTGTCGCTATGTTACTATAGCATGAGTTTACAAGAGTCGAGAAACGTTGGAGCTGTCGCTATGTTACTTTAGTATGAGTTTACAAGAGTCGAGATACGATAAATGAAATCTATTTACAGCTTCAAGCGCATGAGCTGCACCGGTCAGTGACCCATAGCTGACTTATAGCGTCAGGACCTGCGAACCAGAGCTGCCAAGACCCTTCTACACCTCCACGGGGTGATCCTGGATAACATGCTGCAACAGGGCAGACTAGCTAAGGAGAAGGGATCGACGAGGGAAGGCTATCCGTTACTAAAAAATGTCATAGTGAAGTCGGATGTGTCTGACCGAAAGGTGCAAATATCGCAGTCAAGCTGTAAACCACGACAGATCCCATTCCTTTCTTCGGACTACATCCTGCTACTTCCGAAGCCCTTTTCAGGGCTTGGTAGCGGGAGATTTAGAACGTTCAGGGCTTGGTAGCGGGAAATTATGAACGTTCAGGGCTTGGTAGCGGGAAATTTATAACGTTCAGGGCTTGGTAGCGGGAAATTTAGAACGTTCAGGGCTTGGTAGCGGGAAATTTAGAACGTTCAGGGCTTGGTAGCGGGAGATTTAGAACGTTCAGGGCTTGGTAGCGGGAGTTTGAGAACGTTCAGGGCTTGGTAGCGGGAGATTGAGAACGAACGAACAAAGAAGAAAAACAAGACAATCGGATGGAGACAGGCTCAGTCCAACCCTATCCTGTTGTATGACTTCCACACCCACACAATTTGCTTTCGTTTTTCTTTTTGGTCAAATGGTATGTCCAAATTTGTTTAAGTTTTTGTGGCTTGTAGATTCTACAGGAAGTGGCAGTGGGCCTCATTGTGCCCTAGTCACCTGTTAGTATGTGTCCGGTAGGTCACTTTTGGACCCGGCAACACTCTGATGAACTTCACAATTTTTACAGCGAATACTCCTACACAGGTATTCACATAGGAATACATACTTGCCGTTAGAGATGATGTGTTATGAAACAAATTGGACGAGTTTTCAATCGCGTGCGGTTGTGGTTGACCAGTCATATTCCCTGCTACCATGAGTTGCTTAAGTTGTGCCTAAGCTGTGCCTAGTTCTGATATGTTTTCATTGTTGTAGGTACCAGAGAACAAGCCTACGTGTACGGGATCGCTTCGTCGGCCTTGGTCCATTCCATATCGCGGGCCTGTAGCATAGGCGTCACTTCCAAGTGCAGCTGTGGCAGTCTTCCTACCACTCCACCCAACGGCAATTTTAAGGTAGGAACGCCTCTGACATAGTTTCCACAAGAGAATGTCAAAAAGGAAGTATTGAGTGTGTGTGTGTACGTGTGTGTATACGTAAGTGTGTGTACGTAAGTGTGTGTACGTGTGTATGTGCGTGTGTGAATGTACGTGTGTGTGTGTGTGTGTGTGTGAACACGGGTGTGTATGTGAACACGTGTGAGTGTGTGTATGTGAACACGTGTATGTGTGTGTGTCTGTGAACACGTGTGTGTATGTGGTCACGCCTGAATGTGTGTATGTGAACACGTGTGTGTGTACTTGTGTGTGTCTGTGAACACGTGTGTGTGTACGAGTATGTGTCTATGTACACGTGCGTGTGTGTACGTATGTGTGTATATATCTTTGTTTGTATGTTTATGTATATGTGTGTATGTGTGAATGTTTACGCGTGTGTGTATATGTGTACACAATTGTGTGAATGCACGAATAATGGTGTATGTGGGTCTGAGCAAATATATTTTTATGTATTGTGTTTATTTATATACGTGTATATGTGTGTATATATATTTATATATGTGTACACATGTAGGTATGTGAAAGTGTATGTGTGTAAAAATGTATGTGCATGTTTATGTATAATTGAGATGAGATAGCTGTATGGCAGTGATTAGTACGCTACTCGCTTTCTGAGCGGTCTGGGTTCAATCGCAACTTGATGCATGAGTCGTTTCCGATTAACAAACAGAATTAAGAGAACTGACGTTTTGTCAGGACCGTACTAGAACAGACCAGGTTTCGTCACTTGTTATTATGTTGTTGAGGAAATGGATATCTTGATCAGCTGTAGTGATAAGGTTTCCTGCCAGCGTCAGTCTCGCTTCTCTCTTTTCATGTCAGCCTCGGTTCTCTCTGTTTATGTCAGCCTCGCTTCTCTCTGTTCATGAGATAACATTTCGTGAACCTTGCGTCGACAGACACGATGCATGTGCAGGTCGTTGTATAGAAGGAATGATGGGGCAACTTCCAACTGATAACCCGGCGTCTGAAGCTATTTTAGCCCGACTCAGTCTTCTGTGACTACGAATAACGTTTCCAATACGTTAAATGTTGGTCTCGTGTACCGAGGTAGGCTGAACACCGTTATGTGTCCAATGTTGGCATCGTGTACCGAGGTAGGCTGACCACCGTTATGTGTCCAATGTTGGTCTCGTGTACCGAGGTAGGCTGGCCACCGTTATGTGTCCAATGTTGGTCTCGTGTACCGAGGTAGGCTTGCGACCGTTATGTGTCCAATGTTGGCCTCGTGTACCGAGGTAGGCTTGCGACCGTTATGTGTCCAATGTTGGCCTCGTGTACCGAGGTAGGCTTGCGACCGTTATGTGTCCAATGTTGGCATCGTGTACCGAGGTATGCTTGCGACCGTTATGCGAATCATTATCAATATTAACACAGTCATGACAAAAATGCTGGGGCCACAAATAACATTAAGGGCGTCATTTCATTACTATAGAACAGAAAGTTGCCCATCGCGAGCGATGATGGCGACACGGCTAGGAGGTGTTGCCTTGATTATGTAACTTGCGCTGCAGCTGGATTATAGTGAGGAAGAAACTGCGCTTGTCATCAACCTCACGCTCTGGCTTTGAGCTACCTTGGACCAGTGGCAAGACATAAGTCAAGACGACTGGAGGTAGCACAGGGTACAGGTACCTTGCAACAGTTCCAGCCGGAGCATGAGCGTTTAGGGCAGGAGTGGTGTCGTCAGCGACAATGGAAATAAAGGTAACTGAATGTGTGCCAAGGTCACTCTCCGTCACGACACTATGCCAAGGTCACTCACCGTCTCGATACTAAGTCAAGAAAGGAAAACGGGTGTAACAGTTCAACCCCAAACATGTGCGTTTAGGGCAGGGGTGATGTGGTTGGCGACGCTGCGAACAAAAGTACCTGAATGCGTGCCAAGGCCACTCTCCGTCTGGACACTACGCCAAGGTCACTCACCATCTCAACAAATGAAATCGGAGTTGGGGGAAAGAATGTGTACAGGTAGGAACTGACCACTGGCGTTCCCATTTGGGTAGTGGGGGAATGAGTGACAAACGGGAGGGCAGCGGAGCTTCCTGCGATAGATGAGTGACGGGTGTTCAGAGTAATTCGTTCCAATAACAACTGAATAAAGCCATCCCCCAGAGATACATTGGATAGCACTGATACTTCTTGAGAGTATATAACACTAGACAAAGTTTAGCTCAAGGAGGCTGCCATGGAGAGGGAATGAAAGCAAGAGAGAGAGAATTTAGATAGTCTGTTTAGCCCACCGATTTAATAGAGGAGCGATTGATATACTGTTGTGCGAATGCTAGAGATAGAACAGGGTCGCTCAAACAGCATACGCCATTGAGTCTGGGCCAGTCGCTCAAATATGTGTGTGTGTTTTGTTTTTGAGGTAATCTGAATGTGTGTTGTATGCAGGACACCTTGTGAACGAGGTATGTCCTGACGAGTTAAGCGAGTGTGTGTAGATCGACTAGGTGAGATCTAGATGTGTGTGTGTTGTGTGTAGACACAGAGGGAACGAGGTATGTTCTAGAATTGTGTGTATATGCAGATCGACTAAGTTGAGAGATCATATGTGGTATACGTGGAATATATTGAATGCATTATGTCCAGATCGCCCGCCTGAGGGGATTTGAGTGAGGAAAAGTTTTTGAGTGTGTTGAGGGTGCAGATAAGGGGAGGGGGTGTGATATGTGTACGGCAATAGAACTGGGTTTTGATAGTTGGGAATTCCATCAATAGCTAACGCTTAAAATTTCCGCTTTAGTTAATATTTGTATTAAAATATATGTACTTATGAATATTTAGTTAACATGATATTTCTTGTATTGTGTGTAATTTCATTGCACTCACTTTGATAGTGTTGCATGAGTATTATATAATTAATATGCCATCTGCTGTGTGCTATATTATTTGCTGTGTGTGGTCATGAATTTTGTGGTTGAGTGTGGTAACGTTTTAGTTAGAATACCCCAGTGTAAAAGGTGGGATCTGCTACACATTATTAATTAGAGAGACAGACAGACAGAATTTAGCTAGGAGTCTGTTTAGCTGACCGACTTTATAGAAGAGCGATTCATAGGCTGTTTGACTAATGTTAGTGAGATAGAATGGAATACAAGGTGGCTCAACCAGCATACGCCTTTGAGTCTTGGACAGTCGCCCTATAAGGTGTGTGCTGGGCGCCCTGTGTCTAGAAGAGATCTGAATGTGTGTTGTACGTGCAGGACACCTTGTGAACGATGTATATCCTGAATGGTTGCACGAGTGTACACATCGCCTAAGAGAGATCTGGATGTGTGTGTGGTGTGTAGACACCGAGGCAACGATGTATGTTCCAGAGTTTGTGTATACGCAGATCGATTCAGTGTGTGATCACTTGTGAGTATACATTGAATAGATTGCATTTATAATGTCCAGATCACCCGCCTTAGGGGATCTGAGTGTGAGTGGAATGCGCAGAATGAGAAAGTGAGGACGAGTTTTTGAGAGTGTGTTGAGGGTGCAGATAAGGAGGAGAGGGGAGTGTGCGGCTAGAACTGGGTTGGGGTAGTTTGGAGCAATATTCTATAGCTTATGCTTATAACCTCCGCGAAGATATAAATATTTTGTTGATATTCATTTGTAATATAATTTTTGCTATTTGTTTGCTAAATGTTGGTTTTGTTAATATTCACGTAATAACTCTATTACCTGCCGTTTGATGTGTTAATTGCTGTGTGTGTGTGGTCGTGAATGATGTGGATGCATGTGGTAACATTCAAGATTTTAAAGCAGTGAAACCCTGGACTCTGCTACAACCTCCCTGGAGCCCAGGGGTCGCTTGAAACTTGTGGGATTCGATCGCCCAGTTTCCATTTATTGACCACATTACTGTCTCCTAGAGAGACATCTCATGCACCAGACAGAATTTGACAGGTGTGCTTTGTTCAGTTAAGGACATTTTCAACTCCAACAGTCCTGTGCCCATCACACAAACTTTTGTTGGAGAGCGCACGTGAAGGTTACGTCAGCCATGTCGTTTCTTCAAGGTCACTACAAACTTGTCCAATAATGTGCATGCCATGACCCCTCATTCAAGCCTGAGCCGACTAGACGGGGACCTTTTATAAGCTAGTTCCTGTGTGCGTGTGGATATATAAATGTGTGTGTGTGTGTGTGTGTGTGTGTGCGTGCGTGCCTGCGTGCGTGCGTGCTTGCGCGCGCGTGCGTGCGCGTCTATATGTGTTTGCGAATGTGTAAATATATATTTTTTTTTATATTTGCATAAAGTCAGGGTCAGCTAACCAGAGCTGCAAAAACCCTTCTACACCTCCACGCTGTGATTCTGGATAACAGGTTGCATCGGGACAGACTAGGCAGGGAGGGAAACGAAAAGAGAAGGCTAGCCTAGTACCCAAAATTGTCTGCTGAAGTCGGAAGTGTCGGACTGAAACGTGCCAATATCGCAATCAAGCTGTAAACTACGACACAACGCATTCCGTTCTCCGGACTACATCCAGCAACTTGCAAAGCTTTTTTTAGCGCTTGGTAGCGGGAGTTTGAGAACGTTCAGGGCTTGGTAGCAGGAGTTTGAGAACGTTCAGAGCTTGGTAGCGAGAGTTTGAGAATGTTCAGGGCTTGGTAGCGGGAGTTTGAGAACGGTCAGGGCTTGGTAGCGGGAGTTTGAGAACGGTCAGGTCTTGGTAGCGGGAGTTTGAGAACGGTCAGGGCTTGGTAGCGGGAGTTTGAGGACGTTCAGGGCATGGTAGCGGGAGTTTGAGGACGTGCAGGGCTTGGTAGCTGGAGTTTGAGGACGTTCAGGGCTTGGTAGCGGGAGTTTGTGGACGTTCAGGGCTTGGTAGCGAGAGTTTGAAGACGGTCAGGGCTTGGTAGCGGGAGTTTGAAGACGGTCAGGGCTTGATAGCGGGATTTTGAGAACAAACGCAGAAGAAGAAGAAGTATATATGCGCTATCAATTAAATTACATACATTACGTATGTACATTATTATGCACATGGCTCTCTCCAAAATATAGGGCCCCAACTGCACATGGCCTGACGCAAGAAGTGGGTGACTCAGTACGTAGTATGTTCAGCTAGTAGCGATCCCTTAAACTATTAAATTAACATGATGAGGTTGTTGACCACATCTACTGTCTTCTCAGTCGACCTTGATTGACAGGAATGGAGGTACAGTGCGATGTTCTGACCTCCCATGTTACGGACATTAGTGTCCACGCGGGGAAGGCTTGACACATATAAGGTCATGTCCACGCGGGGAAGGCTTGACACATATAAGGTCATGTTCACGCGGGGAAGGCTTGACACATATAAGGTCATCTCCACGCGGGGAAGGCTTGACACATATAAGGTCATGTTCACGCGGGGAAGGCTTGGCACATATAAGGTCATGTTCCCGTGGGCAATGCTTGACACAAAAAGGTCATGTCCACGCGGGGAAGGCTTGACACATATAAGGCCATTTTATCTTGCCAGGTCTCGGTGATGATCTTAAGATCAATGTAGTTACTACAACACGCCATGGTGGAACACACACAACACGGTTACAGTACTACAACACGGTCATGGTGGAACACACACAACACGGTTACTGTACTACAACACGGTCATGGTGGAACACACACAACACGGTTACTGTACTACAACACGCCATGGTGGAACACACACAACACGGTTACTGTACTACAACACGCCATGGTGGAACACACACAACACAACACATTACAGACAGATACACACACATACACATTACAAACAGATGCATACACCACATTACAAATAGATACATATAACACATTACAAACAGATGCATACAACACATTACAAACAGATACACGCACAACACAACACATTACAAACAGATACATACAACACATTACAAACAGATACATACAACACATTACAAACAGATAAACACACAACACAACACATTATAAACGGATACACACAACACATTACAAACAGATTCACACATATACTCATTACAAACATATACACACACATATACATTACAAACAGATAAACACACAACACATAACAAACATATACACACACAACACATTACAAACAGAAACACACACATACACATTACAAACAGATGCACACACAAACCTTAACATACAGATACACAAACATACACATTATAAACAGATACATACACATTACAAACATATACACACACACATACACATTACAAATATATACAAGCACACAACACATTACAAACAGATTCACACATATACTCATTACAAACATATACACACACCTATACATTACAAACAGATAAACACACAACACATAACAAACATATACACACACAACACATTACAAACAGAAACACACACATACACATTACAAACAGATACATACACAACACATTACAAACACACACACACCCATTACAAACACACACACATTACAAACACACACACATTACAAACACACACGCATTACAAACACACACACGCATTACAAAAACACAGACATTACAAACACATACACACATTACAAACATACACACACATAAACATTACAAACAGATATTCACACACATACACATTAAAAACAGACATATACACACATACACATTACAAACAGATACACACTCATACACATTACAAACAGATACACACACAACACATTACAAACATATACACACACATACACATTACAAACAGATACACACACAACACATTACAAACAGATACACACACTGCACATTACAAACACACACATTACAAACACACATACACACACATTACAAACATGCACACGCATTACAAACACATGCCTACACATTAAAAACACACACACATTACAAACACACACAAGACATTAATACAGACACACATTCATGCACTGGCCAAAACCTCGCCATATAACCTAAAATACTACAGTCTGGGGTTCAATGTAGCGTGTTTTCGTCAGGAGAATCCAGAAAGCAAACCTTTAGGCAAACAAAAAAGCAGAAATACTGCTGTAGGGGATGACGTGCTAGATACTTCTTTGGTTTAGGCCGCCGCTTGTTTTTTAGGTAAGTCACCAGTTGCCTTCCTCGCGGCCTTTTTTTTCCCTAACAGGGAGCCAATCATCCATTTACAACTCGGTCGACTAGAACGTGCCGATCTCAGTAGTCGAACCTAGTACTTCAGCTATGAATAACTCGAGCTCTAGCGATATTATTTATGCTCTAAGTGCCGTGAGGAGTTTGTCGTCTGTCCTGCGCCAAGTGCGTTGCGTCGGTCAATGTGAGCCCTTGTCGCTGCACAATCACTCTAATGTCATCTATCCACCTGCCTCGCGGCTTCGCCTTGCCCTGTAGCCAGATCAACCATCGTTGTAAGCCATCAGTGGAAGTTGATGAGGGTGCATTCTCAAAAGATGACCAAACCAACGTATATTCTGCCAGGAAATGTATTCGACACAAGCCGTAGTGCCGACCACACTGCGAATGTTGTTATTCCGCATTCTGTCTCTCCTGGTAACACTGCCTTCCTCAAACACTTCATTCCAATTGTCGAAATTATGCTCTCACGCGCAATGGACAGAGCCCATGTTCGGCACTGGTAGCAAAGAGTCGATATTCGATAGTTGTAAACACCATTGACCAAAAGTAATAAAAGATGCAGCTTGTTGGCTGGTGGGCGTGTGCCGTATAACAGAGGAAACCCATGTGGAAGGTCTGGAACATGTTCTAACATAAGCGTCCTTCATACATCAGTGATCACTTGCGTCAGTTTATGAGCGTCCTTCATACATCAGTGCTCACTTGCGTCAGCTTATGAGCGTCCTTCATACATCAGGGATCATTTGCGTCAGCTTATGAGCGTCCTTCATACAGCAGGGATCACTTGCGTCAGTTTATGAGCGTCCTTCATACAGCAGAGATCACTTGCGTCAATTTTGTGGGCGTCCTTCACACATCAGTGCTCACTTGCGTCAGTTTATGAGCGTCCTTCATACATTAGTGCTCACTTGTGTCAGTTTATGAGCGTCCTTCATACATCAGTGCTCACTTGCGTCAGTTTATGAGCGTCCTTCATACATCAGTGGTCACTTGCGTCAGTTTATGAGCGTCCTTCATACATCAGTGGTCACTTGCGTCAGTTTATGAGCGTCCTTCATACAGCAGGGATCACTCGCGTCAGTTTATGAGCGTCCTATATACAGCAGTGATCACTTGCATCAGTTTATGAGCGTCCTTCATACATCAGTGATCACTTGCGTCAGTTTATGAGCGTTCTTCATACATCAGTGATCACTTGCGTCAGTTTATGAGCGTCCTTCATACATCAGTGCTCACTTGCGTCAGTTTATGAGCGTCCTCCATACATCAGTGATGACTTGCGTCAGTTTATGAGCGTCCTTCATACATCAGTGATCACTTGCGTCAGTTTATGAGCGTCCTTCATACATCAGTGATCACTTTCGTCAGTTTATGAACGTCTTTTATACATTAGTGGTTACTTGCGTCAGGTTATGATATAAACGAATT
Source organism: Ariolimax columbianus (assembly GCA_036924085.1). Taxonomy (NCBI): domain Eukaryota; kingdom Metazoa; phylum Mollusca; class Gastropoda; order Stylommatophora; family Arionidae; genus Ariolimax; species Ariolimax columbianus. The sequence continues at coordinate 24,548,629 of JAVGWX010000021.1, read as the reverse complement.
GTTTCCCTCTTGCCAATCATGTATTAAAAAGCAAGAACTGAGGGTTGTGTATGGGGAAAGTCAAGTTGTTACCATATTGGTGTTTGTTGTTTTCTTGCAGTGGGGAGGCTGTGGCGATGACGTCCAGTTTGGGCTCTTCTTTGGGGAAACTTTCACGGATGCTTCGCTGGTCAGCAAGAAGGGCAAAGCCAAGACATCCAAGAAGGCCATGATGAATAAGCATAACTTTGTCACTGGGAGGCAGGTATGAATCGATGGATAGGTGGATAGATGGATAGATGGGTGGATGGATGGGTGAATGGATTGATGGGTGGATGGATGGATATGGGGATGGATGGGTGGGTGGATAGATGATATGTGGATGGATGGATAGAAAGATAAATAGATAGATAGATAGATAGATAGATAGATAGATAGATAGATAGATAGATAGATAGATAGATAGATAGATAGATAGATAGATAGATAGATAGATAGATAGATAGATAGATAGATAGATAGATAGATAGATAGATAGATAGATAGATAGATAGATAGATAGATAGATAGATAGATAGATAGATAGATAGATAGATAGATAGATAGATAGATAGATAGATAGATAGATAGATAGATAGATAGATAGATAGATAGATAGATAGATAGATAGATGTTGGCAGGTTGAAGGATTGACAGATTGGTGTGTAGTTATGGGGCAACATAGATAGACATAAGGGTCAGAAGAAACATAAACAAATAAGAGTTTACTAGTTAGTAAGAAACATGAACAGATAATTGGGTTTGTAGTTAGGAAGAAACATAAACAGATCATTCCTTTTGTAGTTAGACGAGAAACAGATATGCATGTAGGTTAGTAGTGAAACAATGTTTAGTTTAGTTTAGTTTAGTTTAGTTTAGTCGAAGAATCAACGTCATTGCTCATGGCTTAACCCATAAGGGCTCTGGTGTTTGCCATATTTGTGGAGAATCTCAGCACAATGGACCAGCACCGCAGCAAAGGTAGAAGATCCTGTGATAGAGTAGATTTTTAACGTAATTTTGAATTTTGCCAAATCAGCAGCCGTTAAGTCTACTCCTTTCTATTTCGAACTGTCGAGGGATTTTTAACTTTCGTGACACTACACACGGGCGTCCGATCTCTCTACCCAAAGATCAAGAGGCATACCAGAAAGTCCACGTGAAAAGATACCGGCCTCCACCGTGAACCCGAGACCTCCGGCACATGGGCCGACGTCTTATCTCCAGACCACTCAGACAATGCTATCTCACATTAACTTGTATGTAGCAGTGGTAGTTATAAACTGATCTGGGAGTGTGCCTGGTTCTCCAGTTAGTGTCTGGGAGTGTGCCTGGTAATAGGACTGGACTTTATTCTCCAATTAGTGCCCTGCACTGAGATAGAAATGTCCCAGTGCTGGTACTCTGACTCATGCCAGTTCTGGTACTCTGACTCCTGTCAGTATCCTGCCCGTGCTGGTGCTCTGACTCCTGTCAGTATCCTACCCGTGCTAGTACTCTTACTCCTGTCAGTATTCTACCCATGCTGCTACTCTGAATCCTGTCCGTATCATGAAAGTGCTAGTACTCTGACTCCTGCCCGTGCTGGTACTCTGACTCCTGTCAGTATCATTCCCGTGCTGGTACTCCGACTCCTGTCAGTATCCTGCCTTTGCTGGTACTCTGACTCCTGCCCGTGCTGGTACTCTGACTCCTGCCCGTGCTGGTACTCTGACTCCTGTCAGTATCCTGCCCGTGCTGGTACTCTGACTCCTGCCCGTGCTGGTACTCTGACTCCTATCAGTATCCTACCCGTGCTGGTACTCTGACTCCTGTCAGTATCTTGCACTAAGGCAGGAATGAGCTTGTGCGTTGCCTTGTTCTGAAACACTCTGTTCTGCATATCCCTGTTGTCATTCACATTCACAACCCTCCTTGGTAACATTACACAGCATGTGCACTTGAATACCATCCAAGTGGTAGATGGGTAGAGCCAGTGGGACCACTGTAACCTCCCAATCATGCTGTTAAATGCGTCTCAGATCAGACTAGTAACCTCATGACAAAATATTGTTACTTACACCGTTACTGCAAGCTCTGGGAAACAGGTTGCCTAACAGGGACCATCGGTTGGGGTAGCTTTGCATGAAGTGAACAATTGAAATAACAGAGGTACACTTGGAAGATCGATTAGGACTGATCAATGGGGTCGTTGATAACGATTGGATGGGATCCGTACATAGGACTAGCCATCTCATGGACTGAAACGAGTTACCGTTTGAATACGGGCTATTGTTTCTAGAGCTTTCCTTTATTCCTGTATCATATATGGGCTATTGTTTATATGGCTTTCTTTTATTCCTGTATCATATATGGGCTATTGTTTCTTTAAATGTCTTTAAAATCCAAGATGGCTATTCCACATTCTGTTACTTTGAAGGTCTGTGTGAATCGTGTTGCTTGCAAACCGTATCCGTAAGTTGGACAGTCTTCTGTCCTAGAGGTAGAAATAATAACAGAAGAAATAGCTTACAAGAAGATACGTTTGTGAAAAGTCTGGTCATATCTGCAGTACATCTGCCAGATCGGCTTACAGATCGCAAGGGGAGAGAACAGAGTGACCACTCGTACCTGGTTATACCCTTTTTGCCGCCAGGTCGCGCCTGTAGGGCGGAAGTCTAACGTTTTGTTTCCGCCATTCCGACCATGTATTACAAGCCGGCAATTTCTGGAACGTCAAAGGCGTTGTGCTGTTTCCTCGTTTGGCTTTTTTTGCTGGATCTTTTTTTTTCTCCCCCAAATCGTAGATAGATGGAATCTTTGATGACGATCTGTGATAAGAGTGTGTGCTGAAGACATGAGAACTTGTGGTGTGTGCTCGCTCACGAGAGCGCTAGCCCTGCTCTATATATGTCAGAGGATATGCCAGAAACAGTTTGAACAAAACGGTGACTTGTAACAGAGACTTGAGTTTGGAACGTTCAGAACGGAGGGTCATGGCATGTGTGGAAAGCATAGACAGAGGACAAACACCAGACGTTATTAACCGAGGCAGTTGTCTTGTGGAACTCTCCATTCATGCTTTTGGAGGCACAGAAATGATGGCTTGAGCGTGAGTGGATAGCGGAGATAGAGCCCTGCAATCTGTATGTTTTTGTTCATCTACAATCAAAGCAATAACAAAGTGGCATTCTAGCTTCTGAAATAGACACGGGGCATTATATAAGGTTGTCTGGGATAATGGGGCATTAGATAAGGTTGTCTGGAGATGCGGGGCATTAGATAAGGTTGTCTATGATAATGGGGCATTAAATAAGGTTGTCTGGAGATACTGGGCATTAGATAAGGTTGTCTGGAGTAACGGGCATTAGATACGGTTGTCTGGAGTAACGGGCATTAGATAAGGTTGTCTGGAGTAACGGGCATTAGATAAGGTTGTCTGGAGATACGGGGCATTAGATAAGGTTGTCTGGAGATACGGTGCATTAGATAAGGTTGTCTGGGATAAGGGGGCATTAGATACGGTTGTCTAGAGATAAGAGGCACTAGATAAGGTTGTCTGGAGATACGGGGAATTAGATAAGGTTGTCTGGAGTAAAGGGTATTAGATAAGGTTGTCTGGAGATACGGGGCATTAGATAAGGTTGTCTGGAGATACGGGGCATTAGATAAGGTTGTCTGGAGATACGGGGCATTAGATAAGGTTGTCTGGAGTAAAGGGTATTAGATAAGGTTGTCTGGAGATACGGGGCATTAGATAAGGTTGTCTGGAGATACGGGGCATTAGATAGGTTGTCTGGAGATACGGGGCATTAGATAAGGTTGTCTGGAGTAACGGGCATTAGATAAGGTTGTCTGGAGTAACGGGCATTAGATTAGGTTGTCTGGAGTAACGGGCATTAGATTAGGTTGTCTGGAGTAACGGGCATTAGATAAGGTTGTCTGGAGTAACGGGCATTAGATTAGGTTGTCTGGGATAATGGGGCATTAGATAAGGTTGTCTGGAGATGTAAGTCCCTGTTTTGATCCATTTGGAGCATAGGGCCACCACACTAGTTCACCTCTAAGAAACCTCCTCTACACCAGTTCACCTCTAAAAAACCTCCTCCACACCAGTTCACCTCTAAGAAACATCCTCCACACCAGTTCACCTCTAAGAAACCTCCTCCACACCAGTTCACCTCTAAGAAACCTCCTCCACACCAGTTCACCTCTAAGAAACCTCCTCCACACCAGTTCACCTCTAAGAAACCTCCTCTACACCAGTTCACCTCTAAGAAACCTCCTCTACACCAGTTCACCTCTAAGAAACCTCCTCCACACCAGTTCACATCTAAGAAACCTCCTCCACACCAGTTCACCTCTAAGAAACCTCCTCCACACCAGTTCACCTCTAAGAAACCTCCTCTACACCAGTTCACCTCTAAGAAACCTCCTCCACACCAGTTCACCTCTAAGAAACATCCTCCACACCAGTTCACCTCTAAGAAACCTCCTCCACACCAGTTCACCTCTAAGAAACCTCCTCCACACCAGTTCACCTCTAAGAAACCTACTCCACACCAGTTCACCTCTAAGAAACCTCCTCTACACCAGTTCACCTCTAAGAAATCTCCTCTACACCAGTTCACCTCTAAGAAACCTCCTCCACACCAGTTCACCTCTAAGAAACCTCCTCCACACCAGTTCACATCTAAGAAACCTCCTCCACACCAGTTCACCTCTAAGAAACCTCCTCCACACCAGTTCACCTCTAAGAAACCTCCTCCACACCAGTTCACCTCTAAGAAACCTCCTCCACACCAGTTCACCTCTAAGAAACCTCCTCCACACCAGTTCACATCTAAGAAACCTCCTCCACACCAGTTCACCTCTAAGAAACCTCATCCCCACCAGTTCACCTCTAAGAAACCTCCTCCACACCAGTTCACCTCTAAGAAACCTCCTCCACACCAGTTCACCTCTAAGAAACCTCCTCTACACCAATTCACCTCTAAGAAACCTCCTCCACACCAGTTCACCTCTAAGAAACATCCTCCACACCAGTTCACCTCTAAGAAACCTCCTCCACACCAGTTCACCTCTAAGAAACCTCCTCCACACCAGTTCACCTCTAAGAAACCTCCTCCACACCAGTTCACCTCTAAGAAACCTCCTTCACACCAGTTCACCTCTAAGAAACCTCATCCACACCAGTTCACATCTAAGAAACCTCCTCCACACCAGTTCACCTCTAAGAAACCTCCTCCACACCAGTTCACCTCTAAGAAACCTCCTCTACACCAGTTCACCTCTAAGAAACCTCCTCCACACCAGTTCACCTCTAAGAAACCTCCTCCACACCAGTTCCCCTCTAAGAAACCTCCTCCACACCAGTTCACCTCTAAGAAACATCCTCCACACCAGTTCACCTCTAAGAAACCTCCTCCACACCAGTTCACCTCTAAGAAACCTCCTCCACACCAGTTCACATCTAAGAAACCTCATCCACAGCACTTTGCATGGGTACGTAGTTGTGATTTCTGTATTAATTTATTTGGCATGATGAGGTTGCAAGTCGTATGTACACAGCTGCCTTTTTACGATATGTATGTAGGTTCTGAGACCTTGTTATTTGCTCCCGATTAAGTTGATAGGTTTGGCAAAAGTGGAACTGATATTGTTCGATAAGTACAGCAGAAGCGAAGGAGCGGCAGACGTGACATTGTTGCGAGCTGATCAGTGGAGTACATACTCTCTTCCAGTAATTGATGAAGTGAAGTGGTTAGGTTAATAGTTCCTAAAGCCACCTGGTTGTACAGCACTCATAGTCCCGTGTCCAAATTTCATCTTTGCCTGCAGAATCTGTATAGATGGCGGTCAGTCTGTGCAGTAGGGTGGTATCAACTTGGATTCGGGCGAGTTCCCATATGTTCATTAAAAGTAATACAAATAATAATAATAATAAAAATAATACAAATAATATGTTGTGAAGAAATATTATGCAGACTTCACGGATTTATTAAAACATACATTTCATTTGTTATATTCATAAGGCCAAGAATTATCATTTATATACCCAACACATTGTACCGTACTTCCGTTAATGGATAGTACATTAAAAGCCGCAGGCGTATCTTCATTTATCGTAGGCATTTGAGTACATTATTTATCGTTGTAAATGGGCATTCATGTTTATAATATACGGGTTCCAGTAAGATCTGTGTGTCGGAAGACAATTATATGACTAATGTTGTTTTGTTTTGTTTGTGCCATTGTTTGCCAATAATTAAATGTTGTGTTCCAAGCGTGAGGATAAGTTTAAGCATGCACTAGTTCATGTCATCTTTGCCTCAAATATATAACCAGAAATGTAGAATGTATTCACACTGTAATGGATTCCGTGGCGAAGTGGTTAAACCGTCGGCCTCGTGAGCAGGTGGTGGGTGTTCGACTTCGGACTCCGCCGTCTTTTTCACGGGTGCTTGATGTGGAGTCCCCTGCATTTCGTAACCGCCCCCTAGTCGGCTTGTCCTTGGCTTGCCACTGGGGTCGGGCGGCTCGAGACGAGAGAGTGAGGATTAAAAGTAGCGCAGTTAATCCTTAATTTAGAAATAGCGCTAGCAAATAAAGTATGCCACCATCGTCTTCGATGGACGGCGGCCTTTGCCTTACTCACCATATTCAAAATCGAGTACTATAAAATATTGATGACTGTTATCGGCTGAATCAATTGCAAACCGTCGTCCACTTTCATGACATAGTCCTCAGGTTTAATGGAGAATCGTTTGTCAATGTCTGAGAGGTCGGCCTGTACTTCTGATAGATTGAAGGTTGTGCTGTGACTGTCCTTTCACCTTTGTCCAAACTAATTCTACGACCTTTAAGTGTGAAGGGTACGGTGGCAATCTTAAACACCTATGATGCTCCTGGATTACTTTCTCGGTGTGAAACATCTTTTTCCTGGGTGTATTCTTTACAAGCGACAGTAATTCAGGCTTGAGATACATTTCCCAAATTTGAGTGCCCTCTTTGTTAAGCTAAACTTTAATTAGTTCTTGCTGATGTCAAGACCATGGCTTCCAGGGCGATTGTGATTTGATAGAAAGCGTTGTCCATTACCAGACAGGAGGGTTTTCTTGTCTTTCAGGGCCATGGGTCATGGGTCATGTTGTCTTCCGTGGGGTCTGCTGCTTGCATGGGCTATTATCAGTCCCTGTCCTTTACTGCTTGGCACAATTCTCCCTACTTACATCTACAGATCTCTATTGATTTGCAACATTCTGATGTGAATTTATACATGTTTCATTTATATAAAATGTAATTTTATGTACGTTTTTCTTGGATTTTCTATAACTATTTATATTTGTATAGTTACTAGGGGATACCTTTCATAAATGATATTTCCATTGCTTGTATGAATGTGGAGTGTTGCATGGGGAGTGTGGAGTGTGGAATGGGGAGTGTGGAATGGGGAGCCTGCACCACTTACAGTTATAGTATCGTCGTTCTTCTCTCTGTTTCCTCAAGGTCATTGCTTCATTAGAATCCAACATTATTTAAATTTATCGTTCTTGTTAAATACATAAACTTACCACATTATTTAAATGTACCGTTTTTTGTTAAAACATAAACTTTCCACATTATATAAATTTATCGTTTTTGTTAATACATAAACTTTCCACATTATATAAATTTATCGTTTTTGTTAATCCATAAACTTTCCAACTTCCTAAATTTATCGTTTTTGTTAATACATAAACTTACCACATTATATAAATCTTTCGTTTTTGTTAATACATAAACTTTCTACATTATATAAATTTATCGTTTTTTGTTAATACATAAACTTTTCACATTATATAAATTTATCGTTTTTGTTAATACATAACTACTAATGACAGGGCTTTGCTACGGTAGTCCTGCTCAACTCGAGAGGAATCGCAAATCGCAGACATGTGGTCCACATCCTAGACTGATAAGCCAACGGCGCGAGGCTACCATTGGAGGGATTACGGCCAAACGCCTCTAAGCATGAATCCCGCCCTAAATCTCATCACCACTGCGATGGTAGGCTACGATAGGGTTGGGACCTGAGGCTCGTGTCCCAGCCCGACCCGGTCGAGCCGCAGAAAGAGGTCTCTGCCGTCCGCCGATCAAAGCGGGCGGGAAGCTGCCCGATATTCACCCCATACGGCGATGAGGTGTGAAACCCCTAGTAGAAGACTTAGTTCTCGGTCGTGGTGTCGTAAGCAGTAGAGCAGCCACCTCACTGCGAACTGTTGAGACGCAACCCTTGATCATGAGATATGTCCGCACACCAGGTGAACAATATGTCCGTGCCATTACCAGGCTTGTCCCCTGGTTAAATGCACTCCTTCGAGAGGGGTCGCAGGTCGCTGACATTTGGTCGACGCGCTTGGCTGATAAGCCAATGGTGCGAAGCTACCACCTGAGGGACAACGGCCGAACGCCTCTAAGCCAGAATCCCGCCCTAAATCTCAGCACCGCTGTGATGGGAAGCCACGATAAGGTTGGGACCTGGGGCTCGCGTCTCAGCCCGGCCTGGTCGAGCCGCAGAAATGCACCTGGCCAAATGCACTCCTGCCTCGCTCTTTACCTCTGTCTGCTATCAGCCATCCCAATGGACGCGGAAGAGATTCAGTCCAACGGACATTGCACCTCTGCCCTATTGTGACAACGTCCCAGGTGGCGGGGAATGCTAGGCGTGCCATCACTGCAGATGAGCCGAGAAAATAAAGGGAGCAAAGAGATACCTCACTCACATGCATATGTTACGTTTCTGGCAGGACGTGACGATCCTGAGACACAGTCACACTGGACTGCCTCTCTTCCGTGATAGTACAAAGTCCATCATATCATATCATTGCCAAACCCTATAGACACGAGTGGGGAAGACTCGTTAGTCCTGCAAGACAACATTCCTGAGAGAGACAACTCTGACTAAAAACAACTGCTGCCTTGCAGATAGGCGGGGAACAGTCAAAAGCTAAGGAGGGCAACCCTACAGAAACGCCTGTTGAAATCGAATACACTGAGCCACAGGCTTAACAAAATAAAACAGTGCAACGTAAATATCGCTGTAAACAGCGTCCGATGAAGAAGAAGAAGTTAATACATAAACTTACCGCATTGAATAAATTTATCGTTTTTGTTAATACATAAACTTACCACATTATATAAATTTATCGATTTTGTTAATCCATAAACTTTCCACATTATATAAACTTATAGTTTTTTGTTAATACAGAAACTTTTTTCTTCTTCGGTCTTCTGTGATATTTCTAAACAGGACATGTTACAAATACCCATGACATGCATTGTTCTTTTCTCTGAGCTTAAAATGCGACGAAACAGACTCCCGCGTTTAATCTAACAAAAGAAATATGTCATACACATTTATTGCAATGTTGTTTTTTAAGGGTAGCGCATATACATTTCAGCGCCATTCAAATAATAAAGGCACAATATATCGATATACAACTTTACAAATAATAAAGGCACAATATATCGATATCCAACTTTACAAATAATAAAGGCACAATATATCGATATACAACTTTACAAATAATAAAGCCACAATATATCGATATACAACTTTACAAATAATAAAGCCACAATATATCGATATTCAACTTTACAAATAATAAAGGCACGATATATCGATCTACAACTTTACAAATAATAAAGGCACAATATATCGATATACAACTTTACAAATAATAAAGGCACAATATATCGATATACAACTTTACAAATAATAAAGGCACAATATATCGATATACAACTTTACAAATAATAAAGGCACAATATATCGATATACAACTTTACAAATAATAAAGGCACAATATATCGATATACAACTTTACAAATAATAAAGGCACAATATATCGATATACAACTTTACAAATAATAAAGGCACAATATATCGATATACAACTTTACAAATAATAAAGGCACAATATATCGATATACAACTTTACAAATAATAAAGGCACAGTATATCGATATACAACTTTACAAATAATAAAGGCACAATATCGATATACAACTTTACAAATAATAAAGGCACAATATATCGATATACAACTTTACAAATAATAAAGGCACAATATATCGATATACAACTTTACAAATAATAAAGGCACAATATATAGATATACAACTTTACAAATAGTAAAGGCACAATATATCGATCTACAACTTTACAAACAATAAAGGCACAATATATCGATATACAACTTTACAAATAATAAAGGCACAATATATCGATATACAACTTTACAAATAATAAAGGCACAATATATCGATATACACCTTTACAAATAATAAAGTCACAATATATCGATTTACAACTTTACAAATAATAAAGGCACAATATATCGATATACAACTTTACAAATAATAAAGGCACAATATATAGATATACAACTTTACAAATAGTAAAGGCACAATATATCGATCTACAACTTTACAAACAATAAAGGCACAATATATCGATATTCAACTTTACAAATAATAAAGGCACAATATATAGATATACAACTTTACAAATAGTAAAGGCACAATATATCGATCTACAACTTTACAAACAATAAAGGCACAATATATCGATATACAACTTTACAAATAATAAAGGCACAATATATCGATATTTAACTTTACAAATAATAAAGGCACAATATATCGATATACAACTTTACAAATAATAAAGGCACAATATATCGATATACAATTTTACAAATAATAAAAGCACAATATATCGATATACAACTTTACAAATAATAAAAGCACAATATATCGATATACAACTTTACAAATAATAAAAGCACAATATATCGATATACAACTTTACAAATAATAAAGGCACAATATATCGATATACAACTTTACAAATAATAAAGGCACAATATATCGATATACAACTTTACAAATAATAAAGGCACAATATATCGATATACAAGAGGAATGTGTTCCATGTAGGGAGGTAAACCCCAAGCGTAAAAAGTGGATAACTAGATTTGTAGTGAAATGTAGAAGAGCAAAAAATAAAGCATGGCAAAAATATATAGAGGCAGGTAAATCAAAAGAAACATATGTAAAATATTTTGACAAGCAGAACATATCTCAGAAAGCGAATAAAACAGCAAAAATAGACTTTGAAAAAAAACTTGCTCAGGGGATCAAGACTGACAGTAAAAGCTTCTTTTCTTATGTTAGAAATAAACAAAGAACGAAAGACAAAGTAGGCCCTCTCATAGACAGTACAGGGAAAATAATAAGTGAGAATAGGGAGGCTGCTAATCTGCTCAATCAGTACTTTGGCACTGTCTTCACAAAGGAGGACTACTCCGAGATCCCAGAGCCTATAGATATTTTTCAAAGAGACATGGATACAGCGGGATTAAGATCAATCTGTATTACAGAGGAAATGTTTTTTAACAAATTGGAGGGGTTGAAAGTGAATAAATGTCCAGGTCAAGATGGTATTCACCCAAAATTGCTGTATGAAATTAGAAACCAACTAGCAAAACCATTGGCTATATTATGTTCTCAATCACTTACAAAAGGGATTGTTCCACGGGATTGAAAAGATGCAGGAGTGATCCCCTTATTCAAAAAAGGCAAAAAATCAGATCCGGCAAATTATAGACCGGTGAGTTTAACGAGCATAGTCTGTAAATTGTTAGAGTCAATAATCAAAGAAAACATTGTAATGCATTTAGAAAAATTTAATCTAATTAGAAATAGTCAGCATGGGTTTACTAGAGGGAGATCATGCTTAACAAATCTATTAGAATTCATGGAGGAGGTTACTAAAATCATAGATAAAGGGGAGCCAGTGGATGTTATTTATCTAGACTTTGCAAAGGCCTTTGATAGAGTACCTCATCAAAGATTATTTCGAAAGTTAAAATCACATGGAATAGGTGGCGAAGTTGCCAAATGGATTGAAAATTGGTTAACGGGAAGAAGGCAGAGGGTGGGCATAAATAAGGAGTACTCTGAGTGGAGTGAAGTGAAAAGTGGTGTGCCACAGGGCTCGGTTTTGGGACCAATTTTGTTCTTGATATATATAAATGATTTGGACATTGATATGAGATCCATGATTGCAAAATTTGCTGATGACACAAAACTATGCAGTAGTGTCTCATCTAAAGCGGAAGTGGATATATTGATGTCGGATTTAGATCAAATTCGAGAATGGTCTGTAAGCTGGCAAATGGAGTTTAATGTAGATAAATGTACAGTCATCCACATGGGTAGATCCAATATGGAACATAATTACAGAATGGGAGAAAACAATATTAGAAAGATAGATAAGGAAAGGGACCTAGGGGTTATAATAGATCATACAGGAAAGGTGAGTGAGCAAGTTAAGGTAGCAGTGAAAAAGGCAAATGCAATGTTAGGTATGATAAAAAGAAATATTAAACATAGGAGCAAGGAAGTGATCGTCAAACTGTATAAAGCTTTAGTTAGACCTAGATTGGAGTACTGTGTACAGGTGTGGAGTCCTTATCATAGAGGGGACATAAACATGCTAGAAAGAATACAAAAAAGAGCGACAAAGATGATAGTGGGATTCCAGAATTACAGTTATGAGGAACGACTCAGAAAAACCGGCCTACAGTGTCTCGAAGAGAGAAGAATTCGTGGTGACTTAATACAGGTTTATAAGATGATCAGAGGAATCGATAAAGTAGACTATAACAAGTTTTTTAAAATACAGCCACCTACAATAACACGAGGGCATAGCTACAAGCTGATTAAAGAGAGGTTCAGGTTAGATATTAGGAAATATTTTTTTAGTCAGAGAGGGGTGTCTGCTTGGAATGCATTGCCAGGGGAGGTAGTGGAGGCAGGGACAGTTAATGCATTTAAGAATAAACTGGATGCGCATAGATTTTAGAGCAAGGTGATGTAAATGTAACTGGTTGTATACAGACTCTGCAGGGTCTTCTAAACCAGTATAAAGATGTTAAGTTAAGTTACAACTTTACAAATAATAAAGGCACAATATATCGATATACAACGTTACAAATAATAAAAGCACAATATATCGATATACAACTTTACAAATAATAAAAGCACAATATATCGATATACAACTTTACAAATAATAAAAGCACAATATATCGATATACAACTTTACAAATAATAAAGGCACAATATATCGATATTCAACTTTACAAATAATAAAGGCACAATATATCGATATACAACTTTACAAATAATAAAGGCACAATATATCGATATACAACTTTACAAATAATAAAGGCACAATATATCGATATACAACTTTACAAATAATAAAGGCACAATATATCGATATACACCTTTACAAATAATAAAGTCACAATATATCGATATACAACTTTACAAATAATAAAGGCACAGTATATCGATATACAACTTTACAAATAATAAAGGCACAATATCGATATACAACTTTACAAATAATAAAGGCACAATATATCGATATACAACTTTACAAATAATAAAGGCACAATATATCGATATACAACTTTACAAATAATAAAGGCACAATATATAGATATACAACTTTACAAATAGTAAAGGCACAATATATCGATCTACAACTTTACAAACAATAAAGGCACAATATATCGATATACAACTTTACAAATAATAAAGGCACAATATATCGATATACAACTTTACAAATAATAAAGGCACAATATATCGATATACACCTTTACAAATAATAAAGGCACAATATATCGATATACAACTTTACAAATAATAAAGGCACAATATATCGATATACACCTTTACAAATAATAAAGTCACAATATATCGATATACAACTTTACAAATAATAAAGGCACAATATATCGATATACAACTTTACAAATAATAAAGGCACAATATATAGATATACAACTTTACAAACAATAAAGGCACAATATATCGATATACAACTTTACAAATAATAAAGGCACAATATATCGATATTTAACTTTAGAAATAATAAAGGCACAATATATCGATATACAACTTTACAAATAATAAAGGCACAATATATCGATATACAATTTTACAAATAATAAAAGCACAATATATCGATATACAACTTTACAAATAATAAAAGCACAATATATCGATATACAACTTTACAAATAATAAAGGCACAATATATCGATATACAACTTTACAAATAATAAAGGCACAATATATCGATATACAACTTTACAAATAATAAAGGCACAATATATCGATATACAAGAGGAATGTGTTCCATGTAGGGAGGTAAACCCCAAGCGTAAAAAGTGGATAACTAGATTTGTAGTGAAATGTAGAAGAGCAAAAAATAAAGCATGGCAAAAATATATAGAGGCAGGTAAATCAAAAGAAACATATGTAAAATATTTTGACAAGCAGAACATATCTCAGAAAGCGAATAAAACAGCAAAAATAGACTTTGAAAAAAAACTTGCTCAGTGGATCAAGACTGACAGTAAAAGCTTCTTTTCTTATGTTAGAAATAAACAAAGAACGAAAGACAAAGTAGGCCCTCTCATAGACAGTACAGGGAAAATAATAAGTGAGAATAGGGAGGCTGCTAATCTGCTCAATCAGTACTTTGGCACTGTCTTCACAAAGGAGGACTACTCCGAGATCCCAGAGCCTATAGATATTTTTCAAAGAGACATGGATACAGCGGGATTAAGATCAATCTGTATTACAGAGGAAATGTTTTTTAACAAATTGGAGGGGTTGAAAGTGAATAAATGTCCAGGTCAAGATGGTATTCACCCAAAATTGCTGTATGAAATTAGAAACCAACTAGCAAAACCATTGGCTATATTATGTTCTCAATCACTTACAAAAGGGATTGTTCCACGGGATTGAAAAGATGCAGGAGTGATCCCCTTATTCAAAAAAGGCAAAAAATCAGATCCGGCAAATTATAGACCGGTGAGTTTAACGAGCATAGTCTGTAAATTGTTAGAGTCAATAATCAAAGAAAACATTGTAATGCATTTAGAAAAATTTAATCTAATTAGAAATAGTCAGCATGGGTTTACTAGAGGGAGATCATGCTTAACAAATCTATTAGAATTCATGGAGGAGGTTACTAAAATCATAGATAAAGGGGAGCCAGTGGATGTTATTTATCTAGACTTTGCAAAGGCCTTTGATAGAGTACCTCATCAAAGATTATTTCGAAAGTTAAAATCACATGGAATAGGTGGCGAAGTTGCCAAATGGATTGAAAATTGGTTAACGGGAAGAAGGCAGAGGGTGGGCATAAATAAGGAGTACTCTGAGTGGAGTGAAGTGAAAAGTGGTGTGCCACAGGGCTCGGTTTTGGGACCAATTTTGTTCTTGATATATATAAATGATTTGGACATTGATATGAGATCCATGATTGCAAAATTTGCTGATGACACAAAACTATGCAGTAGTGTCTCATCTAAAGCGGAAGTGGATATATTGATGTCGGATTTAGATCAAATTCGAGAATGGTCTGTAAGCTGGCAAATGGAGTTTAATGTAGATAAATGTACAGTCATCCACATGGGTAGATCCAATATGGAACATAATTACAGAATGGGAGAAAACAATATTAGAAAGATAGATAAGGAAAGGGACCTAGGGGTTATAATAGATCATACAGGAAAGGTGAGTGAGCAAGTTAAGGTAGCAGTGAAAAAGGCAAATGCAATGTTAGGTATGATAAAAAGAAATATTAAACATAGGAGCAAGGAAGTGATCGTCAAACTGTATAAAGCTTTAGTTAGACCTAGATTGGAGTACTGTGTACAGGTGTGGAGTCCTTATCATAGAGGGGACATAAACATGCTAGAAAGAATACAAAAAAGAGCGACAAAGATGATAGTGGGATTCCAGAATTACAGTTATGAGGAACGACTCAGAAAAACCGGCCTACAGTGTCTCGAAGAGAGAAGAATTCGTGGTGACTTAATACAGGTTTATAAGATGATCAGAGGAATCGATAAAGTAGACTATAACAAGTTTTTTAAAATACAGCCACCTACAATAACACGAGGGCATAGCTACAAGCTGATTAAAGAGAGGTTCAGGTTAGATATTAGGAAATATTTTTTTAGTCAGAGAGGGGTGTCTGCTTGGAATGCATTGCCAGGGGAGGTAGTGGAGGCAGGGACAGTTAATGCATTTAAGAATAAACTGGATGCGCATAGATTTTAGAGCAAGGTGATGTAAATGTAACTGGTTGTATACAGACTCTGCAGGGTCTTCTAAACCAGTATAAAGATGTTAAGTTAAGTTACAACTTTACAAATAATAAAGGCACAATATATCGATATACAACGTTACAAATAATAAAAGCACAATATATCGATATACAACTTTACAAATAATAAAAGCACAATATATCGATATACAACTTTACAAATAATAAAGGCACAATATATCGATATACAACTTTACAAATAATAAAAGCACAATATATCGATATACAACTTTACAAATAATAAACGCACAATATATCGATATACAACTTTACAAATAATAAAAGCACAATATATCGATATACAACTTTACAAATAATAAAGGCACAATATATCGATATTCAACTTTACAAATAATAAAGGCACAATATATCGATATACAACTTTACAAATAATAAAGGCACAATATATCGATATACAACTTTACAAATAATAAAGGCACAATATATCGATGTACAACTTTACAAATAATAAAGGCACAATATATCGATATACAACTTTACAAATAATAAAGGCACAATATATCGATATACAACTTTATAAATAATAAAGGCACAATATATCGATATACAACTTTACAAATTGAAGATAACTACCAGCCATCACATTCATTCCAGCACAATAAAGTGAATATTCTCAACATAACTCTCAGAATGTTATCCAGCGAAGACATACATTTTTTTAAATATAATTCAAATATATGTTATCAATCTATACGCATCGTAATAATATAGTTTCTTGTGTGTATCAATATCTAAAATCAGGTATCAGAACCAGGCTAGATTTGACAATTTGTTCCTCGACTTGAAAAGGTCAAACGCTCTTTGTTTACACAAAGAGCATGCGGTACTTTCAAAATATCCAAATACAGTATCGAGGTTAGAGAACTGTACCTTCAAGAGGTTCATAGCTTAAGGTGTTCACGCCAAATACAGTATCGAGGCTAGAGAACTGTACCTTCAAGAGATTCACAGCTTAAGGTGTTCACGCCAAATGTTTGGGGCGGCATGTATTCAAGACCAACTGAGGCGTTAGTGGACAGCAGGGAAGAAATGAAAGACCTAAGGGGAACTGTTGAAGTGTCATCTAACTGGCTGTGGAATAACCGTGTTGGGAAGGGAAATTAAAGTAGAGGTTTTTGTTGTTCGTAAGAGTTCTGCAGTACATGTTTCCTTGGTGGTCGGTTTCAGTGGTCCAATTCTGTTCTGTACACTTGGGTGCTGATAAATTAGATGAATATGAATTCACTTTGTTTAGTATGTTGTTTTTGTTTTTCCAAGCCCTTGTAAAGAGCTTCATTTGCTGAAATGTTAGCCCTTAGCAGATACTGGTCCTGTGTCTACTGTCTTTTAACATTAGCTTGTTTTTTTTGGTTGATTTGTTGTTGTTGTTGTTGTTGCAGCTGTTGTTGTTGTTGCAGCTGTTGTTGTTGTTGCAACTGTTGTTGTTGTTGCAGCTGTTGTTGTTGTTGCAGCTGTTGTTGTTGTTGCAACTGTTGTTGTTGTTGCAGCTGTTGTTGTTGTAGCAGCTGTTGTTGTTGTTGCAGCTGTTGTTGTTGTTGCAGCTTTTGTTGTTGTTGTTACAGCTGTTGTTGTTGTTGTTACAGCTGTTGTTAGTGTTCTTGTTGTTGCAGCTGCTGTTATTGTTGTTGCAGCTGTTGTTGTTGTTATTGTTGTTGCAGCTGTTGTTGTTGTTGCAGCTGTTGTTGTTGTTGTTGTTACAGCTGTTGTTGTTGTTGTTGTTGTTGCAGCTGTTGTTGTTGTTGCAGCTGTTGTTGTTGTTGTTGTTACAGCTGTTGTTGTTGTTGTTGTTACAGCTGTTGTTGTTGTTGCAGCTGGTGTTGCTGTTGCAGCTGTTGTTGTTGTTGCAACTGTTCTTGTTGTTGCAGCTGTTGTTGTTGTTGCAGCTGTTGTTGTTGTTGCAGCTGTTGTTGTTGTTGCAGCTGTTGTTGTTGTTATTGTTGTTGCAGCTGTTGTTGTTGTTGCAGCTGTTGTTGTTGTTGTTGTTACAGCTGTTGTTGTTGTTGTTGTTACAGCTGTTGTTAGTGTTCTTGTTGTTGCAGCTGTTGTTGTTGTTGCAGCTGTTGTTGTTGTTGCAGCTGTTGTTGTTGTTGTAGCTGTTGTTGTTGTTGTTACAGCTGTTGTTAGTGTTCTTGTTGTTGCAGCTGCTGTTATTGTTGTTGCAGCTGTTGTTGTTGTCCAGCTGTTGTTGTGAATTACCAAAGAAAGTACGGCCAGATGTGTGCTAGATAGGTATTTTTTTAACAGTTTTTTTCTGAAGAAAAACAAATGATCATGACAATTAATTTGTAATAAAAAACAACGAATTTATAAATGTAGTAATCTATTTATCTGCTTAGTCGGTGTGGCAGGTGTGTTGTGGTAAATAGTGAGCACAGCTGCGTCGGTGTGGCAGCTGTGGTGTGGCGTATTGTGAGCACAGCTGAGTCGGTGTGGCAGGTGCGTGCTTCTATTGTGTTTTGTTTTAAAAGAAAAAATTCACTGAAATTTTATTGTGAATGTAGGTATGTATGTCTCTGTCTGTGTATATGTCTGGGTATTGTTACGCCGGAGGGATGGAGAATAAAAAAAAAAGTAACAAAGAGAGAGAGAGAAAGATCGAAAACGGAAGAAGGAGTTAGACATAAATAGAGACAAAGACAGACAGAAGCGGAACACACACAAACACACAGTTAGAGAGAAATACAGATAGAGAGAGAGAGAGAAATAGAGAGAGAGAGAAAGAGAGACAGACAGAGAGACAGAGATAGAGAGAAATAGAGAGAGAGAAAGAGAGTGACTAAATGATAACTTTCTACGTCCGTGACATTATTTGCTTTTAAAATTGTTGCATCTGGTTTTTATATTGATACCCCCCCCCCCCCCCCCCCCCCTTGATTTCGTGGAGTCCGTTACAGTTGAAGAAAAGATGGGAAGTTACTCTAGCCTTACAATTAAAGAAAAGATGGGAAGTTACTCTACCCTTACAGTTGAAGAAAAGATGGGAAGTTACTCTAGCCTTACAATTAAAGAAAAGATGGGAAGTTACTCTACCCTTACAGTTAAAGAAAAGATGGGAAGTTACTCTAGCCTTACAATTAAAGAAAAGATGGGAAGTTACTCTACCCTTACAGTTGAAGAAAAGATGGGAAGTTACTCTAGCCTTACAATTAAAGAAAAGATGGGAAGTTACTCTACCCTTACAGTTTAAGCAAAGATAGGAAGTTACTCTAGCCTTACAGTTTAAGCAAAGATAGGAAGTTACTCTAGCCTTACAGTTTAAGCAAAGATAGGAAGTTACTCTAGCCTTACAGTTTAAGCAAAGATAGGAAGTTACTCTAGCCTTACAGTTTAAGCAAAGATAGGAAGTTACTCTAGCCTTACAGTTTAAGCAAAGATAGGAAGTTACTCTAGCCTTACAGTTTAAGCAAAGATAGGAAGTTACTCTAGCCTTACAGTTGAAGCAAAGATAGGAAGTTACTCTAGCCTTACAGTTTAAGCAAAGATGGGAAGTTACTCTACCATAATATACAAGTGGTAGATGCTACTGAGGAGGGCTGTGTATGAATTTAACAACTTGATGTAATACTTATTTGCTACAAAAGTCCCCACCACAACTGCAGACAAACGCCTTTGATGCCAGCTTCCTGTTTGACATAATTTGACTGATTAAGCTGAGTTCTCTGCCATGTTCATGTGTCCGGACAAAGACATTTTTCGATCTATACATAGGCCCTTGCATGTTCTACTGTAAAGCTACTTTCTTGTTTATTAGTCTCCATTGGTGTTCAGCCTGGCACTAGACGGGCGATAATCAATCTACGGCCTGTCCATCAAGCTGTAGTCTACGATGGCTTAAGATGATCAGACCACGATACCCATTAGGCACTGATGGTCCTGTCCTTCTAGGCTGATTAAGGAAGGACTAATGGCGCTAAAGTAGATATGCGGACGTCTGAGTAATTAGAATAACAGTTTTCACATTAGAGAAGAAGGATTTCACGGATTGCAATATTATAGTCTTAATGAGTTTCTACTGTCTTCGGTTATTCTACGATGTCCAGGATAATTTTGTAAGTACAAGTATTGAATTTTTAGCATAGCCATAGCCAGCACCCCTACACTCTCTCATCGTCTGTCACATCCCTTGGGCACGTAGTCCTATGCCCATTCATCATCCCCTAGATTTTACATCTGTATACTGTCTTCACGGTTGCACAGCAAAGACCGAGTTCCGATTGCACCCCAAATTCGTCCAATTATGCATTATGTGATTCCTGAACGCAATACCTGCACACGCGTCATAATTCATATTTCTCTAAACTACCTTTGTCAATGTTGGAAAATATCGTATCAACGTTTGCAGCTTGGGTCTGAAGTGAAGTGAACCTTACACTCATCCACCAAAACCTTACACTCATCCACCAAAACCTTACACTCATCCACCAAAACCTTACACTCATCCACCAAAACCTTACACTCATCCATCAAAACCTTACACTCATCCACCAAAACCTTACACTCATCCACCAAAACCTTACACTCATCCACCAAAACCTTACACTCATCCACCAAAACCTTACACTCATTCACCAAAACCTTACACTCATCCACCAAAACCTTACACTCATCCACCAAAACCTTACACTCATCTACCAAAACCTTACACTCATCCACCAAAACCTTACACTCATCCACCAAAACCTTACACTCATCCACCAAAACCTTACACTCATCCACCAAAACCTTACACTCATCCACTAAAACCTTACTGAGATCAGAAGTGATCCATGTGCCACATTTGATGAGGCAGGAAGATGCAGACAGACAAACACACAAATACACACACATACCACACTCTCACACACACTCATACACACATACCACACTCATACACACACATACCACACTCTCACACACACCCACATACACATACCACACTCATACACACATACCACACTCTCACACACACCCACACACACATACCACACTCTCACACACACCCACACACACATACCACACTCTCACACACACCCACACACACATACCACACTCTCACACACACCCACACACACACATACCACACTCTCACATACCTACACACACACCCACGCACACACCCACACACACCGACCCACCCACACACACACCCACCCACACACACGCACACACACCCACACATAGACACACCCACGCACACACACGACCTCACTCTATATGCTGATGACTAAAACCAAAATAAACAAGACACTTTGTGTAATGCCTGTTATCAAATAGGTTTGGCTTGATATGTCTCAACAGTCCTGGCACGCAGAGAGGACACTATACTGTAACATTCAGGGTTTTTCTTTTGGAAAGTATGTCTTTTGTTTGGTCTGCCATCAGCAGTGTGGGAATGGTGGTAGGGTGACTACACCGTCAGGAGCGGCACACGACACAAGTCACGTGAAGCGTTCCTCGTATGATTATTGCCTTAATACTGGGCATATAAATATATACGGGAAATCGCCGTTAAAAATAGGGAAGCCATTGACAGCAAAGTTTAACGTCAAGATCATGCGAAACACACTGGTTTATCGGTGCCATCATGTCAGAGCGAACACTTGTCACTTTCTGGGCGTGGCCACTCGGTGCCATCATGTCAGAGCGAACACTTGTCACTTTCTGGGCGTGGCCACTCGGTGCCATCATGTCAGAGCGAACACTTGTCACTTTCTGGGCGTGGCCACTCGGTGCCATCATGTCAGAGCGAACATTTGTCACTTTCTGGGCCTGGTCACTCGGTGACATCATGTCAAAGCAAACGCATGTCACTTTCTGGGCGTGGTTTCTTAGTGTCGTTGTCTAACTAGTTGAGACTTGTCACTTGTTGCATCCCCGTGGTTGTCCTTAGAACACGCAGTGGATTCTCTCCATCCTCTGCTATTTTGCCTGCATGAGTTTCACCACTGTTCACCGCCCTCTTGACCTCTGCAGTTCTATTGTTACCTGCAGTCTTTGACTCGGTACGCCCGGTTATTGCCTGTCATGTTTCTGCGATACTGTCCTATCTCTTCTTTCTCTCTACGATCTTCATCTCACATGGTTGCTATAGTGCCCTTTACCACAGGTAATTTTTCGATGATACATCTGCCCATCTAACAAGCAACCTGGACATTTGTTGGAGAAGGCCTACATTCTAAATGTGATATGCGTAGTTACATGTATTACTAGATAAGCTGATATAACTGCAATTTTAGGCTTCAAGATTGATGGGGCCTATATTTGGACCTCTATAATGTTTTATAAATACAAAGTCTACATAAAAACTGCCTCAACTTGACTTCCGGCCTACAGCCACACGAAGGGTATGCCTGACACTGGCTATCTGCCATGCTTTCAGCTATACAGCACAAAGTAGTGTTGGTTTACGTCCAGTTTAATACCAATGAGTCAAATCTTGTATTGACGTGCTCGATTGCTCTGTACTGAGGCTGCATGTTCAATATGTTTTTCTCCCTCTTACTGCCCACGTACGGTGTATGCATCTAATTGCTGAAGCTCTACTTCATGTAACACATGTGTTGCGCAGTTCATCCTATTGGGGTCCCGCAACTAGTTGTACGATTACTATAAGCAAACCTGCCGAAGACGGATGTGTCGGACCAAAAGTTGCAAATATCGCAGTCAAACTGTAAACTAGCGACACAACGCATTCCGTTCTCCGGACTACATCCTGCTATCTACGTAGCCCTGTTCAGGGTTTGGTATCGGGAGATTGAGGACGGGCGGAGGAGATGAAGAACTATAAGCATAAGTAAACCACACATGTACACACACACACGCACATATATACACACATATACACACACAGATAGACACGCACACAGACACACACACACACACACACACCAAAGAGTAACACATCACAGATGAAGAACGCAGACCACACGTGATATTTGCTACAAGGAAACCCTCTGTTGCGCCTGGGTCTGTGAAAATATTTGTGACCATAAAATCCTCGCATTATTTCACATTGATATGAAAACTCTCTACACCAAAACACTTTGATCTTGCATCCCGAATTTCAATTATCTCCTTTCTGGTTGTACCCGTCCCTCCTTCCAGCGTGTTCGGTTAACAATTTACCTTCTGCCAACTTTGGCTGTTTCTCGTTGAATTTTGTCCGACGAAAACGAAGTTTACAAGCACAAGGGGAGGACATCTAGAATTGCCTAAGTTGATGTCAGCGATGTACGAGCAGAGTTGTTCCTCTTTATGCCCAGTTTGGAGAGACCACATACAAATCCCTGGATGGTATCTCCTTTATATTAATGTAATTATTTTGTTAGAGACCTCACAATACACATCTCCAGACACTTTGTGGATGGTCAGAGCACGAAGAAGCATTATCTTTTTACGGAAGATGGATAGCGTGATAGAAAATTGGGAGTTCCACGTGACAGGTCTCGCCACGAACGTGGACTGAAAACGTTTAGGGAATATAGTCACAACAACATATTTTTGTAATTTCGTTTTTCGGTTACAATTTTGTATTTATAGTAAGACACGTTGTCTTTATTTGTGGAACTAAGTAGGAATGTCGTGTTAATAGATTAACAGGTCGTACTAATAGATGCTCTCTACACAATGTCAGCTCTCGAGGTTATAGGGACGTTGGTTAAAAGAAATAAAGGTTCCGGACATACTGACAGCATGCATATTAAGTTAGATATAAGCTTCTTAAAATGCATAAAATTTGGGTTAGGGTTGTGGTTAGGGTTGGGGTTGTGGTTAGGGTTGGGGTTAGGGTTGGGTTAGGGTTGGGTTAGGGTTGGTTGGGTTAGGGTTGGTTAGAGTTAGGGTTGGGTTAGGGATGGGGTTACGGTTGGGTTAGGGTTGGGTTAGGGTTGGGTTAGGGTTGGGGTTAGGGTTGGGTTAGGGTTGGGTTAGGGTTTGTTAGAGTTAGGGTTGGGTTGGGGTTAGGGTTGGTTAGAGTTAGGGTTGGGTTGGGGTTAGGGTGGGGTTAGGGTTGGATTAGGGTTAGGGTTAGGGTTGGTTAGGGTTAGGTTAGGGTTGGTTAGAGTTGGGGTTAGGGTTGGGGTTAGGGTTGGTTAGGGTTAGGGTTAATGTTAGGATTAGGGTTAGGGCTAGGGTTAGGGTAAGAGTTAATGTTAGGGTTGTGGTTAGGGGTAAGGGTTAGGGGCTGGGGTTAGGGTTGTGGTTAGGTTTAGGGTTGTGGTTAGGGTTAGATTAGCTGTTCGTAACATGTGGTTCGTGGATCCCTCGGTGTCCGCCAGGTCCTCTCAGGTGGTCCTCGAAGGTTTGTTATAAGCTTTAACATTTCAAATTAAAAGGTAGATGGATGGATAGGTGGATGGATGTATGGATTGCGGGCGGAGGTGTGGATGGATGGATAGATAGATAGATAAATAGATAGATAGATAGATAGATAGATAGATAGATAGATAGATAGATAGATAGATAGATAGATAGATAGATAGATAGATAGATAGATAGATAGATAGATAGATAGATAGATAGATAGATAGATAGATAGATAGATAGATAGATAGATAGATAGATAGATAGATAGATAGAGATAGCTGGATATAGGGATGGACGACCAGATATATGGATGGGTTGGTTTTGGTCGATGGATGGGTGGTTTTAGTGGGTGCGTAGGTAGTTAAAGGAGTCAGACAGAAAGATGGGCATCAGACAGATAGATATAAAGATAGACATAAACAAAATAAATAGATCAGACGTTATTTTAGACCACTTTAATCCAATTAGATAAATGCCGATCAAACAGACGGCCCAGTAGGGATAGGAGCGGGTAAGACAGGTGGCGGGACATCACAGCAGGACTGATGTTCATGATCGTAGGATTCTGAAAACACCGTCACTTAGCCGAATATCAAAGAGTCGTTTATCTTAATTATAAGTATAGAAACCGTTTGAACAACGTAGAGATGGAAAAGAAGTTTCACTTATTAACCCCGATATAACAAGGCTTGTAAGTAAAATGCAGTGTCAATCTTTTCTTTAAGGAAAGTCACCAGTTCAATTGAATTTACAGCCAATTTTGACACTGGAGTAGGATCATCTTCTAAAGTTTCAGAGGTTTAAATAATCCTAAGAGAGTACGGATTGTCGAGTACCGTAAAACTGATGTACATTCGATAAATACCATTTATTTTAAAGTAAACATTAGTGGCACTCACGCTGTGAACACTTTTAACTTTTATGAATATATTATCTGTGCTCAACAACCGGTGGTACTTTCCTAGATTGTGTAAATATGGAGACATCAATTTGTGTTGCAGATAAACATTTTATTTGTGTTTTTAACAACACGTGTCCATGAACATTTTCAATAGCAAACATTGTTTACTTCTGTAAATACACAGTTGATTCAAACCAGGACATTTTCATATCTGGAATATTTTGATTGGGAGTCCGCGGCAACAACAAGGATAAGAACCACTGACCTAGATATTAATGTGGGGTAAACAAAACATCAGGGTCAGTGGACAAGGGTCAGGTGAGATATACTGACAAGGTGAGAGAGGAGAGTAATCAGGGTCAGGTGAGACACACTGATCAAGGTGGGAGAGGAGAGTAATCAGGGTTAGGTGAGACACACTGATCAAGGTGAGAGAGAAGAGTAATCAGGGTCAGGTGAGACATACTGATCAAGGTGAGAGAGAAGAGTAATCAGGGTCAGGTGAGACATACTGATCAAGGTGAGAGAGAAGAGTAATCAGGGTCAGGTGAGACACACTGATCAAGGTGAGAGAGAAGAGTAATCAGGGTCAGGTGAGACATACTGATCAAGACCACGGCTCGCGTCCTCGCTCGTCTACATGGAAACATGTAATGCCATAGCAGTTTGGCTGGCAAGGTGGGGATCGATATTGTAATCTCCGTAGTCGTGAACATTATTAGGAGCCCCTCAGTACACTACAGCCAGGAGGTAGTTGTTCATTTTCTCAAATGTGTATCGCGACCCAAGAAGAGCGACTGTGACCAACCAGCAAAGAGATAACTTAACAGGAGTAGCGTCGAATAACAATAACTATTATTCATGAGAAGTGCTTATATAAATATAACTGTTCTGTTATTAAAATTCGACTTCACCGCACTCCCGGTATATCACAGGTGCTTAATCTCTCTCGATAAATTTCTAAGAGTGTGGTTACATAGGGTTTCTGTAGACTGCTGGTCAAACACACTAGAGGTTTCAGCTCTATACAGTGGTATCCTCTCTCCCTCTCAAGTAGCCACCCTGGAGCTCTGGTCGTTGCTTTCAATTCCATTTTCATACTGGAGAATGGTGTCCTGATTGCCGCGCTCCGCTCAGCCCCAACCTGACCTATCCCTCCCACAGAGAAGCCCCAAGCTGACCTCTCCCTCCCACAGAGAAGCCCCAACTGACCTCTCCCTCCCACAGAAAAGCCCCAAGCTGACCTCACCCTCCCACAGAGAAGCCCCAACTTGACCTCTCCCTCCCAAAGAGAAGCACCAACCTGACCTCTCTATCCCACAGAGAAGCCCCCAACCTGACCTCTCCCTCCCACAGAGATGCCCCAACCTGACCTCTCCTCCCACAGAGAAGCCCCAAGCTGACCTCTCCCTCCCACAGAGAAGCCCCAACTGACCTCTCCCTCCCACAGAAAAGCCCCAAGCTGACCTCTCTATCCCACAGAGATGCCCCAACCTGACCTCTCCTCCCACAGAGAAGCCCCAACCTGACCTCTCCCTCCCACAGAGAAGCCCCAACCTGACCTTGCCCTCTCACAGAGAAGCCCCAACTTGACCTCTCCCTCCCACAGAGAAGCCCCAACTTGACCTCACCCTCCCACAGAGAAGCCCCAACCTGATCTCTCCCTCCCACAGAGAAGCCCCAACCTGACCTCACCCTCCCACAGAGAAGCCCCAACTTGACCTGACCCTCCCACAGAGAAGCACCAACCTGACCTCTCCCTCCCACAGAGAAGCCCCAACCTGAACTCGCCCTTCCACAGAGAAGCCCCCAACCTGACCTCTCCCTCCCACCGAGAAGCCCCAATCTGACCTAGCCCTCTCACAGAGAAGCCCCAACCTGACCTCTCCCTCCCACAGAGAAGCACTCAACCTGACTTCTCCCTCCCACAGAGACGCCCCAAAATGACCTCTGCCTCCCACAGAGACGCCCCAACCTGACCTCTTCCTCCCACCGAGAAGCCCCAATCTGACCTCTCCCTCTCACAGAGAAGCCCCAACCTGACCTCTCCCTCCCACAGAGAAGAACTCAACCTGACCTCTCCCTCCCACAGAGATGCCCCAAAATAACCTCTCCCTCCCACAGAGACGGCCCAACCTGACCTCTCCCTCCCACAGAGAAGCACCCAACCTGACCTCTCCCTCCCACAGAGAAGCCCCAACCTGACTTCTCCCTCCCACAAGCCCCAACCTGACCTCACCCTCCTACAGAGAAGCACCCAACCTGACTTCTCCCTCCCACAGAGAAGCACTCAACCTGACCTCTCCCTCCCACAGGCCCCAACCTGACCTCACCCTCCCACAGAGAAGCACCCAACCTGACTTCTCCCTCCCACAGAGAAGCACACAACCTGACCTCTCCCTCCCACAGAGAAGCCCCCAACTTGACCTCTCCCTCCCACAGAGAAGCCCCAACCTGACCTCTCCCTCCCACAGCGAAGCACCCAACCTGACCTCTCCCTCCCACAGATAAGCCCCAACCTGACCTCTCCCTCCCACATAGAAGCCCCAACCTAACCTCTCCCTCCCACAGAGAAGCCTCCCAACCTTACCTCTCCCTCCCACATAGAAGCCCCCAACCTCACCTCTCCCTCCCACACAGAAGCCCCCAACCTGACCTATCCCTCCCACAGAGAAGCCCCCAATCTGACCTCTCCGTCCCACAGAGAAGTCCCCAACCTGACCTCTCCCTCCCACAGAGAAGCCCCCAGCCTGACCTCTCCCTCCCACAGAGAAGCCCCCAACCTGATCTCTCCCTCCCACAGAGAAGTCCCCAACCTGACCTCTCCCTCCCACAGAGAAGCCCCCAACCTGACCTCTCTCTCCCACAGAGAAGTCCCCAACATGACCTCTCCCTCCCACAGAGAAGCCCCTAACCTGACCTCTCCCTCCCACAGAGAAGCCCCCAACCTGACCTCTCCCTGCCACAGAGAAGCCCCCAACCTGACCTCTCCCTCCCACAGAGAAGTCCCCAACCTGACCTCTCCCTCCCACCGAGAAGTCCCCAACATGACCTCTCCCTCCCACAGAGAAGCCCCTAACCTGACCTCTCCCTCCCACAGAGAAGCCCGCAACTTGACCTCTCCCTCCCACAGAAAAGCCCCAACCTGACCTTTCCCTTCCACCCAAAAGCCCCCACTTGACCTCCACAGAGAACCCCCAGCCTGCCCTCTTGCGGCGTATCATGGACATAGGTCTATATAGCGGCATCGTTGTCTTGAGTGCCACACTTATCAGCTTATTAACTTCCAGCTCAGCCACTCCGCTGCACAACTCTGTGTGTTCCCTATCTAAGGTTTTGACGACTCTCTAGTAATCTGCCATTCAAGCCCCGGTGTGAACCCATCCTTCTCCCGGACTATCTCCTCAACTGTAGCAACCTGTCCAATTGTTGTCTCTACCTCTGCTGATCCTGACATCCTGCTTTTGATTCGTGTTCTCTTAATGAATAAGGCGTTATTGTACAGCGAGAGACCCCTATTCGGAACTGAAAGATGAGTTTTTGATCTCATCTATGTAGTTTATTTATGTCATCGTTACTTTTTGACTGTGACATTTCGCTAAATACACTGCGACCTGCTGTTCCCGTCGCCCACCTGTTGTTCCCGTCGTCCACCTGTTGTCCCTGTCGCCCATCTGTTTTTCCCGTCGCCCACCTGTTGTTCCCGTCGCCCATCTGTTTTTCCCGTCGCCCACCTGTTGTTCCCGTCGCCCACCTGTTGTTCCCGTCGCCCACCTGTTGTTCCCGTCGCCCACCTGTTGTTCCCGTCGCCCACCTGTTGTTCCCGTCGCCAACCTGTTGTTCCCGTCGCCCACCTGTTGTTCCCGTCGCCAACCTGTTGTTCCCGTCGCCCACCTGTTGTTCCCGTCGCCAACCTGTTGTTCCCGTCGCCCACCTGTTGTTCCCGTCGCCCACCTGTTGTTCCCGTCGCCCATCTGTTGTTCCCGTCGCCCACCTGTTGTTCCCGTCGCCCACCTGTTGTTCCCGTCGCCCACCTGTTGTTCCCGTCGCCCACCTGTTGTTCCCGTCGCCCACCTGTTGTTCCCGTCGCCCACCTGTTGTTCCCGTCGCCAACCTGTTGTTCCCGTCGCCCACCTGTTCATCCAGATCTCCTGAGTATTATTCGTAATAATCCGTTTGACTGCGTGGTTACTGCAGGGTCTATCCAATTCTTGTTTAGAGGCTCCAGTTTTTGCCAATCTGTCAACCATCTCGTTCCCTAGTAGCCCACAATGTCCAGGGACCCATTGCAAGGTGATATTTATCCCGTGGGCAGTGATGATGTTGATCGCCCTCCCCACTAAGAATATCTCCTTTTCTTTGTGTGGGGTGTTCTTCAGCGCCTCCAGAACCGACTTGCAGTCACTAAAAATAACTGAGTCCATCGTCAACAATTTGCCCAAGTCAAGCTCAAAGATAAATGGTATACCCATTGGACTCACAAAGCAGCAACAGAAATCCCTACACTCATTACTTTGTTAAGACGTGAACAATATTCATCGAGAAGGTCTTCAGATTGCACAACATCAGTGATCATTACATCACAACATCAGTGATCATTACATCACAACATCAGTGATCATTACATCACAACATCAGTGATCATTACATCACAACATCAGTGATCATTACATCACAACATCAGTGATCATTACAATACCCAACAAGTTGAATCCAATTAATTGCAGCTGATTTCGTACGACTACTCTATTATCACATAACTGACTTTTCTAACATACCATTATGAGGAACTGAGACACTAGTCCGGTCAGCATCAACACACTGAATAAAACCACAACACACTGACTGAAACCACAACACACTGACTAAGACCACAATACACTGACTAAGACCACAACACACTGACTAAAGCCACAACACACTGACTAAAACCACAACACACTGACTAAAACCACAACACACGGACTAAAACCACAACACACTGACTAAGGCCACAAAACACTGACTAAAACCACAACACACCGACTAAGACCACACCACACTGACTAAAACCACAACACACTGACTAAAGCCACAACACACTGACTAAAGCCACAACACACTGAATAAAGCCACAACACACTGACTAAGACCCCAACACACTGACTAAGACCACAACACACTGACTAAGACCCCAATACACTGACTAAGACCACAGCATACTGACTAAGACCCCAACACACTGACTAAGACCACAACACACTGACTAAAACCACAACACACGGACTAAAACCACAACACACTGAATAAAGCCACAACACACTGACTAAGACCCCAACACACTGACTAAGACCACAACACACTGACTAAGACCCCAATACACTGACTAAGACCACAGCATACTGACTAAGACCCCAACACACTGACTAAGACCACAACACACTGGCTAAGACCCCAACACACTGACTAAGACCAAAACACTGACTAAGACCACAACACACTGACTAAGACCACAACACACTGACTAAGACCCCAATATACTGACTAAGACCGCAGCATACTGACTAAGACCCCAACACACTGACTAAGACCACAACACCCTGACTAAGACCCCAACACACTGACTAAGACCACAACACACTGACTAAGACCCCAACACACTGACTAAGACCCCAACACACTGACTAAAACCACAGCACACTGACTAAGACCCCAACACACTGACTAAGACCACAACACACTGACTAAGACCCCAAAACACTGACTAAGACCACAGCATACTGACTAAGACCACCGTCTCTCTTATATTCTGCGTTCCCTGGCAACATGCTGTTGTCAAGGCAGACTGGCTGACGAGATGGGGATCAACGTGATCTCCGTAGTAAAGAGCGTCATGTAGATGAAGTCAAGCATAATACAACCACCTGGAGGACCACTATCTACCTTCATCAGCACGCTCGTGGTGTGCGGATAGCTACTACAACCCGTCAGTAACGACAACAACAACAACAACAACAACAACAGCAGCAGCAACAACAACAACAACAGCATCAACAACAACAGCAACAACAACAACGACATCCCATTACCCTCCAGTAATGTGCTGGAAAATCAGTTTGTAATTGTTGCTGAAATTCTCCAATGTGTTATGTTATCGCTTGGAAATCAATCATTGTCTTGATAACTGTGCTGGTCGTTGGTATCGCACTGCCTGGTTTTATTGTCACGACGGGAGGTAATCGCCAGGAGAAATTGGCAGATACGCGCCATTCTGTATCAGTTGACTGCTGATATGATCCTGGGCGGAGCGGCACTATTTTCGGTGGTCATAAAATGTAGCAGCGATAAGAAAAGACGCTTTCAGATTGCCTGGTATTTCCACTTGACTTGTGCCAGGGCTGCTAGAGGTGGCAGGGCTGCTAGAGGTGGCAGGGCTGCTAGAGGTGGCAGGGCTGCTAGAGGTGCCCCGTGAATCTTGCAGTCGTCAGTTTCTTGTGGCCCTCGTTAAAAAACACAAGAATCATTTCTGTTCTTTACGTTAAATCTCGCGCCTCTACTCCTAACGTGCGTGATATCATATCCTCTTCGTTTTGGGTCCAGCCAGACTATGGAACCACTGCTACAGTTGGCCGCATTTAGGACACCTCCACCGAAGCACTGAGAATGTTTTCTTGCAGTTGTGATTTCTGTAGCATTTTATTTTACAACATAAAGGTGCTAGCCACATGCACCTCTTTAAACGTATTTAGCTATAAACAATGATGGGCAGGGGCGGCTTTCAGATACTATACGCTGCTGGGTGTGTGTGAGTGTCGGTATTGGTGTGTGAGTATATGTGGGTGTGAGTAAGTGTGTATGCCCTTAATTTAACAAGGTGCCGGATATTGCAGAGGAAAATACACAGGCACTCACAAACACAGCAACACACACAAGCACACACAGGCACACACAAGCACACACAGGCACACACACAGGCACATAAACACAGGCACATACACACAGGCACACATACAGGCACACGTACAGCCACACACACACAGGCACACACGCAGCCACACACACAGGCACACACACAGGCACACACACAAGCACACACACAGGCACATACACACAAGCACACACACGCACACACACAAGCACACACACAGGCACACACACACAAGAACACAGAAGCACACACACAAACACACACAAGCACACACACAAGCACACACACAGGCACACACACAAATCAACACAAGCACACACACACACAAGCACACACAAGCACAAACACACAGGCACACACACAAGCACACACACACAAGCACACACAAGCACACACACAAGCACAAACAAGCACACACACAAGCACACACAGGCACACACACACAAGCACACACAAGCACACACACAGGCACACACACAAGCACACACAAACACACACAAACACACACATAGGCACACACAGTCACACACACAGGAAAACACACACATGCAACAACACACACAGACATATACACACAGGCACACACACACAGGCACACAAACAGACACACACACAGGCGCACACAGGAACACACACACACACAGACATATGCACACACACACAGGCACACACACACAGGCACACACACAGACACACATATACAGGCATACACACACACAGGCACAAACACAGACATACACACAGACATACACACACACAGGCACACACACACACACAGGCACACACACACAGGCACACACATACACAGACATATACACACAGGCACACACACATACAGGCACACACGCAGGCACACACACAGGCACACACACAGACATATACACACAAAGGCACACACAGAGGCACACACACACAGACATATACGCACACACAGACACACACAGGCACACACACAGACATACACAGACATATACACACACAGACACACACACAGGCACACACACAGACATATACACACACACAGCCACACACACAGGCACACACAACGACACACGCTCAGACATATACACACACACAGACACATACACGGGCACATATACAGGCACACACACACAGACATATACACACATACACACACACGCACACACACAGACACACACACACAGACATATACACACACACAGACACAGATATATACACACACACAGGAACACACATAGGCACACACACAGGCACACACACACACAGGAACACAAACAGGCACATACACACACAGGAACACACACACAGGCACACACACACAGGCACACACACAGGCGCACATACACACAGGCACACACACAGGCACACACACACATGCACACACACACACAGGCACACACACACACATGAACACACACACAGGAACACACACACAGGAACACACACACATGCACACACAGGCACAAACACAGGCACACACACAAGCACACACACAGACACATACACACAGGCACACACACACAAGCACACACACACACACAAGCACACACACACGCACACACACAAGCACACACACACATGAACACACACACAGGAACACACACACACAGGAACACACACACATGCACACACAGGCACAAACACAGGCACACACACAAGCACACACACAGACACATACACACAGGCACACACACACAAGCACACACACACACACACAAGCACACACACAAGCACACACACAGGCACACACACACAAGCACACATAGCACACACACAGGCACACACACAAACACACACAAGCACACACACAAGCACACACAAGGACACACACAAGCACACACACAGGCACACACAAAAACACACAAGCACACACACAGGCACACACACAAGAAAACACACAGGAAAACACACACATGCAACCACACACAAGCACACATACAGACACACACACACAGGCGCACACAGGAATACACACACACACAGACATATACACACACACAGGCACACACACAGACACACATATACAGGCACACACACACAGGCACACACACACACAGAGATACACACAGGCACACACACAGACACACACACAGGCACACACACATGCACACACACATGCACACACACAAACACACATACACAGACATATACACACAGGCACACACACACAGGCACACACACAGGCACACACACACAGACATACACACAAATGCACACACAGAGGCACACACACACAGACATATACGCACACACAGACACACACACAGGCACACACACAGACACACAAACAGACATATACACACACACAGGCACACACACACAGACATATACACACACACAGACACACACACACACAAACACACACAAGCACACACACAAGCACACACAAGGACACACACAAGCACACACACAGGCACACACAAAAACACACAAGCACGCACACAGGCACACACACAAGAAAACACACAGGAAAACACACACATGCAACCACACACACAGACATATACACACACAGGCCCACACACACAGGCACACATACAGACACACACACACAGGCGCACACAAGAACACACACACACAGACATATACACACACACAGGCACACACACAGACACACATATACAGGCTCACACACACAGGCACACACACACAGGCACACACACAGACATACACACAGGCACACACACAGACACACACACAGGCACACACACACAGGCACACACACAGACACACACACATGCACACACACAAACACACATACACAGACATATACACACAGGCACACACACACACACACAGGCACACACACAGGCACACACACAGACATATACACACAAAGGCACACACAGAGGCACACACACACACAGACATATACGCACACACAGACACACACACAGGCACACACACAAACCTACACACAGACATATACACACAGGCACACACACACAGACATATATACACACACAGACACACACACAGGCACACACACAGGCACATACACACACACACACATACACACACACAGGCACACACATAGACACACACACAGACATACACACACACACAGACACAGATATATACACACACACAGGCACACACACAGGCACACACACACAGGACCACACACAGGCACACACACACACACAGGCACACACACATGAACACACAGGAACACCAACAAGCACACACACACAAACACACACACAGGCACACACACACACACAGGAACACACACAGGCGCACACACACACATGCACACAGACAGGCACACACACATACAGGAACACACAAATGAATACACACATCAGAACACACACACAGGAACACACACACATGCACACACAGGCACAAACACAGGCACACACACAAGCACACACACAGACACATACACACAGTCACACACACACAAGGACACACAGGCACACACACAAGCACACACAAGCACACACAAGCACACACACACAAGCACACACACAAGCGCACACACAGGCACACACACATAAGCACACACAAGCACACACACAGGCACACACACACAAGCACACACACAAACACACAAGCACACACACACAGTCACACACACACAAGCACACACACCAGCACACACTGGCACACACACAAAAACACACACGCACACACACAGGCACACACACAAGAAAACACACAGGAAAACACACACATGCAACAACACACACAGACATATACACACACAGGCACACACACACACAGGCACACAAACAGATACACACACACAGGCGCACACAGGAACACACACACACAGACATATACACACACACAGGCACACACACAGGCACACACACAGACACACACACAGACACACACACAGGCACCCACACAGACACACACACAAGCACACACACAAACACACATACACAGACATATACACACAGGCACACACACACACAGGCACACACAAAAACACACAAGCACACACACAGGCACACACACAAGAAAACACACAGGAAAACACACACATGCAACCACACACACAGGCACACATACAGACACACACACACAGGCGCACACAGGAATACACACACACACAGACATATACACGCACACAGGCACACACACAGACACACATATACAGGCACACACACACAGGCACACACACACAGGCACACACACAGACATACACACAGGCACACACACAGACACACACACAGGCACACACACAGACACACACACACATGCACACACACAAACACACGCAAACACACATACACAGACATATACACACAGGCACACACACAGGCACACACACACAGACATACACACAAATGCACACACAGAGGCACACACACACAGACATATACGCACACACAGGCACACACACAGGCACACACACAGACACACACACAGACATATACACACACACAGGCACACACACACAGACATATACACACACACAGACACACACACACAAACACACACAAGCACACACACAAGCACACACAAGGACACACACAAGCACACACACAAAAACACACAAGCACACACACAGGCACACACACAAGAAAACACACAGGAAAACACACACATGCAACCACACACACAGACATATACACACACACGCACACACACAGGCACACATACAGACACACACACACAGGCGCACACAAAAACACACACACACAGACATATACACACACACAGGCACACACACAGACACACATATACAGGCTCACACACACAGGCACACACACACAGGCACACACACAGACATACACACAGGCACACACACAGACACACACACAGGCACACACACACAGGCACACACACAGACACACACACATGCACACACACAAACACACATACACAGATATATACACACAGGCACACACACACACACAGACACACACACAGGCACACACACAGGCACACACACACAGACATATACACACAAAGGCACACACAGAGGCACAAACACACAGACATATGCACACACACAGACCTACACACAGACATATACACACAGGCACACACACACAGACATATACACACATACAGACACACACACAGGCACACACACAGGCACACACACAGACATACACACACACAGGCACACACACACACAGACATACACACAGACACAGATATATACACACACACAGGCACACACACAGGCACACACACACAGGACCACACACAGGCACACACACACACACATGCACACACACAGGAACACACAGGAACACACACAAGCACACACACACAGGCACACACACACAGGCACACACACACACACACAGGAACACACACAGGCGCACACACACACATGCACACAGACAGGCACACACACATACAGGAACACACAAATGAATACACACACCGGAACACACACACAGGAACACACACACATGCACACACAGGCACAAACACAGGCACACACACAAGCACACACACAGACACATACACACAGTCACACACACACAAGGACACACAGGCACACACACAAGCACACACAAGCACACACACACACAAGCACACACACAAGCACACACACAGGCACACACACATAAGCACACACAAGCACACACACAGGCACACACACACAAGCACACACACAAACACACAAGCACACACACACAGTCACACACACACAAGCACACACACCAGCACACACAGGCACACACACAAAAACACACACGCACACACACAGGCACACACACAAGAAAACACACAGGAAAACACACACATGCAACAACACACACAGACATATACACACACAGGCACACACACACACAGGCACACAAACAGATACACACACACAGGCGCACACAGGAACACACACACACACAGACATATACACACACACAGGCACACACACAGGCACACACACAGACACACACACAGACACACACACAGGCACCCACACAGACACACACACATGCACACACACAAACACACATACACAGACATATACACACAGGCACACACACACACAGGCACACACAAAAACACACAAGCACACACACAGGCACACACACAAGAAAACACACAGGAAAACACACACATGCAACCACACACACAGGCACACATACAGACACACACACACAGGCGCACACAGGAATACACACACACACAGACATATACACGCACACAGGCACACACACAGACACACATATACAGGCACACACACACAGGCACACACACACAGGCACACACACAGACATACACACAGGCACACACACAGACACACACACAGGCACACACACAGACACACACACACATGCACACACACAAACACACGCAAACACACATACACAGACATATACACACAGGCACACACACACACAGGCACACACACAGGCACACACACACAGACATACACACAAATGCACACACAGAGGCACACACACACAGACATATACGCACACACAGGCACACACACAGGCACACACACAGACACACACACAGACATATACACACACACAGGCACACACACACAGACATATACACACACACAGACACACACACACAAACACACACAAGCACACACACAAGCACACACAAGGACACACACAAGCACACACACAAAAACACACAAGCACACACACAGGCACACACACAAGAAAACACACAGGAAAACACACACATGCAACCACACACACAGACATATACACACACACGCACACACACAGGCACACATACAGACACACACACACAGGCGCACACAAAAACACACACACACAGACATATACACACACACAGGCACACACACAGACACACATATACAGGCTCACACACACAGGCACACACACACAGGCACACACACAGACATACATACAGGCACACACACAGACACACACACAGGCACACACACACAGGCACACACACAGACACACACACATGCACACACACAAACACACATACACAGACACACACACACAGACACACACACAGGCACACACACAGGCACACACACACAGACATATACACACAAAGGCACACAGAGGCACAAACACACAGACATATGCACACACACAGACCTACACACAGACATATACACACAGGCACACACACACAGACATATACACACATACAGACACACACACAGGCACACACACAGGCACACACACAGACATACACACACACAGGCACACACATAGACACACACACAGACATACACACACACACAGACACAGATATATACACACACACAGGCACACACACAGGCACACACACACAGGACCACACACAGGCACACACACACACACAGGCACACACACACAGGAACACACAGGAACACACACAAGCACACACACACAGGCACACACACACAGGCACACACACACACACAGGGACACACACAGGCGCACACACACACACATGCACACAGACAGGCACACACACATACAGGAACACACAAATGAATACACACACCGGAACACACACACAGGAACACACACACATGCACACACAGGCACAAACACAGGCACACACACAAGCACACACACAGACACATACACACAGGCACACACACACAAGGACACACAGGCACACACACAAGCACACACAAGCACACACACACAAGCACACACACAAGCACACACACAAGCACACACACAAGCACACACACAGGCAAACACACATAAGCACACACAAGCACACACACAGGCACACACACACAAACACACACAAGCACACACACAAACACACAAGCACACACACACAGTCACACACACACAAGCACACACACCAGCACACACACAGGCACACACACAAAAAGACACACGCACACACACAGGCACACACACCAGAAAACACACAGGAAAACAGACACATGCAACAACACACACAGACATATACACACACAGGCACACACACACACAGGCACACAAACAGATACACACACAGACACACACACAGGCACCCACACAGACACACCCACATGCACACACACAAACACACATACACAGACATATACACACAGGCACACACACACAGGCAACACACAGGCACACACACAGGCACACACACACAGACATATACACACAAATGCACACACAGAGGCACACACACACAGACATATACGCACACACAGACACACACACAGGCACACACACAGATCTACACACAGACATATACACACACACAGGCACACACACACAGACATATACACACACACAGACACACACACACAAGCACACACAAGGACACACACAAGCACACACACAGGCACACACAAAAACACACAAGCACACACACAGGCACACACACAAGAAAACACAAAGGAAAACACACACATGCAACCACACACACAGACATATACACACACAGGCACACACACAGGCACACATACAGACACACACACACAGGCGCACACAGGAACACACACACACAGACATATACACACACACAGGCACACACACAGACACACATATACAGGCTCACACACACAGGCACACACACATGCACACACACAGACATACACACAGGCACACACACAGACACACACACAAGCACACACACACAGGCACACACACAGA
Source organism: Ariolimax columbianus (assembly GCA_036924085.1). Taxonomy (NCBI): domain Eukaryota; kingdom Metazoa; phylum Mollusca; class Gastropoda; order Stylommatophora; family Arionidae; genus Ariolimax; species Ariolimax columbianus. Next base: position 24,507,779 of record JAVGWX010000021.1, on the reverse strand, counting down.
CACACACACACATGCACAGACATATACACACAGGCACACACACACACACACAGGCACACACACAGGCACACACACAGGCACACACACACAGACATATACACACAGAGGCACACACACACAGACATATACGCACACACAGACACACACACAGGCACACACACAGACCTACACACAGACATATACACACACATAGGCACACACACACAGACATATACACACACACAGACACACACACAGGTACACACACAGGCACACACACAGACATACACACACACACATACACACACAGTCACACACATAGACATACACACAGACATACACACACACACAGACACAGATATATACACACACACAGGCACACACACAGGCACACACACAGGCACACACACAGGACCACACACAGGCACACACACACACACAGGCACACACACATAGGAACACACAGGAACACACACAAGCACACACACACACAGGCACACACACACAGGCACACACACACACACACAGGAACACACACAGGCGCACACACACACAGGCACACAGACAGGCACACACACATACAGGCACACACACACAGGAACACACAAATGAACACACACACCGGAACACACACACAGGAACACACACACAGGAACACACTCACATGCACACACAGGCACAAACACAGGCATACACACAAGCACACACACAGACACATACACACAGGCACACACACACAAGGACACACAGGCACACACAAGCACACACACACACAATCACACACACAAGCACACACACGCACACACACAAGCACACACACAGGCACACACACATAAGCACACACAAGCATACACACAGGCACACACACACAAACACACACAAGCACACACATACACAGACATATACACACATGCACACACACATACAGGCACACACGCAGGCACACACACAGGCACACACACAGACATATACACACAAAGGCACACACAGAGGCACACACACACAGACATATACGCACACACAGACACACACACAGGCACACACACAGACACACACAGACATATACACACACACACAGACACACACACAGGCACACACACACACACACCTTAACACACACACACACAGGAACACACACACACAGGCACACACTCACAGGCACACACTCAGACTTACACACACACACACACACAGGCACACACACACACAGGCACACACACACAAGAACACACACACATGCACACACAAGCACACACACAGGCACATACACACAGGCACACACAGGCACATACACAAGCACACACAAGCACACACACAAGCACACACAAGCACACACACAAGCACACACACAGGCACACACACACAAAAACACACAAGCACACACACAAGCACACACACAGGCACACACACAAGGACAAACAAGCACACACACAAGCACACACACAAGCACACACACAATCACACACACAGGCACACACACAGGCACACACACAGGCACACACAAGCACACACAAGCACATACACACAGGCACACACACAAGCCCACACACAGGAAAACACACACATGCAAAAACACAGACATATACACACACAGGCACACACACAGGCACACACACACACAGGCACACACACACACAGGCACACACACACACAGGCACACAGACACACACACAGGCGCACACAGGCACACACACACAGACATATACACACACACAGGCACACACACACAGGCACACACACAGACACACATATACAGGCACACACACACACACAGGCACACACAGACACACACAGGCACACACACATGCACACACAGACACACACACACACACACAGGCACACACACACACAGACATATATAAACACAGGCACACACACAGGCCCACACACAAAGACATATACACACACACAGACACACACACAGGCACACACACAGACACTTTAACAGACATATACACACAAACACAAACAGGCACACACACACACATACATATACACACACACAGACACACACACATGCACACACACACACACAGACATATACACACACACAGACACACACACAGGCACACACACAGGCACACACACAGGCACACACACACACACGGGCACACACACACATGAACACACACTGGCACACACACACACAGAAACACACACATCACACACACACACACACAAGAACACAAATACAGGCACACACACAAGAACACACACAGGAACACACAGGAACACACAGGAACACACACACAGGAACACACACACAGGAACACACACACAGGAACACACACACAGGAACACACACACAGGAACACACACACAGGAACACACACACACAGGAACACACACACACAGGAACACACACACAGTAACACACACACAGGAACGCACACACAGGAACACACACACAGGAACACACACACACACAGGAACACACACACACAGGCACATATTCAGGCACACACACACACACAGGCACACACACACACAGGAACACACACACACACAGGCACACATTCAGGCACACACACACACAGGCACACATTCAGACCTACACATACACACACACAGGCACACACACACAGGCACACACACACACATGCACACACAGACACACACACATGCACACACACATACATATACACACAGGCACACACACACACAGGCACACACACACAGGCACACACACAGGCACACACACCGGCAGACACACACACATGCACACACACAGACATATACACACACACACACAGACATATACACACACAGGCACACACACAGGCACACACACAGACACACAGGCACACACACACAGGCACACACACACACAGACATACACACACACACACAGGCACACACACACACCGGCACACACACACAGGAACACATACACAGGCACACACACACAGGAACACACACACAGGCACACAAACAGGAACACCCACACAGGCACACACACACAGGCACCACACACAGGCACACAAACACACAGGAACACATACACACATACTGGAACACACACACAGGCATACACACACATGCACACACACACAGACACACACACAGGCACACACACACACACAGGAACACACACACATGCAGACACACAGACATATACACACACAGGCACACACACAGGCATACACATATACAGGCACACACACAGGCACACACACAGAAATATACACACACAGGCACACATACACAGATACACACATACAGGCACATACACACACAGGCACACACACACACACAAGCACAGACACACACACACAGGCACACACACAGGCACACACACACACGGGCACACACACAGACACGCACACACACACACAGACATATACACACACACAGGCACACACACACACACACACAGGCACACACACAGGCACACACGCATACAGACATATAGACACACACAGGCACACACACAGGTACACACACAGGCACACACACAGGCACATGCACACACAGGCACACACACACACATGAACACACACAGGCACACACACAGGCACACACACACAGGAACACACACACAGGCACACACACACAGGCACACACACAGGCACACACACACGCAGGCACACACACACACACAGGCACACACACACAGGCACACACACACACACAGGCACACATACAGACACCCACACACACAGACACCCACACACACGTACACACACACAGGTACACACACAGGCACATACACACAGACACACACATATAGGCACACAAACACCCACACACACAGACACCCACACAGGCACACAAACACCCATACACACAGACACCCACACACACAGGCACACACACACAGGCACACAAACACACACAGACACCCACACACACAGAGGCATACACACACACAGGAACACACACAGACATACACACACAGACACCCACACACACAGAGACACCCACACACACAGGAACACACACAGACACACACAGAGACACACACACACAGACACCCACACACAGGCACACACACAAACACCCAAACACACAGACACCCCCACACATAGACACCCACACACACAGGCACACACACACAGGCACACACACACACACAGGCACACACAGACACCCACACACAGGCACACACACAAACACCCAAACACACAGACACCCCCACACATAGACACCCACACACACAGGCACACACACACAGGCACACACACACACACAGGCACACACAGACACCCACACGCAGACACACACACAAGCGTAAAAGCCTCCAATGTAACATGGTTGCCGGATATTGCACGCACAATAACTCTGACCTCCACAGGTCGTGGCAGACAGCATGACGCAAGCGTGCAAGTGTCACGGTGTCTCAGGTTCGTGTTCGGTCAAGACCTGCTGGAGGGCGCTGCCCAGCTTTGACTCCATAGGAGTGGCCCTGAAGGACAGATACGCCCTGGCTGTGGAGGTACTTGTGTGACTGGACGTTGTGAAAATGTTGCATGTCCAAACAAACATGTCGTGCCTCCATTTCTACATTGAGTGTCTCAATGCCCTTCAGACCTGTCTGGGTCTTGTCTTCCTGTCTGGGTCTTGTCTTCCTGTCTGGGTCTTGTCTTCCTTTTCTGGGTTTTGTCTTCCTGTCTGGGTCTTGTCTTCATGTCTGGGTCTTGTCTTCCTGTCTGGGTCTTGTCTTCCTGTCTGGGTCTTGTCTTCCTGTCTGGGTCTTGTCTTCCTGTCATGCAAATGTGTCTCCCTCGCTTACGTTACACATTCCCTCTCTCTATGAAATGTATTTCTCTTTTCATATATTCGTCCTTCCCTCCCTCTTTCTGTCTCTATATTTCTTTCTTGCACTTTCTTTCCCTCTCCATATCTTTCTCCCTCCATCTTTTATGTTTCCTTTTTCTCCTTTTTATTTCTCTTTAGCTCTTTATACATTTCTCTCTCTCTCTTTCTCTCACTCTGTCTCTTCTGTTTTACTCTTTCTCTCTCACTCTCGCTCTTTCTCTGTCACTCACTCTTTTCATATCTTTCATGTGTTTCTCTTATGTCTTTCTCTTTTCTTTCTATCTCTTGCGTGTTTTCTTCTCTTCTCTCTGTCTCTCTCTCTCTCTCTCTCTCTCTCTCACTCTCATACTCATTTTCCCTCTACATTTATTTCATTCTATTTTATATGGTTCTGTCTTTCTCTGTGCCTTTCCTTTGCTATATCGATTTCCCTCTATCTGTCTGTCTTTCCATCTGTATCTCTCTCTCTCTCTCCGTTTCTTGTGTATATCTTTCTCTTTTTCATCTCTTCCACTCTCTTCCTCTTTTTCACTTTCTATGTATTTCTTACTCTTTCTCCGTCTTTCTCTTTCTCCTTCTCTGTTTTTCTATCATTCTCTATTCTCCTACTCTCTCGCTATCCTCACCTTTTATTAAAATGTATAATTACCCCAACGGCCCCATGCCCAAGGCATGGGGCCTGTCTCATTCCAGTCTACCAGCGTCATTCACTAGTGAAGGGATGGAGAAATGGCCGCACGCTGAGATCGTGCGTTAAGAGTTCTAGGGCTGGAACCTTGAGATGATTCCGTTAAGGGTCACAGCCATAGGAGTCGTCGATCCATTCTCTTCACAGCCTTCAGTCGGCTGTATGTGCTGACCTTCTCCTAAACCAGGCTCTTTAAGGATCCGCGATATTCTCTCTGTGTCCTAGTTAAACTATGTCCTAGTTAAACTGTGCCCTAGTTAAACTGTGTCCTAGTTAAACTGTGTCCTAGTTAAACTGTGTCCTAGTTAAACTGTGTCCGTGTTAAACTGTGTCCTAGTTAAACTGTGTCCTAGTTAAACTGTGTCCGTGTTAAACTGAGTCCGTGCTAAACTGTGTCCGTGTTAAACTGTGTCCTAGTTAAACTGTGTCCTAGTTAAACTGTGTCCCTGCTAAACTGTGTCCTAGTTAAACTGTGTCGTTGCTAAACTGTGTCCTTGTTAAACTGTGCCCTAGTTAAAATGGTGTGTCCTTGTTAAACTGTGCCCTTGCTAAACTGTGCCCTAGTTAAACTGTGCCCTAGTTAAACTGTGTCCTTGTTAAACTGTGCCCTAGTTAAAATGGTGTGTCCTTGTTAAACTGTGCCCTTGCTAAACTGTGCCCTTGCTAAACGGTGCCCTAGTTAAACTGTGTCCTAATGAATGCTCCTTATTGATTAGAGTGTCCGAGTAACCCATGTTTACATTCACCTTGGCCAGGTCAGGCGAAAACGGGTCAAGAAAGAGAAGATCCTAGAGGCCATTCACAAAGGAAAAGCGTCTTTCCAAGCGGATGAATTTGTTTATTACGAAAAAAGTCCAGACTACTGCAGTCCAGACGAGAAGACGGGTTCTGTTGGGACCATGGGAAGGTCAGATACTTGACATGTCATCTTCATTATTACCTGTTCTTGCTGTGTTTTTGTTTTTGTTTGCTTTTTTTTCTTTTCTCCTTTTTCTGTGTTCATTTGTCTCTTTTTTGCTGGAACTTTCTTTGTTGGTCTTTCTTCCTTAACTCCACCAATAAACTCTGACTAGTTACAAACAGAATATCCTCACGGTGATGCCGCAACTTCGCTACAAGAAAGACATGAGTTAAGATATTCTAGTTGAGCATGTTAACCATAGACAGCTGCCTCCCTAACATCCCCACTCGGCCACTGTTTCTCTGTAGATGAGAACGCCGCGCCAGTTTGGAAACTCTCAGCACATGCCAAACTTATTGATACATACATTTTCAACATAGCACAATCTGAAGAACAAAGAAGTGTCACATTCTAAATAGAAAGAGAAATACATATAAACGATCCAAGGCACTATATGTCTCGACACCTGGGGGCATTTACAAGCTTGAAATCTAGACGAATAATCTTACAGTTCACACAACCCATATAGACTTGGCTCGGAGAACGCCGCATCGAAAAATGGAATGAACTGACGCAGGTCCCTGCCCTGGACCAACATGGAAGTCACTCCAGACAGCTGTTTCACAATGCAGGAAGAACTTAATTAGGTCAGGTAACAGGGATGGGGGGAGGGGGGGGGGCATGTGACCATAGAGCTACCCAAGATCTGGCCCACCTGATGATGCGACCATGGAGCCACACAAGACCTGGCCCACCTGATGATGGGACATACGCCCATGGAGCCACACAAGACCTCGCCCACCTGATGATGGGAAATATGATCGTGGAGCCACACAAGACCTGGCCCACCTGATGATGCGACCATGGAGCTACACAAGACTTGGCCCACCTGATGATGGGACCATGGAGCCACACAAGACCTGGACCACCTGATCACCTGCCTTAACCTTCTGGAAACATGCAATATATGTCTGACATGTTAAGGGAGAATGGCAAGGCAACCCACACGACCAAACATTGGAGACATTCTGTCTGACATGTTGTCCAATACGGGGACCGGAAATAGGTCAGGTGATGAAATCTCGTGAGGAATCTATTGTCCTGGTCGTGCTAGAGTTTGCAGAAAGGACCAATCTGACACCCTGCCCTGCTAGGCACCCGTAGTGAGTATATTGGACATGGATGTGGATGACATTTTGGGGTCGATCATGAATCACCTATTGGCTGATAACGCTGGGATCAATGATCCGGCACGCAACGGATTGTAATAGAGTGACTCTTCTGAGAGGACGGGCCAGGAGTGTGTACAATCAGTGAGCTGAAAAAAACCACCAGTATCTACATCCCTCGCCATTCACTCAGATGGACTTTTATGTAACACTATATGCCGATAGAGACCAGCATCTCTAACCACTCCGCCACTCTGACATTTTATATTTCTTTAAAACAATAGTAAGTCCGTCAGATGAAAGTCTGACACCCTCGTACCAGATGATTGATTTGTCGTACCAGATGATTGACATGTCTACCAGATGATTGGTATGTCGTACCAGATGATTGATATGTCGTACCAGATGATTGACATGTCGTACCAGATGATTGACATGTCGTACCAGATGATTCACATGTCGTACCAGATAATTGATATGTCGTACCAGATGATTGACATGTCGTATCAGATGATTGACATGTCGTACCAGATAATTGATATGTCGTACCAGATGATTGACATGTCGTACCAGATGATTGACATGTCGTACCAGATAATTGACATGTCGTACCAGATGATTGGTATGTCGCCGAGTTGAATAGGCTAGTGGTATCGAAGATGAATGTTATCATAGAAAAATGTTATCATACAACATTCATATTTGATAATCTTAGCGATTGTGTTATTCTTGTGTTTTCACTAGTCCCTGACAAAGACTTTAAAGTCGTAACATAAGTTTATTGTTGTGTAGCCATGCTGGAGTAACCCCGCATCATTTCCCCATACTATGGTCATTGTATACAATTCGATATTCATTCTCAGTTCATCCCATCTAATGTTGACCATTGGTTGTTTAATGTGTTCCTGGCTGGGATGTTGCCCCGAGTAACCATGATGAGTACAGCATTGTCCACCATGGAAGATGTGATAGGCATAGGTATGGGCCAGTTTGACGTTCTCACAAAGACACCGGCAGCTCTACCAGCTGATGACCTGTCCGTCAAACATCACAATGACCACACGCAGGAGTTCTAGACCAAATCACGACACAAGATGGAGAGGATAACAGGACCTAACTAATCCTGACAAGGACTCGACAACGTCTGCTCACAATCCACGTCTCAAAGACATAACAAACAGGACCTAACTAATCCTGACAAGGACTCGACAACGTCTGCTCACAATCCACGTCTCAAAGACATAACAAACAGGACCTAACTAATCCTGACAAGGACTCGACAACGTCTGCTCACAATCCACGTCTCAAAGACATAACAAACAGGACCTAACTAATCCTGACAAGGACTCGACAACGTCTGCTCACAATCCACGTCTCAAAGACATAACAAACAGGACCTAACTAATCCTGACAAGGACTCGACAATGTCTGCTCACAATCCACGTCTCAAAGACATAACAAACAGGACCTAACTAATCCTGACAAGGACTCGACAACGTCTGCTCACAATCCACGTCTCAAAGACATAACAAACAGGACCTAACTAATCCTGACAAGGACTCGACAACGTCTGCTCACAATCCACGTCTCAAAGACATAACAAACAGGACCTAACTAATCCTGACAAGGACTCGACAACGTCTGCTCACAATCCACGTCTCAAAGACATAACAAACAGGACCTAACTAATCCTGACAAGGACTCGACAACGTCTGCTCACAATCCACGTCTCAAAGACATAACAAACAGGACCTAACTAATCCTGACAAGGACTCGACAACGTCTGCTCACAATCCACGTCTCAAAGACATAACAAACAGGACCTAACTAATCCTGACAAGGACTCGACAACGTCTGCTCACAATCCACGTCTCAAAGACATAACAAACAGGACCTAACTAATCCTGACAAGGACTCGACAACGTCTGCTCACAATCCACGTCTCAAAGACATAACAAACAGGACCTAACTAATCCTGACAAGGACTCGACAACGTCTGCTCACAATCCACGTCTCAAAGACATAACAAACAGGACCTAACTAATCCTGACAAGGACTCGACAACGTCTGCTCACAATCCACGTCTCAAAGACATAACAAACAGGACCTAACTAATCCTGACAAGGACTCGACAACGTCTGCTCACAATCCACGTCTCAAAGACATAACAAACAGAACCTAACTAATCCTGACAAGGACTCGACAACGTCTGCTCACAATCCACGTCTCAAAGACATAACAAACAGGACCTAACTAATCCTGACAAGGACTCGACAACGTCTGCTCACAATCCACGTCTCAAAGACATAACAAACAGGACCTAACTAATCCTAACAAGGACTCGACAACGTCTGCTCACAATCCACGTCTCAAAGACATAACAAACAGGACCTAACTAATCCTGACAAGGACTCGACAACGTCTGCTCACAATCCACGTCTCAAAGACATAACAAACAGGACCTAACTAATCCTGACAAGGACTCGACAACGTCTGCTCACAATCCACGTCTCAAAGACATAACAAACAGGACCTAACTAATCCTGACAAGGACTCGACAACGTCTGCTCACAATCCACGTCTCAAAGACATAACAAACAGGACCTAACTAATCCTGACAAGGACTCGACAACGTCTGCTCACAATCCACGTCTCAAAGACATAACAAACAGGACCTAACTAATCCTGACAAGGACTCGACAACGTCTGCTCACAATCCACGTCTCAAAGACATAACAAACAGGACCTAACTAATCCTGACAAGGACTCGACAACGTCTGCTCACAATCCACGTCTCAAAGACATAACAAACAGGACCTAACTAATCCTAACAAGGACTCGACAACGTCTGCTCACAATCCACGTCTAAAAGACATAACAAACAGGACCTAACTAATCCTGACAAGGACTCGACAACGTCTGCTCACAATCCACGTCTTAAAGACATAACAAACAGGACCTAACTAATCCTGACAAGGACTCGACAACGTCTGCTCACAATCCACGTCTCAAAGACATAACAAACAGGACCTAACTAATCCTGACAAGGACTCGACAACGTCTGCTCACAATCCACGTCTCAAAGACATAACAAACAGGACCTAACTAATCCTGACAAGGACTCGACAACGTCTGCTCACAATCCACGTCTCAAAGACATAACAAACAGGACCTAACTAATCCTGACAAGGACTCGACAACGTCTGCTCACAATCCACGTCTCAAAGACATAACAAACAGGACCTAACTAATCCTGACAAGGACTCGACAACGTCTGCTCACAATCCACGTCTCAAAGACATAACAAACAGGAGCAAGATCTGCAGACAATGGCAAGAGCTCTACTCGTAGCTAAAACAAGAACAACAACACTAAAATAGTACCAAGACAGTTTCTGTGACAGTACCAGGACAGTTTCAGTGACAGTACCAGTACAGTACCAAGACAGTACCAGAACAGTTTCAGGAACAGTACCAAGACAGTACCAGGACAGCTTCAGTGACAGTAACAGGACAGCTTCAGTGACAGTACCAGGACAGTTTCAGTGACAGTACCAGGGCAGCTTCAGTGACAGTACCAGGACAGCTTTAGTGACAGTACCAGGACAGCTTCAGTGACAGTACCAGGACAGTTTCAGTGACAGTACCAGGACAGCTTTAGTGACAGTACCAGGACAGTACCAGGACAGCTTCAGTGACAGTACCAGGACAGCTTCAGTGACAGTACTAGGACAGCTTCAGTGATAGTACCAGGACCGTTTCGGTTACCTTGTCTGGACAACTTTATTTTGGAATAGATAACTTAGAAAGATGTTTGTAGAAATCGATTACATCAATCAGGGATTCACAACTTGCTGAAGGTCGATACTTGTGTGATTGTGGTATTCGTTCTAAAATTATAGTGCATGTACTGTTAGAGATGAAGTATTCGATACTTCGATGTACTTGGTCTCATCTTATGAGATGGAGCGGACCGTTCCCTCCAACACTGTGTTTGCTTTCATAACAGTAAACCAGGCACCCAGCTGCTTCGATTGGATCGTGCCGACAACGGGAACCGTACCCTGTACTTCTGCTACGATATGCAAGCACTCTACCAGCCAGACCATATTTTATCTGTGTATAACCTAAAAACGTTGCTGTGTTTATTTCCATTGGCAAATTACACTCAGGTGAGGGGGGATTATCTGCTTGAGGAATAAAGGTTGATTTTCCTTGCAGTCGCCGATATTGTGCAGGTGAGTTTTATTTTATCCCCGATTTGACCAAATCCTATGCATTGCCAAGGTTTGAACCAGGCGAAACCTGAATAATATGTGTCCCCTGAAATATTTACATACCGTATCGAGTGACTAGAGTTAGTTTTGACCTATATACTGAACTATCCACAGGTTGTGTGAGGCCAATATCAGGGAGGCCGGGAACTGCGAGTCGATGTGTTGTGGTCGAGGGCATGACAACTTCACCATGCAAGTGACAGAGCGATGCGAGTGTAAATATTACTGGTGTTGTTATGTCAAGTGCAAGACATGTATCAAGGTTCTCAAACTGAACCAGTGCCGATAGTGTCAGCACACTAGCCCCTAAACTCGCTCTCACCTGTCAGCGGTGTATGCCAGTTACATGTGCACGTACTCTTAGGCAGACAACGTGGCCTTAACACAGTTTATGACGCATAAGAATGGGAAAGACAAATTTGGTGGAGACATTATGAGGATTGGCATTTCTGTGTGGGACGCTGTCTGGTTGATTATCCGGTCTGTAGAACTAATCAAACCTTGTCGGCTAGGGTGCACCGCAGTTCTATATTATAATGTGTTATAAAGGTTTGTCTGTCTTGGACAACTAATTGAGCTACAGATATAAATCGCTTGCAATACGTTTAGAGGTTAATCAGAAAGTAGATATTATTAGCTTGCACAAAAAAAGCTGTGTACAATTATCCCGAAGTTATTGTTAATCTATTGCCTTTTCCGACGAACCGGACAAGACTATTTCGAAGATTGTGTGTATTTTACATATACCGTATCGCCTGTCGCAAACAGGCTTACATACTAGTTATGGTATACTATTCAATTTCAGAAGGAAAGTGTGGTCTAAATTAATGGCGACTTTGTCTTCACAAAATACGTGTACAGATGTTTCATAACATATATGCATAGACTGTAACATAGAGAGGATGTCATGTTCGGTGTTGATGGGTCGAGTCTGTTTTTGGTTGAAGAGACCATTTGTCATTCAAAGTCATATGTCATCTAATTGTGTACGCTGTGTTGTGTTGTGGTTATGTTGTGGTAATCTTAGAATGTGACTCACGTTGAAAGAAAGTATGTAAAACAGACTGATAGTCAACATTTTGAATGTAATCAAGAGAGGCGAATAATGTGGAATATTCAAGTGACTGATGAGGGGTGTGTTTGTCAAACGCAAAAATGTTTCAGTCGTTGAGTTGTTATTTTTTAATGTTCAGTGTAAACATGGCGTAGAAGAAAGTGTTCAGGGGATGTTTAGTGTCAACTTCATAATCAAAAAATGTTTATACAATGTTTAGTGTTTACTGTATCAATGAGAAACAGTTTGTAAATTGTTTTATGCTCATGTCTGATAGTGAAAATGTTTATACATATGGCAGATCTTAGATCCTAGACTAGAAAGTGTTTATGGAACGTTTAGAGATTCTATCCCAGACAAGAAAGTGTTTATGGTAACGTTTAGAGATTCTATCCCAAACAAGAAAGTGTTTATGATAACGTTTAGAGATTCTATCCCAGACAAGAAAGTGTTTATGGAACGTTTAGAGATTCTATCCCAGACTAGACAGTGTTTATGGAACGTCCATAGACCAAGTACTGTTCGCAACTTTCTCTTTGGTTTTTAAAAAAATTTTGTGGTTTTTTTTTGTGTTTTTTTTCCTTTTTATGGTGGAAAAAGCACACACAAAATGTGTTTGTGTGCTAAATGTGTCTGTGTGCTAAATTTGTTAAAATCGCGAAAGAGTTATTAATTTGTACTCTCCCTTACAAAGCTGCTCTCCCTTTGTGGCATATTCTGACTACATCAAAGATCGGATAGGTCTCCCAACTCTTTGGTGGTCTTAAATATGGCTTGGTTATACTTCAGGCTGTCTTGTAGAACTGCACAATTTTAATCAATTGAATGGGGTTTTCCGCCTGTGTACAAATATGTATGCCTCAGATATGCTAGCAATCATAATATCAGGGTCTATCGTGTTTAACAGCCATTTCTACATTGCATTCGGTTCTTTAGAGAATCCCTGGGAATTAATTTAGCAAGTGTCCAATGGTGTTATTAACAGATGGGATTAGATAAGGACAGATGGAAATAGATATGGACAGATGGGAATAGATAAGAACAGAAGGGATCGTATAAGGAGGGATCAGATAAGGACAGGGGATCAGATAAGAAGGATCAGATAAGAAGGATCAGATAAAGAGGGATCAGATAAGAAGGGATCAGATAGAGAGGGATTAGATAAAGAGGGATTAGGTAAAGATGGATCAGATAAGGAGGGATCAGATAAGGATAGATTACATAAGGAGGGTTCAAATAAGGACAGATTGGATCTAATTAGGACAGAGGGGATCAGATAATGACAGGGGGGATCAGATACGGAGAGATGATCAGATAAGAACACAAGGGATCAGATAAGGACAGATGGGACCAGATAAAAACAGAGGGGATCAGATACGGAGAGATGATCAGATAAGAACACAGGGGATCATATAAGGACAGAGGGGATCAGATAAAAACAGAGGGGATCAGATACGGAGAGATGATCAGATAAGAACACATGGGATCAGATAAGGACAGATGGGACCAGATAAAAACAGAGGGGATCAGATACGGAGAGATGATCAGATAAGAACACAGGGGATCAGATAAGGACAGATGATCATATGAGAACACAGGGGATCAGATAAGGACAGATGGGACCAGATAAAAACAGAGGAGATCAGATAAGGACAGAGATGATCAGATAAGAACAGAGATGATCAGATAAGAACAGATGGGATCAGATAAGGACAGATGGGATCAGAGCACTATTTTTTTTGCTTAGAGCTCAGCAGGCCCAACCAATAAAATTGTTTGGACAGAATCCAACCAGAACACTTCAGAGCGTCGGCTGTGACCACACCCATGCTAAACCGATGATCAACATCTCATTGAATACTAGACGATCAACATCTCATCGACTGGCAGACGATCAACATCTCATCGACTGGCAGACGATCAACATCTCATCGACTGGCAGACGATCAACATCTCATCGACTGGCAGACGATCAACATCTCATCGACTGGCAGACGATCAACATCTCATCGACTGGCAGACGATCAACATCTCATCGACAGGCAGACGATCAACATCTCATCGACTGGCAGACGATCAACATCTCATCGACTGGCAGACGATCAACATCTCATCGACTGGCAGACGATCAACATCTCATCGACTGGCAGACGATCAACATATCATCGAATACTAGACGATCACCATCTCATCGAATACTAGACGATCTTCTTCTTCTTCTTCTTCGTACGCAGTCAGACAGTAACCATTATTTTTTCGAAAAAAGCGGTGGTCATCCTGAGGCTGTCGATACTGCCATAGAGCTTGTCTTGCAGTTCCACTGGTGATGGCCACATCTGCTCTCTCTGATCCTCGTATGTCGGGCAGTTCTGCAGTAGATGTTCAGCGGTCATTTTACCGGTACCGCACGGGCATTCGTCGGTACCACCTATCTTTAATTTGTTGAATAGGTGGTACCTCAGTCTATTGTGGCCAGTGCGAAGTCTGAAGACAACGACCTGCTCTCTTCTGTTCAACTGGTAATAGGCATCGTTTTTGGTGTAACCAGTATGTTCGGTTTCCCATTTGGTCATGTATCTGGCTTTGATAAGCCGTTTTGACTCTTCGTACGTCATACTAGTATCTGTTTGTGGTAGTCTTGCACCTTCTTTTGCCAGTCTGTCTGCCTCCTCGTTGCCTTGGATGTTGCAGTGTGATGGGACCCACTGTACCACTACCCTTTTTGGTGCGGACTGCTGGCACAGTTGGCAGAGTGCTGCTCTTAAGTCATTAAGCTCAGTGTTTTTATGGCTTTTTAGCGCTGTGACTACGGCGAGAGAATCTGTAAGCAGGACTATATGGCTTTCATTTTCTTTGTGTGTCACCATTTCTTCCACTGCCGCCCTCAGTGCCTCTGCCTCCGCTCTGAAATTGCTTCTGTACTTACCAGTAGCGAATGACAGTGTTATTTTTTTGCCATTTGGTAGGTTCAGGAATGCTCCTGCTCCTCCGTTCTGTGTAGTGTTTGTTACAGAACCGTCGGGGTATGCATGGGTCCAGTCCATGCTTGGGTAGTTTTTCGATATAAAGCTTAGGGTAGTATCTCTCCTTTCTTTTTCAGTCTGGCAGTTTTTGTTTCCAATACCTGGTATATTTTCTACCACCTCTGGAAATATATCCTGCCTCCAGGTAGGTTTTCGTACAGTAGTGATGGGTTTTGGTGTTGTTAGTGCGTTTATGGGATCTTTGTGCATCTTTGCTTTGGATATTTCTGCAAAGTTTCTCCGCTTTAGTTTCCAATTTCCCAAATTGTTTAGTCTCTGGTGCATTGGATGGTCAGTCAGTCTTCGGAGTTTCTCTGACTGCAGCTGGGCTCTGCAGTCTCTTCTATCGGTCATGGATTGCAGTTTTGTAATCTTTTCAAGTTCTACAATTGGCGTTGACTTCATGCCTCCTGTTATAACTCTCATGGCTTGGTTTTGAAGTTTGCTAACTTTATCGAAGTTCGCCTTTGCTGCTGTTGTCCATGCCGCGATGCCATACTCGAGAACTGGTCTCACTCTTCCAGTGTACACTTTCTTTAGTATACTTTCGTCTGCTCCTTAGCTTGTGCCAGCAAGTTTCCTCATGATTGCCATTCTTTCTCTGGCTCTCATTCGGTTTCTCTCGATCTGACTTTTCCATGTCATGCGCCGATCAAATGTGACTCCCAGGTAGTTTGGGTTGTCGTTTGGCTGCAGGAATTTGCCATTTAAACTTAATTTGGTATTTTGGGGTTTGATTGAAAGCGAGAATATTGTGCATGTGGTTTTCTCCTCGTTTATTTTGACCAGTACTAGACGATCAACATCCCATCGACTGGCAGACGATCAACATCTGAACGCTCAACCGTGTCAGGAAACTGCTTCCTCCTTATAAGCCAGATAAATGGGACCCTTGGTCTGGTACTAAATAACAACTTAGAAACACGTACAGATACTATCACGTGGTACTGGGTCGAACGGCGGAGGTTAAGTGCTACTGAGTTCACAATAACCAACACAAGGTCAAGGTCGACAAGAATAAACAATGAAGATAGCTTGGAAATATAATAACGGAGGATGGAAGATAGGCAAGCGATGTCCATGTGAGGATGTCCATGTGAAGATGTCCATGTGAAGATGTCCATGTGAGGATGTCCATGGGAGGATGTCCATGGGAGGATGTCCATGGGAGGATGTCCATGGGAGGATGTCCATGGGAGGATGTCCATGTGAGGATGTCCATGTGAGGATGTCCATGGGAGGATGTCCATGGGAGGATGTCCATGGGAGGATGTCCATGTGAGGATGTCCATGGGAGGATGTCCATGTGAGGATGTCCATGTGAGGATGTCCATGGGAGGATGTCCATGTGAGGATGTCCGTGTGAGGATCAGACAGGACAAAACTGTTATCTACAACATGTCACAAATATTGTCATGTTAGGCACACAGGAAGAATGCGAATGGTCAGGTGTTATGAACACTTGTCATTACTGTATGGCGGAGAAACATGGATAATTGTCATACAATTGGAGCTGAATGGTAGAAAAATGACAGTGATCACAGAGTTGGAGATGCATGGTAGACAAACATGCACAATAATTAAACCATTGGAGAAATAGAACGGAGAAACCAGGTAATGATCAAACCATTGGAGAAATAGAACGGAGAAACCAGGTAATGATCAAACCATTGGAGAAATAGAACGGAGAAACCAGGTAATGATCAAACCATTGGAGATATAGAACGGAGAAACCAGGTAATGATCAAACCATTGGAGATATAGAACGGAGAAACCAGGTAATGATCAAACCATTGGGGATATAGAACGGAGAAACCAGGTAATTATCAAACCATTGGAGATATAGAACGGAGAAACCAGGTAATGATCAAACCATTGGAGATATAGAACGGAGAAACCAGGTAATGATCAAACCATTGGTGATATAGAACGGAGAAACCAGGTAATGATCAAACCATTGGTGATATAGAACGGAGAAACCAGGTAATGATCAAACCATTGGTGATATAGAACGGAGAAACCAGGTAATGATCAAACCATTGGAGATATAGAACTGAGAAACCAGGTAATGATCAAACCATTGGTGATATAGAACGGAGAAACCAGGTAATGATCAAACCATTGGAGATATAGAACTGAGAAACCAGGTAATGATCAAACCATTGGAGATATAGAACTGAGAAACCAGGTAATGATCAAACCATTGGAGATGAGAATTGATGCCATTCATGGATAGACAGAAGAATGTGGCGGGTGCATCTCGTGTGGTGAAAAGAAGTCAGAAAGTCTTGGATACATTGAGGGTTCAAAAAGAATTAATGAACAAAACCAGAGTCAGGCAATTTCGAATATTTTGATCACACTAAAACACACACTAAAACACACACTAAAACACATACTAAAACACACACTAAAACACACACTAAAACACATACTAAAACACATACTAAAACACACACTAAAACACATACTAAAACACACACTACAACACACACTAAAACACACACTAAAACACATACTAAAACACACACTAAAACACATACTAAAACATACTAAAACACATACTAAAACTTTGCTGTAAACAATTCTGGAGTAAAAGAAGGAGGAATATGTGCAGGGGAAGACAACGCTATAAGTAGGGGAAGACAAAGCTATAAGTGGGGGAAGACAACGCTATAAGTGGGGGAAGACAACGCTATAAGTGGGGGAAGACAACGCTATAAGTGGGGGAAGACAAAGCTATAAGTGGGGGAAGACAACGCTATAAGTGGGGGAAGACAACGCTATAAGTGGGGGAAGACAACGCTATAAGTGGGGGAAGACAACGCTATAAGTGGGGGAAGACAACGCTATAAGTGGGGGAAGACAAAGCTATAAGTGGGGGAAGACAAAGCTATAAGTGGGGGAAGACAAAGCTATAAGTGGGGGAAGACAAAGCTATAAGTGGGGGAAGACAACGCTATAAGTGGGGGAAGAACCTCAAAAGATGGAAAGGAAACAGTGTATGAGATTGCACAATCAAGGCAAGAGACAGAGGACGTTGGAGATTCAATGTAGCTGACCTTCCAAGTTGAGATTGTGGGTCCTTCTTCAGAATTAGTCCTGGCAGTGACCATGGCGATGCTGATTAGCGGATCATCAGCGCAGTGATAGAGCGCTCGCTTTTCTTGGCGTATGTACGGGGTTCAACTCGCACTACCGCAGCTCCAGTCGACGAAGCTGTAAATGGGTACTTGGCTGACGGATAGGAAAGGCAAAATGCAGCGTAGAAGGGAACTGACCACCTTACATCATCATGTACAATGAAGGCTCTAAGACGCCATCCCCTACAGCAGTATCTGGTATGGAACTACGTTTACCTTTACAGCGAGGTTACGATATCAGCGCTTTTTCTCCCGCTGCATCCGGTTTCAGCACACCCAAATTGGGACCGGGTTGACCTTCCCTCTACGACCCATATTCTTTTAGCCACACTATACTAGCGCAGACTGAACGCGGAATAAGGTCTTGGCTGGCCAGTTGTGGATCTGTTGCCCCGATGTGGATCTGTTGTGGATCTGTGGCCCTGATGTGAATCTGTGGATCTGATGTGAATCTGTGGATCTGTGTCCCTGATGTGAATCTGTGGATATGTGGCCCTGATGTGGATCTGTTGCCCCTATGTAAGCAGCCAGATATGAGTCGTTGGTTGATGCCAACCCATTCACTGTGCTACATTCAGCTCTTGGTCTGATCTGAGTCGTGTGTTGATGCCAACCCATTCACTGTGCTACATTCAGCTCTTGGTCTGATCTGAGTCGTGGGTTGATGCCAACCCATTCACTGTGCTACATTCAGCTCTTGGTCTGATCTGAGTCGTGGGTTGTTGCCAACCCATTCACTGTGCTACATTCAGCTCTTGGTCTGATCTGACTTGGCTTCTGGTGAAAGCACAGTAGTATCCTGGGTATAGATCCCCAAAAGATGAAATCTAATTTAGGGCTTTGATCCATTTCCAGCTAACACCATTCATGACAGTGGACAGCCTTTCGTGCCATGTGTAGTTGATGCTATCAGTTGCTTGTAGGATGTTGTAACCCCTCCATGTTTTCTTTCTGACTTGTTGCCCAATCCACCATCTTTTGTTTCAGTGCATCGAATGAAGGCAAAAGTGTTAGAATGAATCAGCGTTATTCGAGGTGTCACAAAACGGGGTATTACTGTTAGAATGAATCAGCGTTATTCGAGGTGTCACAAAACGGGGTATTACTGTTAGAATGAATCAGCGTTATTCGAGGTGTCACAAAACGGGGTATTACTGTTAGAATGAATCAGCGTTATTCGATGTGTCACAAAACGGGGTATTACTGTTAGAATGAATCAGCGTTATTCGAGGTGTCACAAAACGGGGTATTACTGTTAGAATGAATCAGCGTTATTCGAGGTGTTACTGTACAACACGTGTATATAAACAGTCTGCCAGCTCTTCATTACGTTTATTTGTTATGTGCAATTATTGCTTGTATTATTTGTGAGCCTTATATTACAGATGTACATCTCATTAATCCTCTACCTCTTGGTTGTATTTATTCTGTACATAATCCTTCTGCAGACTTGCAACCGTCGGTAACATCTTTGTTATCAAGCAGTCTGCTAGGGGTGTTGCTTTACTGTACGATACAGAAAAGGTAACGTTTTTACCCGCAACAGACGTACAATTTATCGAACTAATCTAAACGGTAAAGATGGAAACAATTCGTAGAATGGTATCCTTATATGCATACTGACTTCGACCTACGGTGGGGTAAACAGAGATTGTCGAAATCCATGGAGATTAGGACTGGTTGAAATATGACCAGTACGGTCCATTGCTCTGTTACACCTCTAGAATAGACAGGTAAGGGTTAGACGTAATAAACACTTCATGTCTTCAAATATTCACATGTACGTCATGGATGCTATAAATAACTGTATGTTATTTCACAATTATCCAAATGGCTTACTTGGCATACAAATTATGTTTGCACAAACCTGGAAAGACTGCTGAATTCATTGACGTTTGCTGTTAATAACTGCTATAAATATTACATTAATTTATCTATAAAGTAATTTTACATTTGGTTTATTTAAAATTTATTTTATTGATCCATTTATATTTCGTAATTTATTTGTCATGCGTTTACGACCAATAACGAGTTGAGCTAATCATGAGGGCCATGGTGTAGCTTATAACGAAGGTCAAGATGTAGCCACACAGCAAAACTGAGGGCCATGGTGTAGCTTATAACGAAGGTCAAGATGTAGCCACACAGCAAAACTGAGGGCCATGGTGTAGCTTATAACGAAGGTCAAGATGTAGCCACACAGCAAAACTGAGGGCCATGGTGTAGCTTATAACGAACGTCAAGATGTAGCCACACAGCAAAGCTGAGGGTCATGGTGTAGCTTATAACGAACGTCAAGATGTAGCCACACAGCAAAACTGAGGGACATGGTGTAGCTTAGAACGAAGGTCAAGATGTAGCCACACAGCAAAGACACTGCCGCATGAGATGAAATGTTAGTTCGGGTAGACCCATTCCATGATCCGACAAGCCCTAGTGTTACACGACATGTCTAATGGGTTGCCATAAAATAAAAATTGGTTTTCAAAAACTGAACTAGCAGTCGCGGATACAGACCGATCAGTCATGTCTATCAGTTTCTCATTCGTGGACATCGACCGATCAGTCATGCCTATCAGTTTCTCAGTCATAGATACAGACCGATCAGTCATGCCTATCAATCTATCAGTCATAGATACAGACCGATCAGTCATGCCTATCAATCTATCAGTCATAGATACAGACCGATCAGTCATGCCTATCAATCTATCAGTCATGGATACATAATGATAAGTATCCCAGTCGTGGACACAGACCGAACAGTTTCTCAATGGTGGACATAGACCAATCAGTCGTGCCTATCAGTTTCCCAGTCGTGGACATAGACCAATCAATCATGCCGATCAGTTTCTCAGTCGTGGACATAGACCAATCAGTCATGACTATCAGTTTCTCAGTCGTGGACATAGACCAATCATTCATGCCGATCAGTTTCCCAGTCGTGGACATAGACCAATCAATCATGCCGATCAGTTTCTCAGTCGTGGACATAGACCAATCAGTCATGACTATCAGTTTCTCAGTCGTGGACATAGACCAATCAGTCATGCCTATCAATTTTCCAGTCGTGAACATAGACCGAACAATTTCTCAGTTGTGGGCATAGACCAATCAGTCATGCCTATCAGTTTCCCAGTCATGGACACAGACTAATCAGTCGTGGACACAGACCAAATCAGTTGTGGACACAGACCAATCAGTCGTGGACACAGACCAATCAGTCGTGGACACAGACCAATCAGTCGTGGACACAGACCAATCAGTTGTGGACACAGATCAATCAGTCGTGGACACAGACCAATCAGTCGTGGACACAGACCAATCAGTCATGGACACAGACCAATCAGTTGTGGACACAGACCAATCAGTCGTGGACACAGACCAATCAGTCGTGGACACAGACCAATCAGTTGTGGACACAGACCAATCAGTCTTGGACACAGACCAATCAGTCGTGGACACAGACCAATCAGTCGTGGATACAGACCAATCAGTCGTGGACACAGACTGATCAAGCATGTTCCTCAGTCAGTGCTCAGTTGTCAGCCACAGTGACTGACCTATGTTCTGTATTGGTTTGACCATTGACAGCTGTCCAGACATTGTGTAGAAGTCTTATCAACAATCAGATTGCTGGGGATAGTCCTTATTTGATTATAATATCAACAATTGACGGGTCAAACTAACCTTGATGTCAGAGCTCTCTTAGTTCTGCCAATTCATTCTAGGACTCCTCTATGATAGCAGATTAGGGACCGACTGGGCCAGCAATTTTGGGACCGACTGGGACAGCAACTTCATTATGCTAGCTCAGATGTTCGACCACGGTCATGAGTTTGGATCCTTTCATATCTGCCTTGTCTTGGAGAATTGGGTATTCATTTTTACAGATGGGTAAACTGGATATGGTTTTTACTAGCCCATAAACCGTGAACAGCTACTGCGAGACACAATGGCTGTTACAATTCATCAAATCACACTTTTACTGCGAGACACAATCGCTGTTACAATTTATCAAATCACACTGTTACTGAGAGACACAATCGCTGTTACAATTTATCAAATCACACTTTTACTGAGAGACACAATCGCTGCTACAGCTCGTCAAATCACACTTTTACTGAGAGACACAATGGCTGTTACAATTCATCAAATCACACTTTTATTACAGGAAGTCCTAACTTGTAACCACTGTTGTGATCATCATATTGGCCCAAATAGTTTCATTTGTCCTACACTTAATGTGTGCTACAGAAAACACCTCGAATTCTATGGGCAGCCAAATATTGTCATTACCAGAGAACAGCAATCGCTCTCGTCTTTACCACAACCTAACAGACCACAGCTGTCCCACATTTCACCCAATGATCAATTGTCTGTCTCCGCGGCATTCTATCCACCGTCAGCTGGTATTTCACAGTTCGTTGTCCTGCTTATTTCTGAACAGTATATGTCAAGTGCTTCATGAGTCTTTCTCTCTTTTTTGTTCCCTGGACATTACCCTGGACTGTTCCCTGGACTGTTCCCTGGACTGTTCCCTGGATTGTTCCCTGGAGTATAATGCTGGGTAGCCCATTTAATGGTGATACAGCCCTGTACAACTGGAGTTTGTTTGTCTTTATACATGCGAGATTCCTTCAGAGAAACATATTTTGTTGTGGACTGAACATTTGAAATGTCGGACAACATCCACAAGAGGACAGTGTCAAAGTTGTTAGTGGAAGACATGAGTAGCTACAGGAAGATACAACTATCAAACATGGCTGAAGTAGAGGCACGGTTGTACGCACGAACAACGACAGACGCTAACCGGCGTTTCAATATAATGAAGCCTTCATCGGAGACTGGGTACACGCAATACAGTCAGACCGAAACAGACAACAGATTTCCACGATACATCACTGTCAAATATCAAGAAAATCCAATAATTAATACCAGCCTGAGCAAGAATTTTGTTTAGAAATGGCAGAGACAGAAAGATTAGATACTGAAAATAAATGCTAAAGCACTATCTATAAATGCTAAAGCAATATCTATAAATGCTAAAGCACTATCTATAAATGCTAAAGCACTATCTATAAATGCTAAAGCACTATCTATAAATGCTAAATCACTATCTATAAATGCTAAAGCACTATCTATAAATGCTAAAGCACTATCTATAAATGCTAAAGCACTATCTATAAATGCTAAAGCACTATCTATAAATTCGATAAGGAAATAATTTATTATCTTGAATAAATAACACAAACATTTGTATAGAAATAATAAGAATAATAATAGTTGTCTAAAACCTTCCTAATAAAGAGGGATCCGCAGGTCAGGGGGTGACGCCAGACTCAGACATTGAAGTGTAAGGTTTCTTAATTCTGTGGTTCACAATTTCGGAACTTTTTACCTGCATTATTATACTTCTGTTTGATCGACACATTTTACAACTCCAAACATTTTGTTCTATTCTGTGTTGAACAGTGTGTTCTATTCTGTGTTGAACATTTTGTTCTATTCTGTGTTGAACAGTGTTTTCTATTCTGTGTTGAACATTTTGTTCTATTCTGTGTTGAGCATTTTGTTCTATTCTGTGCTGAACATTTTGTTCTATTCTGTGTTGAACATTGTGTTCTATTCTGTGTTGAACATTGTGTTCTATTCTGTGTTGAACATTTCAAAGCTATAGAGGTGTCCTATATGCAAGCAGTACTATATTTGGGCCACTGTGGTGTATGTCGATATATTTTTTAATCACTTGTGAATTATTCCTGTATATTGTTGGTCATTTTTGTTACTTTGTCAGTTGTAACAGTAATCTATTTATCGTATGAGCCTATATGTTATTTGTAACATTAAAGAGTCAATTTGTCACCTGTTTTTTTATTGTGAGGTCACAGTCAGGAAGCTGCAGTCAGATTGTGAGGTGACGACCAGAAAGTTGCAGTCAGATTGTGAGGTGACTACCAGAAAGCTGCAGTCAGATTGTGAGGTGACTACCAGAAAGCTGCAGTCAGACTGTGAGATCACAGTCAGGAAGTTGCAGATTATGAGGGGACTACCAGAAAGCTGCAGTCAGATTGTGAGGTGACTACCAGAAAGCTGCAGTCAGACTGTGAGATCACAGTCAGGAAGTTGCAGATTATGAGGGGACTACCAGAAAGTTTAAGTCAGATTGGGAGGTGACGACCAGAAAGTTGTAGTCAGATTGTGAGGTGACGACCAGAAAGTTGTAGTCAGATTGGGAGGTGACGACCAGAAAGTTGTAGTCAGATTGTGAGGTGACTACCAGAAAGTTGCAGTCAGATTATGAGGTCACGACCAGAAAGCTGCTGTCAGATTGTGAGGTGACGACCAGAAAGCTGCTGTCAGATTGTGAGGTGACGACCAGAAAGCTGCTGTCAGATTGTGAGGTGACAGTCAGAAAGTTGAGGTCAGATTGTGAGGGCACAGTCAGAAAGTTGAGGTCAGACCGTAACCTGACACGCCCATCATTATGCCGTCATCGATATGTGCTTGCCAGCTTGGCTGCAGTCTGTTCTGATTGTGGAAATCCTGTCGTAACTTTGTTGTTTACAATTGTTTATATGACACCAGGTTTATCATGTGACGTCACCTCGCCTCATGTTTACATACATTTGTACATGTAGACAGTATGGCTGTATGTAAGGTCGCATATGCATATACAATAACTGTATGTCTTAACTTTTGGTGATAAAGCTCTGCCTCCACTACAATACCTAATACTTGTCTATGTTTATTTTTATTCATGTAAACATCACGAGTTATGCAAGTTCAAGGACACATCTGTAGCTGCTTACATTCCTCAATATGTGTGTAATATGCCGTATAATGTTTGTGAATGAAAAGGTCAAGGTTGTCATACATCAGACACTGCTGTAGAGGACGAAGTGTTAAAGATCTCACTGTAGGCCACGGCTTGTTTATGTCGTAGGGGTGGCCAGTTTCCTTCCTCGCTGCATTTACTTCTATAACAGTAAGGCAGGAACTTATTTACAGCTTGGTCGACTGGAGCGTGCCTCTAACGCACCATAGCCGTGAAAACCGATGGCTCTACCAGTACGCTGGTCAGAAATGATAGGGAAACACGAGAGAGACATTTACAATTAGCAACTGCAGAAACATTTACACAACTAGATTGTTCAAAATATTACCAAGAGAAGCAGTATGGGACAGATTACACAACACATTTCTGTAGACAGAATCCGTGCCGCTGTTCCAGGAAATTAAAACGGCAACAATTAATTACTTTCCATAGATGTGCATGTGAAGTCGATCTTCTTGAACGCCACCTATAAAACTCCATGTGTGTGTGTATGTGTGTGTATATGTGTGTGTGTTTATGTTTGCTTGC